>CM073001.1:130036490-131301907 GCA_037038555.1 Rhynchonycteris naso
GAAAAAAAGAGACCAGAACCCCCTGCAATGGAGCATCTTGTCTGCACTTGGATATTTGCCTGGGGAGCTCCTGGCCCTCCTATGCGTCAGGCACTAAGGCAGGTGGGACCAAGCAGAAAATCAACCACAAGTACCTACTTTTCTCCCTTAGAAAAGCAATATAATGGTCTCAGAATTCTTTGAATGTAAGCTATAAAGTAATACAATAGTCTACTTCACTTCAGTGTAATTTCTGACATTTTCATGTACTTACCAGCATTCTATTAATGATTTAATTCTAAAACAATGAAACACTGGCTATGCTATTTCTAAAGGAAATTATAAACCAAAAGAAAACTATTAAAACAGAATGACTGAAATATTATAAAAAATGACAATATTTTCTATTTTTAAGTGTCCGTACCATGCCTGTCAGTTAACCCATTCTCCAGAACACAGCCGCAACTGAAGCTCTACACTCACGGCATTTTAAATGCTTGCACAGTGAATGTAGCATGCCACTTTCCTAGCTTACAAAACCAATCATGCTACTCAAAATTCAGCATGTACTTACAGGAAAGAGACTGAAAACAAAATCCATAAAGTCCAATGACCTGCAGACAAAACAGGAAGCACTGTCACTGGGCTGAGCAAATGTAGCACACGGGGTGTAGAGATTGACTGCTTTCCCCCACTCGGGCGATGATGGCCAGCCGCCGTCAGAATGTGGGACTAGCTGAACATCAATTAGTTGCAGAAGTTATATGCTTCGTATATCTGTAATAAAGTATTTTTCTAGAACAAAAGATACCACTATAGCAATTAATAATCTCTGCACTTTTAAAAAGCAAGATAGTTATTCTGAGGACAAGACCCCCCCGCCCCCGCCCTTTTGGAAGAACTGGGGGCAGATGTGGGCATATTATAAGCTACTCCGATCTTTTTCTCTTTTATGTGCACAAGATTTTCTGATCAACTGCGGATGTGTATTCACAGGCAAACCATAATGGGGCAATGAATTTCTGCTTGAAAATTCAAAATCACATTCCAAGCACTATCATATCTGAATGCACAGGGGAAAATAAATATACACAACAAATCTAGAAGGGTTTATAGGCTTTTTGATGTCTAAAATATAATTAAAATTAAAAAAATTTCCTTTTTAACTTTTTACATGTCCAAAGAAACAGAAAACTTAAGAGGAAAAAAGTATAAGGAAAACATAGTTGTGAGTGAGGCTAGGAGACTGGGAACGTGTTTAAATGTACCCTGTATTTCCTTTGGAAATATCCAGCAGTGCTCTTGGTCACCTAAAAGATATTCCAGAACCTTCCAAGCCTATCAAAACGGGCCAGTCTACTACTCTTCCAGATTGTTCTGTGGAAAAATGAAGGAGCCGGTACAGTGGGCATCCTGAAGAGGGTCGGGATCTAGGCGCTGAAGTCAAGTGCCCACATTCAGCCCATAAGGGACAGCAAGTACTGAACTCAGGGTGTTCTGGAGGGGCAGAAAGTAGGGTGACTGAGTCGTCTGCATGGTACCATGACTCCTCCATCCAGCAGCCACCCTAGGTTGCTGTTCAGTGTCCCACGCAGCCCTCTCTGTGAGGTTTCAGCCCCAGGTTCTGCGAGGTGGGTGGAGTATGGGTCTAAGCCGTCTAGCCTGGCCCCAGCTGTCAGCCCCAGAATGAACACACAGCCCAATCAGGCCCCATGGAGTTCTGGCTGAAAAGCTGGGCCCAAACCAGACTGTCCTCCTCACCAGCTCTGGGGCAGAGCCTGAGCCCATGTCTGCTGCTTTAGCCCCACACGGAGACGTTGCTGTGAGAAGGGGCCAGCGGCAGGAACCAGAGCTGGAAGGCCAGGGAGAAGGTTCTCTGAGTGCTGAATCAAGCTCTATTGCAAATCAGTCCTGCCGCTGGACTTGTCCTCTGTTCTGTGAGGCAATTATCCCATTTTTCCAAAGCCAGTTTGAATTGGAGTTTCTGTTACTTGGCAATCAAAAAAAAAAATCTAGAAAAGCAGAAACCTAAATTCAAAGTTGCCCCCAAATAAAAGCTTTAGAGAATGGGGAGCAGCACATGGTTACATAAGTGATAATGAACCAGATCCCCAATGGTTACACAGGTGAGCCAGGCCCGGGGGAGCCCCGTGCTATAGGCCTTAACCACACTTTATGGACTAGAATCTCTAGGAATGGGGCCATGGAACCTATGCTCCTATGCTTTTAAAAATGCTCCCCAGGCCTGACCGGGCAGTGGCACAGTGTATAGACAGTCCAACTGGGATGTGGAGGACTAGGTTCTAAACCCCAAGGTCGCCGGCCTGAGCGCAAGCTCATTTGGCTTGAGTGCAGGCTCACCAGCTTGAGTGCAGGGTCACTGGCTTGAGTGTGGGGTCGCAGACATGACCCCATGGTCACTGGCTTTGAAGCCCATGGTCACTGGCTTGAAGCCCAAGGTCACTGGCTTGAGCAAGGGGGGGTCACTCAGCCTGCTGTAGGTCCCTGGTCAAGGCACATATGAGAAAGCAATCAAAGAACAACTAAGATGCCCCAAACGAAGAATTAATGCTTCTCATCTGTCCCTTCCTGTCTGACTGTCCCTATCTTTCCCTCACTCTGTCTGTCACAAAAAAATAAATAAATAAAAATTAAAATACTTCCCAGGAGATTGGGATGTATGGCCAGGCTTGGAAATCACCAGCTTTGCAAGGTCACAATGTTGGGCCACCAAAACAGAAGAGGGGGTCACCATCACAGACAACTGGGGATGAGCACTTGCCTTGCTTCGTACTTCTCATCAATGCAAAACAGCTGAATACAAAAGACGGCACAGGCCCCCCTGTAGATGGGGCGGAAGTCGGTGTCCTCGGGCAGGGAGACAGATGATGAGCTCTCCTTCCTGACAGGGTAATTTATATCATCTTCAGCGAACTCTTGATCCACATTTTCTAAGTCCTAGAGAAGGAGGGAGGAGAACCGAATGGGAATCCTATTCCTTTTCTGCAGTTTTATAAGTCAGTGGTTGAATCATCTCTCCATTCCTAGAACAGATGTGACTGTCTCACCTGATACAAATTACCCTGAGCCAGGCCTAGTTTTAAGATGTTCTTAATAAGAAAGTATAAATTTATAAAGGGACTAGAACAAGTCCTCACAGGAAGGGCAGAGATACAAATGGTCTCAGCTGGCCTTTGCGATGGAGGGTCCTTTAACTGCATCATGGGATAGAGGTCAGAGCATGGTAGTATCACATACTATTAATTCCAAATGTGTTTGCACTGTGGTTTTGTGCTACAAGGATCTTTGGATCCAGAGACTGTTCAAGCGGGTTGGTGGTAAGGTAGAACCTGGGAGGGCCAATTGCTCATAGCCACCTGGAAACAGCACTGAGCCCTTCTGGTCTTACTTTAGGGGTATCTAAGAAGGTGTTACAGCTCACTTAGAGAACAATGACTCCTTCTGAGATTCTTCTTGGAGTTCTTTGAAATCAAAGTAATACATGCATATGGTAAAAATTAAAATACTACTATTAAAAACTTATAAAGGGAATCAGGAGTCCTCTGTCCCCCCAAGTCCCACTCCCCATTGGCCAGCACTTTTAACTTTCTGATTTCTTTTGATAGTTACCCCTGTATTTCTGAATACGTGCTTACACCGCTATTTCTTAATTCATCAGTTTTTGAAATTCCCTTTTGGCTATTAATGTGGTGGGTAACTGTACCGCTGGCACTACCTTCTCTCCATGTCCTGTCTCTCCTCCCCCAGCGTGACTTCAGCATGACGTCTAGTGCAGACAGTGAGCATCAAAAGGACTATGAGTATGTGCAAGGGGAGCATGGTGTCCTCAGCTGGGAAGTTGGTTTCCTCATCTTTTTCACATGCTTTGTCAGATTGACCAGATTGGCCACGTTTGTCAATATTAGTTTCCAAGCAACAGAGCATATGAGATAATCCATGACCTCACTTCTTTCCTTGCCCTCCTCCAAGCTAACTTCACCCCTGCCTGTGGCATCGCCTGCTTCCTTGTCTACCAGCTCCTAAGTTCCAGGTCTGTCTGCTGTCTTCTTCATTCATGGTACATGCCCGTTATCTCTGGAGCACTTTTCTAGCTTCCTAAAATCAACAGTGATTGGTAGGTAGCAAAACTCAAAAGCTAACTGGGCACTGCGTGGCGTAATCCAGCACGGATGGGGTATTTCATTGGGTGACCACATCCAGGGACATTATCTGGAGGCCTTTTCTTTGGGCTGGTCAGGTTTTAAGGAGAATTAAGTCCTCTAAGCACCTACATGAGAAATTCGGTAGTCAGAACAATGGTCGCCAAAGATGTGCATGGCCTAATCCCCAGACCCTGTGGATGCTACTTTACAGGGTAAAAGAAAGAGTTTGCAGATGACATTAAGTGAAAGATTTTAAGACAAGGTGATCACCTTGGGTGATATTCCCTTTTGGCTAATAATGTGATTGATGCAGTTACACTGGGGGAGGAGGGACAAGACATGGAGAGAAGGTAGTGCCGGGTTAAAGCTACCCATCATATTATTAGGCAAAAAGGAATTTCAAATATGATTGGTAGGTCCAACCATAAGAGTCCTTATGAGAGAAAGGCAGGAGGGTCAGAGACAAAGAGAGGCGGGAAGCCATGTTACCAGCTTTGAAGATGGAGAAAGGGGCTACATATCAAGGAATACAAGTGGTTTCTAGAAGCTGGCCAGTGAATGAATTCTCCCTAAGAGCCTCCAGAAGGAACAGGGACCTGCCTGCACCTGGATCTAAGCACAAGAAGACCTGTTTTGGGTGTCTCACCTGTAGAACTGCAAGATAATAAATTTATGTTGTTTTAAGCCATTAAGTTTGTGGTAATTTGTTTCAGGAGTATAAAAATCTAATACAAAGACTAGACTTTTCGCATTAGAGAAGATGGCAAGAGAAAAGGTCCCGGGGTTCCTCCATTTGAAATGGGAAATTCCTCTTATTCTTCTGTTCCACATGTCTCCCCATTGCACAGCCTCACACATATAGTCTGAACCTGAATGTGGAGCTGCTTCTGTTCAATCTCCCTAGAGAAGAGTCATCTGGTCATTTCACTCGAGGAACAGATGACAAGTTAAGTGCTGTCTGTAAGGAAGTGAGTATCCCTGACACTCCCTAGCAGACTGTTTCAAAACAGCCCTTGCACAACTTCTACAGAAGCTCCAGGCCCTGAGTCTCACCTTTCTCAGAAGTACTTAGAAGGGCAAATTCCACCATTGATGTTCTTGGCTCCAAACACTTTAAAGCAGCGGTAGGATTCAACCGGTTCAAATCTAATTTTTTGTCGAATTCAGCAAACCAGTTGTTAAAATGGCACTTGTAATCAGGGTTCTCTCTAAGGTGGGCACCTGGGCAGCCGCCATGTAAAATGTGAAAATCACAAATTTACATTCCTTACTCTTTTTTAACATTCATCTGCGCAACAGCGTATTCTAAGAGCCCATAGTAATGTTCATTCCATCTATAGGTGAAAAAAAATTGATGGAACTATGCTTGCAAATATTTATTTATTCATTTCATAAAACTCATAATACCTTTAATGAAATACTACATTTTAACTTCCTCACATTTGTTACTTCAGTGAACAAACATATAGTGTAAAGAGAAAAAGTGCCAAACAACCAGGGCGTGGCAAGCTGTCATTGGAAATATCTTAAGTAGCAGCTTTATGTTTCCTGTCAGGTATTATGTAATATTTTTTCATTAATATTTTAAAACTCTTTCTTATAATCTAGTTTTGTGTACCTCTTTTATTATTTTTATTTAAGTGTTAAATGCATGAAATAATAAACTACCTTTTTGGTATATTGTTTTTTATACTTAAAACGGTCATTGGGGCAAAGAATTGGTTGTTATATTATTTGAATCCCACCACTGGTTTAAAGTTCTCACCTTCTCACATCTCCTCTCCCAGTCTCATCGTCTTTGTACATGTGGCTCTTCTTATTCCTTTACTGTCATTTCAGTGGTGTTTTCTTTTTTCCCCAGAAGAGAAAGGAGATGAACATGGGAGATGGATCCACCTTGTGGATCCCACGCTCTCCAGGGTTCCAATGCACTGGGGATGGCCCTGTGCCCCCACACATCCTTGTTTGGGTTTCTAAAGGAATGGTGACCCTCTTAGACACATCGGAAGGCAAACTGCTCCCCTTTGCTGCATTCCCGGTTCTCTCCTTCCCTACACACAGGGAGTCAGTGCCCTAATGTGGGTTCCCCAAAAGCAAACTCTGAGAACAAAGTTTATTTGGGGAGGGATGCAAGAAAGTCTTGTGAGGGGAGGAGGGAGTGAGGCAAGAAAGCAGAGGACGCCAGCACAGACTGTTTAATGACTGGGCTACCACTGTGGACTCAGTTCTGCCGAGATCATGGAGGACCCACCTAAGAGGCAAATGAACTGGGACACTGATTCTCCGGCTGACTTCAGTCATTGGCTGATGGCTGGTCCCAAAGATTCTGACCTGCCTGCAGGCACATGACCAGAGCAGGCTCCTCCTTCTCAGGGTGCCCAAGAGTGAGTGGTTCCAGAAGCACACGGGTCAGGCCTGCAAATGCTAAAGCGAGACCCAGAGAGCCGAACCTGTGCTAGCCTAGCCCACAGGCGCTCAGCAGCACCCTGCACTGGTAGGCACGAGCCCTCTCCTCTGGGCAGTTGGCCCAGGATGCAGAAGCCATCTCCAGGCTGAAGCCTGCCTACATACAGCCAGGTGTGTACATCTCATTCAGTAGGAGGAAGCAGCAAACCCATTTGTGTTACACACCCAAGCTTTGTTCTCTGGTTCAGATTTAGTCTTAATAAAGTTCATTTTTGTCTCTGGCTGACTTCTGTGAAGACTTACTGGTCAGCCTGAAGAAGAGAGGGGAGCGGTCATCTGGACCTCTCTCAGAATTTGAATAACTGAGAGTAATGGTCAGTCATCTCTGTGGAGATGACTCAATTTCCTGTCCCCTGTGCCACCCTCAAGGGCTCTTTTGGGCTGACTCATTCTGAGTCAGTGGACTGACCCACAAGAGGCGCTTGGAGTTCTCTGAAAGTTCGGAACTGTGCCCATCGCTGGGGAATGAAGATGTCTGAGCATGACAGTCTCCCTCTGAGAACCTTCAGGGCCTTCCCTGCTCCTTAGGAAAAGTTCAAAACCCCGAGCAGGGCCCACAGGGCCCTTCCGATCTCCACTGAATTCTCAGCTTTCTAGCAGGAAGTAGACTGTACTTGGAGCGGACAAAGCAGGTTTCACAAAAAATTGCGTGTGAAGGTGTGGGAGGTGAAGGAAAACCAGTGAAGGCGAGGGAGTGCCCCAGGGATCACAACTGGCAGGAGATGCTACCAACCCTCGGCCTGAATCCATCACAGGAAGGAGCGGTTACTGGAACCTGAATTCAGACGAATGACATATGATATATATGAGTGTATATGAGCACATGTATTTACATATAATACATATAGTTGCAGAAAATTCTTACAAATGTTTTGCCTCTACAACATGTTTTCTCTGTGGACAATGGAAAAAAAGAGAAAAATCTCTATGTACTGAAATTGTTTCAAATAATTGATGCAGAAAGGTGTAACTTCTAGGTCTGAGCTTTGTAAGAGGTAGAGAACAGAGGATTAATCACGGTAAAGTGAACGTTGGTTGAGGGAGGTTCTGCGGCGCAGGCCGTAAAGCATGGGGCAAATGGAGCCTTGCAGAGGCAGGGAGCATGGTGGAGGAGAGGTCACAGACTGGGTGGCGAGGAGAGAGCTGCACGGGGGGCCAATCAGACGGCAGCGAAGCCCTGCACAAGCCTTACCTTCATTTCACTAGTATTTTCACTCTCATCTATGGGTGACAGTTCCTCAGTTGCAGCTTCTTCTGAGATTTTTCCCTGCAATGACAATGGCAAAACATGGGAATCAGTCAGCACCCACAGTGGCTCACACCGGCTCCAGTGTCTCCTGGTGTGTGGTAGTAAGCATGTCACAGTAGCTATTCTGCAGATTTTAGATGATTATCTTCAAATAGAAGAAAGTTTTTATTCTGCTTTTCAATCTAGATGCCTTTTATTTCTTTTCTTGTCTTTCAATCTAGATGCCTTTTATTTCTTTTCTTGTCTTTTTGTACTGGCTTGAACCTCCAGTATAATTTTGAATAGCAGTGGTGAGAGCAGACATTATTTCCTGGTTCCTGACCTTGGTGGGAAGCCTTCAGTCTCTCACCAGTGCGATGTTAGCTATAGGTTTTTAAGCAATCACCACTATCAAATGTAAGAAGCTCTATTTATCACTAATTTCCCACTATTTGATAAGGACTGTATGGTATATATTTCTTCATGTCCGTTGTGCTTATTGTTTGTTGAGCTTATGTCTGTGGATTTACTCTTTTCATAAAATTTAGAATTTTTTTAGTTATTACTTCTCAAATATTTTTTCCAACCTCTCTCTCCTCTTTTTTATGGACTCCAGTTACACACATATTAGGTACCTGAAGTTATCCCACAGCTTACTGACACACTGAGCTTATTATTTATTAATTAATTAAAGTTTTATAAGATAAAGTTTAATTAGAATGTTAGGGAGATAGAAGAGGCCCTTGCCAGTTGGCTCAGTGGATAGGTTGTCAGCCCAGCATGCAGACATCCTGGGTTCGATCCCCAGTCAGGGTACACATGAGAAGTAACCATCTGCTTCTACCCCCGCCCCTCTCTTTTCTCTCCTTCTTCCTCTCCCACAGCCCAGTGGCTTGATTGGTCAAATGTTGGCCCTGGGCACTGAGGATAGCTCAGTTGGTCTGAGTGATGGACCTGGGCGCTGAGGATAGCTCAGTTGGTTCAAGCATCAGCCCCAGACTGGGGTTGAGGGGTGGATCCCAGTCAGGGCACATGTGGGAATCTGTCTCTCTATCTCCCCTCTGAAAGAGAAAGAAAGAAAGAAAAAGAAAGAGAGAGAGAAAGAAAGATAGATTTGATTCCTCCAGAGCTAATCATTGTCCTGCATACTGTCCTAATTCCCTGGGAGTCATAGTCTCCCCTGTCCGGCTGAAGGAAATCAGGCACTCTTCCCAGCCTGCATGAGCACTGGGCCCTGATAACTCTAATCCTCTAGGGCAGTGGTTCTTAACCTGGGTTCTATCGAACCCTAGGGGTTCGACGAGTCAGTCTCAGGGGTTTGGAGAAGCCTCTGCCATGGAGGCCAGAATAAAGTAATACTATATTTAGTTGTGAGTTCATGCACTTTGTTGGTTTTGTTCTTTGATCAAGGTGATGTTCATGCATGGCTCATTTTGTGCACCAGTAAAAAAAATATACCTATGTCTTGAATTTGGAAAAAAAAATCGTAGTTTATCACTAAAGAAGGGTTCGGTGAATGCGCATATGAAACTGGTGGGTTCGGTACCTAAAAAAAGGTTAAGAACCACTGCTCTAGGGAGGATGTTTCCTCACACTGGCCTTTCACAGTGTCCTCACGTGCATGAGCTGGACAGTGCTCAGCTGAATACTCCAGAGTGGTCCTCTGCTGGTGTGTAACACCTCTCTCTCTGAGTAGCTCTGCTCCCTGGGTCCTCTGTCCTGCAACTCTCAGCGGCTGCCATCACCATAGACTCACAGGTCTGCCTCACTATTCAGGGAAACCGCGGGCTCCTTCTGGCTTCTCTAGCCAGGGCAATCAGAGGCCTCCTGGGCTTGCTTCCTGATTCTCAGGTATCACTCTCCATTGTTACCTGATGAGCAGTGTCTTAAAAACTGTTATTTTGTATATTGTGCCCACTTTGGGTTGTTTCAGGTATGACAGTAAATCCAGGTTTGTCCCTCCATTCTTGCCAGAAGCAGAAGTCCTTGCGCAAAGTTGTTATTTTTAATTCCATTCATAAGCTTAATTTCCCTCAATCTAATTTATGTCATATACCTTCTTTAAAAGGTTCAATATCCCTCAGCTCCTTCTCCTGGGATATTTCTCACCCCCTTCCACAAACAGAATTAGGGTGCTTTCCTCCCCCCAGCACACTAGCACCTCTCTCGAAGGCCGAGGCGGTGTTTTGTTCTTGGTACTCAGCATGGAGGGGAGAGCCAAACCAGGCTGAGTCCCCACCTCTGCAGAGTCTAAGTTAGCACTTGAAATACAACACAACACCCAGCCAGCTACAGATTTGGTGTTTTGTGGTTCGTGGGATAAGAATGCATTTTCCACTGAGACAATATAAAAACTGGGAGGATTAGCCAGGTGGCCTTGTGCTAAGATAAATGTCCTCCATCCATCCTTTTTTCCCCAAGATTTTCTCTGCATGAGTTGATGGGCAAGGGGAATGTTGTTTTGTGCAAGGTTGAAAAGGAGAAATAAAAAAAGAGTTGGTGACTACCCTTGCCCCGCATCCTGGCTCAGGAATGTGTTCTGGGCCCTGCTGGATGGAGGAGACAAGAGGACCAGAAGCTAAAGGGGCTTAGTGGGGAGGCACACCTTAGGATGCTGGCCGCAGAGTGCCAATGAAGGACCAGGCTGACAGTGCTAGCCAGGAAATGACCCCAGCTGACTAGCCCCTTCCGCAGGTAAGGGTGGCAGCAGGAGCAGCCCAAGGAGAGCTGTCAGCAGAAGGGGCATGGGCTCCCGCTCAGGCCAGGCCAGGATCAGAGAGCCACAGCTCTCCGGGGACCTGTGCTGGGCTTCTCTACAGCATGCAGGGCCAAACTGTGCAGAAAGGAGAATGTTGCCTCATTTGAGTATGTGGACACTGGGTAGGTCTCATCAGAAAGTATGGATGTTTTAACTGGCTTTAACTGGGCAGCTGTGTCCACCTCGGCCTCCTGACATCAGGGAATGGGTGAGAGGGGAGGTGGAGGAGGGATGACACTCCATTCTGAGTTGTGTTTCTGAAGGCAGCAGTGAGGCTCCAATGTGTCTACTACAAACACACAGCCTGCTTCCTCTGAGCTCACTGCCTCCCCAAGCCTGGTGCTCTTAGTGCCACTGCACCTTTATTGCATCAGATGTTAGAACTTCTTGGTGCCTGACCAGTGAATAGAACATTGACCTGGGATGCTGAGGTCCCAGGCTCAAAACCCTAAGGTTGCCAGCTTGAAGGTGAACCCGCCAGCTTGAGCACAAGATCATTAACATTAGCCTATGGTCACTGGCTTAAGCCCAAGGTTGCTGACTTGAGCCTAAGTCACCAGGACTGCCCTGACCCTGATCCCACAAGCAGCCCCTAGGACCACCCTGTGCCCCAGGAATGGGTAAATAATCTCAGTTACCTGGATACTTGTTTTTTCCCTGCTCTCTGAAATGACAGCTTTCTGTGGCTCCGTGACTGTTTTCTGGGAATCCTGGCTGCTACTTCTGAGCTCAGCATCTTTGTGAGAGAGAGAATGGCACAGGACAGAAAACAAAGGATAAATATCTGCAGAGCCACAGGAAATTAGAGACCGCACAGTAATGTGTTTCTAAACTGCAGCACATCCCAAGGATTTTCTTGCATGGGCAGCACCCTGAGGCAGAAAGAGCAGGGTCATCACAGCCCACCCCCATCCTCCCCTCTCTATGCCTCCTCCACCTGATGGAGATGATGCCAGCGATGGGTCTGGGCCTGCCTTGGCACCAGGAGGCCCTCCCCCTCTGCCAGTTACTAGCTATGTGATCCTATCATGAAAGCCCCCTTTTCTGTTTATAAACAACCGATTATCAACTTCCTGGATGGCAGGCTTTGGGACGGTTTTACAATAGAACGTGGGAAAGACCACAGTTAGCTATAGCTGAACGCCAGATTAGCACAGGGGCTATTTCCCCTTTGAAACTATTGTGGACGTGCAGTCTGAAGATGGCCCCTCTTCCTTTCTGCTTTCTAAGCAAGAACTGAACTGAGAGTGTTGGTTTACTATGTTCTGGAAAGTCAATAATCTGGATACTGTTCATTTATTTAACCTTCACTAAAACTTATACTAGAAAAACATTTTCCCCATTTTGTCTGAAAAGCTTTTCCCCTGCTTCTCTTTCTCCTCCAGCTTTCTTTTTCTTTCTGTACCTTTCTTTCTTCCTATTGGTCTCTCTTCCATTCTCCCCCTCTTCCTCCTTCCTCCCCACCACTCTCCTCTCCAGCCCCTCCCCCCTTTTGGGCTCACCCTACACCTGTGCTGCTGGAGATACTCAGCCAGGACATCTGCTCTCAGCCTTTGGGCCTTAGCTCAGAGCAGCCCTCAAACATTCTGCCCGGGGGCCGCCCCTCCCCGGAGCGCTGCCACAGATGCAGGAGGAACCCTGGCCCTGCTGGAGACTCCAGAGATGCTCTGTCTCCCCGTCTCTAGCCTTGCCCACCACATCAGACACTGCGGGGCCTCTCCGCATGGTCCTCTCCATCCTCCTCTCTCGCTGCTTTCTTCCCGCACCTGCCCCTTCAGAGACCGCTCATACCCTACACCTGCTTCTCACAAAGATGTAGGTATATAAAATAGCACGGAATTCCGAGAGGAAAATGAGATGTGAGGGGAGGTATAGAGGGCAGTAGGAGGAGATACAGCATGCTGATGAGAGAACTGTGTCAGGGCACAAGTAGCTCTTTTGGAGAAAAAGTGAGAGAGAAGATTAGGACTTAGAATCCCACTTCTGAAGAAAGATAGTTTGGGGAGAATAAGATGTATCATATCTCTAGTTCCTGAATAAGTCCTGCTTCCTGCAGAACTTTCCAGATAGTCTACATGGGGTTTCCAGTGTTCTCATGATGACAAGAGCAGCATGATTTTTAGGTCAATTTACTTTGTTATTGAGAACTAACCCATATGATGAAGTGTGTGGATTTCTTCATGTATCTACTCCCATATAGGAGCACCCAAATGAAATCTAAAGCATTTCCAGGGCCCAGAAACTCCCCTCCAGGCCCATGCAGTTAACACACCTCCTCATGGTAGCTGCTCTTTTGACTTCTGCTATCATTGATTTGTTTTACTCAAAAGCAAACTTTTTGAATTAAAAAGCATATCCATCAATTACTCTCTATTCTTAAGTTGCACTTTATTTTTTTAAAGTCTTCTGCTATTTTAAGTTTTAAATTTGAATAACTACAAAAACATAACTAAAAGAAAACTTGACCTTTATTGTGCATAAATTTCTTTTAAAATTCGGACAAAATGACTCAGAAATCAAAAATCTTAAAGAAGGGGCTAGATTTGCGGGGAATTAATAATCCTAGTGGTGACGTCACTGCCTGACAGTCCGATGTGCATAAGACAACTAATTACCAACTACAGAAACTCACTGACTTGACTAAACTGTCATGGGGTGTCGCAGTTCATTATTAGCAGCTGTCCCACTAGTCCCCAGAGGTGGCTGCATTTCAGAGCAGGGCGAGGTGATGCTACGTTTCTTTCCCGTGTCTCTGGAGTTTTGTGAGGTTTAATTAGTTAATTTTCACAATGTACCCTGAGATCCTCAAATGGGAGGTGCTATCCCAGGGAAGTTGAGGCAGTGCTATTATATAACATACAACTAAAATTACAATTGAGGCTGCAAATGTAATTGTAATTTTATTTCTTATACCACCTACATAGCTTAGAAGTCATGAGCTAGGTCTTTATTCTAGTGAGAGTGGAGACACAATTTGCTAGGACTGTCTGTGTGAGACTGCTTATCTCACTAACAAGTGAGAGCCCGGGCCCCTCCCAAGGGATGGCTACTACTGCAGTCATATTGGGCACTTTTTTTTCCAAAGAGGGCTTCCAAATTGTATAGACTTTAGGTCTCACCTGACCAGGTCTGTCCTGCTCTTTACTAATAGGACTAATAAATTGAGAAAGCCAAATAATACATTTTGAAGGCATTAGGAAAAAATAATAGTACACAATCTGGTGGGTATTTTTACATTTATTTTAAATAGCAATCAAAAATCCCAACAAGATTTTTCTGTGAAATTAAATATACTGATTATAGAAGCATAAATATGGAGAAGCAGGTAGTAAACAAAATTTTAAGAAATAAGAATAAAGCCTGACCAGGCGGTAGCACAGTGAATAGAGCATTGGACTGAGACAGAGAGGACCCAGGTTTGAAACCCCAAGGTCACAGGCTCATCTGGCTTGAGTGCTGGCTCACCAACTTGAGCACGGGATCACTGGATTGAGTATGGGATCATGGACATGATCCCATGGTTGCTGGCTTGAGCCCAAAGGTCACTGGCTTGAGCAAGGGGTCATTCTGCTTTGCTGTAGCCCCTGGTCAAGGCACATATGAGAAAGTAATCAATGAACAACTAAGGAGCTGCAATGAAGAATTGATGCTTCTCATCTCTCTCTCTCTTCCTGCCTGTCCCTATCTGTCCCTCTCTCTGTGTCTGTCACAAAAATAAAGAAATAAAAATGAGTAGGCCAAATTTCTTAGTGAATATTAAGACACTCTAAATTCTTATTGTAAATTTTTAAAAGTTTTACTGAAGTAGAAATAGAACAGAATAAAATCCAGAATAAAGCCAGACCATTATGACATATGTTAAAGGTGGCATTTTGAGTCGGTAGTTAAAGAATAAAGTATACCATCATCAGCACTGATGAACCATGTGGGAAATAATTAATTTGAGCCTCTATTTCATAGGATGCATAAAATATTTTGCAGATAAATTAATAGCCTAAATATATTTTTAAACAGTTTAAAATTACTAGCAAAAATTTAGGAGATTATCTCTATAATCTTGGGGGAAGAAAATTTCTTCCTTAACAATGCAAAAGGCAGAATTCTTAAAAGAAAAATATTGACCTATTTGCTCACATCAAAAATTTAAGAGTTTTGTCAAAAGTACACTGAAACTTTTTTTATAAAGTAGAGATACATGGAGAAAATATTTGCAACACATATAATAGACCAACAATTTAATTCCCGATAAACAATTCAATAGGCAAAGAACACGAATGGACAGGGAATGGCCAATAAACATACAGAAGCGTTCACTCTCAATCACATTCAAAGAAATAAAATCGAAACAATGTTACCTCCTTTCACATCTATCACAAATGCAAAAGTTAAAAACGCTGACAACACTAATTGTTGGGAGAACTAGGAAAAGCTCTGAGAAGGCTACAGGTGTGGCCACATTTGGTGGCAATGTGAGTATATCCAAGCCCAGCAAGAACGATTCTGGGAATAACAGCCTGTGCAAATTCTTGCAAGGGACTCAAGGAGACATGCACAAGGATGTTTACTGCAGCATTGTTTGTAATAACAAAACCATGGGAAACAATGTAAATTTCATCTAAGGGCAAATGTGGAGCATTCTATCCAGTGGCTTTCACCCAGAAGGTAAAAGAAAGGTCTTGGACCTGTGCATATCGACACTATTCATCTCAAAGGATGAGTGAAGAAGCAAATTTCAAAATGTCACACACCCAAAAGACACCATATATATATATTAACTGCCTCAAAGTGGTTGTGTCTTTTCTATGACTACATGGACTTCATGTAAGAGTATAACAAAGAGATCTGGGGGAATACATACTGAAATTATAACAATGGCTATTTCTAGGGAGGAGAGTGAGAACCAGGTTTGGACACTGATCAAAGGGAACTCAACTTTAACTGAATTATCCTAATTTTCTAAAGGAGGGCAGTTTTGTGTATTGCTAATGCAATTAAGATTCAAAAAGAATGTCTAATTATAAAAGTAAATTTCTATTTTCAAAATATTACAAAAGAGTCATTTTTGCTTAGTATTTTAATACTATGGATGATTTCAGAAAAGACTGACAAATGAGTTTAAGTCACTCAGTTTTAAGAAGAGAAAAGAGAAAAGATTAGAGGTTCTAGTTAAGTTATTCTTTCAACTAATGTTTAATGAAGAACAATGAATTGTAGGCACTCAGATGGGTACCAGAAGTATATAATAAGTAAGATGTAGTCCTTTTTACTTTAAGAGCCTCACATGTGATTGGAATCTGAGGGTGTACACACATACCATACACATACACACACACACACACACACACACACACACACACACACACACCCTTAACTATCACACTGAATGTTCATTTATTAATTCGTTCCTTTAAAAATTTACATTTCACACCAACTCTGTTAGACAATGACATTGTAGATATTGGGGATTCATCAATGGAAAAGGCTAACCTGCATAGCCGAAGCAAGTTAGTTAGTGAATGGACAAGAAAATACTAAGTTATGATAGAGGGCACGTAGAAAATAAGACCTTGGGAGTTGCTGTAGGCTGAGTAGTCAGAAAAGTTCTTCCCAACAGTTAAGCTGAGACTTAAAGGACAAGTAATAGCTGTGAGACAATAAAAGAGAATGGGAACAATAAACATAAGTCCTTTGAGGATTTTGCTGAAGAGTGAAGATGTCTTTATTTCCTGACATGTCTTCCTTTCCTAGTTAGCCTCTGGCCCTTTGCTCTTCTTCCTTATTGTGTTAGTTTCCTGTAGCTTCTGTAACAAATTACCATGCATTTGGTGTTTTAAAACAACAGAAACTTATTTTCTCCAGCTCTGGAGTCCCACGGTCCAAAATCAGCATCCTGGGCAGAGATCAAGAGCTATCAGGGCCATGCTCCCTCTAGAGGGTCCAGGAGAAAACCGGTCTCTGACTCTTCAAGCTTATGGTGGTTCACAGTGGCTGCTAGCACTCCCTACCATGTGGCCCCATGCCTCCAATGTCCGCTTCTGTGGTCCTGTGGCAGTGCTCCTCTTCTGTATTATCTCCATCTCTCTCTCTCTCAGAAGACATGCGATGACATTTCAGGCCCCTCAGATAATCTAGAATAATCTCTTCATCTCAAGATCTTTAATCACACCTACAACTCCCCCCACTCTTGTTTTGAAAATTAAGGTAACATTTATAGGTTCCAAGAATTAGAAAGCAGAAGTAGACATCTTTTAGTACGTCATGTTTCAGTCTACCTCAGCAGGAACGTGCTGCTGGATAAGTGCTGTGTATTCCAGTGTTTATTAGGAAGGTCAACATGTCCAAGTCAGAAATCATAGCATCTCCACTTAATACTTCATTCACTCTTATTAGTCTCATCTAGCAAAATGGGTCCAATATCCAATCAGTTTCTGAAGACATGCTTGATATCTCCTCTCTCCACAACCTCCCTTGTTTCCCATGTGTGATAAAACATGAAGTTCCATTAAACTCTCCAAAACATCTCCCAGATTCATCCAGAATCATTGTTTTGGTTCAGTCCCTCTTTATCTTTTTCTGGGATACTCTAGTGGCCCTTGCAAAGTCTCCCTGTGTTTGGAAGTTGACCATGTAGCCCCTTCTAATGAAAGATTTCCAGTGGTTCATCATCAGTTATGTTGTGATGAAATGTAATCTAGCCTCGTCTATAAGGCATGAAAGGTCCTGTCCTGACCGGCTCTCCTCAGCCTCCTGCCCTGCTTTGTCTCCTGTCATGGCCTCCATTCATGCTCCAGCAACACTGCCCTTGTACTTCTCCCTAGCAAGCCACAGTCTCGAGTATCTCATTTTATACATTTTGTTCCTTCTGCTTATTCACCTAGAAGGCTCACATTCATTTTTAACACTTTTTTTTTACTTTATTGGTTTTTAGAGAGAGAAGAAGGGAAAGAGAGAGGGGAACATTGATCTCTTCCTGTCTGTGCCCTGACTGGGGCTTGAATCAGCAACCTCTGGGCTCTGGGACAATGCTCCAACCAACTGAGCCATCCAGCCAGGGATCAAATTGACCCTTTTTTTCTATAAAGTTTGTGCTGATACTCTTAAGATGACTTAGATTTTATCCTGCTATGCACCCACCATAATTTTTTATCCTTTAAAAATAATTCTCTTATTGTAAATTCATTTGTCTTGCATGTTTATCCTGCTATTGAACAGTACTAGACTCGCCATGTACTAGACTAGGCCCCTAAAACTATGAGATGTACTTAGCATTTGCTGATTGACCAAATAAACAGCAAAAGGTTGATCTTAAAATCTACAATGATAAAAAAAACCCCACTTAACAGGCTGCATGAAAGGGGGACATATTTCATGTTTCTCAAGAATGTCCTCCCACCCAGAGTACAGTGCAGACTCCAAACCATACAGTATGACGCACTGAGCTTAGTGCACTGGCCATTCCCAGACCACTGTTTCGAGATGAGACCATAGGTTTAGAATCCTTCAGTCTAAATTAGAATGTCTATCTCCTTACAATAGGAGAAAGAAGGTCATGACAAAAATCATCAGCATTATTCGTGTGTGTGTGTGTGTGTGTGTTTGTGTGAACATAGATTGCAATGCTGATACTAATTTTTCACCTTCCCTGTAGTATTT
Source organism: Rhynchonycteris naso (assembly GCA_037038555.1). NCBI lineage: Eukaryota > Metazoa > Chordata > Mammalia > Chiroptera > Emballonuridae > Rhynchonycteris > Rhynchonycteris naso. The sequence continues at coordinate 130,054,738 of CM073001.1, forward strand.
TTGCCATGCAGTATCCCCTCACTCTGATTATGGGCTCATCCATGTGACCTGCTTTAGATTAATGACAGGAGTTATTTCAAAGCTTAGACCTCAAGAGGCCTTGTGTGTTTCCATTCAGACTCTTTTACCTCTCTGCCATCACCATGAGAATATGCCCAGTCAGGTTTGCTAAAGGAAAGAGGCACAAGAAGCAGAGCCAAGGCCAGGCTAGATCAGCCAATATGCAACCAACCCAAAGAGCTATGATAAGACCCAGCCAAGATCAGCAGAGCTGCCTAGCTAACCCCAGCTGCATGAGCAAAACATGCTTATTTTTGTTAGTTTGTTTTTGTTTTATTTATAGAGAGGTGGGGAAAGAGAGACAGAGGGACAGGAAGAGTATATGCCCTGACTGGGGATCAAACTGGCTACCTCTGTGCTTCAGGACAATGCTCCAACGAACTGAGCTATCTGGCCAGAGTTTCAAAACATGTTTTGTTTGTTTGTTCGGGTTGTTGTTGCTGTTGTTTGATGGTTTGGGTTTTCTTTTAGTGAAAGGATGGAAGATAGTGAGGCAGACCCCCGCATGTGCCCTGACTGGGATCCACTCAGCAACCCTGTCTGGGGCCATTGCTTGAGTACTGAGCTATTTTTTAGCACCTGAAGCTGACACACTCAGACTAAATGAGCTATCCTCAATGCCCGGGCTGATGCTTAAAGCAATCAAGCCACTGGCTACGGGAAGGGATGAGGGAGAGAAGTAAGGCTGAGGGGGAGAAGCAGGTGGTCACTTCTCCTGTGTGCCCTGACCAGGAATTGAACCTGGAATATCCATTTGCCAGGCCGACGTTCTATCCACTGAGCCACTGGCCAGTACCAAAACATGCTTATTATGGTATGCCACTGTGGTTTGTAGTCGTTTGTTAGCAACAGTACTGTGACAAGAAATTATTAATGATGTAGTCACAAAATATAAAAGAGTTGATTAAATCTTGAAACTAGTTCTTGAAAAATACTAATTAAATTGACTCTGGTGAGACACAAATAAATAACAGCAGGAATGAAACATAGAAATACAGTGTGTCCGTAAAGTCATGGTGCACTTTTGACCTGTGACTGGTTAAAAGTGCACCATGACTTTACGGACATACTGTACCTATAAATTGGGATGGTAGCTATAAACCCATAAGAACATAGAAAGTAAACAGAGTAAATATTCTAATTAAAAGACAATGGTTGTCATACTAAATTAAAAACAACCACAACCAAATTCTCTGCTATTTACAAGAGACACATCTAAAGTGTAAAGAAGAATGAAAATAAAAGAATAAAAAAAAGATATGTCATGCATGAATCAAAGAAAGCAGGTGTGGCCATATCAGAAAAAGTAGAGTTGAAGGCACATAAAAAAAGTCACTAAGAATAAAGAAGAACATTTCGTAATTGAGTTTTAGAAGTTCAAGGAAGATTTATAATAATTTTAAAATTATGCACCGAATAACATAGACTATAAAATATATAATAAAAAAAGGATAGACTATCAGTAAAAATCAATACGTCCAAAACCAAAGAAAGAAGTTACAACATATCTCTCGTGAATTGATCAACCCAGTGATGAAGTCAGTAGAAATAAAATGCTTGACAATATTATTATCAAATGTGACTAATTCATATAGAACCCTGCACCTACCAACAATTGGATACATACTCTTTCCATGGACTCAGGGAACATTTACAAAAATTGATCACATGCTCAACAAACTTTAAAGAATTAAAATCCTACAGGGCAGGTTCTCCTACTTCAATGCAATTACTAAAAGCTAGTAATAAGAAAATAACTAGAACATCCCAAATGGGTAAAAATATGTGGTACACACATACAATGGAGTATTATTCAAAGTTAAAATGAAGAAAATGCTGTACTATATGACGATATGGATGAATCCTGTACACATTGTGCTAAGTGAAATAAGCCAGCCACAGAAGGACATACTCTATACTGCATGATTTCACTTATACAAAGTATCTAAAATAGTCAAACTCACAGAATCAGGGGGTAGAATTGTGGCTCCCAAGGGCCGGGGACAAGGGGAAAGTGGGGATTGCTATTTAACAGCTATAAAATTTCAGTTATAGAAGATGAGTAAGTTCTAGAGATCTACTGTACATACACCATTGTGTCTAATGATAAAAACTGCATGTATACTTAAAAATTTAAGAAGGTACCTCTCATGTTAAATGTTCTTACCACAATAAAATAATAAAATAACCAGGATATTCTTATTTATTTGAGACTAAATATTCTTTTAAATAATTTATGAGCCAAGAATAAATAAAATTAAAATTCAAAGATAATGCTAGTAACTATATTATATAGTAAAACTTATAAATTCCAACTAAATCCAAGCATAGAGAAATAGTTACAGTTTAAATACTCATATTAGAAAGACAAAAACTAAAAAATCAATGAGTTAATAATCCATTTTAAGATACAGAAGAAAAACATCAAATTAATCCCAAAAATAAAAAGAAGGAAGTAATAAAGAACAGAAATATAATAGGTAAAAGAGATAAAATAGGAAGGACCGAACAAGCCAAATATTTGTTATTTGAGAAGTCTAATAAAATTGGTAAACTGGGAGACACAACTGTTACATAGACAGTGCACCAACTGCAAGGAACGACATTTCATAAATAAGTTAAATTAATATTCAAGAGTAAGGCTCCTGGCTTTGAGTTTAAGATGCTGTAGAAAGATTCTGAGCTCACCTCCTCTCATTGAAACCCAAACTACAACTACATATAGAACAGCTATCTCTGAGAACAACCTGAAGACTAGAAGAAGATATTTTCTACAACTATGAATGTTTTTGCTTTAAGTGAGAGGAAGAGAGATACAGACTCCAGCATACACTCTGACCTGCCAATTCCCGTCTGGGGTTGATACCAGAATCAACCAAGCTATCCCAGCACCTGGGGCCAACACTCAAACCAATCAAGCCACTGGATACTAGAGGGAAAGAGAGAGAGAAGGGGGAGAGGGATGGGGAGAGAAACAGATGGTCACTTCTCATGCGAGCCCTGACCAGGGATGGAACCTGGGACATCCACATGCCAAGCCAATGCTGTATCCATTGAGCCAACCAGCCAGGGCCTATAATTATGTTTTTGAAAGGCCACATTGAGACAGGTAAAAGGAACAGAGACTCAGGCTAATCAGGACTTACCTTACCCCCCACTCTCCAGGAGGTGACCCACAAGTGAAAGTGACATAGTCATGGAGATCCTCCCCTGAAGAGTGAAGGTCCAAACCCCAGTCTGGGGGACGTGCACTAGGAAAGGGAGCCCCATAATATCTGGCTTTGAAAACCAAGGGGACTCACATCTGGGGGAGCCGAAGGGCTATAGGGAACCAAGGTTGACTCGAAGCCCAGCACAGAGGCAGCAGTTTGAAAAGCACCTGAGACATAAATGAAAGTGATACATAGACTAATTTTAGGGCACGTGTTTGTGAGACAGAAATCTGCTGGAACTTTCTCCAGGGACAGAAGTGCTGGGTGTGTGTGACATTTTTCCCCCTTTCTTTACTTTCCTTCCACCTAGTTGGTCTGACGCTGGCAGGTGCCATTTCCCTGAGGACTCACCCAGCTGGCATCCCTCCATGGTGCCACACCCAGTGGATGGCCTTGGCCAGCTGGGCCAGAGAGCAGCCTTGCCTGCCAGTGTGTCTTTAAAAGTTGTGGCCCAGCCACCACAAGAGGCCACACTAGTCCAAACTATACACACACACACACACACACACACACACACACACACCTTATATAACTCAGCAACAAAAAACAAATACTATTAAAAAATTGGCAGAAGACCTAAATAGACATTTCTCCAAAGAAGATATACTGATGGTGAACAGAATATGAAAAGATGCTTAACATCTCTAATCATCAGGGAAAGCAAGTAAAAACCACAACGATATGTCATCTCACACCTATCAGGATGTCTAGCATCAAAAAGACAAGAAACACCCTGGTTGGCTGGCTCAGTGAATAGAGCATTGGCCTGGTGTATGGACATCTTGGGTTCAATTCCCGGTCAGGGCACACAAGAGAAGCGACCATCTGCTTCACTCCTCCTCCGTCTCCCCGTTTCTCCTGCTTCCCCTCCTATAGCCAGTGGCTCAATGGTTCAAGTGTCAGCCCCGGGCACTGAGGATAGCTTGGTTGGTCTAACTAAGTGTCAGCCTCAGGTGCTAAAAATAGCTCAGTTGATTTGAGCATTGGTCCTATACAGGGGTTGCCAGGTGTATCCTAGTTGGGCACCTGCCAGAGTCTGTCTCACTCTCTCCCCTCTTCTCACTTAAAAAAAAAAAAAAAGACAAGAAAGAAGCTAGTGAAGATGTTGAAGGGATCAAAATCGTTCCACCCTGAAGCTGCATTTTGGGATATCAATTTTAAGCTATTAAGAAACAAAAGACTCAGAACATTTGATTCTCCCTCCTTGTTCTGCCTAAGAGATTCAGACAAAGAAATTTGCTTCAGGAATGAGATCTTGGGATGCTGCCTTAGCCTAATTTGAATTAAGTATGGTAAATACAGTGCTTTATGCAGGTGCTTGGTTAGCTAGATGCCGGGTCCCATTGTTTGTAAGCCACCTAGCAAGGTCTTTCTGGCCTTGTGTGTTCCACTCTTCCTTAACTACCTGTAAATCACCCATTCTCATTTCTGAAACCTAAAACCCCTTCTCCCCTGTTTCTCCTTTGTCCAGAATGTCTTATACACCCTATGTTGCCTCGCTGTCTTTCGCATTTTCATGGATTTATTGTGTCTATGTGAACCCCATGCACATGTCTTACCTTGATTTTCTACTATTAATCTGTCTCTGTTAATTTGGTTATTAGCCCAGCCAGAAGAACCTAAGAAGTAGAAGGAAAAGTAGTAATATTTTTTAACCCCCACATTGTGAATAAAAGGGAACCCTTGCACACTGCTGGTGGGATTGTAAATTGGTACAGCCACGCTGTGGAAAACAGAGTGGGGACTCTACAAAAATTAAAAACAGAACTACCACACAATTCAGCAATTTCAGTTTGGGGCATTTATCATAAGAAAATGAAGACACTAATTTGAAAAGACATGTGCACCCCTACGTTCATTGTGTTGCTGGTAGAAGTGGTGTTCTTTCACGGAGTCACAGGAGAGCCATTCCAAGAGACTCCCGTATGGGAGACTGTGGCTTGGTAAAATTTAATGGGATTGAAATAGAAGGCTGTCATCAGGTTCCCAGTGTCTTATTACTGTCAACCCCACCATAGAGAAAGTCTAGCCTAGTCTTCATTAGACCCAATACAAAGACCAGTGTTCAGACATTCTGTGTCACGATTCAATTAATATCAAAGTTAAGTCCAGTCCAGGCTTTGTCTTTGTCAGGCTAGCATAATTTGTCTGTGTTCCCACTGCACTCTGGTTGGTACTGTGCTCAGGCCCACACTTGGAGCCTGTACTTGGGAGTTGGTGTGACCGCTGGCCCCCAGGCAGCTGCTGCCTATGAGGCTCTGCCTACTTGGGAGAACTTGTGATCGAATGGGATGAGTGTGCTACCAAGTGTTAGTCTGATTATATTGTCCCAGGCTTTGGGAAGGATTAGGTATTCTTTAAACTAACTAATTAACTTCCTAATCTTTCACAGGCTAGAGTTGGATACTCCCCCCAACCAATCCATTTCCTACATCTTCCAGGGTTTTGTGTCCTTACCCAGTAAGATCCTTTTCCCAGGCTTGCCTGACAGGCCTCTTTGGCTGCCATCTTAGTTCCTACATGCTCAGGCCTCAAAGTGGAAGTACTTCCCTCTGTATCATCTTGACTTCTACTGGGCATGCGCCCAGCAGAGGAATTTCTCCTGCTGCTTTTATTCCTTTCTTGGCAATGACCAGTAACAATACTGCTTGCTTCAAGAGATTAGATCTGGATACATCAGAGGATTGCCTGAAGAGTTTGTGAAGCTGTAACTTCCTAGTGAAGCAAGCAGGTTTTCTAATGTCTGATTCCCTTTGCTCCTTTCCCATATTAATATCTAGCTAGTTACAAGAACAACTGCAGCATATTTTACAATATCCATGATGTGGAAGCAACCTAGGTGTCCATTCATAGATGAACAAATAGAAAAGAAGTGGTATACAGTGGTCAGCAAAAGTAGGTTTATAGTTGTAAGTACACAAAACACTGAGTTTATTCTTGTATTTTTATTTATTAATTATTGAATTATCTTCCACATGAATAGGTTTACAACTGTAAACATATTTTTGCCACACCCTGTGTGTATGCATACATATATGTATGTAAACATGTGTATATATGTATGTGTATGTATATGTATGTATATATATATATATATATATGTATATATAATGAAATATTACTCAGCCATAGAAAAAAATAAAGTCTTACCATTTTCAACAATATAGATAGGCATATAGGGTATTATATTGGTAAAATAAATTGGAGAAAGCCAATACTCTATCATTCCACTTATATGTGGAATCTATAAAAATAAACAAATGAATAAACAAAACAAACAGACTCAAGATACAGAGAACAAACTGATAGTTGTCAGAGGATTGGGAAGTGGAGAGATGGGCAAACAAACATATAGTTTAACAGAAATAAATCATGGTCATGTGATATACAGCATAGGGAATACAGTCTATAATATCCATTCATATGGGAATAGATAGTTATCAGACTTCTCACGATCACTTTGTAGGGTATGTAATGTCAAATCACTATGTTTCACACCTGAAACTACTATAACATTGTATGTCAACTACTTTATTTTTTAAAGGCTTTACATTACAGAATAAAAAATAAATAAATAAACCACTAGCAAGACTGTTTAGAGAGAATATAAATAATCAAGATCAGGAATTTTGAAAAAGGAAGCATCACTACAGAGCTTATGAACATTAAAAGTGTAATAAGACAAAATGAAGAACAGCTTCAATTTTATTCTAATGCATTTGAAAATGGAAAGAAATGTATAAAATCTTAAAAACAATTACAAACTACCTAAGAGGAAATAAAAAGAATAGTATTATACTAATTCTAAAAATTAAAGCTTCCCCCACAAAAGTACATCAGGTTCAGATAGCTTGCCAAGCAAATATTACAAAAGATTAAAGAATTAATATTCCTAACCTGGGATAACTGTCCAAAAATAGAAGAAGAGAGAATGATTCACAAATTGTTTTATGCATCCAGTATAACTTCATTTCACGTCTTGCAAGAACATTTCAAGAAGTGAAAATTACAGACCAATCTTATTCATTAACATAGCTGCAAAAATCCTTAACAAGCCTGACCAGGTGATGGGCACAGTGGATAGAGCATTGACCTGGGATGCTGAGGACCCAAAATTGAAACCCTGATGTCACCAGCTTAAGCACAGGCTCACCAGCTTGAATGTGGGGTCCCCAGCTTAAGCGCAGGCTCACCAGCTTGAATGTGGAGACCCCAGCTTGAGCATGGGATCATCGACATGACCCATGGTCACTCACTTGAGCCCAAGGTCACTCACTGGCTTAAGCAAGGGGTTACTGGCTCATCTGGAGCCCCCTGGTCAAGGCACATATAAGAAAGCAATCAATGAATAACTAAAGTGCCACAACTACCAGTTGCTGCTTGTCATCGCTCTCCCATCCTGTCTGTCTGTCCCTCTCTCTCTGTGTATCTCTTTCTCTCTCATGAAAAAAATATCCTCAACAAAATAATAGCAAATATAATGTAACATTGCATGAAAAGAATAATATTTCTTTATTACTAACAAAATACTTATTTGAAAAATCAATATAATTTACCTCATTACCAGAATGGAGAAGAAGCATGTGATTATCTCAGTAAATACAGAAAAAAGACATGTTATAAAATTGAATTTCCTAAAAATCAATTATTCCTGATAAATCTCTTAGAAAACTAGAAATACAGGAAGTTTTTTATGCTGATAACAAGAATTCACAAAGTCATCCTTAATGGTGATATATTGAGAGCTTTCTATTTAATACTAAGAACAACACAAGGATGCCTGCTAACACTTCTATCTGATGTATTAGCTCAGGGGTAGTCAACCTTTTTATACCTACCGCCCACTTTTGTATCTCTGTTAGTAGTAAAATTTCCTAACCACCCACGGGTTTCACAGTAATGGTGATTTATAAAGTAGGGAAGTAACTTTACTTTATAAAGTTTATAAAGCAGAGTTACAGCAAGTTAAAGCATATAATAATAATTACTTACCAAGTACTTTATGTCAGATTTTTGCTAAGTTTGGCAGAATAAATCTTTATAAAACAACTTACTATATTTAAATCTATCTTTTTATTTATACTTTGGTTGCTCTGCTACCGCCCACCATGAAAGCTGGAACACCCACTAGGGGGCAGTAGGGACCAGGTTGACTACCACTGTATTAGCTGGTGCATGATAAAGGAAGAAATAAGCACTGAAAAGTAAAAAATAGAAATTTACATTCTACAGAGAAAATCCCAATCTATGGATAAATTCACAGAATTAATAAATCAGTGTAGAGAAGTTTTTGGATATAAGGTCAATATCCAAAACCAATTTCATTTTTACATTACAACAACAAACAATTTGAAAACAAAATTTTTTAAGATATAATTTCCAAAAGTGTAAAAATATCAAATACCTAGGAATATATCTACAACAGATGTGCAGTACCTCTATGAGAAAAACAAAACAAACAAACACAAAAAGAATTTAAGGACATAAGTAAATTAAGGAAAATATCATATTTATATATTAGAAGTCTTAATATATTAAAATTATGTCAATTCCCCCTAAACTGATCTATAGATTCAAACCCATCCCATTCCAGGTCTCAAAAGTTATTCTTATTTTTGAGCTGACTATCAAGTTTATGTGGGAAATCAGATAACTAAGAATAAAAAAAATTCAATTTGAAACAATAAGGTGAGCCCTGGCCAGAAGTTCAGTGCATTAAGCATTGGTCCAGCATATGGACATCCCAGGTTCGATCCCTAGTCAGGGCACACAGGAGAAGTGACCATAAGCATCTACCCCATCCTCCCTCTCCCCTTTCTATTCCTCTTCCCCTCCCACAGCCAGTGGCTCAATTGGTTCAAGCATGGCCCTGGGTGCTGATAATAAATAAATAAATAAATAAGGTGGAAAGACTTGCTCTACAAGATATCAAGATTTGGCATAAGACTATAGTAGTATAGTATTAACAAATATAACAAAGAATGTGAAAACCAACCAACAAATGCATGGACAATTGGTTTCTGACAGAGCTGGCACAGCAACAGTGGAAAAGATGATCTTTTCAATAAATGGTGTTTGGTCAATAGGATATCTATATTTTTTTAAAGTGAAACTTGATTCCTATATCACACTATTCATGGAAATCAATTCATGTGGATCATAGGTTTAAACATGAAAGGCAAAACAAGATGAGGTGGAAAACCCAAGAAAAGCTATCTAGGACCTATTTGTCATTGTCCCATTTCAAAATTGTCTATGCCCAAGACTTGGAGGACATTGTTTAGAATATCTTGTTATAGAACTTCTTTTGGTACAGTTTGACATATAAATGGAATATCATCAAAATAAATGTCATTCAAAATTAAACATATCTATGGAGCAAAGATAGTTATTTTATGTTGATAAAAGACATAAACAATGACAACTTCATCATCATGAAACCACAGGCACAAAAAAGCACAGAATCTAAATACATAAAGCAAAAATTTTAATTTACCACCTCAGAATATAATAAATCAAATTGATAAAAATGTCTTCATAGAAAATTTGAATATCATTAGTAAGCTGTATTTAGCAATGCCAAATAAAAGTATGAACCCTATAAACAGAATACACAGTTTTTTCAGAAGTCTATGGACATGTATAAAACCTGATCCCATATGAGTCTGTGAAAAAAACAAACAACCTCAATTTAAACCGAAAATAAAAATTACATCATATATTCTAGCCATAATGCAAAAAAATATATATATTAGAAAATCATAAGAGGACACACAAACACTAATCACACCAATTAGAAATAAAACCCATAAGTAAATTTTAGATGAAAGAGGAGATTAAAATCACAACCACAGATTATTCATAAAATAACAATGAGAATGAGAACATTAATAACATATTAACTGATGATAGACTATGTTATATAGGAACAAGGCAACACTGATGGGAAGAGTCTTGTTTTAAATGTAAAGGGATTAACAGCCCACCAAAGTAGTATGAATGATATTTTAAACTGAAAACATCTAAGAACCAGCAGCCACAGAAATATTATTTAAACTTAAGCAGAGCCTCCAGGGACCATTTCCAAGCGAGTTTCCTATGTGGGAGAAGACTGACTCTTAGAACTTAGAAGTGCAAATTCAGTTTCCATAACTCCCATCCCCATCCTCCTGAGAAGCTTCCCACCAGGAATAAGACTGCCTTTTCCCATTAAGATCAAAAGTCCAGCCTGACCAGGCGGTGGCACAGTGGATAGAGCGTCGGACTGGGATGCGAAAGACCCCGGTTCGAGACCCCGAGCTTGCCATCTTGGACCCCAAGGTCTCTGGCTCCAGCAAGGGGTTGCTTGGTCCGCTGAAGGCCCGCGGTCAAGGCACATGTGAGAAAGCAATCAATGAACAACTATGGTGTCGCAACAGCAACGAAAAACTAATGATTGATGCTTCTCACCTTTCTCCATTCCTGCCTGTCTGTCCCTATCTATCCCTCTCTCTGACTCTCTCTCTGTCCCTGTAAAAAAAAAAAAAAAAAAAAAAAAAAGATCAAAAGCCCAAAAGAACCTCTAAACTTTCCCATGGAACCTCTAACGCCTCCACTGGTTTTTGTTAAGTTGGTACATACACCTCTACCTCTGGCTATTCAGCTAGTTACTCATCACTACAGACAGTTCCTGAATGCATAATAAATGTTTCTCCGTTAACCTGTGTATTGTCAGTTAATCACAAGTTCCTGACCACTCAGTCCTCAATTGGGAGAAAATGTGTTTTCTCCCAACAGTTTTGGTGATGAGTGTGGGATGGCTGGGACTCCCGCTTGTTATGGAGACTGGAGCAGAGATCCCGGACCAAGTCACAAAAGCAAGCTTTATTACTAGACAGCAGGACCTCTGCTTAGGATCCCATCCAGTGAGGGTAGTAAGACTCTCTCCTTCCCTTTTCTAAAAGAGATTTTCCAAAATGTAGTAATATAAGAAAACTTTTTGGTGAAAACTAGTTCCTTGGGTACTGTTACTCTTGTTATAGATAGCCGTTGTGTCCTGTCCATTTGTATCTGTCTTTTGTGTTTCTGTTTGTGATAAGGAGAATCACAGGGTGGAACACAGGCTTATGTCCTATAAGCCTTATTATTCAAGCAGGCCTCACAGACCTGTGATTTCTTGATCATTACCAGACCAGCAGTCACTTGGACAAGTTACTGTGGGTTACCAGTAAAAGTGGATGAGGTTCTCTTTCCATCTCAACTTTGTGGGAGCTTGGCTTGGATCCAGTGAGAGTGCTGTCTCTTTGGTCGCCCCTGCCAGGGGATGCATTGTCAAGTCAGCACTTGGGGGAGGCCACCTGTCAGGGTGGGGGTCAGAGACACAAGGGGTGCAAGCAGCACTTTATGACCAACCATTGCCAGCTCTCTAGAAGTTCATCTAAATCTAAAGCCTAAAGGGTCTCAGCCCATAATGACCCTTGTATTTCTTTGCCTTTGTAGTATTGAGAATTCTCAGTACTACCTGCCCAGAATCACATTAGCAGGACAGCGATCCAAAGCGGCTTCTGGGAGAGGTTGGAGATACAAGTACAGCACCATTCTGTCTGTGGCAACAGAAGCCCTTGCTGTCGGTGGATATAAAGGACGCTTCTCCTGTGCCCTCTCTGGAGCTACCTCTTGCATCCATGGTTATTGCTTTGAGTACAGGTAGAATGGATATACTCGCTGAAGCTGGCTAAGCCTCAGCCTTCTTTGTTTGGCCTGGAAATTCTTCTTGGCTCTGGTTCATGTGATGATTCACTCCAACTTCTGAACTTGGAATTCCTCTTGGCTTTTAGTTTCAAGTCCCTTCTGTTCTCTTTACTTCATTGAACTTCCTCCATGGGAACTTTTCAGTTGACTGAAACCTCCCTTCTCAACCCCCTGCTGACAATATGCTCTACCATTGCCCTGCTAACTGTCCACTTTCTTTCTCATTGGCATGACTTTACTAACTTTAGACCCCCTGGGTCCCCACAATGGCAGCTCTCAAAGTCTCAAGGATCCCTAAAAGCAACCACCTGATGCTGAAAAGGAAAATAGTAAGGTTAATTAGAAAACAGACTGGATATTTTATCCACTCAGATGAGCTTTAGAAACAGACAGCTGCTTGATGACTCTTCAGTTCTTCATCTAAAATTTAATCCATAGTCTTTGTAGACTATATGTTGGGACAAAAGAAAACCTTAAAAGTCTCATCCACAGATATTTTTAAAACTACATGCACCACCCTGGCTGAATATCTTGGTTGTTTAGAGCATTGTCCCGATACACAAAAGTTGCTGGTTTGATCCCTGGCCAGGGCATATATAACCACAGATTGATGTTTCTCTCTCTCTCCCTCCCTGCCCCCCTCTCTAAAATCAATCAATAATTAAAAAAAAAAAAAAAAAAAAGCATGCCTGAAATTGAGCAGGTAACTTTAACTTGTTTCACCTACTAGAAATACAATTCAGATAAAATTATAAATTAGGACAAAAACAGAAAACAACTTTCATATAAACTAGTGAGTTTTCTATTAATGTATATAACCTGATCATGGTTAAAATTTTAGAAAGAAAACTACAAGGTCTATACTAGTGCCTGTCTTTATGTATATTATACACATATATATTTCTCTACCTCTGAATGGTATTACCAAACTAAATTTATAAAATTCCTTAAAGGAGCTCTATTCTAATTGTCTTAGAGAAAAATTGGTGCTTATATAAATTATATATTCCCCAAATTCCTAGAAATATAGGTGCCAACCCAAATGTTTGTCAAGTTCATGTGACTTAGATAAATCTTTGGAAAATAAGACTAGTTTAGTATCATCTATTTAATAAAAGGAGGTATAACTTGAGAATTGTCAGCATTAAGACTAATATAAAAATGACACCAGAATAATGGTGGCCTGAGAGATACCCTTGATCTCTCTTCTTGAAATTTCAACAAATTGAACAGCTATAATGCAGTGAAAGAATCCTACCTGAGCTCGCAGGATTGCCTGAAGAGATCCACACATGGATCAACACATGGTGTTGAGGAGGATTAAGAAGGGGGTCTAGGAGGTCACTATTTCCCCCGAAGAACAGAGGTGCTGTGTGTCTGGACCCCAGGTCTGTTGAGATATGGGGAGGAGTGCCTAGAGGCTTGAGATCAGCATTGCTAAAGCCATAAAGCCCTCACAGCATTCTCCACACATCAGGATTACAGCCCCACCTCTATCATTGCCACAACAACATCTCAATGGAGGTCAGCCCAGGAATTTCACAGAGCTAAAACTTGTAGTACACTGCTACCTACTGGAAAAACAAACAAACAGAAAAGCCACTCAGAAATGAAATTTATTTACGTTTTTCTCTTTTTCCTATTAAATTAAATTTTTCTTTAATCTTTATTTTTGTGGTTGTTTTATTTTTGAGTATTGAATTTTAGTTTATGTTTTTTACTTTCATTAAATTATTTTTATTAAATTTTCTATTTTTATTGTATTCCTTAGTTTAAGTTTTTATTTATTTATTTTTATTTTTTAAGGTTTTTTAAAATTTCTTTTTAATTATTTATTTTAGAGAGGAGACACAGAGTGAGAGAGAGAAAGCAAGGAGGAACTAGAAGCATCAACTCCCATATGTGCCTTGACCAGACCAGTGCAGGGTTTTGAACTGGCGACCTCAGTGTTCCCAGGTCGACGCTTTATCCACTGCGCCACCACAAGTCAGGTTTGTTCAAGTTTTTGATTTTTACCTTTTTTTTAGTTGTTTCTTGTTTGATTCGTTTAACAATACCACTCTCAAATGCAATCAAGGCTACACAAGAAAAAGACGTAGTTTAGAAAGAAAATAAAAAATCTCCAGAAAGCAATTTCAGTCATATGGAAACCTTGCAGATAAATGATAGAGAATTCAAAATTGAAGTTCTGAATGAAATACTCAATGAGATGTGAGAAAATACTGATAGGCAATTTCATGAGCTCAGGAAACAAATTAATGAACAAAATGAGCATTTCACCAAGGAGATTGAAACTTTAAAAACAGATGAAGAACTCAATATATAAATTGAATAATGAGCTAGCAAGTTTAGCTAATAGAAGAGGCCAGATAGAAGAGAGAATCAATGACAACTGAAGACAGCCAAGTAGAGATGCTACAGAGAGAAGAAGATAGAGACACATGAATTTAAAAAATGAGAAAACTCTATGAGAATGTTCTGACTCCATCAGAAAGAGCCATATAAGAATAATGGGTATTTTAGAAGAAGAAGAATGGGAGAAGGGAATGGAGAGTCTATTCAAACAAATAAGTGATGAGTCCCAAGCCTATGGAAAAAGTTAGATCCTCAAATCTAAGAAGCAAACAGAATGCTGAGTTACCTCAACCCAAACAGACGTTCTCCTAGGCACACTGTAATAAAACTGTAAAGGCAACTAGGGAGAAAAAGAACATAACATATAAAGGAAGGCCCATCAGGTTATCATCAGACCTCTCAGCAGAAACTCTACAAGCCAGAAGAGAGTAAATGCAAACAGTCAAAGTTCTGAAAGAGAAGAATCACCAGCCAAGAGTGTTATATCCACCAAAGTTATCTTTCAAATATGAAGAAGAAATAAAACCTTTTCCAGACATACAGAAGCTGAGGGAATTTGTCCCCAAAAATCCCCATTGCAGGAAATACTCAAGGGAGTAGTTATCCTACCAAATAAAAAGAGCAAAACTACAAGTAAAAGCTCCAACAAGGTTACAACATAAACAAGGATAATCTCTGACAATAAAGACATATAAGAGGAGAAAATAAAGTTCTAAAATAGCAAGGAAGGATGGAGTGCAGAAGCACTCATAAAACAAAGGACTTTTGTATATATGAAACTTTATTTCTCAATAATCTAATGGTAACCACCCACAAAAAAGCTGAAACTAAAATACATACATTAAAAAAGAAGAATAAATAAAAAAAAGAAGCTTGGAATACCACCAAACAAAAACAACTAACAGAAACTGAAAGGAAAGAACCAAAGGAGACACAGAGGCTACCAGAAAACAAAACACAAAATGGCTATAAGAAATCCTCATGTGATATTTTGAAGTGATGTCATAGATATGGCGGCATGAGAGATACTCATCTCTCCCTTTGAAATTTCAACAAATTCTACAGCTATATGCAGAGAAAAAGAAAAACAACAGATGAACCTGAAAAATACAAACACCAGATAGACAAAGGTATGATTGCGGAAGAAGGTGGGCCAAAGCACAGAAGAAAAAATAATACCAGAGAACTGAGTCTTTCTCCTTCCTCACAGACCTGAGGGAGGGAGGTACTGTTGGCACAGGCTTTGTCTCAGACCTGGAGGAGCCAGGAGGAGAGTATGGGGGAAAGGAGCAGAGCAAGGGGCGATGACCAAGAACTGGGAGTAGGGCAGCTTCCTGGCATCTGCTGCACCCATGATTGAAGGGCTGAGCTATTACAGGCACAGGGTGCATACAAAGCCAATGGCAAGCTTCTAGAAACTGCAGGCGAATAGCTTGTGGAGGTCAGCCCACAGGACACTGGGGTGCACTTGATCTGCCCACCTGACCAGCACAAATTAGCCTTGTGGTGCCAGACGCGCTTGATCTGGGATCTGCGCACCACTGGCTCTGAAGCTAGGGCACCAGCTTGCCTGAGGGATTTTAGTGTGTGTGGATGGGAAGCCCCTGATCTGCTATCTCTGCCGCAGCTACTCCCAAAACTTGGGGACACGGGCTTGTGGTGCACACCCCCTGCCCAGCCCAGAGCTGTGCTTGGAGAGCTTAGAGTGGTATCAGAGGGACTGGACTCTGTCACCCCAGCCTCCCGGTTCCTCATTCCTACCCTTGCTGTGAAAACGGTGGTGGCGGACCGCCCTTCACTAGGTCTCCAGGCTTTTCTCTCCGGTGAGAGGTGGGGGCAACCGGAAACTAGATCCTCTGCTCTGTTGGGATCTGGAGGAGGGCCCTGGAGAATTCCTGGTCAGCCAGTGCTGGTATCATTAAGCCCCTCCTACCAATGCAACAACCCTGCTTTCATCATTACAAAGGCGGCAGCTAAGCCTTAACAGATCACCCAAGAATCTTGCAGAGACTAATCTTATAGTGCAGTGCCCCTCCCAGAAAAGGGAAAAATTATCTCTTATTGGGGTTATTAACAATATCACCCATAAATGCAATCAAGGAGAAAAAATCCAATATGGATATATAAGACAGAGATGTAGCTCAAACAGATGATAAAAAATCTCCAGGAAAAAAATCTCAACTACATGGAAACCTTGGAGATTAATGACAGAGAATTAAAAATTGGAGCTCTAAAAATACTCAATAAGATACAAGAAAACACTGAAAGGCAATTTAGTGAGCTCAAAAAACAACTTAATGAACAAAGAGTACTTCACCAGGGAAATTGAAACTCTAAAAAAGAACCATAAGAAATGATGACATTGGATCATTTACTACAAAATGGATGGACCTTGATAACATTATATGGAGTGAAATAAGTAAAACAGAAAAAAACTGAGAACAGCATGATTTCATACATAGGTGGGACATAAAAGTGAGACTATGAGACATGGACAAGAGTGTGGTGGTTACAGGGTAGGGGGAGGGAGGAGAGGGCAGGAGAGGGGGGAAGGGAGGGGCACAAAGAAAACCAGATAGAATGTGACAGAGGACAATTTAACTTTGGGTGATGGGTATGCAACATAATTGAATGATAAGATAACCTGGAGATGTTTTCTTTGAACATATGTACCCTGATTTATTAATGTCACCCCATTAAAATTAATAAAAAAACAAAAACAAAAAGAACCAAAAAGAGATGAAAAACTCAATACATAAACTGAAAAATGAGGTAACAAGCTTATCCAATAGAATAAGCCAGATAGAGAATCAGTGACATTGAAGACAGGCAACTAGAGATACTACAGAGAAAAGAAGAGAGAGACTTACGAATTTAAAAAAATGAGAAAGTCCTATAGAAATTGTTTGACGTCATCAGAAAGAGCAATGTAAGAATAATGGGTATATTAGAAGAGGAAGAGAGGAAAAGGAGAATAGAGAACATATTGAAACAAATAATTGATGAGAACTTCTCAAGCCTATGGAAAGAGTTAGAGCCTCAAATCCAAAAAGCAAAGAGAATGCCGAGTTACCACTACCCAAACAGATCTACTCCAAGGCACATTGTAATAAAATTATCAC
Organism: Rhynchonycteris naso; assembly: GCA_037038555.1. NCBI lineage: Eukaryota > Metazoa > Chordata > Mammalia > Chiroptera > Emballonuridae > Rhynchonycteris > Rhynchonycteris naso. The sequence goes on from CM073001.1 coordinate 130,072,217, forward strand.
AAATCAATGACAAAGAAAGAATCTTCAAGGCAGCTAGGGAGAAGAAGGATATACATATAAAGGAAGGTCCATTAGGCTATCATCAGATTTCTCAGCAAAAACTTTAGAAGCCACAAGAGAGTGGACTCCAACATTTAAAGTACTGAAAGATGAACTACCAACTAAGAATACTATATGCATCAAAGCTATACTTCAAACATGAAGGTGAAATGAAAATATTTATAGACATACAGAAGCTGAGGGAATTTAGAAAACCCCACTACAAGAAATACTAAAAGGGGTTATCCAACCAGATACAAAGAATAAAACAAGACAAAATAATAAGTAAAATTTTTTTAACAAAAGCACAATAAAAACAAGGATAATCTGTGACAACAAAACATAAAAGGGGAGAGGATAAAGATCAGCAGTAACAAAGGAGGATGGAGTGCAGAAGCACTCCTGAGATAATGGACTCTAAAAAATATGATAATTTTTCTTCTAATAACCTACTGGTAACCACCCCTGAAAATCCCACTACTGAAACACATAGGTTAAAAAAAGAAGAAACAGAAAATAGAAGTATGGAATACCACCAAACAAAAACAAATGACAAAAAAAATAACAAAAAAGACACAAAGCTATCAGAAACCAACATATAAAATGGCAATAGAAAATCCTCAAGTGTCAATAATTACACTAAATGTAAATGGATTGAACTCACCAGTAAAGAGGAACAGAGTAGCAGATTAGATCAAGAAACAAACCCAACAATAGACAGCCTTCAAGAGACACATCTAAGCTACAAGGATAAAAACAAACTCAAAATGAAAGGTTGAAAAATGATTCTCCGAGCAAATAATATCCAAAAAAAAGTAGGAGTAGCTATACTCATATCTGACAATGCTGATTATAAGACAACAAAGGTAACCAGAGACAAGGATGAATATTTCATAATGATAAAGGGGACAGTATATCAAGAAGACATAACACTCCCTAATATATATGCACCAAACCAAGGAGCACCAAAATATATAAGACAACTACTAACTGATCTAAAAGTACAAACCAAAAATATATACTCATAGTTGCAAATCTCAATACACCATTGAGGGCTTTAGATCATTCATCCAAACAGAAAATCAATAAAGAAATATTGGCCTTAAATGAAACACTTGAACAAATGGACATAATAGTTATCAAAAACATCAGAGTATACATTTTTCTCCAGTGTACATGGAACATCCTCAAGAATAAATCATATGCTGGGCCACAAAACCAACACCAACAAATTCAGAAAGACTGAAATCATACCAAGCATATTCTCTTACCATAAGGCTTTCAACTGCAGAAAAGAAGTAAACATACCCACAAAAATGTGGAAATTAAACAACATACTTCTAAAAAATGAATGAGTCAAAGAGGAAATAAAAGAAGAGATAAAAAGATATATACAGACAAGTGAAAATGACAATAAGACATATCAGATTCTCTGAAATGCATTTAAAGCAGTAATAAGAGGGAAGTTCACATCATTACATGCTTATATGAAAAAGAAAGAGAGAGCCCAAGTAAACAACCAAACATCACATCTTAAAGAACTAGAAAAAGAAGAACAAAGGCAAACCAAAACCAGCAGAAGGAAGGAAATAATAAAAATTGGAGCAGAAATAAATGAAATAGAGAACAGAAAAACTATAGAAAAAATTAATACAACAAAGAGTTGGTTCTTTGAAAAGATCAATAAAATTGACAAACCCCTGGCAAGACTAAGAAAAAAAGAGAAAAGACTCATATAAACAAACCCAAAATGAAAAAGGAGAAACTACCACAGATATCATAGATATACAAAGGATTATCGCAGAATACTATAAAAATTATATACCACCAAATTTAACAATTTAGGAGAAATGAATAAACTCCTAGAACAATACAATCTTCCTAGACTGAATCATGAAGAAGTAGAAAGCCTAAATAGACCGATAAGCAGGTAGAAAATAGAAACAACTATCAAAAACCTCCCCCAAAATAAATGTTTGGGGCCAGATGGATATACTAGTAAATTCTACCAAACATTCAAAGAAGATTTGATTCCTATCCTTCTAAAAGTCTTCAAAAAAATTGAAGAAGCAATACTTCCAAACACATTTTATGAGGTCAACATAACTCTTATACCAAAACCTGGTAAGGACAACCCAAAGAAAGAAAACTACAGACCAATATCTCTAAGGAATACAGATGCAAAAATCTTAAACAAAATACTAGCAAATTGAATACAACAAAACATCAAAAAAATAATTCATCATGATCAAGTGGGATTCATCCCAGAAACACAAGAATGGTTCAACATATGTAAAATGACTGACATAATATACCATATCAACAAAACAAATAACAAAAACCATATGATCCTACCAATAGATGCATAAAAGGCATTTGATAAAATACAACATCCTTTTATGTTTAAAACACTCTACAAAATGGGTATAGAAGGAAAATACCTCAACATAATAAAGGCCATTTAAAACAAACCATCAGCTAACATCATACTAAATGGTAAAAAACTGAAAACTTTTCCTCTAAAATCAGGAACAAGACAAGGCTGCCCACTTTCTCCACTCCTATTCAACATAGTGCTGAAAGTTCTAGCCAGAGCAATCAGTCAAGAGAAAGAAATAAAAGGCATCCATATTGAGAAAGAAGAAGTAAAGGTTTCACTTTTTGCAGATGACATGATCCTGTACACAGAAAACCCCAAAGACTCCACAGAAAATCTATTAGAACAATAAACCAATAAAGAAAGGTCACGGGATACAAAATTAATATACAGAAGTCTATTGATTTTTCATATGCCAACAATGAAACCTCAGAAAAAGAACTCAAAAAAATAATCCCTTTTACAGTAGCAACAAAAAAATAATAAAATACCTAGGAATAAACATAACAAAGAATGTAAAGGACCTATATACTGAACATTATAAAGCATTATTAAAGGAAATTGAAAAAGACACAATAAAATGAAAAAAATATTCCTTGCTTGTGGATAGGAAGCATAAATATAGTTAAAATGACCATATTACCCAAAGCAATCTACAAATTTAATGCAATTCCCATCAAAATTCCAATGTCATTTTTTAAAGAAATGGAACAAAAAATCATCAGGTTTATATGGTTAACAATAAAAAACCTTGAATAACCAAAGTAATCCTAAGGAAAAAAAACAAAGCTGGAGGCATTACAATACCTAACTTCAAACTATACTACAGAGCCACGATAATCAAAATAGCATAATACTGGCGGAAAAATAGACACACAGACCAATGGAACAGAATAGAGAGCCCAGAAATAAAACCACATATATATGGTCAAATGATCTTCAATAAAGGAGCCAAAAACACACAATGGGGAAAATAAAGCCTTTTCAATAAATGGTGCTGGGAAAATAAAAAAGCCACATGCAAAAGAATGAAACTTGATTACAGTTTATCTCCTTGCACAAAAATTAATTCAAAATGGATCAAAGAACTAAATATAAGATCTGAAACAATAAATTACATAAAAGAAAACAAAGGTACTAAACTCATGAACCTTGACCACAAAGAACATTTTATGAATTTGACTCCAAAGGCTAGAGAAGTAAAGGCAAAAATAAATGCATGGGACTACATCAGACTAAGAAGCTTTTGCACAGCAAAAGAAACTGTCAACAAAACAAATAGGCATCCAACTAAATGGGAGATGATATCTTCAAACAACATCTCAGACAAGGGACTAATATCCAAAATATATAAAGAACTCAAAAAATCAGCAACAAACAATCCAATAAAAATAAGGAAAGAGGAGCCTGACCAAGTGGTGGTGCAGTGGATAGAGCGATGGACTGGGATGCAGAAGACCCAGGTTCGAGACCCTGAGGTCGCCAGCTTGAGTACAGGCCCATCTGGCTTGAGCAAAAAGCTCGCCAGCTTGGACCCAAAGTCATTGCTCAGTCTGCTGAAGGCCTATGGTCAAGGCATGTGTGAGAAAGCAATCAATGAACAACTATGGTGTTGCAATGGCAACGAAAAACTAATGATTGATGCTTCTCATCTCTCTCCATTCTTGTCTGTCTGTCCCTATCTATCCCTCTCTCTGACTCTCTCTGTCCCTGTTTAAAAATAAAAAAAAAAAAGGGAAGAGGACATGAACAAACATTTCTCCCAAGAAGAAATACAAATGGCCAACAGATATATGAAAAAATGCTCATTATCACTAACCATTCAAGAAATGCAAATCAAAACTACAATGAGATACCACCTCACGCCTGTTAGATTAGCTATTATCAACAAGACAGGTAATAACAAGTGTTGGAGAAGCTGTGGAGAAAAAGGAACCCTCATTCACTGTTGGTGGGAATGTAAAGTAGTACAACCATTATGGAAGAAAGTATGGTGGTTCCTCAAAACATTAAGAATAGAAGTACCATATGACCCAGGAATCCCTCTACTGGGTATATACACCCAAAATGCAAAAACATGGGTATGTAAAGACACGTTGCACGCCCATGTTCATCGCAGCATTGTTCACAGTGGCCAAGACATGGAAATAGCAGAAATGCCCTTCAATGGAGGATTGAATAAAGAATACATGGTACATATATACAATGGAATACTACTCAGCCATAAGAAATGATGACATCGGATCATTTACAACAACACGGATAAACCTTGATAATATTATACTGAGTGATATAAGTACATCAGAAAAAACTAAGAACTGTATGATGCCATACATAGGTGGAACACAAAATTGAGACTCATGGACACTGACAGGGGTGCAGTAGTTACTAGAGAGAAGGGAAAGGTAGAGAGGGAGGAGGATGGGTATAAAGGGAGGGGCTTAAAGAGAAACAAAATATAGGGTGACAAGATGATTTGACTTTGGGTGATGGGTATACAGCATAATCTACTGTTCAAATGATGTGGAGATGTTTTCTCTAAATCTATGTACTTTGATTGACCAATATCACCCTTTTAAACTTAGTTGTCTAAATTTAAAAAGAAAAAGTTTATATTTCACCCCAGAGATTGTGAACCTGTATCTGGTTACTGAACATTGTAGTCTTGTAAACATATGGCCCAGCCTTCTATTGGCACAGCTTACATTCTGCCTCAAAGGATTGGTGGGTTTTCTTCACCACTCACTAATGGGTTCCAGTGTTGGCTTTCTGGACTTCACCAAAAACTAAATTTCAAATCACAAAATCTTAGGCATCAAAAGGAAAATTGAAAACAATATTTTGAAGGGCAGAATAAAATGTTCTGTGATTCTGTAATAATCTCTTAAAACACCAGCTTTATTTTTTAAAATATATATAAAAATACATAATGAGAAATGCAAAAAAAAAAAAGAAAAGAATCCTCATGTTTTTAGTTATTCTAAATGTAAATCGACTGACCTCACCAATAAAGAGGCACAGAAGAGCAGACTGGATCAAAAAGCAAAACAACCATATGCTGCCTTCAGGAGACACATCTAAGCTACAGAGACAAAAGTACTCAAAGTGAAAGGCTGGAAAATAATTCTCCAAGTAAATAATACCCAAAGTATAAAAGTCATACTTATATCTGACAATAATGACTTCTCGACAACAAAGGTAACAAGAGACAAAGACATTGTATAATGGTAAAGGGGATACTATATCAAGAAGGCATCACACTTCTTAATATATATGCAGTGAATCAGGGAGCACAAAAATATATAAGACATCTAATAACAGAACAAAAAAGAGAAATAGACAAAAACACAATCACACTTGAAGAACTTAAGACACCACTGAAAGCTTTAGATAGGTAATCCAAACAAAATCAATAAAGAAATATCAGCCTTTAAAGACACATTAGACCAAATGAACGTAACAGACATTTACAGAACATTTCACCTCAGAACAGAACATCAGATTATACATTTTTTTCCAATGTGCATGGAACATTCTCAAATATAGACCATATGTGGGGCCAAAAAACTAACCTCAACAAATTCAGAAAGATTAAAATTATACCAGGCATGTTCTCTAAGCATAAGGCTTTGAAATTAGAATTTGGCAACAAAAAGGAAGGAAAGAAACCTAAAAAATGTAGAAATTAAACAACATACTTCTAAAAAATGACTGAGTCAAAGAAGAAATAAAAGCAGAGATCAAAAGATATATACACAGAAATGAGAATGACAGCATGACATATCAAAATTTCTGGCATGCAGCAAAAGCAGTAATAAGGAGGAAGTTTATATCATTCAGGATCAAGAAACAAGTGAGATCCCAACTAAACAACCTAACTTCACATCTTAGAGAACTAGAAAAAGAAGAACAAAGGCAACTCAAAGTCAGTAGGTGAAAGGAAATAGTAAAAATTAGAGCAGAACTAAATAAAATGGAGAATGAAAACACTATAGAAAATATTAATACAACAAGGAGCCAGTTCTTTGAAAAGATCAATAAAATTGACAAATCCCTGGCTAGACTCACTAAGAAAAAAAGGGAAATGACTCATACAAACAAAATCTGGAATGAAGAAAGAGAAGTTACCAAAGACATCATAGATTCACAAAGGATCATACTAGAATACCATGAACAATTATATGCCACCAAATTCAACAATCTAGAAGAAATGGATTGGTTCCTAGAACTATACAATCTTTACAGCCTGAGTCACAAAGAAGTGGAAAACCTAAATAAGACATGTAAACAAGGAGAACATGAAACAATTATCAAAACCTCCCCAAAGATTAAAGTCAAAGACCAGATGGCTACATTAGTGAATTCTATCAAACATTCAAAAAAAGATTTGGTATCTATCCTTCTCAAAGTCTTTTAAAAAAAATTAAAGAAGAAGCAATATTTCCTAATACATTTTATGAGGCCAACATAACTCTGACACCAAAATCTGGCAAGGACAACACACACACACACACACACACACACACACACACACACACACACACACACACACACACACACAAATACTCAGACCAATATCCCTAATAAATTCAGATGCCAAAATCCTAAAGAATATACTAGCAAATTGAATACAACAACACATCAAAAAAATAATACATCACAAACAAGTGGGACTCATTCCAGAGGCAGAGGGATGGTTCAACATATGCAAATCAATCAATGTAATACACCACATCAACAAAACAAAGGATGAAAATCATATGATCCTATCAATGAATGAAGAAAAGGCACTTGATAAGATACAACATCCATTTACATTTAAAACACTCAATAACATGGGTATAAAAGGAAAGTATCTCAACATAATAAAGGCATGATATGACAAAACATCAGCCAGTATCATACTAAATGGTGAAAAACTGAAAGCTTTACATATAAAATCAGGAACAAGACAAAGCTGCCCGCTCTGTACACTTTTATTCAACATAGTACTGGAAGTCTTAGCCAGAGAAATCAGGCAGGAGAAAGAAACAAAAGGCACCCATATTGGGAAAGAAGAAGTAAAGGTATCACTTTTTGCAGATGACATGATTCTGTATATAGAAAATCCCAAAGACTCCCCCAGAAAAATTATTGGAAACAATAAGCCAATATAATAAAGTTACAGGATACAAAATCAATATACAAAAGTTTACTGCTTTCCTATATGGCAACAATGAAACTTCAGAAAATGAATTTAAAAAGAACAACTCCTTTTAGAATTGCTACAAAAATAATAAAATACCTAGGAATAAACTTAACAAAGGATATGAAGGACCTATACAATGAACACTACAAAGCATTATTGAAAGAAATTGAGAAAGACAAATGAAATGGAAAAGTATTCCACGTTCATGGATTCGGAAAATCAACATAGATAAAATGGCTATATTACCCCAAACAATATACAAATTTAATGCAATCCATATCCCAATGTCACTTTTTAAAGGAACAGAACAAAAAATCACCAGATTTGTATGGAACCATAAAAGACCCCAAATAGCCAAAGCAATCTTGAGAAAAAAGAATAGAGGCCCTGGCCAGTTGGCTCAGTGGTAGAGCGTCGGCCCGGCATGTGGAAGTCCCAGGGTCAATTCCTGGTCAGGGCACACAGGAAAAGCGCCCATCTGCTTCTCCACCCTTCCCCATCTCCTTCCTCTCTATCTCTCTCTTCCCCTATTGCTTCCAAGGTTCCATTAGAGCAAAGTTGCCCCAGGAACTGTGGATGGCTCCCGGGCCTCTGCCTCAGGTGCTAGAATGGCTCTGGCCACAATGGAGCAATGCACCAGATGGGCAGAGAATTGCCCCCTGGTGGGCATGCTGGGTGGATCCTGGTCAAGAGCATGCAGGAGTCTGTCTGACTGCCTGCCCGCTTCTAACTTTGTAAAAATACACACACACACACACACACACACACACACACACACACACACACACAAATAAAATAAAATAAAATAAAAATAAAGTAACCAGAGGTATCACACTACCTGACTTCAAATTATACTACAGAGCCACAATAATCAAAACAGCAAAACAGATATACAGACCAATGGAATAGAATTAAGAGCTCAGAAATAAAACTACATAGATATGGACAAATAATCTTTAACAAAGGAGCCAAAAATACTCAATGGAGAAAAGAAAACCTCTTCAATAAATGGTGCTGGGAAAACTGGAAAGCCACATGCAAAAGAATGAAACTTGACTACAGTTTATCTCCTTGCACAAAAGTTAATTCAAAATGGATCAAAGACCTAAATATAAGATCTGAAACAACAAATTACATAGAGGAAAACATAGGTACTAAAATAAACTTATGGGCCTTCACAACAGAGAACAATTTATGAATTTGACCCCAATGGCAAGGGAAGTAAAGGCAACAATAAATGAATGGGAATGTATCAAACTAAAAAGCTCTGCATAGCAAAAGAAAACAACAAAACAAAAGATAGCCAGTCACCAGGTGGGAGACTGTCTGCAAAGCATAAAGAATGAGTTCCTCTCCCTCTGCCACAGGCTCTGCTGATTTACAGCCACTTTGTGTTTGATGTTGGACAGGATAATTTCATCAGTCTCCAACCCTCGTGATCACGTCCCAAAATGACTCGTCAGGTGAAGCCCCTGCGGAACATTGCCTGTCACCTGTAGGAAGTAGCTGTCTGCTGAAAAATAGAGAAGCAAGATGGCGATGGAGTAGGCGGACGTACCAACTTCCAACTCCCAGAACCAAAGTGGATTATAACTCAATTTAAAGAACAATCATCTGGATAAACCAACTATGAACTAAACTAACTGGCCTCTCCAACCAAGGAACACAGAAGAAGCCACGTTGAGACTGGTAGAAATAGCGAAAACCCGAAGAGGGCTGCCCAGCTCCCTGGAGCAAACGGCAGCCCGGAGAGACCCGCGTGGCGGGAGGAGAGTTTGGCGGAGAGGGAGGGACCTGGGTCCCAGGAACCAAGCCCCAGCCTGCAGTCCCAGAGCCTAGAAGAGGCGTTTGGACAGTTTTGAGCTGTGAAACAAGTGAGGGAGCTCACAGGCCTACAGTGTGGAGTATTAGGACCCTTCCTACTTTGCTGAGGGTTGCTGAAGGGTTTGGGGCGGCAGGACGCTAAAACGTGGTTCTGTCGGCGTGGGCAGAGGCTAAGCCGGTGTGAGCTCAGTCTAGCCCAGCAGGGTCGGAGGGGACACGCGAAAGCGCTCCGGAAGCTGCGGGCCCGTCTTTAATCCCACTTACGGGGACAAAGCGGGAGGCCAGGAACGGGCAGAAATCTGCTCTGCGACCCTGAGCAAGCCGGCCCTGACCGCGGGGACTGGGCTAAGACCAGGGACGGGCAGGGGCTCGCGGCTGAGCTCACACTACCAGTCCCCCCGCCCCCCCCCCCGGGCCGGAGAAACCACGGTTAACATGCGCGAGCGGGCTCCGAGAGCACAAGAACGAGGTAGACCCCGAGCCAAGTGGAAGCGCGCAGCTAAGCCCACGCTACTATCCCCGCCCGGCCGGAGAAACCGCGGATTGCATTCCTACGTGCATGAGCGGGCTCCGAACGCGGGGGCGGGGAAGAGTCCGGGACGAGCGGAAGTACGCAACTGAGCGGAAGCCAGCAAACACGACCGGCCCAATAAACCTGGGTTTCCGACCCTGCGCAGAAGGGCCCTGGCCTCAGGGTGGGGCTAATGCTCTGGACAGGCAAAGGCTCACAGCTGAGAGCACGTCAAAAGCCCTGCCAAACCCGCGAAACTGTGGTGAGCAGGCTCTGACTGTGGGTTCTGGGTGGAAGTCCGGAAATAGGCTGGGTCCGCAGCTGAGCAAAGGTGCTCACCTCTACCCTTGGTGCTAAGGCTTGTGGCTTCAGTGACAGCCCCTCCAGCGGTGGAGAGGCAGAAATCACAGCAAAAGTCACAGTGGGCTGGCGCTGGCAACGCTCATACACAACCACCCTAGGCACCGGCAGAGGGGGTGGGGGGCCTGCAGACAGACCACACCTAGAGAACACAAAGGCAGCACCTACTGACTCCAGTGGCCACAACTTGCTTATACACAGAAAAAATGGGCAGGCAGAGGAATGCAAACCAAATGAATCAAGAGAAATCCCCAGAGAAGGACATGAATGAACCAGATATAACCAAATTACCAGAAACAGAATTTAGAATAATGATAGTTAGGATGTTCAAAGAAATTAGAGCAACAATGGATAGTCACTATGAACACCTAAATAAAGAGATAACAAGTATAAAAAACGAAATGGAAATAATAAAAAAGAATCGGACAGAAATGACAAATACAGTATCAGAACTGAAGACCACGATGGAAAGAATTAAAAGCAGGATGAATCACGCTGAGGATCAAATAAGCGAGTTAGAGGACACAATAAACAAAGTTATAGAAGCAGAGAAGAAAAAGGAAAAGAGACTCAAAAAATGTGAGAAAACTCTAAGGGAGCTTTGTGACAACATGAAGAGAAACAACATTCGCATCATAGGGGTGCCTGAAGAAGAGGAGAGAGGACAGGAAATGGAAACTTTGTTCAATCAAATCATAGCAGAAAACATTCCTAAATTAAGGCTGGGAAACACTCCACACATTCAAGAAGCACACAGAACTCCATTAAAGAGAAACCCAAAAAGATCTACACCAAGACACATCATAGTTAAAATACCAAAGCTAATGGATAAAGAAAAAATTTTAAAAGCTGCTAGGGAAAAAAAGGCTATCACCTACAAAGGAGCCCCCATAAGGATGACATCGAACTTCTCAACAGAAACACTTGAGGCCAGAAGGGTATGGCAAGATATAATCAAAGTAATGCAGAACAAGAACCTACAACCAAGACTACTTTATCCAGCAAGGCTAACGTTTAAAATTGAAGGAGAAATAAAGAGCTTCCCAGAGAAAGAAAGCCTGAAGGAATTCATAAAAACCAAACTAATTCTGCAAGAGATACTACGGGGCCTGTTGTGAACAGTTTAAAGGGAGGAATGAATAGAGCAAAAGAAGAATACAGCTTTAAAGAATAAAATGGCAATAAACAACTACATATCAATAATAACCTTAAATGTAAATGGATTAAATGATCCAATCAAAAGACATAGGGTAGCTGCATGGATAAAGAAACAGGACCCATACATATGCTGTCTACAAGAGACACACCTTAAAACAAAAGATGCACATAGACTGAAGGTAAAAGGATGAAAAAAAGTACTTCATGCAAATGGAAATGAAAGAAAAAGCAGGGGTAGCAATACTTATATCTGACAAAATAGACTTTAAAACAAAGGCTGTAGTAAGAGATAAAGAAGGACACTACATAATGATAAAGGGAACAATTCAACAGGAAGATATAACTATTATAAATATCTATGCACCAAATATAGGAGCCCCGACATACATAAAGCAGACTTTCATGGATATAAAGGGCGAGATTAACAGCAATACTATCATAGTAGGGGATTTTAATACCCCTCTAACAACACTGGATAGATCCTCAAGAAAGAAAATTAATAAAGAAACAGCAGACTTAAAGGACACACTAGATCAACTTGATTTAATAGATATCTTCAGAACTTTTCACCCTAAAGCAGTAGAATATACATTCTTCTCAAGCGCTCATGGTAGGTTTTCTAGGATAGACCACATGTTAGGACACAAAAATGGTCTCAATAAATTTAAGAAGATTGAAATCATATCAAGCATTTTCTCTGATCACAATGCCATGAAACTAGAAATTAACCACAAAAGAAAAATTGAAAAATACTCAAACACTTGGAAACTAAATAGCATGTTATTAAATAATGAATGGATTAACAATGAGATCAAAGAAGAAATAAAAAAGTTTCTAGAAACAAATGATAATGAGCATACATCAACTCAAAATTTATGGGACACAGCAAAAGCAGTTCTGAGAGGGAAGTTTATTGCACTACAGGCATATCATAAGAAGCTAGAAAAAGCTCAAATAAGCAACCTGACCCTGCAGCTAAAAGAACTAGAAAAATAACAGCAAATAAAGCCCAGTACTAATAGAAGGAAGGAAATGATAAAGACCAGAGCAGAAATAAATGACATAGAGGCTAAGGAAACAATACAGAGGATCAATGAAACAAGAAGATGGTTCTTTGAAAAAGTAAACAAGATTGATGAACCTTTAACTAAACTCACCAAGAAAAAAAGAGAGAGGACTCAAATAAATAAAATTAGAAAGGACAGTGGAGAAATAACAACTGACACAACAGAAATACAAAGCATTGTAAGAAAATACTATGAAGAACTATATGCCAAAAAATTAGACAATCTTTGGTGAAATGGACAAATTTCTTGAATCATATAACCTTCCAAAAATCAATCTGGAAGAATCAGAACACCTAAACAGACCAATTACAACAAATGAGATCGAAATAGTTATCAAAAAACTCCCAAAAAAGAAAAGTCCTGGGCCTGATGGCTTCACAAGTGAATTCTACCAAAAATTCAAAGAAGAACTAACTCCTATCCTCCTCAAGCTATTTCTAAAAGTTCAAGAGGAAGGAAGACTTCCAAACTCTTTTTATGAGGCGAGCATAATTCTGATCCCAAAACCAGTCAAAGACAACACAAAGAAAGAAAATTATAGGCCTATATCCCTGATGAATTTAGACGCTAAAATTCTCAACAAAATATTAGCCAACCGGATCCAGCAATATATGAAAAAAATCATACACCACGATCAAGTGGGATTTATTCTGGAGAGGCAAGGCTGGTTCAATATTTGCAAATCAATCAATGTGATTCATCACATAAACAAAAGGAAGGACAAAAATCACATGATAATTTCAATAGATGCAGAAAAGGCATTTGATAAAATCCAGCACCCATTCATGCTCAAAACTCTCAGTAAAGTGGGAATACAGGGATCATTCCTTAACATGATAAAGGCCATCTACGATAAACCCACAGCAAACATCATACTAAATGGACAAAAATTAAAAGCAATCCCCTTAAGATCAGAAACCAGGCAGGGATGCCCCCTTTCACCACTCCTATTCAACATAGTTCTGGAAGTCTTAGCTGCAGCAATCAGACAAGAAGAAGAAATAAAAGGCATCCAAATTGGAAAAGAAGAAGTAAAACTGTCACTATTTGCAGATGATATGATATTGTATATTGAAAACCCTAAAGTCTCAGTCAAAAAACTACTGGACCTTATAAATGAATTCAGCAAGGTGGCAGGATATAAAATTAATACTCAGAAATCAGAGGCATTTCTATATACCAACAATGAACTGTCAGCAAAAGAAATGAAGGAAACAATCCCCTTCACTATTGCAGCCAAAAATATAAAATACCTAGGAGTAAATTTAACCAAGGAGGTTAAGGACTTGTACTCGGAAAATTATAAAACATTGATAAAGGAAGTCAAGAAGATACAAACACGTGGAAGCATATACCGTGCTCATGGCTAGGAAGAATAAACATCATTAAAATGTCTATATTACCCAAAGCAATTTATAAATTCAATGCAATACCAATTAAAATACCAATGACATACTTCAAAGATATAGAACACATATTCCAAAAATTTATATAGAACCAAAAAAGAACACGAATAGCCTCAGCAATCTTAAAAAGAAAAAATAAAGCAGGAGGTATCACTCTTCCAGATATCAAGGTTTACTATAAGGCCATTGTACTCAAGACAGCCTGGTACTGGCATAAGAACAGGCACATAGATCAATGGAACAGAACAGAGGACCCAGAAATAAACCCACAGCTTTATGGACAACTGATATTTGACAAAGGAGGAAAGAACATACAATGGAGAAAAGACAGCCTCTTTAACAAATGGTGTTGGGAAAATTGGACATCTACCTGAAAAAAAATGAAACTAGACCATCAACTTACACCATTCACAAAAACAAACTCAAAATGGATAAAAGACTTAAATGTAAGCCATGAAACCATAAGCATCTTAGAAGAAAACATAGGCAGCAAGCTCTCTGACATCAGTATATTTGCCCATTTATCTCCACGGGCAAATGAAATAAAAGGCAAGATAAACAAATGGGACTATATCAAACTAAAAAGCTTTTGCACAGCTAAAGACAATAGGAACAGAATAAAAAGACAAACCACACAATGGGAGAACATATTCGACAGCACATCTGATAAGGGGTTAATAACTAAAATTTATAAAGAACTTATAAAACTCAACACCAGGAAGACAAACAACCCAATCAAAAAATGGGCAAAAGAAATGAATAGAAATTTCTCCAAAGAGGACATACAGATGGCCAATAGGCATATGAAAAAATGCTCAACATCACTAATCATTAGAGAAATGCAAATTAAAACCACAATGAGATATCACCTCACACCAGTCAGAATGGCACTCATCAGCAAAACAACACAGAATAAGTGCTGGCGAGGATGTGGAGAAAAGGGAACCCTTCTGCACTGCTGGTGGGAATGCAGACTGGTGCAGCCACTGTGGAAAACAGTTTGGAAATTCCTCAGAAAATTAAAAATCAAACTGCCTTTTGACCCAGCTATCCCACTTATAGGAATATACCCTAAGAACACCATAGCACTTTCGAAAAGAAGAAATGCGCCCCCATGTTTGTGGCAGCATTGTTCACAATAGCAAAGATCTGGAACCAGCCCAAGTGTCCGTCAGAAGACGAGTGGATTAAAAAGCTTTGGTACATATATACTATGGAATACTACTCAGCCATAAGAAACGATGACATCGGATCATTTATAACAAAATGGATGTACCTTGATAACATTATACGGAGTGAAATAAGTAAATCAGAAAAAAAAAACTGAGAACAGCATGATTATATACATAGGTGGGACATAAAAGTGAGAATATGAGACATGGACAAGAGAGTGGTGGTTATGGGATGGGGGGAGGGAGGGAAGAGTGGGATAGGGAGGAGGGGAGAGACACAGGGAAAACCAGATAGAAGGTGACAGAGGACAATTTGACTTTTGGTGATGGGTATGCAACACAATTGAATGATAAGATAACCTAGAGACGTTTTCATTGTACATATGTACCCTGATTTATTGGTGTCACCCCATTAGAATTAATAATAATAAAATATAAAAATTTAAAAAAAGATAGCCAGTCAAATGGGAGATAATATTCACAAACAACAGCTCTGATAAGGGGTTAATATCTAGAATATATAAAAAACTCACAAAGCTCAGCAACAAACAAGCAAACATCCAATTTAAAAATGGGGAGGCAAGCTGGAACAGACATTTCTCCCTAGAAGATATACAAACGGCCAACAGACATATAAAAAGATGCTCATCTTCACTAGCTATTTGAGAAATGCAAATCAAAACTATGAGATACCACTTCACACCTGATAGGCTATTATCAACAATACAAGTAATATTTTGTTACAGAGACTGTGGAGAAAATGTAAAACTCATTCCCAACTGGTGGGAATGTAAACTGGTAAAGCCATTATGGAAGAAATATGGTGGTTCCTCAAACATTAAGAATAGAATTACCCCATGACAGAGCAACTCCTTTACCACGTATCTACACAAAAAATTCAAAAGCATTAGTACGTAAAGACACATGCACCCTCTTGTTCATCACAGCAATATTCATGGTGGCCAAGACATGGAAACAACCAAAGTGTCCCTCTATAGAAGGTTGAAAAAAAAAGATGTTGTACATTTAAACAGTGGAATACTATTCAGCCATAAGAAATGATATATTACCATTTACAACAACACAGATGGACCTTGAGAACCTTATGCTAAGTAAGAAAATCAGAAAAAGCTAAGAACTGTATGATTTCACACATAGGTGAAACATAAAACTGAGACTCATGGACATAGATAAAAGTGAAATGGTTACCAGGGCAGAGGGTGAGGGAATGGAGTAAAGAGGAACAAATATAACAGTGACAGAAAATGATTTGACTTTGGGTGATGGGCACACACACAATCAACAGTCCAAATGCTATAGAGATGTTCACCTGAAACCTAGGTACTCATATTGATTAGTCAGCCAATTAAATTTAATTTTTAAATTAAAAAGAAGAAGAATACAAGCATACATTTTATTTTTCCTGGTTTTGCTAGTCAAATAGGCTTATATTATATCAACTAGATGTTTTAGATTATGAAAATTATAATGTTGATTGTAATCAAATTACATCATTAGCCTCACAAACTTAATTTCAACAATAATTGTTTTATAATATGCCTGCCTAAAAATAATTTCCAAAACCCTTTTGGTAACTCTAAACTTTAAAGTTATGCTGTTAAGTAATAAAAGAAATCATCAAATATATAAATAATTCCTAAAGCAGAGAAATATTGAATCATTTATAATTAGAAGCAGGTTTCAGGGGTTTTGAGGAGATAGGAATTCACTCAAATCTATAAGGACTGCTCGTGGAATCTAGAGGTGAGTTCCTGGCTTGTTATCGTAGCCTCAAAAAGCTTTCAAAAGTCCAATTTAAACCTCCATATAATATTCCAGCAGAGCAGGCCCCCTGTTCCTACTACTAGTCACCAGACAGCTGCATGTCCTTCTGCAGACCCAGCAGAGTTCCTGGGACCCAATGGAGAGAAAATCAGAGAAAACAGATTTGTCCTTATTTGGACACCAGGGCTCCTCTGAGCTCTGGCAAAGTGGATAATGTCACCATCAAAGACCCCTTCATTAATCTCAACTACATAGTTTGGTGTTCCAGTATGCTTCTGCTGATGCGAAGTTCAATGGCACAATACCATTAGCATTGAAAACCCAATAGAAGGTTCCTACTTTTCCATTGAAGCCCTAATCCTCTCCGTCTTTTAAAATTGGTATATACACCTTTACCTCTGGTGATTCAGTGAGTTACCACTAGAGTACTCCTGCACACATAACAAACTTTTCTCCCATTGATCTGTCTGTCGTCATTTCATTTGCATGTCCCTAACCCGAGTTGGTAGAAGAAACGTTTCTCTTTCCAACAAATGCTTTTATATCAACAAGAAAAAAATGAAAATAAGTTAACCAAACAAATACATTAGGAAAAACAAAACAAATCCAAAGAAATTAAAAGAAAGGAGGTCAACCTGACCTGTGGTGGCACAGTGGATAAAGCATCGACCTGGGAACACTGAGGTCGCCAGTTCAAAACCCTGCACTGGTTTGGTCAAGGCACATATGGGAGTTGATGCTTCCAGCTCCTCCCCCCTTTCTCTCTCTCTCTCCTTCTCTCTCTCACTCTGTGTCTCCTCTCTAAAATGAATAAAATAAAAAGAAATAATAAAAAAAAGAAAGGAGGTCATAGGAATAAAAGCTGATATTAATAAATTCAAAAAGAAGTAAACCCACAGACTTGATAGATAAATGTTAAGAGCTAGCACTTTGAAAAGACCAATCAACAAAAAACTTTTTTTTTAGGAGAGGGTAAGAAGCAAAGACAACATTAAGAAGAAGAAGGGGATACGACCGGCTACAAAAGAGGAGAAATTGTAGGCAAAGCTCCAGACTGGGTACCAGAAGCTGGGTCCATGTCGTTCATGAGCAGCCTAGCTGGAGGCCGCAGGAAAGCCCACCTAGCCGAAGTCTATTTTGGGTTAAAGGGAGAGTAAGGAGCCATTTCCCCAAAATGAACCACACAATTACCAGAAGCTGAAGGCAGATCAGGCATAAAAGGGCTGACTCACTGAGAAACCAAGAGTGTCATTTACCCATGGAGAGCGCAGCAGCAGCAAGTATTGGCAGTGGGATGCGAGGCAGAACAAAGCTGAAACGCCAAGGGGGAGGTTAAAACAGGATGAGCAATTTGACGATACTAATTCCAAGTACATCAGGGGAAAGCCAATATAGAGGTCGGGGTAAGGAAATTGATTACAGACCTCTGCGCATACTGAGCCAAAATAATTTTAATTTTTACCTACAGGAGTCACTTTAGTCAAGTGATTAAAGCAAAGTGACATCATCAGTAATGGGACAGATTGAAAATGTGTCACAGCAGACAGGACACAATGAAAACCCAGTCCCTTCCATGCTGACTCTCATCATGAGGAAAAACCACATGAACACAAAAGTACATTTTGCAAAAATATGGACCTATAATCTTCCAAGTGTTTAGGTCACCAAAATCAAGGGAAGACTGAGGACCTGTTCCAGAATGAAAGACTATATGACAACTAAGTGTAGTTTGTCATTCTGGATTAGAACTTTCTGCTATGAAGGACATTATTGAGAGAAACAGAGAATGAGGGTCTGGAACTTTGACTTAGATGGTGGTAACATATGCAAGTTAATTCTTTGATTGTGATGGATGCTTGAGGTTAAAAGAATGTCTCTGTAGGAAACACGAAAGTATTCAGTGACTCAGCAGCACGTTGGCTGCTTACAGTATTTTCAAATGGAAGAAAAAATGTAAATACAACTTTTTGTAAATTTAAGACTGTTTTCAAATTTCTAAAAAAGAGAATTTTTTAAAAAGCATTGCCTCGGTGTCATTTCTGTGACTCAGTCCATTTTGTCACTTTAAATCATTTAAATCAGTGGTTCTTAATCTGGGTTCTATCGAACCCTGGGGGTTCGATGGGTCAGTCTCAGAGGTTTAGAGAAGCCTCTGCCGCGGAGGCCAGAATAAAGTAATACCGTAATTTGTTGTGAGTTCATGCACTTTGTTGGTTTTGTACTTTGAGCAAGGTGATGTTCATGCACAGCTCATTTTGTGCACCAGTAAAAAAACATATATCTATGTCTTGAATTTGGGGGAAAAATCATATTTTATTTATCACTAAAGAAGGGTTCGGTGAATGCGCATATGAAACTGGTGGGTTCGGTACCTCAAAAAAGGTTAAGAACCACTGCTTTAAATCATCCTGGGTTTCAAGAGTACCTCCTGGTATTCTTCATACCATATGTTTCTTAGGTAGTTGCACCTGCACCTCAATTCATCTTGAATGGATTTTTTCACGTAAGATTGGTAACTTTCTCCTCACTGTTGGTTGTTAGCGTTTTACAGGGTACTGCGTCTCTGTCCAGTGGATACTCACAAACTCAGTCATGCCTCTCTTATGGGCAATGCTGAGTTTCTCAATTTGTTTACTTATTTGGATTTTGTATTTGTTTATTTTTAGTGTTATGATTAAGCTTAGTGAATACTCTTGACTATGAACCATTTTATCTTTTAAGATTATTGTCTCAGATTTGCTACAGTTGAGGTAAAAGAATATGAACATTAAATGGATTCTGATAATCACTTCTAAATTGTATTTCAGAGTTGAATCAGTCACCCTCCACAGCTGTCAGAAATTCTGAGTCAGAAAGCTCCAGGCCCAGCACTGACAACCTTAATTCCAATATGTATTTGTAACTCAGTAGGCAAAAAGGGAAGAAAAAGATCCTGAGTTTCAATGTGCATTTTAATTTTCTGGAAGCTGAATATTTTCCCACACTTATTACAAATAATATTTTTGTATAGTTTTGTGAAAAAATAATATGTATGTGCATAGGTATACATGTGTGTGTGTATATATATGTATGTGTGTGTGTATATATATAAAAAATATATAAGTGTATATATATAAAGTACATATATATAAAATATATATATGTAAAATATATATTTTTTTTAAATAACTTTCTAGGCCCAAGACAGGGCACATGGGGACTTAGAACTAACTTTTCTTTCCCTGTAAAGCTCTTCTTGACCAGAAGTGTAGTATAACCATCAGCCAATTCCAGAACACCAAACTCACTCTGGGCTTTATACTTATTTTCTTGTTCCTTTTCACCCCAAACAAGGTTGATTTTGTGGCTCCAGCCAATCAGATATTTTGTATTTTTCTCTTTCTTGTTCTTTATTCTTTATCCTATATATACATTTTAATTATATTTATTCATTTTAGAGAGGCAGGGTGTGGGGAGAGAGAGAGAAGAGGGCAGGAGGAGGAGCAGGAAGCATCAACTCCCATATGTGCCTTGACCAGGCAAGCCCCAGGTTTTGAACCAGTAACTTCAGCATTCCAGGTTGACACTTTATCCACTGCGCCACCACAGGTCAGGCTATTCTTTATCCCATAAAAGCTTCCAGCCTTCTCCCCCATTTTGCAATTCTCCAAAAGGAGACTACCTACTTCATGACATATTAAAATTTGTTTATATCACCTAAATTGTCTTTTTTTTGGAGTCATATCTTTTTCAAATTATTTTTTTTAAGTGAGAAGAGGGAAGATAGACTCCTGCATGTGCCTCAACTGCGGGATCCACCTGGCAACTCCCATCTGGGCCAATGCTTGAATCAATCAAGTTATCCTCAGCGCCCAGGGCAATGTGAACCAATTGAGCTACTGGCTGGGAGAAGGTAAGAGAGAGACAAGGAGGAGATGGAGGGGGAGAGAAGCAGATGGTTGCTTCTCATGGTGCCCTGACCGGAGATCAAACCCGGGATGTCTGCACAGTGGGTTGATGCTCTATCCCAGGGGTGCCCACACTTTTTCAGCTTGCGAGCTACTTATAAGATGACCAAGTCAAAATGATCTACCTACAATAAAAATGCAAAACATAAATTTATTTCTTCTATATTATCATTATTTAAGTTACTATTATTAATATTTAATATTGTGTATTCTTCTTTCACCTTTCTCCTTCTCAGCTCTCTTTTCGGAGGAAAGTCAATGTCATAGTTTTTATGAACAGTCTGAAAAAGCCGCTCCACATTTCCCTTCTTTGGAATAGCAATGGCACACAGGCAGATGAGGCAAACGCACTTAGAATATGACATAGTGAAAAAAAATCCCCTCCCATTCTGTATGAAAGTGGTAGGTTTTAGGCTTCTTACTCGGATCAGCTACGGCACTCATTTTTATACCTTTTGTTGTATTTAGTTTAAATAAATGAAGGCTAACTACGCAGCAATGTAACTGAACAAATTAGCACAGTTTAACGCGCATGCGTAGGGTGTCAAAAGTTCAGACGTCAGATTGGCTACCCTGTATGCCAATCGAAAGACAAATGTCTTTTTAATGTCATGCGATCTACCCACACTTCCTTCGCTATCAACCAGTAGATCGTGATCAACGTA
Source organism: Rhynchonycteris naso (assembly GCA_037038555.1). Taxonomy (NCBI): domain Eukaryota; kingdom Metazoa; phylum Chordata; class Mammalia; order Chiroptera; family Emballonuridae; genus Rhynchonycteris; species Rhynchonycteris naso. Next base: position 130,093,716 of record CM073001.1, read on the forward strand.
TTGAGCACCCCTGCTCTATCCACTAAACTAACTGGCCAGGACCTTGTCTTCCATAATTATTTTTAACAGTGTGTGTGTGTGTGTGTGTGTGTGTGTGTGTGTGTGTGTGTGTGTGTGTGTGTATGTACACACACACATACATACCGAAAAAAAAAAATAGAAAATCTGAATACATTAATAACCTTGAGCAAAAATGAAATGTCTTCAAAGATGAGCCTGAAGTCAGAGCCAGCTGCCAAGGTGACTGCCCCGGACCTTCTTCTGAGCTAACCTGTGCTCTCCTAAAGTGAGAAAACACCAAAACCTGGGACTCCGCAGTGCACAAAAGGCTTGCAACCCAGTAGCAAAATAAGTGGCTTTGTGCTGGGCTCAGAATTCATAAGTTTTCCTTTGTTTGTTCCCATGTGCAAAGACTATGATTTTTAGTAATTGCTCCCTTAGTTGCTTCACTTAGATTAAATTAGGTAGGTCCATGATATTTTAAGAGTCTCACAAACCCTGTGTAAACAGACACAGAACTCACAGTGACCCCAATGCAATGGGTGCAGCCCACAGACAGCCAATTTAATCAGGGTGAAATTCAGAGTATTCACTTGCAAGCAATTGATTTTCAAGAGAAATGTCAGCAGGATCAAACAGCCTGTTGGGATGAAAATCCCCTGAATCACCCCTATCACTGGGTTTCCTAGTAAGTAACTCCTGAGTCCATATAGTGTAATAGTCAAATTACTATAATTATCCAGCAACACAAGTGGCATATCAACATTATTTTAAACATGGACTTTTTGCATAATCTTTCATTATTATCATTCAGCTTCCCATTTGGAAACAGAAAACAACAACAGACTGTGATCTACACCCAAGAGAAGAGAGGTCACCCAAAGAGAACAAATAAAAGGGCTATTTACATGTGAATATACTAAGAGAGATGTGTTTTACAGTTAAATACACTCTTGACATTCATTAAATGCCTTCTCCCTGCTTCATAAATATGGGCAAAAGAGATCTCACCCACTGAGAAAATGATCCCAGTACATAATAATCATAACGAATATAAATAAAGCCACTTTCCTTTCAAAGACCTCAAGGCCCTATATAAAAATGCATTTGTAGTTCTACCGTTGTGAAATGGATCTGCCTGGTGGGAAGCACAGCTGAGCACTAAGTCATTCCCAGTGCCTAGGAGAGTAGGAATGTGCTTTCTAGTCATCTTGTTCTCTGCAAAATAACAGATTCTTAAGTGGGTGCCCTAAGAATCATTTGGTGCTGCTGTTTTTAAAGGCATTTGAAACAGCTTAGAATCCACTATGAGCAGCAAGTTTTGTTAAATAATCAAAAGGCTCACTAACCAAGATAGCTTTTGGGGCAGTGACCCCAACAACAATCCTGGGTTTCAAATCTGGGTCATCTCCTCCCTGACAGGTTCCACAGGTTCCACCCTGACAAGCCCTGCAGGAGTTCCTACTGTTAACCTTGGAGGTAATCACATTAGTCCGGGCACAGGTCTAGTATTACTCGTTTTGTCAATGTCTCTAGCAAAGCATTAGTTAGCTAATTGTAGAAAACCAAAGTTGACAAGAGTAGCTAAAGTTTTAGAAGAATGAAATTTTATTACCTTCTTATACTAAAAAGACACTTAGTGGCTAAAAAGAATTTTAATTCTAACAATTATAGAAGTATAACGACTTTGTATGAGCATTAGGGAGGGTGGACTTTGTTACCATGACCTCCATTATTGCCATAGCCTTGCAACCTTGCCCACAAGGCTCCAGAGAACCACTGACACAGGATGCTAGGTGTTATGGGCTGAATTACATCCCCACAAAACTGACCGTATTTTTCGCTCCATAAGACGCATTTTTTTCCCCAAAAATGTGGAGGGGAAAATACCTGTGTTACTTATGGAGCGAAAATTTGGCATTTTATTAAATACTAGCTGTACCCGGCCACACGTTGCTGTGGTCAGTCTGGTTAAATGGAAAGGAAAGAAAAGAGAAAGTGCACATTTCTAATATGTTTAATTTCACAATGCTTGTGGGTATACAATATTTTTTGTTGTTCCATTGTCTGTGCAGATATATCTAATTTGCCAACTCTAGAACACGCAACATATAATTGTCCATGTAAGAAGCAATCTGTGTCTAGATCTAAACTGCACAATTCTAAAGATTGGCCCTGAGCTTTGTTGATGGTGACTGCAAATGCCAAATTGGGAATTGCAATCTCTTAAATTGAAATGGTATATCCGTTGGAATCATAGAAATGTGAGGAATGAGAACATCTTCACTTTTGAAAGGTCCTGTCAAGATTGTTGCTTCTATGACGTTGCTCATTAATATTTTTACTGCAAGCTGCATGCCGTTGCAAAACTTTGGCTGGTTAATATTTTGCAACATGATAATTGGCATGCCGATTTTCAATTGCAGTACGTGCGGTGGCATCCCTGGCAGATTGAGTGAATTAAAATATTCTGTTGGATAATTAACCACTTCATCTGCTTCCACAACAGTGTCGACAAACTTATATGTGACTGCCTGCTTTGAATGTTAGACTGAATAATATTGTTAAGTTCGTAGACGTCTTTGTTCTTGGCCGCAAGAATATCTCGTTCACTCAGCCATTCTATAATTGGTTTGAATATTGGGAAATACTTTTTCAACCAATTCTTCTTTTGATGTCACTAAATTGCAGAAGTTATGAGGCAATGAAATTCATCCTGAGGTCAGATCAACCGGCACCTTTGCGTTCCCAATTTCCAGCAATTGATGTGAGAATATCTCAGCTGATGGGTCGTTTTGCAGCTGGACACTCATATTTGTAGTTAATTTTAACGTCTTTACGTGTCGCCACAACATAGAGTATTTAGGCAAGCATTTATTTTATCTGCTGGTGTCGATCAAGGAATTACAGGTAATGTTTGCCTGAAATCTCCTGCAAGCAATATTAATGTGTTCCCAAATGGTCTGATGTTTCCACGCAAATCTTGCAATGATAGATCAAGAGCCTCGAGTGATTTTTTGTGTGCCATTGTGCATTCATCCCAAACAATAACAATACTCTTCCCATGCCAGATGCTTTGGAAATGTTGCACATGGGAGTTTCAATGAATTGCATGTTCAATGGCAATTTCAAAGCAGAATGAGCAATTCATTCACCTGGTAGCAATGTCACAGCTATTCTGGATGACACAAGAGCTAAGGCTATGTCATTTGGGGATAAAACATGCAAGTATTCGAATGCAATGTTGTGTCAAAATTTCAAACCAATCAGTGAAGAACTTTCAGAGATTTAAGATTTTGAACAAACATTTACATTTTTATTTATATAGAAGATTTTGACACACCATTTGGTTCAGTTTTCTTTTTTTATTTCTTATTTTTCTCTATTAAACCCTAGGTGTGTCTTATGGTCAGGTGCGTCTTAAGAAGCGAAAAATACGGTATATGTTTAGGGCCCTAGCTGGTTTCTTTGCTCAGTGAATGGAGTGTTGGTCCAGCATGTGGATGTCCCAGGTTCGATCCCTAGTCAAGGCACACATGAGAAGCACCCATCTGCTTCTCTCCCCCTCCCTCTCTCTCCTTTTCTCTCAGCCAGTGGCTTGATTGGTTCAAGTGTTGACCCTGGTCACTGAGAATAGCTTGTTGATTTGAGCATTGGCCACAGACAGGGGTTGCCAGGTGGACCTCAGTTGGGGTGCATGCGGGAGTCTGTCTATCTCCCCTCCTCTCACTAACAACAGAAAGTTTAGGTACTAGCCCCAGTACCTCAGAACATGACTATATTTGAGTGGACCCTAATCCAACATGACTGTGAGCCTATAAAAGAGGGGGGAATGGGACATGGACAGAGACAAGGGAAGACCATGTGAAGACACAGGAATACACAGCCATCTAGAATCCATAGAGAGAGACCTCAAAGAAAGCATCCTTGTCAACACCCTGATCTCAGACTTCCAACCTTTACAACTGTGAGAAAACCAATGTCAATTGTTTTAGCTCCCCATTCTGTGGTGCTCCGTTAGGACCGCATGAACACACAGATGCAGAACCCTAATGGGCCACTAGTTAAAGAACTACAGAACATACTGCACGTTAAAATAGATGTTCTGAGCTATATAATGCAAATATTTTAGCTGAAATAGTGCTACTCTCTGTAGATGAGTGTTTCATTCATATTTGGGATTCATGTTAAAAGAAGAATAAAGTAAAATAGAAGGCAACCAGGCACATAAAATAGAACCTTAGGAAGATAGGCTAAAGGACCTTTCTTTCATTTTATTGATACATAATCAATATAACTTGATTTAGTCATTGTTTTTTAGATCTGGCACATGGAGAGTGGTTCCAGATATTTCCTCTCCTACAGGGGAGAGGATCTGAGGTCAGAAGCAAATGTAACTTCAATGAAAAGAAATTTAAGATGTAAAAAAACATTTCATGACAATAAATCATTTTTTTTTTATTTAAAAGGCAATACTTCTATGTTTTATGTGAAGATGTCATGAAAATTATATTTTGAAGGGCCTTTTAAATGTATAGTAAACAGCACTTTGCCTGGGTGAGTTGGTTATAAGGAGCTACATTGGTTATTCTTTTGAAAGCCCACAATTCTGTTATGTAAAATTATATTTCTCCCTGCCAACAGCACATTAAGTTCCACAGAGATTCTGTATGGTAGGCCCTGGGTGCATAATGAGATTCACAAATCTGAACCTTTCAGGGTTCATTTAGAACAGACTCCTGCTCCCCAGATCACAACAACCTACATGACAAACAAAAGTTTTATTTTTTTGCTTGTTTCTATTTTTTTTTCTTTTACTTTAACTAGAAATTGTGGCGATGCCAATACAGCTGTGGAAACAGGCTGTGTCCTATTTTGCCTTATGCATCATCAAGAAAATTGCTAGTTCAATTCTGATTCCAAAGCCTTTATTGTGATGATGACGGGAACAAAAGACACAGAGACACAGCTTGGTTTGCAAAGGCTGGGCAGGGCGAGCAGCGGGGCCAACTGGAAAAAATATATATTGTTTTGAGTCACTGTATTGTCTTCATTGTCACTGAAGGAATATATCCGTGCCCTGTCAGGCAGATGCAACATCCCAATGTGTGTCCACTCCCTTTTCAGATACTCTGAGCATCTATGTTTCTTTATAAACTCTTCCAATGTTCAAATAACTTGCTACTTCTAAACTAGGAATTTCACTAAATAAAAAAGTAGACTTCTATTAGATTTATCTTACACTGGGACAAAGTATGCATCCTTAGACATTGTTCCCATTGGTCCCAGTTTAGTCCCAAGATTTAGCAATTAAAAACCCAAATTAACAAGTGTGTGTGATAGTTTATATATGCAAAATGGATGGCTAAAAAAGGAAAACATATACCAATTAGTCAAGTAACGCACTAACTGAATGTGTATAGTTAACCTTTTGAGATTTGATGTCCATGTCTGATGGGGCTGATCTGACAAAAAACAGCAGGCTGATCAGAATGTGAGTAGGTAGCTAAAGGGCAGCTGCCCCGTTAGCTTAGGAATGCTGAGCTGGGACTTTCTTCTGCTTGGAAGGGTTCGGGCTGGTGTGAAACGGCAGGAAAAGAACAGACCCTGAGTCAAAGATTTGAGAAGAAGCAGTTTATTTAGAGGTGATTCCAGGAAGCCTCAGGAGGGAGGTGAGGAGGAGAGACAGCGAGGGAGGAGCTAATAAAGTACGTGTCATTACACAGATGACCACTGTGGACAGCTGGGGTTGAACTGCACGGAGGAGCCCTGGAAACAGCACAGAACTCATGTCTCCCAGTTGTCCTAGCTGGAGGTGAGGGACTGGTTGTTTACACTCCACCTCCTAGCAGTCGTGGTGGGAAAAGACTAGAACAGCAGCGTCTTAGTGTGGGTTTCCTGGGAAGCAGAGTGGAGTCAAGAACTCCAGTCTGACCACTTCTGTGGGAGCTGGCAGGGAAACGGTAGCAGGGGGCACAATGGGACATAGAGACAGTCTGCTCCTGGCATGCTCACTGCCGGCACTCGGGCCTGTGCAGGCACGGCAGGGTGGTTAGACACCGTCCCGCAAATCCGGCAGATGCAGCAGCGACATCCCAGCAGATAGAATTTGTTTGGAGCACACATACACATGCACACACATGCATGTGCATGCGCAGTCGTGTTGCAGCGGGATACAAAAGCATCAGGGAAACTCCGAGGAGGTTGGAAGGGACATCACAGGTACATGAGCTGCTAGGTCCTCATCAGAGACCCCACCCCCACCCCTTGGCTCCATCAAAGAGAAACAGTTTATGAATGGAAACCCCTGCAATGGTCACAGAAGTCAACAACAAGAATTAGCTAAAGCCAAATCATTCCAAGATGGAGAGAAAAGTAACCCAAAGCTCATTATATCATCATTATCATGAAAACTGACACCACAAGTAGAAGGGGACCATGACACTTTCAGAAGAAGGGACCATATTAGGAACAAGACATCCCCCTCCCGACCCAAAGGCAGAGACAGAATCTGGCTCCACAAAGTTCTAAAACTGAATCATGTAAAATCTCAGGAACTGACCGACCAGCACACAACTTACCTGGGAGTTGGCGCTGGCCACTTGGACGAAGACTCTCGCTTCTTTCACAATGGCCAGTGCCCTGGAGTCTCTCTTCCTCTCCCTGAATAAAACTTGACACCTTCCCCCATGCAAGCTAAGACTGGAGGTCACCTGCCATGTGAAAGGTCGCAGACCACGCCCGGGGCATGGCAGCTCCCAGCATAGAACCAGTCCGGTGACAGTCTCAAGGGGGACATGGACGTGTCACCAAGAACTCATTAAAGTGATGACTCAAATACCTTGTCGAAGTGAAAGAACCGATCCTGTATCTGACTGTAGCAGAACCCCCGCAGGAGCTTTCCATCAAAGCCATCCCAGACAAAGTCACCTTGTGAAGCAGGGAGGGTGGGGTCTGGGTGCCGGGTTAGCCCCTGAGGAGCTTTAAAACCTTTCATGAACTAGGGCAGGTGTAAGAAAGAAGCAATGTCATCTATCCTAGCTCTCCTCCATCAAGTTACGGGAAGAAAATGAGATGATAACTATGAAAATCCTTTGAAAAGTAAAATGCACTAAACAAAGTACGAGGTATAAGGCGCAGTAGTGTATGCCCATCTGAAACAAGAATTTTAGTTCGTATTGTAGAGAAATTATTTTTCCTTCAACTTGAGACTTTCATCAGAAAAAGATGAACTGTAGATCAGAGCACATTTAGAATTTTCTCTGGAGTCTCATTCTTTGTTGTTGATAGAAGATGACAGTAAAATGTGCTGGTGACTCTTTATTCAATATAATGAGCTGCTGATTATTTGTGAGTCTGTCCCAGAGTCGTTGGGAGGTCTACAATAGTGCTCCCTGGTGAAAATTTCATAATCATCTTTGTATCAGTGAACATAAAGCTGAATTTACAAAAATAAACAAGGCAGAGAAGATAACACAAGTTTTCCTATTTCCTTTACTTATCATCCTATCTGAGATCAACTAATTTTAAGTAAAAATATTAAAGGGCATAGAAAGAAATAGGACTTCTTTCAGCTTCCATATATCTGGGGCTTTTGCTAAACAGAGATGTACTAGATTATGTCTGTTTTTAAGTCTAAATATTAAATTTTGTTTGCCTCATAAAGTTTTTAAATAAGAAAATTTCCATTCATTCTGTATATGGAACATCAGTAGCCTCAGAGCCACTCAAGAACACACTGAAAAAAAATATATATCTTTTCAACTTGTCTTTTTTTTTTCTTCCTCTTCTCCTTTTTTTTTTTTTTGTTTTAGTAAGTAAGAGGTGGGAAGGCAGAGAGACAGACTCCCACATGCTCCCCGACTGGGATCCACTCAGCAAGCCTTCTACCATAGCGATACTCTGCCCATCTTGGGCTGCTGCTCTGTTGCTTGGCAACTGAGCTATTTTGGCAACTGAAATGAGGCCATGGAGCCATCCTCAGTGCCCGGGGCCAACTATTTGAGCCATAGCTGCAGGAGGGGAAGAGAATGAGAAAGAGAGAAGGGGGAGGAGTGGAGAAGCAGATAGTCACTTCTTCTGTGTGCCCTGACTGGTAATCAAACCTGGGACTTCCACATGCCAGGCCAACACTCTATCACTGAGCCAACAGGCCAGGGCCTTCAACTTGTTTTTTGTTTTGGGGTGTTGTTTTTTTTTTTTTAACAGAGACAGAGAGAGAGTCAGAGAGGGACAAATAGGGACAGACAGACAGGAAGGGAGAGAAATGAGGAGCATCAATTCTTCGTTGTGGCACCTTAGTTGTTCATCAATTGCTTTCTCATATGTGTCTTGATGGGGGGGGGGTGTTACAGCAGAGCGAGTGACCCTTGCTCAAGCCAGTGACGTTGGGCTCAAGTCAGTGACCATGAGGTCATGTCTGTGATCACACACTGAAGCCAGTGAACCCCATGCTCAAGCTGATGAGCCCGCGCTCAAGCCGGCAACCTTGGGGTTTTGAACCTGGGTCCTCTGCATCCCAGTCCAACACTCTATCAACTGCGCCATCACCTGGTCAGGCCAACTTGTTTTTAATAACAGTCATGAAGGGAAAAAACAACAAATTTTTTCAGGACTTACTCCGTGCTTGGCACAAAGCTAAGCACATCATATAGATTCTAACATTTAATCTTCCCAACAACTTTGGGTTAGATACTATTTTTTGTTTCCATTTTATATACAAGAAAATTGAGTCATAAACCTATTCAAGGCCACCTTCAATAAAAATTTATACATTTGCAAAAGACACTGATAACTTATGACTGATGACTGCCTCATGCTGAAAAGTTCCTTCAGTACACTCCAACAACTCTTTCTAAGAAGTATGGGCCAGTCAGCCTCCACTATTAAAAAATGACCTCAAATCTCTCTTTTGAGAGGAGTATTGTTATCAGTACAAAAAAGGAAACACCTCTCCATCTGTGATTCTGCAAGTTCTCCATAATGAGTGAATATTCAGACGAGTTCTGTATATCCATGCACTTGGTTTCCCATCCGGGGGATAATGGCATTCGCCATTGTTTAGATGAATAAGAAATTTGCCACCACCCAATGTGTTCTTTTTTCTATTTTTGAACAACCTTGATATATAATGTTGCAGACACAAAAAAGCAGAACAATTCAAAATGCCATGATTTTAACCTGGGAAGATTCAAGTAGGTGAAAGGCCAATCAAAAAAATAACAATTGCTAACAACGATGACCAACATTTGTTGAGCACTAGAGGAAAGCCCTTGACATGGGTAATCTCAATGAAACTTCACAACTTCCCTATGTGGGAGGTGTTACTATTATTTCTATTTCACAAATAAAGAAACCCATGTTTAGAGAAGTGAATTAACACATCTTGCCTGCATCTGTCTGGTTTAATAACGAAAACATTTAATTACAAAGACACCCAGAGACACAATAAGACCTTATTAAATTAAAATACCAAAGATTGAGATTATCTAAATTCATTTGGTGAAAATCCTGATACAGGCACTGTTTTAAAATCAATTTTGTTATTTTATACAGTTAGAAATAAGTTAAGCAAGTTAAAAATGACTAGTTGCAATAGACCTGCACTACATAATAATTTGTTAAAAACAAAAACACAGAAGCACTAACTGGTAGGATTAAAAATTAAAGATATATAGACCTTCTTGAGTTTCTGACTTGAAAAATTCACTTATTATAATTACACTTGCATGTGTGTGTTTGTGTGTGTGTCATCCCGAAATACTACCAAGTATTCCACCATGAACATTCTGAAGGCAGTTATTTTAATTTAGGAAATCCTTAGGCTGCAGAGCCACTAAACTAAAATTTAAAATTTAGACTATCTGAGCTCATAAACATGTGAAGGATTTGATTAGCCATAGAAATTATACCTTAACCCTAGCTGATTGGCTCAGTGGATAGAGCATTGGCCTGGCGTGCAGATGTGCTGGGTTCAATCCCCAGTTAGGGCACACAGGAGAAGTGACCATCTGCTTCTCCACTTCTCCCCCTCCCCCTTCGCTCTCTCTTCCCCTCTCATAGCCAGTGGCTCGTGTGGTTTGAGTGTCAACTCAGGCACTGAGGATAGCTCAGCTGATTCAAGCATTGGCCCTAGACAGGGGTTGCTGGGTGGATCCTGGTTGGGGTGCATGCGGGAGTCTGTCTCACTGTCTCCCCTCTTCTCACATTAAAAAAAGAAAGAAACTACGCCTTAAAGAGAATTTGAAAAGGAGATATAAAATTAGTCCCATCACTTAGTATAAAACACAGTTGTGTATACAGCATGGATTTAATTCCTGATGTGCTCCCATGCGCTCCCTTGTACCTTGACTTCCTTGAATGGTTAGCTCCTGTGGACGTTCCAGAACATCATCAGGATGAGGGATGCAGAGTCCGTGGAAGGGCCCCAAGTCAAAGCACTGATGCAGGAGCTGCATGTTCACTCTCGAGCACACGCTCATGAACCCAACAGCTACACCCTCCACCTGAAACAGCCAAAATATCTCATTACTCTAAGACCTGAAATGAATTCTCATCGTGAGCACAGAGCACGTGGGTCAGGGCAGTTTGGGGGACACTCTGAGTTGGTCAAGGGAGGGAGCAGTGTTTTCCTATTAGTAGCTCTAGTGTTCCAGTACAACGCATGGCACACATAACATGTTCAAAACAATGCTCAATAGATGACCATTGTGGACAGTTCTAGAAATGGATACGTAACTTAGGGAAGCTGCCAGAGAGTTCTTGAGGGAAAATTATTTGGAACTTAACATGTGTCCTCTTTGCCCAGGTGATGTCCTGCCTGCCCCATATCCTTTTTATTGTCCCCCAGCCTTTTCTACACTCTCTTCCCCTCCCCCCACACAGTTCCCAGTGAGACCAGCCACTGCTCCAGTGTCCATCTGACTGACCCCTGACTCGGAGAAAGTTCATGGCCACTTACTCCTTATCAGGTAGAAACTCTGATTTTCTTGAATTCATTTATTTGATTAGATGTTCACATGGGGAGGAGAAGTGAGGAAAGAGGTTTGGTGGAAATGTTTGAGTGAAGCGAACTCATGGGTCTAATTGGCAAATACACCCACCACCTCACAGCAACAAAGCAGATACCTGGTTTCAACCTCTCGCAATGGTATATTTTCAGCCTTTGATGAGGAAAACACAGGTAAGAATATGAATGTGATAGTGTGATATAACAAGAAACATACACTTGGTATTCATTGCTGGTCCAAGCACAAGCTCCTAAACCACTTGTATTTCCTGAAAGAAGCATCTTTTGTTTTTCCTAACAGCCCCTTTCAAGGATACCTGAGTTTATGCTAATACAGTGACTCTTTAAAAATGGGAGCTAGTTGTCAGAGGAACCAAACATGTGATTTCAGGATTGGAACTTTCAGTTCCACCTCTGACCTCAAGGGAGGAGAGAGGGCCAGAGATTTAGTTCAATCACCACTCACCAGGGGCCAATAATATACAGTAATCAGTTATTCATGGAACCAGCATAAATACCCGTGAACAACCGGATTAGGAGTTTTGGGTTTGGTGCACACATTGGAGTGCTGGGTGGTGGCACTCCCAGAGAGGGCATGGAAGCCCCCACCCCTTCCCCACACCTTGGTCTATGTATCTTTAACATTTGACTGTTCTTGAGTTATATCTTTCCTAGTAAACCAGTAGTAATAGTAAAGCATTTCACTGAGTTCTGTGAGCTGTTCTGGTAGTTTAGTGAACCCAGGGAGGTGGTGGTGGGGACCCCTGATTTATAGCCTGTCAGTCAGAGTATAGGTGACAATCTGGGATGTGTGACTGGTGTCTGAAGTGGGAGCAGTCTGCGGGCATGAGCCCTAAATGTTTGGGGTCTGTGCTAACTCCAGGAAGTGTCAGAACAGAACTGCAGGATACCCAGTTGGTGTCTAAAGAGAGGATGAACTGGTTGGTGTAGAAACAATCCTACGCTACACATTTGGTGTCAGAAGTGCTGTGATTAGAGGAAATAAGTTATCTTTTAGTGAGTAGTAAAGTAGCTAATCTACGCCTATTATTGGTACTAAAATATAAATTAACAAAATTTAATTCTATCATATTCCACATTGAGTGACTGAAATTCTTTTCTCTGTCTTCTCAATAATTCAGTATTTCATTCTTTTCTGTAAGACAAGTGTTTAAGATTTTAAGAGAGTGAAAGAAAATGTAGTTTTCTAGTTAACTGATCTTATTGTGGTAATTATTTCTCAATAAACATATATCAAGTCATTGTTGTAAAACTTAAGCTTATACAATGTTATATGTCAATTATATCAGTAAAACTGGACAAAACAAATAAATTTCACATAAATAATTCCTGTTGATTATTCCATGGGTTTTAAGCAAATTCTGATTGACTAATTTGACTCTGTCAGCTCTTATTAGAAACTAGCATTTATCCCTCAAGTGTTTAGCTTATTTTTTGAGACAACCATTACATTCAAAAAGTAGAACTCCCCTGACCAGTTGGCTCAGTGATAGAGTGTTGGCCTGGAGTGTGGATGTTCTGGGTTCAAGGCACACAAAAGAAGTGACCATCTGCTTTTCCACCCCTCCCCCTCCCTCTCTCTTTCTCTCTCTCTCTGTTCCCCTCCTGGATCCATGGCTCAATTCAAGCAAGTTGGCCTCGGGCACTGAACATGGCTCCGTGGCCTCAGATGTTAAGAAGAGCTCGGTTGCCAAGCAACAGAGCAACACCCCAGATGGGCAGAGCATTACCCCCTATTGGGCTTGCCAGGGGGATCCCAGTTGGGGCACATAAGGGAGTATATCTCTCTGCCTCCCCTCCTCTCATTGAATAAAAAATAAATAAATAAATAAAAAGTAGAACACATCATAGGTATTCCTCAGTCCCAAGAATGTAGCATCATCCCGTAAATGTCCATTGGAGATAATGGTTAATATCTTAACCCAATGATTTTCAAATGGCGTGCCGCAAAAAAATTTAAAACATTCAGTACCTGACTATTTAGTCGGTGGCTCTGGCTTCTTTACCCTGGGATTGTCAAATTAAAAAATGACCTAAAAGTAAAAGAACTTGAGCAAAGGGTCACCAGCTTGAGCACAGGACCATAGACATGATCCCAACGTGGCTGGCCTGAGTTCAAAGGTCACTGGCTTGAGCCCAAGGTTGCTGACACGAGCAAGGGGGCACTGGCTCAGCTTGAGTCGTGCCACTCCACAACCCCCGTCAAGGCACATATGAGAAACAATCAATGAACAACTGAAGTGATGCAACTCTGGGTTGATGCTTCTCATCTCTCTTCCTTCTTGTTTCTCTCTTAAAAAAAAAAAAATTACAACGGCTAACACAATAGCTGTCTGGCGTGAATGCCCTGTCTTGAACCATAAGTATATAGGTCATATAATAGAGCTGCATCATATTGGTCATGCCACATACAAATAACAAGGTTGCATCTGATTGGTTAATTTTTGGTACCAGACATCCTTATGTACAAAAATAGGCACCTGATTTTTTTAAGTCACTTTAAAGCAAAAAGAGTAGGTAATTACTATTATCATTTTTTATAAGTCAATCAAAATTATACCTATTTTTTATTTTTTGGTGTGCCGCAGAATTTTAGTAATTAGTTTATGTGTGCCATGAGGTGAAATAGGTTGAAAATCGCTGCTTTAACTTTCTAAAGTGGAGAATTAAGCTACAATAATGCTCAATCTTTTAAATAACACAGAAAAATTAGGTATTAAACTATTTGTCCTTGAATGTATTTTCTAGTATAAAACCATTTGTTTTCAAACATGTGTTTCAAGAATACATGTAAGGTTCCCTTTATTTTTCCCTTAATGCTAACAAACAAGAGGAATATTTTTTAAATCCATACAAATTCTTTTCTTCACACGCCCCCAAAATGATACTAGCTAGCTGTAAAAGGCTGAATTTACACAGCTGTTTTATATAGCCATTGACACTTTAATAAAAGTCCAAAATAAACATTTAAATTTTTTCCCCAAATAACAAGTGATTGTTTGTCTTATTTGTACTCATGAACAAAGGCTGCGTAGCTGTGGTTGTCTGGCTTCTCTGTCATTCTAGGCCCAAGACTCAGCAGACGCTGATTAACCAATCCATCTACCATATGTGCAGAAAGAGACTGCCAGCCTCACTCTCGGCAGGGAAAATTGGCATCCATCTTGGTTCACATGGAGATGTCCTTCTAATCTACAGCCACACTGGCGCAAAGAAACTTCCATGGCCTGAAATACCTTTTGCTGGCTTCACAGCGAGCTGCATGCGCATGATAAGAATGTATTATTTATAAGACTGCTGTTAGTAATGAGCTATTACACTAATGGCTCATTGTGTTTGGAATTTGATTTCAAATGGCATGGATCACATATTCTGATGAAAATGAGAAAAACATGTTTTGCCATTAGGAACAAAGATTTAACATTCTCCAATTCTACAACCTGTTATATTCCCATCATTCATCCGGGGTTGTGACAATTCACAAAAGTTCACAATTATGGACTGCTACAAAGCAAGGACATATTGTGGAAGTGTCTGCTTTTTTTCCTTTGGGTTTCTTTCAAATAACTATTGATTTGAGAAACACTGTTCTGAATTATGAATGTGTGGAATGTTCAAATGCATCTTTTTCTGTGTATGTTTTATGAAAAAATAAATTGATTTAATGGACTTTTTTTTTTTACTTATACAATAAAAAGGCATTGGTTGCTGGCTGCTACCTATCCTCCCGGCGACAGAGATACTTCTACCACAAAGGTGTCTTCAATCATTTTATACTGAAGAGCAAAACTATAAGCTCAGCTGTTGCTTTTTTTCCCTATGATATTACATGATGATACACAGGCTCAGATTACTAGAAAATCGTACACGCAGCGGCCTTGCATTCACAAGCAAGTCCATTTATAGATATCCATTTATAGATAGCACCATATCATACATGCTTCCATCTAAAAGGCCCTATGGTCACCTGTCTATCCCTTTTAGGTGGCAATACTCTACAGTGATGTGGCCCTCATTGGGATCATTGCCAGCTTTAATCCCCTCTTCCTGGTGCCAAGGGCATGGCTGAGCTGGCAGGCTCTGCCCACACACAGGTCAGTGGTATATATTCGACTACTGTTGCCCACACCATGCATGATGCCAAAGCAGAAACCCTGCCCATCTGTCTGTAGGAGCCACCCTTGGCCTCCAACTACCCTTCCCTGAAATCTCGGTCTGGGGTAAACACCAGATGTCAAAGTAAGTCGGGACTGAGTTATGGAAAGCAACTTTCCGCAAAGTAAAGGCAGTTATCAAGCCATTTAACATCCTCACAGTTAAAAACCTTTCATTCAGGGCTTCCCATAGGCACAGGCACAACTCTCGTAGACATTCTACATGTATGGCCTGATGCTACTGTGGGCTGATCAGATAAGGAACAGACTTGAAGTTCTTTGTTCATCATCTCTGGTCAACAAGGGTCACCTAAAAGCATGGTAAGCCAGTAAATGGCTAATTGGCATTTTGTGGGAAAATTTCTGATTTTCAGCAATTGCCAGTTTCTGTGATGTAAACACTTCCATTGTGGCCAATTTTAAGCTACCAATGTGATGTCACTGAACAGGGAGCTGGAAAGGACACCCAGTACCCACCAACATGTAGTATTCCTACTGTACAGAGACCATTGACATAAATAACCTCCAAAGCTTAGATAATAGTAAAATACTTAGGAAAATAGGTATTGAGCACTTATTAACTGTTTTTTAATACAACTTATTACACTTTAAGTTTATATAATTTAATTTTTAATGGATGCATTTAACAACCAGCCTGCATAATTACTAAAGACTGAATAATTGGTTCCTGTAAGCCAGAGAAAGCTAATTGCTGCACACTACTGCCGAAAGGACCAGCCTGAGGGCGTCCAGGTAGTTGGGAGAACGGCACAGGGAGACAGGTGGGAGGGTAGTGACAGCACTGATCTTGAACCCAAGAAGGCTTAACTCACTGCATACAGTGAGTATGGCACAGACCAAATTCCACTCTTCGATCCTGAACTGACTTCCTCCCTGTTGAGGGGGTCCTGCTTCTGCCCTTCCACTTCAAACTGTCTCTGGTCTCAGCTTCACAGAACACAAAACTTCCGATGTCAGAGGCAGCACAACTTAGGGACTGGCTCTCTGGAGACACACAGGATCCTTGCAGGGTTGGGATTGCAATTTTCAGCCTGCAACTTTACTCTGATGTTCATGCACAACAAAAATGTGTAACATATAACTAGGGAAAAAAAGAAAGTGAGGGAAGAAGCCATTGCAGCTGCTCTTCACAAGCACTAACTCAAGTGATTTGGGTTGAAACTAGCACCTTGAAACCAAAAAACCAAAAGCCTTCTCCAAAGTGACGCCAGCATCATAGCAGTATGAAGATGTTCATCATTTTTGTCCCCCCATTTAACAACAAATATTCGGCATCTATCCATGAACAAAAGTGCCTTTGAGAGAGCTATGAAACCCAGCACTATATACCAGAGGACCTGGGAGGAGTCTTGTCTACCTGTGCATCAGGAGATAGGCAGACAGACATCGGTCCTGGCTGTGGTTCCTGCAGTGGCCTGTGAACTAGCTCCAATACCTCTTGGTGTGGTCCTGGAGCCACTAGAGAGTACTGACTTAAATAATTACCCACAGAGCAGAGAGCCTTTGTGAAAGCACAGGTTTCTAGAAAAGTTCCAGGACTTCACTAAAGCAAAAAAAAAAAAAAAGAGTATGAGTTTGGACACACTAGAGTGGGTAAGACTCTACCTATGTAACCGATCTCCCAAGGGGGCACAGATTTAGTACCAAGACATATCCTCCATGGCCCATAATTTATCCTGGGGAAAGTGGGAGGGGGATAGCATGTGAGTAACAGCCTCTCCAGCTGTATAAAATACAGTGTGTCCGTAAAGTCATGGTGCACTTTTTACCGGTCACAGGCCAAAAGTACACCATGACTTTACGGACACACTGTACTTCCAAAGGGACTGTGGGGAAAACGGCTGTGTTAGGCTTGCTCGTGGGTTTACCAGCTGCAAGCACTCTGCCTGACTGGTGTGTGAGTGTGCGGCAGCGCCATGTGTGTGTGGTCTATATACGACTATGGGTGCTTTCCCTGGGTGAGTATTCTCCCTGATTGCTCTTCCGCCACCATGAGGTGCAGTTTTCCTTGCTCCCTGACTTCTCGCTGCAAACGGCAGATTTCCCTTTGTTTGTTAGCTATTTTCCTTGTGTTGTTTATTTGCTTGCCTCCAATAAATGGGTATGGCTCGACGCTTTCCAGCTCTGCAGTTCCTCTACCATCTGCCAAATTCAATGGGAACCTGCCTGGCCTCGGCCACCAGCATTACAGGTACTCATTCCTCTTTCACCCCATTCAGCACACTACAGTAGGAGCTCCACAAATGGGGAGGTGAAGTGGGTGAAAAAAGTCTGGGAAAGCAATAGATAGAACTCTTAAAGGAAATTGAACAAATACAGATCCTCAATATGTTGCAAATCCCATCAAGAAGTCGACCCACCACCTGCTGAGAATGCCTCACATGGAAATCCCCCCAACTGGCCCATAAGCACTCCCAGCTCTGTGTGCCTCACCCACATACCACCCTCTCCCCATGACAAGCTCCCTTACATGTTCCAGACAGCAGCATGACCAGGCTCTGGCAGACAGCTAGTAAGCACATACAGAAAATCAACTGAATCTGTGGGCCAGAGACTACAAACTTTAGCTGTAGTGCCACCTTTAGGAAGAGAGAGGTTGTCAGCACTCAGCTTGCTGCCTTGCAAGATTCAAGGACTGCATACAAGCTTAAAAAGTATGCCATAAGAGATAAGCAAGAAGCATGGAGCAGGTGTATTCACAGGATATCCAAGAAAGCCTCAGAATCCCTAGCAGGGCTAATGGAGGTATTTACCAATGCAAATAGTAAATATTGAAGGAGGTGACTGATACTTCAAATATGCAGCAACACAAAACTCCAAGTAACATTTAAATATCAAAGAAATATAACACCACAATTTATCACAATTATCTTACAATAATTATCTTAAAATAATCAAACTCAAAGACATGGAGATCTCTCATTTTCTAGATAAGGAATTCAAAATAGCTGTTTTTAAAGAAACCCAATGAGCTACATGAAAACACAGAAAGGCAATTCAGGAAACCAACATGCAAACAAATGGAGAAGCTTAATAAAGAGACAGAAATAATAAAAAATTGAACATAAATTCTAGAGCTGAAGAATACAATGAAACAAAAATAAAATACAATACAGAGCATCAATGCAAGACTTGATCAATCAGATGAAAGAAATCAGTGAGATCAAATATAGGATCTTTGAAATTACTCAGTCAGAGAAAAACAAAGAAGAATAAAAAAAAAAGGAGAAAGTCTTTACAATCTATGAAATATCATCAAAAGGAACAATTTGCAAATCACTGGATTTCCAGAGGAAAAAGAAGAAGGGGATAGAAAGCTTATTTAAGAATAGCTAAGAACATCACAAATCTGTGGAGAGATTTGTGTATCCAAGTTTATGAAACTCATAAGTCACTAAAGTCAACTTTAAAAGACCCTCTCCAAGACACACTGTAATAAAACTACCAAGAATCAAAGACAAATAGAAAATTTTAAAAGTAGCAAGAGATAAAAAGCTGTAACTTGTTACAAGGGAACCCCCATAGGGCTATCAGTGGATTTCTTAACAGAAACCTTACAGGCCAGGAGAACATGGAATGATATATTAGAGCTGGGGGTGGGGAGGACCCTGACAACCAAGAATATGTTGCCTAGCAAAGCTATCCTTCCAAAACGAAGGATAGATAGAAACCTTACCAGATAAAGAAAATCTAAGAGTTCATCATCACCATTAGACCTACCTTACAAGAAATACTGAAAGGAGTTCTTTAAACTGAAATGAAAGGACACTAATTATGAAAACATATGAAAATATACAACACACTGATAAAGGTAAGTATATAATCAAATTCAGTATACTCTAATACTATAATTCACTAGACTATTAAATACTTAGCTCTAGTGTAAATGTAAAAATACAAAAGTATTAAAATTTATTGATCAATGTCACCCTATTAAATTTAATTTTTTAAATAATAAATAAAAATTAACTATAGCTATAAGTTATTAAATTATTAATAAATATTTTAAAAGGTAAATAATAGCATTGAAAATATAAAAGGGTAAATTTTTGTATATGATCAAAGGTATTCTCAGCATAAAACAGACTATTACATGTATAGGATGTTTTAGTAAGCCTCATTGTAACCACAAAGCAAAAACGTGCAATAGGCCTGACCTGTGGTTACTCAGTGGATAAAGAGTTGACCTGGAATGCTAAGGTTGCCAGTTCAAATCCCTCAGCTTGCCTTGTCAAAGCACATATGGGAGTTGATGCTTCCTGCTCCTCCCCCTTCTCTCTTTCTTTCTCTCTCTAGAATGAATAAAGTCTAAAAAAAAAATTTAGAAAAACCCTGCAGTAGATCCCCAAAATAAATAAGAATTTACACAAAAAAGAATAAACAAAAAAGAATATAAACAGAAAAGAATCTAAGTAATCACTACAGAAAATCATCAACAACAAAAGAAGACAGCAAGACAGGATGAAAGGAACAAGGGTATTACAAAATAAAAACAACAAATAAGATGGCATTAATAAGTCCTTACCTATCAATAATTACTCTAAATGTAAATGGATTTTACACTTTTCAATCAGAGGACATAGGGTGGCTGGATAAAAAAGAAAGCAAGACCCAACTTTATGCTGCCTACAAGACACTCACTTCAGCTCTAATGCTCAAAATAGAGAGAGAAAAAGAAAGTATATTCATGCAAGTTGGAAACCAAAAGAAAGCAGGGGTAAGTATAGTCAGACAAAATAGACTTTAGGACAAAAATGGTAACAAGAGACAAAGAAGGTCATTATATAATGATAAAGGGGCCAACTCACCAAGAAGATATAACATTCATAAATATAAACATTATATATAATTTATATATATATACACACACATATATATGTATATACAGATACACACATACATTTATATCCAACACCAGACCACCTAAATATATTAAATAGACAAACAGACAATAGTACAATAATAATAGGGGACTTCAATACCCCTACTTTCAACATCGGACAGAACATTCGATAGAAATTCAACAAGAAAATGTTGGGCTTGTTTAATACTTTAGATCAAATGGATCTAATAGAAGTATACACAGAACATTCCATCCAAGAACATCAGAATATGCATTCTCCTCAAGCACACATGAAACGTTTTCCAGGACAGATTATACATTAAGTAATAAAACAAGTCTTAGCAAATTGGAGATGATGAGATCACACCAAGTATCTTTTCTAACCAGATGTTATAAAACTAAAAAACAATAACATTAGGAAAACTGGAAATTTTACAAATATGTGAAATTTAAAAACACTCCTAAACAACTGAGAAGTCAAATAAGAAATCAAAAGGGAAATAAAATAATATCTTAAACAAAGAAAGAAAAACAACATACCAAAATTTATGGGATGCTAAAAAACCAGTTCTAAAAAGTAAGTATATAGTGATAAATGTCAGAGCAAGAAAATAAAAAGTGATATCTCAAATAAACAACTTAACTTTACACCTTAAGGAATAAGGAAAAGATTCATTTAAGCCTAAAATTAGCAGAAAGAAGGGAATAACAAAGTTCAGAGGACTAACAAATGAAATAGAGACTAGAAAAACAACAGCAATAAACTTAGAGCTAGTTTTTTGAAAAGATAAAATTGGCAAACATTTAGCTAGAATGAGGAAAATAGAGAAGACTAAAATAAAATTTGAAATGAAAGAGGAGATATTATAACTAGTAAGACAAAAATACAAAGGATCATAACAGACTACTAGGAACAATTATATGGCAAAATTGAACAATCTAAAACAAATAGATAAATTCCTAGAAACAAACCTACTAAGACTGAATCATGAAGAAATAGAAACTATGAACAGACCAATAACAAATGACGAGATTGAATCAGTAATAAAAAAAAAGCTCCCAAAAAAGTAAAGCCCAGACAGATTCATTGGTAAATTCTACCAAATATTTAAAGAATAATTAACATCAATACTTCTCAAACTCTTCCAAAACCTTGAAGAGGAGAATATACTTCCAAACTCATTGTATAAGGCCAGCAGTATTCTGATACCAAAACCAGATAAGTACACTACCAGAAAACTATAAACTGATATCCATGTTGAATACAGTTGCAAAAATTCTCAACAATACATTATTAAACCAAATTCAATCGCACATTAAAAGGATCATACACTATGACCAGCCAGAATTTTCCCTGAGATACCAGGTTGGTTCAAATAACAAAAATTAATAAATGTGATATGCCACCTTAATTAATAGCTATTAAAGACAACAATTATATACGATCATCTCAATAGATGTATATAAATTCATTTGACAAAATACAAATCATTTCATGATAAAAATCTTCAATAAATTGGGCATAGAAAAAAACATTGTCAATACAATCAAGGCCATATATGATAAGCTCACAAGGAACACCATAATCAATACTGAATGGTTAAAAGATTTTCCTTTAAGATCACAAACAGGACAAGGGTACCCACTGTCATCACTTCTATTCAACACAGGACCAGAAGTCCTAGCCAGAGAAATCAGGTAATAAAAAGTAATAAAAGACATTCAAATCAGGAAGGAAGAAGTAAAATTGTCTTTTACTTGAAGATATGATCTTATATAAAGAAAATCCTAAAGACTCCACCAAAAAAACTGTTAGAACTGATGAACAAATTCAGTAAAGTTGCCCAATACAAAATCAACACACAGAAGTCAGTTGCATTTCTATACACTAAAAGTAAAATATCACCCAAAAGAAATAAAGAAAGCAATTCTATTCACAATAGTATAAAAAAACCCAAAATTTTTTAGAAATAAACTTAACCAAGGAAGCAAAAGATCTATACACTGAACACACAAGACTTTGATGAAAGAAAATGAAGATACAATCAAACTGAAATATAGCTCCTGTTCACAGATTAGAAGAATTAGCATTGTTAAAATTTATACTACCCTATAAATTCTACCCTGTAACTTCAATGTAATCCCTATCAAAAGTCCAATGACATTTTTCACAGTAATAGTAAAAGCAATCCTAAAATTTGTGTGGAACCACAAAAGAACCCAAATAGCCAGAGCAATCCCGAGAAAAAAAGTACAAAGCTGGAAGCATCACACGTCCTTATTTCAAACTATATTACAAAGCGATAGTAATCAGAACAATATGCTACTGAATAAAAAACAGACACATAGACCAATGGAACAGAATTGAGAACTGAGAAATAAAACCTTCATATATGGTCACCAACTAATATTTGTTAAGGAAGGTAAGAATACTTAATGAGGTAAGGATAGTCTTTCCAATAAATGGTATTGAGAAAATTGTGCATCTACATATTGAAGAATGAAATTGAACCCTATCTTACAACATTCACAAGAATTAACTCATAAGGGATTAAAGACTTGAACATAAGACCTGCAAATGCAAAACTTGTAGAATAAATATAGCAAATAAGTTCCCTGCAATTGGTCTTGGGAGCCAGTTTTTGGATGTGACACCAAAAGTACAAACAACAAGAGCAAAAACTAATATGAGGGGCTAAACTAACTAAAAAGCTTCTATGCAGCAAAGGAAACTATCAATAGAATGAAAAGGCAACCAATGGAATGGGAAAAAATATTTTCAAACCATCTATTGAATAAGAGCTCAATGTCCAAAATATATACAGAACTCATACAACTCAACAGAAAAAGAAACAATCCAGGCAAGAAGACCTGAATAGACATTACTCCAAAGAACACATACAAATGGTCAACAGGTACATGAAAAGATGTTCAACTTCACTTATCATCAGGGAAATACAAATTAAAAACAGTGAGATATCACCTCACACCTATTAGAATGTCAGTCATAAAAAAGATAAGAGATAATAAGGTTGGCGAGAATATGGAGAAAAGAGAACCCTTGTATACCGTTCGTGGGAATGTAAATTGGTACAGCCACTACAGAAAACAGTATGGAAGTTTCTCAAAACGTAAAAGTAGAGCTACCATGTGATCTAACAATCCCACTTCTGGGTGTATATACAAAGAAAATGAAAACAGAATCTTGAAGAGATATCTGCACTCTCATGTTCATTGTAGCATTATTTACAGTAGTTAAGATATGGAAACAACTTAAGTGTCCATCAGCAGATAAATGGATAGAGAAATTGTATACACATACACACACACACACACACACACACACACACACACACACACACAAATATTAATCAGCCATGAGAAAGAAGAAATACCTGCCATTTGTGACAACCTGGATGGACATTTATGACATTATACTAAGAGAAATAAGTCAGAAACAGAAAGACAATTTTTTTTTTCAGAAAGACAATTGCTGTATGGTCTCACTAAAGAAGCTGAACTCATAAAAACAGAGTAGAACTGTGGTAAACAGGGGCAGGGTGGGGGTGAGTGAAATGGGGAGATGTTGGTCAAAGGGCACAAATTTTTGGTTATAAGACAAATAAGTTCTGGGGATTTAATGTAAAGTGTGGTCATTATAATTAATAATACTCTATTATATACTTGAAAGTTGCTTAGAATATAGATATGAAATGTTCTCACCACAAAAAGTAGCTGGTAATTATGTGATGTGATGAAGGTGTTACCTAACACTATGGTGGTAATCATTTTGCAACATATAAGTATATCAAATCAACACATTGCACACCTTAAGTTTACACAGAGTTATATGTCAATTATATCTCAATAAAACAAGAAAATTATACATAAAAGCCTTCTCCACAAAACAAAGACCAGACTAAACTGGAGTCACACAATGTAGTAAGGTCATTAAAAGTCCTTACTGGTGTCTGAATGAATCATATTACTCAGCAGTTTTTGTTTCATTTTGTGAAGATGTAGTTTTTCAAAAATGGTGCTGCTTGACCCAACTACTTCCTGACCCTTCCTTTTCTCATTAGCCTGAAGCTATAGATTGAATGGGAATATGTGAAAACTTAAAGAAAAATGTAAAAACTTTAATGTGAAAAATAAAAACCCTTTCAATGTAGCATAAGGACTACGAATAAGTACAGACACTAGTTACAGGGCCAGTTCTCCCTTAAGAAACCAATGCCTGCATCTCTCTAAATTCATCCTGCTCTTCATCAAATGTGTTTTCCATCATGTAGACAAATTTTTCCCCACCTGGACTACACAATGGAATCATATGGGGAGATTTTAAAAAACAGTGCTTATATCCTACTCTAAAAGATGGATTTAACTGGTCTGAGTACATCCTAGCATTTTAAAACATTAAGATATAACAGCTACCATAAAAATCAACCTTTAAAAAGTATACCATTCAGTGGTGTTTAGTATATTCCCAATGTATCTAATTCCAGAACATTTTCCACCCCCCAAGAGAAACCTATACCCATTATTAGTCACTCCCAACTCCTCTTTCTCTAGCCACTGATCTTTTTCTGTCCCTATGGACTTGCCTATTCTGGGCTCTCAGGTAAATGGAATCATACGTGGTCTTTTATGACTGGTTGCTTTCACTTAGCATAGTTTTTTCAAAGTTTAAACATGTTGTACCATGTCAGGACTTAATTCCCTATTATTTCCTAATAATAGTCCATTGTATGGATATACCACATTTTCTTTATCCATTCATCAACAGATGAACATTTTTGGCTATTATAGATAATGTTGCTATGAATGTTTGTGTGCATGTTTTTGTGTATACGTGTGTTTTCAATTCTAGGGGTCAAACTGCTGGGTCAAATAGTACTTCTATATTTCACTTTTGAGAAAATGCCAGAATGTTTCCCAGAGTGGCTACACCATTTTATAATCTCACTAATCATGTTTCAGAGTTCCCATTTCTCCACACCCTTATTATATCCAATACTTATTATATCCTCTTTTATTATAACCATCCTAACAGATTTAAAGTGGTATCCCCTTGTGTGGGTTTTTTTTTATTTGTTTAGTGAGAGGAGGGGAGGCAGAGACAGATTTCCTCATGTGCCTAGACCAGGATCTACCTGGCAAGCCTAGTAGGGGGTGATGCTCTCTCCATTGGAAACCCTTGCTTTGTTGCAACTGGACCCATTTTAGTGACTGAGGCAGAAGCCATGGAGCCATCTTCAGCACCTGGGACCAACTCACTCCAACCAAGCCATGGCTTCAGGAGGGGAGGAGAAGAGAGAGAGAGAGAGAGAGAGAGAAGCAAGAGGAGGTGGGGTGGAGAAGCAGATGGGTGCTTCTCCTGTGTGCCCTGACTGGGAATCAAACCCGGGATATCCACATGCCAGGCTGACACTCTATCACTGAGCCAACCAGCAAGGGCCTCATTGTGGTTTTGATTTGCATTTCCCTAACATTTAATGATGTCAAACATTTCACAGATTTATTGGCCATTTGTATATCTTTTTTGGAGAAACATCTATTCAATTTTTTTGCCCATATATTTATATTATTTTTCTCTTTATTTATGTTTGAGTTCTTTCTATATTCTGGATACAAGCTCCTTAGCATGATATTTTGAATAGCTTCCCAGGTGATTCCTACACACACCAAACTTGAGATACTGATCATATTATCAAAAACCTCAAACTGATTATTATTATCATAATAAGAGAACTTTTTATTCTATATTTTTCAAGAAATGTTATATTCTTTAAATAGTTTTTACAGTTTTGTCAAGTAATGCAAAATAAGTGTTTGAAGAGTAATGAGTCACTAAGCAGATACCCTAAAAGTAAAACTGCTAAATTCCTACCTTTGAATGCTTTTCAATAGACTGACACAAAGTTCTTCTTTTTAAAATAAAAATCAAATATACACTTGAAAAAAATGTAACTTGTGGTCATCTTTGCCTGGACCTTGGGATTCTATGAATGAAATATTTGGGTACAGGGTTGGGCTCCCAACGGTTCTACCCATGTTTGTTCATTATGATATGCAAAAGACAAGCGCAAAAATTTATTCAAAATAAGATCATCTCATGGTCAAATACATTCTTCAGTCCAAGCTTAAATAAACCTCTTTCAAAGTCCTTTACAAAACCAAACAAAAATGCCCTCTATATTTCTCATGTGAGGTCAAAGAACATCCTAGCTCACATTTGAATTGTTTTTCTTTTTCATTCCTAAAACTATCAACAAAAGGTTGACCTTGTGAGGACCCTGTACACAAGTCAGCAACTAGCCACATGGAGGGAAGGCTTATCCCTTCAGACCAGAGTTCTCAAAGGTGGTGCCTGCAGGAACTAGCAGCTCCCAGGAACTGGTGAGAGATGCAGATTCTCTGGCCCCCACTGGGGGTGGGTCCTGTAGTCTGTGATGTCAATGTATGCCCAGGTTTGACTACCACTACTCTAAAACTTTTCTTCACAGTTCTTACATACACATAAAGCAGATGCTGTTAGTCACAGCCCTAATTCTTCCTAAAGCTGAATAGTCCCCATAAATTCCCTATTGACCCTAAAGTTTTCAGTTTTCTTCAGACAGTTTTCCATGCCCCCGGGAAGACCCCTGAATATCCCCAAACCGGCACTGTCAGCTTTAAGGAGGCCTCGTCCAAAGGGAGTGGAGGAGGGAGAACACTATCGTGCTTTCTCTCAGGAAGGCCTGTGTCAGCAGGCAGATCAACAAAGGCCTAACGACACCTCAGGACACCTGTGTTTAGCATCAGAAGTAGGATCTTCTTCATCAAACCCTGTGGGGCAGTGCAGAGCAGGAACCCCTGTGAGCTGAAATTCTGTAAGGGTGGAGGGTCCCTCCGAATGCTCCCGGGTGGAAGGGATGAGAGAAGGTCTCAGGAGTCACAGAGGAGCTCACATTGGCCACCGGGGCTCCTGGTGGGCTGCTCGCGGCTCTGGGCTGGAACACAGTAAGCTGGCGAGCTCGCCGGCCCTCTTTTTTGCCCTTCTCACCCTCTCCCTTGGGTGTGGACCACTGGGTCTGCAGTCGGCACACTAGAGGGTAGGGGTTTTATCTTCCTTAATTCCCATCTCTACCTTTGGTCTCAGGAAAACCCTTTTGGATGAACACCACAGGATCAGGATACTTGTAAGGCAAGTCCTGAGTCAGTGGTCACAACCTGATGGAGTCACAGGGCCAGGCTGGTACAAAAGGGAAGGTGGCCCGATGGGTCATGAAGCCCCAGGCCATGGTGGGGACAGCACTTGGCTGGAGGCCTCTGGACTGCCCGCAGTTACAGTGTGCTGGCGCCCTGCAGAAAAGCAGACCCAGCAGGCAGGCCTTCTGGTTTCTCCACAAAGGCTAGAAATTCCCATCGCTATAGACACTTGGCTAATTTTTAAATGGTGGCCATTAATACAACAAAACTGAATCATAATAGCCTAAGTCAAATCATGAGAAAACGTTGGACAAATCCAAATTGAGGGACAGTCCACAAAGTAACCGTCCTGTGCTTTTTAAAACTGTTATCGTCATGAAAGACAAAGGCAGATGGGAAACTGTCCCAGATTACAAGAGACCGAAGACACGGGACACTTGAGGTCAATGAGGGATCTGGATTTACATCAGCTATATGGACACTGTGAAGACTGTCAGCAAAACCTGGATAAGGTCTGCAGATGACATCACAGGACTGAAGGGCTCATGCTGCCTGACTTGGCCACTACACTGCGGTCACAGAAGAGAACAGCCTTGCTTTTAGGAAACATATGCAAAGGGGTTTAATGATGAATGGCATTCCATCTGTATCTTACTCTTAAATGGTTCATTAAAAAAATACACAATTAGCCTGACCTATGGTGGCACAGTGGATAAAGCGACGACCTGGGAACACTGAGGTCGACAGTTCAAAACCCTGCACTGGTTCAGTCAAGGCACATATGGGAGTTGATGCTTCCAGCTCCTCCCCCCTTTCTCTCTCTCTCCTTCTCTCTCTCACTCTGTGTCTCCTCTCTA
The DNA here is from genome assembly GCA_037038555.1 of Rhynchonycteris naso. Taxonomy (NCBI): domain Eukaryota; kingdom Metazoa; phylum Chordata; class Mammalia; order Chiroptera; family Emballonuridae; genus Rhynchonycteris; species Rhynchonycteris naso. The sequence goes on from CM073001.1 coordinate 130,121,811, forward strand.
AAATGAATAAAATAAAAAGAAATTTAAAAAAATTTAAAAAAAATACACAATTGTATATGTAATATATACTTACCTATGTCAATCTCTCTACAGATAGAGAGCAAATAAAGAAAATAATACAGATGTGGTTAAATGTTAACATTTAGGGAACTGGAGTGCTTATAAGTTTTCTCTAAGTGTGGAATTTTGTTAAAACAAAAAGTTAAAAATTAACTTTTGGAGTATAACAAAATCTATCTGCTAGCAGGATGCTAGTTTGTAAACTTCTGGCCTCTGGGATTTTGGGATCTCAGAAACTGCCCCTAGACAACCCCTTGCCCTAATTCTAACCCCCACCTCTAAAGACAGGGCAAAAAGTCCACAGCAGCCTGGGCAGCCGGAAGGACCTCACAACAACCGAAAAACCTACAGCCAGTGAACCCTGAGAAGGGCTGTGATGCCACCAGGAGGCATGGGGAAGGAGGAGGGCATGGAAGCTCCAAGGGGCTGGGCAAAAACAGGAGCAACACCTCTGATGGCCTCCATCTCTCTCACTAAGTGCATCCCTGGGTGGGTTAGTCACCAACCTCGCACACGACAGCATGGTTCTCTTTGTCTTGGGCCTCTATTAGTTCAGCCAGAAAGTATTCACCATAAGTTTCTTTCAGAATCGTGTCATGGCGCATAAATATTGGCATGAGATCATCATGATCCTCCACCCTGTTTAACAGAAAGGCTTAAGTTCAGTGTTCTTTCTTTCAAAGGAGCACCCACTATGTGCCAGAGCCTATGCTAAGTGCCAGGAATACAACAACATGCACATGAAATGAACTTCGATTCTAACAGGATAACAGATGATAAAAATAACAAATGCATTACTTCACAATTTTTTTTGTTTTTTTGTTTTTTTTTACAGAGACAGAGAGAGAAATGGATAGGGACAGACAGACAGGAACAGAGAGAGATGAGAAGCATCAATCCTCAGTTTTTTGTTGCGACACCTTAGTTGTTCATTGACTGCTTTCTCACATGTGCCTTGACTGTGGGCCTTCAGCAGACCGAGCAACCCCTTGCTAGAGCCAGCGACCTTGGGTCCAAGCTGGTGAGCTTTGCTCAAACCAGATGAGCCTGCGCTCAAGCTGGTGACCTTGGGGTCTCGAACCTGGGTCCTCCACATCCCAGTGCAACACTCTATCCACTGCACCACCACCTGGTCAGGCACTTCACAAATTTCAAATAGTGATAAGTGCTTTGGCTAAACAGTGATGGGGTCAAGTGGTCAGGGAAGACCTCTCTGAGGAGGAACATCAGAGATGAAACACAAGTGAGGAGAAGGGAAGGAAGCTATGTTAAGACCTGGGAGTGGAATATTCCAGGCAGAGGATACACTCAGCATGTTTGGGTGTGAAATGTAGAGCAGCTAGTCATGAGCCCAAAGGACAAGATGCTGGGGACAGCATTACCCAAATGTGTTCCAAAGAACACTTCTATGACATTGTCCTTAGAATCCTCTTCCTCCCCCAAAAGAATTCCACTGTCTAAACACCATTTCCTACTTAGATCCCCTCCTGGAGTGTCAGTTATAGCAAAGACTCTGAGAAGGACTACACTAAAGAATTTGAACATTGTTGATGCATTTCTCCAACGCTGGCCCTGGGTGTACTTTATTCCTGAGATAGCACAACACTTCCCACAGAGGGGAAATGCTACTCACCATGCTGGAGACCAGCCACATCAACCCCCTATAGCGACCCAAATACCAGATTTATGGCAGCAGGTGATGCTGGCCCTTGGACCCATTTTGCTGCCATATTTAACATTTTTTTCCTTTTTTTTAGATTTTATTTATTCGTTTTTATAGAGAGAGGAGAGAGAGAGAAAGAAAGACAGTGGAGGGGTAGGAGCAGGAAGCATCAACTCCCATATGTTCCTTGACCAGGCAAGCCCTGGGTTTTGAACCAGCAACCTCAGCATTCCAGGTCAACACTTTATCCCAGTGGTTCTTAACCTTTTTTGAGGTACCGAACCCACCAGTTTCATATGCACATTCACAGAACCCTTCTTTAGTGATAAATAAAATATGATTTTTTTTTCCAAATTTAGTTTTGCCGGTGCGAGACTAGAGTTGCTCAACGTGGCATTGCATATCATGCAGATAGGATGCTGACTCCCATCCCGTTCCGTGATACATGTGAATCCATGTTGTACATATTTGTCCGACCACTTTCTTTTTTTGCTCGACATATTTAGTATGGATTAAAATATTAAGAAAGAAACCACACGACGTACAACTACGACAGCCGTTGACTACTGCTTGCACTAAATTCCCCACAGCACTGGTTGGCCAAGCAATGTAACGTGATCCTCTGCAGCAAGTGATGGCCAAGTGGGATGTGTCATCACGACTTTACACAAGTGTGTCTTTACCATCACGGCAGAGGCTTCTCCGAACCCCTGAGAACGACTCATCGAACCCATAGGGTTCCATAGAACCCAGGTTAAGAACCACTGATCTATCCACTGTGCCACCACAGGTCAGGCTAACATTTTTTTCTTTTTAGTACATTCTTGGTTATATTTATGTTCTATTTTACCTCTCTAGGATGCACTTATACTTTTATCCTGTTACTTTTCTTATCAAAAATATACACATTTGTATTATTTCTTTGTAGTATGTCTCATTTGGCCACTAACCTCTTCCTCTTTATTTCATTATTATGCCATCTTCATTACCCCACTTTCTCTTCTACATGGTCTCTTTGATATTAATAGTAGCTTCACCTATTGAGTGATTAGTATGTGTATAAAACTCAGGGCTTTATCCAGATTATCATAGCAACCTCAGGAGGTAGGCACCATAGTCACTTTGCAGACGGAGGAGAGAAAGGCTCATGGAGGTGAGAAAAAGCTTTGTCTGAGATGATACAAACAGTTGGCAAGAGAGCTGTGCTAAGAACTCAGGTCAGCTGACTGAGACCCAACCCTCACATGCAACACTCAGCCCACAATACACTTCAAAACTCTTCCTTTAAACTGACATTCCTTTTGAAAACTGCTAGCAGGAAGTAAAAGCATAAGCCAAACAGTTGAGAGAGGAGGCACTTTGGCTCAAGGGCAAGAGATGGATTGTGCAGCTAGCGCAGCCACAGCCAATCCAGCCCTTGCTGAGAAAGATCCTCTGTCCTGCCACAGCTCTACCCCCCCCACATCGACACTCTATGAACTGGACCACCCTGTGCACACTAGAGGACAGTCTCCACCCTTCTCTCGGGATGTTATCCCTGGTGACACAGCCTTGTCTGTGGAATAATATTGTTTCTTCATCAATAACACTGGGGAACAATTTTTTTTTCATTTTCTGTTGCATGAGGTTTTAGAACATTTTCTATATATTTCTGCATTGCTGATTCCAAATCTGAAGTCTATTTTTTGGTGCATGCTCTAGTTTTTATGCAATGTTAATTTATTTTTGTTAGGGTTAATGGCATGCATTCGTTTTTAAATTGGAGTTAAAGGGCAACAACTCTTGGATTGAACATAACCACAAGTCAATTAATGTTTTACAAACATCACTTTTACATAATTGTAGTTGTTTTTAAACGTAAAAAAATCTGATAAAAACACCCTCTTATTTTGTTTTAAGATTCAATTATGGCTTCTTTGAATAGGAGTAAATGTAAGAATAGTCCCGACACCTTCTGTTATATATGTGGCTGTTACACTTCAACATCAAAGGTGCAGTATTTCATCATTTGTGACACGTGCATATATTGCCTATTTTCAAGTTCCCCTTGGCAATCAAGACAAGAATTGGGCTCCTCATATTGTGTGTCATAATTGTGAGGAAATACTTTGTGACTGAACAAAAGGAAAACGCAAAGGAATGCCTTTTGGTATTCCCATGGTTTGGCATGAAACTAAGGACCACAGCAGTGACTGTTATTTCTGTCTGATCCATACAAAAGGCACCGGTAAGAAAAAATGGCATATGATTGCATATCCTAATATTCCTTCAGCAATACGACCTATCCCACACTTGAGACACTACTGATTCCAGTTTTCAATGGTTTTATTTCTTCTAAGGATGAAGAAAGTGAACATGATGATCAAGTGTGTTTTGATAAGATGCATGAGGAAATGATTGTAGAATCTGAAGGGTCTTCTTCTGATGCCAAGCAGTCATTAATCCCTCAGCAGTTTAGCCAACCCGAATTGAATTACTTAGTAAGAGATTTGGGCCTATCAAAGAAAGCAGCTGAGTTATTAACCTCCAGGCTTCAAGAAAAGAATGTACTTCATTGGTCAGCTAAAGTATCCCATTTCAGGAAGTGTGAACAAATTTTGGTGGACAATTTTCCGGATACAAACACTTTGTTTACTGTCATGATATCAGTAGTCTTCTCAGCCAGCTAGGTGTTACCACTTACAGTCCAACAAAATGGTGGCTATTTCTTGAAAGCTCAATACGGAGTCTGAAATGTGTTCTCCTACACAACGGTAATGTTTATGCAGCAATTCCAATTGGTTGTTCAACTCATCTGCGAGAAGACTATAATGACGTAAAAATTGTCCTCAACTTACTGAAGTATGAGGAGCATAACTGGATCACTTCTGTGGATCTTAAAATAGTAAATTTAATGCTAGGACAACAGAGAGGTTTCATGAAGTATCTTTGCTTTCTGTGTTTGTCGGACAGCCGAGTTCGGGAAAAACACTGGACACAGAAGGAGTGACCAAAATGTGAAGCTCTGGAAGTAGGGATGCAAAACATTGTGAATGAACCTGTAGTTAATCGAGACAGGATCATTTTTACCCCATTTCACATCAAACTTGGCTTAATGAAGCAATTTGTTCAGGTTTTGAATAGAGAAAGTGAATGCTTTCAACATATTGTGCCTCGTCTTTCAAGAAGATAAAAGCAGGTGTATTCAATGGAGCTTAAATTCCAACCCACATACATGATAAAGAATTTGCCTGGAAGATGAATAAGGAGGAGAAAGCAGCACAGCAGTCTTTTGTGGCTGTTACAAAGAACTTCCTTGGCAACAAAAAAGCAGAAAACTATGAATTTCTGGTTCAAAGGATGCTATTGGTTTTCCGTGACATTGGATGTAACATGAGCATTAAGATTCACTTCCTGGAACATATTCAAACAAATAATAGACGAGAACTTCCCAAGCCTATGGAAAGAACTAAAGCCTTGAATTCAAGAAGCAAACAGAACACCAAGTTATCTTAACCCCAACAAACCTTCTCCAAGGCACATCATAATGAAATTGGCACAAACCAATGACAAAGAAAAAATTCTCAAGGCAGCAATGGAAAAGAAGAATACAACACATAAAGGAAGGCCTATAAGATTATCATCAGATTTCTCAGCAGAAACTCTACAAGCTAGAAGGGAGTGGACTCCAATATTTAAAGCTCTGAAAGAGAGGAACTTATAGCCAAGAATACTATACCTATCAAAGCTATCCTTCAAATGCGAAGGAGAAATAAAAACATTCACAGATACAGAAAAGATGAGGGAATTTATCACCAGAAAACCCTCACTTCAGGAAATTCTAAAGGGGATTTTCTGACCAGATATAAAGAAAAAAAAAACACAAGTAAAAGCCCCACTAAGAACATAATAAAATCAAATTTAAACTGTGACAACAAAAAAAAAGGGGGAGGATGAAGTTTAACAGTGGCAAAGGAGGATGGAGTGCAGAAGCAACCATGAGATAGTATACTACAATGAACATGGTAGGTACCCTTTCCATTACTTAACGGTAACCACCCCTGAAAAAACCACCACAGAAGCACGTCTTGAAAAAAACAAGTAACAGAGGAAAGATGTATGGATTACAAACAAACAAAAACAAATGATAGAAAAACAAAAGAGAAGAATCAAACAAGATACAAAACTAACAGAAAGCATTATATAAAATGGCAATAGGAAACCCTCAAGTGTCAATAATTACACTAAATGTAAATGGATTGAACTCACCAATAAAAAGACAGAGAAGTAGAATGGATTAAAAAAGAAAATCCAACTGTATGCTGCCTACAAGAAACACATCTAAGCAACAAGGATAAAAACAAATTCAAAGTGAAAGGCTGGAAAACAATACTCCAAGCAAATAATATCCAAAAAAAGTAGGTGTAGCAATACTCATATCTTACAATGCTGACTAGAAGACAGCAAAGGTAATCAGAGAAAAAGATGGTCATTTCATAATGATAAAGGGCACATTGAAGCAAGAAGACATAACACTTCTTAATATATATGCACCAAACCAAGGAGCACCAAAATATATAAGACAGCTACTGACTGACCTAAAAACAAAAACTGACAAAAATATAATCATACTTAGAGACCTCAATACACCGCTGACGGCTCTAGATCGTTCATCCAAACAGAAAATCAAAAAGAAATATCGGCCTTAAACGAAACACTAGAACAATTGGATATGATATATATCTACAGGACATTTCATCCCAAAGTGCCAGAGTATACATTTTTCTCTAGTGTACATGGAACATTCTCAAGAATTGACCATATGTTGGGCCACAAAAATAACATCAACAAATTCATAAATATTAAAATTATACCAAGCATATTTTTTTATCATAAAGCCTTGAAACTAGAATTCAACTGCAAAAAAGAAGTAAACAAATCCACAAAAATGTGGAAACTAAACAAAGAAGAAATAAGCACAGAGATCAAAAGATACATAGAGACAAACAAAAATAACAATATGACATATCAGAATTTCTGGGATGCAGCAAAAACAGTAATAAGAGGGAAGTTCATATCACTACAGGCCTATATGAACAAACAAGAGAGAGCCCAAGTAAACCACTTAACTTCAAATCTTAAGGAACTAGAAAAAGAAGAACAAAGACAACCCAAAACCAGCAGAAGAAAGAAAAATAATAAAAATCAGAGCAGAAATAAATGAAATAGAGAACAGAAAAGCTATAGAAAAAACTAATAAAACAAGGAGCTGGTTCTTTGAAAAGATAAACAAAATTGACAAACCCTTGGCAAGACTCACCAAGGAAAAAAGAGAAAGGACTCAAATAAACAAAATCCAAAATGAAAGAGGAGAAATCACCACAGATATCACAGATATACAAAGAATTATTGTAGAATACTATGAAAAACTATATGGCACCAAATTCAATAATCTAGAAGAAATGGATAAATTCCTAGAACAATACAATCTTCCTCGACTGGGTCATGAAGAAGCAGAAAGCCTAAACAGACCAGGAAGCAGGGAGAAAATAGAAAAAATTATTAAAAACCTCTCCAAAAATAAAAGTCCAGAACCAGACGGCTATACTAGTGAATTCTATCAAACATTCAAAGAAGACTTGGTTCCTATTCTACTCAAATTCTTCCAAAAAATTGAAAAAGAAGCAATACTTCCAAACACATTTTATGAGGCCAACATAACCCTCATACCGAAACCTGGCAAGGACAGCACAGTAAAAGACAACTACAGACCAATATCTCTAATGAATACAGATACTAAAATACTAAACAAAATATTAGCAAATTGAATACAACAACATATTTAAAAAATAATACATCATGATCAAGTGGGATTCATCCCAGAATCACAAGGATGGTTCAACATACGTAAAACGGTTAATGTAATACACCATATCAACAAAACAAAGAACACAAACCACATGATCTTATCAATAGATTCAGAAAAGGCATTTGATAAAATACAACACAATTTTATGTTTAAAACACTCAACAAAATGGGTATAAAAGAAAAATATCTCAACATAATAAAGGCCATTTATGATAAACCATCAGCTAACATCATATTAAATAGCATAAAACTGAGGACTTTTCCCCTTAAATCAGGAACAAGACAGGGTTGTCCACTCTCTCCACTCTTATTTAACGTAGTGTTGGAAGTTCTAGCCAGAGCAATCAGACAAGAAAAAGAAATAAAAGACATTCATATTGGAAAAGAAGTAAAGGTTTCTCTATTTGCAGATGATATGATCCTTTACATCAAAAACCCCAAAAACTCAATAAAAAGATTACTAGAAACCATAAACCAATACAGTAAGGTAGCAGGATACAAAATTAATATACAAAAGCCCATTGCCTTCCTATATGCCAACAATAAAACATCAGAAAACGAACTCAAAAAAATAATCCTCTTCATGGTTGCAACAAAAAAAAAATAAAATACCTAGGAATAAACATAACAAAGAATGTAAAGGACATATATGATGAAAACTACAAAGTTTTGTTAAGGGCAATTGAAAAAGATACAATGAAATGAAAAAATATTCTTTGTTCTTGGATAGGAAGAATATATATAGTCAAAATGACCATATTACCCAAAGCAATATCCAAATTCAATGCAATTCCCATCAAAATTCCAATGGCATTTTTTAAAGAAATGCAACAAAAAATTATCAGATTTATATGGAACTATAAAAAACCGCAAATAACCAAAGCAATCCTAAGGAAAAAGAACGAGCTGGGGCATTACAATATCTGACTTCAAATTATATTCTAGAGCCATGATAATTAAAACATAATGGTATTGGCAGAATAATAGACACTCAGACCAATGGAACAGAATAGAAAGCCCAGAAATAAAACCACATATATGATCAAATAGTTTTTGATAAAGGGGCCAACAACACACAATGGAGAAAAAAAAGCCTCTTCAACAAATGGTGCTGGGAAAACTGGAAAGCCACATGCAAAAGAATGAGACTCGACTACAGTTTGTCCCCTTGTACTGAAATTAATTCAAAATGGATTAAAGACCTAAATATAAAACCTGAAGCATTAAAGTACATAGAAGAAAACATAGGTACTAAACTCATGGACCTTGGTTATAAAGAGCACTTTATGAATTTGACTCCAAAGGCAAGGGAAGCGAAGGCAAAGATAAATGAATGGGACTACATCAGACTAAGAAGCTTCTGCACAGCAAGAGAAACTGACAGCAAAACAAACAGACAGCCAACTAATTGGGAGATGATATTTTCAAACAGCTCAGATAAGGGCCTAATATCCAAAATATACAAAGAACTCATAAAACTCAACAATAAACAAACAAACAACCCAATAAAAAAATGGGAAGAGGACATAAACAGACACTTCTCCCAGGAAGAAATACAGATGGCCAACAGATATATGAAAAGATGCTCATCTTCATTAGCTCTTAGAGAAATGCAAATCAAGACTACAATGAGATACCACCTCACACCTGTTAGATTAGCTATAATCAACAAGACAGGTAATAACAAGTGTTGGAGAGGCTGTGGAGAAAAAGGAATCCTCATCCACTGTTGGTGGGAATGTAAAGTAGTACAACCATTATGGAAGAAAGTATGGTGGTACCTCAAAAAGCTAAAAATAGAACTATCATATGACCCAGCAATCCCTCTACTGGGTATATACCCCCCAAACTCAAAAACATTGGTACGTAAAGACACATGCAGCCCATATTCATTGCAGCATTGTTCACAGTGGCCAAGACATGGAAACAACCAAAAAGCTTCAATATATGACTGGATAAGGAAGATATGGTACATATATACTATGGAATACTACTCAGCCATAAGAAATAATGACATGGGATCATTTACAACAACATGGATGGACTTTGATAACATTATACGAAGTGAAATAAGTAAATAAAAAAAAATCTAAGAACTGTATGATTCCATACATAGGAGGGACATAAAAATGAGACTAAGAGACATTTACAAGAGTGTGGTGGTTACCGGGGGGGGGGGGGGGGGGGAGGGAGAGGGAGAAGAGGGAGGGGTTGAGGGGACGGAAGGAACACAAAGAATATCAGATAGAAGGTGACGGAAGACAATCTGACTTAGGGTGATGGGTATGCAACATAATTAAATGTTGGGATAACCTGGAGAAATTTTTCTCTGATTTATTAATGTCATCCCATTAAAAATAAAAATATATATAAAAAAAAGATTCACTTCCTGAACCGTCACCTTGATAAGTTTCCTGAAAATCTTGGAGCTGTTAGTGATGAGCAGACTTCTGCTGGAGCATCAAACAAGATTGTCTTCAACAAGTACACAAACGCAAGAGCTATAAATGCAAATTTTTGCCTGAATAGAGTTTAAATAAGATTTGCACAAATTTTATGATTAAAATAAGTGTTTTAATATGTTCTATTTTGAAATTGTAGACAAATTCTGATGCAATCATATCTTTTAGTGTATTAATGTACTCACTGCATCATATAAATTATTGTATTTTCACAAAGATGATACCCAAGAAGACATTCTACTTCATTATGTTAAACTAAATGTTGAAAATTTTACAATAAGATGAAAACCTAAAATCTTGAAATGCAATAAATACTGTAGCTTACAGAGAAAAACTAATGTCAGGTTTGAGATCAGCACACTCGAATTAGGTAAGAACAAGTATTTTTGTGAGTGCAACAAAAATTATGTTCCCCAGTATAATAAGATTCTTGATGAAAGAAATATATAGATCTGAAAAACTAGGTCTCTGCCCTATAAAACCTGAGCTAAGGAAAGAGCTAGCTAGTCCACAGACCATGGCTCATTAGGAAAAGAAACACAGATGATGACAATGGGGGACGGGGCTTAAACATAACTGCCCAGGTGGAACCTCATTCTAAACCTCTTGTCAACACTCCCTGGAAGGAGAGACCACAGGGAGTTCCTAGTCCAGACAACCAGGATATATGCTTGTTATACTATGAACCTGGGTTTGATGGCACCCAAGTCTCACTTACATGCCAGAGCATCAGGATTCTCTAGTGGGGAATCAAAAACATGGAAGCAGAGACAAACACCAAACGTGCTTTTTATGACAGACACGACCATTTCACAGACCATTTCATCTCTGCACTAACTTTTTCAAAGTCATTCTTGACCACCTGCCATTTATTGGAGTGTGTGTGTGTGTCATCTGTGGCTGGATGCCCTGAAGCTCTGTAATAAATGCATCAAGGCTCTTGGCACACTCTTGAAAAGATTGGAGAATAAACCTTACAGTGTAGTGGTCACAGCCTGGGCTGAGAAGCTAGAAATCCTGGGTCGGATCTAAGAGCTGCAGCCTTGAGCAAGTCACTTAACCTCTCTATGCCAGTTTTTCCATCTGTCATAAAGACAGTAAATGTTAAGAAAATAATATGCGATGTTATTGATATTATTACTACTTAGGTAGGAAGGGTCAAGAAGAACAACTGAAGAACAGTTATAATCAATACATAGAAGAGGTATGACTACAAAAGCTTGAATTATTGTACTGGCAGCCCCGGGGCCACTGTAGGTATAAACCAGGAGTCCCCAAACTATGTCCGAGGACCGCATGTGGCTCCTTGAGGTAATTTATCTGGCCCCCACCGCACTTCCAGAAGGGGCACCTCTTTCATCGGTGGTCAGTGAGAGGAGCACAGAATGCATCCACATCCATAGTTCTCATTGAAATACTGGTCAGTTTGTTGATTTAAATTTACTTGTTCTTTATTTTAAATACTGTATTTGTTCCCATTTTGCTTTTTTACTTTAAAATAAGTTATGTGCAGTGTGCATAGGGATTTGCTCATAGTTATTTTATAGTCCGGCCCTCCAATGGTCTGAGGGGCAGTGAACTGGCCCCCTGTATAAAAAGTTTTGGGGCCCCTGGTATAAGCTCTCCCATTCCATCTGTTGTCACTAACCTCTTTAAAACTCTGCTTTCTTCACTGCACTGCCTTACTCTAAAGTTTTTGCGAGCCCCTACTGTTTCTGGGATGAGCCAGAGTCCTTAGCCTCATTTTTAAGGGCTCTATGTTTCCATCCTCATCACCTACAATGACACAAGTTGATCTTAACAGGGGACCTCACCATCTTCCCTCCTCCACCTCTCCTTATCCAGCACTTTGACCCCCCCACTCATTCCAAATTCCAGCCTCTGTCAAGGCTTGCCTGCATCTCACACCCTCCAGCCTCCTTTCCCAGATACCCAGCGACAGGGTCACCACTGGCTACTTATTGGCCACTTCTGGTGTTAATGTCAATTCAGGGCATGTTTCCAACCAAGGAACATGCTTTTGGGGGACAGAAAGGAATTTCTGTGCTCCTCTGTGACAAAGGACTCTCTCCTTGACCCAGCGCTAGCCAGGATACTCTGAGCCCTCCTCTTGACTAGTTCTCAATCTCGGCCTGTAAAGATCTAAAAAAATACTAATGTATTTTCTAATAGTTTAAGGCCACATCCCTAGGATCACCCTAGGTCTCGTTAAAGTGTTTCCCTGAGAAAAGTCAAGGCTGCCAGAAGAATTTCCTGTTTGTTCCAGCCGACACCTGAGGAGAGGACCCCTATCTCCCAGTTCTTGGGGGAATGTAGGGGCCTAAGTCCCACAGGTGTCAGTCAGAAAACCCACGTGGACTTCCCATGGACCAATATGCTCCTTCCAGCTTTTTCATTTTACACTTTCCTGACTCTACTGGGCCCCACCTCACTGGCCCCCTATTTCTTCAATCTCCCTTTAAAACTCCTACTCGCCTCCATACAAATTGAAATTGAGTTCAGTTCATGTGGAACCCTTTTCCCTACTGCAACAGTTCCCACTGATTAAAATCTGTCCTCACCGCTTCAAGCAGTGTCTGGCTCTGCTGCTGTCTGACATCTGCACACTCCGTGGCCTGCAGAGCGGGTCCAACAGTGATGCCAGCATGGACAGGCCCTCACCACCCGCCAGGACCTCGTCCAGTGTTCCACACAAAAGCGCTGAGGGTGCCACCGTGAGGCCTGTTCTCCAGGCGAGGGACATGTGGCCGGAGAAGGTACATCTGGGGAGTGAGCTCACTGCCCTTCTACTTAGCCTGACTCCACTTCCGGGGAAAACTGCCCACTCACCCTGACATTATGCCTTCTTTCTTTTTTCATCTACAAAAGGGCAGGACAAGGACACAGGGGAGGGTACAATGTGCTGATATGAGGAACACCTCAAGCTCACTCTTTTTGACAGTCAGTAAGCTCTCAGCAGCATTTGCTCTGGGGAGACGTCACAAGCCGTGTCACGGGCCACACCACCTGGAACCCCCATCAGCTGACTCAACCTATACACCTGGGACCTCGCTGAAATCCCGCTGTATTCCAGAACCCACTCATTCCCACCCCCAACCCCACCCCCCGCAACCTGCCAAAGGGTGCTGACAGAGGTGACTGCATTCTGTAGAGTCCTGGATATATTCGCTTACATTAATGTTAAAAAAAAAAAAAGGTGCTAAGAGAGAATAGCCAACAGATCCATTTCAAACATTATAAAAGCCTGCATCAATATTTAGTAAAGAGATCATTGTTTTAAATAATGGGGAAATAATCCAATATCCTAATCATTTTAAGTGGATCAAGACTGCTACTACCCAGGGAACTCCAAAATAAACCAGGTACAAGGGCTTACCTATATGATGGAACAAAAATACAACCCCACGGATATACAAGTCAGGAACAAAGGTTCAGAGACCCAGGGCTGTACGACTAATCATGAGCCCTCAGCAGCCTAATAACAAAGTTATCTATATCCATACCTCAGTACTAATTCCTCTTGAAAGGATTAGAGGAACCACACAAATTATAGAATTCTAAAGAGCCTCTCCCTTAGCCTTAACCTTTCCCCAAAATGAATAAAGAGAAACTTGTTCTGCTAAATGCATTCCTTGGGGTAATTGATAATTTATGATCTTGCATCAGCCCCCAGTGCTAATGATAAAGTATGACATCAGCCTTGCAGAGTCTCAAATGGCATATGACAAAGCTGTAGCCCCACAGAAACAAAACACCCTGGCTACCAAACCCAATGCACCATCCCGGTGTTTAATCCAAGCACTTCGAAGCGGTGAGCACCACCAGCCACTCAGCGGAGAGCCACGACGTCCTGTGAATTCATGCTGCACAGGAAAGTCACGTGCCTGTCACCTCTGTGACATGCTACAGCATGTCAGTAGCAATGTCCGTGGCAGGTTATATATAGTTCAGCAACGTGCAGTACAATTGGAGCGACCCATTCTCTGAGAAGCAGCATTCCTTTATTTCTCCCACTCGGCACACGGTTGCAGGAGGCAACCCAACCCTGTGCGTGTTAATGTAATCGATTGGAGAATACTCTGTTTTAACTTTTGGAAGAAACAGAAGGTCCATCCCATGTATAAAGACTGATTGATTGCTCAGGCACCTAAATGTCCACCAGACTCCAGATGAAAATGTAGTAAAGCCAAAGCTTAAGAAACTCAACAGCCTCTCAAGGACAGCTCCCTCAAGGAATAGATGTCCTATAAACCCAGGAGAAGGCAAGGTGAAAAATGACAGGGACCTGACGGCTCTCAATGGCTTCCTGGGAGGGGAGGACAAGAAAAAACAACTCATTTCCACTATGCCAGTTACCTGGGCTTTCAAGGAGTACTGTCAGAACTGGACTCCCAAACTTCCCCAGAGGGTTGGTGTGGTCTCTTAGAGACAGGCAGACCCTAAGATGTGTCAGTGCTTCAGCATCCTGACCACTCTGCTGTGTAACTACTGTCCTAGAGGAAAAATCTATGGGCCACCTTCCCTCCATTGCAGGAGGTACACATCTTCTCGCCAGCAATGAAACCACTGAAAATCCACAGATGGAGCGCTCCCGCTTCAGGACGACAGCAACAGCAGTGGCGATGGCGGGCCACCTTTGCATTCAGAATATTGGCAGGCCTCCTCTCTCCTTTCTGACGGTATTTTCCACACCCACAGAGGATTTGCATTTCATTGGCTAGACTTAAAAGTGTAGCATTGAAAAAATACTTCTGATGTCACTCTAAATGCCATAAATATTGTATTTCTTCAAGCCGGAGAGTGTGTGTGCATACATATCAATGAATGAAGAAAAAATTCATTGAGGATCCAATTTAGTGGTAGTGCTAAAGAATGCAGTGTATTTTGGCTAAACCAACCTTGTACCATGAACACTGTTTTAACACGGGGAAGGAAAACCTACAGCTGACACACTTCTCTTTTTCTTCAGACTTGTAAAACAAAGCACCTTTTTCTTTCCAAGATCTCTTATGACCTCTAGTGGTCTTCTTTAAGAAAATCAAATCAATCATTCCCAAACATACTCCATTTTAAGACTGTTAAAATAAATGTTAACCAGTTAAATAAAATAAAATGTGTAACTATTTAGCTTCTACTCCTTGGAAAATGTCGTGGTTTTAAAAGTTACAAAGGATTCAAAAGCCTAAATGACTTCAAAGGATATGCAAGGCCAATTAGAGACCCCTGCCTTGACGCAACCAGGATCTGATCTAAAGCTCTGTCTTGGCACACCATCATTTCTGTTGGATTGCTAACCAAATTCTATTTGCTGGGTACAAGGACTCAAGAAGATTCATGGTGATATTCCTAATTGCTCTATCGCTTCTTTTTGAAGGTCTGAGTATATTCATAACCTAGGCATCAGAATGTTCATTTATATGAAATTGCTCAGAAGTCAACCTTACGTAGATTCCTAAAAAGCATGAGACTATTAAATGATTTATAAAAATAGTTGCTTTCAGAGGGGAAAAGTTAGTATTTAAAAACCACCAATCTTATGTTTTAAAGTCCTAAGTTTTCTTTCATCCGTTTTAAATAGCAATGATGTTGACCCAATTTGGTTAACCACTGTCAGCAGAAAAACAGTATGCCGTTTTAGTTACAGTAGTTCCTCCCAGCCTACGGTTGTTCTTTCGGTGATTTTTTTTAAACTGCAGTCAACTGGGGCCCAAAATTACTAAATGAAAAATTCCAGAAATAAACAATTCATAAGTTTTAAATTGTGCACCATTCTGAGTAACGCGATGAGACCATGCACTGTCCCACTCGCTTCCCCTGGACGTGAGTCATCCTTTGTCTAGTGTCTCCACACTGCACACACTAACCCGTCCACTGGTTACTTAGTCTCTGTTATCAGACTGGTTATCAGAGAAAGACCACACTCACAGAACTTTTATTATAGTATATTGTTATAGCTATTCATTTTACTATTAGTTACTGTTGTTATCTCTAATTGTGCTTAATTTATAAATCACACTTCACAATAGGTATGCATGTATGTATAGGAAAACACATAGTATAGAGCTTGGTACTATCACATTTTGGGTATATGCGGGGTCTAGGACCATATACCCCGGGATAAGGCTGGGGGCAGAGGGGAAATACTATACTTTACAACACTGACTGACAGCATATGATCCTTTCCTGGCAAGTCCTTCCCCATTCCCATGAGGACTTGAGAAAGGCAGCCTTTTCCCCAGAAAGATTGTTCCAATAGTTTCTAAGTCTGAGAACATCTCAAATTCACCACCGATGATTAATCAAACTCACTATAGATTATAAAGGTGTGTCCAGAAGCATCTATGCTTTATTTCAAATATTATGCAAACTATAGAACGGTAAATTCAATAATTAGCGTCTAAGTAGAGGGGTAGATTACAGTACAATTTTCCACATGGGTACATTGAAGAAATGGGGCTGGGGATTACTGCATTAATTTGCTGTCTGAATGTGTTGCTAGGTAAATGGTGGAAGGATAATTACATCCCTAAACCCTACACTGGCTCAGTGTCTTAAGAACTGTGTTCTTCACCATTAATTAACTGTGCGAGTAACTGAGGAACAGATGTCAAAAACTGAAAATGTGGGGAAAATAAGAGAAACGAGCCAGACTAAGAGGATGCACGGCCACTCCCGTCTCATGTTCTGAAATGTCTTCTGTCTCCTACATCATTAAGGAGGAAGGTGGTCCACATAATTGCATTTTCCAGGTACCTGAAATTCTACACCTGCAGGTATCACCACTCGAATTTAAACATTTTGAACAGAGGGCTTCTTAAAATGCGTCACATTTTCCCGTCTTCAAGAAAAAGTCATGTCATAATTTCTTCATGAATTCACTACTGTACACTAAATTTTCTTTTTACAAAAGTCCCTTCCTCATTACAAACTACCCACTGCCATCTCTTTGCCATCAGGACTGTTCCTCTTGTGAGCTGCTTCCCACCTGGGCTGGCAAGCGGGACATTTCACCGTGAGAGGCTGAATAAGCAGGACCTCAGGGTGAGGAGCAGGGCAGTTCGTCGGTTCAGGCTGCGTGTGCCTTGTCCACTTGAAGGTCACAGTCCAAAATACTCAAGTCGTCAAGGACAGAAGGAAGAAGAAGGGATGAAAAGAAGGAAAGGAGGGAGATCAGTTCCTAACCAGCCACTGCCATGGGCCACCTAGGAGCCTGCACTAGGCTGGGCTGACTACGCCTTTTCCTGAACAATCTCCATCCTAAGTAACAAGTGGGGTCTCTGTGAGGAGATTAGCAAAGATGTCACCTTACTGGAAAGTGAAAGAAATGCTCACTTTTAAGTAGGCTGCCTCTGTACGTCTCAGGTTCAGTTTGGGGTTTATATACAATGTTTTATTACAATGATGTCTTGCTGCATATCTATGTGGAGAATACTTAAGCCTTAAAACTCCTCAAGGAAACAAGAATTCCCAAGGCCCAAATCTGGCACACTGTCTACACGTTAGGAAGATGCGGCACCAGGCTGGTGAACAAGTAGAGATTTGGGCAGAGGAGCCCACGCAAAGAGGGCCTGGAAGCTGCCCTTCCTTCATACCTTGCCCTGTACAGCTTTCTTTCTGACTGTTCCTGAGTTACATCTTTTTATATATATAATAACTGTTGATCTAGTAAATAAAAGAAAAACAATACTTTTGGAAACATGCCTCCGTCACCTGTAACCCATTCCCCTCGGTTTTCCCCGAAAGCATTGTCTGTTTTGCACACACACGTTTAATCATCCATCTGAGTGATTTCTGAACTGGCAATTATTTTAGATTCAACTATATTATTCATTTAAAATGAGACCTGTAAAATGGCACTCAAACACACAACTATTTAGATGAATGCAAATTAAAACAAAGTACTGTTTTGTCCTAACAGATTGAAAACAGTTTTAATAACTGAATATCCAGCACTGGTGAGGGTAGAAGAAAACAAGACTCTATTGATCAGGATATAAATTGGCACAATTATTTTGGTTGAATAATTTGGTATTATCTATTTTAAAATCTTAGTTATTTAATGCAATCTTACCCAGAAATTCCACTTTTAGGTATCAATACTATAGAAAAATTAGCATGAGTATTTGAAGATGTATGCACAAGGCTGTTTACCACAGTATTACTTGCTACAGAAAAAAAATGAGGACAACTCTCCATAAATAAGGAGCAATTAAATAAATTATATTAGAGCCACATAATAAAATACCATACAGCCATTAAAAAGAATAAAATTAATCTGGAAATATGATGAGCTGCTACATTAATTGAGAAATACAATTTAAAGAACATGTGATCATGACTAGACATGTAGAGAGGAAGAAGGAAAGAATACACACATATACTTACATGTGTGTGTAGTTATACACTTACACAGAAGAATAAAACAATGAATAATTTTTACTTCAAAATTTTTTGTTTGAAAATATAATTTATTTTATTAAATGAACCCATATTCCAAATTAACATGCAAAGGACAGAAAAAATGAGAGATTTTTAAATGAAATGAAGACAGAAGTACAACTGTTAGAATTTACAAGATCCTACGAAATTCACTTATGGAAATTTCTCATAACATAATTTTTAAAAATGCCTTGCAAATATTTTTACAATAAAACTTTAAAGATGGTACTTTCTGAAGGAAGGAAGGTCTCATTTACCTGTGTTGATACTAATGAGAGAACTTTATAAATCAGGAAGGATTTGAAATGTGTGAGTGAATCAATTAGAATCTTATTTCACTCACAAAATTCCTTTTCTTCAGAATGTGCTTGGCCTGTATTAGCATTTGTAGCCTAATCAAGAGCATTTTATAAAGAGAGGATTATAATGTGAGTATTTACCTATGAATAAAAAAAAAGTAAAGAAAAATCATTTTTATGAGGCATTTTCTTCTTGTTCTAAATTAAGTGGAAAATTTGTATCTGAACTTAGTCTACAACTTGGCAATCTTTCTTTAGATACCTGCTGTCGGATCTCAGAATGCAAAGTCAGTGCTCCCCATGAAGACTAAAAGTGAAATCTCTTTACGTGGTTTGCACAATGTTCAACACCTGCCTTCCTCTTTTTGCTTCCCTTCGTCACTAGACTTCTCTAAAGACCAGTGAGTCTCACCTTGCTTTAACTTCCTTACCTCTCTTTATTCAGCTCACTGCAATCTGATTACCAGTATCCACCTCTGCCCTTAAAGGATGAAGAAGACTAGACCCCAAATCAAGTGGTCAGAAGTAAGACACTAGTGACTACTGAGTAGCCAATGTTGGCACCGGAGGTCCAAAGGGATGACCTTGGAAGCAGCTGAGGTCCAGATCCTGGGGAAGTTCAGAGCCATGAGAATAAGAGGAAAAGAGAAATGAATTAGGATGAGCTGGGGGTGGGGCTGGAGTCTGGGGAGAGGCTGATGTCAGGGCAGGCAGCCACCCTCCCTCTCACCCAAAGTTCACCGGGCTTCTCTTTAATAGATATAGAATTATTATCCAAGTTATTAATTTATCTTAAATGAGTTTAGGTAGTTTGTGTTTTTCAAGGATTTGGCCCACTTTATCTAAACTGTTGAATGTATACAGTTGTAGCATTCATTCCCTTAGCCTTTTAATGTCTGTAGACTCTGTAGTGATTTCAGCTCTTTTATTCCTGGGATTGCTGACTTGTCTTCTTTTCTTCTTGGTCAGTTTGGCCAGATGTTCATGAATTGTATTCACCTCATCTGTGTCTTTTTAAATTTTCAAATCCAATGGCCTTTTTCTTTGTTATTTGGTTTTCCTGCACTGTTTGCCACTTTAAGAGTCTGACTTCTGCGACACTCCTTTCCCTCTCTTCCAGTTTTCTTTCTTATTAACACGAGCAGCTTATTGATATCTTTCAATATCTGCCCTTTTCACTTTAGAATCTCTCCTTTAACTAGCCTGACCAGGCGGTGGCGCAGCGGATGGAGTGTTGGACTGGGATGCGGAAGGCCCAGGTTCAAGACCCCGAGCTCGCCAGCTTGAGTGCGGGCCCATCTGGCTTGAGCAAAAAGCTCGCCAGCTTGGACCCAAGGTTACTGGCTCCAGCGAGGGGTTACTCAGTCTGCTGAAGGCCCGCGGTCAAGGCACATGTGAGAAAGCAATCAATCAACAACTAAGGTGTTGCGATGGCAATGAAAAACTAATGATTGATGCTTCTCACCTCTCTCTGTTCCTGTCTGTCTGTCCCTATCTATCCCTCTCTCTGACTCTCTCTCTGTCCCTGTAAAAAATAAATAAAAAAGAAGCTCACCTTTAACTAGACAACCCCCTTTACTCTCATAATACTACCCTCATTCGTGAGAGGATCTGTGTTTCCAACTCTCTTCCTTCCATTGCATGCTACTTCTTTCAGCTAATGAATCCATTGGCTTCCTGAGACCCTGAGTCATCATTAACTCATTTTCATCCTTGAACTTCTCCATCCAAATTGCACTTCCCCTGACCCATTCCCCCATCTGGATCTCTTTGACTTGCCGCTGCCTGCATGCCAGCCGGTACCATTTCTTGGCCAGACTGTTCTGCGCCCTCCCCTTTGAGCCACTGACCGCGTGAAAACAAGTTACCTTTTTCTACAGTGCTCCCTGCTGGCTCTCATTCCAGTCCTCCCTTTGCCATGCAGGATCTGCTCTTCCTCCCCATGCCCTGAAAGCTGCACCTGCCAATCTGTCTGGTAATGGACCAGCTGCTTTCCTGCCTTCATGCATTTGCTCAATCTGTCCCTCTGACTCATCCTTCCTGTCCAGATTCAGAGGCTACGTCCTCTGCAAAGACTTCTTTTCTTTTTATTTTTCTCTTTCTTTTACTTATTTTTTCCTTTTTTGAAAGGCAGAGAGAGAGAGAGAGAGAGAGGGAGGAACATTGATCTGTTCCTGCACATGCCCTGACTGGGGATTGAACTGGCAACCTCTGCACTTATGGACAAAGCTCTGAGCAACCGAGCTATCCCACCAGGGCTACCTTCTTTTCTTTCAAATTATTTTGTTGAGGTATAATGCCATATACTAAAATGCACAGATAGTAAGAATGCAATTTGATGAGTTCTGACAGCTGCCAAACCTCAATCAATACACAGAACGCTGCCATCAGCCCAGGATTTCATCCTGTCTCCCAGGTTCACTCGTCCCTGCACCAGAGGCAAAGCGATCTAATTCCCATCCCTACAGCTTAGTCTTGCATGCTCTGCACATCATAAATGTGGATTCAATTGATAACTAACACCTATAGTATGGATGTGCCACAGTTTATAAGTGTTTAATCGTTGGTTGGACATTTAGACTTTGGGGGGGGGGTGTTATATAAAACTGCCTTCTTCCCTTTTTATCCTCTTCCAAGTTAATAGCATTACAGTTTATTGCACATAGTTCTGTCTCCCCCACAAAATAATTATAACAATGATAATAATAATAATAATGGTTAATTTCCTTCAGCATTTACATGTTATTGGAAGTGTGCTAAGTACCTGACTTTCACCAGCTCATCTAATCACTGCAACAATCCCACACCATCGACGATATGCTTATCCCCACTGACAGGGGGGAAACTGAGGCTGCTGAGGCCAGTTCATTTTTTAAGTTAACCCATCTGGTTAGTAGCAGAATCAAGATCAGAATCTATATTGACCTCATATTATTATTAAAAATTCTTAACAATCATGCCATAAGACTATATGCCTGGTAAACAGTAGGCTCTCAGGTTTTTAAATTTTTAATTTGATACTTTCTAAAGAAATTCAGCACTTCTTGAATATGGCAACATTTGACCCAAGAAGACAACAATTTATTCTTCACTGATGAAGCCAAGCAACTACTCTTGTGAAATGGCTTCAGATGTACTCTTACTTCAAAATAGCCATTCTGTTTTGTTCACAACTTTGTGAGTCAAAAGTCTGGGGCTCCGCTGGGAAGTCCTTGCTGGGGTCTCTCAGGTGGCTGCAGTCAGATGCTGGCTGAGCTGTAGTGATGGGGAGCTCTCCTTGCTGAATGTCCTTGCTGGCTTACTCACAGGGCTGTCAGTGAATGTTATCAGCAGGAGCTATCCTGATGGTTCCATCGAGCCCAGTGCCAACATGTGACCTCTCCAACAGGGTGGTCTCCAGACAGTCAGACTTCTTCCCCTCGTTTCTTCCACAGTGGGAGTCCCAAGAGAACTAGTCTCAGAAATCATAGAGCATCCCTGCCACCATGTTGAATGGGTTAAAAATTAACAACCTGCTCAGATCAAGAAGGACACAGACCCTACCTCTTGATGTGAGAGTGGAAGGCCACATTGTAGGAGGGTTTGCAGAATGGAAGATGGTACTGCAGCCATCTTTGGAAAATAGGTTCTGGCATAGCCATCTCCTTAAGATAGCCGAACTTGGGCAGGTCATTCGGGTCACTAATGATAAAGACCTTCAACTTGGGTTTAATAGAATCTTCATTCACTGAATGTCAGAAAAGAAGTGGGCTTTACTAGGAAAACTAAATGGGCCAATTTTTTCTAAAGATTTTATTTATTGCCTGACCTGTGGTGGCGCAGTGGATAAAGCGTCGACCTGGGAACACTGAGGTCACCAGTTCAAAACCCTGCACTGGTCTGGTCAAGGCACATATGGGAGTTGATGCTTCCAGCTCCTCCCTCCTTTCTCTCTTTCTCTCTCCCTCTCTCACTCTGTGTCTCCTCTCTAAAATGAATAAATTAAAAAAAAATGTAAAGATTTTATTTATTGATTAGAGGTGTGACGGGGACCAAGAATAATCTTTTCCTATGTGCCCTGACCAGGCAAGTCCATGGTTTCGAACCAGCAACCTTGGTGTTACAGGTTGATGCTCTATCCACTGCCCCACCACAGGTCAGACTAGGCAGATTCATTTTTAAGTTTGTTTTATTTTAAAATTATTGGCCCTAGCCAGTTACCTCAGTCAGTTAGAGCATCATCCCAACACACCAAGGTTGTGGGTTTGACCCCAAGACAGGGCACATACAGGAAGCAACTGATGAATGCACAACTAAGTGGGAAAATATAGAAATGCTTTTCCTTCCCTCTCTCTCTCCCTCTCTCTTCCTTCTCCTCTCTGTCTCTCTAAAGTCAATCAATAAAAGAAATTAAAGTGATTTCACTCAGTGTGAGACCAAGGATTGTGTGTTTTCAGAA
Organism: Rhynchonycteris naso; assembly: GCA_037038555.1. Classification (NCBI taxonomy): domain Eukaryota; kingdom Metazoa; phylum Chordata; class Mammalia; order Chiroptera; family Emballonuridae; genus Rhynchonycteris; species Rhynchonycteris naso. The sequence continues at coordinate 130,145,020 of CM073001.1, forward strand.
ACACACAACTACAACTTTGCTAGCCACCTAGCACCAAATGAGCCTCACTGAATGTTTAGTCCTGCAGATTATCTCATCAAGAAAAACTGTAAACACCTTCAAATGAAGTAATGCAATTGGTATTATATAAAAAAAATTAATTCAAACTATAACCAGCTTATAGCAATACTGGCAATTTAAAAACTCCTCATAAAGTAACTGGCAGGGTATAGCCGAACTCCCACTCACCTGGCCTTGCGAACGTGCAGCTGGGGGTAATGGCTGTGCCGGTGGCAGATGTGCACAGCAAAGTCCTCGTCATACCTCAGACTCGGGACATTCCCCACTTGGTCAAACACAGTTATAAGAGTTGAGCCTAAATAACAGAGACAAAGAGATGTGGCCTGGTTTTACCAAGGAGTGACTTTAGAAATTCAGAACAAAATGTAGTTTCCATTCTAAATAGTGTTTAAATTGCTACAGTAAAATAGCCCATATACATTCCGGACCTGGCAACCATTCTCATTTCCCACTCACCAAAGCAACACTTTAAACCTGACTTTCCTATAGGGCGGCCTAGCGCCAGAGCAGCGGGGCAGGCCTTACCGAGGCTCATGTAGGATGGCACGATGAGGAAGATGAAGTGCAGTTCTGGCACGGCCTTGAACACGGTCCTGGCAAGGCAAGGAGGGTGGGGCAAGAATTAGTAACAAGCCAGCCCATGAGCTGGCACCGGAGACAAATGCCTTTGCTAAAGAAACGAGGCGCTCACACATCCATACCCTCCTCTGCCCCCTCCTGCCGAGGCAGGGGCAACTTCAGACCATTTCTTTCTTTTCTACTTTGCCTTGGATTCCAAAGAGCCCTTTCCTATCTGTCCCATGGAGGTGGGAAAAATAAAGGGGGCCATGTTCACGCAGCACACCAGATTTCTGCTAATATTAACCTTTGACCTGGCATCTGGATGCTCTGGTGTGACATTTCAAGTGTGACTTGAAAGCTGAGGCCACCCCCCGCCCCAATGTCTGTGCAGGCTGTCGGCGCTGCATGGCTGGCACCCAGCAGCCCCACGGGCCAGATTTCAGGGTGTCATAGCCGGGATGCTTCTGCAGTTTGTCATGTCTATATGCACTTCTAAAGATAAGGCTGAGGAAAACTATTTTTACAAACATCCAAACCTGTGACTCTTTATTTCTCCCCTAGTTCCCCCCAAATCCATGTTTTTAAGGGACTGAGCTACAGCTTGCTTCAAACAGTGGCAGTGAGAGAAGAATGCCGAAGGAAGCAGCAACGCAAAGCAACGGGCTGCTTCCATTCAAACGCATCCCTGCTGTTCCCTAAACGCTTTAACACAGCCTTAAATCGCAAGACAGTTTAACACCTCAAAGAATTCCATGTCCTTTCAAAGTAATTTAAAACTACAAGCCCTCCATATCCACAGGTTCTACATCTGTGGATTCAATCAACCACAGATTGAACTTTTTTTTTAAAATTTATCAAGAGAGAGACAGATAGGGACAGAACGACAGGAAGGGAGAGAGATGAGAAGCATCAATTCTCTGTTTCAGCACCTTAGTTGTTCATTAATTCTTTCTTAGATGTGTCTTGACTCGGGTGGGGCGGGGGATTCAGCTGAGCCAGTGACCCCCTGCTCAAGCTAGGGACCCTTTGCTCACCTTGGGTTCAAGCCAGTGACCATGGGGTCATGACTACGATCCCATGCTCAAGCCAGTGACCCTGCTCTCAAGCTGGTGAGCCTGTGCTCAAGCCAGTGTCCTCAGTGTTTCAAACCTGGGTCCTCAGCATCCCAGGTTGATGCTCTATCCACTCGCACCACCTGGTCAGGCTGAACTTTTACATTGCTGCTGACATGCACTATGTAGTTAGGCCTGTGATGACTGTGTCTATACTGAATGCATACAGACTTCTTTTCTTGTCATTATTCCCTAAACAGTACAGTATAACCACAATTCACATAGCATTTCCATTGTATTAGGTATTATAAGTAGTCTAGGGAGATGATTTAAAACACATGGGAGAACGCGTGTAGATTATATGCAAATACTATGCCAGTTTATATACATAAGGGCCTTGAGCACAGCAGATTTTGGTATCCACAGGGATTCTAGAACCGATTCCCCTCCCACACTGAGGGATGACTGTATCCACATGGTCTCTTTCACGTCTTTTTGGCATTAGTGTGTCTTGTCCACAGCGCTGCTGCCAGCTCCCCAAGTCACCGTCTGCAAGGCCCCGGCCACTTACCGGATAATCTCTTTGCAGCAGCCCACAGAATACTCATCCACAGCTACAAAGAGGTGCATGAACAATGTGTTCAGAGGCTGAAGAAGAAAAGAGAACGTAACTAAAGGCTGAGGGGGCATTCAGGCTAATGTAGAGTAGGTGGGAAGGGACAGGAGGGCTGGGGCAGTTACAGACACGGAGCTGCGCTGTATTTGTGGATGATATTTGACGTCTAAGGGGATGAGACACCCAGGCAGTGTTAGAGCTTTCTCCTGGACTCTGCTCACTGCCTTCTGTCCTCCTAGCTCAGAATTATTCAAGGTAATAGGGATTGTAAATGTGTCCAGTGCAACTGGCTCTTCCTTCTGCTTCACAAATGGGCTGCAGTCAGGGAAGCGCCTGCAGGGGAATGGAATCGATTATTAACTCAGTGGTCATTTCCTCAGGGGTGTCTCTGCTGAGTGAAAGACAATCACTCTCCCCCCTGGGCCCCTGAGTAAGCAGCTGCCGCTCTATTCAAGGGACAAGGGAAAGTCTCCTAGGAATGTGAAGGATGGAGGCAGATGCCACGTGTGAGGACGGCTTGTTTTGTTCAGCATCCCAGAGTCAGAATCAAATATTACTCTTGGGATCCACAAAACCTGGGAACTGAAAACTCAAAGTGGCAAGATTCTAACATGACTCTCAGAGTAAATCTTTCAAGTTTTTACAGAGCTTTGTCTTGTAACTTCTGAAATCTTCTTACGTGGCCTACAGAATGAGTAATAGTTCTATACGTGCACACACCAGTCTGCTCAACTCAGTACCCTGTATTTATGGGCAAATCTTCACATCACAGAGATGCCGTGAGTGGCCGACTGGTGACCTAGAACAGGACAGCAGAAGGGCTACCTGTTTCTTGTTTTCTGAGTAATTTCATAGATGGCTTTGAGGTACCACCTGCACATCCACGTGCCTTGGTCTCCCCTCCTGTTGGATGGTGTGTGCCTTAGGAACACTCAGAAGGAGAATTTACCAGGCATAAAATGGCTTGAGAAGTATCCTGAATTTAGTTCATGAGCTTGAACACTCCCAAAAGGTAATCAACTCAAACCCCAAAGTCCAGATAACAACAGCAGCAACAATAATGACACCAATGTAAGCACTCTTTGTGAATTAAGTCAAATAAATCCCACAAGAATCTTACTTAACATCTGCTGTACATTCCAAACAGGACTAGCCTTAAGAGTAACTGGCTTATTACTTGTCTATTTATCTCCCAAATTCTCTCTTCCATCAAAAATATTATAACTCAAAATTTAGCATTTAGCTTTATGATAAAAATTATTACTTCAGTTGCAAATACCCCTGGGAAAGGAAATAATACATCAAGCCTTAAGGCTCTATACCAATGCTCTCCAACAGAAAAACAATTTGAGCCACAAATGCAACCCGCATGTATAACTTTAAATTTTCTAGTAGACATATTTTTAAAAATATAAACAGGTGAAATTGATTTTTAATATTTTCAACTAACCTAATATATTCAAGTTATTTCAACAAGAAATCAATATAAAAAATTATGGCTAGCCACATTTCCAATGCTCAATAGTTACCTATGGCTGGACAGCTGAGCTCTATCCTATTGTAGGAAGTAGTTTAAAAAGAAGCAATCTTAAGAGTACAAGAAAAAGAACAAAGGGAAAAGAATTTATGAATAATTATATACACTTCAAATGGATAAACCTGAATAAGGTGGTAATTTATAATATTCAAAAAGGTAAAATCATGATCCTAATGTAAATATAAAATGAACACATGTCAAAGATTCATTCAACCCAACCATTAATGAGGTGACCAATGAGACGATAAAAATGATTCATGGCACTTGAGATTCTGGCTACTGTAGGCAATTTAATGAGGAAATATTAAAAAATTTTGCTGGATATGATAGAAAATAGTTAATCTCCTACTGGGTCATAGCCCAAACCTTTAAGGTTATCTCTTCCACCGATAGAAATTATTTACACTTCAAATGGATAAACATCTACAGGTTAATCGCTGTTCTTACAGAACTGTGAAATAGCCCAGTTGACAGAAAGTCAATCGAAGGGGCAAGCACTGATGTAGAATCTTTCTGCACTATTTCCACCTTTGAGATAATGTTTCTGACAATGGTAATAGGGTGCACAGGGTGGTGAGGTTGAGAAGAGCCGAGTGGAAAGGGGGAAGGCACCAGCCACATGCACACATGCTGCAGAATGTCCCAGATGTGCATGTGTGTGCGCGCGCACGTGCACACATGCACACACATATCAGGGACGAACTCACTCACGCACTCAACTGACATCCCCAGGGCTCTGGGGACACACTGTTGAATTCCCCGACAGGCTGGCTGGTAGGCTGCCTGCAGTCACAGCTCTGGCTCTCCACAGAAACTAGGGCCACGTGCTGGCCCGACACTGGCAGGCCAAGGGCAGGAAGAGTGCAGATATGGCACCAGCTACCGAGGCCCAACTCCCTAAGGACTGCTGACCTGGCCCTATTAGCCAATATGTTGTCAGGTGCCAGCAGCTGGAAGACATCAAATGAGCCAGAGTCCACAGAGACACATTGAAAATTATGGAGTGTGACATGAATCTGAGGCTGTTGTCATCATTGCAGAAGCAAATATGTAGATGGCAGGTGCTCCCCCCACGCCCAACATATCCCAGACTTTGGATACCAATGCTCAAAGTATAGTGTGGAGACCAAGAAAGCAGATGTTCTGACACTCCCACTAATTCCTTGTGTCCAGTACTCACCAGCAGAGCCTGACCAGGGCCTCGCCAGCAGCTGTCTGATCTGGCTCTTGCCTACCCTCTCCTATCCCCACAGAGCCACTTTTCCTCCCCACCAGCTAACTTCAGAATGTCTACCTGTCTAATGTCATATACTCTCTGCTGTGAGTTTTGAGCTGCTCAGTCCAAAACTGAAAAGACATATATGCAAGTACAGGTCATCCTTCACAATGAAGACTGCACTAATAAGCACTGTGCGTGACTGCTTACTGTGCATGGGATTTCACTGTCGAGCTCCCGGAACACGGACACCCAGTCATCCTGCTTGGCCACATTCCAGTTGGGATAGTCCAGGAAGGTGGCCTGGGCCATGATCTCCTCTTTGTCATTGGAGAGAGTAATGGCAAGGTTGGCCTTCTCCCTGTGGACATGATTAAAATTTCACTCATAAGTAAGATTATTGGAAGTGAGAGGAAGACATCACTGTCCCCCGTGTGGCAACTGGAGCTCAAGAACCAGTGCAGAAGGTATGACGGAAAGGGATGGAACAATGTGACAGCCAACTATGGGAATAGATCTTTCAGGACATCTGGTACTACCAACTAAATTTTTATTGAAAATCTTATCTCATTAGAAAGGCATTACATTTATGATACAAACTGCCCAATGCCTTTCCCCTGGAGATTCGCTGGGAAAATTAGTTGACTATAAAGACTTCCCTGGCCTCTCCATGCTGCCGATACCACTGTGTTAAACCAAACATGTATAGTGAAGGTGGTCAACTGTCCCAGTGTGGCCAGGACTGACATGACTAGCACATGGGACTGACTGTCAATATTAAAACCAGAGAGCCCTGGGCAAACTGGGATGAGGTGATCCCCTGTGTGCAGCTGTAAACCCTGAGTGTTTAGTCCCACCTCCCTCAGATCCTTAGCAATTTCTCCAAACCCTGAGCTAACAGATTCCTATACAACCTGAGCACTAACCATATCACCTGATGTAGCTGCAGAAATGGAAACCCTTAAACAAAGGGAACCCCGCAAGTTAACAAAGACAAAGGAGGAGCAGGTCTTCTAATTCTTCTGGTGGTTGTCCCAAAGGGACGTCTTTATGGTTCCTCCCAAAAGCTACCCTGTCATATGGCCTGTCACAACAGCAAGAATAATGACTTAAAGACAGTGTACAGTTTACTACATGGAGAACCATTTGTATATGAATTGAAATACAACGTTCACTTTCTTAGGTTAGTGAAATCTACTGGTATCTTGAGTAGGAGGGAAAACATTTTAATGTTCCTTCAAAAAATAAAGGAGGCAGAATTTATCCATTCCTTATTAAGGGGACTAGATGAAGTGACAGCATGTACCTGAAGGAGGAGAAGAGACAATGAGGAGAATAGAGAGAACATTACAGATACTTCCTGCTAAATCTGTATCACCCAAGTATTGTACTGTCAGTGCAGTCAAAAGTTAGAAAGTACTCACAAGCAAGAAGAGAAAAATAATTTGAAAAATCACTCTTAATTCCACTTCCCATCAATAACCAACTTCCATCAACAATTTGGTATCTCTCTCCAGATTTACCTTGGTTTTTTTGTTTATTTTTTGTTTGTTTGCTTTTTTTTAGAGGGATGGAGAGAAGAATAGATAGGGACAGACAGACAGGAATGGAGAGAGATGAGAAGCATCAATCATCAGTTTTTCATTGCGACACTTCAGTTGTTCATTGATTGCTTTCTCATATGTGCCTTGACCACGGGCCTTCAGCAGACTGAGCAACCACTTGCTGGAGCCAGCGACCTTGGGTCCAAGCTGGTGAGCTCTTGCTCAAGCCAGATGGGCCCACGCTCAAGCTGGTATCCTCAGGGTCTCGAACCTGGGTCTTCTGCATCCCAGTCCGACGCTCTATCCACTGTGCCACCACCTGGTCAGGCAGATTTACCTTGTTTTGAGGGAAGCTATTCATTGAAATGTACTTTGTGTGTGTGTATTTTTTTTTTTTTGAATTGGCACAACTCATACTCTTGGTAGCCTGCTTTTATTCCCACTTGATGACAAATCACTTCCCTAGAGCTATTAACCAAAGAGCAGCCTCACACATGTATTTCTTGTTCTAAATTTTTTAAATCTTTAAACCAGCTAACGTTGGCTTAAATAAGAATACTTAATAGGAAATTTACATCACTGTCATAAAAGGAAAACCAGTATCCCTTGCTAGAAATAGAGAATAACTGTAAAAATAAAGATATAACAATTAAAACAAAAATGTCTTGTACATGTATCAAGTCAAGTCACTAAAGGTGCCATCAGCGGCATGGACATCTTTGGGAAGCATTGTGCTTGGAGTGTTTATCACAGTCACCAGCCTCCAGTCATTATCCCTTACAGGGGGTCCACCATGGGCACACCCAGGCCAAGGGCCCCACCAAAGCACTGGCTATCACGGAAAAGGGGCAGCAGAATACTCTCAGGTTTCTAAGGACACAGTGACCACATAAAGGACTTAACAGCAGGATGCAGCCCCCAGCCTCTCCAGTAGATGCGCTGAAGCCTGCAGGGGCTCCCGACAGCTCCTGATCCTCGAGGCTCCCTGCCCCAGGCTCCCAGAGCCATGACCTACAACTTTATACTGAGAGTCCTTACTGTAATTTAGATGAGAAAACACCCAGGGCACAGGGCCCCTCGCATGTCAGCGATGACGATGGTGGTGGTAGAGGAGGAGGCAGTGGGCAAGAGCTGGGACAGGGACAGGGCAACTACCATCCCCTCAGGGAAGCAAGAGGAATGTGCTCCTAGACTCCCAACATGAACCTGAAATGCTTTTATCCAGGGGAACCTAGGGGAGTGGTTGGGCTCTACAGTACCATTAGCACAGTACTGTACCACACAGACATTAGAAATCGTTTTTTGTGGGTTGGCCTGGGAAACCATCCACGAATAACTGTTTCAATGGGGGAAATGCACTACAATGTCCCAGTGACTGAGTGCAAACGTCACTCCTGCAGCATTACCCTGCTGTACGTATAATTTCCACTTCTTATCACCTCTTAGCCATTCAGTCTGCTCCAGGATAGGTAAAAACCAATGTGGGAGCGAAGAAGGGAGAGCAGGAGAAACGTAGAGGAAGAAGGTGCTTTAAAGCTGGTTTAAAACTATTCTTTATAGTAAGCCAAATGTAACCAACGGAGCCCTATTAAAACACACGCTCATCCGTATTTCACACAAATATGTTAAAGCTCAAAGATGTTATGTTCCAATAGAAATCAGAGTTCTTTTTATAGAGTGATGTCTCACTTACTCAACTGGTTGAGAGAATTTTCCAACGTCAGCCAAAACTCACTTTAGTTAGCTATACCTGATGGAAACCTTGGGAAGAGTGCCCGGCTTTCTGCTCTGTAAGCAGCACAAGGAGAGGGCTCTGGTCGCCACCCAGCACACACTCACCTGCAGCCATAGGGTACCCATCTCCCCCAGGCACAGTGACATCTGCATTCAAGGGGGCCAATTCTTTTGGCCCCTTCCCCATTCATCTGCTATGCCCAGTCTGCTCATTCTTTTCTCCCCTAAAATTTAGCAGTTTTTAGGTGAGGTAAATTTTAGCCGGCAGTCAATAAAATGAAACTAACTAAACTAGAAAAGGAACCACCAGTTTTAGAAATGCCTGTAAAATAGGTCGGTAAGCCTCAAGATCGGCCCGGCACGGGGACAGGAAGTTACCTAAAATAAAAAGCAAAAGATTCCACGAGCTGGGTACAGCTGTTTGGGGAGTTCTGGGACATTAATGAAAATGTAAATTTACCTTCACTTCTGAAAATATGCTGGTTTCTAAGGTGGCCACAATCTTTTGTTATAAGAATCCCATTTTAACATCAAAATAATTCACTACTCCCCTCCCACATGACATGTTATATTTTTCATATCTGCTAATTCAGAAAACACATATACACTAAACACATCTATTCAAGGTACCCTGATGGCCATTCCAGACCCAGCAGGGGTATGAAGCTCACCTTCAGAAACAACCAGCTGTCAGTAATTTTCAGGTATTTAGTATGTGGCCTCACAGAGAATTTGAGAAAATACATTTGTGGAAGCTTTTTGAAAGAAACAATCTGTAGAAAGGTCCTGGTAATAAAGCAGGGCACAAGCAAAAACCCCTGCTCTCATAGAGATGACATTCTACTGAGTGGAGGCAGGCAATTAAAAATAAAAAGCTGGCCTCGGCTGGTTGGCTCAGCAGTAGAGCATAGGCCTGGCATGTGGAAGTTCAATTCCTGGTCAGGGCACACAGAAGAAGCGAACACCTGCTTCTTCACCCCTCCCCCTTCTCTCTCTTTCTCTTCCCTTTCTCTCTCTCTCTCTCTCTTTCTCTCTCTCTCTCTCTCTTCCCACAGCCATGGCTCAAATGATTTGAGCAAGTTAGCCCTGGATGCTGAGGATGGCCCCATGGCCTCGCCTCAAGCACTAAAATAGCTCAGTTGCCAAGCAATATAGCAGCAGTCCCAGATGGGCAGAGTATTGCCTAGTAGGGAGTTTGCCAGGTAGATCCCGGTTGGGGTGCATGCAGGAATCACTCTGCCTTCCTACTTCTCACTTAATAAAATTTAAAAACGGGCCCTGGCCGGTTTGCTCAGTGGTAGAGTGTCGGCCTGGCATGTGGATGCCTTGGATTCTATTCCCATTCAGGACACAGAGGAGAAAGAGCCATCTGCTTCTCTATCCCTCCCCTTCTCGCTTCTCTCTTTCTTTCTTTTTCTTTTCCTCCCCTCCTGCAGCCATGGCTCGATTGGAGCAAGTTGGTCTCAGATGCTGAGGATGGTTCTGTGGCCTTCACCGGAGGTGCTGAGAAGAACTCAGTTGCCAAGCAACAGAGCAACACCCCAGAGGGGCAAAGCATGGCCCCCTAGTGGGCTTGCCAGGTGGATCCCAGGTGGGACGCATGCAGGAGTCTGTCTCTACCTCCCATCCTCTCACTGAATAAAAAAAAAAAAGGAAAGCGATAAAGATAAACCTAAAATACAAAGAATATCAGGTGGGCAAGTGCTATAGAAAATAATAAGGGGGAGAAGATGTGTGTGTGTGCAGTCCAGCCAGGAGAAGGTAACACTGAGGGGCAACCGAGAGCCACAAATGTGCCTGGGGTGTTCCAGAAAAAAATAAAGGAAATCAGTGTAGATTGAGGGAGAAGGGGTCAGGAAGGAAAAGCGTGGGCTCTGCACCAGATCACGGCAGGGAGGGGCAAACTGTGCAGGGTTGTGAGCAGAAGCATGACAGGATCCAAAATGCTGGGACAGTGATACTCTGGCTGTTGTGGGAGCAGGCTGAGCAAGGGTTGACGTCTTGGTGGAAGCAGAGAACCCAGGGGCTGTTGCAATGCTCAAGCAGAATGCTGGTGCCCTGGACCTGGGTGGTAGAAGCGAGGTGGGAGGAGCTGCGAGGCTCTGGATGTGTTCTGAAGGCGGAGCTGACAGCCTGTGCTGGTGTGGGATGTGAAAGAAAGGGCAAAGACGACACCAAGGTTTTTGTCCAAGTAAGGCAAGGAGGAAGCTGTTGGAGTTACTGAGATGAGGGGCAGAGTTGTTTGGAGGCAGGTGATGACGTGCTGGGTGTGAAGTGCCTACTGGGTATCCAAGGGACAATACCTATCAGGAAGCCAGGAAATTAACTTGGAATCTAAGAGATTCTGTCATAAATGTTAAGTATTATTTCACATTTATATCTTAAATTCGCCCAGAATTAGTTTTTGTGTGTGACTTGAGTCTGATATCTACCTCTATTCTCTTTTCCATATTGTATATAATTGTACCAGTACCATTTTGAACAGTACAGCCTTTCCCCTATTGGCTTTGCATCATGGTGGCTTTGTCATCACCATATTTTGGGGGGATATGTGGCTCTGTTTCTGGGGTCTCCATGATGGCCCATTAGTCTTTTGTCAATTCTTTGGCCATCACTACACTATCCTAACACTACACCTACAATGAGGCTTCAGTTGGGCAAGTCTCCTCATCTTATTTTTCCTCTTTTAGGATGTTCTGGCCCTTTGCCCTCCCATATAAATTTACTATTATTTTATCAACTTCAACAAATAATCCTGCTAGGGTTTTGATTAGGAAAGAATTGACTTCTTTCTCATGTCCAAGATTATGGTATAACTCTTCTATTATTTAGGTATTGCTTAATGTTTATCAATAAAGTTTGATAGTTTACCCCATAATGGGATTAAAGCTATTCTACCATTTTGCCCTTAGATATTTTATATTCTTTGGCATGAGTGTAAATAGCATCTTCTCTTTAAATGATTTCTAAGCGCCCAATGCTAGTCTATAAACTATCTTTTGTTTAACGTCTAGAAGCCAACAACTTTAAACTTACTGTTAATTCTAATGACCTGTTTACATCTTCACTCTGATTTTCTATATAGAGAATATATCATCTGCAAAATGTAAGTTTTGTTTTGAATCCTAACAATTTTTTTTTTTTTAGTTTTTTTTAATTTTTCTTTCTTGCTGTAATAGCTAGACTCTCCATTCAATGTTAAACAGTAGTCATGACTACTGGCACCCTCACCCTGTTCCTTAAAGTAAAAGGAAATTTTAATGTTTTATCATTATAGATGATGTTTGTTAAAGGTTTTTTATAGATGTCTTTAGCAGGATATGGGGAGTTGTTTTATATTTTTCTTTTGTTATAGTATTTCATATACATTGGCCCACTGCTCTGCACAAAATTGTGCCAATTTACACTAAACTCATCAGGGTGCTGATCAGAAACTACAAATTTTAATGTCTTATGCTGGCCTTAGTTTAATCACTTCAATTGCATTTAATATAAAGTTTTATGAAATCCAAAATACTGAGCTATCTCTTATCTTCTTCAATAAAAATAATAAGGTAAGATTATAGGATATTGATATTCTGGTACCCAAAAAAGGAAAACAGGGATAAACAAGTCTTTTAAAAAAGAAAAATAAATGTGCATGTTTTGAAATTGAGAAGAACATTTTGAAGGCAGCTGGATAAGAGCATAACCAGGCTTTGTCACTTACCAACTGCTTGACCTTGGCAGGCCTCCACTTTCTCATCTTTAAGATGGATGTGACAGTGGCTATCTCAGAGGAGTATTAGGGTACAGGGGTCCTCAGGTTACGACACAGTTCCATTCCTATGACAGTGACGTAACCTGAATTGTGGTGTAAGTGGAAACACACCCTAGCCTAAGTCACCTACCTATCCTAACACAGTTGTGTTAGAAATCATAATCTAGAACATAAAAACAGGCCAAAATGGCAGAGGCAATCATACAGGGGGACACCAACTCCCTAACTCATAATACGGCGTTACTGTGTATTCTGCTGTACAACCAAACTAGTTCGCCCACATTGTAAGCACGACGCTAATGGCGTAAACTGAAACACTCATGTCTCAATTTTATAAAGTTTTTACCGGAGTGAGTGCTGAGAACTCAAAACATCGCATGTCGAGACTGTTGTAACCCAAGGACCACTGTATTAAATAAGATGGATGATATTGATAAAGTACAGAGTCTGAGAGAAAACAAACTCTCAAAACTGGTAGTTAATATTAGTAACTTTCCCCAAGTGACTCTACTAGTGGGTGGGGTAGCTGAGATGTGACCCCACATCTACCTGAATCCAAAACCCAGGAGAAACCCTTCCAAGTTGCATGTTGTTACAGGACTTAGAGCTTAGTTGTTCCCAGAGATCTCCTGCTCAGTAGAGCAGATTTTCTTGCTGCCCATTTCCTCACCTGAGCCCTGTGAGGACAAAGGAGTGGGGTCCCTTCCTGATGTGTGATAAAACTGATAAACATAGTTAAGCTCACTCAGCTACATACTTACAGAAGATAGATGACATTAAGCCTCCCAAACAGCTTATTGGTAAAATTTCTAATGAGTGTTTTGATACAGTAAATATCCTGTGACTCTGTTCTTCGGCAATGAACGACTTCGACCCTTCCTCTTGGAGAAGTAAGTACTGACATTTTTTTATCCTGTCCTAAAAAGAGAGAAAACAGCCCGCTGTTAATGTGAGATGACAAGCCAGTCCGGTTACAGTACTAACAAAATTGGACATTAACTCAATTTCCATACGTTCAGTGTGAATGTGCTGTTAGAATGCTGGTGCGACACATTCTCCCCTCGGGGTAGGCAGTGACAACCACCACCACAAACACCTGACATGTTTCTCTCCAGGAGAACGATGTTTCTGAGAACTGGCCTGCCCAGACATTTCTGCAACTGTAGTCTTTGTTTCCAAAACCAAGTGGCTTTAATATATTTTTTTAGATTTTATTTACTCATTTTTAGAGAAAAAGGAAAGAGAGAGAAGAGGGGAGAAGCAGGGAGATTCAACTTTCATATGTGCCTGGATCAGGCAAGCTCAGGATTTGAACCAGTGATCTCAGCATTCCAGGTTGACGCTTTATCCACTGTGCCACCACAGGTCAGGCAAACCAAGCGGCTTTAAACTATTCAAACAATCAGCTTGAAAAACACTGAAAGGAAGTAGTAACTGACTCAGGATCTTCTTATATTTAATTAGCCACCAATGGATATGGTCAAGAGTTACAGGGGAAATACTGGCAGCTGCTGCCCATGTTCCAGAGTGCCCAAACTGAAGTCCTGAAAGGTGACAGTCCTGAGAGAGAGTTTGAGACAAAGCGTTCTGTGGTCAAGTGAGTAAGTGTAGGAAATGCTGCTCACGATAGCGTTGCTGAGGGGTCATCATAGCCCATCCAAACTTCCAAGGATTTCCTCAAGAATATACCTGCTTCCTCTGTGTAACCAAGTCTTTCCCATGGCCTTTCTAAGGTGAATCTCTAATAGCAACAACAGTGGAGAGCCTCATGTTTCCAAAAGGCACTTGGGGGAATGCTCCTGACAGGAACATATGCCACAAAGTGATTTCAACCTCTCTCCCTCTCCCTTTCCTTTCCTTCTTCCTCCATCTCCCTCCCTTCCTTTCTTTTCCTCCTTTCCCTTTTCCAGGGAAAAACATTGTGTTATGAACTAACCAGTGAGCTCAAAAACAGGCAGATTAGATACCAAAGATATCCAAGTGAGAAGAAGAGGGGGCAAGATGGCGATGGAGTAGGCGGACATACCAACTTCCACCTCCCAGAACCAAAGTGGATTACAACTTTATTTTAAGACCAATCATCTTGAAAAACCAACTTTGGACTAAACTAAGAGGACTTTTTAACCAAGGATCACTGAAGAAGCCATACTGAGACTGGTAGGAAACGTGGAAATGTGGAGAGGGCTGCCAAGCTCCTAGGAGTGAGCAGCAGCCTGGAGGGACTCATGTGGCTGGAAGGGAGTTTAACGGAGAGGGGAGGGTCCTGGGCTTCAGAAACAAAGCCCCAGCCTGCAGCCCCAGAGCCTAGAAGAGGCATACAAACAGTACTTAGCTGCAAAACAATCCAGGATACTGTTTGCAAGAAAGGGACAGATTTCTCAGACCCAGGATTCATCTTAAAGGGTTCGTACAGAAATCCTCTTTCACAGCCACTCACCCAAGGCTCCAGGGGACGGGGAGAGCTGAGATGACAGGAGTATCAGGAAGAAAGTGTAATATAGGAGGCACAGGGAGAAACTCTTTGAGGGACAGCCACCCTAACCCCTGGGTTGAGTCACTCCCAAAATCTAAAGTGAATATCTTTTCTGGAACCAGCAATACCAGCAAAGGGAAGCAGGTCACCAGCCAAACAGAAGCTCTCCTACTGCAGTCAGAGCAGAGTTGCTTAGAAGCAGGGAGCCATCAGGGCTATAGTATTGAGTGCTAAGGTCTGAGCTGCATCGCCTCCCCACCCCACACTGAGTGCTTGAATAATTGCTGGAGTGTGGGCGGCAGCAGTGGGACGTGGGAGTGCATCCTGTCCAGTGGGTGGGGGTGGGCAGAGGTTGGGGGCTGGCCGTGGCTGCTGAAGGGGCACACGAAAGCAGTCCAATCCGCAGCTGTAGGTCGGGCACTCAAGAGCAGTCCTACCTGCAGTCCTACCCGCAGGGGCAAGGCCAAAGCTGGGGAACCAGGTGAGACTTGCAGCTGGGCACAGGAGCACAGCCCCACCAGGGGAACTGGCTGAGACTTGTGGCTGGGCACAGGAGCGCAGCCCCACCGCAGGGCCGAGGCTTGCAGCCCCCTGTGCATGAGCGCAGTTTTGCCCACTGGGGCAAGAGACAGGAGTCCAACGAGGGCTTGTAGCCCAAATGCATGAACACAGTCCTGCCCTCAGAGGCGGTACTGAGGCAGGGCCAGCCAAGGCTTGCAGCCCGGGCACGCAAATGCAATCCTGCCATGGAGGCGAGGTGGAAGCCGCAGCTGGCCAGCGCCAGCAATGCCCATGCCGCAACACCTGAGGTGGCTGCAAGGGGGGGCAGGCCTGCAAACTGACCACACCTAAGGAACACAGAGGTCACACCCTTGGACTCCTATGGCCACACCCTTCTTATACACAGATAAAATGGGAAGGCAGAGAAATGCAAACCAAATGAATCAACAAGAGAAATCCCCATAAAAAGCTCTGAATGAAATGGAAATAACCAAATTACCAAATGCAGAATTTAAAATAATGATTGTTAGGATGCTTGAAGATCTTAGAGCTACAATGGATGGACATAACAAGCACCTAAATAAAGAGACAGCAAGTATAAAAAAGGACATTGAAATAATGAGAAAGAATCAGTCAGAAATAAAAATACAATATCAGAAATAAAGACCACACTAGAAGGAATTAAAAGAAGGATGGATGAAGCTGAGGATCAAATCAGCAAGTTAGAAGACAAGATAAATGAAAGCATGGAAGCAGAGCCACAAAAAGAAAAGAGGCTAAAATGTCTGAGGAAACTCTAAGAGAGCTCTGTGACAACATGAAGAGAAATAACATCCGCATTATAGGGGTTCCTGAAGGAGAAGAGAAAAAACAAGGGATAGGGAATCTGATTGAAGAAATCATAGCTGAGAACTTCCCTACAATGATGAAGGAAAAAGTCACACAAGTTCAAGAAGCACAGAGAGTTCCATTAAGGATGAACCCAAAGAGGCCAATACCAAGACACATCATAATTAAAATACAAAAATTAAGACATAAAGAAAGAAAACAAAAAGCTGTAAGAGAAAAGCAGTCTATTACCTACAGAGGAGCCCCCATTAGGATGACATCTGACTTCTCAACAGAAATTTTAGAGGCCAGAAGGGAATGGCAAGAAATATTCAAAGTAATGCAAAATAAGAGCTACAACTAAGACTTATCTATCTTGCAAGGCTATCATTTAAAATTGAAGGAGAAATAAAAGCTTCCCAGACAAAAAAAAAAAGAACTCAAGAAATTTATTACAACCAAACAAATGCTACAAGAAATGTTAAGGGGCCTGCCGTAAACAGAACAAAGGGGTGGGGGTAATCTAGTAAAAGAGAAATGTAGATTTAAAGAACAAAACAGCAATAAACAACTACATATCAATAATAACCTCAAATTTAATGGATTAAATGCTCAATCAAAAAACATAGGGTGCCTGACCTGTGGTGGCGCAGTGGATAAAGTGGCGACCTGGGAACACTGAGGTCGCCAGTTCAAAACCCTGCACTGGTCTAGTCAAGGCACATATGGGAGTTGATGCTTCCAGCTCCTCCCCCCTTTCTCTCTCTCTCTCTCTCTCTCTCTCTCTCTCACTCTATGTCTTCTCTCTAAAATGAATAAAATAAAATAAATGTTTAAAAAAAAAAACATAGGGTAAGGAGAAGCAAGATGGCGACGGAGTAGGCGGACGTACCAACTTCCAACTCCCAGAAGCAAAGTGGATTATAACTCAATTTAAAGAACCATCATCTGGATAAACCAATTATGAACTAAACTAAGTGAACTCTTCAACCAAGGAACACAGAGGAAGCCACATTGAGACTGGAATATACCCTATGAACACCATAGCACTGTTCGAAAAGAAGAAATGCGCCCCCATGTTCCTGGCAGCATTGTTCACAATAGCGAAGATCTGGAACCAGCCCAAGTGTCCGTCAGAAGACGAGTGGATTAAAAAGCTATGGTACATATATACTATGGAAAACTACTCAGCCATAAGAAACGATGACATCGGATCATTTATAACAAAATGGATGTACCTTGATAACATTTTACGGAGTGAAATAAGTAAATCAGAAAAAAAGAAAAACTGAGAACAGCACGATTACATACATAGGTGGGACATAAAAGTAAGAATATGAGACATGGACAAGAGAGTGGTGGTTTGGGGATGGGGGGAGGGAGGGAAGAGTGGGATAGGGAGGAGGGGAGGGACACAGGGAAAACCAGATTGAAGGTGACAGAGGACAATTTGACTTTTGGTGATGGGTATGCAACACAATTGAATGATAAGATAACCTGGAGATGTTTTCATTGTACATATGTACCCTGATTTATTGGTGTCACCTCATTAGAATTAATAATAATAAAATATATATATACATAAAAAAAAAAAACATAGGGTAGCTGCATGGGTAAAAAAGCAGGTTCCGTACATACGCTGTCTACAAGAGACCCACCTCAAAACAAAAGATACACATAGACTGAAAGTAAAGGGATAGAAAAAAATATTTCATGAAAATGAAAAGAAAAGCTGGTGTAGCAATACTTATATCTGACAAAATAGACTTTAAAACAAAGGCTATAGTAAGGGATAAAGAAGGTCACTACATAATGATAATGGGAGCAATCCAACAAGAAGATATAACCATTATAAATATCTATACACCTAATATAGGAGCACCTAAATATATAAAGCAGATTTTGATGGGCATAAAGGGCAAGATCAACAGCAATACTATAATAGTACAGGACTTTAATACCCCACTAACATCACTGCATAGATCCTCAAGGAAGAAAATTAACAAAGAAACAGCAGACTTAAGGGACACACTAGATCAGCTGGATTTAATAGATATCTTCAGAATCTTTCACCGTAAAGCAGCAGAATATACATTCTTTTCAAGTGCTCATGGTACATTCTCTAGGATTGACCACATGCTAGGACACAAAACAAATCTCAACAAATTTAAGAAGACTGAAATTATATTAAGCATCTTCTCGGATCACAATGGCATGAAACTAGAAATCAACTACAATAGAAAAACTGAAAAACACTCAAACACTTGGAAACTAAATAGCATGTTATTAAATAACGAATGGATTAACAATGAGATAAAGAAAGAAATCAAAAATTTTCTTGAAACAAATGAAAACGAACATATAACAACTCAAAATTTATGGGACACAGCAAAAGCAGTCCTGACAGGAAAGTTCATAGTACTACAGGCATACCTTAAGAAGCTAGAAAAAGCTCAAATAAACAATTTTACCCTGCATCTAAAACAGTGGTTCTTAACCTTTTTCTGCAGTACCGAACCCACCAGTTTCATATGCGCATTCACCGAACCCTTCTTTAGTGATAAATAAGATATGATTTTTTTTTCCAAATTCAAGACATAGGTATATGTTTATTTATTGGTGCACAAAATGAGCCGTGCATGAACATCATCTTGCTCAAAGAACAAAACCAACCAAGTGCATGAACTCACAACAAATTATGGTATTACTTTATTCTGGCCTCTGCAGCAGAGGCTTCTCCGAACCCCTGAGACTGACTCATCAAACCCCTAGGGTTCGATAGAACCCAGGTTAAGAACCACTGATCTAAAAGAACTAGAAAAAGAACAGCAAGTAAAACCCAGAGGAAGTAGAAGGAAGAAAATAATAATGATTAGAACAGAAATAACTGACATACAGGCTAAAAAAACAAAACAGAGGATCAATGAAACCAAAAGCTCGTTCTTTGCAAAGGTAAATAAGATAGATGAACCTTTAACCAGATTCACCAAGGAAAAAAGAGAAAGGATTCAAATAAATAAAATTAGAAATGAGAGAGGAGAAGTAACAACTGACACAGCAGAAAAATTGCAAGAAAATACTATGAAAAATGGTATGCCATAAAATAGGCAACCTAGGCGAAATGGACAAATTCTTGAAACACATAATCTTTCAAAAATCAATCTGGAAGAATCAGAAAACCTAAACAGACTGATTTCATCAAATGAGATGGAAACAGTTATCAAAAACTCCCAACAAACAAAAGTCCTGGGCTAGATGGCTTCACAAGTGAATTTTACCAAATATTCAAGGATGAACTATTTCCTATTCTTCTCAAGCTATTTCAAAAAATTCAAGAGGAAGGAAGACTTCCAAACTCCTTTTATGAGGTGAGCATAATACTGATTCCAAAACCAAGAAAAGACAGTACGAAGAAAGAAAACTACAGACCAATATCCCTGATGAACTTAGATGATAAAATTCTCAACAAAATATTAGCAAACCAGATCCAACAATACATGAAAAAAATGATAGACCATGCTCAGGTGGGATTTATTCTAGGGAGAAAGGACTGGTATAATATCTGCAAATCAATCAATGTGATTAAACACATAAACAAAAGAAAGGATAAAAATCACAGGATAATATCAATAGATACAGAAAAAACATTTGAGAAAATCCAGCACCCATTTATGATCAATACTCTCAGCAAAGTGGGGATACAAGGATCATACCTCAGCATGATAAAGGCCATCTATGACAAACCCACAGCAAACATTATACTCAATGGGCAAAAATTAAAAGCAATCCCCTTAAGATCAGGAACAAGGCAGGGGTGCCCCCTTTCACTACTGTTATTCAACATAGTTCTGGAAGTCCTAGCCACAGCAATCAGACAAGAAAGAGAGATAAAAGGCATCCAAATTGAAAATTAAGAAGTAAAACTATCATTATTTGCTGATGATATAATACTATACATAGAAAACCCTAAAGTCTCAGTAAAAAAAACCTACTGAACTTGATAAATGAATTCAGCAAGGTGGCTGAATTCAGAAATCAGAGGCATTTTTATACACCAACAATAAACTATCTGAAAGAGAAATTAAGAAAACAATCCCCTTCTCTATTGCAACAAAAAATAATAATAATAAAGTACCTAGGAGTAAATTTAACCAAAGAGGTTAAAGACTTGTGCTCGGAAAATTATAAAACATTGATAAAGGAAATCAAAGAAGATACAAACAAGTGGAAACATATACCATGTTCATGAATAGGAAGAATAAACATCATTAAAATGTCTGTATTACCCAAAGCAATTAATTCAATGCAGTTCCTATTAAAATACCAATGACATATTTTAAAGATATAGAACAAATATTCCAAAAATTTATATGGAACCAAAAAAAGAACATGAATAGCCTCAGCAATCCTGAAAAAGAACAATAAAGTGGGGGATACCACACCTCCTGATATCAAGTTATACTACAAGGCCATAGTATCCAAAACAGCCTGGTACTGGCATAAGAACAGGCATATAGATCAATGGAACAGAACAGAGAACCCAGAAATAAACCCACACCTTTATGGACAACTGATATTTGACAAAGGAGGTAAGTGCATACAATGGAGTAAAGACAGTCTCTTTAACAAATGGTGTTGGGAAAATTGGACAGGTACTTGCAAAAAAATGAAACTGGACCATCAACTTAAACCATTCACAAAAATAAAGTCAAAATGGATAAAAGACTTAAATGTAAATCATGAAACCATAAACATCCTGGAAGAAAACATAGGCAGTAAACTCTCCGACATCTCTCGTAGCAATATTTTTGCTGATTTATCTCCACGGGCAAGTGAAATAAAGGACAGGATGAACAAATGGGGCTATATGAAACTAAAAAGCTTTTGCACAGCTAAAGACGATAAGAACGGAATAAAAAGACAACCCACACAATGGGAGAATATATTTGCCAATACGTCTGTTAAGGGGTTAATAACCAAAATTTATAAAGAACTTGTAAAACTCAACACCAGGAAGGTAAACAATCCAATCAAAATATGGGTACAAGAAATGAATACACACTTCTCCAAAGAGGACATACAGGTGGCCAACAGACATATGAAAAAATGCTCAACATCACTAATCATTAGAGAAATGCAAATTAAAACCACAATGAGATATCACCTCACACCAGTCAGAATGGCGCTCATTAACAAAACAACACATAAGTGCTGGAGAGGGTGCAGAGAAAAGGGAACCCTCCTGCACTGCTGGTGGGAATGCAGACTGGTGCAGCCACTGTGGAAAACAGTATGGAGATTCCTCAAAAAATTAAAAATGGAACTGCCCTTTGACCCAGCCATCCCACTTTTAGAAATATATCCTATGAATACCAAATCACTGATTCAAAAGAAGAAATGCACCCCCATGTTTATTGCAGCATTGTTTACAATAGCCAAGTTCTGGAAACAGCCCACGTGTCCGTCAGTGGACGACTGGATTAAAAAGCTGTACTACATATACACAATGGAATACTACATGGCTGTGAGGAAGAAAGAAATCTTACCTTTTGTGACAACATAGTTGGACCTGTAAACTATCATGCTAAGTGAAATAAGCCAGGCAGAGAAAGAATATCATAAGACCTCACTTGTTTGGGGAATCCAATGAATAATGTGAACTGAGCAACAAAATAAGAGGCAGAGGCGGGATCAATGGGACCAGAGGGAAAGCGGTCAGAGGAAAAGTAGAAGAGAAGATGGGATCAGAGAAGGGAAAGAGATTAATGAAATTATATATATATATATATATATATATATATATATATATATATATATATATATATATATATATATATATATATATATAAAACAGCATTATAGAGAACAGGACAGCAAATCCTGGAGGGAAGGAGGGAAGGCACAGAGGGGAGGGGGCATGGTAGGGGCCAAGGGGAATAAGGGGTGGGGGGAGATATATTCAGTGGGACACTTTAATCTATGTAAACACAAATTAAAATCATAAATAAATAAACTAAACTAAATAACAGGCAGAATAATTTTTCACCATGGGATTGACTGTAAGAACACCAATATGGAACATTTCCAGCAACCTGGAAGGTGCTGCCTACCACACCCACCCCCCCACCCCCGTCACTTTGCCCCTCCAGAGGGAACTAGTACTCTGACATCCGTCTCACAGATGATGTTTGCCAATTTTTAAAGATCATATAAATGAAATAATATGGTGTGTACAGTTTCCTTTCAAAACACAATATATTTTTTGGCTTGTTGTTGTTTATACATATACATACTCTTGCACAATTTTTATTTTGTGAAACTACCAAGAAACCTCAAGGTTTCACAGGGGCGTGAGACAGCACTGGACTGAGCTCCTCTAGTCAGAGGAGGAAACTGAGGCCCACAAGGTGAAGTGGCTTGTCTCAGGACACACATGCTTGGTCAGAGATATAACCTTGGGTATCTCCTTCCAGCCCAGACCCCTGTCACTGCCACCTGTTCAAGTGATTGGTAGGATGTCTCTGTGGATAGGAAGTCCCCCATCCTCACAGTCTGTTGGTATTCTGATTTACTGCAGCTCGATTATTCTTAACCATAAAGCTTCAGCTGTTAGGGTGTGAGGAGCAGGTAATGCAGGGAGACTTGCAAAGGTGGCCGATGGCAGGCAGAAATCTCATCCTATGGACTTTGTCTCAGCGAAGTCGCACCGCTCTCAACTTTGCAGGCTTACAAATGGGTTTCATCAGCACAGCAAAGCTATCCCAGCTCTGGGGAATGGCCGTACATTGCCCAGGCTCACAAAAATGAAAGGACGAGTACAAAATACCAATGTATTCATTTACAAAGAGAAAGTCAACAGCAATGCAGTCCAGATGTTCCTGTAGCCCAAACAGTTAACAAATAAGTCACACGAGCTAAGTACAAGTCTGATTTATCCTCCTTACCAGGGTGGAGGGGACCCATTTCCCCACCTCCCATGTGCTATGTGGCCACTATCCTGCAACCTTGGTGTCTCGGTGACCGCAGTGATATGAGAAGCTGAAGCTAGACTCGCTTCAGCCAGATGTTGCCTGGGGAAATGTGGGCTCAGAATGGCGGATCTTCACATTTTGCATGGGAAGAAAAGCTTGGTATTTATAGAACATCAAAGTTTTAAATATTGCCTCAGAATTTTTTCACGCTCTGTAGATTGAATAAGCATTTCTTTAAGTTGGTTTAATTTACACTCCTGCTGTGGCAGAGCCACCATGCACTCCCTCTTTGTAGACCAACACGGAAAGCCCAGCTATCAGAACGTGGCTTCAACAGGGCCACGGTCAAGATGCAGGATGTGGAATCAGAGTCCCAGGGGGGTGAACCAGCTTCTATCCCTTATAGCTGTGACCTGGAACAAAGTATCTAACTCTCTGTTCCTTGTCTGTAAATCAGAGATAGCATGCATACCTCAAAGAGTTTTATTAATGAGTTACATGTACAAAACACTGAAAGCAGTGTCTGACATAGTTAAGTGCTTAGTACATATCAGCAATCATTAATACTATTATTATTGAGCAGGACATTCTCAGTGTTCAAAATAGTAAACCTCAAGAAGGTTCTCACCAGTTCTGAAGCCTGAGGGATCTTCATCCACTGTAGAGATGTCAAGTCAAGAAACTCAGAGATGGGAACGCTTGGGTGACACCACAGTTTTCCTAGACATCTCCATGTTGTTGATGACCACAGGGCCAGTCAATCCTCTTTGCCACAGACACTTACTTTCCTAGATAAACAAACATACCTTCAATCAAGCTGCACTCAACTTCTGATGACCAGCCAGTGTTTCCTTTTTAAGATGGGTTTAGCATAGACCAGCTACAATTAATTGATTTCATGTTCTAATTCTAATGTCAATCTGTCTTGACATCTAATTTATTTTTATTTTTACGTATTTATTTCAGCAAGAGAGGAAGGGAGAGAGAGAGAAAGAGAGACAGGAACATCAAGCTGTTGCTGTATGTGCCCGGACTGGGGATCAAACAGGCAACCTGTGTGCTTCAGGACAATGCTCTAACCAACCAAGTTATCTGGCCAGGGCTCTTGACATTTAATTTTTTGAATTACTTTTAACTATACAGTAATGCATTATAATGCATTCTTCACTATACCTCTCAATGCATAATACGTTCTCATTGCAAAAAACATAAAACTTCACAAATAATAGTGAAATCTGGTCCTTTTATTGTGGTCAAATATACACAACATAAAACTGCCCATTTTAACCACTTTTAAGTGTACACTGGCATTAAGTACATTCACAATGTTACCCAATCATCACCACTATCCACATCCAGAATTTTTCATCTGAAATCCTGTTTTGAAACTCTTGGTCCCAATCCTAGTCCCCTCTTTTTTGGGTTTGGCATGTGTATAATCTCAGATAATATTTTCTTTTTTAGGGGATCAACCACATACCCTACATGCTGGATGGGCACAGTAGCCCAGCATGGAGAGAATCACTGAACAGTATTTTACCTACTGCTAATCTTTCAAAATCATTAACAAGCAATACAATGACAGTATTATTTCAAAGGAGGCAATCAGAAACTGGGAGACTATCATCTGAGCAATTAAATACTCAACTATGCATTCTACATCCTCTGTGAATGGGAAATTAGGTGTTTCCTCCTAAGACATGGTATTCATAGAGACAATAAAATTTCACATTTGTAAATATCCTTTACTTTCTTTGAGTAAAAATAGACTTTAACAATGTCTATTCAAGCTAGCCACAAATAGTCATTTATGGTTTTGGTTTTAACTTAAAATAAAAATTAGAAAGAGACATCCTCTTTGTAACACATTATATATTAAGCAAATGCTACATCTATATAAAAATTCTGAATAAAATAAAATATGAGAGTATAGTTAGAGATCTAACATAGATAAAAGAAAAGAAGGAGGAAGAGGACAAGCAAGGGGCATCCCCCACCTAGATGGCAGTCACTTTGTGTCCAATGACTCAGGAAGTGATCATGTCTGATCCTACCTTGAGGGACAGATCTTTAACAGTCCATGGGAATAGTATGGGCCTCATTGAAACAGAGAACTGAAACTAAAACCACACATATAACCTGGATTTTGGAGGAATGGACCTCTCAGTGAATGAGGGAACTAGAAAAATTAGACCCAGTAGCCCTCGGAAGTAACAGGTAGCTTTCTCTCCTCCACAGCTTTAGGTAGAAAACAAAACAAAAGTACTTGTGAGGAGTCCAAATTCTAGACCCAAGTGGGTGTGGCATCCCAGTTCATACTACCTGTATAGAAATCCCCATGAACTTCAGATAAAAGACTCTAAATGTGACTACAAGTATGTTTACAATCATTAGGAATATAGAAAGAGGAATAAAAGCCATGAGAAAGGTAATTATAAATAAATAAATATATATATATACTTTAAAAATAGAAAATGTGGCCTGACCGGTGGTGGTACAGTGGGTAGAGTGTTGACTTAGGACGCTGAGGTTGCAGGGTTTTTGTGCTTTTTTTTTTAAGTGAGAGTAGGGGAGACAGACACATTCCCACATGCGCTCCAACAGGGATCCACCTGGCAACCCCTGTCTGGGGCTGATGCTCAAATCAACTGAGCTATCCTCAGCACCTGAAGCCAATACTCAGATTAACCAACCTCTCCTCAGCACCCAGGCTGAGACTCAAACCAAAATCAAGCCACTGGCTGCAAGAGGGGAAGAGAGAGAGAGAAGGGGAAGAGGGAGGGGAAGAGAAGCAGATGGTCATATATGTATGCCCTGACTGGGAATTGAACCCAGGGTTCCCATATGTCAGGCCAATGCTGCATCCTCTGAGCCAACCCACCTAGGACACTGAGGTCCCAGGTTTGAAACCCCAAGGTTGCCAGATTGAACATGGGCTCATCAGCCTTGAGCATGGGGTCACTGGCTTGAGTGTGGGATCACTGACATGATCCCAAGGTCAATGACTTGAGCAAGGGGTAACTGGCTCGCCTGGAGCCCCCGGTCAAGGCACATATGAGAAGCAATCAATGAAAAACTAAAGTGCCGCAACTATGAGTTGATGCTTCTCATCTCTCTCCCTGTCTGTCTGTCTCTTTCTCTCTCTTGCTTTCTCTCACACATTCACATGCAAAAAATTAAAAAGGAAAATATGGTAATTAAAATTTAAATTAATTATATGGGTTAATATTACACAAGATTGAAGATAATTAATGAACTGGAAGACAATTATAAAGTACAGTATAAAGAAATAGGAAAATAGAATGCAGTTAAGAGACATGTAAAATGGAATGAAAAGGATCTTTGTCTTATAGGAATTTTTTTAAAAAGTGAAATGATGTTTGAATATAATGGCTAATGATATTTTAGAATTGGTAAAAGACATGCAGTACTGAAAATAAAAATAAAAATAAATTCTAAATACATAATAGTGAAAATATAAAACCCCAAAGACAAAGAGAAAATCTGAAAGCAAGCAGATAAAAGACAGACTGCATATGAAAGAATAATAATTACTTTAGTGGCATATTTGTCATAAGCAACAATAGAAGCCAGTAGTAAAGAGGCTGGCATACCTCTTCTGTGAAGAGACAGATGATAAATACTTTTAGGCTTTTTGAGCCACATGTTCTTTGAGCAGCTAGTCACCTCTGAAACTATACCATAATTAAACAACCAAAGACAGCAACACAATTGAATGATAAGATAACCTGGAGATGTTTTCATTGTACATATGTACCCTGATTTATTGGTGTCACCCCATTAGAATTAATAAAAAATATATATATTTAAAAACAAAACAAAACAAAAAAAAACAACCAAAGACAATATGAACACAAATGAGCATGACTGTATTGCAATAAAATTTGACTTATGGACACTGAAATTTGAGTATACAATAATAAACAATGGGCTGAACTTGGCCTATGTGCTATAGTTTCCCAACCACCAGAATAGTATTTTTTAAATGCAAATGGGGAAAATAACTATAAACCTAGAATTTTATACCTACCTAAATAATCATTTAAAAAGAAGGTGAAATAAACACAATTTCACACAAAAACTGAAAGTAATTTCCAAAGAACCTGGTTGAAAGAACTAAGAAAGGTATATATGAGGAAGAATAAAATTATAATCAGAAAGGAGTAGAATACAAGAAGATGTTGAGGGGAGAAAAGTAAACATGCAGGTATATCTAAATAAGGATTGATGACAAAAAAAAAAAGTGATGACAATGAAAACCAAATAGAAGGTAACGGAAGACAATTTGACTTTGGGTGATGGGTATACAACATAATCAAATGTCAAAATAATGAGATGTTGTCTCTGAATCTATGTACCCTAATTAATCAATGTCACCCCATTAAAATTAAATAAATAAATAAAGTGATGATAAATTTTGCCTAAAAAACAAAAGTGGAATTGAATTACCAATCAAAATTTGTAAAGTAAACGTAGAGTCTTATGGGTGTTTGTATCTTTGAGAGGAGGCTAGAGACAATTAACTTTAAACTTTGTTAAATCAATTTTGTATAGTTATAAATGTAAAGAAAATGATTTAAAAGAAATCTTTTATTTTAGTAGCTATTTGTTTATTTTGTTAGGTGATTTCTCTTTATAGTGATACAAAATCTCAATTTATTTCACATTTGAAAAATGAGGTAAAATATTTAAATAATGTCCGTAGCACAGAGCTATGGCAAATATTTTTATGTTACAAATGACTTTGGTTTGAGAAATCAGCATAAAATATTTTTCAAAAGCAATATAGGCAGATATATGTGATATTTTTACATCCATACATATATAAATATATATTTTTTTCCAAACACCAAGAGACTGAAACAGTCAAAATTTTCTTAACCAATGAGCTATCAATACATGGAAAGACGTGGAAGAAACTTAAATGCATATTAATAAGTGAGAGAAGCCAATCTGAAAAGAGTGCTATGTATTATATGACTCCAATGATATGACATTCTCAAATCAAAACTGGAAAAACAAACAAAAAATAAATTCAGTGGTTGCAAAGGGAAAAGGAGGAGGAAGGAATGATTAGGTGGATCACAGAATTCCTAGAGCAGTGAAACTATTCTTAACCAAATTCCAATGGTAGATCTGTGTCACTATGTTATTTGTCAAATCCCATAGAATGTACAACACCAAGAGTGAACCCTGATGTAGATTAAATGTGTCAATGTAGCTTTATCAAGTGTAACTAATTTACCACTCTGGTGGAGGATGTTGATAGTGGGGAGGCAGCGGTTGCCCAGGAAATAAGAATTCTCTGCACTTTACACTCAATTTTGCTATAAATCTAAAATTGCTCCAAGAAATAGAGTCCTTTTTCAAAAAATTCTCTTAACCATTTGCTTGCATGTAATTAATTTACCCATGTTTGAAGGCACATCAAGAATTGTATCAGCTAACATTTACTGAGCGCTTTACATAGATTTTTCTCTTTGTTCCTACGTAGATATTATCCTCGTCTTAAGGTAAAGACATTGAGGCCAAGAGAACTTATGTAATTTATGTAAGAGCATTTAAACATGTTTATTTGATAACAAGTCTAGCTGTTTGCTAGATTTATTTTTATATTTTATTATCTGGCTTTAAAATACCTTCAGTAGTTTTTAAAACCTTGGAGTTAATTATTTGGGCACTACCGTCCAGAAACGAAGTGAAAGGGGTTACAAAAACCACAAAACCGTGCTGCGTAGGAGCGCAGCAGCTCGCCCCCTGGCATGCTGGGAATAGTAGTTTTGGGCCTGCCTCTCTTCCTCCGCCCTCACACACCAGATCCGAGTTTGGTTCCCACTTGCCAGGTCCCAAACTAGACAAATCCAGACCTCCTCGCGCGGTCATCCCAATCCCGGAGACTGACCTGAGTGCGTCCCTGACGCCCTGGACCCAATTCTCGCGTGGTTGCGGGAAGACCAGTTCAATCTACCCAACCCGCCGCTGCTGGACGCTGCGCTCCACACTTAGCTCTAAGGAGGACGCGCAGTCAGGTTACCACAGAAACGGCGCAACCTCGTTCACAGCTCGTGCAGGAGGTCAAAGGTCAAATCCAGTTTCGCTTCCGCTTCCGGGGCCTCTCTTGTTGTCAGAAAGTTTTTCTGTATCCGCGAGCTCTCGGTCTGCTTTTTGGGATTCAAGTTCACCGGAGGTCTTCTTCTGCAGCCATGGCGGCCTCCACTGCGGCCGGGAAGCAGAGAATTCCCAAAGTAGCAAAGGTAGCTGATAGCTAGGGGCCTCTAAGAAGAGCCCTGGGAGAGGGCTCACACCAGACCCCGTGGTCCTGGGGCGGGAGAGTATTGTCCACGGGTAGGGCCACGCCGTGCGGGGCCGAGTGTGATTAGAAGGGGGCGGGACAGCCGGTAGTGGGGCACAGGCTCTTGTCCTCGCGTCGGCGTGACCTTCGTTCCGGGAAGGTGTTCTTGGGGCAGAAGAGGGGTCCCTCAGCAGAGATACAGCCAGGCCGGGTTGTGTGAGGGTCTGCAGGTAGATTCTGCTAAGGAAATTTCATTTAAGCTGAGACTGGAAGGCTGAATAGGATTTAGCCCAGTTGAGAGTGGCAAGATGACAACAGTTGTGCTGTGGTATAATTTAAGCTAATTAAACAATAAATTTGAAATGTGATACTCCCAAGGGTGACTGATAAGTATTAAGTATGTAAGCCTTTACAGCAGTGGTTCTTTACCTTTTTTGAGGTACCGAACCCACCAGTTTCATATGCGCATTCACCGAACCCTTCTTTAGTGATAAATAAAATATGATTTTTTTTTCCAAATTCAAGACATAGGTATATGTTTTTTTACTGGTGCACAAAATGAGCCGTGCATGAACATCACCTTGCTCAAAGAACAAAACCAACAAAGTGCATGAACTCCCAACAAATTACGGTATTACTTTATTCTGGCCTCCGTGGCAGAGGCTTCTCGGAACCCCTGAGACCGACTTATCGAACCCTTAGGGTTCGATAGACCCCAGGTTAAGAACCACTGCTTTACAGGTACTCTCCTATAGTCCGTTCCTTCAGCCCAGATGACTCTGGAGTTCATCACATGTCCATAGGTGACTTCCAGAGATAATGCATAGGAAGCATAGAGCACAGTGTCTGGCACTTAATGCTTATTAGGTATGAACTATTATTATTATCACCATCATTTTAAAGCACTGCATAATCCGTATTTCTTACTCCATTCCATAAACTTATTGGGCACCACTGGTCCAGGAGAAATAATGTGAGCCGCATCTGTAACTTAAGTTTTCTCATTACCACTTTAAAAAGTCAAAACACGTGACCTTAATTTTTTAATGCTTTTTTTTTTTTATTGATTTTAGAGAGGAAGGGAGAAAGAGAGAGAGACAGGAGCATCAATCGGTTCCTGTATGTGCCTGACTGGTAACCTCTGCTTTTCTAGATGATGCTCCTAACCAACCAAGCTATCTGGCCAGGGCCATGGGCATTGATTTTAAATGTATATTTTATTTAATAACTTAGTGTATCCAAGGTATTGTCATTTCAGCATGTAATCAGTATAAAAAATTTATTAGATATTCATTTTTCATTCTAAGTGTTCAAAATCCATTGTGTATTTTACACTTCAAGCCCATCTGAATTTGGACTCACTACTTGTGGCTCATAGCTACCATGCTGGACTGCATGGCTATAAGGCCTCAAGAAGCTTAGAGTCAAATAATGGCAACTTACTGAATATTGTCTTTGACTTGAAATGCTGTGAAAAAACAAATGTAGTTACCCACCTCAGGCATTGTCATCCACCTGAGGCCTAAGTTAAACAATTCTGTAAATAGAGATTTTAATGCTAGATAAGATATGATATACATCTTGATAAAACCCATGGTGAGGGTTTTACCTAGGTGGCCTCAACGTTTTTTATTTTACAAACCTAAAAGGAAAATTTGCTATTTTTGCTGCCTTTTCCCTTGAGACTTTTACCTATGGGTTGTTAATAGATACATGCATAATGTAGAAAACATATTTTGTTGCTGTTTAGTTGCACAGAGAAATGGGAACATGGCATACAAAGAGGGCATCTTGGAATAATACCTATAAAGCTCAAATCCTAAAAAATGTTTGTTTCTTAAACCTTATGTGAATAGCATCTACTACAAATAGAAATGTATTGTCTTAAAAGGTAAAGAACAAAGCCCCGGCTGAGGTACAGATAACTGCTGAACAACTCCTGAGGGAAGCTAAAGAAAGAGAACTTGAGCTGCTTCCGCCCCCGCCTCAGCAGAAGATTACAGATGAAGAAGAGTTAAATGATTACAAGCTGCGGAAAAGGAAGGTCAGTCTGTGCAACGTCTTCAGGGTGTCAGTATGGTGCAGGATGTACAGGTCAGGGTTTGGAAAGGTCCTCGTTGATAGACTAGAGCAGTGGTTCTTAACCTTTTTTGAGGTACCGAACCCACCAGTTTCATATGCGCATTCACCGAACCCTTCTTTAGTGATAAATAAAATACGATTTTTTTTTTCCAAATTTAGTTTTGCCGGTGCGAGACTAGAGTTGCTCAACTTGGCGTTGCATATCATGCAGATAGGACGCTGACTCCCATCCCGTTCCGTGATACATGTGAATCCATGTTGTACATATATGTCCGACCACTTTCTTTTTTTGCTCGACATATTTAGTATGGATTAAAATATTAAGAAACCACACGACGTACAACTACAACGGCCATTAACTACTGCGCGCACTAAATTCCCCGCAGCACTGGTTGGCCAAGCAATGTAACGTGATCCTCTGCAGCAAGTGGTGGCCAAGTGGGGCGTGTCATCACGACTTTACACAAGTGTGTCTTTACCTCTGCAGCAGAGGCTTCTCCAAACCCCTGAGACCGACTTATTGAACCCCTAGGGTTCGATAGAACCCAGGTTAAGAACCACTGGACTAGAGGATGAGAAGGGGTTCGTGTTTCTAGTCACATAAATAATATAACTTCTGGTTACCAGATAACTGTATGTTGTTGAACTTAATGAAATATGTTTTTAATTGTCTGTTTTAGAGTATAAAGAAATTAAGTCCACCTGAGACATAATTTTTGGTGTGCAACCAGAGATGGGTAGAAGTTTAACAGGTGGAACAGCTGACAGCTGGGAGAGGGGTGGACTTAGCAAGACTGTGTTATGTGCGTCTATAGGGCCAGTGGCCACCACTGTGACCATGCAGGTTCTCACTGGATTCGGGCAGATGGTAAAGGAACAGTGGAGCCAGAAAATGGTAGACCATTCCATACAGGGAAGACTCCTTCGCTTTCTCTCTGTTCTCACCGGGACTCAGAGGCCCCATCAAAACAGGGCTCCCCAGCCGAACAGGCCGGGCCAATATCTCAAGGCTCCCAAGCCCCTCTAGACTCTCCAGCAAACAGGCTGGGGGAAAAACCCCTTCTTAGCATTCTCTAGCAAACAGTGCCCCCCACCCCCATGGAGGCAGGCAATCTGCAATTTGCAGTCTGCTGCCCTGAGAGCAAGCACCCACAGCCTTTCACAGACTACACACACATGGCACTGTGCTGCGCCAATGCAATAGTTAACCAAAATATAGGCAAACTTGTTACAAACTTGTTTACCCAACAGCATCTGTTGGTACAGCCCCTGTGTGAGAAGTTAAGACGTGGGAAGAGGCCTGTGGATCTGATCTGACCTTCTCACTCTAGAACGTGGGATTATTTTAAACTGATTCTGTTGTATCTATCAGTTATCCTTAGTTATGTATGAAATTCTACGACATTACCAAAAAAGACTTGGTCAGAGATGTTTTTCTTATTAGGAACAAGTAGAGTATACTACAGTATTAATTGATATGGGCAATAAGAGAAAATATCAACAATTCTGTTAATTCTTTATGTCTAAAGTTTTCCTCTTGTTTGCATGTAAGACTTTCAAGAAACACCTGTGATTGTAACCGTCTTAGTGAGTCTCTTATTTCTTAAGGATTCCAGGACATCATTTTTCTTTAATAAGAACGAAATGAGTAAGTAAACTTTTTAGCACAGGATTAATAGACAAAAGATGATATCATTTTTAGTTATTTTCTCTTTAATTTGGCCTGTTTTGCCTTCCTAGACTTTTGAAGATAACATAAGGAAAAACAGAACTGTGATTAGTAACTGGATAAAGTACGCACAATGGGAGGAGAGTCTGAAGGAGATTCAGAGGTAAAATTACTGAGCATGTAAAGTACAAAGATGTCATAAATTAACAGATACAAATTAAGTTAAAGTACAAGTAAAAGATTGTGTCTCTGTTAGTAATTTTCTTTTTTTTTAAAATATTTTATTTATTGATTTTTGAAAGAGAGAGAAAGATGGGCAGGGGTGAGGAGTGGGAAGCATCAACTCGCCCGGATGTGGCTTTGACTGGGCAAGCCTGGAGCTTTGCACCTGCGACCTCAGCGTTCCAGGTCAATTCACTGTGCCACCACAGGCCAGGCTCTGTTAGTAACTTTCCAAGTGTGTTTCATAGAACCCTGGGGTTCCTTTCAGGGGCTCTGGGGTAGGCTAGTCCTAGGGAGAGCAGAGCAGGAGGCTCCACAGGTGAGTCTCAGAACCAGCACACATTCTGTAGCCAGAGAAGCACGGTGTCATCTACTTTCTCTAGATTGGGGGTTTTAAAATATGAATTGTTTCACTGAGAACCAGTGGCCTGTAAGATTAAAATTATGACCTGGACCTTCTGTTGTTCAGTCTTTTGCAGTGTCCCTGCATACTTGCCTCTCCCTGAGCCCATCATGTCTCCCTACAGTGACAAGTGGCTGTTCTCTCAGCCTGGAGTGGACACCACTCCCCACACACCTTCTCCTCTAGTTCCAAATTTGTTCTCAGTTCTGAGTTAGGCTACTGCTTAACCTTACCCACCAGACATTTTTCTTTCTCTCCATCTGCTTTGTTGCATTGTAATTACATGCATGTATATCTTACTCTAAGTCTTTGTAAGGTTCCTGAGAACAGCATCATATCTTTTCACCTTTTTATGCCCAGAACTGGGCTCACAGTGGACACGTGATAAAATAGCAGGGCCCTGTAGATGGTTTGAAATAGTTGCTATGTGTGTTGTATGTACTGCTTTTAATGCTCTCCAAATTTTGCTTCGAAAGGGCTCGATCCATATACGAACGTGCCCTAGATGTGGACTATCGAAATATTACCCTCTGGCTGAAGTATGCAGAAATGGAAATGAAGAATCGCCAGGTCAACCATGCCCGGAATATCTGGGACCGGGCCATTACAACACTGCCTCGCGTCAACCAGTTCTGGTGAGTTTCTGAGCTAGCGGAATGGCTTGTCATAGACCAAAAAGACAGAGTTGTCATTATGTAGGTGTATACAGTCTTACACGTTTATGTGTAAGTGTTTTTGAAGGTCCTAGAGCCTGTTACATCATAATCAATGTATAATAGCTGTGTAATCAGAACTAAAATTTAGATAGAAATTTTTTATGCATAACAAAGTTCATGTTGAAATAAGCAATTTTTAAGAAAAGTTTAGTTTTTTCTAATGTTTCATCACTTTCAGACTTAGGACAAAAGTGCGCCATGACTTTACGGATACACTGTATTTTAATAGGAAAATGTATTTGATTCAACTTTTAGGGACAATAAAGTCTTAAATAAAAATTAGAACTAGAAATTGTGAAAGGGCTTTATTTTTAAGCAAGAGACAGGAAGGGAGAGAGATGAGAAGCAACAACTCATAGTCACGGCACTTTAGTTGTTGCTTATTGACTGCTTCTCATATGTGCCTTAACCAGAGGGTTCCAGCCAAGCCAGTGACGCCTTGCTCAAGTCAGCAACCTTGGGCTTCAATCCAGTGACCTTTGGGCTCAAGCCAGCGACCAGGAGATCAGGTCTATGATCCCACACTCAAGCTGGCAACCCTGTGCTGAAGCTGGTGAGCCCAAACTCAAGCTGGATGAGCCCATGCTCAAGCTGGTGATCTCGGGGTTTCCAACTTGGGACCTCAGTGTCCCAGGTCGATACTCTATCCACTGTACCACCACTGGTCATGCTGCCAAAGAACATTTTTGTCCTAAGTCATTTTTTTTAAATAATTTTTTATTTTTAAGTTGCAGTTGACATAAAATATTTTATTAGTTTCAGGTGTACAGCGTAGTGATTAGACATTTATGTAACTTATGAAGTGATCAGCCCTATCAATCTTATTACTGTCTTAGTACACTGTTATTGACTATCTCCCCTGTGCTATACTGTACATTCCCATGACTTTTCTGTAACTACTGCTCTCTACTTATTAATCCCCTCACCTCTTTCACCCAGCCCCCCAATCTCCCTTTCCTCTGCTGACTGTCAACATGTTCTCTGTATTTATGAACCTGTTTCTGTTTTGTTTGTTCATTTATTTTGTTCTTTGATTCCGCATGTATGTGAAATCACATAGTATTTATCTTTCTCTGTCTAACTTACTTCACTCAGCACAATGTCCTCTAGGTTACACATATTGTCACAAGTAGCAAGATTTCATTCTGTTTTATGGCTGAATCATATTCCATTGTATATATGCACCACATCTTCTTTGTCCATTCTTCTGTTGGTGGACACTTAGGCTGCTTCCATATCCTGGCTGTTGTAAATATGCTGCAATAAACATGATGCATGTCTTTGCGAATTAGTTTTTGGGGTTTCTTCACATCAATACCTGGAAGTGGAATTGCTGGGTCCTTTATCTCTTCATGTAATCTTTGTTTTAAAGTCTGTTTTGTCTGGTATAGGTATTGCTAACTCAACTTTCCTTTTTTTGTTTTCATTTTTATGAACTATTTTCCATCCCTTCACTCTCAGCCTATGTGTGTCTTTCAGTCTGAAGCAAGTCTCCTGTAGACAGCACGTGTACGGGTCTTGTTTCTTTGTTCAGCCACCTAAATGTGACCCTGACAGATACCTCTGAGTGATTTTGTTAAAGGTACAAATACACGTACATGGAGGAGATGCTGGGAAACGTTGCTGGTGCCCGGCAGGTGTTTGAGCGCTGGATGGAATGGCAGCCTGAGGAGCAAGCGTGGCACTCCTACATCAACTTTGAGCTGCGGTACAAAGAGGTGGATCGGGCCCGCACCATTTACGAACGATATATCCTTTGGCTGAGGTCTGAGTGGTGCCGTCGTTGTCCTGGGTGCTGCTCCTCCCCTGGAGATGTAGTCATGGTCAGGACAGTCATTGATGTTGGCCCAGAGGTTAAGGATGCAGATTTGATCTTCATAAGCTACATGTATACTTTCTGGGAACATAGGTTGGTCAGGAATAAAGCTTGTGGTCTGGGTAATTGTTTGAGTCTTTTCCAGTGAGACTGGTTTGTTTGTATTTTGGCAATAATGCTATGGGTCTTTGTGGAAAATGACACAATAAGGCCCTGGCTGCTATGGCCAGTCCTGTTTTTCTAGGCTTTAAGTTGGTCATTACCACCATTACTAGAGTCCATCCAAAGGTTTACTGTTTACTAGTGATGCAATCCCAGTGAGTCAGTTAATTCCTTTGAGCCTCGGTGTCCTCATCTTTAAAATGAGAAGAAAGATTTGTGCTATGTACTCATGGTAAAGATTAGACAGTAACGTGTGAAAGCAGTCTTCGCAGCTGAAGTTGTCAATCTCATTATTCACTGTTTCCATATTTGTGAATTCTACTTGCTAAAATTTATAACCCCAAGATCAGTATTTGTGGCATTTTCACAGTCACTTGCACATAGGCACAGGATGATAAAAACTGAGTCACTCAAAGAAGGCATATGATGCCCGCGGAGGTGACAGTCTGCCTTCTTATCTCTGCTCTCACACAGAGGAGAGAGAGGATGGGGACGGCTTGAACGGAGTAAGGTGGCACAGTGTAGTGTGGGGAGCTCTGGCATGTGTATTGAATCCCCTTCTCTGGCTCTGGTTTGTGGGAAACCTGTGGCAAGTCACTTAGTATTTCTGAACCTTGTTTTCTCATAAAATACCAAAAATAAAATCTAAGGATTAGTTTTTAGGATTTAAGGTTATAAACTATACGAGATCTTTATATACATATTTCCTCTAAGGGTAGTGATTTGGTATTTGCTAATTAAGTGGTCACAGTGACTTCATAGGACATGACTAACACAAATAGTTAGAATCAACTTTATTATGCAATTTTAGGATCTTAATGACCTCTACTCATTTTAATATTATTAGTTTAACAGAGCTTTTATAGCACTTGCTATGTGTCAGTCATTTTTCTAAGTACTTTACAAATATTGTTATTTAATCCTCAAGACAACCCTGTGATACAAGAACTGCTCCATTCTTTAGGGAAACTGTGGCATGAGAGATTAAATAGCTTGACTAAGGTCTCTCAGGTAGTGATGGAGATTGAATTGGAACCCAGGTACAGTGTCAGAGCCAATGCTCTTAACATCGCTGCCATAACTGAATGTATTACTGATGGAAATAGATTATTTCCTTAAGGAAGAGATTGAAAATAGATATAGCCTATTAAAAAATAGTATGGTAATTCAAAACTTCCCCTCTTTGCTCTAGTTATGTTTTTTTTTTTTGTAACTTATTTTTTCTTAATCGTTCACTCAAATACTAATGCTACTAAGCAAATAGTAGAGTAGCTTCAAAGTATTGAGCACCTTCTTTTGGCCAGAAACTAAGAGCTTTACACACATTTTCTCATTTAGAGACAGCAGTCATCCAGTAAGGTCAGTATTATTTTTCTCTGTTTACAGATGATAAAACAGGCTTAGAGAAGTTCAATGACTTGTCCAGATCACAGGATAGTAACCAGGGTTCACCTTTGCATGGCCGCAAACTTATACCACCATAAAGTAGTGAATAAGCCCAGGAGAAGACAGCTCCGTCACAGTGGTCAGGTTATATTTTATTACTCCCATAGTGGTAGCTTGTATTGTTGTGGTTTTTGGTATCAGTTTGTTTTTAAGCCACACTGTCTTGCTGGCATTTCTTTAATTCCCTGGCACTTGTACTGGTGCACCCTGATGTTAAGAACTGGATCAAGTATGCCCGCTTTGAAGAAAAACATGGTTATTTTGCCCACGCACGGAAAGTGTATGAGAGAGCTGTCGAATTCTTTGGAGATGAACATATGGATGAACACCTTTATGTTGCCTTTGCCAAATTTGAAGAAAATCAGAAAGAAGTAAGTAAATTTCGCCCAATTACATTGCAGAACAGCTTAGAAAAACATCTCTTGTGCACATCAAGTTCACTTCCATTTTTTAATTTACTTAGCGTTACAGAAAATGTTTTCAAAATACAAAAACGTAGTTTCTCAAAGAAAATAGAATAATTTATCGCTAAGCTGCAGATTGGGAGTTGAGTGATTATAGAGTGTATCATAACTGTCTTAATTTATGTCGTGCTTTGCTTGAAAATGAAGCCTTTTAAATCTGGAGTGAGAATATTATCTGTAAACTGAGAGTGAGTCACTTGGTATCCTGATTAAAGGGTTTTATAGGTAATTTACCTGGGAAACAAAAAGCCCAGAGCCCTCAATGCAGAAAATAGAATTTGAAATGAAAATAGATTGTCCTACAAGTAAGTTTCAGTTCTTTTTTTCCATATTATATATGAAAAGTAATCCCTTAAGGTAGCTCAAATAATGCAGAATTGAGAGATGTAGGCTGAGGTCCAAATGCAGAGTCTTACATAGTCATAGCAGGGAGTTTAGATTCTAGTTTAAGGGCAGTGGGAAGTAGTAAAGGGTTCTAGCAGGAGAAAATGTTGGTAGTATATTGCTGGGAACCAGCACAGCTAGTAATTCCAGGTCCTGAGGAAGAACAATATGGAATGAAGAAAATAAACTTAAAGATAAATAGGATGGGATCGGTGGGCCTCTCCAAGCTGATGGCAAGTCAGAGAAAGAGCTCCCCACCCCCCAAACCTAGGCAAAGTAGAGTCATTAGAAAATCAAAGAAATCATTAAAACAAAGTCACATTTCCAAGGCAACCCAAAAATTCTAAGTGCAGAAAACCCTTTATCCTGTATAACCTCTTAATTTCACAAAACAAAGAATGAAAAGAAAACTGCTTCTAGTCTTTCCAAGGGACATGGAGGATAGGACAAGTAGAAACAATCCAGCATCACAGCTAACATGGAGGTGTAGAGGAAAACTTAGCCTTTAGCAACTTAACCCAGCAGGTGAGATGGGGGTTTGGGATGAGTGCAAATACTCAGCTTCATAGCCAATATGGAGGTATGGGAGTGAGAACTTAGCCTTCTGCTAAGCCTCGAACTACAAGAGTTTTGCCACTTGTAGTCTTTCACAGTATATAATTTCTATTGTAAGGAAAGCTGGGTAATTTATGGAGGTTGTATTGGGGGAGGGTAACAAAAGTGGAAGAGAGGAGACTTTTGAAATGGCCCAGGGAAGAAATGGAGATAGGTTGGCAGTGGGTCAAGGACAAGTGAATCTATGTTGAAAGGATAGAAATGGCAGGACTTGATGAGGCAGCGAATGTAGGGGATGGAAGGACAGGAGTCAGGGAAGGCTCCAGGGCGTTTGAGCTTGAGCAAGTGTGTGACAGCAGGTATTGTTTCATCAAGATTGGGAAGACTGGGAAAAACTCGGGATAGTAGAGAGAAACAGGAGCTCAGTTTGGGGCCTTTTATTCTGAGATACACAGATAACACCCAGCTGGCAGAGTTAGGTAGACAGCGTTAACTGTGGAGCTAAAAGGGAAGTGTCTGCCCTTCCTACTGACATACCTTCTCAAAAAGAAGGCAGAGAATCTCATGTTGGGCATTTTGAGGCCTCAAAATCTGATAAGTAATGTTTTATGTCATAACTACTTTCATAGCCATGACTAGAATGAGAACATTGTGTTACAGCAGATAAAATCACCCTGTCTGCTTTTAGTTTGAAAGGGTACGAGTGATCTACAAGTATGCCCTGGATAGAATTTCAAAACAAGAGGCCCAAGAACTCTTTAAAAATTATACCATCTTTGAGAAGAAGTTTGGTGATAGGCGAGGTATTGAAGACATCATTGTGAGCAAACGGAGATTCCAGTATGAAGAAGAAGTGAAGGTGAGTGCTCGTGTGTACACATAAGTAAGGCGCACTGGCCGGTACTTGCTAAAGTGCATAATAGCGATTTGGGGCTGCCAGAGATCACGCTCTTGATGATGTGTTTGCAGTAAGTGAGCAGCTACTGCAGATGGCTCAGAATAATCGAGCCTGACAGGAAAGGCAAGGAAACAACACTTGGACTTGCTCTGCCTCTCATTTGTTGAAAGTCACTTAGGTTGCTGATTGTATGCTGTAGAAATTGAGCTTATTTTTGAAAGAAGGTGGAAGAGGTAGGGATTGATCCAAAGAAAAACCCCAGTTTTTATACATTAGGTTTTAATGAAAGTGCTTGAATGAAAGTTGTATTGTAGATATGGTTCTTTTCTCATTTCTTTACCTGTAATGTACTATTTTCATTTGAACTTAAAGACAGTAGCATTTTCAAGATATGTGCAAAAGGCAAAGTCTAGTGTTAAATGAGGTCAGCAAGATATGTTCAAGATAAACTAATATTGGGGTGAGGAAATAGATTTCAGAGTAATGGTGGCATGAGAGATACCCCTGATCTCTTCTTGAAATTTCAGTAAATTGAACAGCTGTAACTCAGCGAAGGAACCCAGGCTGGGCTCACAGGTTTGCCTGAAAGATCCGCTCAGCAAATGGTCTAAAGGTGGGAAGGGTTAAGAAGGGGGTTGGAAGATAAGACAAACTCACCCTTGGTTCTGGAGAGGAGAGAAACCCAGACTGGGATTTTGTCTGCCAGGACTCTGGAAAGGAGAGAAATCCAGAGTGAGTGGGTCTCCTTTTGCTGGGAGGAGCAGAGAGATTGGGGGAATTTGAGAAAATACTCACCCTGGCCAGTTGACTCAGTGGATAGAGCATCAGCCCAGCATGTGGAAGTCTTAGGTTCTAATTCCTGGTTAGGGCACTTCGGAGAAGCAGCCATCTGCTTCTTTACCCCTCCCCTTTGTCTCTTTCTCTCTCTTCTCCTCCCCCAGCCATGGCTCCAAAGGTTTGACCAAGTTGGCCCCAGGTGCTGAGGATGCTCCATGGACTTGCCTTAAGCACTAAAATACCTTGGTTGTCAAGCAATGGAGAGTGGCCCCAGATGGGCAGAGCATTGCCCTGTAGGGGGCTTGCCGGGTGGATCCCAGTTGGTGTACATGTGGAAGTCTGTCTGTCTGCCTCCCTGCCTCTCACTTAATAAAACAACAAAAAAGAAGATACTCAAAGCAGTAGAGCGTGGGGTCCCCACCAGTGTTCGCATGGCTTCCCAGCAGCCCACACTTGGCACAGAGACAGAAAATGAAAGTGCGGTCCCCCAGCCTTTCAGATCCCATCTCCCTCCCCTTGTGCTTATGGAGAGTGGTAGAAACATATCCCAGAGGTAGCACTCCGTAGCCACTCTGTCTCCTAAGAACAGAGGTGCTGTGTGTCTGGTCCGCTGGTCTGTTGAGATACAGGGAGGAGCACCCAGAGGTGTGCCATTGCTAAGCCGTAAAGATCACTCATAAACTGCAGCCTTGCCTTCATTATTGTGACAGCAGCTTCTCAGAAGAGGCCAGCCTGGGAATTTCACAAGAGCTAGAACTTGTAATCCAGAGTCACCTACTGGAAAAATATAGAAAACCTCTTTTTGCTTGGGTGTTTAGGGACAGGTTTCTTTTCTTCTAATTTTTTCTTTTTCTTTGTTGTTTTGTTCTTGATTATTTTTTGGATTTTGTTCTTTGTTTTTGTGGTTTTTCTCTTTTATTTTTTATTTTATTTATTTTTATCTTTTTCATTGTTTTGTTTTGCTTGATTTCTTAATACCACTCTCAAATTTTCAAAGGCAGGAAAAATACAAATACCATGGCTACCCAAGAAAGCGACACAGTTCAGAAAGAATATGAAAAATCTCCGGAAAGCAATCTCCATTATGTGGAAACCTTGGAGTTAAACAATAGGAAATTCAAATTGAGGTTCTGAAAATATTCAACGAGATGAGAGGAAACACTGATAGGCAACATAATGAGTTCAGAAAATAAAGCTAGTACCTCACCAAGGAGATTGAAACTAAAAAAAGAGATGAAGAGCTCAATACATGAATTGAAAAATGAGCTAGAAAGTGTGGCTGCTAGAACAGCCCAGATAGAGGAGAGAATCAGTGACATCAAAGACAGGCAACTAGAGATGTTACAAGGGAAGAAGAGAGAGACTAGATAATTTTAAAAAATGAGAGCTCTGTGAAAATTGTCTGACTCCATCAGAAATAGCAATGTAAGAATAATGTGTATTTCAGAAGAAGAGAGGGAGAAGGGAATGGAGAGCCTATTCAAACAAATAATTGATGACAACTTCCCAAGGTATGGAAAGAGTTAGAGCCTCAAATCCAAGAAGCAAACAGAATGCCGAGTTACCACAACCCAAATAGGCCACCTACAGTGCACATTGTAATAAAACTGTCAAAAATCAGTGACAAAAAAGAATCCTCAAGGCAGCTAGGGTAAAGAGGATCATAACATGTAACAGAAGGCCCATTAGGTTATCATCAGACTTCTTAGCAGAAACTCTATAAGCCAGAAAAGAGTGGGCCCAAACATTCAAAGTACTGAAAGAGAGGAATTACCAGCCAAGAGTACTATATCAGAGTTATCACTCCAGTGTGGAGAAAGAAAAACTTTTCCAGACATACAGAAGCTATGGGAATTTATCACCAGGAAATCTCCATTGCAGGAAATACTGAAGGGATTATTCAGCTGGATACAAAGAACACAACCACCCAAAACTGCAAGTAAAAGCTCCAGCAAGGTTACAGTATAAACAAGGAGAATCTGTGACAACTGAAACATTAAAGGGGAGAGCAGTAGCAAAGGAGGCTGGAGTGTAGAAGCACTCATAAGACAGGACTCTTTTACATATGAAACTTTTTTTTCTCAACAACCTGATGGTAACAGACCATGAAAAAACGTTAAAGTATATAGTCTAAAAAAGAATAAAGGAAAGAAGCATAGAATAACATGAAATAAAAACAACTAACAAAAACACACAAGAGATGACACATAGGAGACAGACCTACCAAAAAACAAAACACCAGCCACATGCTATCTTCAGGAAACATACCTAACATGCAGGGACCAAAGCAGACTTAATGTGACAGGTTGGAAAACAATTCTCCAAGCAAATAATACCCAAAGAAAAGCAAATGTAGCCATACTTATGTCAGACAATACTGACTTGGAGACAACAAAGGTAACAAGAGACAAAGATGGGCATTTCAAAATGGTAAAGGTGACACTGTATCAAGAAGACATCACACTTCTTAATATATATGCAGTGATTCAGAGCACAAAAATGTGTAATATTTAATAACATAACAAAAAAGAGAAAAAAATCATATTTGGATCTCTCAATACACCAATGACAGTTTTAGCTAGATCATCCAAACAGAAAATCAATAAAAAATCATTGGCCTTAAAAGATACATTAGCCCAAATGGACATAATGTGCATTTATAGAACATTTCATCCCAGAATGTCAGTTTCCAATTCTTCTCCAGTGTGCATGGAACATTCTCAAGAATAGACCAGATTGGCCACAAAACTAACCTCACCAAATTCAAGAAGATTGAAATTACATCAGACATTCTCTGACCATAAGGCTTTGAAATTGGAACTTTAAACTGCAAGAAAGAAGTAAAGAAACCCACAAAAATACAGAC
This sequence comes from Rhynchonycteris naso, assembly GCA_037038555.1. Taxonomy (NCBI): domain Eukaryota; kingdom Metazoa; phylum Chordata; class Mammalia; order Chiroptera; family Emballonuridae; genus Rhynchonycteris; species Rhynchonycteris naso. Next base: position 130,188,646 of record CM073001.1, read on the forward strand.
ATTAAACAACATACTTATAAAAAATGAAGAATAGAACTACCATATGACCCAGCAATCCCTTTACTGGTAATCTACCAAAAAAACACTGGTACGTAATGACACATGCACCCCCATGTTCTCAGCATTATTCACGGCGGCCGAGACACGGAAACAACCAAAGTGTCCTTTGGTAGAGGACTGGATAAAGAAGATGTGGTACATATATACAGTGGAATACTATTTAGCCATAAGAAATGATGATATATTACCATTTATGACAACAGGGATGGACCTTGAGAACATTATACTGAGTGTAATAAATTAGAAAAAGCTGTGAACTTTATGATTTCACACATAGGTGGGATATAAAACTGAAACTCATGGACACAGATAGGAATGGAGTGGTTCCCAGGAGAAGGGGTTGTGGGAGTAGGGAAGAAATGAGGGACAAATATAGTGATGGAAAATGATTTGACTTTGGGTGATGGGCATACAACACAATAATTCAAATGCTATGGGGATGTTCACCTGAAATCTGTGTACTTATCAGTATCACCCCATTAATTTCTTTTTTAAAAATGATAAATTGCTGTTAATTGAAAAGTCAGGTTTCACAGTTGTGAGCATTGTTTAATTCTATTGTAGTTTTAAATCTAGATAGAATGATATAGTCCCGTTTATAAACAAACACACTTATAAAACTAGACATCTAATTGCTGAATGACTATCTTTGGAGTGGTTATGCAAGGGGCGTTGCTGTGGGACACCTGACTAATGATTTGTCCTCTGCACAGTAGCCCCCCCCCCTTTTTTTGAGGTTTTGCTTTCCGCTGTTTTAATTATCCATGGACAGCTGTAAATGTTAAGTGGAAAATTCACAAGTTTTAAATCATGCACTGTTGTTGATGCACTCTCAAGCCATCGCTTCCTGTTCTGCTTATACCATGAATAATCCCTTTGTTCAGTGTCTCCACACTGTACCCTACCAACCTATCAGTCACTTAGCCCTCTCGGTTATCAGATAGACTATGGCCGTATCACAGTGCTTGTGTTCAGGTAACCCTTATTTTACTTTATAATTGCCCTAGAGCTCAAGCGTAGTTTGTTTTATCGTAAATATGTATGTATAGGGAATGACATAGTATATAGACAGGGCTCAGTAGTATCTGTGGTTTTGAACATTCACGGAGGACTTATAACGCATCTCATGCAGATAAGAGGGACTACTGTGTTCTTTATTGTTTTCTATTTATAAATTTTCAGGAAAGCTGTGTGTTTTTGTTTGTTTTTAATGAGCTAGCAGGTAAAATCTAGAGAAAAAGTTGCTAAAATACAGAAAGACAGTCTGGTGCCTTCTTTCAGCTCACATAGTCCAGCAAGTGTGACTCTTGGTTTTATTTACTAAACCTCCTCTCTTTCTAGGCTAATCCACGCAATTATGACGCATGGTTCGATTACTTGCGCTTGGTGGAAAGTGACGCAGAAGCAGAAACTGTCCGAGAAGTCTACGAACGAGCGATTGCCAACGTGCCGCCCATACAGGAGAAGAGACACTGGAAGCGCTACATCTACCTGTGGATCAACTACGCTCTCTATGAGGAGCTGGAGGCAAAGGTCGGGGCGGGGTTACATGGTCGCTATCGGTGAGGCACGGCCTGCAGCTGGGCAGTAGTGGTATTTACAGACCTCCATTTCAGTCATGTACTTAAGTATTTTTGCTGGGACATTTAAACTATAATATATCTGTTGTGGGCACGGGTGGGGTTTTTTATTTGTTGTATTTTGTTTTTTAAACCTTGAGAGACAACAGGATGATCACTTGGAACTTGAAAGGGATCAATGAACCAGCCCTTAGTTTAGTTATATGTATTTTACTGGGTTTTCTTATAAATGGAAATGTGGCTGGATTACACATCCTTGCTTTCAGTAAAGATTAAGTGGGGTTTCAGAAATTGGTCATGTATAAGCTAAGAGACAAATACTAACTTTCTGCAGTTGATCTGAGACCATCAGCATTTTTTTCTTTCTGCTATCAGGCAAAAAGCCTCTCCAAAGGGAAGCTCTCAGTGCGAATGCTATGTTGTTGGTGATGTGTAAACCAGAGTCTGATGGCCAAAGGTAGCTCACACATTTGATCATAATAGGAATCAGGGTTTGAAAATAGTAACTTGTGAACATTTGGTGCTGGGGTGTACACCTGTTATTAGTATAGAAAAAAAAAGTCTGAAGTCTAGCAACAGACTTCAATATTTTGTGAAAACTTCTTATCCTACTACAGGATCCTGAGAGGACAAGACAAGTGTATCAAGCCTCTTTGGAACTAATTCCTCATAAAAAGGTACATTTGCTCTAAGTATTCTGTTCCAACAGTTAAAACCCTGTTTCTGTTACTTGTGAAATAATTCAGTGAAATCATATTGATTGTACAGACTAGGTTCCTGTGATAGGCAACATGAAAAACATAAATAACAATGAGATCAGCTCTTTGCGAATAGCTTAGTCTAGGTGAGAGGCCAGCCTGTGAGAAATGAGTAACGCTAGCAATTCAGAGGATGGGTAATTGGAATAGACTGAGGAGAAGGAGGGAGGTGCACACCAGAGACAATGGTGCACAGGAAACAGCGAGCAGGTGAGTGTTGACAGCTGAGTGGATATACGCATGCAAGGGTGACCCAGGTGTGTTCTGGAAATGGCAGAGTCATCATCTCTGCCACATTTCCCAGCACAGGAAGCAAAGGGAGATGCTGGCCTGGTTTCCTGCTTAGAATAGAGGTAGCATATTCTCCCGCACAAAAGCATATCCACAAAACAAGGCAGATTCCAAGTAGAGGCTGCAGGGCTATGCAATTCTGTACAGTATCTAGATTACTGAGAGTTTTTTGTAATAGGTGAAAGAAATACTGTCATGTTTGCTTATAAACAAGAAAATACGTCTGTCCTATAACTCTGACGTTTTAGGGAAATCTAATTGCTTGTGGCCTTTTGTTAATTCTAATTTAATTTTACTCAGTTTAATGAATCTCTTACGCTAGATGTTGTGCTTTTGTTTTCTAGTTCACATTTGCCAAAATGTGGTTACTGTATGCACAATTTGAAATAAGACAGAAAAATCTACCATTTGCCAGAAGAGCTTTGGTAAGTGAAGAAAGGATCAAGATGCCCCACTAAGTTCTGTGAGGAGGAAATTAAAGTCTTAGTTCTGATGAGCTATACTCTTTCTACTAAGAAAGCAACAGAAATATTCTGCCTTCAAACACTGAGACATATTAAGAAACACATGGTCTTTAAAGAAAAATTAGGTGGGGATACTTAAATTATTCTATTTCAACATTGGAAACTATAGCTTCCAGTTAGCAGATCTTTCCTCGTAGTATAAAGATCTGCTCTTAGATCACATCTGATCTTTAATAGTCTGATTGATCCTGTGTAAAGTTCTTGTATTAAATACACCCCCTCTTAACAGTTGCTCTAAAATTTCTTGGTAGGATCCAACAGTGTGTTCACATGTCCTCTTGATAAGCTGCTCTCGCCCTGGGTGATCCTGGGACACCAGTAAAATCCAACGTAGTTGTAATTGTGGGACAGTCCCCTGCTGAACTGGGACCAGTGGGCACAAGACCTGACAGCTGAGTGAATGAGAGGGTTTCCTTTCCCCTTTGTCAGAGGCCATCATGAACAGTGTGATAGCATGGAAGGAAAGGGGGCGGGGCCTTCATGTAGCACTCCAGGTCCTTGCTCAGAGCAGCGGCGGAGTTTCTGGTTGGTGATGTCTGCACGTGTTGAACCCACTGAGGTGTCACAGCAGGTGGTCATTTTCTTTTCTAGGGAACTTCCATCGGCAAATGCCCCAAGAACAAGTTATTTAAAGGTTACATAGAATTGGAGCTACAGCTTCGAGAATTTGACAGATGCCGGAAGCTTTATGAGAAGTTCCTGGAATTTGGACCTGAAAATTGTACCTCTTGGATTAAATTTGCAGAATTAGAGACCATCCTTGGCGATATTGAGAGAGCCCGTGCCATCTACGAGTTAGCCATCAGCCAGCCACGCTTAGACATGCCAGAGGTGAGGTTCTCGAGCTGAGTATAATTTTTAGACATTTCTCCAATATTGCTTTAAATGACCATTTAAGTGTTCATATTAGAGCATAAAAGTGATCTAACCTCAGTCTTTTCCATGCAGATGAGGACTGTCTTGTTTGGGCAATAAAAGGGTGGCGGCAGCAGACCTCTAGTTGGGTACCAGAGCCCAGCATCTCCCAGGCTGAATTGGGGTATAATGGGTGGGTGACTGACTGTCTTCCTCCCTTGTTCAAACAGGAAGCTTAAAGGTATGAGGTAGTCAAGGAAACTAGCAGGCATCCCCATTTGGAGATCAGGGGAGATGGAAGTGGAGACTACATCCACATCCCAGGATTCTGCTGGCACAGCTGGGTCCGGATTGGGCCGGCAAAAGAGCCTCTAAGTAACCAGAGAATGTTCTGAGATTACTACTGCTGTATAGGTGGATCCCAACTTCTGCAGGACCCAACATCATCCCGTCAGAGTTTAAGCATGAGCCACAAGGTGGCACCAAACCACAGCCAGGACTGATGTGAATCTGACAGGAACCACGAACTCAGTGTTTATACCCTGCACTAATATGACCTTTCATTTAATGGTTTGCTGGCCCCACTGACTGCATTAAGGCAGGGCTTTATGTATTACTAGTTCCTTTGCTGGCCTCAGCTCAGACTGCCAGCTCCTGGGAGTCCAGGCTACATCTTGCTCATGCTTGAGCTCTTCACAGGCAGGCAGCTGTTCCCTGAAGGCTTGTTGGGTTGAACTCAGACATGTCAAGAACTTAGAGTGGAGGTAAAACGGTATGTGCTGCTGCTGAAGGCCTGTGTCTTCCCGCAAGTTCACAGTACGTGGCAGGATCACGACAGTGTCTGGGAGACTTAGCAAGTCTCAGATTTTCTTGATAAGTCCAACATTTGAAAACTTCCAAGAAAATCTAAAAATGAATCCAAGGCCTTTTTTTCTCAATGTAAAATTCTAGCCAAGTTTGTGGCAGCCTGTAAATGCTAATATTATTTATTTGTTTATTTTTTATAAACAGTCATGAGAGAGAGAAGTAGCAACTTGTAGTTGCATCACCTTAGTTCACTGATTGCATCTCATACGTCCCTTGACCGGGGAACTTGGCCTAAGCCAGTGACCCCTTGCTCAAGTCAGACACCTTGGGCTTCAAGCCAGCGACCTTGAGCATCAAACCAGCTACTTTTGGGCTCAAGCCAGCAACATGGGATTACATGCTCAGGCCAGTGACTCCACGCTCAAGCTGGTGAGACTGCGCTCAGGCCAGCAACCTCAGTTTCCAGCCTGGGACCTCAGCAACCCAGGCCGACACTGTGTCCTCTGTGGCACCGCGTGGTCAGATGCTAATATTATTTTATCTACATGCTATCAGTTCTTTAGTCATTCATGAAATGAATGTTCTAGGTTGGATGTTAAGATGTGCTTTGGATAGGGGCATCGTGCTTTTTAAATCTCAAGTTTGACCTAGGTTATCTTTCTTAGGTGCTGTGGAAATCATACATTGATTTTGAAATTGAGCAGGAAGAAACGGAAAGAACACGCAATCTTTACCGACGATTGCTACAGCGGACACAACATGTCAAGGTATCCTGTGCTTTATAGGTTATCTTTGATTTTGCTTGAATCAGCAATCCTGAAGAAAGATACCATATTTTCTATATTTTAAGTTTCTTAAAAAATATATTTCTTTTAAATGATTTCCTTGTTTTTAAAGAGAACCTGTTGTGAGTCTCAGAGGACTTTGGAATATTAGGCTATACCAGGTCAATATTTATCCTGCGTGTGAAAACTTGGATATCATAGGGTTATAATAAAAAGATAAACTCTTCTCATGATTTTAAGATATCTAATTGATTTAAAATATCTAATTGGATATAGAAACAGACTGCTTCAACATTAGTATATTGAAGCACATAGTAAATGTTCACGTATTTGGAATACAAGAAGTGAGTACATCAGTATGTTCTAATGTTAGTAACAGGAAATCAGCTTTGTTATTACATTATTGTATTCTGGGTGATGTGGTTGATTTGGTTTGATAATATTTTTTTTAAGGTATGGATCAGTTTTGCTCAGTTTGAGCTGTCTTCAGGAAAAGAAGGAAGCTTGGCTAAATGCAGACAGATTTATGAAGAGGCTAACAAAACCATGCGAAACTGTGAAGAAAAGGAAGAGAGACTTATGCTACTGGAATCTTGGCGACGCTTTGAAGATGAGTTTGGAACTGTGTCCGATAAGGAGAGAGTAGACAAGTTGATGCCAGAGAAAGTGAAGAAGAGAAGGAAGGTCCAGGCCGATGATGGGGTAAGAGCTGAGCGCCTGGACCTGGTTGTCTCATGTCCAGTGGGCAGAAATCCATCTGACTTAGAAATTTGCACTTCTTTTTCTTCTTTCTTTTTGAGAGGAGTGTAGACAGAGACAGACTCTTGCATGTGCTCTGACGGATCCACCCAATAAACCCCCTATAGGCTGCAATGCTCGTCCCATCTGGGGCCCAAAGAAGCTATTTTTAGCACCTGAGGAGGCTCCCCGAAACCATCCTCAGCGTCCGGGGCCAATTTGCTGGAAACAACAGCCATGGCTGCAGGAGGAGAAGAGAGAGTGAGGGGGGAAGGCAGACAGTTGCTTCTCCTGTGTGCCCTGACCGGGAATGAAACCCAAGATATCTAGACACCAGGCTGACACTCTACCACTGAACCATCTGGCCAGGGCCAGAAATTTGTACTTCTAGGTGGCATACATACAGTCTGAGAATGGGAATAAACAGCTGGGGTAGGAGACAGCTGCAGTCTGGTTAGTGTGGAAACCGAGTGGAGAATGCAACAGGCTTCTTGGTTGATTCTAGGAACTACAAAGTGTGATGATTCTGGAGCATTACGCAGAAGTCAGGATGGTGGGAAATGAAAATTGACTTAGCTAGCACCTAACCCAGAAAGGCTTTGTGGGCTATCGGAAGTCTCTTCACAAAACAACAAGACCCAGTCTTTGGCATCTCCTGCAGGTGGACTTGAGGGGCTTAGATTTCTGGAGCCCCTATCGGGAAGCTGTCATAAACAAAGCCAGTGGTGGAAGCTGGAACTAGAGCAACTTTCAGAAGTGAAATCAGTGACCACGGGAGATGGGGTATTGAGGCAGGGATTCAGAATAATTAGTCATATGGCTATGGCTGCTGGGTAAATATTTAAGCAAGTCTTTAAGATTTTTAAATCTTAGACTGCAAAATGGAGTTAGAGACACTGATAACTCCTTGGCTGACTGTAGAGGAGCTGTGCTTAAGTGTGTGGCTCTCACTAGGCTACACTTGCAGCAACATCAATCCGACTGCTTCATAGCCTGGCCATTGTCTGTCTCTTGTACACTTTGATACTGTTTTATAAAATGAAGATAAACTAAAATGAAGTCTGGGTTTCACAGCAAAAACTCCACTTTAAAGTAACTGAAATATATTTCAGCCATGTTTGCTTATTTTTTGTTTTACTTTCTTTCATAGTCCGATGCAGGCTGGGAAGAGTATTATGATTACATCTTTCCGGAAGATGCTGCCAACCAGCCGAACCTCAAGCTCCTGGCCATGGCCAAGCTTTGGAAGAAGCAGCAACAGGAAAAGGAGGCTGCTGAGCAAGACCCAGATAAGGACATTGATGAGAGTGAATCCTGATCTGCTTGTTCATATTGATATTTTGTTATTTTTATAAATTAATAGTTTGGAACTCTTGTGACTCCTGTAAGTTTTTGTATGTTTCATGAGTAATGAACTGATTGAAATCTTTGGCAGGCAGCTTTTTGAATTTTTAATATGCCCTTGGGCCAGTTAGGTGTAGGAGGTTGTAAATAATTTTTTTTAACTGCTGGATTTGACAGAATCCCTTTTTTGTCCCTATGTTAGAAAATCTAAGGTAATGTTTAGCATCTATTTTAGATGGAACTGCAGGCTTTTGAAAGAATGTTTTTCTAGGTGTTTTTAAGTTACATTCTGTAGTAACTTTTAAGGTGGGTTTTCTCATGCCTGTCTTCCTCATAAGATACTTTATGCATTCATCTGAGCCCTTTAACTTTTCCATGTCTTCAGTTACACTAACTTGAGTTCCATTCCAAGCTCTGCCACTTAGTGATCTATGATTCAACCTTTATTTTCAGTTTCTTCACTCATAAAATGGGCTAAAACTTTGCCAACTCATTTTGAAGATTAAATTAGATAAGGACTATCCCTAATGCATAGTTAAGTGTTTGATGAAATGTTCATTCCTAACCATAGCCACTTGCTTAAATATTTTCATTCCTTACAGAATTGAATGTGCTTCGATCAATTTTACTTCTAAAATCCTTACTTTTGTGGCCAAACATTAGTTGGAAAATAATTTTCAGTGACTGTATTTCTGGACGTCTTTTTACCAAGAACATTAGTTATGCCCTAATCCATTTTCCAGACTGGGTGAGCTCTATAGAATCTTGTTTAAAAAATAGTGGTACACGTGCCATGAAAAATGCTGTCCCTTGCTCAAGTTTGGGAAACCCCAGATTAAGGGTTAAGCCTTGTTAGTCAAATGTCTCAGAGCCTTGGATACGCCGCTACAGTCACAATGCTGGCATGTTGCCCACACTTACTGGACAGGGAGTCACTTCTACCAGAGTACCAGTACGTTTCTCTAGTATCCTACAGTAGAAAATGTCTACCCGTCTGTAACACCTGACACAAAGTAGCCCTGCTTTAGAATATGTGAAAAGTAAAAGATGTTTGTCCTAATTAACTAATCCGAGATTGTTTCCTTTAACCTGGCCTCTATTTTCAAGACTGTTTTTCACCTATGAGGACAATTAGCAAATTTATTATTAAACTTGCAAATATTCACCCACGGGAATAAAAGAAAATCAGTATATTACTAAATTGTCTTTTGCAAATACAGTTGTTTTTGAGAGCAGGATAAAATAGGACTGTTAGGGTAAGAGGCAAACCTGTTTCCAGCCTCACTGGTTACTCCATGGGCCAGTATCAGCTGCTGGGGTGTCAGTTTCTGACAGTTGGTAGTGAGGTCTGCTAGTCAGTGAGGAGGAACATCTGTCAAATATCCTTTGGCAAAGTCAGAATGCTAATAAAAGTGACTAATCAGAGCCTAACTAAAACTGTTTACATTGCATGTATACATAAAAAAAATAAAAAAAACAATAGTGACCATGTTTCAGTACAGACTTAACACCTCCTGGGAGGTGCCAGAGGGAAATGCCTAAAGCAGATGTTTCTCTCATATAGGAAGGGTTCGTCTGCTATTCCCCCTCGCTCTACCAAAATAAGTTCTTTCAGAAGTAAGCTTTTTAAATAATCATTTCTGTGAGTTTTCCTTTAGACTACTTCTTTTACTTGGTATTTTCAGGTATGACAGGTGGTAACAACTACACATGAAAATACATGTGGTTGGCCTGTAATCTAGCTACATGGCCTTTAAAAATTAGGTCCTTTTTCTCCTTTAAATAAACCTCAACATCTTTTTCTATTTTGAAAGGCAGGACCTTTAAGCAAAGCATCTGGGAAAACAAGTACTGGAGGAATTTATTTTGCAGTAAGAAGGAAGCTTAAGTATGCTGGACAGGGAACTCAAGTATTCATTTTAAAAATGTTTTTTTATATAAATCAAAAATTTATGATGCTTTCTTGATCCTAATTTAGTTATAAACTTCCAGAAAACATTTATAGCGGCAACAGTGCACTTTATTCTATAGTTTAGATTTAACATTTCATATATGCTTTTAAAGCTTCAATCAGTAGTTCAGTACAAAATAGAAATACAGATATGCAGCAGTGGTTCCCAGGCACAGAACTGGGGAGGAGATTGGAGGTCGGCCCCAGCCCTAGCATGTGGTGAACAGCATGAACCATGATCGCAGGGTGTCTCCTTCTGACCTGGCTGCCTTTCCGACTGCCTCTTACTACATACAGTGCAGAGGACAGCTTTAATAGGTGTGATACTGCTAACTGGAAACGACGAGATTTAAAAATATTTTGCTGAAGTCCTTAAGACTTAAATGAGTCCTTTTCTCTAACAGAGCACTAAGTCATCCAATGAAGGTAATCTTGTCCGTAAGTATCTGGAGCATCAGCCTAAGGACCACTGCCCGTGGCTACTCAATGTCTTCCGGCCTCACTGGGTGGGGCAGTGGTATGATGGACTTCTTCTCAGTGTCCCTCGAAAGGGCTTTCCTCATATCTGTTAGGAAGTGAGGTTTAATGTAATTAAGTACCCAAATTTCAAACCATTTTACATCAAACTTAAAGCATACAGGCAACATTCCCATAAGAGGTTTTATCATCTTTATACAAGTGAGACTTAATCACAAGTAGACAGGTGCTAATAACCAGTCGCCAACTGGGATGTGGCCCTTCATACAAATGTTCTCTGACAGTTAGTGAAATAAGCCTGTAATGTAATAAGACAGTAACTGGCAGTAATTAGGAGTTGATAATATAAGCTGACTAGTGAAGGGCAGATTAAAGGAAATTGAAATATTATAGATCATATTTAAAATATTAAGTCCAACAAATATGATTCGTTTATTAAAATATTGATGACTTCAGTCTGTGAATGCATGTCAATGTTCAGCATCCTCTGGGGACAGAGCAGGGAGCTTACCGTAGGCATCCTCATCAGGCTCGCCGTTGCTGGCCGAGTAGTACTCGATGACCGTCCTGTACACGCTGTAGCCCAGCTGCTTGTACATGTTGACTGCCACTTGGTTAGACACTCTTACAAAGAGATCGACAAAAAATCCACCTTTTCTTTAATTTTTTTTAGAAAAGGAAAATGTTAGAATGTGAGAAACCATAGAAAATAACAGATACATACATTTTTAGAAACAATACTTGCTTTTGCTTTGACCATTACTGGTAGAATGGTAGTCATAGGACCTTGTAGCCAATTATATCATAAATCAATGTTTAATACTTAAGATTTATGACAATTATTTCACTGTACAAAAAGACTGTTTGCATGCTAATATTTTAAAACCTGCAATACACATTTTCTTAAAATATAAACATTTTAAAAAGTAACGTGCCTCTCTTGGTCACTATTGTGCAAGTTGGCCTCTGTGTAACTGGAAGCTGCTCATCTGCATTTTGGTTAGCACGCAGATTGCCCGTGGTCCTACAGGTAAACTTCTGTTGTGTCTCCGAGCACAACAGCTAAAGTCTGCAGCTAAGAGTGTCTGCTGGATCGAGGCCATACGCACAGCTTTATTAGCTAATGCCTGCTTCTCAGCCTGCTTGTACCACTTACGCTCCCAGCATGGGTAATACTTCATTACCACAGTACCAAGGCTTGTTGCACCACTTTATTTTTGAAAGCCTTATGGCATGATGGCATGACGGGTGTTAATTAGCATTCTGGATTATATTTTTGCTGGCCACTTAGATTTCCCACTCTGGAGTCCTTATTGGTCTCTCACATTTTTTCTTTATATATTCTGGATATTCACGGCTGTGTAAAGGGTATTACAAATCTTTTTTCCAGCTGCATATCTTTTTCCAGTTTGTGGCTTGTCATTATCCTTACGTATTTATTTCTTTATTTATTGCTTTTAGAGAGAGGGAAAGGGAGAGAGAGACAGAACACAAATCTGTCCCTGTGTGTGCCCTGTCTGGGACTGAACCAGCAGCCTCTGCGCCCTGGGACAACACTCGAACCAGCCAAGCTACTGCCCGGCCAGGGCTCCTTATGTATCTTTTCATGAACAAAGTTACTTCACTTCAGTGAACTTAAATATATGAAACTCTCCTGTACAGTTAGCATTTTCATGGCTTGTTTCAGAAGTTACTTTCTACCTTGAGGTCAGAGAGACACTCTGGAGAGCTAAAGTAACTTCACAGGGCTTTTTAATTTTGCTCTTCAAATCTGGAACTGAGTTGTGTATAGTAAGAGTAATCTGAGCAGAACTCTTCCCATATGGATATCCAGCTGCGCCACCACCTTTATGGAAGTGTGTCCTTTCATCACTCATCTGCAGTCACCTCCTCTGAGGGATGTAAAACTCCCTGCAGTCCTGGATCTGTTTCTCAGATTCTGTTGCACTGCTCTAGACAGCTCCTCTAGCCCTAACAGTCTGACCAGTTACAGCCCGATCCGTATAGGAGCAAATCTTCCCGCTGTGTTGTTCAGGCATATATGGTCCCTTTCTGGCCCTTACCATTCCCCTTTAAGTTTCAGAATCAACTTAAGTCCCACAAAAATACTTGAGATTTTGATTGCAGTTAACATCGGTTCTGTGAACCAACTACCAGTTTACTAGATCCAGTATTCTGTGCCACAGTGGCCATTTAATCTCTCCATTCACAACAGTCATCTCTAATGTCTCTCAAACTTTTACAAACTTCAGAGGTCTTGCAGCTTTTGTTAATATTTTTCCTAAGGGCGTGATGCATTCCAATGCCACTGGAAACAGCATCTGTAAATTTTTTATCTTATGGAGAATGCAGTTGAACTTTATATGAATTTTTATAAACATCTTAGTTTAACTCTGTCTAATCCAACATTTTCACCCAGTGTGCCACAAGATTTTTAGAACATACAATGCCAAGGGCATTGACCTCTTTTCCCTTAGACTGTCTCTGACTGTCAAAACAATAACAACAAACACAATAGCTGTCTGGTGTGAATGAATCAAAATTATACTTTTTTTTTTGTCAGATCAGCAAAAAACATTATTTTTTGGTGTGCTGCAGAAGTTTAGTAATTAGTTTAAGTGTGCCTTGAGATAAAAAGAGTTGAAAGTCGCTGATCTGAACATTTACTTGTAGATTCTTCTGGGTTTTCTATTTGCAAAATCTTGATCTGTGCAAAATGGCAGCTGATTTATTCTCAAGCCACGTCTTTTATTTTCTGGGTTCACTGGCGCTGCCTAGCGTGTCCAGTACATCACTGCCATGGGGCTAACTACAGGTGTCCCTGTCTTGTCCCAGATCTGAAAAGGAAGTAGTCAGTGCATCGCCGCCCACATTTACTACAGACTTTTTATAGTTATTTTTTCAGTTTAAGGAAGCTCTCCCTTTCCATTTTCTAGTCTGCTAAAACTTTTAATCAAGCATGAGTACTTAATTTTATCAAAGCATTTTCTGCATTTACTTAGATCATTGTTCTCCTTTAATCTCTCACTGTGATGAAACATATTCATATATTTTCTAATGTTAAAATAACCTTCCCCTGATGTATCATCCTTTTTATGGATTGCTGAAACCATTTTACCAAGATTTTTCTGGGATTTTTGCATCTGTAATGAGATTTTTCTCAAATTGGCCTTCTAATACGTATTTCTTGCCAGGTTTTATTATCAAGGATATCCTAGCATTAAAAAGTTAGTTGAAGAATGTTCCCTCTTTTTGTGTAAAACTGAACTTAACAGTCATTATTTCTTAATTAGAATGGTAAAATTTTGCCAGAAAAGCCATGGTTTTCTTTGTGGAAAGATTTTGTGCTACTGATTGAAATTCTTTAAGTCAGGGTCAGCTCACAGCCTATTTTTGTACTGCTCTCAAGCTAAGAATGGTTTTTTACAATTTTGAAGGGCTATTTAAAAATATGTCTATATGTAATGAGTCCTTAGGAAGCCTGCAAAGCCTAAATATTTAGGATTTGGTCCAGGAAGTTTGCTGATGCCTATTCTATACAGCCTTAATCTAGCTGTGTGATTTTCTCTCAGAAAGATGCACATGCAGACCTCCCATTATGATGATTTTTCTGTTTCTCCATGTAGTTTTGCCAAGTGTCATATTTTTACTTTGAATCTATGTCACCAGGTAACATAAAATTTATTATTATATCTTCCTGCTGGATTAAATCTTTAATCAATTTACAATGACTTTTTATGCTAATTATTGAACTATACTGTGATTATTGTTCATTTAACCACTTGTCTTTTGGTTAGAATTTGCCTAAAAATTTCCTTTCCTTTCAGTTTTTATCTTTATACATATTGCCTGTAAACAGAAGATTTCTGACAGTCTCTCCTTTTTTCAATTTTATTTTACTTTTCAATTTTTTTCCTAACCACACAACATGAGATCTTAATAAATCTGAACATACAATATGTACTGCTGGCTAAGGAGTAATATGTCCAGCAGACTCTAGAGCAGGGGTGCCCACACTTTTTCAGCTTGCAAGCTACTTATAAGATGACCAAGTCAAAATGATCTACCTACAATAAAAATGCAAAACATAAATTTATTTCTATATTATCATTAAAGTTACTATTATTACTATTTAATATTGTGTATTCTTTCACCTTTTTCCTTCTCAGCTCTTTTCAGAGGAAAGTCAATGTTATAGTTTTTATGAACAGTCTGAAAAAGCCACTCCACATTTCCCTTCTTTGGAATAGCAATGGCACACAGACAGATGAGGCAAACGCACTTAGAATATGACATAGTGAAAAAAATCCCCTCCCTTTCTGTATGAAAGTGGTAGGTTTTAGGCTTCTTACTCGGACCAGCTACGGCACTCATTTTTATACCCTTTGTTATATTTAGTTTAAATAAATTGAAGGCTAACTACGCAGCAATGTAACTGAACAAGTTAGCGCAGTTTAACGCGTATGCGTAGGGTGTCAAAAGTTCAGACGTCAGATTGGCTACCCTGTATGCCAATCAAAAGACAAATGTCTTTTTAATGTCATGCGATCTACCCACACTTCCTTCGCGATCAACCGGTAGATTGCAATCTACGTATTGAGCACCCCTGCTCTAGAGCTTCTTCATTCCGCCTAACTGAAACTGGATGTCTGTTGTTGAGAAACTCCTCCCTTCCCCCAGCCCTCAGCCACTGCCATTCCACTGATTCTATGAGTTTAATTATTTTAGATACCTCATGTAAGTGGAATCCTGCAGTACTTACTTATCTTTCTGTAATTGGCTTATTTACTTAGCACAATGTCCTCAAGTCTTTGTCTTTTAACTGAAGTCATTAGTTCATTAACATTTACTTTTGTTAAGTGCAGTATACAGTCAGAGAAAGACAAGTATCACATGATTCCATACGTGGAATCTAATGAACAAAACAAACTTAACAGAAACAGACTCATGGATGCAGAGAACAGACTGACAGCTGTCAGAGGAGGTGGGGTTGGGAGGCTGGGTAGAAATGGTGAAGAGATTTAGCAAAGAAAAAGAACTTGCAACAGTTTTGGGGACTGCAGGAAGGCAAGGAAGATGGGGGAAGGGGGGAGGGTAGAGGAGGGATAGATGGTGACGGAGGGAGACTTGACTTGGGTGGTGAACACACAATGCAATACATAGCTGATGTATTGTAGAATGTGCACCTGAAACCTGTACAATTTAATTATCCAATGTCACCCCAGTAAGTTCAATTTTAAAAAAAAACATTTACACCTGACCAGGCGGTGGTGCAGTGAATAGAGCGTCAGACTGGGCTGTGTAAGACCTAGGTTCGAGACCCCGAGCTCACCAGCTTGAGCGCGGGCCCATCTGGCTTGAGTAAAAGCTCGCCAGCTTGGACACAAGGTCGCTGGCTCTAGCAAGGGGTGGCTCGGTCTGCTGAAGGTCCGCAGTCAAGGCACATGTGAGAAAGCAATCAATGAACTATGATGTCACAACAGCAATGAAAAACTAATGATTGATGCTTCTCATCTTTCTCCGTTCCTGTCTGTCTGTCCCTATCTATCCCTCTCTCTGACTCTCTCTCTCTGTCCCTGTAAAAAAAAACAAAAACATTTACTATTGTGATTACCAAAATATTTGAGTTCACGGCTACCAGCTTATTTCATGGTTATTTGTCACTTGAATATCATTCTGTCCTTCTACTTTTTTCTGGAAGTTCTATACTGTTTCTGTTTTTAATGTATACATTTAAAATACATGGAAATAGATGTGCATATATATATATTTATATATGCCTAGATAGATAAAGGCATACACACACACACCCATGCAAATGAAGATCACTTCAATCTTAGGGTATTCCTAAGGACTGGAGTTGATTCTTTTTCAGCTAACACTATCTGCTCTTCTCTGAATGAACTCCTGCGCCAATTTGGCTAGGACCATTCTGAAGCCTTGGTTACTACTTTAAAACTTACCTTTATTAAGTCCATTAAGTATAAAGCCTACAAGTGCTTCCAGGCATAATGAGGATGTTTTCCTTTCAATTTGTTTATTTTTCTTCTAAATAGCTACTAGATTGTTAGGGTTTAACTGCTTAAGACTATATACTGATTGCTTTTGGCCAAGAGGCACTGTGAAATAATAGAGACCAAGGGCTATGCTAACAGAATCTGGGAATACCACAGTGGCAAGAACACTAAAAGAAACCTTGAGGGCTAGTCTTTGATTCCACCAATTATCCAGCTTATAAGCCTATGGCAGGTCACTTACTTTGCCTTAATTTTCCTCAAAATAGGCACAATAATACTATTCTGAATACCAGACAGAATTGTTGTTATAAGAACAACCAGAGGCTAAAATTAAAATTCCTGTAAACTAATGCATATTTATTCGGCCAGAAGGAAAAAGAAGTCTTAAAAATGTTCACAGAGAAAAATTAAATAGTCAGAATTTATTAATTATTATTATTAGGAAAGTAGGATCTCACCTTTCTGAAATCTCCTCTAATAACTCCATAAGTTTAGCAGCCAAACCAAGGCGTCGAAATTCTGGGGCAACAGACAGAGCTGTGACATGCCCATGCCATTCTTCCCTAGCCACTGAGCCTTCTGCTTTACCCATAACTGCCAACAAAAGATTGCACTCATTAATGAACACATGAGCTTACACATAAATATAGAATTACTGTGTGGTATACAGTATAAAGGAAACAGTTTTAATTTTTAAATCTTAAAGTCATCTAGCTAATGGTTATTTGTGCTTTTATTTGAATTTCATTTGTAAATGTCATGCAATTATCTAGTTGTAGAATCAGAAGAAATTTTTTAAAGGAATGATATACTAAAAACATAACTGATTTTGAACACAGAACCAGAACATGTATTATTAAAAAGATCTACACTTCACATGGATATGTATGTGTGGGTATGCGTGTATACATATAACTAAGACAATCCATAGCTAAGTTTGCTTGTATTACGTAAAAATGTAACATGCACAGAATGCAAGATCCAAGGAGACTGAAATGCAGTGTGCTGGTTCACTGCTGTATAGCCTGGGCCTAGCACAGTGACTAAAACAGAAGGCATTAATGAGTTGTCTAACGGTTAAAAAGGAAATAAAATTACAGACATCATGATTATACTTTCAATTTTTTATCAATGTAAATCAGTTGAAACCTATACTATTATAAAATCTTGCCTGACCAGTGGTGGTGCAATGGCTGGAGTATCAACCTGGGACACTGAGGACCCAGGTCCAAAACCCTGAGGGTGCTAGCTTGAGCGCAGGCTCATCAGGCTTGAGTGCGAGCTTGCTGGCTTGAGCGTGGGATCATAGAAATGACCCCATGGTTGCTGGCTTAAGCAAGGGGTCACTGGCTTGGCTTGAGCCCCTAGTCAAGGCATATATGAAAAGCAATCAATGAACAACTAAAGTGCTGCAACTACAAGTTGATGCTTCTCATCTCTCTCCCTTCTGGCATGCGCACATGCACACGTTCTATTTAAAAAAAAAAAGAAAAACACTATCCAAAATAGTTCAAGTGATATTATACTTACTGTAACCCATTAACTCTCCACCAGGTGCCTCTGCAACAATGAAATACTCTGGCCAGTGGGCGAGGTACTGTAAGTAAAAAGGAATCCCATACTAGAGTCTTGTTAAGGAGTGTGCAGTGATGGACAGCAACACAAACTTCTTCATAAAAGGGTTATTTTAAAGTGTCCTTTAAAAAGTATATTGTTACTTTATCCCCAGCTCTATATATGTATGATATCTATAATCATATCATTATGTGAAATATTTATGTTAGCACTAATTTTTAATAATTATCTGAACTTATAACCTCAAAAGTGAATGGAGACCGCACCATCTAATAGAAAGCAGAGAACCAGGACTCCGAAATTCTTCTGTCATCTGCCTCCCTACTGATTACACTAGATCTCTGTATAGCCCTTACTCTCACCTGATATTAACTGGTTTACCATCTGTCTTCCTTAGGCTGTGTATGAGTAGTGTTCATTCTCTCTCTGGTGCATGTACTTTTGCAGAACTGCATGAGAAGATTAATGACTGGTTTCTACTTTAGCTTCAGCTATGAGACTGGAGGATGACTTTTATTTGGTAAATTATGAACTGGTATAAATTCATACAGTTCATGTATTTTGATTGTGGCAAAGTTGTACAGATTTCTATTTTTGGATAAGAAATTTTTATTCTCTCTATAATATATTGTTTCTTATCTTGAGGAAAAAACCCAAAACAACAAAAACAAAACATAAAACTAAGTACTTCCAGAGGCAACCTAACAATTACAGGTACCGTTTTCCCTTCCACTGATTAAAATTTGTTTAGTAATGCAAATAAAAGCTAAGAGTGAATGCCTGAGTAATTTGTGCATTAATTAACTCTTCAACCCTGTTGTTCTTACTGATATGTACTCATTCCTAGATTTCTTCTATATCAGCAAGCTTGCTGATCCAATTCTATGAAGGGCATCATCAATCAGACATTTAAAAAAAAAAGCCTGGAAAACCTGTTCAGTAAATTCTTCAAATCCTCTTCTAAATAGATATAAATATTCTAAATAGATATAAATATTGTTCTTCAAAAGAACAAGCTTTATTTTCAACTCTTCAAACATAACCCCTGACATGACAGCCAGCCCCTCTTCCTGCCACGCAGCCTCAACACACACCGATACCGTCTCCTCCTCCAGCTAACGGAGGCCCAGCTGCCCACTTATTAACCACTGGGCTCTGGTAGGTTCCTTTCAAATAAGGCTTCACTTGGATTATGAGACTTTTTAAAGGTAACTGGAAGCACATCATATAAGTTGATTTGCATCCTAATATTGTCCCTTACTATGTGGTGAAAATTTCTGTCATTCAAAATTCTTCAAAATATCTGCGTCATTCAAAATCCTTTTACTTCTTCTTAAACATGGAAATATCTTTAAGAGGTCATAGTTTTTAAAATATAAATGAAATGTTCATAGATTTTTTGCTTTTTCCACTCAACTTTGTGTATGTGTGTGTGTGAGACAAAGAGAGGGGTATATAGGGACAGAAAGACAGGAATGGAGAGAGATGAGAAGCATCAATTCTTCATTGTGGCACCTTAGTTGTTCACAGATTGCTTTCTCATATGTGCCTTGACCAGCAGGCTACAGCAGAGCCAGTGACCCCTTGCTCAAGCCAGCGACCTTGGACTCAAGCCAGCAACCATGGGGTCATGTCTATGATCCCACACTCAAGCCAGCAACCCTGCACTCAAGCTGGTGAGCTCATGCTCAAGCCGGATGACCCTGCACTCAAGCAGGCGACCTTGGGGTTTTGAACCTGGGTCTCCTGCGTCCTAGTCCAGTGCTCTATCCACTGTGCAATCACCTGGTCAGGCTCAACTCTCTGATTTGTAGCCCTATTGATGCCTCTACCTACAGTTAATTTTTACTGCTGTATAGTATTCCATTGACAATTTAAATATACATATCCTGACAGTGGACATTTGACCTGGGTTGTTTACACTTTCTCAAAAACTTGAAAATACTTTATGAGTATAGAATAATTTATACGGCCATTTCCTTATTGTGTATGTTATCCCAAATTTTTAATGCTATAATTCTGCAGTAAATATTCTTGTAATGACATTAACAAACATTTTCTATAAAGGGTCAGATCGTAAATATTCTAGACAGTGTGGTCCACACTGTTTCTGCTGCAACTACTCAAACTGCGAAAGCCATGGACGAAAGCCACAGATAATAGTAAATTACTCGGTACAGCTGTGTCTCAGTAAAACTTGGCTTACAAAAATAGGCAGTGGGCCACCTTGGCTCACACAACCTTAGTTTGCCATGACCTGACATAACTGCCTCTGTTGCTTATTATTTTCTGCTTCTAGGAAATGGAAGCGCTAAGATTTACACTGCCAAAGTGCCTTCCAGAAAACGACTACCATCACTAGCAATTTATGAGAATGTTCCTGCAGTCATCGGAACCAAGTTTTATCATTTTTTTAAATTCTTGATTATTTGATAGGTAAAACATCACATCTCACTTTGGTTTTAATTTGCATGCCTTTTGACTGGTGAGAATGAACCCCTATATGTTCACTGACTTCCTATGTGCCCTCTTTTATTATATTATCAGTTAATATTATGCTTGTACCCTGCAATGGACATAAAAAAGCCAAAAATCCAATTCTGTGTTTTAAACCACTACTAACTGATAGATACTGCTGTAACCCCAAATCCTCTGTTCACTTTAGTAACAAGCCCCAATTTAAAGGTAGGCACATCCTCGGACTCTCACAGCTAGATCTATGCAGCATGAGGCAGGTGCTGGTCAGTGAGATACAGAAGGCTACACGGTACTTCCCAAAGGCACCCCTGAAAGGCAAGGACACGCTCACCTTCCCTCTGTTGATCCTTCTTCCAGGAATAGGGATGTTACACGGTTTGCTCTGGCAGCCATGGGATAGGAAGGCCAAGGCCACCCTGGGAACGGTAGAGTAGTTCAAGTGCAGAACCTGGTCACTGGTGACTACATGGAACCACCACCTGCCCTGGACTGCTCGTCATTGCCAGACTTCATTCACAACAGACAAAAATCATGCATCCTGTGAACTGACCACTCTCTCTTGTGTACAGCCAAACTTAGTGCTGAGGGCAAGCTGTGCAGGGAAGCTGTACTGCTACAGATTCATGAGGTCGTTAGGTTAGCAGCTTGTCAGGCAGGTTTAAGATGACTCCTGTTCGTGGTGTTTCCTTTTTCATTGCTTACAGTCTCGCTTATGCTGTTTCCTGATGTACAAGTTTTAAAGTTTTTCGGTACTTGTCTATTGTCCCCCTTTCTCTATTTTCCTCATGCTTACTAAGCCTTCATGCTATTTAAACAAAGGATACAGTTTCTGTAAGTGGATCCAAGTTACTGAAAGAAATGAGAAATGTCAGTAATGAGCAGTGTTTACAACACCAGTTTAAATAAGCCCATGCACAGGATACCAAAACATGCTAAATCCACTTTAAAAACAACTTTAGAGCTAAGGAAGATGGTTTAAATTATCTAAGGTCATGCTGCAAAATTCTTTATTGTGATGAGAAGTTTTAATATCTCAGCGACTTTTAAATATGTGATACAGAATTATTAATTATACTCACCGTACTATCCATCACATGCTTATGACTTATTTATATTTTAACTAGAAGCTTTGTACCTTTTCACCTATTTTGCAAGTGTTAAGTTTTTAGAAAATTTATGTAACCACCAAAGACTCCAAATAGTCAAAGTAATCCTGAAAAAAATTAACAAAGCCAACTTCAAACTACAGTACAGAACTATAGTAATTAAAATAGTATGGTATTGGCAGAAAAGCAGACATACAGACCAATGGAACAGAATTGAGAACCCAGAAATAAACCCACACACATATATGGGCAACTAATTTTTGATAGAGGAGCCAAGAATATACATTGAAAAAGGAAATGCTGTCGTGAAAACTGGACAGCCATATGTAAAAGAACAAGACTAGACTATTATCTTATGCAGTAACACAAAATTAACTAAAAATGGAGTGAAGACTTGAATGTAAGCAAGACCAGAAATAACAAAATACATAGAAGAAAACACAGGTGCTGAACTTACAAACACTGGTGTCAGTGTTTTTTATGAACTTGATCCCAAATGCAAGTGAAACAAAGCAAAGTTAAAATCATGGGACTAAATCTAACTAAAAACTTCAAAGCCAAAAGAAACCATCAACAAAACAAAAAGCTAATTGGATGGGAGAAGATATGAAGAACTCACAAAACTCCACAACAAAAATCCAATTAAAAAATGGGCAGAGGACCTAAATAAACACTTTCCCAGGGAAGACAATCAACAAATATATAACATCTCTAGGTATTAGGGAAATGCAAATTAAAACCACACTGAGTTAACACCTCACCTTTTAGAACAGTGGTTCTTAACCTGGGTTCCATGGAACCCTGGGGGTTCAATGAGCTGGTCTCTGCCTTGGAGGCGAGAATAAAGTAATACCATAACTTGTTGTGAGTTCATGCACTTTGTTGGTTTTGCTCTTTGAGCAAGGTGATGTTCATGCACGGCTCATTTTGTGCACCAGTAAAAAACATACCTATGTCTTGAATTTGAAAAAAAAATCATATTTTATTTATCACTAAAGAAGGGTTCGGTGAATGCGCATATGAAACTGGTGGGTTCGGTACCTCAAAAAAGGTTAAGAAGCACTGTTTTAGAAGTTGCTATTGAAATAGGTGTTGGAGGGGATGGGGAGGAAAGGAACCCTTCCTACACGGTGGGTAGCAATGTAAATTAGTACAGCTACGATAGAAAACAAAAAACTCAAAAAAATTTTAAGAACAGAACTAACTACCACATGACCCAGCGATTCCTATTCTGAGTATTTCCCTAAAAATATATAAAAATACTTATGTGTAAAGATATATGTATCCCTTTTTCATTGCAGCATTATTTACATAGCTAAAACATGGAAACTACTTAAGTGTCCACTGATGGCTGACTGGACAAGAACGATGTATATATTTAAAATGGAATACTAGTCAGCTTAAAAAAGTGAAATATTCCCATTTTTGACAACAAAGATGAATCTTGAGAGTACTATGCTAAGTGAAATAAGTCAGATGGTCAGAGACAGAAAACAGAATGGTGGTTTCAGAGAAGCGGGGTGGGAGGGTGAAGTGGGTAAAGTGAGTTAGATCTACAGTAACAGAAGAAAGCAGACTTCAGGCAAGGAGCACACAACAGAACACACCGATGTCTTATGCTGTACATCTGAAAGTTTTATTTTACTCTTTCTTAAAAAAATTAAATTTATTGACATAATATTAGTTAATAACCCAACAATTTTTTTAAAAAAAGTAAAATCAGGTTAAAATGAACGTCAAAGCCTCAAAGTAGAAAAAAGAGGTCTTTCAAGTTTGTGGAGACAGGCATGATCTGTCCCTCTCCTGGTGGGAGGGTGAATAAAAACACTGACCACCCACTTTGATTTCACTGCTGTGTAGAAAGACCCTTGTGATAAATCTGAATTCTGCTTAAGGGGGAGGGAGATCAATGCTAAGTGCCTGTTATGGGCTGACACTGTGCCCAGCACTTTCTCTGAAAGATAACAGTTTACCTTTTCATGAAAAAGAAGCAAACAGAAGACACACATTTATTATCAATGCTTAGACTTAATGATCAAATTACTAGAACAGTCATTTCTTAAATGTCTTCTTTTTTAAGTGAGAGAGAGGGGCAGACAGGAGAGAGATGCCTTAGTTGTTCACTGATTGCTTTCTCATATGTGCCTTGACGAAGGGGTGGGGGGGTGGGGGGGGCAGTTGAGCCAAGGATCCCTCGGTCAAACCAGCAACTTTCAGCCTACAGCCAGCTACCTTTGGGCTCAAGCCAGTGACCCCACCCACACTCAAGCCGGATGAGCCCACGGCTCAAGCCGGCAACCTCAGGGTTTTGAACCTGGGTCCTCAGCTCAAACTCATTTTTTTCTTGTATTTCTCTGTATGAAATTGTCAGTATCATTAACAGAGAGCGAGAATTGAAAAGTAGAAGGAAAGGAATGTTCGGCTGTGGTGTTACCTAAATGAGCAGTGGTATGAGGAAAGTACAATCAGCCACACTTTAGGGACTAGAATGGTGTTGCTTTGGGGGCATCCATACTTACATTCTTCATACATAATCATGTTGCCAAAGACAAATTATTTCATCATGTATTATGTTTCCCTAAACCAACCGTAAAGTTGTGTGACGTATTAAAAAAATACATTAACCTGGCCTGTTGGTGGCGCAGTGGATAAAGCGTCAACCTGGTACACTGAAGTTGCTGTTCGAAACCCTGGGCTTGCCTGGTCAAGGCACGTATGGGAGGTGATACTTCCTGCTCCTCCCCCTTCTCTCACTCTTTTTTATTAAAAAAAAATTTAGCCTGACCAGTTGGTGGCGCAGTAGAGCATTGGACTGGGATGTGGAGGACCCAGGTTCGAGACCCCAAGGTCGCCAGATTGAGCACGGGCTCATCTGGTTTGAGCAAAGCTCACCAGCTTGGACCAAAGGTCGCTGGCTCCAGCAAAGGGTCACTTGGTCTGCTGTAGCCCCCCCAGTCAAGGCACATATGAGAAATCAATCAGTGAACAACTACGGAACCACAATGAAGAGTTGATGTTTCTCATCTCTCTCCCTTCCTGTCTGTCTGTCCCTCTCTCTGACTCTGTCTCTGCCACAAAAGAAAAAAAAAAAATTAGTGGTAAGAATGACATTGTTTTAACAATTTTACAGATCTTTTTAATATCTGGGCTAATAGAAGACAGCTGAATTCTCCTATCTGTTATACTTGCTGTTGGATGATCACGCATCTGTAAACTACTATGCAATTGTGAGAGAAAGAGTGGAAAAGGCAAAAAAACACCTCAATATGATCATGAAAATAGCTTGACCTCGCAGTGCCCCAAAACCACCTTGAAGGACCTTGGTGCCCACCGAGAATCACTTCCCTAACATGTTCTCTCTTGCCTCAACTCTCCACCAGGCCAGCCCCCTGCTCGGTCTCAGCTGCTTCCTAGTTCACAGAGAAAATGCAACAGTAAGAAAGCTTCACCAAGTTCCCACCACCAAAGCCACCACTTACTTGCTTCTACACTCTCACTCTAGAGAAAGGGGAGAGAGAGGGAAGCATCAACTCATAGTAGTTGCTTCTCCTCTGTGACTTGACCGGGCAAGCCTGGGGTTTTGAACCAGTGACCTCAGCATTCCAGGTTGACACTTTACCCACCGTGCCACCAGAGGTCACACTGCACTCATTCTACTTGTTCTCTGGTAACCCTGCCTGGAGCTCTACCAATCTCCACTCCCTTATGGAAGAAATGTACAAATACACTTCACAATCAGTCATCTCTGTTCCCCACTCTCTCCACCTGAAATACTCTCCTTGCTCAGCTTCCAAGACCGCCCAATAGGTCTTCCTCCCATCTCATGGGCCAGTCCACTCTAATACCTGATGCCCAAGATGCCAACCCAGAGACTCTTTCTATCTATACTCACCCCATCAGGTAGGTCCCTAGCCTCCTGAATTCAATACCATCTATACAGTGTTGACTCCCAAATTCCTTCCTATCTTTAGGCCAAACCTGACCTTGAGACTTCCATGCCCAGATGCCAACCTGACTTCTCCACCTGCGTATCTCAGTGCACTTGGCAGAGAATCCCAAGTCCGATGATGGCCTCTCCAAGATTCAGCCCTTTGACTGTGACCTTGTCCCCTCACACTCCCACACTCACTCTGCTCCAGCCACACTGGGCTACTGCTTCTGTCTGAAAGGTATCTGTGCACTTGCTTAGAAGTTCTCTTGACTCCAGTGACTCACTCCCTCAACTTGCCTACGTATTTCTTCAGTGACACACTCCCTAACCTAGTGATGGGCAACCTTTATATAAAAACCGCCCACTTTTGCAGTGCAGGACAACCTGGTGCCTACCGCCCACTAGTGGGTGTTCCAACTTTCATGGTGGGCCAATCCCGGCGCCGTTTGGTTGCTCCTCTACCGCCCACCATGAAAGCTGGAACGCCCACTAGTGGGCGGTAGGGACCAGGTTGACCAGCACTGCGAAAAGTGGGCGGTTTTTATAAAAAGGCTGCCCATCACTGACTGCCCTAACTACCCTTACCTAAAGCTGAATTCTCATTTACTTCCTATGTCCCTTTCCTGCTTTCATATCTGCTTGTATTTGTATATTCTTGTTTTCCCCTCTAAAATGTAAATTCCATAAAGATCATTTTCCCCTGTTGTGTTCACTGGTACAGGTCCATAAATTTAGAAATAATTTTTCAAGAATAAAATATTTGTTTTATTAATTATGTTTCTACACTACTGCTGTTTTCCATTCTTGCTCCAACACGCTCATTCCATGAATCCCAGAGTTCTCTACTGAAGTGCCTCAAAGTGAGACATAAGAGAAGGGGGCGGGGGAGAGGAGTTCCTCTGCTGGTGGACTCGGAGAGGCCTTATTAAGCTGGGTGATTCTTTGAAATCTAATGTTGTAATAATATAATGTACCTGTTCATGCTTATTCATCTTCTATTCATTTTCACATAAAAGTGTTGTCCCTTCCCAGATCTTCAGTTATAACTAATTCTCCACAAAGCTTTGTCTTTTCTTTTTTTTTTTTTTTTGTTTGCCTTTTCTATTCTTGAAGCTTCAAGGCACACTGTCACCTCCCAGATCTGTATCCCCAGATCCAAGCCTTTGTTGTCATCTCTAGGCCATTGCCAAGACCCCCTAAATGGCTTACCTGACTGGTATGTACCTCCTCTAATCACCTCTTATTCTGTGTTGAAGAGCTTCGGCTTCAGAGATGTAGATCTCAAAACAGCTGAAAATTTGCATTTCCAAAATGTTCCCCAATGGTCAGAGGCCACTCTTTAAGGGTCACTGCTCTAGTGCCAATCTCCTTGGATTAGACTGTTTCTTTACCCACTCCCGCTGCAGGGGTCTAACACATGGGACAATGCACTTGTGCTCGCAGCACCTTAGTCTGCTCATACATAAAATGGGGATGAGACTACCTACTCCAACAGTCGTGAGGACTAACTGGGTTAGCACAGTGCCGGCGCTGGGATCAAAGAGAGTTCAACACAAATTGCCTTGTTATGCTGCTTCAACTGGGAGGTGACAACGGAAGTTCTTCCAAAAAGATCAAATGTAAGCCCCTCAAACAATGGAGCAAAACTGGCTAAACCATTTTCTTTCTGGGTACTCTGTTACAGAAACCTACCACCCGTCACACTCATCTCCCTGGTGTCTGGCCACACCTCAAGCTTTCTCACCCCAACACCCCCTTCCTTTTCCAGAACTTCCTTCTTCACCATCAACATTTTGTCCATCCTTCAAACGTCGATGTGGAATTGGTTGGTGGTTGGGTGGGTGAATGGGTGGATGTAGAATTGGTATAAAGATGAGCAGATGGCTAGATGGATATGTGGTGAAGCCAGTGTTGCGAAATGTTAACTGCAGAATCCAGCTGATGTCTATATAGGTGTTCACGATAAAACTATCAACTCTTTAAATGTTCATTTATTTTCATAGTAAAAATGTTTTCTTTAAAAAAAAGAAAAAAGATGGTACCCGTATCCTGACAGCTTAACTGAAAGGACCTGCAACAAACGGGCACCCCCAGCCCGAGCTCCAGCCTGGGGTCCGTCCGGCAGAACAAGCTGTGCCCGCGGCGACGCCGCTCCGCACGCGCTACAAACCTACACCCCGCTGCGGGGGCCGCGACCACACGTGAGCTCACTCACAAGCCCATCATCACCACCAGGTGGACTGCAACAAACAGCCACTAGCTACCGACCTCGCAAGGACCTCTGCGGCCAGCACTTCTGGGGTGTCCCAGGCAAGGAGAGGAAGCCAGTCGCGGTCCGCGGTTCCGGCCGCCCCGACCCCGACCCAGCGCAGCCCGACGCCCGCCGGGAGAGAAGGCCCGCACTGCCCCGCGCCCACGGGCACACCTGGCGGGATGAGGTTGGGGAGCCTCCGCCAAGGTCTGCATGGCAGTCCACCCCGGCCTCGGACCCTGCAGCACCCGGAAGGCGCCAGTGCGGCCGGGCGGGGTTCACTCCTGGGACCCGGACGGGTGAGGGGGAGCCGTCACCAGCGTTCGCCCAGTGCGCGTCTCACTCACATGTTGTTGAAACGGAACAGGTCATCGCACGTGAAAGCACGGAGCGTGGTCATTACGCCGCCGCCAAAGCCGGTTTGCCGCGATCTCGCTTCCCCACCGGAAGTCACCTAGCTACCGGCCGCTGCGGGGGCGGGGAAGTACTTCCGGGCCACCAGTTGCTCAGCAACCACGCAGCGACGCACCGCCCTCTAGTGGCAAGTTGGAATTGCCACAACACTTCTGTCAAGTCAAGCGGGATCTTATCCCTTAGAACAGTGGTTCTCAAACTTTTTGAAGTCCGGGAGTATTTAAAATCTTACAAATAATTGTAGCCGAGCTCTATACAAATTTCTGAGAAATATGTTATAATAAGTCATATATTAATATATATATATAAAGTCCAAGTGTGCTTTTATGGTAATTAAACAAAATAAATACAACAAAATTAAATTTATTCTTACATTAAAAAACAACTTTTTTTAATGTTACACTTTTTGAGTTATGCTTTTTAGAATTTGTAAAAAAGGGTTAAATAGAAAAACGACAAAAAAGTTATCTTTTTATATATATAAATACATTCTTAGTAAGATTTAGTAAACTCGGCAGGTCCCGGTGTGAATGTGTTAAGTTTTTTCATGCTTGTGTTTATGAGAAACATGAGCCTGATGTGTCCTAGTGATTTCTTCAATGTTTGGGCATATATTTGAAAGGCAAACTCTCATTTCTACATTGAAGAATTTCTCTCTTTTTACTCTTAATTGTGTTGAGGGTCGAAAATCCTAATTCACATAAATAGGATGTTGAAAATAGTAGTAAAATGTTCAAAACTTTTTTAGATATTGCCACATATTCTTCTTTTAGAGAAATCCAAAAGGCTTCAAGAGACAATTTCTTATGTTTAATCATCAATCCATGATCAGCGTATATAGTTTCCAGTTCTTCTTCTTCTGTTAATGTTAAACCAAAATCACTTGAAGTTTCCGAAGGAGTAGCAAGAGCAGATAGTTTAGAAAGTAACTAGGCCCATAAGAAGGATCTCCCAAAGTTCAAAACCAGCTCCAAACATTGTTTATAAAAGCCCAACAACATAGGCATGTGAGTGTAAACACGTGTGTAAAAGTCCCTGAAGCTTACAACTCATGCCCACAGGTACTACAAATGCATCAGGAGGGCAGAATGTAGTAACATCATGGGAATCAGCTTCTACCAGCCAGCTGTTTAAACAGGGAGAAATTTCAGAGGCAATTTCATGTCAGCAAAGTCTAATGTGCCACAATACATGAATGTTAAAGGAGAATTTTTAGAAAAGGTAAAATTATTATTCTCATGCAAATGAAAAAAAAAAAGATTTTAACTCTTTAACTAATGACAGGACCAGTAAGATGTGACAGCCTGTTTAAAGGAGAATTTTTTTTTTTTAAAGATTTTATTTAATTTCTTTTTATTTATTTATTTTAGAGAGGAGACAGAGAGAGAGAGAGAGAGAGAGAGAGAGAGAGAGAGATAGAGAGAAAGGGGGGAGGAGCTAGAAGCATCAACTCCCATATGTGCCTTGACCAGACCAGTGCAGGGTTTTGAACTGGCGACCTCAGTGTTCCCAGGTCGACACTTTATCCACTGCGCCACCACAGGTCAGGCTAAAGGAGAATTTAAAATGCACAAGGCAATCAGGATTACTGAAATGTATTTAAAAATAGTGTAAAGCTTATCATTATCCACAGAGCAGTAATCAATTGCATCTCCTAAACATGCATGAAACATTTATATTTCTATACACAAGAATTATTTTCATTGCTATCAATTTCTACAGCTTAGAGTTTTGTAAATTAGGTTAAAAAAAAATAAAAGGCAGAGTTAACCTGGAAGGGTGTACCTGACCAGACACCAGTCTTCTTTTCTTTTTGGTCATTTCAAAATGTCTCACAATTTTTTTCTGACATGAACTAATGTTGATTTGACTTTTGTTATTTGTGAAGTTTTAATGGCTTTTATAATTTGTATATTTACTAGCACTATAAACATAGGAAGTTTATGCCTATTTTATCTTTGTGCCTATTTGAGTAATGGTATAATAAAAGCAATTTTGATTTTTAAAAACAACTGTGGATTTAACACACACACAAAAAAATACTCTTGACCCCTGTAGGAACTGGATGCTGTGGTCTTCGAGTTTGCAACCACTGAAAGAAATTATGACCCAGAATCATCATTTCCAGCCACAGATCAAAACTCCACAGTAGCTACTTGGCAACGGCAATGTATACTCAGTCAAGGGAAAAGTGGAAGAAATTAGAGAGAACATCCCAGAGACACAAGCTGGGTCTCTTTGCATACTTATTTTTATTTTATCTATCTATCTATCTATCTATTTATATTTTGAGAGAGGCAGGGAGAGAGAAAGAGAGAGGAACATAGAGCTGTTCCTGTATGTGCCCTGACCAGGGAATCAAACCATCAATCACCATGCTCCAGGCCGATGCTTCAACCAAACAAGCTATCCAGCCAGGGCTTAATTTTTATTTTTATTTTTAAAGAGATGAAGAGAGGAAGGGAGAGCATTCATTTTTTTGTTTCACTCAGTCGCACATTCCTTGGTTGCTTCCCTTGTGTGCCCTGACCAGGTATCGAACCCTATGGTGGGATTCAGCTGGTTCACACTGGCTGGGCAGAACTGATACCTAATATTTTGTTGAGTTTGGCAAACCGGTTGTTAAAATGGAACTTGTAATCAGGGTTCTCTCTACAGTGGGTGCTGGGCAGCCGCCCAATGTGGAAATCACAAATTTACATTCCTGTGCTCGCTTTGGCAGCACATATACAAATTTAGATTCCTTACTCTTTTATTATTATTATTATTATTTGTATTTTTCCGAAGTGAGAAAGGGGGTTGAGGGGAGGCAGACAGACAGACTCCTGCATGCCCCAATCGAGATCCACCCAGCATGCCCACGAGGGGGCAATGCTCGGCCCCTCTGGGCCGTTGCTCCACTATAATCGCTACAATCGTAGCCATTCTAGCGCCTGAGGCATGGAGCCATCCTCAGCGTCTGGGCCAACTTTGTTCCAGTGGAGCCTTGGCTGCGGGAGTGGAAGAGAGAGATAGAGAGGAAGAAGAGGGGGATGGGTGGAGAAGCAGATGGGTGCTTCTCCTGTGTGCCCTGGCCGGGAATTGAACCTGGGACCTCCACACGCTGGGCCAATGCTCTACCACTGAGCCAAACAGCCAGAGCCTCCTTACTCTTTTTTAGCATTTATCTTCACAACAGCATATTCTAAGTGTCCATAGTAATGTTCCTTTGTCCCTAGGTGAAGAAAATTGTGAGGACGCCAATCAAGAAGCAATACGAAAATATCTTAAATAAGTTTTATTGCTTTTTGTCAGGTATTTAATATTTTTCATTAATATTTTTAAACTCATAATCTAGTTTTGTGTATCTCTTTTATTGTTCTGATTTAAGTATTAAATGCATGAAATAATAAACTACCTTTGAGTATATCTTTTTTTATACTTAAAACAGTCATTAGGGCAGAGAACCAATTGTTAATTTGAATCCCACCACTGATCGAACCCACAACCTTGTCATTTGGGACAATGCTCTAAACCAGTGGTTCTTAACCTGGGTTCTATCGAACCCTAGGGGTTCAATGAGTCGGTCTCAGGGGTTCGGAGAAGCCTCTGCTGCGGAGGCCAGAATAAAGTAATACCGTAATTTGTTGTGAGTTCATGCACTTTGTTGGTTTTGTTCTTTGAGCAAGGTGATGTTCATGCATGGCTCATTTTGTGCACCAGTAAAAAAACATATACCTATGTCTTGAATTTGGAAAAAAAATATTTTATTTATCACTAAAGAAGGGTTCGGTGAATACGCATATGAAACTGATGAGTTCGGTACCTCAAGAAAGGTTAA
The DNA here is from genome assembly GCA_037038555.1 of Rhynchonycteris naso. Classification (NCBI taxonomy): domain Eukaryota; kingdom Metazoa; phylum Chordata; class Mammalia; order Chiroptera; family Emballonuridae; genus Rhynchonycteris; species Rhynchonycteris naso. The sequence goes on from CM073001.1 coordinate 130,220,408, forward strand.
GAACCACTGCTCTAAACCAACTGAGTTAACCTGGCCACCAAGACCTGTGTACTTAGTTTTAAGTCATTATCAGTTTCCATTATTGAACACCTCAGCACCTCCGATAAATTAGCATCAAGAAGGCTGCCTGGCAGATGCTCAGTAAATAGCAATTGAATGAATGAATGAAAGATGACAGATAGATTATACGGATAATTACATCATCCTTAGTAGTTTACAAAAATTATCTCACTTTGCCTCAGTTTCTGAAAAGGGTGCATAATAACAATATTCATCTCTCTGGGTTGCTATGAGGGTTCAATGAGCTAATATTTGCAAAGCACTTTGTAAGGCCAGTGGCTGTGTCCATGCTGGTTCACACTGGATTCAGGCAGATGGCAAAGGAACTGTGGAGCTGGAAAATGGTCGGCCATTCCATTTATATAGAATCTTTCAACAGCAGATGAGCAAACAGGCATGACAAAACAGGACTCACAAGCAAAACAGGCTGGGTTAAAAAAAACCTTCTCTGGCAAACAATAGCAAACAATGGCCCCTCCCAAGCAGGCAGGCAATCTGCTGCTCGCTTGCGCGGGAAGGTAAGCATCACCAGCCTTACACAGACTATACCCACATGGTCCTGCCCCGTGCTCATGCACCAATCAGGGAAAGTACAAGGCGAGCAAGCCTAACATATTTGTTATACACTTGTTTGCCCAACACACTCGTAGTAGGGATTGCCATTTAAGTGTTTGTTAAAGAAAATAAATGAAGTATTTTGTATTTTGAAGAACTGAAACTTTGAAATGTAGAGTGTCAGAGAGACAAGCCCCTCCACCACAGAACGCTTGGCCGGCCAGTGCAGGAGCCCCTCCTGCTGAGCAGCAGGTTACAGATGCACAGAGCCTTGGACGCCACCACCTCCCGCACCTCCCGTCCTCCTGTTGCTCAACCCGGAAAAGCCTACGTGTCAGTATGACTTGTTTTGTTTTATTTTTTTAAAGGCCTCTTAGGGCTCTACTTTTTTTTATAAAAGTCTGTATTGTTTAATGAAAGTTATACATCCACATTATTTAGAAAATTGAAGATGTAGAAATGTACAAAGAAGAAAGCAACAAACCACTCAAATCCCCCCTTCCCAGGGAATAAACCATGTTAACCCTTGAATAACCTCAGACATCTTTTTATGCAGATTTAGGGCAGTGAGAAAATACTCGTACTTAAAGGAAGTCCAGATTACATATGTTAATATTGAATAAAAAGTATTACTTTCGTTTTTAATTTAACAGAATAAAAGTGAATTGACTTAAAACAAAAGAGATTGCTGAACACTAAATGGGAACCTGAAGGTTGCCTTTAAAGCTTAAGCATTAATTTATTTATTATCCTTTTTTTAATTTACTAAATTTATTTTAAAAATGAATATGGGTGGAAAATAATATTTAAAACCATCCTTGTTTCATTTAAAATGTAGAGAGAAACTATCTAGGCAGGGCTAGCTTTAGGCAGAATTGGGGATTAGGTCATTTTTGTCCTCAGTTTGTTCCCAGGGCTTTGCTCAACTGCGATGGGAGGCTCCTTCTTCCTGCCCCTTCTCTAGGCACCCCAAGGCTCTAGTCCTCCTGCCTCACCAAGGCCTCTGTCCCAGCTCTCTATTTTTATCCATATCTAAGCCTTTATCTTTCCTAACTTTCTGTATACATCTACACTTAGAAAAGTCCTTCCGTTTGATAGCCCAATTGAATAAATGAAATACAACTTGCAAATAAAAAGGCAGTCGAGCGGCGGAGAGCCTCTTTTTATGTAGTTGTATCATTCCCGTCATCTCAGGTGGAGACTGAGAAGATAAAGCTTAAGTATTTATTTTTTATACATTAAATATTATTTCAATACCTTAAGGAAAATCCTTAAGAGATTGAAATCATATTTGTATTATAAATTTCAATTTAGGATTCTATTGTCTCTTTGTAATGAAGGATGAGCTGATTATAATTTTTGTCTCTTCTACCTTATTCTAATTATGTTGCTTGTATTATTGTTACTGTTCAAAACATGTGTATACATCTGTGTTACAACTATGCAACCAGTTACTTGATTTTAAGTCTGTAATTGAGTGGATGCAACCCTTACCACCATTTTTCATTACAGTTTTCTCATTCCAGTCTTCATTTTGATTCATTAATGGATTGCCTAAATTTTATTATAGTGTTTTGTTGTTGTTTTCCTTTCCTTTGTTTTCCAAGGGCTGGTCCTCTACGTCAGAGCTCCTTGGTCTGTGAGGATGCCTGATTGGAGCACTGGAGGGATGTCCATGTGTCTTGTGTTCTTCTGTCCCTCCTCCCCCACCTCAGAACTTTGTAAACATTATTACTGCATTGTTTTTTGGTGTTTAACATTTTGGAGGAAAAGATTAGGCCAGCAGGATTTTTGTTTTCCCTTTTGTGAGTGACTGAGCTTATAATGGAATTTCATAACTTTTCCAGATATTAAACATTCTTAACAGGGCTTACATTTTAAATGTAATGAATCTCTGACAATTTCAGCAATTTAATGCTGAAAGTTACCAAGAAAAATCAAAGTTGGGTCACTCTCATATTTCCAGCAGCAACGTACGTAACATGGCACAACCTCTCTGGAAAACAGTTGTGTGGTTTATTCACAAACTAAATATGCAACTACCATTTAACCTGGCGTTTGCACTCCTGGGCGTTTAGCCCAGAGGAATGAAAACGTGATCACACACAAAACAAACCCTGTACACAGATATTTAAGCCAGAGTCAAAGTCTGTGTACTACATGATTCCTTTTATATAACATTGTGGAAAAGCCAGAATCATAGGAACAGAGAACAGATCGGAGGTTGACAGAAGTCTGGGGGAAGGGTTTGATGGCAGTGGTCATTATGATGACTCCATGGCTGAATGTTTCTGCCACAATTCATAAAAGGTACACTAAAAAGAGTGGACTCTACTGTGTGCAAGCTATATCTTAATAGAGCTGACTTTTACAAAAGTAGAATCAACATAGCCTTTATGTCATCGTCACCAGCATTTCAGTAAATTTATTTGAAAAGCATGAACTACATTAAACCTCTTAGGGTCCCACAGTTATGAGGGCTTCTGGGACATGCTGTTATTGATTTCTATTTCAGTGCATTTGAATTTATTTTTAACATGCAGAAAAACACTGTTTCTGTCCTGGTTGCACATTTTCCCTATATTGAGGCTGACTCATAGAACTTTATTTATCATTTTGCATTGTGTAATTCCTTTTCCTGCTTAGCTGGAAAACACAGCAAGCTTTTACCACATTTTATCACAAAACATTTTCCTGCTCATTGAGACAAAATACCACGTGCTCTTCTGTAAATACTGCTGACCCAGGTTCGCATCCATCATGGCAAAATTCCACATTTAAATGAGCAAACAGCTTGGTGTTTCGTCTGTTGTTGCTGTTTTTTCTTTTCCTTCAGATCACATGGAAATGACAAAGTACACAGTAAATATATTTTGATAAACCCTAGGCAATGTGGTTAACAGCTTGGATGGGTGGTTGCCTTCAATTAAAAAGGGCATTTTTTACAAAATAATAACTGGACACGATAGATACACTGATTCTGACCATCAATATCATCATCTATTTTCAGTTTTTCTAACTAGCTATACAAATGCACTGAACAGTTCACATTAAGAGATAACTACAGCCTGACCAGGCGGTGGCGCAGTGGATGAGCGTAGGACTGGGATGCGGAAGACCCAGGTTCGAGACCCCGAGCTTGCCAGCTTGAGCGCAGGCCCATCTGGCTTGAGCAAAAGCTTGCAAGCTTGGACCCAAGGTCGCTGGCTCCAGCAAGGGGTTGCTTGGTCTGCTGAAGGCCTGGAGTCAAGACACAATCAATGAACAACTATGGTGTCGCAACAGCAACGAAAAACTAATGATTGATGGTTCTCACCTCTTTTCGTTCCTGTCTGTCTGTCACTATCTATCCCTCTCTCTGACTCTTTCTCTGTCCCTGGAAAAAAACAAAAAGAGGTAACTACAGCCTGACCTGTGGTGGCGTGGTGGATAAAGGTTGACCTGGAACCCTGAGGTTGCCAGTTCAAAACTCTGGGCCTGCCCAGTCAAGGCACATATGGGAGTTGATAATTCCTGCTCCTCCCCCCTTCTTGCTCTCTCTCTTACTCTCTATTCTCTCTAAAATTAATAAATAGAATCCAACAAAAAGTTTATATTAAAAAAATTAAGAGGTAACTACTGGTTTCAATTAAACAAGGCAGGTGGTACACATATGCTGCCTTCACTAAAATGAGAATAAAAGAAGAAAATATTTTTTTTTTAAATTTAAGGCATAAATCCATAAGAAAAAAGAGCCTGAAGGAGACAATAGCCAATGAGAACTGGCAACAAAATTATGGGGGCTGATAAACACACAGAAAGTTCAGCTGCTACAGGAGGAAAAGCTAAGAAGTAAGGCAACTGATTCCTGGTGCAGAATTTGGAGAGGGTTGGGGACGAGATAAGCCAGGTGTGATAGAGGGAGTAAACAAGAGCTTTTCTCCCTGGAGAGGTACAAACAGCTGTGTCCCTGAGCTCAGAGCACAGGCAGTGAAGAGTGTGGGGAGACACTGAACTGGACATTGGGACTGAATACAATTTGACATTCTGAAAAATGACCCACCACAGACCCATTGCCGGTGTGCTCCCAGAATGCTGGTAGCTAGACTTAACCCCATTTTGCAACCCCGACTAGGATATTAGAGAACTTTTTTGGGGGAAACAGCATGACCTAAGAAGAAAGTCCCACAGTTATTCACATTTTTCAGCCCTCCAATAAAATGAATGGGTTGCCATGTGGTCACCCTCTGGGGAAGATCATTGGCTCACAAACTCTGCCTAATATACACAGCTTCCAATAAGCTTTCTGTTTCTTAACATTTAATTTTTAATAGTTAGAAGTTATAAATAGTTAAAAAAAACATATGAGTAAAGCCTCTAATCCAGTGGTTCTTAACCTTTTTTGAGGTACCGAACCCACCAGTTTCATATGTGCATTCACCAAACTCTTCTTTAGTGATAAATAAAATATGATTTTATTCCCCAAATTCAAGACATAGGTATATGTTTTTTTACTGGTGCACAAAATGATCCGTGCATGAACATCACCTTGCTCAAAGAACAAAACCAACAAAGTGCCTGAACTCACAACAAATTACAGTATTACTTTATTCTGGCCTCCGCGGCGGCAGAGGCTTCTCCAAACCCGAGACCGACTCATCGAACCCCTAGGGTTCCATAGAACCCAGGTTAAGAACCACTGCTCTTACCCAAAGATAGAAAGATATCCACAGAAAGACAAGAAAATACCATATCCATAGGAAAAGAGAACAAAATGTTATTATAATTATATTCAGAGACAAAAATAAATTCTTGGAAATTGCTGTGTAGCGGCTCTGTTAGGCTTGCTCGCTGGTATACCAGCTGCAAGCACTTTGCTTGATTAGTGTAAAAGCACGTGGCAGTGTATACACATTTAATTAAATATATCTTCCACATTTCTCACCATTGATTAGTAAAATGACCCTCTAACAAATAGCTCCCCTGGGAATAAAATAGCTTTCAAAGGAAGTTAGCTGTCCTTTCAGAAAATAAACTAGCTCATAAACTTCCTATGTCACATAAAGACAGTATGACTACTTATACAGACTACGTGATGATGTAGCTTCAGGCATGAACGCACATACACGCATGTGCACACATGCGCACACATAGGCACTCAAGAGCAGCCAGCCAAGAGAGAAAGAACCTTCTGACTCAGCCTGTTACAACAGCAACACAACTCTATTTGTTTAATTGCACCAGCTGCACAAACACCATTGACCCCAATATGCCTGAACTAATACTTCTCAATCACACTAGAATGTGCATGTGGGTCATATTAGGATTTTGTTAAAATGCAGATTCTGATTCAGCAGTTCTGGGAGGAGCCTGAGGTCTCAGCAGCCTCCAGGAAATGTGATGTTTGGTCCATGGACTGTATTTTCAGCAGCAAAATTTTAAACGGTGCAAAATGTGAAAAATGTTTGAAATTTGCCAAGTATTGTATTTCCATGTGCTTATAAAAAAATAGAAGCTATCCAATATCCTAGTTAGTCCAATTATATATTTACTTCTGATGGTTATTCTTTGGTAGTTTACTGTTCTTTGCAGTTTTTTTTCCCTTAGGTTCATAGTAGATGCTTAAGTCTGTTTTGCATGAGATTGTACACTTCAATGGACTGTGAGAAAAAAAGAGAGTGAGAAAGATAAAATTTAACGAAACTGCAATCTGATATATATAAATCCATTCTCATAATTTGTAGATTTGACAAGAAATTGGAAGCAAAAACATCAAAGACAAAATCACATCAAATATCTTACTATTATTATTTATTTTTGCTAAAGCACATGGCCTTACGAGTAACCCTATTAAATGTTATACATGTATATATAAATATCTAAATAAATAAGTGAATATAATAAAATTAGAAGAGGAAAAGTTGTCAGAATTATCAGTGACTCTACTTACACTTTTACTCAAGTAATAATTCCTTTCTGGGAAGTGCTACTCTCAAAAAGTCACTTCTGGCTATGGGCCCTAATAATGCTCTTGGTCACTTGGGAATACTGGGAAATACTCCCAGTTTAGACATACACACTGACATCACCACCACTTCCCTCATCAACAACACCGAAGTTAATGGATGGCATTCACTTTATTTTCAACCTTCCCACACTGGGCATCCCATCCCAACATATTTTTCTTAAACCTTTGATACCCAGTAATGCCTTTCTTCTATTTCACGAAAACAACTTTCCAGCAGATAATTAAATGAGTGGGGAAGTAGAAATAAACAGCAGTGGAGAAATTTCAAAGAAGTTGATTATCTAATGATAATAATAACTAATACTTACTGTGCTTGTGGTGTGGTAGGTAGTGTTCTAAGACTGCATGTGGATGAACTCACACTGCCCTGTGACACTGATGAGCCAAGATAAGGAGTACCACTGTGACAGTGTGTGTGTGTGTTTTGTGAGGATGTAAGCTGTGGGTGTCATTTTGTTTACACATATAGTTATACATTTTAACTTTTTAAGTAATTTCTAGTTAATATGCTAGAACTGCACTGTCCAGTATGGTAGCCACCTGCCACACGTAGCTAATGTGCATGGAAATAAAGCCAGTGTAAAATGAGATGGGCTATACGTGCAAAATACAGACAAGATTTTGAAGACAATGTTAAAAAAGAAAAGAATATAAAACACCTCCTTATTATTTTAGATTGATTATTGAAATATTTACAATATCATGGGTTAAATAGAATACTAATATATTACTAAAATAAAATAAATTATAAGTAATATAGTGATATATTATTGTTGATTTTATTTTTTTCCTTTTTTAATGTGGGTATTAGAAAATTTTAAAATGACCCACGTGACTAGTTTCATATTCCTAGAGAATAGCACCATGATAGAAGCACATCTCCCAGTCTTCTGCCGGCGAGGAAGGAATAAGGTGGAGAGCCTGCACTTGGTTAGTTCACAGCCCTGGACAGGTCTTACTTCTCCCCGGTGTGTTTCTGTCTTAAGACCTGTGTGTTGATCTAAACTGGTGGTTTTTAGCCCGGATCACCAGTAGAATGATCTTGGAGATTTTAGTAAACATGGCAGCCTGTGCCCATCTGCAGAGATTTTGATGGTTGGGCAGCTGGGCATCAGAAGCTTTAAAAGCTTGCAGGTGACCGGAAGGACTGGCCAAAGCTGAGAACCAGATCCAGATGGGAACACGGGACTCAGTCCTGGTGTCGGGTGGGGTGGACACGGTAGGTGGGCAAGGTTTGCAGCCGTGTCTTGTCTCAAACTTCCTTGTAATCGCTCTTATTGAAATCTACCTACTCATTGATCAATGTCACCCCATTAAATTTAATTTTCTAAATAAAAAAATTTAATTTTATGTTTATACTATAAAAAAGAAAGAAAACTAATGTGCAAGGGAAAACGCGCACTCCAGATTCCAGAGAGAAATGAGAGACAGCGAAGGAATGGGGCTAAATGAGGGGTAAGAGAAGCCAAAGCCGCAAATGCCTCAGTTTGATGAGGTAGTCTTTCCCCAGGAACCCGAGGGCTGGTTACAGGTGCACCCCACTCAGGTCCTCCCCCCCACCCGCAGCAGCGCCTGAGAGAGGCGGAGCCGGCGGAGAACCGCAGTCCTGAGCAGAATCTGGCCTCCGCTGCGCTGCCTGTGTCCGTGGTCCCCTTCACCCTCCAGGGTGAGCAGAAGGCTGACTGCAGTGGTTCTTACGTACTTAGTCAAAGGAAATGCTCAGATTCGTTGATATAATGATATTCTAAACATCTAGTATGTAGAGAGTCTCAGAATTTAGGTAAATTCCACTTAAGAATGTAGAGTTTATATGAATTAAGATAAGAAGGTGCTCCCATTCCTCCAACCGCCTCACTTCAATCAAACCTTCCCCCAAGATATTCCGCAGCACTGGGATCTCAGGGCAGTACTTGGTTACCACTTTATTAAAACTGTTGGCCCAGGTTTTTCTGTATAATAGTACCGTATTTCCCCATGTATAAGACGCTCCCATGTATAAGACACACCTTAATTTGGGGCCTGAAATTTGAAAAAAATAAAAGTATTACATAAAGTTATTGAACTCGTTTTATTCACCATAAAATTCATGCAACTCCTCATCTGCGTGAAAAAGTGGGAAATGCAAGTAAAAAAATCTACAACCACTGTATAAGAAGCACCCAGTTTTTAGACCCCAATTTTTTTGGAAAAGATGCGCCTTATACATGGGGAAATACGGTAACTTTCCAGCCCTTTCCTGGCAAAGTAAGTGTTCATGTGGCAGATGTCTGTGTCAATTGCCACCCATCCTTTGATATTGGAGAAAAACAGGTCTTTCACAACTGAGAACTTCTCTGAGACTAACACTAGATGTTTTCCTTCTCCCTCCTTCCAGCTCTTCTTTTCTTACATTTATAATTTGCAGTGTTATATGATTTTTTTCATATTCCCAACTGGTTAACTAAATACCCAACAATTTTGGTCTCAAATTTACCAATGTGAAAATGGCCTGAAAGACAATATTTTTAGGCTTTTACTATCAGCTACAGCCAGATGATTAAAATACCTGTGGTCCCAGGTACGGCACCATTTCTCTCGGATATTGGGAGCTGGTACCCAGGCCGTGCTGTCACTAACCAGAGTGCTATCTCATTTTAACTTTCTTCAAGTAACTCAAAGGTGAGAGCCACCCACGGAAGGCACATTTATGAATGAAAGCATTCATGGTCAGGCTTCCTGCCTTTTGTGTTTTCTTATATCTCAAGTTGTAACTTTCACATGACATAAACTACTTGAACAGTTTCTATTTCTATCCTGTGTCCCCCGGGGGAATATTTGACAGTGCGTGCAATATTTTATAAAGAATCCTTTCCTCTGGCCGGCATTCAACTTTTATAATGTATTTTTAGATCTGGAAATACATTCTCCTCTTCCTCCACCAGCATGTATATTTTTTCCTTTCCTCTTATTCCTTCTAAACTGAACCAAAATCTGTTTCCTGACAAATTGAGAACTGAGAAATGTCTGCGTGGGGAGAAAAGCGAAGACACATGTCATGTTGTAATTTTAGCAGAAATGTTGCCCAATGACAAAACCAGAAGTTGTCTCGTGATGTTTTCTTTTGCTCACACTAACTTTTCCTATTTTGCTCTCACTGTCATCTCACTAAAGGCTGCCTCCCATTCAGATGTTGTGACTTGCTTTTACATCAGCAGAAAACTGATTTTTAAGGATAAGAACAGCATGGTGGCTTTAATTTGGAGAGTGGGGAGGACAACTGTATGGGTTGACTGTCATTTTGAATTTATTGTAAATACAAAAATTAGGCTGCCTGTTAGCCATCTTCCTGATCTTGAAGTATCTGTTACTGGGTTAGAAAGTTTGTTCAGACACAAGGACTTATCAAGCACTTGCTAACTTCCAGGCAGGGCTGCAAGCTCCAGGAATATAGCATCAGAGCTGAGAGAGCCTCTGCCAGGCTGGTTTTGAAAGAGCTCTGTACCGTCAGCCAGGGCACTTTAGAGATTTTGAAAGAATGGGCAGGTGGTCTGCAGGGCCCTTTGATTAACTGCAATTTTCTGTAGGTCGAACTCAGCCAGTTACCATCTAGGTAATTTCCCGGTAACCCTGGAAATCCTTTCAGGTTAGAACATTCTTCCTTTGGCTTCTTGATTTTTGTCTATCTGTACATGAGCTACTGAAAAAAAGTAAGCTTTTCTGTTTCCTCTCTATGAATTACCTGACCACAAAAACTGGCCTGGGATTCGGATTTCCATCCCATGTGGTGCACAATTGTATTCTGCTTCTCAAAAAATAAAAAAGACAACTAGAGAATATTTCAAAAATTATTTTCACACATGATTATCGTACAGTATTACAATGTATTATGTGCAAAATTCCATTTAAAAAATCATTTACACAAGGAAGTACAACACAGTATGTGCTGAGGGTTCTGGATGTATCAAAAAAGCTAACAAAGGAACAAGGTATGAAGCCAACCACATTTGATGACTACGCATCTTTACACAGTACAATAACATGTTTTTGCAACTACCTGTGTTACATTGATATAAGACCCTCACATTTGTGCCCCCCCAACCAGGTTTCACAAAACATAAATTTACTTCACCATACATTCTTAAAATGCTGATGACCGTTTTGGTGCATTGTGGGACTTTCAGAACTGTTTCCAAAAGCAAATAACATAAAAACATTTTGCCAAATCTCACAGCATATTGACAATATTTTCAGCATAGATGGTTCCTTCTATCTCCTTTGCCCACTTCCTTCAAGGAGCCTGAACCAGCAGACTAACTCCTTAGTCCTTTGTTAGAGCCTATATTTCTCTCTCAGTCTCTCTCTACATTCATTTCTCTCCTGATCCTCAGCATCACTTGGGTAAAACATGGAACAGCACAGCATCTCTGAGCATGAACAGGGTAACAACAGTACATCAGATTTCCAAAGGCATTCTGTGGCCAGTGTCAGTAATACATCACTTTAAGAAATATAGCAGTCTCTCCCCACAAAGTTGCCGAAGCATCCAGTTAGAGAAGAGAGACTTCTAAAACACAATACTCTCAAATCCAGCAAGAGATTTTTTTTGAATATTAAATGTTAAAATCACATGCATAATTATAGAATATTTTAAAGTTACAAAAATATTTTAAAAACCAATCCTGACAGTTTACCTGCAACTGCCATAAAAATTTCTATGAAATATATAAAAACACAAAGGCTCTTTGTAAAATAATAATAAAAAAAAAGACAGAAAGAAAAGACAAAAGTGAAAGGATGAGGCCACCCACAGAACCGAGAAGAACCTGATGCCGGCATCGGCTGGTCTTTTCAAACACCTGCTGTTGAATTCAAGAAAAGAGCTTGTATCTTAAATGTTTATTCAGCACATGGACATATAGGTGAACCCACCCAGAACCTGGCTGAAGATGGGTAGCAAACAATCTTAGACACTTGGACCATCAAATGCAATTCTCCATCTCTCAGGGGAATCCTACTGTTTCATGAACCTCAGCTACCTTGCCTGGGCAATGTGGGTGAAGACGCACTTGGCCCAGTCAGCCTGTGGAGGGCTTAGTCACTGAACCGAGAGGTCTCCAAGGAGGTGACTGCTTTTCAAGCACAAGCATGTGGAAGCCAGAGGCTAGGTTCCTCACTCCTTTTTGAATGCACCACTGGATAGTCCTAGGTGTCTTCTAGGAGGTGGTGAGGTCTTCTTCTCCATTCTGGAAAATGACGCCATAAGGATCGTTCTTGATGCGCTTGTAGACGAAGTGGAAGATGTGGGGTTGTGGGCGGCTGTGCAGCTCAGCCTTGATTTTTTGAGGGTAAGTGTCCTCTGCCAGCTGCTGCCACGTCTCGTCAACGAAGAGGAAGAGGCTGTACTCCTCAGGGTCCCCCACCTTAAACTTCTCGGCGCAGAGCTGACACACATCCTCGGTGGTGACGTACGGTCTCACGAGGAGGGTCTTTCCCGTGCAGCCACTGCTGACCTCCTGGAATGCAACTCGAAGGTAATTCTGCAGGTGAAAAGAGAGATGTTGGGGGTCAAGTGAGAAGAGGAAACTGAGGCAGAGCAGCAATAAGCGAGCACCTGAGAGGCAAGGAGAAGCCGAACCTGTGCGCCACTCCAGGCTCTGGCTCCTCAGGATGTATACTGTCAGGACCGCAAGGCGCCATGTGCAAGGAAGGAGGCTGAGCTAAATGCGGACAGTGGTGAGAGCAGCTCTATGGACACATGGCAGTATTTTAATTCCAAATTTAAGGAGCAGGAAGTTCACTCCGCTGTTTGGAAGTGTCCTTCATAAACCCTGGTCAAGAAATCCCTGGTGAAGAGTGTGACCCAGATTCGAGCTGGGTCGATTCCTAGCTTAGAAAACAAACGAAGCAGAAGAGCCGGAAGCACGAGTCAGCAGGAAGGGACATGAAATATGCAGAGCACAGACTGGACTCTCTCTGGACTACTCTTCATGAAGCCTGAGCAAGGGCAAGAATGTTTGGTTGGACCAGAAGATACTGACAATGTGTGACCATTTTTCACCTTCCCACATGGCAATTTCATGTGGTTCAACATAACACAAGTATCTCTGAGTGTAATATAGAAAAAGTCAGCAGGAAGAAAATGTTGATTCTTCTGAAAGGCTTTGGTGATGGAGCTGATTACGTGCAAAGTGGTATTGCAGGAACGTACCAGGAAATGTTTGCAGGCGTGGCACTGTGGCTAGCACCAGGTGTGTGCCATCATGAAGTGCTACACAGCCTCGATCCCACGGACGCAAAGCCCAGATGAGGCATAAAGATCCTACGCTCACACCAGGCTCTCTGAGATTTCGTGACCCTCAGTAACATTAATTTCCTCCTCTTTGGGAGAGGGATTACCAGACAAAACAGAGAATACCCAGTTACATTTGATTTTTCAGACAAAACATTTTCCTTTTCTAAGTCTGGCAACCCTATTCAGGAGTAAGGGAAGTGGTGATCCCTATCCAGGGTCCCACAGAGTCACAGTGAGGGTTTCCTGGGTTGCTGGAAGGGCAAGCTTGTCAGAGGGGAGGCCAGTGCGCTCTGCATGGCTAAGGTAGCTCTACCGTGCTTGATTAGAACACCTCAGCAAACTCACATGCTCCATCTTACCTCCCCTCCTCTCCCATTTCAACCCCCCAACACTTGATGTCCATTTACTCATCGACTTCTGAAGAGAACTCTGTGAAAGAAGTTTACATTTTTTACATTTGACCAGTGAAGATCTTGAGGCACAGAGAGACTGAGCAACTTGTCCAAGGTCGCACAGCGAGGAGTGGCAGAGCCAGCATTCCAGCATCTTCACCACTGGGGGTGCTGCCTCTCCAATGTGAGGAGACTTGTGTGTGTGGCTGTGACCCACAATTTAGAAGTTCTAAGTGGAGCTTTGGGTCTGAGTGTTTTTACACTCAAATTGAGTGCTGAAAATTCCCTTCTTGGGTTACATTCTGAGGTGTGCATCTCCTGGGTGAGAGGGGCCAGTGGGGAGGGATGTGAGGAAGGAAGGGGGCACTGTGGCCTCTGGAGGTCTCTAGGTTAGCAGCTCCACGTGGAGAGGGCACAGGAGGAAGGGGCTGGTGTCAGGCAGGGAGATGGAAGAATGAATCTTTCTCATTTCTTCTGTTCCTATCCTCCTGAGGGCACATAGCCTTAAGAGTCCCCTCCTAGGGCAGCGATCACAGAACCCCAAGGGCCTGCGCGTGCAAAATCACTTACCACATGGACAGCCGTTCAACAGCCCAAGGGGGCAGGCAAGCGCATAGTAGACAAGCTTGCTTTTCTGATCTATGTACCGGGAAGGAATCTGTGAAAATACTGCTCTCTTACAGAAGAAGCTGATCATCTTGCCTTTCCATGAAGGGCTGACGGAACCGCATGTACCTTTGAGTATGTTCAGAGAATCGAGAGCAGAAAGGGCAAGGAAAGTGAATCGGAGAATGGACACGGACAAATCTGTCTTGCTTCAACATTCACCTCACGACGCAGAGAACAAAATCCCATCAGGCATTAGAATTTGATTTCAAATTTTCAAAATACGATTCAAAGACATTTGCAGACTTATTCATAATTTCTCAGATAGTGAGCAAATCCTGGGTTGTGCTGGGTAAGGATTTCTATAGCCCTTAACCTATCTCTCCTCTCTAAAAAATAGCTCTTTGGGAATTTCCCATTCCTGGCACCAGCTTGTCATCATGGAAAATTACAGATGGGGACCCAGGCTGGACCTGTCCGGCTGCCAGTGAGATTCAGGGGTCTTCTGTTTTGGGGGGATGGGTAGAGAAGAAGGAAGGGGAGAAGAGAAAACGTGAGTGCACCTTTCCCTCTTTTCAGAGAGACCAGGGCTACAGCAGAGTGTAACACTGCTATTTCCACGCGGTCTTCTGATGCAAAAAAACACCCGCCACCTCTGCCAGGAACGTCCTCCTTGGCTTCCTGTCTGCCTAGTGCTCAGCGTCTATGCTGAATGTTCTGGGAGAAATCCTGCCTTAATTTGACTTTGCTTTATTAAGAGCAGGAAGACTTGGGCTAAACCCATATATCTCTTTTTTTAGTCTAAGCGAAACAGAGAAGTGAAACATCAAGGTCAGAGGGTGGCTGAAAATATCTCTTCCGCCCAATGATGTGACACAGGGGGGACCCCAGAGCCCTGAGCTGTGTGCGCCCTGTGAGCCAGCTCTGCCTTCATGACGGACAAAGGAAGCAGCGCGCCTGCCCCCACCCGCCTCACCATCGCCAGCCACGCACCTGAAAGTCGTCCACGGAGGGGATGGTTCGGTTGGTGGTTCTCCTTTTGTGCCACTGCCGCAGGGTGTCTCTGGTCTCTGAGCTGAGCAGTCTTGCAGCTTGTTCTTCTTGGAAATTCTTTATCAGAGACAGTGCCCCGTAGGCGCTTGTCAAGTAATAGCCTCCTAGAAAGGACAGAGAGATGAGTCTTCGTGAGAGAGGGGACGTGCAGAGGCTGCGCCTGTATTCCCCCCACCTCGTCCACTCGCCTTTCCTGTGGAACCACATGAGCACACCCCCACGGATGTAGGCAACCCAGGCCTGTGCTGGGACAGGGACACCGATGGCCCTGCCTGACAGTGTTTTCACCGATGGGGTTCTCACTGCAAGGGGCGAGACATCCAAGAATTTCTAAATTAAGTGCCACTGTGAAAATGTTTTGCCAAAATGGTCAGGCCTTTTCACTGAGGCTCGTCAGAGGTGGGGAGGCATGTGAGGGAGGCGAGGTCACAGCTCTGAGCCCAGACTCAGTTATTTTAGAACAAGAGCCTGCTTATCTCCTGGCAATACTTTCTTTGGGGTCTCTCTTTTCTTTTGGAGTTAATATTTTCTAAATTTTAAATAAAGGATAGGCTTTGAAAGGCCTGCACACGATATAAGTGTGTTTGCAATAACATCTTCCTCCTGCTTTCCTTTCTTGCCTGTACCTAGGGACTAAGGTGACACATGTAGGAAAAAGTAATTTACAAGGAAAAGCACCTTTGATGGTGCATTTAGGAATGGTTTCTCATGCTTGGGGAGTGTTAAGAAACTACAGTGCCATGAGATACAAAGAAATGTGTCCTCAGTTTTGTCCTCAACTAAAATTTGGAGCCTTCTGAGGAACTTGCAAGCACTGGGCTGTAGAGCCACTAGGAGGCGCCCCAAACGTTTATCAAAGATTCCCTAATTGGATATCGGCATTTTACAGTGAGAGACACCTTCTTTGTCAAAGTACTATTGAATCTCTACCATGAGCCCAGGACAGGCACAGAACGAGGTAGGTTTATAAGAAGTAGAGTCTGAGTCCCTGCCCCATAGGCGCCTGTCAAGTAATAGCCTCCTAGAAAGGACAGAGAGATGAGTCTCCGTGAGCTTCAGGGTCTGGTGGCGAGAGAGGGGATGTGCAGAGGCTGTGCCTGTATTCCCCCCACCTCGTCCACTCGCCTTTCCTGTGGGACCACATGACACACCCCCAAGAGCACACCCTTAATGCCCCGCTCTGACCACTTGTGCACTCACCCCCACGGAAGTTTATCTATTTATTGAAGAAAACGGACACTGGTTGTTTAATGGTGCAGGGACCAGAGTTAGTTGTGATTAAATCAGTTTTGTGCAGAAGTACCCTTTTCATAGCCAAAGTATTTAGCTGCTAATACAAGGCCCCAAACAACTCTGTGTTCAACAAGTGACAACAGTTAAAATGGCAACTGGCACGCCGCCTGAGAAGGGAGCAGAGCCCCTGTGACTCACAGTGGACATGAACCCGGAGGAAGAAATACCTTCGTGCTTTTCGGGTTACTGGCAGAGCTTTGGGGGCAGCATCCTCCAGGCCTCTCTGAGCAACACGCTTCCCATGCCCACGTCACATGTCAGGCTTTTGATTTAGTTATTTGAATAGTTTAGGCCCCATCAGCTGGGGGTAAGTTCCTTAGGGCAGTACCACATGCTAGCATAGAGCTGTGAGTAGCTGAATTCTACTAAATATTTGCCCCAATAAACAAATCAGCACATGACTGAATGTGAAAAGCTACACAGAATTTCTTTTCTTTCTCTTTTTTATTAAGTGAGAAGAGAGGGCAGCGGGGTGCAGAGAGATAGACTCCCCCATATGCCTTGACTAGGATCCACCCAGCAAGCCCCATACAGGGGTGAAGCTCTGCCCATCTGGGGTCACTTCTCCATTGCTCATTAACCAAGTTATTTTAGTGCCTGAGGCGAGGCCATGGAGCCATCCTCAGCGCCTGGGGCCAACTTGCTCGAGTCATTCAAGCCATGGCTACAGAAGAAGAAAGAGAAAAAGAGAGTGAACGTGGTGTAGGAGGGGTGAAGAAGCAGATGGTCACTTCTCCTGTGTGCCCTGACCAGGAACTGAACCTGGGACATCCAGACACCAGGCCAATGTTCCACTGCTGAGCCAACCGGCCAGGGCTACAGAATTTCAAGAGAAATCAATATCGACTTAAATATTCAATTAGAATTAGAGCTGAGACTTGAAGGGACTGCTACAGTTGACATCGAGAGGGAGGGTGTTTCCTCTGGATGTCATATGTCAGACTGCATGGCTCTGATCTGTTCAGGCCGCTAAGGAGAAAACTCACAATGCTGGAAGCGCAGAACTGACGCACTTGGGAACATGTGGATGCAATTAGAGGAAGGCTCGTCTTTCGGCAGAACTATATCCCTACCACAAGAGCTGTGCACTTTAAAGGGGTTCGTGATGCCTTTTCCGTAAATGAAATTACCTGCTTAAATAGCAGAAAAAGATGTGGGCTGCTGCCCTGCAGACAGTGGGCCTTGGGCAGGCCGCAGAGGCTGAGTTGGGGCGCGGCTCCCTGCTCAGCAAGCTCCAGTTCACTGAAGTGCAGGCCTGGCCTAGAGCCCCGGCCAATGTGGCTGGGCCGCCTTGCTCTCCCGGGGATGGCGGCCAGGAAGCTCCAGACACAGTTAAGTGGAAGCAGGCTCTAGTTGAAGCATGAGCTCACAGGCTGCCCTATATGTTCACTAGCTGGGTCTCTGTGTTTCTCTAATGTGTGACAGCAACCTGCTTGTCTGCCATCAACACAGAGTCCAGGGCAGCTTCCTCCTCTGGGGAAACACTGGGAACGGTGGCAGGAAGTAGCTATCTAGATCCTCGGGCTACAAGATGTATGCATATGCTTGTCTTAAGTACACATCATCAGCAACAGAATGGTAATTTTCTGGTGATACTGGCATGCTCTTTCCCTTAAGTGCCAAGAATTTGACATACTTTTCACTAAAATTAAACATGATTAAAACTTAAAAAAAAAAAAGACAAATAAACCCACCCAACCTGGACGCATACAAAACTATAAAAATGATGCAATATGTAATGATGGCCTGTATGCTTCTCTTGGTCGCTGGACAAAGCCACATGCCTTCCCCTCCTGTCAAATCCAGGGCAGAGCCCGTAGGGAGAGCTCCAGGCAGGGCCTTGGTGGCTGAGGGTGTAAATAATATGGGGGGTGGTGAATAGGCAAGAGGGTAAAGGGATAAAGAGGCCCGTTCACATCTGTCTGGGGTAGGGTGACAAGGTGACAGGATATTCACCACTAACCCTTAGTCAGCATTAACCCTAGAGGGGTGGGAAGGTGTACCTGTGGGCTCTGAGGAGGAGGACAGGCCTGATAAGAAAGTCCAGCACTAGGGGTCCAACGAACAGTTTCTGAGTAACAATTTATAGAAGTCCCCCCTTCAGGGAAACTCCAAGTATGATGCATTCCTTAGGGAATCCTAAAACACTCCTAGATCTTTCTACTCAAGCCCAGAGCTCAAGCTCACTGGAGAAAAGAAAAAGGAAAGTTTAGGCAACAACTCAGCAGGCAGGGTCCATCTGAGCTCCTCCAGGGAGGGACACACGGAAAAAAGAGGATCCACAATGCACAGGCCGACCTTGTTCTCCTTTGGAAAGACAGGCTCACAGAGGAGCCCCCGTTATTTCTGCTTTCCAAGGCTGCGTACCACGATGACAAACACCCCAATTATTTCCCTGATAGAATACCTAGCCAATGTGTAAAGAGAAGGAATTTCTGCTCCGACATGTTGGGTTCAGGCAGACACAAGGAGGAAACTGAGCTGCCACGGTTAATTGAAAACAAATCGCCCAGATCTTCCTCTGCGGTATTTTCGGTTTAGCAATGAACAGATACTGTTGTGTTTCGTTTTAATAAAAAAAAAGGAAATGAGTGCTGTTTCTATCTTGAAAACAAAATCTTTTTTGAATCATGAAAACAAAAGAGGGGCCTTCATCCGTTTCACTGGTATAACAACAGGACAATTTTTTGACATTGGGGATATTTGCTAACAGAAGTTTACAACTTCCTCTTTTAAAAAAAAAAACCAAACATTTCTTTTTCAAAATAGCATTGATTCTATTGAACAACATTTTCATTGCAATGAACTAATCTCAGTGAAGTATAATTATGGCAGAGTTACATATCCAAATTTCCTAAAAATAATATGTATTACTTTTGTAGTTAGAAAAATATGTCAGCACATTCTTTTAAATGATAACTTGACTTAATCTTTAGGATTTCCAAAAAGGTTCCCATGTAACTGCTTAACTGATGGTTTTTTTGTTCGTTTGTTTGTATTTTTGTTTTTAATCGATGGGGGTTTTTATTTCAGGGTATATTTTTGGAGCTAGATACAGGTGGTGGGTTGCATAATACCGAGTTGTACTAAATGCCACTGAATCAGTCACTTCAAAATGGTGGATTTTGTAGTGTGAGCTTCATCTCCACAACAAAGAACAAAACCTGCCAGAGCACCCCACCTCCCCACCTCTGCGAAGGCACTTTACCTTCTCCATGCAGCAGCGAGGGGTCTAGGAGCTCCATCATGTACTCGATCTCCGTGTCCAGCTCCAGCATGTCACATTGTGCGAGGACATAGGTCAGGACTGGGAGAAAGTCGTCAGCGCCATACATCCTCCCTGGGATTAGGAGCAAAGGGGAAGACAGGCATATTTTTACCAACATATCTTTCATATCCTCCTTGCTGCTTTTATTAGATGATGAGGAGTCATCCTGGGGAAATGTGTTATTTATAAGCAGAGGTGGGTGTTTCTGAAATCCTGTGCAGCCCACCACTTTCCCAGCTGCTCATGGCTCAGACCAGCCCTAACTCAATTTCAGAATGAGCATCTAGGAACACACAGAAACCACTTTTCTCCCTATTGTCATGAGTTACATGTTATACAATACAACACAGTACTTTTAAAAGTTTAGCTTTCAGCAAGCAATATTACAAACCAATTTGCAAAGTATCTTTATTATGTTAACCCTTTGTGTCTTGTTTTCTACTGCTGTCTGTGTAAGTTAATGACAAACATGATAGACCAAACTCAAGCCAGGAATAAAGGTTGCTCTCTGCACAGTTAATTTATTTAAATCTGCTAATTCAGCATATATTGAATAGATAAATGTGATTAATGTGTGGCTAACATATTTTAATCTTTATTGCTATTTTTCATTACAGTGGTGATTCTCAGTGAGGGTGAGGGGTGATTTTTGTTCCCCAGGAGAAACTGGCATTGTTTAGAGGCATTTTTATTGTTGGGACTGGTGGGTGGGGGTGCAGTGGCATCCAGGATGCTGGCGAACTTCCTACAGGAAGTAGACAGCCCTCACCACAAAGAATCGCCTGGTGAGGATGTCATTAGTGCTGAGGTTGAGAAACTGCTTCAGAATAATATAATTCTGTACAGCTGTTTTCTGGGATCTTTTATATAAAAGATTTCAGGAACTATAAACATATATTTTCTATAAGTAAAGTATGCTGGCAAATTTAAGAGGTGATGTTCATATGTTATCATTGCTAGCCTAAGAGCTCGTGCATTGTCTGACCTGTGGTGCCACAGTGGATAAAGCATCGACCTGGAATGCTGAGCTTGCCTGGTCAAGGCACATACTACAAGCAATCCAGGAACTATAGTGAAACAGCTATGAGTTGGTACTTCTCACTCCTCTGCCCCTCTCACACCTCTCTTTGTAAATCCAATAAATAAAAATCTTAAAAAAAAAAAAAGACCTCATGCATTAATGTCTTTCCTCAACAATTTGAATGCACACAAATTTCTAGCTACTTGAGTGGTTAACAGGGCTTGTGTTTCTCTCTGTTCCTCCTCCATGAAGCAGTTTTACTCAGAGGAACGGTGGCGGCCATCCACAGGATTATAACAGGCTCCCTGCAGACTGGAACAATGCAGGGCTTACCATTACCCATGAGACAAGGTTATGATCTAGAAGAAGCAGCACAGGGGAAATCCCGGGTTTACTTCCCAACTTTGTAACTCTTTTATGACTTCCAATTACATTGCTTCAGCTTGTGGAAAAGGAGGAAGAGCCCATGAAATGGCTATAATGAAACTGCATCGTTTATTGAATGCTCCAAGTGACTGACAAACGCTGACACAAGCCCTCACTGCCCAAAATGTAGCAATGATTATAATTAACATTTTGATTACGCTTGGGCTATGCCAGCCTCATCCCTTCTCATGCCCACCTCATGAAGAGATGGGTCATATCCAACAAGAGGCGCAGACACTGCCTCTTAGAAGGTAAAGTAAGGTGGCCAAAGTCCCATAGTTAATGAATCCATTTGTAGAGCTAGGATTTAAACTCAGCCTGCAGAGACTGGACATGTGTTCACTGCTCTGTACTAAATCTTCAATAAACCGGTATCGCAAAAATCCTGTTGCACTCATTTGATTACTTTTTTGGTGCTACTAATCTTTTGCTTGCGACTAATTTGCCAAACACTAACGTAACACTTGCATTTTTGTGAGCAGCTTGGTGAAAACAAGAGATTGAAAGGAAGAGAAACTGGGAATCAGAAAGCCTGGCTTGTGACTGGTCTGGCCACCGGCCACATCCCGGCTGTGGTGGGGAGTGGCAGCTCACCTGAGTTGTTCTCCATGACAGTATAGATAAGCTTGCAGACCCTCAACAGCAGCATGACTTTCTTTTCTGGTGAGTACATCTTCTGCATCATCATGAATTTGACTTTAATTTTCTCCACATCCACAAAATCAGGGGTGGGGGCAAAGACCCCCAGCTCCTGTGGATTCCTCTGCCTCACGAGCTGCAGGTTCTCCTTGAGTTGTTTCCATGAGCCGTCGGCCATGTGGAAGTCCTTCAGCATGGCCTCCACGTGACCCTTCAGGGGCTTCAAGATGCACTTGTGCATGGCTTTTTCCAACACCACATCTGCCAAAGAAAGTGCAGCTACTGTGACCATTGTCTGAAGAAAGAAGAAACGTAGGTCTGCTTTCTCACAATGGACATCTGCAACTCTGCGTACTGGTTAGGTGGACAAGTTATGACTTCACCCCAGCACTGTCACTCTCCAACCTCTTCTTAAAGCCAGGAACAAAAAAAAAAATCTTAATTTTGCTTGCATAGAATCAATGCAGCTAAATATATTTGCTTAAACTACTTTTATGCCCCCTTCTCCATAAGCACAGGCAAATATTTTTAGAAGACATCCTTCTTACCTAGTTCTTTCACTACTCATCAGGTTAACAGGTAAACAAATGTTATTGTTACAGAACGATTTTCTAATAAGCAAGCGTTCAAGATCCCTTAAAATATTTTCTGAGGAAATAAATTCAACTAAATACACATGTTCTCTTAGATTAGAGACTGGACCAAAAACAGTAATTCTTTGTTTCATTTGCTATGAAGGACATCATTGGGACATTAGATGAGATTTGAATGAGGTCCGCAGATTAGGTAATAGTGGTAACACTGAAGGAGTGTTAATTTCACTGTAGTTCTCTAACAATGTTTCTGATTTTAGGAAATACACACTTAGGGTAAGGACACAATGTCTGCAACAGTTCTCAAAGGTTCAGAAAAGAGGAGTGTATGTGTGTGGGGTGTGTGTGTGTGTGTGTGTTGGGTATGGTGTATGCGGGCGTGTGTGCTTGGGTGAGTGTGTGTGGGTGTGTGTTGGGTATGGTGTATGTGGGGGTATGTGGGTGTGGGTGCGTGTGTGTGGGTGCGTGTGTGTGGGTGTGTGTTGGTATGGTGTATGTGGGAGTGCGTGTATGGGGGTACATGTGTGGGTGTGTGTTGGGTATGGTATATGTGGGAATGCGTGTGTGGGGGTATGTGGGGGTACATGTGTGGGCAGGTGCATGTGTGTGGGGGTGCATGTGGGGGGGTTGTGAGGTGCATTCAGCGGGGCATATAAACAAAAAGAGGAAGGGACTGGTACAAATATGATGAAGTTCTAACATTTGGGGAATCTGGGCAAAGGGCAGACATGATTTCTTAGTGCTATTTTTGCAACTTTTCGGTAAGTCTGAAATGATTTCAAAATAAAAAGTAACATTTTTGAATGTTCTTTTGGTGTGGGAGGCATTGTTTCTCTCTCTTTCTGTGAGTGGTCGCCCAGTGGGGTGGCTTTCTTGGCTGATAGAAAATGAGCAGGACCAGAGAGGTGGAGACCTAGACTGAAGACCATTTCTACAATGATAAGCTGTCTGCTCTTTAAACATCAGCTCTTCAATCTCCAACATTTGCATGTTCTCATCAAAGCCACCTGGGTAGTCACCTCACTGAGTATCTGACACTGTAATGAGATTTCATTTTGAAAGTCCATGGATCCGTATACTTATAAGTCTGGGAATAGGTGAGTTACCTCTCTGGGCTTTGGAATTCCCTGACCCTGGGTCAGATCACACTGAATCAAAATTACCACCTATTATTAGAAGGCTGGGGTTCAAAAGAACTCTAAGCTAGACAAACACTGAAAACAATTTTTCTTACAACCCAAAGTTAAAAGGATTCCAAGAGTTATGCTGACAATATCAAGCTTCCCCTGCCCATTTCTCTACCTCCATATCCTAACCAGGAGATCTCTCTGTTTAAATGGAGAGCTTTATTTAACTATAGAAATTCAGACTGAAACAAAAGAAGTTATAAAGTAAGAAGAAAAACATTTTTACTTGACATCTGGCATTAAAACAAATTATTTGTTTACACTGGTTATGTTTTGTTAATAATCTTATGCAACTTCTTAGCAGCTTTGACTTTACTTTTTTTATTACAATGAAAAGTCAGTAATAGCAATTAACAATGAGTGCTCAGTGGGCTAGGGTCTAAGTGCTTTATTTCATTAGGTCATCTTATTCCTACAATTCTGTTATTTTTGCATGCTACTGATATTATGGTCATTTTATAGATGGGGAAACTGAGTGTTAGAGATGTCTAATGGCTTGTTTGAGGCTGCACAATTACTTTAAACCACCAATCCCACCGCTTTTCAAAGTAAATAATCTCTTAATTCTAAAGTTCAAGGTGCTTTATAAACAAACATCCCCCAATTTATTTCTCTCAATCCAAAGGTTCCAAAAGCTACATTCCTGACTATAAATGACCACTCTGTTAGAATTAGGTCACCCAGGGGGAAGGGAAATTATGTCCATCGTTAACTAGGAGTGTACATGAGTGTTGATAGCAGCATTATTTATAATAGCCCCAAACAGGAAACAACCACAGACCCACCCCAGTGGGATGGGTACTAGGACACACTGTATATGCACAATGGAATTCGGATAATGGAAGATGCATCCATAGAAAACAGCACACGGCTGCTCCAGAGGCAACGGGGTGGATCTCACAGATCCAATGCCATGTGGAAGAAGCAGACATAAAAGAGGATCTCTCTCAGCATTTCATATACATGAAGTTCAACCATAGGCAAACTGAATCTATGAAGACAAAGGTCAGGACGGCAGTTGCCTTTAGGGATAAATGGGGCTGTGGGAGACACTTCCAGGGGAGAAGATGTTCTATATCTGGATCTGGGTGCTGGCTACATGGGTGCACACGTGGGTGCACACGTGAAAATTGATCGAGCTGAGCACTTAAGATAATGCACAGTCTATGGAGATAGTGAAACTTAATAACCATGTATAAATCAAACAGAAACAATTAGAGATCAGCCTGGGATGCTCTCCTTGAAACCCAAGGGCAACTTCTAGTCCTGCCTGGGCCAGAGCATGACCACAGATGTCTCCAGCAGGAAGCTCGTCCAAGTGAGCAAGCGGTGCCCTCAGGCAGCCTTTGAGCTGTGAACACCACCCTTACCACCAGTGGGACTGTGGAAATGCTAGGAAGGCTGCAACTGAGGATCCATTGCCAAATGCCCGTTCTTTTGAAACCCAGAATGAAAAATATATTTTTAGCAGTGTTAGATATTTTAGTCCATTTTTAAAGGAATAAGACTGCTCTCGACATTGTTTTTTTAGCGCTTCACTCTTAGCCTCTCTCCAAATCCTTAGTTAAGTATAAGGAATATTGATTCCTAAGGACCTGGGACCCGGCTGGGTTTCTCCAGTAAGAAAAGCAGGCGTTGTTCATGAAGGCACAGGGAATAATGATTGCAGTAAACAAAAGGAACAGAAAATCTTTCAGAATAAGGAATAACTCAGGAAAAACAAAAACAACAACAACAACAAAAAAAAAACAGGAGAAAACAAAACCTGAATGCTTACAATTTCTTATAAATTACTATCTGTTGTTTTCTATTATCTGATTGCTTTAAATCCAAGAAAATAAAATATATACTGTAAGAACAATGGTACTGTTCTAGGTACTTCACATGCACCGAGTCTCCAAATCTCAAACCCCATGGGGTTTCATTTTCTAGATGGGAAACTGAAACCCAAAGACATCAGTGCCACACAGCTAGCAAGACGAGGAGCTGGAATTCGAACCCAAGAAATCTTTGTATTCATCCACAAACAAGAAAATACCAGAGAATTGTTTGAGCTACAATATTGTGAATTTTAGAAACAAAGGGTTAGCTGAATGATTAAAACTGGAAACCAATGTCTGAGAATATTTATATAGATCCTATCAACTTTTCCTAAAGCTCATCCTTAAGGGGGGATGGTGAATAGCACAGCAGTTACTTGGCTGCATACAGCCTTAAGGAGACCGGATGGAGTTCTGTGTGAGAAATGTGAGATGTGCTTCCCTGTTGTGCTGTGACGATCACTGCCCTGCTAGGGATGGAAGGCTGGACACTGCTCCCTGTTGCTTCACTCTGACTGACAGCATTGATTCCAGAGAAGGCCAAAGATCAGACAGGGACTCATCATGAGACTTGGTCCTGCTTACCTAATGCTGTCTAGGGGGAAGTGAGAGCCTGAGAGGTGAAGGTGAAGTCCAGGGAGGATGTGTGTCTTCGAAAGCGTTTGGAGCATGAGGCCTGGCAGCCAGCGCAGCTCTCAGAGACCATGGCCAACCCACTTCACCTCTGTCACTGTCATTACCTAGAATTTCTAAACTGCCATCAGAATCCTTGTCCACGAAGGCAAGGCAGCACGAGCAGTCTGAACCCGACTGATTGCTTGAACAAAACAAAATAATCATGAATACTCTTCAGGGGATTCTAGCAGAACCCAGAGTCTAAACAACATAATATTCAAAATGTACAGGTTGTAGGACAAGGTTAAATGATGAGGTTAGGTCGTGTAGCCTCCTGGTTTATTAGGGTTCTAGCACTCTGGGAATTTTTAAAAAGTAAAGTAGTATAAAGAAAGGCTCAGGACATGAGATGGGTCTTTTTTTGAAGGGAATTCAAACTGTGAAATTTAAACGTTTGTAACTGTGAACATGTACTGGGCATTTAATTTGTGCAGTTCCTATTCTAAGGGGGCTCTATGTATGACATCACTCTCTGCTAACCCTCCTTTCGGCCCGCTGTAGTAGGAACTAGTGTCGTCCTTACTGTGCACACGGGCATGAGGTGCAGAAGTCAAGTGACTTCCTGGGCATTGGAGATGAGGTGCAGGCGTGGTGGTTCCTCCTGCAAACAAATCAGGAGATGGCAGGATGGGTCTCCCCTTGTGCAGGGGCAAAATGAGCTGAGTTTTTCACGTGTGCACATGTATTTTCCATTGGCTGTATAATTGGATTAAGGATTAAAACTAACACCGGGTGGTGCTCCGTGAGTCCCAAGCACTATTACATATTTTCCAACCCTTTGACTGAGATGAGCACATCATCCCTACTTGTCTTAGTTCGCGTTCTCCCAGTAGCTGCCCCTAAGACAAAGAGTAGAGTATGAGTAGTTCACTTGGGAGGTGAGCCCAGGATGCACTAGTAGAGGACGACGGAAGTCAGACAAGAGGGAAGGTGGCCAATGTAGTGGGTTTTATTAAGCCAGTTATCACGGGGCATTATACTCCTGCTCCCTTCAGTGCCTGACAGGGGCTGCTCCCGAGCACTGGGGAGGGCATGCCCCTCCGTCCTGGACAAGGGCTCTGGTGGCACAAGAAAGTATAAGGCAAAATTTTGCAGCTGCTGCAAGGTGGAAATCAAGCAGGTAAGTGAGCATCAGTGGGCAGGCACAGAGGTGTCTAGCAGAGCATGCTCCATGTGAAGACACTGAGGCACAGATGCATGAAGACACAGGACAAAGCACACACAGCTCAGCAGCGGCAGGGCTGGGACTTCCAACCCAGTGGTCCAGCCTGAGTACAGTCTGAGTCCAGCCTGCTCTATCACTCGTTCCTGCCTTTCCACTGAGACACTGATCTCCTCCACCTCAGCACAGCTGCGGCGGGACACCCAGGCAGCCACAACAGCACCTGGTGTCCCAGGGGCCTCAGGTGATGTGAAGTCCAAATGAGCAGCTTCCTACTCTGTGACCTTGAGGGAAGAAGATGACCTTTCCAGGCCTCAGATTCCTCATCTGTAAAATGGGACCACTTAGAGGTTTCCAATGGGATTGTAGGGAGGGCTAGGTGACAGCACACACAGTGAGCACCTAGCATGCACCTGACACCTAGTCAGTGGGCAAAAACATAGATTCCCTCTGCTCCTCCTGAATGTGTGGTACATGCCTATGAAAAGGGAGCAGGTGAAATGATTCAGTCCACTTTGTCTTGGGTTTGTTTTTTTCTGTGTTAACTGTGGTTTTCTTGGTTTGAAATGGGAACTGAAAATGCTTTGAAAAATTAATTGAAAGCCCCTATTTTCCTGTATGCCTTATTCTCACGCAGCCCCTCACACCCACAGGTGCAAAGACAGAAGGTCCGAAGTGTGGCCCTCTGGGTTTTTCTGCCCTGGAACCCCAGTGTGTTGTCACAGCCCCACCCTGTCCCTGTCTAACAGCTCTGACCTACAGAGGAGCCGCACACCCTGGGCTGCTATGTATCCTCCAGACCAGGGGTCCCCAAACTACGGGCCCGCAGGCCGCATGTGGCCCCTTGAGGCCATTTATCTGCCCCCCCCCCGCACTTCCGGAAGGGGTACCTCTTTCATTGCTGGTCAGTGAGAGGAGCACAGGATGCATCCGCACCCATAGTTCCCATTGAAATACTGGTCAGTTTGCTGATTTAAATTTACTTCTTCTTTATTTTAAATATTGTATTTGTTTCCGTTTCGTATTTTTACTTTAAAATAAGGTATGTGCCGTGTGCATAGGGATTTGTTCATAGTTTTTTTTTAATAGATCGGCCCTCCAATGGTCTGAGGGACAGTGAACTGGCCCCCTGTGTAAAAAGTTTGGGGACCCCTGCTCCAGACAGATGGGACTTGAGAGAGCCCAACCCCACTTTAGATGGGAAAGCGTGTGGGATGAAGGGTGGGTTTGGTTCACCATTGGCTGCTTTTGCTCTACTAACTGGGGAGGGCTCAGGCCACACTGGTGTTCCTGCTATATGTCTGCCCACTCCAGGTCCCTGGCACCGTGGTTTGTCACACTGGTGTGCAGCTGTTTATGGCCGGTGTCTGATTTGATGGGTTGGTGAATGAGCTAGAGAGATTTGTTAGAGTTCCCCGACTGTGATCTTTCTACAATGCTCCCCACTACCTTAAAGACTGAGACATTACATGGGGCCGTGCCCCAACCTCGCCTTCCATTCCTTCTTCCAGGCACATCCCACAAACAGCTCATGTTCTTGCCGAAAGCAACAGTGCTACAGCCTGCTGTGCCTCAGTGCCTTTCCACATGCTGTCCCTGTGTTGGGCTCCTCGCCTTCCCTCACACGGATTCCCATGAGGCCTTGCTTTCCCAGCCCCTCTCCCTGCTCCTCCACCCTTTCTGTGAACTCAGCATTCTTTGTTGCCTTTGCCATGGCGTAAGCTTTCAGAGAACTAACTAGACTTCTCTCCTCAAGGGGAAGACCTCTGAACACCAAACTGGGGATCATGACATGAGCCACCAGCAGTCCCTACCTAGCACATGCTCCAAAAGCGACTGTTGAATTGAACTGCCAATCTTCCCTTTGGGAGGCTAAATGAAAATTGTTTCTTTTTACTGCTGCAGAATACAGTGATGCAGCAGATGAAGATGAAGCTACGCCCAGGGTATGCCCATCCATCCTGGACAAGGGCTCTGGTGAGTCCTACAGAGTCCCTTGTCACCTGCAGGGATGCCCTGTGCCTGGCCTTGCTTTCAGTATTTCCAGCAATGCATGCTTCAGCCCATAAATAAGAAATGATCATTAAAGGAAGATCCCACCAGCCCAGCAGAGATGGAAGAAAAATAAAGATGGTAAGTACCAGGTGGTGCTCCACTGGCATCAGTGTTGGTTTGGGTGGGCTTCAAGGATGGGCATTATGCAAAAGTTTATAGGCTATATTCATGTAATATTTCATGTATGAAATCCATCATACTAATTTCAGTGTCTTCTAGTAAAAGGCCAGTAAAAACAGGAAGGAGAGACCAACCCTCCTCACAGAAAAATTCCGAATAGTTTATGTCACTTCCCTGGCCTCAGGAGGTAGAGCTTAGTGCTACCCTTATCCCTTGAGTATGGACAGGACTCAGTTGTTTGCTTCTGAAGAGCAGAGTATGGAAATGGGAGGACATTTAATTTGACAGAGCAGAGACCTGGCAGACTTGACCCTGGGTTGGTGACCCAGGGTGACAACATTAATGTTAGGTCATGTGGGTCAGGCATCCTCTGCTATGGTGTGACGTCACTTCTACGGTGTCCTCTTTCTTCATAAAACAGATGAAAAAGGCAATGTAGCCACCACTTGAGATGTAGGGAAAGCCTGTTGCGTGAGTGGCTCTCCGTCTTACTTGCATCCTGGCTGCCCCTTGTTAAGTAAGCTTTTGTTTCCTCATCTAGAAAAATGGGGGTAATAAACGGGGCCTCCCAAAGCATTAAGGAGATTTAGGGGGATCCTATGGATAAAACAGCTTCTTAAACAATCAAGAACCACATATGGGTGAGGAGATTACAGGGGGCTTTCACTTGGTTCTTTTAAAAACACAGTATGCATGTAACGCATACTCTTTGACCGGACAAGAGGCAGGCCATGAATTTTGGCTTCTAAAAGCAGCCCCTTGGCCTGGACAGTAAGCAAGAACCTCCATAGGACATGGTGTCTGAGGTGAGAGGGCGGGGGCTGTGCCTGCAGGACCTGGTCCCAGTAGAGAGGCTGGACAAGGGAGGCGAGGCAATGGGTGGGACCCTGGACAGTGAGGGCTCCTCCACGCAGAGCCCGCCTCACCAAGACAGCCAATCAGAGCCAGCGTTTCAGCAGGGGCAGGCTACTGGGAAATGGGTCAAGTTGTAAAGATTCTCATGCTTCCATTTCAATCAATGTAGCATTTTAAGTGTCCCTTGGCTCATGCTCTCAATTCCTGTATCAATTCCAAGTTATGGTGCTATTTCCTACCTAGGAGGTACTTATGTGGATGCTTCTACAGTCAGAAAACGCAGCTATCTCCATGTGCCTTACCTTGTGATGCCATTCCCAGCCCCACTTTGGCAGCAAGTGATCTCTGAATTACTGGGCTAACAGTTCCCTTGTCCCATGGAGTCAGGCACTCCTGGGCAGAGACTCATAACTCCAGGGTTGTGAGTTTCTTTCAGTTGATATAATTAACCCAACTTTGTTTTTCTACAGTAGAAATTATATATGCCCAATAGGAAAGAGAAGTGATCTTCCTGCTGTGTTCTTCTATCTATTTAAACAAATTTTCAAAAATAATATAGGCATTCTTTTTGTGTGTGTGTGACAGAGAGAGATTCTAAATTCTGAGAGAGGGGCAGATAGGGACAGGCAGGCAGGAATGGAGAGAGATGAGAAGCATCAATTCTTCGCTGCGGCTCCTTTAGTTGTTCATTGACTGCTTTCTCATATGTGCCTTGATGGGGGGCTACAGAAGAGTGAGTGACCCCTTGCTCAAGCCAGCGACCTTTGGGTTCAAGCCAGCGACCGTGGGGTCGTGTCTATGATCCTGCACTCAAGCCAGTGACCTCGGGGTTTTGAATCTGGGTCCTTTGCATCCCAGTCTGATGCTCTGTTCACTACACCACTGCCTGACCAGGCTATATGCATTCTTTTTATATGTTGCAAGATCAGTCCTCTCTTTTCTCTCTACCCCTTGTTAACTGTAAATGATGTTCAATCCCTCCTTGTGATATGGTCACATGGACTAGGTCAGAAGTCAGATCCCAGGTTTAAATTGCAACTGGGCATTAATGTCTGTCTGGTTACATATCTCAAAATGACTATCTTAAAAAAGGCAGATAATAAGTCAAGGGCTTAAACCAAATTGTGAATTAAAATTTATAAACAAGTCACAGTAGATAATAAAGCTTAAGCCAGACTTATAGAATCACTTTTTAAAACTGATCTTAGGCAAAGTAGGTGTAATTGTGTAACTCGTAGGGAATTTCTTCAAAGCTCCTTTCTTATTCATGCTATGGTCTCTGGTGTCTAGCCACATTTCAGTATTTCTCTATTTAAAAACAAACAAACAAGAAAATACACATGTATAGCCCTGGCCAGTTAGCTCAGTTGGTTGGAGTGTTGTCCTGAGTCAGGGCACATACAAGGCTCAACCAATGAATGCATAAATAAGTGGAACAACAAGTCAATGTTTCTCTCTTTTCCATCTTCTCTCTCTAAAACCAATAAATAAAAAAAGAAACCAATGTATGTTTTCTTAAAAAAAACCCACACATACATATATATATATAAATTGACATTTTTTTTTTGAAATATATGGAGATTCAGTTCAAGGACACATTTTTTCAAATAATTACACATTTTAGAATACAACAATTAAAGAAAGCCAGGCAGTACTGTCCTGTTTTTTCCCTACTGATTTATGAATACAAACAGTTGTGTTTTTTTATCATTGTTGATAGTTGGTGTTGATAGTGGAGAGAATGAAATAGAACATCTGGGACTAGTACCACTTTTGGAGTTGCAGAAATTTTGTTTTTCTTGAAATAAGACTTGAAAACAGGGGGATTTCCAAATAAAAAATAAAAATTATTTTGCTCGAGTAAAATCAAAACACTAATCACAAATGCAACTAGTTTTGCAAAGGGGAGATTTTATTACCAAAGATTTAGGACTCATTTCTCATTGGTTGAAAAAGACTGAAGCAACAGTGGTATGATGTAAAATTTCACCAATGAGAAACACATGTGACAGCAACGAGCAATGTCACACCCTGTTCCTACCTCACTGAATGGTACACACCAGTGATATAAGTAAATCTCACTCTGCCAATAAAGTTACTGATCCCAGGCTTTGAGAGGGACTCGAGGTGGTGTATACTGTATGTTAAAGCATCTGTTTGTCCTTCCAAGTACCACTTTGGAGAGGCAGCAGTGAGTGGAGTAGGTAAGTGTCCCACATGGGAACATAATACACAGTGGGGCAAAAGTTGGTTTACAGTCATTTGTATGGAAAATAATACAAAAAATTAATAAACACTATTATAAAAATAAACTCTGTTTCACGTACTCACAAGTGTAAACCTACTTTTAGGTAAGACTATACCCTGCATGTGGCGCTGGAATGAGTGGAGAACTGGCTCACATGGGAACTCATTGTATCTTATCCTCATTGGCTCCATGATGTCAACCAGCTAATATTTATTCAAGAACCTCTAAATGACCGGGCTTTCGGGTAGAAGTGCAGATGGCAAATTCTTGATGATATGACATAACCATTTAGAGTGAGAGTTTTTCCTTTTCTTTTTTTCTTTTTTCCTTTTTTGCTTAAAGGAACTTGTTAGGGATTTTTGTTCTCTTCTTTATACTTCTCTGTATTTTACAAATAATTTTAAGATAAACATTTGTTATTTTTTTAAGTCAGCAAAAGCTATTTCAAAATAAATATCTTCTTTTGTTGTTGTTGTATTTTTCTGAAGTGAGAAGCGAGGAGGTAAAGAGACAGACTCCTGCATGTGCCTGACCAGGATCCACCTTGCATGCTCACCAGAGGGCGATACTCTGCCCATCTGGGGCATTGCTCTGTTGCAATGGGAGCCATTCCAGTGCCTGAGGCGGAGGCCATGGAGCCATCCTCAGCGCCCGGGCCAACTTTGCTCTAATGGAGCCTTGGCTGCGAGAGGGGAAGAGAGAGATAGAGAGAAAGGAGAAGAAAAAGGGTAGAGAAGCAGATGGGCGCTTCTCCTGTGTGCCCCAACTGGGAGTCGAACCAGAGACATCCACATGCCGGGCCAATGCTCTACCGCTGTGCTAGCCAGCCAGGACCCAAAATAAATATCTTTTTATGATAGTATGTTAACTGAATTTTGGCTAATATAATTCTCAGTCATATTTTCTTTTTTTTTAAATTTAATTTATCAGGGTGACATTGATTAATAAAATTATCTAGGTTTCAGGTGTACAATTCTGTAACACACCATCTGTGTAGTGCCGTGATGGCGACCCTATGACACACGTGTCAGCATTGACATGTGTAGCCATTTTGGATGACACACGGCCGCATGTGGCTGCATACCAGAGAAGTATGGGGCCACATGACGAGAAGGACATTTCATTCTCGGCTCCTGCATGGCCAGGTGCAGTAGTCAAGGATAAAACATTTGCTGTAGTGTAGATACTCTGTGCTGGAGGTCTGTAGGCCAAAACAACAGAACTCCAGCACAGAGCGTCTAGTTCTGGGACTTCTGGTTAGGCTGTTTTTCTCAAAGTGACATACCACCTGAGTTATGCTCGTTTTTTTTGGTGAATTTTGACACACCAAGCTCAAAAGATTGCCCATCACTGGTGTAGTGTATTGTGTATTCACCAAATCAAGTCTCCTTTCCTCACCATTTATCCCCTTTTCCCTCCCTCCCCTTCCCTTTAGTAATCACCATACTGTGGCCTGTATCTATGAGGTTTGTTTTGTTTTGTTTTTGCTTTTGCTTAATCTCTTCACCTTTTCTGCCCAGCTCTCCAACCCCCTTTCTTCTGACAGTTGTCAGTCTGTTTTCTGTATCTGTGAGTCTGTTTCTATTTTGTTTGTTAGTTTATTTTGTTCATTAGATCCTACATATAAGTGAAATCATATGGTACTTGCCTGACTGGCTTATTTCACTTAGTATAAAACTCTTCAGGTCAATCTACGCAGTAGCAAAGTGTAAAATTTCCTTCTTTTTTAAGGCTGAGCAATATTCTATTGCGTAAATATACTATTGATTTTTGTGTTGTTGTTGTTTTTAATTAAGTGAGAGGCAGAGAGACAGACTCCTGCATGAACCCGAACTGGGATCCACCCAGCAAGCCCCCTACCTGGCAATGCTCTGCCCATCTGGGGCCACTGTTCTGTTGCTCAGCAACTGAGCTATTTTAGCGCCTGAGGCGAGACCATGGAGCCATCCTCAGTGCGTGGGGCCAAGTATGCTCAAAGCATTCGAGCCACAGCTGCGAGAGAGAGAGAGAGAGAGAGAGAGAGAGAGAGAGAGAGAAGGGGGAGGGGTGGAGAAGCAGATGGTTGTTTCTCCTGAATGCCTTGACTGGGAATCGAACCCGGGACTTCCACACACCAGGCTGATGCTCTACCACTGAGCAAACCAGCCAGGGCTACCATTGCTTTTTTATCTACTCATCTACTGATGGCTACTTGGGCTGTTTCCAAATCTTGGCTATTGTAAATAACACTGAGTGAATATAGGAGTGCATATAGTCTTTCTTTTCTTTTTTTTTTTTTTTCAGGGATAGAGAGAGAGTCAAAGAGAGGGATAGACAGGGACAGACAGACAGGAACGGAGAGAGATGAGAAGCATCAATTATCAGTTTTTTGTTGCGACACCTTAGTTGTTCACTGATTGCTTTCTCATATGTGCCTTGACTGCAGGCCTTCAGCAGACCGAGCAACCCCTTGCTCAAGCCAGCGACCTTGGGTCCAAGCTGGTGAGCTTTTGCTTAAGTCAGATGAGCTCACGCTCAAGCTGGCGACCTCCGGGTCTCAAACCTGGGTCCTCCGCGTCCCAGTCCAACGTTCCATCCACTGCGCCACCACCCAGTCAGACACATATAGTCTTTCAAATCAGTGTTTCTGGTTTCTTCAGATATGTGCCCAGAAGTGGAATCACTGGGTCATAAGGTAGTCCCATTTTTAATTTCATGAGGTGACTCCATACTCCCTTCCACAGTGGCTGAACCAGTCTACATTCCCAGCAGCAGTGCACCAGGGTTCCCTTTTCTCGGCATCCTTGCAAATACTTGCTGTCTGCTGCCAGTTCTTTCATTTCTTTAGACTGGCTATCATTTGATACTTACCTAGAAAGTGCTGACCTATAGGGCAGTCACAGGAACACATAGGAAAAGTGGCAGTGAGTGAGAGATACTCAGTTCTTCCCATTGGCTTTCCTCTTTGTAATTGAAGAACCACTCTGAAGGAGAGAGATTATGCCATCTCCATTTACCAAATGTATACACAATTGCATTCACATGGTCATTTCCCACATATGAATGATGGCTCTAATTCTACATGGGTAGTTGACTGCTTCCTTCAACTTCCTTAATTTCAGGATGAAGAGTCTGTATATCTGGGATTGGGATTTAAATTTAAATTCCCACTTCCTAGTTCTGAGCTACCTCCTTTTTAAATTGTGGGAGAGGAGGACAGGACCTGGTTTTCTAAAAGTAGAGAACCCCAACTGGCATTCTTGAAAAGCCTTAAGAGCTCTAGTAGACACCTGCTTAGAACAAATTTGAGGTTTGGAATTCTGGGAATGGCATTCAAAGTGAATCTATTCAAACAGAATGACTTCTACCCAGGAAGTGGATATGGTGAGAATGAGCTGACAAAAGAGAGAGAAGGAAGGCCTGGTTTGAACCAAGGCTCCCCTACTTACCAGCAACATAACCCTCTGCAAGTCACTTCATATGTCTCCATTCATGAATTTGCAAACCATGAACAATATCTACACAAATGTGCCAAAACAAACAAACAAACAAAAACAAAAACAAATGTGCCAACACTGACTTGGTTACAAGGCTTAAAGGAGTCATTGTATCAAGCCTGTCATTTAAAAATATGTGAAAATAGACAACGAGATTAAGTCCATTTTCTTGTCAGTCCTAATCTAGTAACTTGTACATTTCAGGGGATCGGGTTTCCAATAATTAAGGTCACCTCTTTCCCTCCAAATGAGCTTGTGATTAGTTTCATAAATTAACCTTTGCACTGGTACACCTTCCTCTTAATCTCAAAGACCCAGCACATTCACTGTCCCTTCAAAACAGAATAATGGTTTCATGATGGAGCAACAGAAATGAAGCGTCTGTTTCAATGCGAAACTTTAAAAAACAAAGCTAACAAACCAATAAAAGAGCATGGCAACGCTTAGGTTGGTAACACCCACATTTCCATAAAGCTTTCATCTAAACTGCCTCAACAAAGGGTTAGCCTTCTCTTCCGGTTCCCCTTAATTTCTTTTTCAATTTAAAAATTCTCTTAAGTTAATTTTTAATTGGGATGTAATTGACATATAACAATGTACTCGTCTCGGGTGTACAATAAAATTTAAAAATGTTTTACAATTCTTCTTAATATCTGATGAGGAAATAAGAATGTAGGCAGTAGCAAGAAAGTGAGGTTCAAAAAACATAGACTTTTGTGCCCCACCAGTGGTGTGGCCTAGTGGATAGAGTATCAACCTGGAACACTGAGGATCCAGGTTTGAAACCCTGAGGTTGTAGACTTGAGAGCAGGCTCATCCGACTTGAGTACAAGCTCACCAGCTTGAGTACAGGGTTACCAAAACCTTGAGCATGGGATCACTGACATGACCCCACGGTCACTGACTTGAGCAAGGGTCACTGGCTTTCTTGGAGCCACCCACCGTCATATCAAGGCGCATATGAGAAGCAATCAATGAACAACTGAAGTGCCACAACTACGAGTTGATGCTTCTCATCTCTCTCCCTTCCTGTGTGTCTATCTCTCTCTCACTAAAATTAAAAAAAAAAAAAAAAAGGAAAGAAAAACAGGCTTTGAATCCAACAGAAGTAAGTCAAATGCTACACCTGCTGGTTACCGCCACCTGTTGTGGCCTTGGGACAAACTACTCCATCTGGCAAAACCCTGCCTTCCCTAGTCCACAGGGGTAATTGCGATGCCCATGCCGGTTGGACAGGGGTGAGGCCAGGGCTCACTGAAATCACTTGAACAGGCCACCTGGCTCAAATTGGGGGTTCCACAGATCTCATCCTCCCTTCTTGTTATGACCTTAGATTTTAAATTAAAAGCTACATTTTTCTTCAACAGCAATGTGTATATTTATTTTTGGAGAAAATGAGGCCTTGTGTTCTAAGAACAAGTAACATATCTAAGCTTTGCTTCCAAAAAAGCTGGCAGAAAAGTTTCTTGGGACCAATACTTGGGCTGGTGCTTAAAACATCAGCAGGGAAGGAAGGAAGGCCCTTGTCCTTTGGGAGCCTTGTCTCTGTAGGCTGGCTGGGATGTCTGCCACATACCTCAGGGCTGACATCAGCACCTCTGCTCTCCCCCGTTAGGCCTCCCCAGAGGAAACTTCTTGGGTAGGTTCTGGGTTCCTGTTAATATTAATTTGATTTGAGCTGGTCTCCCCTGAGAAGCAGGATCAGTGGGATGAGGGGAGGGGGGAAGAGGAGGTCTGTGTAGTTATTTTGATTCTCCTTGAAGCCTTTTTCAAGACTCAGGCCATCATAAGGGTGCATTCCTTCCAGCCTCTCTCATTAGCAACAGCTCCACTCTAACCACGCCTCATGGACAGGGCTCAAACCACAGAAAAACAAACAAGGCTTTGATTCCCCTGTGAGAAAATCAAAGAGCTGCTGAAAGTCACTTTGAAAGGGGGAGAGGAAGAGGGAGGGAGAGTGAAAGAGAGAGAGAGAGACACTACTCTCTATCACATACTGTTTACTACTTTTGACAAACAGACCCAATCAGAAAGAAGAAATCTGTGTTTAGTTTTATGAACTGTCTGCAAATGTTTGATAGCTATTTTGGCTGTTGTTGCCCAGTGAATGAGGTCTCTGAAATTAGTCCTTTAGAGTTAAGCTTCTGGAAAAAAAAAAAAAAATCCCTTCAACACTCTTGCCCTGGAAAAACAGACTGCTTGCCAAATTCAAATTGTCCTTGGCCAAAGTAACTACAACCATAGACCTTCAATGAGGTTATAAAGAAAGTATTTCCCTTTCACTTCAGAGAAAACACCTTTCATGTGACCTCCAAACAACGGTACTTATTTTAAAGGTACACAAAATAAACTTCCCTTCTTTTTTTCTCTTACTCCTAAACAGGCTTGTCACTGACTTCTGTGAGATCAGAAGCCAGCAGGCAGTTACCCTCTGTGAGGAGTGTGATGGGGTCTTCTGGATGCTGCTCATGTCTGCTTATTGAGCTGCCCACTCACTGTCTCCTCTGCACTTTCTGAACCTGAGCGACACCTCGATAAAAGGTCCTTCCCAAACAGCAGAACAGAACACCACTGTCCCCTGGAAGACAGCAAAACCACCTTTCTGTGCTGTCTCGCCTGCAGAGAGCCACTTTTTGAAAACACTCAACAGTCGTGTCACACCATCAGCACAAAATCAGAAGGCAGCCAAACCATCAGAAGGCAAACTCCATCCCTAAACAAAACCATTCTGCAGTTCCCATCCCTCTCTTCCCCCATTTCCCAGCCTGGCATCCCGCAGCCCTGTCAGGTATGAGTGAGGTCCACTTTACGAAGCCAAGTTTCCCTTCACATCGGGGAGAGGAGTGTGCTGCTGGTTGGAACTCCAGAGAAATCTTCACTCAAGCTAACTCAGAACACACTGTCCTGGGAGGTTACTGCATCACACATTATGTACGTATATAAAGGTGGGGTGGGTACTTACCTATTTGGTCTTCCGGAATCAGCGACTCGATGGGGGGGTCCAGCTCTGAGCTCTGAGACAAATAGTTCTTCACCTGGGTCATGAACTGACGGATGGTCTGCAGCATGTCTGTGCTGGACACGTGGCACTCCTTGTTCTCCTGCAGAAAGCTCACGTAGTCCTGCACCAGACAGCCAAAATAGGTGCACTTGTCCCGGGACAGCTCCGCGATCCGGCGGATCATGCGTTTCTCCGGGGTCATGAAGGAGCTGAACACCCCGCTCATCTTGCGCAGCTGGGACTTGACGAGCTTGGGCAGCACGAAGGAGCTGTTCCTCTTCTTTTTGGACTTGATGGGGGGGGCCATGGTCTCCTGGTCGCTCTCCTCTTCGTAGTCCTCCAGGCTGCTGTTGGTGTCAGCCTCGTAGCCAAACAGGGGCATGCTGCGGTCGAACTCGAGCGAGTCGGAGGAGGAAGTGGAAATGCTCATGTCGCTGAGCCTCTGTCTGCCTCCATGCCACGGGGACCGTGATTCAGAGCAGGCGGGCTGGGCGCTTGTGCAATCCCCTGGGGCCTGCGCAGGCGGGGCGCCACCTGGGCTGCCAGCTGTGCGGGACTCCGGCTCCTGCGCCCGCTCTGGCTCCCGCTCCCGGACCCTGCCTGGCCAGCTGCCGGTCAAGGTCTTTGCGCCGCCTTCCGCCTGGAGAAAAGAAGCCTGCTTTTTCAGCCGGGGTGGAGGGATGGGGGTTGGTTTCGTTCCAAGCAGAGCTACGTTCCCATGTTTGTTATGGTTGACTGTTTCTGGCATGCTCGCCCGGGTTCCAGTCCTGGACAGCTGAGGGCTTGTGTGCAGACTATTAATAGCGGGTGGCGGGGGCCTGGGTGGGGGTGACCGAGGCCTCTCTGTGCCATTCGCGCTGGGAGTCCTGGTGCAGGGCCGCTTCAGGCCCCCACTGAGGTCCTGGCTGTGCACTTTCAAGAAAAGAGGATTAATAAAACACAGGGCTCCGTTGGTCTGGCTGCACTCCAGCTCTGAAGGCGTCCTGGTTTTTATAGAATGCACTCCATTTATAAGGCAGAGCTGACGGGAGGCAGGACCGGCACCGTCTGCGCAGGGAGGCCTATGGGGAGGTGGAGGGTTTGGGGGGTTGTTGTCAGCTGGAGAGCTCCAAAAATCTGAAAGTCATTATCAGTGAACACAAGAATGTAAATATAGCACACTTGGGTCATTCCTTCACAAATTAAAAAAAAGCACATTTCATGACAATGCTTGTCTTTGAAGGGGGAGGACTTCATCTGGGTGTGTGTGTGTGTGTGTGTGTGTGTGTATGTGTGTTTCTGCTTCTGCTTGAACGCAGTCCCTTACTGGAAAGGGCCAGCTGCAGCTCACGGGAAGGATCCCGGGCTTTCACCTTTAGAGCCCTTGAGAAATGGATTGATTGGCCCACATACAAAGGCAGCCCAGTCTTTCCGCAGGTGAGGGAGAAAGAACCAGAGACCTTTTTGTTTTTTTACTGTATAAACCTGGAAAAGGCCTGGGCACTCTCCGACTTTAAAAAATACAAGTCCTCTCCCAAAGAAATAGCACCCTTTGCAATTCCCTTCTCCTGGGGGCACCCTCCGGAGCGCCTGGCAGTTTCCCTTGAATGGGCAGGACCAGCAGCTGGGCCTGAGGGATGTTACACAATCTGCCTGGGGTTTTACGTGTTCAGCATTAAAACCCCAAAAGGAGAAAAAAATATATACTCAGGTCCCATCAGCAAAAACAAGGACAGCAAACTTATGCAAATGTTAAGTCCAAGTTCAACCATTTATCTTTGTGGTTTGCTGCCTCCCTCCCCAAGTCCTGTCACCTCCTCATCATGACTATACATATTCAACACTGTGGAGCAGTGCCTGTTGCCTGTTCCCTGTTGCAACTCTACGGCCAGTGTCCCCATTGACAGATGGGTCTCATTTTTCCATGCAACTAGACAGAGGCCGTGGTGGTGATAAATGCTGTCTGTTGTAATTTTCATTTGGAATAATAGTATTGCCTTGCTGTGCTTGCTTAAAACGTGTTTCTTTCCTATGGGCCCAGAATTGCTGGTCATGTGGGAGCACGGAGAGACTGATATTGGCAGCATCCACCCTGCCTTGTCTGTGTTGGGAACACGCCTGATACTAGGGCTCCCATCTTTCCTCCTTCCCTCCCCTCTCGTTCTGTGCTGTCGAACCCGAGAGCCAACAGTCAGCTATCTGCACCTACGGAGCCCTAGCTGTGCAACAGAGAAACTCAGTCTTAAAGTTTACTTAATGTTATTTCACTCAAAATTTTAAAACCAATGTTCAATTTAGTTACTGGAAAACTTTTAAGTAGGTTTGGAATTTGGGTATGTGAATCTACTTTTCCACTGTAAATTTATTAAAAGATAAATACAGATCATGAATTTCTGATGAAAATTTAGTGCCTTCACAGAGATGTGCTGTAAGGATAAAATACATGAATTGCAGACAGTATGTAAAAAAGAATGTAAAATATTTCATTAATATCTTAAGATTGATTATATGTTGAAATAAGATTTCAGATTTATTTCATTAAATAAATTATAACAATTAATTTCAACTGTGTCTTTTCTTTAATGTGGTTACTCTAAAATTAAAAATTACACCCTGGCTGGTCTTATATGTATTTCTATTGGGCAGTGTGGGTCCTGGTGGAACTGCTTCCACTGTTGGAAGGTGTCCTTAGACTTCTACTGCCACCACTGAAAGACTTGCAGGGCTTATACACTTAGCTCACAGGCGTGTGTTTCTCTCATATAGACTATAAACCTGGGTGGTGGGGGAGGAGGAGATGGGTACTATCAACCTTTGAACACTTAGTGTGGGGCATAGTGCCCGCCACCTAGCAAACCTTGCAGAAATATTTGTTGGACGAACAAATAAATAATGTATAGAATTTTAAAAAGTGCCGTCTCTTCACAAAATAGATAATGTGCGCATTGACAATTCCGAGTTGAATAGATAAGAATTAATGATAACTTCATTTGCTTCTGCTTAGTGGCCATGAGAACAAGCTATTTTTGCCCTTATCTTTGCAGGGTATGGGCACTGCCCGTGACACTTCAGTCCTTCAGCCCCAGCACGGTGCATATACTGCGTGCTGGACCCTAAACCAGGAGTTATGGGGACAGGGGTCACCAGGAAAACTGAGGCATGACACATGTCTTCAAGGGGCCTACAATCTAGCGGAGTATATTAAGTTCAGGAACTCTTTAAAACTCTCTCCAGAGGTGTGTAGAACTCAGTTTGTAGGAGATGGCATAACTTTTCAGCAGGACATTTACAACTGCCCCAATGTTTTTACCAGAACGCTGTTTCCCGGTCCTGCCACCCAACTGCCCATCAAACAGGCCTTGGACACACGTGGCAATTCCTTTGAAGCAGTCCAAGTTTCAGAACGAATCTGACTCTACCTCCAGGTTCCCTTGGCAATGACAACTGCTTCAAAACAAGTTTATATTAACAGAGATATATGCCAAAGGGGGAACATATATATTTTCATTTGCTGGGAAAAATATCATAATTTCTTAGGTCTTAGGGATCCTGGCACTTGTACTTCAGAGTTACAGACTTCTGTTCAGACACTATGGCCTGGTGTTTTTAT
The DNA here is from genome assembly GCA_037038555.1 of Rhynchonycteris naso. Classification (NCBI taxonomy): domain Eukaryota; kingdom Metazoa; phylum Chordata; class Mammalia; order Chiroptera; family Emballonuridae; genus Rhynchonycteris; species Rhynchonycteris naso. Next base: position 130,262,780 of record CM073001.1, read on the forward strand.
TTGAAGACTGAAGCTCTGCCATCTCAAGAGTACTTTCCTTCTCGTCCAGGAGAAAAGAAATTTTTGTAAAAGTTAAACCCACACAAATTCCCTGGAGCTGTGGGAGAAAGAAGTGAAACTGGGTGAAGTGTGTGCCCTAACCCACTGTCAGCCATTGCCCAGCAGCATGGTGTCAGGGTTATGGGCACAGGAAAAGAGGCAGTAGGAGGAGCAAGCGCCTAGCCTCAGAGCAAGGACGCTCGGCAGTATGCAAGGAGGCTTGGCCCAGAGCACCAGGGTTGGAACTGGACTCAAGAGGATGTGCGGCAGATGGTACTCTAGATGCTTGTACTGTCAGATTCCTGAAAGCACAGAGGTGCCATCAGTGCCATGTGTACCTCCGGAACCAAACCCATGCTCGTGACTCCCCTCTGTCAGGCACAGCCTGTCCCCAGCAAGATGTCACAGAAGGAGAACAAGACATACCACAGAAGTTTGCGTTACATCAGGACATTTTGGATAGCTCAAACTCAAAGTCTCTGGGGGAATACGGAGGTGACCCAGACAAACTCAACACCTGCCTCTGAGGATTGGTTCCACATCTGACTTGGAAAAAGACTGTCAGAATGTATGATTCTGGGACCTCTTGGACCTGAAGCTTTGCCATGGAGATGGGAGTTATTTTTTGATGTAATGACATATCATCAGCCAGCCCAACACAGACTCTGCTCTATGGATTCACTTCAAAAAAGACCTGGGAAGGGGCCCCCACTTACTTAGTCCCAGCTGGGCTAGTTCTTCAAGCTGAGCCTCAGTCTTGGCTGTTGAAATGGCATAAGGCAACTTCAAGGGAAATGGTAGAACGTCCCTAATTATTAAAAAAAGATATATTTGTAATTACATGTCATGTTTCATCTCCTACTTTTATTTCCATCCTAGAGATGTTTTAGTTTAAACTATTTTAAATGTCCTAAGTAGATACCAAATTTACTAACTGGAACTTATCTTTACTGGTGATAGGACTATACGATTACAGTTTCTGCCTATGTTAATACACGCAGGACAGGGTAAGAGATAAGCTGGCATGGTGTTAGTAGCTGCAGTGAGGGCCAGATTTCCTCCCTCGCTAGCTAAAATGTACCTAGAGTTAATACTGGAACTGTGGAATGTGTTGGTGGATCTCCCATAGACATAAAACATTATTGCTAATTTGCTAGAAGCTCTGAATGTTGGACTCCAACTCCCAGGGCAGGAATGTGTAATCCTAACCAGCATTTATTATCCCATTGACTTATACATGGTGGCTTCTCACTGCATATTGAGATAAGACTTCCTCTTGTTTTGAGGTAGTGTCCATGAACCCCAGGGGGTCTGGTTATGCTCAGGAGGTATGGGTGAGGTAAGAGATTTGGCATTTCTGCCAAGCTCCAGGCAAAACTGCTGTCCTGTGATCACATGTGGGATAGGAAGACAAATATACAGGGCCTCATTCAACAACCTGGCCCCTAAGCAGCATGGCACCTGTGTAAACTGGCAAACACTCGCATTGCAGTATTGCAGACCAACAGGCTCAACAGGAAAATGCTGAGCTGGCACCACATGCTTCCATGTCCAGGGCATAGCATTGCCCCAGGGAATGCCTGGACCATGAGCTCCTCCTGCTTCTCAGGATTAGAACCATACTCTAGGCACTGGCAAATTCTCTGTAGGGCTTAGCACAATGCCTCACCTGATAAAGACGGGGAGGGAGAAAGTGTGTTTTGAATAAATGAATGAATATTCAATAACAATGGTGTTATCTTTCTCAGTGGGGGTATTGGTCTTACAATAAATTTATTTATTCAACAAATGTTTATAGTCATGTGTCAGACACTGTTCAAAGTGCCTGGAAAATAACCAGACAAAGGTCCCCACCTGTATGAAGCTCCATTCACATGGACACCAATAGACAATAAACAAATATGCCATTTATAGAACATATGAGATGGGATGTGTGCTAGGGATAAAAATAAAGTACAAAGGGGAATAATAAAGGCTGTTGAGGTGTGAAAGTTGGCCAGGGAAGGCCCCATGAGCAGGTAGCATTTGACTGACATTCTAAAGGCAGCCAGGGAGTAAAGCATGAGGAAAAGAACTTTCCAGGCAGAGGGAGCAGCAGGTGCAAAGGTCCTAGGGTAGAGGAGGGTCAGGCATGTATGAGGAATAGCCAGGGGCCATCATGGCTGTGGTGGAGTAAGGGACAAAACTTGGAGCTTCTTCTGGTGTTTTGTCTACATAAGATGCCCTAAAAATGTCCATTGAAGAGAATAACTACACCAGATAACTTGCTATTTACAGTAAGATGAGGCAACCTTCTAAACTGCATCAGATTAAATCTGGATAACTGAGAATTTTGGAATCCTTGAAACTGTTGACAATGGATAACAAATCAGAAAGGTCAATGAATGAAAAGAAAACCATGAATAAAATGTAACAGTGTCGCAAGGGCAGTAACACAGTACTTACAAAAAAGCGAGGAGTTGCAGTTAGGCGGCTCCTCTTTCCTGAGGTGTCAAGCCTGGGTTACCTCCTGCTTCCAGAAGACCCTTTCACCTGCCCCCAAATGTTGTGGGCCCCTCCCTCCTTCTCTTTGTCCTCGTGCACCTGATCCAGATGAAGCAGGTGAAGCCTCAGGGGATGGCAGTGCCTGTAATAGTTGCTGCCTGACCCGGGGAGACACGGTGGCCCCAATTATAAACTTAAACGAAGATCAGTGGGGACCAGAACATTGCAACGCCAAAGCATCACACAAATACATATATTTATGGCTGTATCGACTTAATATCTACTTTTATTAAACAATTTTGGGGAAAAGCCACATACAACAAAACCAACATATGTTTATTTTAAGCTTTTACCTTGCCCAATGCAGTACTTGGAGTCTAAATATCATATGACTCTTTCTGTTTTTTCTTAATGACATATATGACAGGAAACCACACCCGCCATTTGCTAATGGGTGGTTTAAGGCTTTGATCTTCTAGAAAATTAGATGTTGTACATCTACCATTGTAATGAGTCCTCTCCCACTGTGCTAGCTAGGCACAACAACATGGTGTCTCCTCCATGCGTACAAGCATGCACATGCACACGCATACACACACAAAAGAGATACTTCCTTCTCTCCTACACCCTGTTAGGTAAAGGGACCCTGATCCTAAAACTTGCATAAAAGACAAAATAAAGCCATCTTGAATATAGACATTTTTCCCGAAGCACGTGCATAATCTAAATTTAGTTTTTATTTTAACTTTCCTCTGTATGTCGTATCTGTAAAGGGAAGGAGACTAACTTTATCAAACACCTACTGTTGCATTGCACCAAGCACTTTAACCTCGTGGGGGGCCCACATACACCTGGGAGGAAACCCACATAGGTCAGGAGCACAGGATGACAAGGTGGAGAAGTCCCTGCACCCATGCACAGGGCTGATGTGGGATAAAGTGGTGTGCAGATGTGTTGGACCCCACATCTGTGGGTCAGTGCTGTGTAAAGGGGAAGTATGGGTTTTGGCATTGAGGCAGGTCTGGATTCAGACCCAGTATATGCATATACTTATTAATTGAATGTGGGCCAGCCTCGCTCTCTCTCCAAGACACAGTGTCTGTCTTCATGATCCTAATTTCAGACTTACCGTGAGGATTAGGAATCATATATGTTTGGTGCATAGCACACACACGGAAATTATAATTATATTTAATCATTAATAACAAAAATCATCCCCTCTGCCCCTACCCAAAGCATAGTCCAGACCAGCAGCACCGGCCGCACCATCTGGGCGCTTGTTGAAAACAGGCCCTCAGGTGCTGCCCAGACCCCTCAGTTGAAATCTGCATCCCAACAAGATTCCAGGTGATTCTGGAAAAGTTTGCGAGGCAGCGCTCCATACTACACTAAATACACCAAACTGACAGAGAGCCACCAGACGCTGGTGACCAAGGTGTGCATCACTGTTTGTGTTTTCAACTACACTTTCAGTGGATCTTCCTGACGTGGCAAGTCACATGCTTACTGATCCATGAATTCTCTTGTCTAGTGCACATGTGCACATATACTTCATGTGAGTACTACAGCTGACAGGCCAGCCACCTTCTCTACTTGAACACATCTGTGTACCAACAACCCACTAGAACATGTCAAAGATATTTAGTTAAGACTGGATCAAATCAATTAAGAACATAGCTTAAAGTAAATGACTAACCTATGATGTAAAGGAGAAACAAAAATATCAAGAACCTTTGCATTTTGAAAAATAAAATAGGAAAATGAATCTCAGGCCTCTCTAGCCACAAAATGTCGGTGCTGGGTTTCTCTGTCAGCAGCTGACAGCAACATCACGCTCTATGGTTTGTAAAAGGCCTCTCCTTCAGTCCCTGAGCGGCCCTGGACAGCAGGCATCCCAGCCTGCTGTGAACACCGAGGGCATCTTATGTGCTGCTACCAAATGCTGTTTTATAGGTGGAAAAATCTTTCACAACAGCACGGTCAAAACTGCACAAGCAAACTGAGCAGATAGAGTTTGGGTTCTTAGTCACTGAAAATACCCTTGATTTTAAAAGCTATTATGGCTAGAAAGAAAAGAAAAAAACAAAAGAACATCTCCTACAACGCCACCCTCCTGACACTTGTTAACCGCATGATTTTCAGCTTAACTTCAGGTCAGCTGAAACAGTTGCTTTAATGATGAAAAGGAGCACCCAGTGGCCCTAAAGGACAGTGATGCACAATTCATGGGCTTAAGGAACCCACGTTTCTAGAATGATCTGCACCCCTTGAACTGTTTTCAGAAAAACTATCAAGGACGTTTAAATGTCACTGGTCCCTTTCTCTGTGTGTACATGTTTGTTCTCTGCTGGATGGGTCCTGATCTAAGGAGCCAAGGAGGCCGCTGGAGAACATAATCATGTAAATTAATGAGAGTTTACATTAAAAGGGGCCAGGGTAATTATTTTTTTCTTAGGTCTGGCCCAGGGGGCTTGGCGACCATTTTATTGCAGTAGCCAACCCTTTCAGTGACATCTAATAGGTGTAAGCTTCCTAGATCCCTCTGCCCTGTTTTAATCCAGAAGCCTTGGGCTAATCATATTGCATATCAAGCGGGTATTGAAAATCACAAGCAAAGAAGAGGCCTTACCTGCTGATGCAGTAGAAAGCAATGAGCCGGAACAAATCCGCAAAGCTGATTCCTGAGCCTTCCAGTGAAAAGGCTGGAAAAGAGAGGTGTGGAAATGAGCTGAGTGCCCCTGAGCCTGTTCTGGGAAAGCAAAGCCCCTCTACTGTTGCTTGCTGGTGGGACCACCCCAGGCTCTCAGACAACTACCGTGGGCTCATCAGAAGCAGCTGTGAGGAGGACACATGTCAGCCAGACAAGGCCAGTGGGAGCAGACAGCCTGCAGCCTCAGCCCTGACTCACTCAGCACACATGCTCCTATGCTTCGTAAACACACCAGCATAGATTCAAATTGCACAACTATCTTTATTATTTTATTTTAAAGTTTAGAACACAAAGTTGGTCAGCAGTCAAGGGTCCCATCTGGCTGGAGTGAGAAGCCACCAGCACATGACAGGGTTTGGGGAACACCAAGGCTCCCACTGCCCTTGACCCTCCTGAGACAGACCTTCTGGGTCACATTTCTCTTTGCCACAATGGGCCACCTCTGGGGCAGAAGGAGCACCCAGCATGGAGGATTATGTAAGATCTCCATAAGTCAGCTTTTGTGCAAATTCAGTAGGAATGATTCTAAAACCCATTTACATAGCGTGCCCCCCACCCATGACCACTGCCACCACCAAGTGCATAAGCTTCCTCATGGAGAAGAGGTGTTTTAGTTCTAGCAAGATGGTGGGGCAGCGTGTGGTCAGACTTCGAAAATTCACCTGTTGCCAGCACATCTCACATTCCAAATAGCCTTGGCTTTGGGAAGAGTCCCTTATTTCACCAATCCAATGGGTTTTTGTCCCTTTGATAACACTCCAGTCCTCTTTTGTTTTGCTTATTATTTGCTTACGTTGTATGCTTGCACTTATTTCATATTTCCGTAGCACCTAAAACACACCTGTACTTCTACATGTCTACCATGCCAGAAAGACAAACAGCAACACACACACGTGTGCATCACAATTTAGGCAGTTAAGTAGGAGGGAACCACTTGATATCGGTTAACACCTCTGAGCCTTGGTTTTTTCTTCTGTAAAATAGGCACTAGTAGTACTTTCCTTGCCTCCCAGAAGGGTAGTAGTGGGAACTGAAATTTAAAAAAAAATGGAGTGATTTATGTAAAAACAATCTATACAAAGATAAGGCGGTATTTGGTATTTATTATTAAACCACATTGTCCAAATGAAAAAAATAGCTATCTGTGTTTATAGCAAGTCCTTCCTCCTCCAACCCACCTCAATTCGTAGACAAGGCAGGTTCTGGGAAGGGGCCATCATGGTGGGACCCAAGCTTGTGGTAACTAGTTGTGGCTACCTTAATGCTTGGCCCATACTAGCTCTTTTAACCACTTTAAGTGCCCTGGAAAGAAATAAGAAAGTGATAGAGGTCTTGGCAAAAGAGGGAGGTGTTGGGCAGATAAAATATATTATGCTCACTTTGTTAAAGATGGAGCTGCCCACATGGAAGCCCGTCACCCAGGTGATATTATTTGCCCTTATGCTTGGGATGGCTGTGGGGGAAAGGCTGTAATGTAAGCAGGCCAGGTCGTTATAGCCTAAGGCTTAGTTTTAAGAGCAAGCTCTTCCCCACACCCTTGACTGATTGGATGATGTAGGGTGGTGCGTTCTCCTGAGGAATCCCATTATGCCTCAGATGGGTGACTTTGTATCAGAGACTTTCTTGTCTGTAGATTGGATTAGAGGTTTGGATTTCTACACTATAAAGTGGGGCAGACCAGGAGCTTGCGCATTGGTTTCTGAGGTATTAGAGAGGAGAGCAGATGAAGGCCACATGGAGACCAGGAGAAGCAGCCAAGATGGTGGAGTGCTGAGTGAGAAGTCAGTTTGTGCAGAGTTTGTGCAGGAGGAGCTGGGGAACAGAAATGAATAAGTCTGGTGAGCTAGAAACCTTTGATTCTAGGAAACTCGGATAAGTCAGTAGCTTTGTGAGCACTGAATGAGTGGGTTTTGGAGCCCAGTGTGTGTTTTGGCTTGCCCGCCAGGTACAAGCTAGAATTAAAGCTGATGGCTCACCAGATCTTGGCTGAATGAGTGGGTTTTGGAGCCCAGTGTGTGTTTTTGCTTGCCCGCCGGGTGCAAGCTAGAATTAAAGCTGATGCCTCACCAGTTCTTGGCTCCATTGTTTCATTACCGACTGTTCGAATCTAATGCGGACCTGCATGAGCCGGGCTGCTGTGATGGTGGCCCTGGCTACTGGCTTTACAGGAGGAAACACCTTTAGCTGGGAGGCGCCTAACATGAAAACTTTATAGTATAAACACTAAAGGGGTTTCCAGACTAACTTATCATCGTTAACTTGGGATATTAGAAAGGACTTAAAGACCAGTTCTTGGCTAGCAGACTTCCAAAATTCAACTCAGCAATATTTTAATTCATTATCTTTAAAATGATAAGTTTGACATCTATCTTCTGATGACCTCCTAACGCAAATGAACTGGTCTGAATCATTCTCCAGGTTTAATGATTGTTTCTGGGCCTGCACGTGGAAGTTTTTCCTGGCATCGGTCACCTTGTGAGACCTGGAGGACAAACATGGCAGGACTTGAGGCTGAACTTGAGGTTGGGAGGTTTCACTTCTGCTGGAAATGTCTCTTCCGGACTCAGTGCAAGTCTTTGTGAGACTATGAAGGTCGGTCTCAGTCTAATCCTGTATCTGCCTCTAAGTTGACCTCAATACCTTCAGTTCTTCAAAAGCAGGGACTGAGGCTCCCTTAGGTCAAAACTGAGAAGTCAGAATCCTGGCCTCAGGCTTGCTATTGAAACAGTCAACAGGCCTCCAAACTCACTTCTCCTGGCCTTCACACTCCGGATTGCTAACCTGTGGATTCAATGAAACCTGTTCCTTTGGGGTGCAGGTCTCTCTTCCAACCCTCAGGGACTGGCAGCACCTCAGAAATCTGTGTTCCCTTTTTAACTTAAAACTTGGCCCCTGATACTTCACATTTCCAGTGACCATAGAATAACAGGAAGAAAACCAATGCTGTGGAACAATACTCTCCCTCAAAACTTTGTTTGTACAGTATTTCCAAAGGGCTGGATCCTGCCTCTGATTAGCTGCATTTCATAGCAAACTGAACAGTGATCGCCTGGAGGGGACACGCCTGCTCAAGGATTATTCATGAAGATGTGCAGACACATGTTTCAGGATTAGAGCCTGTTGGGCAGATAAAATATATTATGCTCACTTTGTTAAAGATGGCGCTGCCCACATGCAAGTCCGTTGATATTAATGTGTTTTGGGGGACAGGCTGTGTGGGCAGGGTCGTTATAGGCTAAGGCTTAGTTTTAAGAGTAAGCTTTTCTCCACACCCTTGACTGATTAGATGATGTAGGGTGGTGCACTCATGAGGAATCCTCCCAGTATGTCTCAGATAAGTGACTTTGTATCAGAGACTTCCTTGTTTGTAGGTTGGATTAAAGGTTTTGAATCTATGATATAAAGTGGGGCAGACCAGGAGCTTGCTCTCTCTTGGTTCCTAAAATATTAGAGAGGAGAGCAGATTAAGGCCACGTGGATGAGAGGAGAAGCAGCCAAGATGGTGGAGTGCTGAGTGAGAAGCCAGTTTGTGCAGGAGGAGATGGGGAACAGAGATGAATAAGTCTGGTGAGCTAGAAACCTTTGATTCTAGGAAACTCGGATAAGTCAGTAGCTTTGTGAGCACTGAATGTGTGGGTTTTGGAGCCCAGTATGTGTTTTGGCTTGCCCGCCGGGTGCAAGCTAGAATTAAAGCTGATGGCTCACCAGTTCGTGGCTCTGGTGTTTCATTACCAACTGTCCAAATCTAATGTGAACCTGCACGGGTCAGGCGGCTGTGATGGTGGCCCTGGCTACTGGTCTTACAGAGACTATAAAAAGGCAGCCTACCCCACAGCTTAGTCATCAGCAAACCTGTGCACCAAATTCACGCTCTGCTTAACTGGGAAGTTCAGTGAGGAAACCAAACACTGTTAAACTTCTGTCATATGCAAAGCAGCAAGCAGGCTGCACACTTTGCACGTAGATGGTTTAACTGAACTGTGAACAATTATCTGAGGTTATTATCACCCCACTATACAGATTAGAACACAGATTCTCGGAGTAGGTTACCTGCCCAGTCATTCAGTGAACAAACGACAACACCAGCATTCAGACCCATGTCTGTCTGTCTTTCCACTTGCCTGATAGGCCTGGGCCCTCATATCACCCAGGATCTAACCCCCAGTGACCACTTACTGTAGGCGCTTTCCTTTATGGCAAACTCCTTGAGTGGGGCCCCAAATTCACAGGGCAGGCGAAGCGAGAGGACTTTCTTCTGCATTTTGGTGGATTTACGAACCAGGAAGATCTAGGAGGGAAAGAAATGCCAGTTTAGGAGACATCTAGGAGGTTAGAAACTGGGCATATGATTTTCAGCACACCCACCATCTACAAATGGAGCCCCCTCAATAGCCGAACTGCAAGGCTCAACACAGAACACTGTGCTCCCTGAGAAAAGGGTGGTCGGCGGGAAGATACTGCAGATGCCTGCCCTTGGTTAACTGGCTTTCATAGGCTTCCACCTTCCACTCCACCTTCCCTTCCACAGAGCCTTCTCCAGGGGGAATGGGCTCCCTTAGTCTGCAGAAGCACCTTCAGTTTGGTGCTTGTTTTTGTATAATGTGTCCTCTAGCCTAGTCTTACGTGGGGAACTTGGTTGATGAAACCTTCTAAACAAAGGCAACATGGCAAAAATATGAGTGACGAACTGGGGGTTTATTGGCTAATTTGGCTCATGGACATATTGACAACAGACATTTGAACTTGTCAACAGTAAAAGGACAGGACGTTTTTTGTTGTTGTTTTTCACATTAAAATCTGAATTTCTAGCTTCTTTTAGAAAATGAGATGACACGGCAAGACAAGACATGCTACCAATCCCCTACAGCCAAAATATGAGCGCTGCATTTGGAAAGTGGGGAGGAGTGCTCTGAACTTCATCACAGCCAGCACCACAGCTTGCTGTCCACTTGTTCCTGACCCACTTCACTTTCGACAGCTCCCTCCAGGTCCCAACGCCTTCCGATATGTGCCTTAAAGCAGCCCAATCCCCGCTGATGGCTCAGGACACCGTCACTGCAGAGGCAAGTATGCCACCTTCTGCTGTTCAGGCTGTACACTGCGTAATGGACAATCAAGGTGATGTGTACCCAGACTACACATAAAGCAGTGGTCCCCGACTGTGCCGTGGCAGCCTCGCTGGGTCCTGCTTCCCCTCTGTTGCATGTGATCCCTGTCCAGGGGTCCTATACTATCCTGTTTTTTAACCTCTTCTCTTCTTTTCTCTGCATTTCCATCTAATCTTCACTCAGTCTGTATGCCCAGTCAGTAGCTCCTAAGAAACATTTTTTGGGGGTTTAGGGGGAGGTGAAGGGAATGGGATATTTGGTAAGGAGTGAAACAGGAAGACCTTTGAGTTCTTTCTTCCTAGCACCCATGAGGAGGCAACCATGGAGTTGACCTAGTAGCCAGCTCTGGGGGTCAGTGTCTTTGGGACATTCTAAAATTGATGCAGATGTTTTCCAAATAGCATCCTGATGGGTAAAAGCCCAAAGCACTGCCGAGTTGAAAAGGAGGACTATTCCCCTGTGCAGGAGGGGATCTCTGACCCTTGGGTCTCAGGGAGAGTACAAGCTCTGGGCCTTATTTCCTGATCCTCTGCAGTCTTAGATCAGGAGTCAGGGAAGTGTGGCCTGCTGACCAAATCCACCCTGCTGCTTGTTCTTATAAATAAAGTTTTACTGAGACACAGACATACTCATTCGCTTACATACTGCCTGTGGCTGCGTCAGCACCACAGGTGGAGTTGAGTGGTGGTGACAGACTGTATGGCCCACAAAGCCCAAAATATTTACCCTCTGGCCTTTTATAGAAGCAGTTGGCCAACCCCTGCTGTAGGTTATACATGATCAAGGGTGGCAGGCACTCCAAGGACCCATGACACCATGGCGAGTCTTTCAAATGTCCCTCTCACACCTGCTTTTCCTGCTCTCCAGCATTTTCGCTTCTGTGCACGTGGCCTCTCCTGATCCATGTGGCTCCTGTCCTTACCCTGCCCTCTGCCTGCCCCTCTCATCAGGCTCTGGCCCAGGACCAAGCAGGTGGCTCGAGAGAACACCCCGCCTGACTTGTCTCCCCCCTACCCCCCCCATCTCAGCAGGAATGGGTGTGCCCAACATCAGAAGGGAGCTGCTGCCTAGCAATAGGTCCACATCTTTCTTCAGAACGTTTGGCAGAAAGACAGGAGCAGACAACTCAGCCTCCAGAAAGTGGGGGCCACAGAAGCGAGTCTTGATCATACAGACCAAAACCAGAGGCAACAATCCAGTGTGTTGGCCAAGAATTCTCTGCAAAGATGATTGAATACGGTGCCTGTCACCCTAGGCATGTTCCAACAGAGTTCTTAGTCCTGTCTGTTTCTGTCAGAGGAGAAACAAAGATTCACTTATCAAGTAGAAAGTGTAACAGACAGGCTCTGGTAGAAAGGAAACTCAAAAGCTCACTTTCCTGCCCAAGTGTTACAACATCCCTCAGCCAGCTACCCACGGGATTTTCTCCTTGCCTTTCCATCTATGTCTTAGTTTCTATCTTTTGCCCGGTGTTGTTCCAAGTCTTATTATATCTGAGATTTTGTGTAGTTATCCTGAGCCTTTTTGGAAGTAAACACTGTATACAAGCATTTCCTATGATGATAAATATGTTCTGTATTCTGCACTTCTGTATGGTAGCTTTCTGTGGCTAGTGAGTGCCTAACATGTGGCTAGGGGAACTGAGCAACTGAATTTTAATTTAACTTTATGTATTAAGTGTACATTTAAATAGCCACAAGGGGCAGGTGGCTACCATACTGGACAGCAATCCCTGAAGAACTATCCCGAGGAGCTTCTGGAGCGTTGTGGCCTGGTCTGGATTATCACGGGACTGGCCCTGAGCAGGCGGCAGCTGAAGAAACTGCACTGGACTTTGTTCTGTGTAGAAAGTCACTGAGAAACCAGGGAAACAACCATATCCCCAGCCAGAGCAGATGGTCCACGCGGACAGAGCTTCTGCAAGTTGGGTCCCATGCTGGATAGCTGGGTCCTGGCAGGGTTCCCACGCTGAGAACGAAAGTAAAACAGCAGGGGTGACCCAAACCCCACAACCAGGCTCTTCCTCCAATGTTGGCTCTCAGACGTCAGGCCCCAGGCCCCTGGCCAGCAGCCCCTCCTCATTACTGAGGTGCCCTGTGACCCTGGTGGGTCCCACATTTCCCACGGTAACTGAGTAGAGGGAGACAGAAAGACAAACCGTGAGGGGCTCTGTTCCTGGGATGTTCCTGGGATGACAGCTGCCTCCAGGATGTCCCTGCTTGGTAACCCAGGTACATGCTGGGAACCATGTCCCCTACAGGCTGTAAAGAACTTTCTAGAACTCCAAGTCTTTCTCTTTATGGATGCAGCAGCGCTGCCTGCCTCAACCTGTTTCCTTGCAGTCTGAGTCTTACCCCTGGCGGCTGCGACTGCAGGACGTCTGTCGCCTCCTCCTCACTGAGGCTCAGCTGCAGCCATACGGGGTGGGTATGTAGGAGCCGGTCCAAAATGCTGAGCCTGTTGGAGAGGCTGTCATAGCCAGAGTCCCGGGGACAGGTCTTCACGTCCTTCTCCTTCGAACAGCCATCATCCTTGTGTCTTACCATGCTAGGGAAAAGAGAATCGGCAGGGGTCACACAGCTGATCCACAACTTTCCCGAACGTGGAGCCTGTCCCACAATCACAGGCGAGGCCTGTCAGAGCACATACCTCATCTTGTCATTGCCACCACGCCCGTCCTCCTCCAGACTGAAAGCCCTGAGGGCAAACACCGTGTTCTAGTTCACTCAACAAGCCCAACCTTCTGTTTCTAACCCAGTGCGGTGAAGGTTCGAAACATCCTAAATGCTGTTTCTTTAGTCTGTCTCCTGGCATAAAACACTTCTTCCTTTGAGCACAGAACCTAAGTGCTAAAGTCCATGTGGGAAGCACGAAGTCAACAGGCTGCGTCATAAGAATGACTATGGCGTGCCCTCACAACAAAAACACCACCTTCATAGTCACACACTCATTTTGTGTCAAAATGGATTGGATTTCATTTCTTTTCACATGTGTAGGTATTTTTATTATGGATATTAATTACAATGTAATCTCAGACTGGTATGTTGCTATGCTATTCATAAAATCATAATGACATTATTCATAATCACCATAAAGTGGAAATAGCCCAAATTTCTGTCAATTAATAAATGGATAACTAAAATGTGGTATATCCACACTTTTATTCAGCCATAATATACATTCATCCTTTTTATGAAGTACTGATCCATGCTATAATGTGGATGAATCTTGAAGACATCATGCTAAGTGATGAATCCCAGACACAAAAGGACAAATATTCTGTAATTCTGTGTATATGAAATATCTAGATAGACAAATAGATATCAACAGAAAGATTAGTGGTTTCCTAGTTCTGGGACTGGGAGGCAGGATGGGTAGTGACTGCAAATGAGCAAGGAGTTTCTTTTCAACATGATGACAATGTGCTGGAACAAGATGTGTTGATGGCTGTATAACTGTGAATATAACAAAACCCTTGAATTGTACACACTTCATTTTGAGTTGGACATTATATGAGTAAAATCTTAATAAAAAATATCACATTGACTTCCATCATTTTCTTTGACCCCAACATTGATCCTGTTATAGAGTATTTAGTCCCCATTTTACAAATGAGGAAACTGAGGCCCAAGAAGTTATCAAGCTATCCAGTTTTTTAAATAGCCATGTGAAGGCAGAACTAGAATTCAAGTGGCCTGGTGTCCACCCAACTCTGCAGGTAACAAGTAAGATCATGGACAAAGGATAGCTCATTTCTATGTGGTGCCTACCTGGTCAGGCCCTCTGCAAACATTTTCTCATTTATTCCTCTCAACTGCCCTGAAGGGAAGGTCCTAGGACCCCAGTTTTAAAAGAGAGGGCTGGGAGGCTCAGACCAATTGAGTAACTTGCTCAAGGCCATGCCTCTGTTCAGAGAGGGTGGAAATGCCAGTCCAAGACTGCTTTAGCCCTGGGGTCTCTTTCCCTCCAATACACTGAGCAGTCTCACTTCCCTTGCTGTCAGTGAGCTGGCCACCAACACCAGGCCTGAAGCAGCCAGCGGGAACATTGAACTTGACCATTCATGTTTGAAGGGCCAAGTTCAGGTTGGGGTACACATGATCTTCAAATATCTAAACACTCCAAGTCCCCAATGTGTGGTCTGGATGAGGTCTTCAATCTTGAGAAAGATGGGTGATGGTTCCTAATATAAGGGGAGAGGGGGACAGAGGTGTGCTATTTCCACGTGGACCACTCCACCCTGAGGAAGCTGGACTGAATATGAATGAAGCCCATCCAAAGTGATCATTTTTGGGTATCCAGTCTCAATAACAACACCCGCAATGGATAGCCTGTGGGCTGGCCAGGGACCCCATTCTAACTTCTCCCCTACACCTTCTTGACTTTCTACATATCTAAAGATTCCCATGCTTCCACTCAAGAGTTACATTTGGTTTTCTCTCAAATATGTGAATTTTTCCTTTACCTCTGCTACATGTTTCCAGATGGCAGAATCTGCCAAAAAAAAGCAGTTCCTTATCGCATAGATGACATTCCAGGGCCTCCGGGTATTCTGAAGTGAATCTTTGCAGCTAACAAGAACAAACCCTTCAAAATGAAGCTGGTGTTAAAATTCCTTTCACATAAGGTAAGAAGAGACTTCAGACCAGTGCGTCTCAGCCTGGATGCCCATTAAAATCGCCTGTAGAGCTTAAAGATGTTTTGATGGCCAGACTGCCCCCAGATTAGATAAATCAGATACATGGGGTGGGATGTGGGCATCAACATTTTTTAAAGTTCTCTAGGCGATCCTGACATGCAGCCACGTTCACAACCTCTGCTCTGGATCAGCCCTCAAACCTCCATAAGAATCACCTGGCGCTATTCTACCAAGACCAAAGTCTATGATCTTTTAGACAGCAATCCTGATAATCACATGTGCAGACAGTAAACCCGTTGACAGTCTTCCCTCTTTAGGATGGTACATCCTGTGACACCTCACTTGTTTCAAGAAGCCAAATAGCCTTTGTCCTGACAACTAACCTCAGTCTAAAAAGCCAGGGCCTCAACAGGCAGTTGGTAAATAAGATTCATGGGGCCTCTTAAAGGAGCAACCATAAATCAGACCTTGTCTTTGCAAATGACTAAGCCAATGCCTTTATTGAGGTTTATGGCCTATTATTACAGAACAAATCGGCTTTTATCAGCCAACTTGAAAGACAACTTTCAGGAAAGAACTAATGAAGTGTAAGGCCGATGGCCGAGGCCAGGCAAGTCCACTTTGGATTCAGGTAGACAGCAGAGAAACTGTGGAGCTGGAAAACATTGGGCCATTCCCATTTAATAGAGTCTTGCAATGGCGGACAATCAAACCTGCAGGGAAAACTGCTTCTCAGGGCAAATGAACAGCAAAACGGCCCCTCACAGTGGCGGGCAGGCAATCTGCAATCCGCCATCTACACTGAGGGCAAGCACCTGTAGCTTTATGTAGACTATATACACACGTGGCACTGCCACGTGCTCACATACTAATCAAGTAAAGTACCAAGCGAGCAAGCCTGACACGGCTGTTTCCCCAACATGAAGGAAATGTTGAAGCTATTGCAAATGCTGCTGGCGCCCTGCCCAGACCCCCTTGTTCCGATCAGGCACCCACATCCCTGCTGCCCCCTTCTCCTGAACACCGCTGGGAAGTTACACCCTCCCTGGGAGCACATGTGTGCTAATGACTCAGGCTATAGAAGACTGGTCTCCTTGACTAAAGGTGGGTGGCTCTGGGGTGCTAGTCACACTTTGAAGCTTCCTGCAGGACCAGGTTGAGGCTAGACTTCAGCTGGCCCTGTCGCTTTGCCTGGTTTCCTCTCAATCCCATCCTCTGCCCCTCACCTTCAGACACTGCCCATGAGAGCCTCTCTCAACAAAACAGGGCACAAGAATCTAACTCAGGCTCTGCTTTTAGGGAACTCCACCTAAAACAGAAGCTGATGAGATGAACAGAAATTAGTGATTCCTAAAACAGATGTCTGCATGCAAATATAAGGGAGGGCAAAGAACGAGCTGCTTATAAAAGATAAACCACCATGACGTAACCCAAGAGACTGTACGATGACACGGTCACAGTGGGACAGCCGTGCGAGAGGCACATCTCTTTGGAGCTGCTTCTTTCTAACCTGAATGTGGCATCTCCACCAACAAGTAGAACGGGTGCCAACACAAATCATGAGGGGGTGCTAACACAGGGAGGAACAGAACAGTGACCATCTTAAAATACCACCCCATAGATTGCTTCCATAAAGGGGAAAAGGCATGCTGGCAATGGAGAAGCCAAGCAGACACCTTCTTAACCAAGTGATTAGCCTTAACACCTCCCAAAAGAAGACACTCGATCCCAGGTGTCTCCAATGCAATGCCCTGGGAAGGTATACCCTAACCCAGACACGTAGTCTAGCAGGTAACCTAGCATAGATTAACCTTGGTGTAGAGTTTATGACCTTGCCTCAATTAACCTGTAACCCCACTTAGATCATCTAACATTTAAAAGGTTTGTGTAATGCTATCTTGTAATTTGCTGAAAGGCTCACAGAAAGACTAAGACTTAGTCAGGTGTTTATCCACATCTATGCAATCCTTGACACCAGTTGCCAGAACTGTTTTTCAGGAACAAGCCCAGGATGTTTTCCAGGGCCAGGGGGTGAACCAGCTGAAATCGCCTGAGTCCAGCTGGAGCAGCTTGAAGGACCCCGCTGTGACCTCCTCATGAACTTTCCTCATTGTAATACTAAGATCTCCAGCCAGGGACAGAGATTCTCTGCCATTTTTGACCATGCGATGTATGAATAACAATGTTCCTGACTGTGAGTGTGTTGGAATGTCCCCACCTATACACGCAATGATGAAATCTACCTTGGTATTTATGCATTATTTCCCTAATAAAGATGAACTGAATGCTTTGTTCGAGGACACGCTGCTGTAGGAAAAATCCCTGGAATATCCTTGCTTGTTGGCTTGCATTATAAAGTTCATCCGTATAACCTCATCTCAAAGTTTTGTTTAGTCTGTCAACTACTAACCATTCGGACCTGGTCAGGTCTGATAACAAAGGCTATAATATCACGTGGGTAGATTTCCAGCCCCCAAATGTGTTTATCCTGGTCTTACCATGTGGTGGCACAGTAGATAGAGCTATGACCCGGGTCGCTTGGGCACAGGCTCACCAGCTTGAGCGCGGGGTCACCAGCTTGAGCATGGGATCATAGACATGATGCCATGGTCGCTGGCTTGAGCCCAAAGGTCACTCACTGCCTTGGCTAAAGGGTCATTGTCTTGTCTGGCACCCATGGTCAAGGCACATATCAGAAAGCAATCAATGAACTGCTAAAGTGCCACAACTATGAGTTGATGCTTCTCTTCTCTCTCCCTTCCTGTCTCTCGCTTGCTTAAAAAGAGAGAGAGAGAGAGAGAGAGAGAGAGAGATTAAAAAAAAGTGTTTGCCTGACCAGGCAGTGGTGTAGTAGATAGAGCATTGAACTGAGACATGGAAGATCCAGGTTCAAAACCCCAAGGTCGCTGGCTTGAGTGTGGGCTCACCAGTTTAAGAGTGGGGTTGCTGGCTTGAGCGTGGGATCATAGACATGACCCCATGGTCACTGGCTTCAGCACAAGGTCACTGGCTTGAGCAAGGGGTCACTCGCCCCCTGGTCAAGGTACATATGAGAAATCAATCAATGAACAACTAAGGTGTCGCAACAAAGAATTGTTGCTTCTCATCTCTCTCCCTTTCTGCCAGTCTGTCCCTATTTGTCTCTCTCTCTGTCACACACACACAATAGTGTTTAAACTGAATCTACACAAGAAGGAACAATCAGACAAATTCAACTTCAAAGACTTTCTGCAAAACCACTGGCCTAAACTCTTCAATTGTCAGTATCATTAAAAAAAAAAGCTGCAGATTATTATAGATAAAAGGAGAATAAAAAGATGTGATAATGCCTGACCAGATGATGGCACTGTAGATAGAATATTGGCATGGGACACAGAGGACCCAGGTTTGAAACCCCAAGGTCACTGGTTTTGCACCCAAGATTGATGGCTTTGTGCAAGGGGTCACTGGCTCAGCTGGAACCCCCTAGTCAAGGCTCATATGAGAAGCAATCAATGAAAAACCAAGGTGCCACAATGAAGAATTGATACTTCTCATCTCTTTCCCTCCCTGTCTGGCTCTTTCTATTGCACTTGTGCTAAAATAAATAAGTAAGTAAGTAAGTAAATAAATAAATTTTAAAAATGACATGACTACTATATGCATGGGATTTATCACATATGGCATCAGAATTAACAGTTATAAAGCACAATTAGAAATATTTGAATAAGGGTATTTTAGATAATATTACATTGATGCTTATTCTCCTGAGTGTTATAGTTTTAATATGGTTATGTAGGAAAATATTCTTGTTCTTAAGAGATGCATACTTTAGAATTTAGGGGCAAAGTGTAAAAATGCTGGAAAGTGTCAAAGGCTCAGTCCCATCCCTTCAGAAAGGAGGGTAAGTATAGCGGTAAATAAAGTGTGGCAAATGTCAACAGTGGTGAATTTAAGTGAACAGTCCTATTGTAACTGTTCTGTAATGTTTGGAGTGCTTGAAACTTCTCAAAATAACAGGTAGAGGAAAATGAGAAAATATATACCATCTCACTGGGCTTTTGTGCACATAACATTCATTTATTTTTTCAACTATTACTACTATTTCTAAGTGTCTAGGTCTACATTCATGGGGAGAGGAAGCTCAAGTATGAATTCAGTGAGATCCACACCCACATGTAAAAATACCAGGCCAGTCATAGAATGCCCACTAATGCCAGGTGTCCCAGGGGTGGAGAACAAGCACCAGAAGACTACACTATCTCTGCCTCCATTCCACCAGACCTGGGCCTCACGGCTCCGAAGCAGGTTACGCCCAGTCAGGGGGCGGGGGGCAGGGCTGGTCACTCCCAGCTTTTCAGAGCGTGGAACAAGCGTGTCCTTTCCACTCGGTGCACTCCCTTCGTTCCCAGGGCCAGGTGTTAGTAGCCTAGGCAGGTGCAAGAAAAGTGGCTGCAGAAAGTGCATTCTAACATCGAATAGGCAGAAAGACACCAGGCCTAGTTTTCACAGATTCAGTCATCTCAGAGAAACCAACAGCTTGCAGCCGTTGTCAAATGATGCTGTTTCTTGTCCTAATCCCGAATTCTAGAGGATGGCACACCTGTCGATGCTGCTCCTAGTGACCAGGGTGCTCAGGCAGGCCCTTCACACTTCTCAGCACATCAGCCCCTGTCCAAGTCCGCCCCACACCACACAGCAGAGGTATATACTTTGACTTTATAGTCCAGTCCCTTTTTTCAAATTAATGGCAATTAACAAAGCAACATATAACATACATCAAACTGTGACGTGAGGTTATTTCTGTGGAAAAAGG
This sequence comes from Rhynchonycteris naso, assembly GCA_037038555.1. Classification (NCBI taxonomy): domain Eukaryota; kingdom Metazoa; phylum Chordata; class Mammalia; order Chiroptera; family Emballonuridae; genus Rhynchonycteris; species Rhynchonycteris naso. Next base: position 130,282,555 of record CM073001.1, read on the forward strand.
TACTGGTGTAGTAAATACAATCAACAACCTCCTCTATGTAAGAATATAACATACAGATAATATGTATAAGAATATAAGAGTCCTTTTTTGTTAAACAGTAAAAACAAAGTTTAAGAGGACTACAATATAAAGGAAAAGGCCAAGCTATTACTATCAACAAGGGTGGTACATGTCCTTTGGATACTGGAGCACAGCTCTGGCGCAGTGCTCTGGATGGCTCTGTCCTCAGAATTAGGACAGGGGGACAAAACAAGAGTCCACAGAAAATACAGAAAGCCCTTAAACCTTCTCCCTCTGAGCTAAAAACACACCTTCATGAAAGTGAACAATTATATATTTTAAACGAACATTTTGTATCCACATTATGATAAGATGTGTTTGATTATTTTTGAAGGAGAAAATCTGTTTCAATTAAATATTTAAAGTGCACTAAGAATTTTCCTTTCTATAGCAGACTGTTAGATCACAGTTCAACTACAAAAGAGATTGATACAATTAATTAACAACTTCTGAACAGCTCACAGAGGAAGAATGGCAAGTCTTCTGTGGACTTAGATCAGGCAGAAGGTGACTGACCGAGCAGGGCTCCAGACTCCCTTCTGTGTGTGCACGTGTGAGTGCGTGTGCCTTAGCACAAACACAATCCCATCTGCCTTGGAATTTGGTACATTTGTGATCCACCCTCATGAAAGAGCTGCCCTTATATTTTATTTCACTATTTACAGAATTAATGGGCTCGGTGAATTGAGTCACTGAGACAGTGGCTGACGGAGTCAGTGGAACCAATTGGAGGAAAGACTGTCACAACCCCCTAAAGCACACCTGGCTTCTGTCCTGTTTCCTTCCCTGATCCCCAGGGTCTGGCCCAGCACCACCTTGGCTTCCTGTATCGGGCTTTACAAAGGTGCAGAGGGTCCCCAGCTTGTGCTGCTGCTGCTGCTCCTTCTAGATTGTCCCGGCAGTGTGTGTGGCATGAGTAATCCACAAGGGCAGCCTCAGATTCGGAATCTGTAGAGGTGAGTGGCTGGCTCTCCCCGACCCGCAGGCTGACCTTCCAAGCTGTACCTGGATTTCCAGGGAAGTGCTCCCGACAACCCTTCGGAAACACTCAGTGCTCTTCATCCTGAGGGCAGGTTGGGTCCCCGAAGGTACCCAGTGAACCTTCCAGACTGTTAAGAAAACTAATAGTTTTTTCCCTGTTTACAGAGTGCCTAATAAACAGCCATCGAGTAAATCAAGACAAATTGATGGGGCTAATTAATACCAATACGATGCTGACTGCATCAGTAAAACAAAACAAGGCAAAAATAAACAACAAAAGCAGAACCCAGGGTTCCCAGTCGCTTTGGCCTAGGACCTAATTTTTGGCCTAGGACCTAATTACGGCTTGAGATTCGTCACGTTGCCTGTCTCCCAACATAAAGAGCCACAGTCCTGCTACAAAGTGAAGAACTCAAAAACAGGACAAAGCTCTATTTGGTGGACTAGTGTAGATTAATCCTATATAATATTTTATAACTTCTCAATGGTATTAAAAATGGACATGTCTTAAAGAATGGTGGATATGTAAGGCAGTACAGGAAAGCACGGTTTTCGTTTTATTTTATCTTTTAAAAAAGGATTTTATTTATTGATTGCAAAGAGAGAACAGAGAGAGAGAAAGAAAGGGAGGAAATGAGTGAGAAACAGTTGTTTGTCATATGTGCCCCAACCAGGCAATCCTGGGGCCCTGAACCAGTGACCTCAGCATACCAGGTTGATGTTTTATCCACTGTGCCACCACAGGTCAGTCTATGGTTTTCGTGTGTGTGTGTGTGTGTGTGTGTGTGTGTGTGTGTGTGTGTGTGTGTGTAACAGAGGCAGAGAAAGACAGAGAGAGGGACAGACAGACCAAAAGGGAGAGAGATGAGAAGCATCAATTCTTTGTTGTGGCATCTTAGTTGTTCATTGATTGCTTTCTCATATGTGCCTTGACCAGGGGGCTACAGCAGAGTGAGTGACCCTTTGCTCAAGCCAGTGACTTTGGGCTCAAGCCAGCAACCTTGAGCTTCAAGCCAGAGATCATGGGATCACATCTATGGTCCCACACTCAAGCTGGCCACCCCACACTCAAGCTGGTGACCTCGGGGTTTCAAACCGAGGTCCTCCACATCCCAGTCTGAAACTCTATCCACTATGCCACCACATGGTCAAGACTTGGTTTTCATTTTAATGTCCAGTACTTATTTTATTAGTTACATGTATTTAGAATATGGTGGAGATTTTAAATTTACTTTTTTTCCCAGTTGTTACTTAGTGTGGTAAAACACAATGTAAAATGTTCCATCTTAGTCATTTTTAAGTATACAGTTCGGGGGTATCACGGGTAATCATATTATTGTATGACCTTCACTGTCATTCATCTCCAGAACTGTTTTCTCATGCAGAATTGAAACTTGAACCTTATGGAACAATATCTGTCCACTCCCCTCTGCCTGTCCCGGCAGCCACTACTCTTTTTCTATCTCTGTGAATTTGACTACTCTAAGCACCTCATCTAAGTGAAATCACAGTGTTTTCTTTTCATGGCTTACTAAACTTACTTTTTATTTATTTATTTTATTATTTATTTATTGGTATTTTTCTGAAATGAGAAGAGGGGAGACAGAGAGACAAGAAAGACAGACTCCTGCATGTGCCCCACAAGGATCCACCCAACATGCCCACTAGGGGGCAATGCTCTGCCCATCTGGGGCATTGCTCCATTGTAACAGGAGCCATTCTCCATGGCATCCAAGTGAGGTGGAGGCCATGGAGCCGTCCTCAGTACCTGGGCCAACTTTGCTCCAGTGGAGCCTTGACTGCAGGAGAGGAAGAGAGAGATAGAGAGAGAAGAGAGGGGGAAGGGTGGAGAAGCAGATGGGCACTTCTCTGTGCCCTGGCTAGGAATAGAACTCAGGACTTCCTTCCACACGCCAGGCTGATGCTCTACCACTGAGCCAACCTACCAGGGCCTAAACTTACTTTTAAAAATAAATGTAAAAGGTGGTGAGTCAATTTAAAAATAAGCAAATTAACAGTAAAGATGGTACAAGGAAAAAAGAAAAATTTGAACACAACAAAGAAAATTTTGGGTAAGACAATTTGGACGAGAACATTTTTCCTGCATTAATGTTTACAAGCCTCTCTCTTACATTCAGGGGGAAAGTGCACCCAGAAAAATATACCTATTTGCCATTGCTCATTGCCTCTCACCTGTGTTCAAGCTATTCTTGTGTGTCCATTGCTATACTGGCTCCTACATGTGCCGGTATAGCAGTCAGTGCCAAGCTTGAGCCTAGAACTGTAACTCTATGCCACCTGTCAAAACCAAGCTGGAGTCCTGTCTTCTCCCCTATCTCCTACAACTTTAAGTAAACTTTAGGCCTAGGTAATTCCTTCACCCATTTTGTACATGCTTCTGGGGCACTTACCTATGTTATGAGGCATTTATTACTTCTCTCTCTTACTAGCCTGGCATCCCCCCTCGGCCATACTCAGGCCTAACCAAGGGCAGGCACTGATTAAATGACTGCTCTAAGCAAGAGCAGGGACTGGGCAGGCATGATCTGTAGATCACAGGTTTATTCCTTGCGAGGAAGCGGAGAGCTCAGTGGGCAGCGTGAATGTGGTGGGCTGTGGGTCTCTCTCTGAGCGACTTTCTGGCTCCCCACGCAGAACCCCGGCGTCAGGCCTTTACTCGCCTGGCCCCAACAATGGGATCCCTTGCTCAGTTTCAGTCTCAGCAGACAAAGGGTTCTTGTCTCTGGGTTCATGAGGAAATGGGTGGCAAAGATCACAGATACCGCGAGCCCTTGGCCTTGGGCCACGGTAAGGTCGGGAGTGAGAAAAGACTATTCTATAAACAAAATTCTGAAGCTAGTTTGTCAATTTAATGGTAACCTTTCTGAGGGCAGCTCCTGGCAGGTCCCTGCAGCTGGAGTGACTCCATCCTTGGCAGATCTGGCTCCACCTGTGCTCTTGTGCTGGCCACGCACAATACTTAAATGAAAAAAAATGAAGATGAAAGGCTGCTCCTCTTGATATTTCTGAATTGAATTTGCACCCTACTTGCCTCTCTGGAGCCTCCCTTCCTCGTTCTGTTGGCGCCGACCCTTCAGCTGTGCCCCAGCCTAAGAAAGTCTTTCCATATGATGTCACCACAACATGCTGCCACAGCAAGGAGGAACCACCCAGACACGGCACTGCAGAGGGTTCAGGATTCCACTACAAGGCCAATGCAGGGGACATCTTAAGAATTAAGGACCAAGGCACTGGCTGGTTGACTCAGTGACAGAGTGTCAGCCCCACGTATGAATGTCCTAGGTTTGATTCCTAGTCAGGGCACACAGGAGAGACACCCATATGCTTCTCCACCCTTCCCCTTTCCCCTCTTGCTTCTCTCTCTCTCTCTCTCTTTCTTCCCCTCCTGCAGCCATGGCTGGATTGGAGTGAGTTGGCCCTGGGTACAGAGAATGGCTCCATGGCCTCTACTTAAGGTGCTAAGAAGAGCTCAGTTGCTAAGCAATGGAGCTACGCCCCAGATATGCAAAGCATGGCCCGCGAGTGGGCTTGCCAGGTGGATTTTGATTGGGACACATGCAGATGTCTGTCTGAATCTCTGCCTCCTCCCTACTCACTGAATTATAAAAAAAAAAGAAAGTATTAAGGACCAGATAGAAGTCGGAGTCCTGGAGCAGTAACTCCTGTCTGCATAAGAAGAGGAAAGCAAACATACTCACAATACCAAACAGTGGTCAACATGCAATGAGTCAAGGGCTTCTTAGAATTGGGGGAAGAGAAGTGGTAGGTCTGTGATCAAGGGCTGCTGAAAATATACGAGTAGAAGAGGCCTCGTGTAGGGGGACAGAGACAGCAACAGTTTGTATTGAGGAAACCCATCTGATAAAAGTTTCTGGCACAAGGATACCAATTCCAATTTTTGTTAAACACACATATACACATAGGAGTAAACAGAATTCCCAGGAGAACCTTCAATTTTGAAAAATAACTAATGGTTGATTTCCAGTGACTTTTTTAACACATTCAATCATGAAGATATTTCTGTAGAATTTGTGAGGTTAAATGAAATGCCTACTCTGTAATATTCAAGTCTGGAAAAGAAGGGAAGTCCAAATTCACTCAGCCAGGGGGCGCTGACTAGTTCCTCAGTTTATAGCTGAGAAATTACCAGGTGCATTGAGGAAACTTGCCCACCACCCAAGATGGGAGAAGTAATGGGCAGAGGCCTTGGGGAGGGGATATTCTGTGAGGATCATGACTTATTACCTAAAATGTGAGAGATTTTTAAAGGTCATCTAGTTAATCTCCTTATTTGAGGTCAAAATGTTAGAAAGTGATAGAACTGGGATTAGGACCAATTCTCTTTCTTTTTCAGTTTACCTGCACCACCCAGGCCGATATTTTAATTCCCCGGGGTCTTTTTCGTCCCCTTAAATTCCAAGAGGAAAAGGACTAACATGTTTTAGTTGCGGATTTTATCCCCCTGCGGCTAAGGGAGGGAGGCTGGCTGAGGGAGGAGGCCTAGCTTCCTCAAAAAGATTTCTCAAGGCAGCAAGTGGCAGGAATATTTGTGAAAACTCTCAAGGCCTTTGGTGATTTTCAAGCCCTGTCTGCTCAGAACTCAGAGGAGAGAACAGCACTGACATTGGAACAAAAACATGCGTCTGCCCCCGGGGAGGAGGCAGCCATTTGCACACGAGAAGAAAGACATGGTGGCCTTCTTGCTCCTGAATGTCCTCCCATGGACTCCAGCGAGATGAAACGGGCAGATAGGGAGCACGCTGGCAGGGTCTTCATTCATTCCTGTAAAACCAGGAAGTGAAACAAAGAACCTGTTGTTCAGGGAACCCTTGGAGCTGAAAACAGGAGAAGGAGCCAGGCGGCTCTGAGTCCTGGCCTGCTGACATTTGACCTAAGCAGGGGCCCGCAGCTGGCTTTCCAGAGAGGCATGCAGTCTGTGGATTTGCAGCTCCTGGTCGCTAAGTGCTTTTGGTCACACCCGTGTTTTTTCACAGCTGGATTAAATCAGGACTGCATTCTCGCCAAGCACACAGTTTGTGGTAGAAACACCTACCAGCAAAGCAGTGAAGCAAGGTCTGTAAAGGATGAAATACACCTAACGCTAGAGTATGCCCCGGTGAAAACTGTGTGCCTAGTGAGGCCAGCTAAGGTCCACTGAATTTCCAGAATCATCAAAAACACCCCTGTAGCCTGACCAGGCAGTGGCGCAGTGGATAGAGCGTCAGACTGGGATGTGGAGGACCCAGGTTTGAGACCCCGAGGTCACCAACTTGAGCACAGGCTCATCTGGCTTGAGCAAAAAGCTCGTCAGCTTGGACCCAAGGTTGCTGGCTTGAGCAAGGGGTTACTCGGTCTGCCAAAGGCCCGTGGTTAAGGCACATGTGAGAAAGCAATCAATGAACAACTAAGGTGTCGCAACGAAAAACTGATGATTGATTCTTCTCATCTCTCTTCGTTCCTGTCTGTCTGTCTCTATTTATCCCTCTCTCTGATTCTGTCCCTGTAAAAAAAAAAAAAAAGAAAGAAAAAAAGATTGTTAAGAAACACACCCCTGTAAGTCAGTGAAATCATGCATGACTTACCATTTAAATGCAGAGAAAAACACTGAAGGGGTATATCCCAAGGCAAAGAAATGAGCTGGCCAGCAAGCCAACAGGCCATTGGTGCAGGGAGCACAGAGCACATCCTAATGTCCCAGAGCATCTAAGCAGGCCACGCTCCTAGAATAGTCACACTTGTCAGAAAGGTTGGTCTCTCTCCTTTCCTTTGAGCTCCAGTCTGATTCAGCAGAACACAAAAGGCTCACAATCCCTGGCTACAAAATAGTAGATGTATTTTGCAGTATCTTAGGCCCCCTGAAAAAAGTGTTTGGTGTTATCAAAGTTTATGGTTTCTTCTTACACATGATCTCCTTCTAAGAATTGTATGCATACGTTCCCATAATTCTTGGATATCTTTCAGTGCCTGCCTTTCTCAAAGAATATCTGATGGGAAGCAGAAAAGAGAAGCTCTTTGCCTTGGGTTGAGATTGTGTTCTGAAAGGCAGCTGAAAATCCATTCATCTGTAACACTCAAGTGATTCCATAGACACAGCTGTTCTTCCTTCAGTGGAGGCACTTTGGGTCATAGCTCTGTTCATATTTAGAGGAGACCATACAGAGGAAATAGTTTTGCAATAAGACATTTTCCTATCATGCCCATTGAAGAGGTTCTGCTACAACTAGCTCAATCAATTTCCCTTAAGGTGTTTCCAGATTTCAAGACACCAGGAATGTCTGGAATATAAGTGTATGAGTGATTGCAATACGATTTCAAAGAATTCTATGAGAGTGACTAACTCTTTGCTCATGGTGTTACTAGTGTAGCAACTTCTTTAAGTTTAGGTTCAACTTAAAGAAAGTATTTATGGAGTGGGTGCTAGTTGCCAAAATACCCAGACAATGAACCCTGAAGATGTATACAACCTAAGGGAAAAAGAATGGTAAACAAGCATCATATAATGGAATGAAGGCATAGTGAAGGAATATACTAGATGTCCTGGGGACCTTACAGAATGAGGTGAGTCTCCAGATCAAAAATGCCCCAAACAGCTGTTTGGTCTGTCTTGGTTGGCAATATCTGTTTTATTAGGGAAGGTTTTATAAAAAAAAAAAAAGTAAGATTTCCTTCCTTCCTTCCTTCCTTCCTTCCTGCCTTCCTTCCTTCCTTCCTTCCTCCCTCCCTCCCTCCCTCCCTTCCTTTCTTTCTTCTTTCCTTCCTTCTTTCCTTCCTTTCTTCCTTCCCTCCTTCCTCCCTCCCTCCCTCCCTTCCTTTCTTTCTTCTTTCCTTCCTTCTTCCCTTCCTTCTTTCCTTCCTTTCTTCCTTCCCTCCTTCCTCCCTCCCTCCCTCCCTTCCTCCCTTCCTTTATTTTTTCTTTCCTTCCTCCCTCCCTCCCTTTCTCCCTCCCTCCCTCCCTCCCTCCCTCCCTCCCTCCCTCCCTCCCTCCTCTCTTTCTCTCTTTCTTTCTTTTTATTACCAAAGTTAGAACAGATACCTTGTGGAAAAAAGCATGATGCAAAACGTAAAAATAAATATTACCATGAACCCACCCCCTAAGATAGAAACACTTTTGATTTTCTTGTTTGCCTGCTCTCTTATTTCTTTGCCTTGGTGTGTATCCTTTCAATACCTTGAAACCGTGATGATGAAGACAGATACTTCAATGTTGTGACTCAAGTACTTATGCCAGTGGTGTGGGACTCCTCAATTTTAATAGACTGTCATTTTATAATTTTCACATGTCTTAAGTTCCAGGCTAGTCATGGGATTCTGAGCTTGCAACCAGTTCACTGGTTCATATTTATAGAAACCATAAAGTTATAGAAAGGATTATTTGGCCCTGGCTGGGTGCTCAATGCATAAAGCATTGTCCTGGCACACAGAGGCCACAGGTTCACTCTCCCTGTCAAGGTATGTATGGGAAGCAGTCAATAGGTACACAACTAAGTGGAACAAGGAGTTGATGCTTATCTCTCTCTCAAATCAATGGAAAAATAAATTTTATTTATTTATTTTTGTATTTTTCCGAAGTTAGAAGTGGGGAGACAGTCAGACAGACTTCTGCATGTACCCAACCAGAATCTACCTGGCATGCCCACCTGGGGGTGATGCTCTGCCCATCTGGGGCATTGCTCCGCTGCAGCCAGAGCCATTCTAGCACCTAAGGCCGAGGCCATGGAGCCATCCTCAGCACTCAGTCCAACTTTGCTCCAATGGAGCCTTGGCTGCGAGAGGGGAAGAAAGAGATAGAGAGGAAGGAGATGGGGAAGGATGGAGAAGCAGATGGGCGCTTCTCCTGCTGGGCTGATGCTCTACTGCTGAGCCAACCGGCCAGGGCCTGGAAAAATAAGTTTTTTATAAGATTATCCCTGGCCAGTTGGCTCAGTGAATAGAGCATAGGCCTGGTGTATGAACCTCCTGGGTTCAATTCTCAGTCAGGGTACATAAGAGAAGTGACCATTTGCTTCTCTCCCCCTCCCTCTGCCCTTTTTCTCCCTCTTCCCCTCTTAAAGCCAGTTGCTCAACTGGTTTGAGTGTCGGCCCTGGGCACTGAGGATAGCTGAGTTGGTCACAGCGTCAGCCTCAGATGCTAAAAATAACTAGGTTGATCCGAGCATCGGCCCCAGACAGTGGTTGTGGGTGTATCCTGGTTGGTGCACATGCAGGAGTCTGTCTTACTGTCTCCCCTCCTCTCACTTAAAAAAAAAAAAGAAAGAAAGAAAAAATAAAGAAAGAATTATTTGGGCGTAGGAGGTAGAAAGAGAAAATAATCTAGAAATTATGAGAACAGTATAAATACATCTGTACTTTTATTATTTCTATTTATACTTATGAATCTCAGATCATAAATTTATAGCAAAAAAGAAAAGAAAAAGACCAAAATACTGCCAGTGAATTTCTCCCCATCTCTTAGATCCTTTTGCTTTACTATGTTTGGTACTCATGTGCAGAAACAGTCACCACATCATGAAATGATTTCGCTAAGGCCATTATAGCATCATAACTAAGAAATATACGCACCTAAATCTGATGCAGCTATTTTAACTATTTAAATTATTTGTGTGTGTGTAACAGAGACACACAGAGAGAGACAGAGAGAAGGACAGATAGGGACAGATAGATAGGAAGGGAGAGAGACCAATTCTATATTGGCAGCACCTTAGTTGTTCACTGATTGCTTTCTCATATGTGCCTTGACCCGGGAGCTCCAGCAAAGTGAGTGACCCCTTGCACAAGCCAGCGACCTTTGCACTCAAGCCAATGACTATGGGGTCATGTCTATGATCCCACGCTCAAGCTGGTGATCCCACACTCAAGCTGGTGAGCCCACACTCAAGCCGATGAGCCTGTGCTCAAGCCAGCAACCTCAGGGTTTTGAACCTGGGACCTCAGTATCCCAGGTCAATGCTCTATCCACTGCACCACCACTGGTCAGGCCTAGCACACATTTTCAACTTTTTGATTTTTTTATGCACTGGCTGGAGTCCCCTAAGTGTTTTACAACGATGATGCCTTGTTTCTACAAGAAGTTTCTAATGCTTGAATATTTTTAGAATGTCCAAAGGACTGGCATCTTTTATATGTCCATTCAACAAATATTTGAGTGGCTGCTACATGACAGACACCATGCTAGGCACTGGTAAAAACAGCATCAAACGCAGACCAAGCCCCTGTTATTACAGTGCCTACCATCCAGAACTGGGAGGAAGAAAGTGAATAACTAAGTAAGTGAATATGTGTCAAATCTGTGCAAGTTCTGTAAAGAAAATTAAGTCAGCTAATGTGACAGGAGGAAGGAAGGGTCCACAAGTGAATGCTCCCTGGAGGAAGGGCATTCCAGGCAGAGGGAACAGTAAGTGCAAAGGTGAGGAGGTAGAAGTCTGCTTGGCAAGAAGCCAAAGAGTCTGGGCAGAGTGATGTATGGGGAGAGGCTGCAGGAGAAGACATGGTGAGTGGATGTAGGAGTCATATCCTGTCGGGTCCCAAAGACCATGGTGGTGGTTTGGGCTATACATGAAAAACTACTGAAGGACTCTGAACAGGAATAACACCACCTGGATTTAAAGCAACTAAAGTCAGATCATTCTCTATGCTGCTTGGATAATAGCCAGAGAAGGGGACTGGGCGAAAGCAGAGGCGCCAGGCAGGGGGCTGCTGCAGCGGAGCTGGTGAGAAGTGGTCTGGCCCTGGACCTAACGTGAAGGTAGAGATGGCAGCATTTAGAGGTGGATGGGAGGACAGTTATAAAAAAAGAAGAGGCATCAGCAATGACCGCTGGCCCAAGCACCTGGAGGCATGGTCGCTGCGACAGGGAAGACCAGAAAGAAGCAGGTTTGTGGAGGGAAACTGAGGGTTTGGTCTTGGTCATTTAAGCTCAAGATACCAAACATCAGGCTGAGCGGGCAGATGGAGGCCAGCGTCTGGATTCTAAGACAGGACCAGCCTAGGGATGCAAGATGGGAATCACCAATACGCAGATGGCATGAAAGCCACAAGACTGGATGAAACTACCTGAGAAATTACTCCACAGATCTCTCTTGGTGAACAGGTTGTGTTTACCACGTGCCGGCATTGTGTGGGGTCCTTCACAGCTACGCACTCACTTAACTTCCTAACAATTCTGAGGTCAAGTTCAATTGCTATCTGCATTTCACTGATGTGGACGCTGAGGCACAGAGATTGTTAAGTGTCTTGCTCAAGGTTAGTGGAGGGGGGAGAAGAGGGGAGGCATGAAGAGAAGAGGTTCAAGGAGTGAGCTCTACCTGGGGATTAAAAGCTCAAGGAGACAAGGAGGAGCCAGCCAGGAGCCTAGTAGCTGAGAAGAGGCCAGGGATCATGGCATTCCAGAAGCCAGGCCAAGCAAGTATCTCAGGAAGGGAGGGTGGATCCACCATGTCACATGATGCTGACCGGTCAGTTGGGCTGGGCAGTGGGGACTGACTATTGAATGGAAAAAAGTTACAGCTTCCCTTTCACTAACCTTGCTTGAAGTTCACTTCCTCCCAGTGTGAATGGTGGCAAAAAAAATCTCAGTAGTTTCCTCAGCAGCTGAAACTCTGTCACCAACCACAACTCTAGATGTCTCCATTGTTGGTGCAGAAGTTGTTTCTTCTCCACTTCCAGATGACCGCTGTTCCTAAACCCACTGTCAGACCTCATTATTTGATTGATGTGTTCATCAAGAGGTACCTATGCTATGAAACCATCCATTTTTACATTTTAATCATTGTATTTCCTATGTCCTCCTATGTGCTTTATTTTATGCATTTAAAATATTAGTCTGAGAAAGGGTCCATGACACAAGAAAAGGTTTCAGATCTCAAACTGATCTCTATAGCAACCATGAAGGAGCAACCAAAAGCCAGTGCAGGTTGGGGAACAGTGATGTCTAAGCTAGGGCACCAGAGGGGCACTTAATTCAGCATTCCACAAACTAGGGAACTATTGACACTTCCTGGTGACTGCGGGCGGGGTGGGTGAGGCCTCATCACATTTCAGACTCACCAGGGATAAGGCCTCAGAAGGCCACTGCATGGCATCTGTGCAGCCACCAGCATGTGTCCAGCTAAAGCCCCCAGGGGCCAACTGGTTCTTCTCTCTACAGTGTTTTCACCTGGGGCGATCTGCTCCTTTCCTGCCTGCTGTTCCTTCCCCTCCGGGCTGCTCCTTGCCAGGCTGACCTGCTGCTTCCCTGTGGCCACCCACAGCGCTGCTCTGCTTTGCTTTCTCTGTGGAAACTTCACTAGTCCTCCTCCTCCTGTTTCTTTGTACCTGGCTCCCGACATCACTGAGCAAAGCAGAGGAATTAATAGGAAAGTCACCACTCCACACTTCTAAAACTCAGTGAGAAATCCCAGCACAGAAGCCACAGCTTTATTGGTCAGACTTGTTACCACATCACATGGGTCCCATACCAGTAGAATATCATTACCTCATAGCATAGTTGGTAGAATCAATGAGCTGGCAGCCCTAATGTGCTTCGAGCAGTGACTGATAGGTGCTGAACACCATATACATTGCTAAATAAAGACAGTCTTCCCTTTTTTCTTTCTTTCCCTTCAAAAAAAGTCCAAGTTGCCTGACTTGTGGTGGTGCAGTGGATAAAGCGTTGACCTGGAATGCTGAGGTTGCCGGTTCAAAACCCCTGGCTTGCCTGGTCAAGGCACATAGGGGAATTGATGCACCCTGTTCCTCTCCCTCCCTTCTTTCTCTCCCCCACCCCAACTAAAATGAATAAAATAAATAAATAATTTTAAAAAGTGCCAAGTAAATGCCTCTGAAATTTTATAAATTCAGTGTTAACCAACATAACATTCAAGAATAAGTGATATTAATCTGAAAAAATAAAGTTACAGTCATTTTTCAATTTAAAAAGAAAAAGGCTAGCCTGACTGGTCGTGGTGCATGGATAGAGCGTTGACCTGGAACACTGAGGTCTCGGGTTTGAAACCCTGAGGTCGCTGTCTTGAGGACGGGCTCATCTAGGTTGAGCGCAGGCTCACTAGCTTGAGCGCGGAGTCGCCGGCTTGACCATGGGATCATTGACATGACCTCATGGTTGCTGGCTTGAGCTAGTAGGGATCATTGGCTCAGCCTAAGTGCCCCTGGTCAAGGCACATATGAGAAGCAAACAATGAACAACTATGAGTTGAGTCTTCTCATATCTCTCCTCCCTCTCTCTCTCGCTAAAATAAATAAATAAACAGGAAAAGGCTAAAAGAGGCACTAAAGACTAAATGACAGTCCAGCTCTCCAACTTCAATACCACTGCAGTCAGAGATCAAGATCTTGATGGCCACTGTCCCATTACCACTCCTTCTAGCAAACCTAACATCTCTGTTGGCGTATATGCAGAGAGGGGTCCTGTCTGTCCTCTGCAGAGTTTGGGGCCTGTCCGGAAGTGTTGTATTTCCTGGATGTGGGGCAATCAGTGCGGCTAAAGCTCTCTTCCTTACTCTTTTGTCATCAGCCTGGACTCCCAATTTATTTTTAGTTTAGTAATGTAAAGGGTAAAGAGAATCCTCCTGGCTAATGTTCCATGGAGTCTGGAACTACTCTGACAGAGAGGTAGAGAGTCTCTAATCAGAAATCATCATGTATTTGTCTAGACTATGAGAAAAAAATTAATCAATAAAAGCCATTCACATTGGTCAATGGGAATTATAGAGTGCCTGGTACATCTGCAAGTTGCTTGGAGACCATCTGGTCTACTCCTGTCATTTTTCAAAGAAGGAAATGTAAAACACAGACTTTCCACAGCTAAGGGAGAGCATAGCTCCTCCAGAGACACAGGAGTTAAAGTACCACCTTACAGCTGCAGAGCGTCTCCCTGGGATTGCATGCTCTCCCCAGTCTGTGACAGGGAACAAGTCCGGCCGGTTTGAAATTTGCCTGGACAACCAGATTCAGCTAGTTCATCTGCCTCTGCAGGACTCTTGCCCAACTCATGACTTGCAAACAAATCTCACTCCATGCGTCTCACTCTCACACTGCACAGGCAGCCTCAACCCCTATTTTCTGGGGAAAGGGGCACCCTGGTAATAAAATCTGGCCTCTCAAGCACCAAGTGTTTCACTAGCAATGAATTACCCCATCCACGAGCTGGACGAGGTTTTGATAAGCTCCTCCAACCTGCCACCCCTACCCTGACCTCTGCACCTCCATTCTCCAGGTATAGATTACCCCTTGCTACTTACTCTGATCCATGCAATACGTTCATATCATGCTTAACCAGTACAACATATTGCGTCCCCTTCCCTAATCATGTACAATCACATCCAATTTCCAATATGTACTTCAGGCTAATGGGCATGGTAAGCGCCTAGGGTTTTCTGACCTGAGAATGCAAAATGAGTCCATCCTCTTAGTGCTCCCCTTGAAACCTTCTGGAGACTGACATGGGTTACACTGAGTTCTATTTTGCGCACAGAGGATCCTGCTGCGTTATTGTTTCCGTGATTGTGAGTAGGTGGGTATGGCCAAAAGAATTTTAGGTTTCCGGGTTCTGGTGCCAGGAGGAATTGAGAGGGTGTAAAGTTCAAATGCATTCAAAGTGATTAAAATAAGCAGACAACTGGTTCCTAGGCCACTCCCACCTTCTCCAGCATTTCATCTGGCTAGGCCACCACACACCCAGTTCCCAAACTTGAGGAGCCACGGAAACTACAGTCCTCAAAGCCAACAGGGTTCACTTAGCTCCCATCTCACACCCGGCGCCTGATCACCTCGGTCACCTGTGGGCTTCGGTGGGTTCTAGGACATTTTCCAGTCTGACATCGGTCTGCACCATCTCCTGTTTCAGTTCTCCGATCTCCGAGGCGATTGTGTCAATAAGCTATTCAAAGACAAAAATAGTGTGACGTCAGGAAGTGGAAGAGGCGTGCCCAGACCCTGGGGAGCTTCAGCCACTTGAATAGGAGCACAGAGATGAACAGAGATGACCACCTTTTTTTTTTTTTTTTTTTAAATCTTGGCTCTGTGAATTTCCTTCACTCAGAAGAATAAAATAAACAGGGAGGGAGGAACTTCTTCTAAGAAAGAGGAAGAATTTAGGTTTCGGTATTGCCCTAAGAAAAATAATATGACACCCAGTTTGGTTTCTCAACATAAATACAAGAACAAAAAGTTCTGGCAAAATCAGGCTTCAACATTCATATGATCAAAGTGGAAACTCAAAGGCAATTCCCTGGATTAAAATTTATAGCATCATTTTTCTGGTTACAGAAATAACCATATCTTAAAGACATACACAGCTTGCAAATCAATTTCTCATTATGTTAAACTTATTTCTATCTTATTGTTTGCTTCCTTTTTTTTTTCGATCATAAAAAAACGTTAGGGAAAAAGACAGAGGGCTGTGTGTGCCTGGAAGTGTGTAAGGGGGTAGGTGGGTAAACGATGGGGAGAATTAAGGGGGAAATGTGGCCATGTCCTGCAGAAGGCATGTGTGGTCTTATGTCCTCTACCCACACACTGAGAAGGGGCTCCATCTGACCCTCAAGTTTGGTCTAAATTCTTGAGCCCCCTCTATTCACTCATTCAATAAAATGTTTCCTGGTGATAATTATTAGGCACTGTATGGGTAGAACAGCTCTTCTCAAAGGGTGCCATTGCTCACTGATTTTTAAAAATGTTAGATAAGTGTTATTTATGTCAACGTGTAATAGATTTTTTAAAAAGATTTTATTTTTAGAGAGAGGAGAGAGAGAGAGAAAGGAGGGTGGGGGGAGCAGGAAGTATCAACTTGTAGTTGCTTCTCTTATGTGCTTGATGGGTCAAGCCTGGGGTTTCGAACCAGTGACCTCAACACTCCAGGTGGATGCTCCAACCACTGTGCTACCACAGGTCAGGCAGATTGTTTTTAAAATAAGTATGTTAATATTTTCTTCATTTATTTTCTAACATAGCAAATATCCATAGATATAATCCACATGAACACAAGGTCCTTGAAGTGTTCCATGATTTTTAACAGTGTGAAGTAGACCTAGGACTAAAAAGTTTGAGAATCACCATCCTCGCTAAAGACAGGCGTTGTATTGCCTCAAGCAACTTTTATCCCACCCAGGCTCTGGGAGAAACTTTATTTCATGGTCTAAGCTGTTCTAAATTGTTGACCCCATCTATTCATTCATCAATTCAACAGAATTTTTATGGCCACACACTTGATACCAGGCACTACAAGTATAGAGTAAGGTTGACAATTCTTGACAATTCTCATGGAGATGATATTCTGGTAAGGAACAGACCACAGCACTGAGCATTAAGTTCCAGAATGAAAATAAATAAATAACTCAGGTCATGCTGTAGGGAGGAACTATTAGTTAAGGCAGGATGGTCAGGACAGGTCTTGGAAGAAGTGGTGGATCCCTGAATGACAAGGAAGCCATGAAAAGATCAAGGGAGGAACCCTCTATACAAAGGAAGTCCCAGCGGCTAGGGAGGAAGGAGAGGCAGGAGGGAATTAGACCTCACTAGCCTTCTAGATTACAGTATCCTAGGATTTGAGTTTTCTATATTAAGAACCACTGGAGGGCTTAGTAGGAGAATGACATGTTACTTGTTTTTTGTTTTATGAGAATCACCTCTGCTGGTGGCTAGAGGTGGGTTTGTAAGGGTAAGAGGACAAATAGCATGACCAGTAAGGAGGCAACTGCAGTGGTCCAGGCAAGAGATGACGGGGGCTTGGACCAAGGCTGAGGTTGTAGCAATAAAATTAGAAAGAAGGAGATAAATCCAGGAACCATTTGACATAGAAATTGATAGATGAGAGGAATATGGGGAAGGATTAGACTTGAAGAGGAAACCTAGTTGGGCATGGGGCAGGTTAAGTTTTAATTGAGTATTATTGGCCATCAGTTAAATTGGTTAAGTGGCTTTTGACATTCATGATGGAGCTATTTATATATTTAGAAGTCACTGGCCTCTGTGTTAGCATTTCAAGTCCTGTGTCAGGCAGAGATTGTCTAAGGGGAGCATGTGGATGGGAAAAAGGTCCCTGCAAATAGCTCTGTGCACTCCCAGTACTTAGAGGTCAGAAGAAGGCCTGTCAGGTCCTCCAGCCTTGACCCGCTCATTCTGCAAGTGACTGGGCGCAGGCTGTGGGTGGGGCTTCTAGAAGCACTGGGACAATATCGGACCCCTTAAAAAAAAGAAAGAGAGACAGAGAAAATAAAAATACATATTAACCATATTTTTAAATAAATAAAAAAATATGATGTACTATTAATGTTAAAATTGCACATATGAAACCAAACTTGGTGTCATTAGAAAAAAAGTGTAAAGTTGGGGTTTTGCAGGGCCCTTCAGAAGTCGGGGCCCAGGGCGCGTGCCCAGTGCGCCCTCCATTAAATTTGTCTCTGCCCACATCCCAGTGGCTAAAACAGTGGTTCTTGACCTGGGTTTTATCAAACCCTAGGGGTTCAATGAGTCGGTCTCAGGGGTTCGGAGAAGCCTCTGCCACGGAGGCCAGAATAAAGTAATACCGTAATTTGTTGTGAGTTCATGCACTTTGTTGGTTTTGTTCTTTGAGCAAGGTGATGTTCATGCATGGCTCATTTTGTGCACCAGTAAAAAAACATATACCTATGTCTTGAATTTGGGAAAAGAAATCATATTTTATTTATCACTAAAGAAGGGTTTGGTGAATGCGCATATGAAACTGGTGGGTTTGGTACCTCAAAAAAGGTTAAGAACCATGTTGGGCAGATAAAATATATTATGCTCACTTTGTTAAAGATGGCGCTACCCACATGGAAGTTCGTTGATATTAATGTGTGTTCTGGAACAGACTGTGGACAGGCTGGGTCATTATAGCCTAAGGCTTAGTTTTAAGAGTAAGCTCTTCTCCACACCCTTGACTGATTGGATGATGTAGGGTGGTGCACTCTCATGATGAATCCCATTGTGCCTCAGATGAGTGACTTTGTATCAGAGACTTTCTTGTATGTATAATTGGATTAAAGGTTTTGAATCTATGCTATAAAGTGGGAGAGACCAGTAGCTTGATCTCTCTCTTGGTTCCTGAGTTCCTGAGGTTAGTATTAGAAGAGAGGAGAGCAGATTAAGGCCACGTGAAGGCCAGGAGAAGCAGCCAAGATGGCAGAATGCTGAGGAAGAAGCCAGTTTGTTAAGAGTTTGTGCAGGAGGAGATGGCGATCAGAGGTGAATAAGTCTGGTGAGCTAGAAACCTTTGATTCTAGGAAACTCGGATAAGTCAGTAGCTTTGTGAGCACCAAATGTGTGGGTTTTGGAGCCCAGTGTGCGTTTTTGCTTGCCCGCCGAGTGCAAGCTAGAATTAAAGCTGACGGCTCACCAGTTCTTGGCTCCGTTGTTTCATTGCCATCTGTCTGAATCCAATGAGAACCTGCACTGGCCGGGCAGCTGTGATCCTGACCCCAGGTACAGGCTTTACAAACCGCTGGGCTAAGATTTTAAAAGTCTGATAATGTCAAATATCTGAGGATGTGGGAACACAGGGACCCATGTACTACTGAAGGAGTGCTATTCACAGAGCAGCTGGCAATATCTTGTAGAGTTGAAGATACACGGACCTCCTGGGTATGCGTGCTAGAAAAACTTTTGCACATGGATGCAAGGACCCCTTTAGAAGAATATTTGCTAAACCATGACTTAAAAAAAAAACAACGAAACAAATTATAAGCACCTATTTGTCCATCAGTAGGAGAATGGATAACTGAGGTATAGAATACTCCACGGTGGTTAAAATGAATAAACCAGAGTGTTGAAAAACTGTCCAGCCTAAGAGAAATCCTTGTAAGAGTTTACTTGAGCCAAACTGGAGACAACTGCCAGGAAGCAAAATCTCAATGGACTGAGAGGATGCTCCATAGAATGGCAGTTCTGCAGCTTTGTACATTAGAATCAAAGGAGACATAAGCGGGGCGGCCACGTGAAATCCACGGCAGTAGATTAGGGAGGCAGCAGAAAGCAGAGCGGGGAAATCTCTGCGAGTGGGTTAAAAAATGAAGTGAAGAGACACATGCTCCTTTTACATTGGTAGTACAGGGCAGTGAGCGTTTACAGCCCTCAGAGATGGTAGGTGGGCAAGGAGATAAGGTGGCCTCGTGCACCACTGCTAGTGGTTGTGCCCTCAGGGGTCTAGAAAAGAAGGTTACTCTGACACTTTAAGGTGTGTTATCCTAGATGCACAAAGACAATGCATCATTTCAAAGATAAAGATTGACTTTTATCAAAGAAGCTATAAGCACAGGAC
Source organism: Rhynchonycteris naso (assembly GCA_037038555.1). Taxonomy (NCBI): domain Eukaryota; kingdom Metazoa; phylum Chordata; class Mammalia; order Chiroptera; family Emballonuridae; genus Rhynchonycteris; species Rhynchonycteris naso. The sequence goes on from CM073001.1 coordinate 130,301,888, forward strand.
TTGATTACCCACTTTTAGTTAGGAACTTTTATGTTCAGACAACCTGGTGTGGTTACTTTGGTCCCTGAATTTGTAAGACCAGCCGTGCGGGCCTCCACTGAGCTTGTCAGGGTTAGTATGTGTCCTCTTTTTCATCCACAATAGCTATATGCATCAAGATAGATATACATATATATGTATATGTATGTGTGTGTATGTATATATATCAATCTAAGAACTCAAAAGCTTTCATTAAAAACAAAAATAATTACCAAGATATGAAAGCAAGCCATGTACCCATCAATACACAGTGGATAAAAAAGTTATATATATATGAATATTACGCAGCCGTAAAAAAGAATGAAATCTTACCATTTGCAACAGCATGGATGGACCAGAGGGTATTATGCTCAGTGAAATAAATCAGTCAGAGAAAGACAAATACCATTATGATTTCACTTACATGTAGAATCAAAAGAACAAAATAAACAAACAAAATTGAAACCGACTCACAGACAGAGAGCAGGCTGGTGGTTGCCAGAGGGGAGAGAAGAGGTGAAGGGATTTGGAAGTACAGATCGGTAGTTACAAATATTCATGCACATGTAAGTAAAGCAAAGGAAATGTAGTCAATAACATTGTGATAACTACGCACAGTGCCAGTTGGGATACTGGAAGTATCCAGGGGAAACACTATGTACAGTATACCCGAAACCAATACAAAATAAAATGGAAAGAAAAAGAAATCTTAAAAAAAAAAGGACAGCTGAAAATGGTCGCATTTGTGTATAAGTTTAAAACCATGCAAAATTATATCAGTGTTTGTAGATACAGACATAGATATAAAGACTACACCAATATGTAATGTGGGGGTTACACCCCTAATTCAGTATATAGTGGCTACTTGTAGAGGAGAAATAGATAGAGGTGTTCACAGGTAGAGGGGCTTAAAGGCAAACTGAGAAAATTTGACAGAGCTAGTGATTATTTTAATATTATGTGTGATCTTCTTAAGTTTCAAATACTTCAGAGTCAAAATTACTAGAAAAATTAGAAAAAAGGTAGATGAAAGTGGAAGGAGATGGAGGGATTAAGGTAGGAGGAAGTGAAGTGAGACAGAGGAGTCTGAGTGTCTGTGCCAAAGCCCCACCACACTGGGTTATGGTTCTTCTTCCCATTCAGGATCATGGCAAATGGGCCTGGACAGGACAGCCACACAAGACCCCCCAGGGAGAAGAGAGCCCTGCTGATGGAGGACCAGCCACCACCTTAGGTAACACATCTAGTAGTTAAAAGTTTCCCATCCCCAGTAGGAAGGTTGGTCACTAGGTACATTCACCCTCTCCACCCTCTGTCACCTTCACAGCCACCATATTGATTTGAACTGAAAATCCCTAGTGGCCTTCCCCACGAGAAGTAGCTGATCTCTCCGGCCAGACTGCGCCCTCCCGCTCCTGCTCCCGCTGACACTGGCTGCACCTGCAGGCCTCAGTCCCACCGAGGCTTTTCTCTACACCTGGACAAAGGCAAAGAACCTACAAATTGTGGTCCTCACTCAGTGGCACTCGGTGGCAAACCACAGATAACACCACTTATCTGCAATGCCGGAGGGAGGCCCAGGGATGCCAAGACACAAAGATGGACAGGAACAGAGGTGGCACCTGGCTGGATCTCTCCCCCAGAACCCATTCTGCCAAAGTCACCCACAGCACAGAAGGATTTACCTGAGAAATGGACCAGAGGTCCGTGTTCCAGAGCCGAGCCTACCTCTCTAAAGTGTGGCTTATGTGAGCCTAGAGGTTTAGAAACTGTTACTAGGGCCTGCTTTTGTTTTTAAACTTGGGCTGTTAAGGCACCAGGAGTCCATCTTGGTAGTATCTTTCTCAGGGTCCACAAAAGGAACAGCAATGTCAATGTCAGTTCTTTACCAAAGTTGGTGTTGCTAACTGAAGTTTCTCCAAATCCATGTTGTTGGGCAGATAAAATATATTATACTCACTTTGTTAAAGATGGCGCTGCCCACATGGAAGTTCATTGATATTAATGTGTGTTCTGGAAGAGGCTGTGGGCAGGCCGGGTCGTTATAGCCTAAGGCTTAGTTTAAGAGTAAGCTCTTCCCCACACCCTTGACTGATTGGATGATGTAGGGTGGTGCACTATCCTGAGGAATCCCATTATACAGAGACTTCCTTGTTTGAATAATTGGATTAAAGGTTTTATTCTACGGTATAAAGTGGGAGACATCAGTAGCTTGATCTCTCTCTCGGTTCCTGGGTTCCTGAGATTAGTATTAGGAGAGCAGAGTAAGGCCACATGGAGGAGTGGAAGCAGCCAAATTGGTGGAGTGCTGAGTGAGAAGCCAGTTTGTTAAGAGTTAGTGCAGGAGGAGATGGGGAACAGAGATGAATAAGTCTGGTGAGCTAGAAACCTTTGATTCTAGGAAACTTGGATAAGTCAGTAGCTTTGTGAGCACTGAATGTGTGGGTTTTGGAGCCCAGTGTGTGTTTTTGCTTGCCCGACGGATGCAAGCTAGAATTAAAGCTGATGGCTCACCAGTTCTTGGCTCCTGTGTTTCATTACTGACTGTTCAAATCTAATGCGAACCTGCATTGGCCAGGCGGCTGTGATAGTGGCTGCGACTACTGGCTTTACACATGTACACCAGCCAAGGCCCCAACACAGCCCTGTCTCTGTCCAGAGTTCCTACAGGAAGGGGAAGGGCTGCCCACGCCTCTGCCAAACTGGTGTGCGCGTGTGGCTTTCCACAAACCCGCTTTGCTGCCAAGGCTGTGTGCACACCTGGGAAGGTGGCAACAGAGACGGTGGCTGGTGTTCAGTACAATCAGGGAGTGAGACAGGGTACTAGTTTCCACGAACCTAAGCTGGTGAGACAGTATTTCTTATAACAAAACACAACATTCGCGTTCTTTCCAGAGCACTCCACAGGCAGTGACTAAGGCCTCAACCCAAGATACAGCCACTGACACGTACGGGGCACAGCAGCACCACCCTGGTAAAGCCAGGGTGCCCCTGTGCGTGTTGCCCCTGCAGGGGTGCTGTGCTCGCCTCACGAAGCAGGGAGAGAGAGTGCTGCTGGCAGGAGGGGGACATCTGCAGCCGCCGCAGGTGAGGCGGCCAGAGAGGGGCCCGAGGCAGGCAGGCCAGGGGCTGCGTCTCTGGGTCCCTCCCCTTATTCTACTCAGAAGCCCAGTGCATCAGGATGCCCCAACAGGTAAGCATCTGTGCATAATGCAGGAAGCCTGAAGTGCTCACCTGGGTGATTTCCATGTACACTGGAACCCAGGCCAAGGGCAGGAGAATTCAGGAATTGAATTGAGATGACGCCCAGGGCTCAGCCTGGACAAGGCTTGGCCTGCTGCTCTACAGTCTGGCACAGGAACCTATACTGATTTGTTCCGCTTTGTAACCATTCTGGGTACTTTTCCAGTAGGCGAGAACCTGCCCGAGGGGCCACACTTCAAGCCTTGTACATGGGCTTGCAGTCCAGCTTGCAGCAACTATCTGGTGGTTTGGCAGTGCGAGCTGGTAGCAGTGAGCGTACCAGCCCTCTTGGCTGCGTGGCTGACTCTGAGGGCAAGGGGTGTTAGAGGATTAAAAAGGAGAAGGAGATTAAAACATTTTGTAACAAGTACCTAAATGCTTATGAGTCCTCTTATTTAACTTTTCTCTTTATATTCACGGTGAGCAGCTATGAAACAGAGTGGATAAGGCTAAAAGACACTTGAAAAGGACTTGACCCCTCCCAGCCTGGGGAGAGGCCATTTCCTCCCAGGAGCAGAACTAGACCTACAGAAGACCAGTGTTTGTGGGGTCCAGTCTTCCTCTGCCTGTCTGTCCGGAAGTCACTCATCTTGAGACGTGCCCACTAGCCATCAGTTTTCCCTGACTGGATTAGGGAGAGAAGTCTGCGGTCCCTGCTTACATGGGACACTGGGGTGACGGAGAGGGAGGGCCTCCAAATCTTGTTTTCTTTCTTTTTAGGATTAGATAAAAGGAGAAAAGTGCTTTTGAAGGTCAAGTAAAAATACAACAAGAAAGTGCTTATAGAGCAAGTTCTGATACAGCGCTCTTCAAATTCCAAGTCTAACTCAGGAATGTTATCAGTGATTTCAAAAGAGCTGTGTAGTTGATAGGGGAAGGCCTGAAACCTAGGGTGTGGGAAAAGTCAACTGCTCAGCTTTCAGCTATGGAATTTCTATTTCCCCAGTGCATCAGCTTGGCCTTTACAGTCCCATCGACTCTGTGGGATTAGACCTACCTCCAGGTCACGAAAAGCCACATGACCCAAACAACTGCCTTTTCTGTCTGCTTCTGCTGAGCTAGACGAGCCTCAAGGACTAGGGGGTACCCCACATTAGGGTTTGCCTGAAATGGTCTGGAAAGTAATGGGTTTCTTATAAACTTTCAAATAATCTCCCCCCCACACACACACACACAAGAACTGTCACTATGGACACAAAAATGTAGAGACTTCTTCCCTTCACTTGTCAAGACCAACTGGCAGAATGATGCTGAAGAGTCTCAGAACTGTGCCCTTCTGTTTCATTTTGAAACTATCTATGTTGCATGTCCCACGGCTGTTTGCATGTATATTTTTGAAATTTAATTATAATCACAAACATAACACATGAATACACTCCCACTGAAAAACATAGATTACTGTAGTGAAAGCGAATCTCCCTTGACCATGGCCCATAATCCTTTCCAGCTACTCAGAGGTAATCACTACACCATTACCAGTTGTGTGTGTGTCTTTCTTGAATGCTACGATCTTGTGCTTTTTTTTTTACCCACTGGAATTGATGGAATTAGACTGATGTATTTTCCTGTAGCTTGCTTATTACACCCAGTGAAATGTTGTGGAATTTATCCATGCTGATAAAGGAAGCCCTGGTTCATTTTGAGTGGGAATGGTTTTCCACCACAGGGGTATACTGCACAGGGATTTTCCATGTATCCATTCTGTTCTGATGGACATGCAGGTCGTTTCCAGTGTTCTGTTGTCACAGCAGTGCTGTGATGAACATCCTGTGTGGTGTATGACACCCCAGAGAAGCCACATGCCCTCCGGCAGCTGTGTCCATCTCTACTGCCCCGCCACCTTTGAAGCATCCGTCACATCTGCCGGTGTTTTGATATTACCACACTTTTAAGCTTTGACCAGTCTGATGAGTACAGTGGCATTTTATTGTCTTAATGTGCTTTGTTCAGAACATGTATACTGTTTCCATACCAACTGACGGTCTGTGTGAATTTCTTCTCAGGAATTGCCTGTTCACTTAACCGTTGACCATTTTGGGGTTTCTTATTTTTCTTAAGTTGTGATATAAATCCATTACCTCAAATATTTAAAGGTTTTCTCTCGTATTATTTTTCTGTCTTTTAAATTTCCTAAATCGTTTTAAGGTTGATAGAATCAAAAGTTTATTATGGTTCTTGCTTTGCCTAAGAAGACACTCATCTCAAAGTACAGTTGTTGTCTTTTTGTTAACATGTATGCTACATCATTTTACCTATTTAATTATTATTTATTTGCTTTTTTGTAGGCCTTTCATTCATCTGGAGTGTAATTTTGAGTGTAGTGTGAAGACAGGATGTGGAGGTGAGGGATGACTGTAATAAGCTCAGAGCTGGGTTCCGCGGAACCCTCAACACCGAACCCTGGCATGGCTTTATCTGCCCCAAGTGCCTTTTGTAGGCCAAGGCGTGTGCCCCGAGGGCTGCCTTTTTTAAACCTGCCCAGAGGCTGCCCCCCCGCCATGACAGACATAGAACCTGGCCCTTGATTTCCATTTCAAATGAAGACCAAATGACCTCAACAGTGTTTAGGCCCGTGATGACGAACCCATGACACGCGTGTCAGCACTGACACGTGTAGCCATTTTTGATGACACGCGGCGGCATACCAGAGAAGTATGGGGTTGCATGCCGAGAAGGACATTTCATCCTTGGCTCCTGCTCGGCCAGGTGCAATAGCAGAGGATAAAACATTTGCTGTAGCGTAGACACTCTGTGCCGGAGGTCTGTAGGCCAAAACAACAGAACTCCAGTACAGAGCGTTTAGTTCTGGGACTTCCAGTTAGGCCGTTTTTCTCAAAGTGACACACCACCAGAGTTATGCTCTGTTTCTGGTGAATTTTGACACACAAAGCTCAAAAGATTGCTCATCACTGATTTAGGCAATTCAAATATCCCCTTAATCTCAGTCAGGACCTTCCTATTTACCAAAACACAATATTCATTATCTTTTTATTCCACTTTCCCTACTTTGGAGTTAAAAATAATACTACACACCTCCATACACTTAGATGGATAAAATGGTAATAACCAACCACCCCCACACCACCCTCTGCGTTAACAGAAATGGTTTGATGTGAGTAAAATTTGATTTTTAGCTTAAAGTAGTAAATAGTAGTATTTATAGGAAACAAACACAAGTGAATAATTTAATATTTAAAAATAAATTTTGGCTAAATGCATGAGAGACAGCTTCATGTTGTTCAATCCCCGCTGGCACCTTCATTCCAGGAGACTTGTTGGGGCCTGATACACACGAATGTACTTGCAATGGATAGACATGTTTGAGATCAGGAAAGCCACAGAGAACTCAGGACCTGGTGCCCCCTGTGTGTTGGTGACCCTGGAAGGACCCCCGTGTGTGGATGAACCAGGTTCCCACAGCTTTCAACACCCCAGACCACCCTCGGATTTGAAAGCCCTGCAAACATCATGTTGCACCATAGCATCCGTTGAGGCCAGGGCTTCCACCAGAGGGGTCCCTAACACCTCCTGAGAGTGGACATGAGGAGGAAACCCGACACTACACAGCCATTTCCAAACCCTTTGTCTGAGGATGGCTTTCTAGTGGCCAGAACCTACTTTGTCTGGTGCACAGAGACCCAGGAGGACCCCAGAGTTAGCTTTTGACCAATGACTGACTGGCCCTGGAGTATAAATACTCCAGCTCCCTCTTCTCTGATGAGACCACTGTGGGGTGAGATCTACACTGTCCCCAAAAATATTTTAAGGTGGAGCAGACGTTCCCATCAGGGGACTTTGCTTGAAATTGGACCCTTGTCTGAGCTTCTGCTCTGCTGCATTATGGGTTTCTCTTTGGAGCACTTTCCGATAATCCATTTCATGAAAATATTTAGCTCTGGGCCAGTTTCTGGGGAAATCGAGCCATGATGCACCGCAACCTTCCTGCTTGGCCCTCTTTTACCATTTGAGGTTGATGGTCCTGCCTGTGGGTTACTCCTGGAGCCAGAGGCTGCCCCAAATGGTCCCTGGCTAGATAGAAATTCTGCAGCGCAGGAATGATATTTTGCTCCTCACTCCATACACTGAGCTCAAGACAGGCCCTGGCAAACACGAGTTATTGAATGAATGGGTGCTCTTCCCTTTCCTCCTTCCTCTTTGTAACTTCCCTGTTCATTCCCTTCTAGACTAGGGGTAAATCAGGACACAGGGCACCAACCAGTCCATTAGTTCCTTGGCCAGACATGACAACGAAGTTGCTGACATTGTGGCAACTACCAAAGAGATACTGCTCAAGATTTCTCAGTTTTCACCACCAAGAAAACACCAATATGTTTGCACATCCAGAATGTAGCCACTGTTTCCTGATCCATATTAAGTTCACATTGTTTAAAGCCCATGGCTTAAAACAATAGGGTTCCCCTAATGATGAGTTTATAATGGAAGAGACCAACCTGTCTCTGCCTTGGGCTGGTCCTGAAAAGCTGGGTAAACCATACTAATACAGGTGCTGCTGATTCAGTAAAACTTCTAGAGGCCCACTTGGTGTTTTCTTAGCTATATTCGAAATGATCCTGCAGAGCAAACTCGTTGATATAACTTTCAAATTAGTGCTTCCTTGGGAAAAATAAGAATAATTTTTTAAAGATACATATAGTATCTATAATTCAAACATGGAATGTAGAAGCAGCTAGTGTGGTATATCTTGAAATAGTCATTGTTCTAAGGTCTTGATTCACTTTGCCAATTGTCTGAGGACAGTATTGTGTTAGAGTCTTCAATGACCTCAGAAGTCATGAACAACAGCATATTACTGCTCATGGCCAAATAAGAGAAACCCCACAAAGAAAGAAGTTCTTCCTAAAGTTAACACTAATGCTTTCTACAGCCTTGGTTAGTTTTAGCATCTGTGTTTTAAGTTTGACTTTGCATTTTCTTTGTATTTTTAGAGTACTTATTACACAGAAAGCTCTAGGTGTACAGTGTGAGAGAAAAGCAACACACTGTGCAACATCAAATACAGGAAATGGTTAGTTAAGTTATAAGATACTCTTTTACTGTATATATCATCAAGACAAAAAGAGCTCCCAATTATAATTTTATCACACCCTTGACTATATAATGCACATGATCTCAGAGATGATGAACCTTGAAAACCAGTGCATCTTTAGGAATGAAATATGTCCTCACGGAGCTCAAGCTGAAGAGGACTGGGGTTGTGTTGGGCAATTGTTAATGTTCTGTTACACATACTCTCTCTTTTTTTCTTTTTTTAAGCAAGAGAGAGAGAGAAGGAGAGACAGAGATAGACAGATAGGAAGGGAGAGAGATGAGAAGCATCAACTCATAGTTGTGGCACTTTAGTTGTTCATTGATTGTTTCTCATACGTGCCTTGATGGGGCTGGGTGGGGAGCACTTCAGCCAAGCCAGTGACTCCTTGCTCAAGCCTATGTATGAACTTAGGCTTCAAGCCAGAGACCTTTCCTTTTGGGATCAAACCAGTGACTTCAGGGTTTTGAACGTGTGTCCTCAGCGTCCCAGGTTGATGCTCTCCATTGTACCACCATCTGGTTAGGTCTGTTTTGCTGTCTTATTAGTGACAAACATGCTGTATGGGAACTAGCATCTTGGACTTTAAAAAAACAGTATTACCAGCAGGCACTCCAGCCTCTTGGGCTCACCTGGCACCCTCTCCAAGTGCAACAGAGCTCTTGGGAGGCATTCTGCCTTCATAGTGGCTAGAAGCCTGTTAAGAGTAGGTTCCTGCACAGTGAGCAAGGCACTTCTCCCCTAGGTCCCTGGAAAACATGGGAAATGAGAGTGAAAACCTGGATGTGATGTCCTTTCCATATTTAAGCATTCAGAGGAAGTCCAAGGCCAATGCAGTATGGGTAGGGCCACCACTCAGATCAACCTTGTCCACAGATGGGTTCAGCCACGAAAGGTTCCTACAGTTAAGAAAACTATGCAACCTGACCAAGTGGAGGCACAGTGAATAGAGCTTCAGCATCGAACATGAAGATCCAGGTTCAAAACCCTGAGGTTGCCAGCTTGAGCACAAGCTCATTCAGCTTGAGCATGGGGATACCAGCTTGAGGATGAGATCATAGACATGACCCCATGGTTGATGGCTTGAGCCCAGAGGTCACTGGCTTGAGCCCAAGGTTGCTGGCTTGAAGTCCAAGGTCACTGGTTTGAGCCCAAGGTTGCTGGCTTGAGCCCAAGGTTGCTGGTTTGAGCCCAAGGTCACTGGTTTGAGCCCAAGGTCGCTGGCTTGAGTAAGGGATCACTGGCTCAGCTGGAGCCCCCAGGCAAGACACATATGAGAAACCAATCAATGAACTAAGGTGCTGCAACTATGAGTTGATGCTTCTCATCTCTCCCTTCCTGTCTGTCCCTGTTTGTCCCTGTCTGTCCCCCTCTCTCTTTCTCATTAAAAACAAAACTATGCAAAACTTCCAACAAAAGAGTTTATTTTCAAAATCATTGTTGAGCACCATCTAACAAACCTATGCAAGAGTCACCGGGATGTCATTTTGTTGGACTCTCTTCCTTTGATTTAGGTCCTGACTCCATGAAGTCAGATGCAGAACCTGCAGAAGATTGGTACTTGTTTGGTAGAAAAGGCCTTGGTTTTATCACCCAATACAACTTTTATCAGCTTTGTGTCAGGTTGAACTTGATGAACTTGCAATGTTGGAAGGTGGAACATTGTTCAATATCAGCAATACCACGCCTCTGTCTAACCTTGCAGAATTAGAAACACATAGCTCGGTGCCAGCAAATATTAAAGCTGGTTCAGATGGGATTTTCTCCTCCACTGGCTATTTACTCATCTCTGCCATCTGCACTTGCCTTTAACATCCTGTTGATTTTCTCCATAATATGTTAAATCATTCTTTGATGTGTACCCAATAGGTATTTGTACAAGAATTATGCTTTTCAATCTTTGAAAATTATATCTGAGGTTAATCCATATCTTGGAAGAGCTATCCATTCTAAGAGGTTTGACAACTATATGTCCTGGCCTTGTGTGTGTGCGGGAAATGGGGTTGCTTAACCTTCTGGACTTAAGTTCCTCAAGTATTGAATAGATCAATGGATTTCTGACAGCTCTTCCGGCTCAGACTTTTGAGGAGTGCCAGCTGCCCTCCGCCCTTCCGCAGTGCAGTGGCAGGATGGTTGCAGTCACATCCATTTCCCTCTACCACCTCCAGCTTCCTACTGAGCAGCTGTCTTCAGTGGGCTCTCTAGAGGCACCGGAGGAGAAATAATGACTCACCCTTTCTGGAAGTCAATCTGATTGTATGTATCAACAATTTAAGTATGAAAATGACTGAACTCAGCATTTCTAATTCTAGAAATTGACCCAAAGAAATAATCAGATAATGTATAAAAGAATGTGCTTGGCAATATCATTTATAATAGTGAACATCGAGAAAGGACTAAATGTGTAACAGTGGACTCATCAAACTATGGTAGACCAATATATTGGAATATTAAATAGCCACTAACATTGCGATCCTGTTATATATGAATTGATATGTACAATATATCATAGATCAATATAGTAAGAATATAAATATAGTAATGAAAAAGGTGCACAATAACTCTCTGAGCCCATGTATGTAATCATTGATCTATGGATTTATATAATATGTAAGATTACAAACAGAGCAAACTTCTGGATGCATTAGCATTGAGATACTCACAGGGCTCATTTCCTGGTGGAGAAATTTGAGGTGGTACAATGCAGGTGATATTCTCTTTCTTCTTTATACCTTTTTATTTTTATCAGCTTTTTCAAAAAAGAAAAAAAGAGCTTTTTTCATTTTGGGAAAAATAAAGTAAAAGAATGATTTGATGGGTAGAATTCATATAGAGTCTGTAGTTATCAGTATAGCGACTAGACAAGTTTCCTTCGGAGCACCCTGTTCGGCAATAAAAATTTGGCTGTTGGCGCTTCAGTTGACCAGATAGAAGTGCCAGCATCACTCGCATCCCTTGCTTGGTGCAGGCCTTGATGGAACAACGGGAACAAGATGTTCTGCAGACGCTCACAACCGAGCTATGAATTCTGCTCTCCTCACTACGGCCAGGGCCCTGCCCTTCAGAGTGCTACTTTACCCATCCAGTCTACCTTTCTCAACAAATCTACTCAATTACAGGACAGGGGTTGACTTTTACATGGATCGAAGACACTTGTCATTCCAAAACACCAGTTACATAAGGAAGTTTTCTCTTTTTTCTGGTTACAACAAACAGAGTAAGCTCTGAGCTCTCATTTCTGTGCCCCGCTGCTCCTACTCAACTCACTCCAAACGCCTACTGATTCCAACTGCACTGAGACAGCTGGAGTACGTGTCCAAAGGAGCATTTCCTCAAATGTTTCTCACCCACCACTTGCAGTGTAGGATGCGAACAGGCATTTCAAAAGAAGTATTACCGCTCCAACACCTGGAAACGCCCAGTGAAACTGGGTTAAACTTTTGGTTAAACAAGGCCACTGTAGACTCCTCGGGACCTCATGAGATGCTGGTGTACTGGGTTGGTCTCTGGGGCTGTTCAGGGTTCCACAGACCCCCTGACCTTAAGACTCTTTGCTGCTGACCATTCTGGGGAACAGAGTTCTGTAGAAACTCTTAAAGAAATCCTGACTTCAGGGGATGCTGACATTGCCCCTAGAATGATAACTGCATTTGTAATTTCAATTTTAATTTTTTAAAGAAATTAATGGAGTTAGGATTCAAAGGGAAAGGAATTGGAGGAGTGGCATGAATCCACAACTTGCAAAATTTAAATAAAAATTCTGAAATAGACCATTAAATTTTTTCTTCCTGTAAGTTGAGTATAACAGTGTCCTCCGAACACATGTATTTAGTTTAGGGAAGGAAGAAGGCAGAGGGATTATGAAAACGAAATTTGAATTGTAAAATAATGTAAAGTTTGGTCATTTTCAGTCTTGTGAAAATGATTAACAACTGAGGGGATGAATCACTGACACTTTGAAACAATAAAATTCAAAGGGTTTGTTCTTTATCGGGTATTGGAGGTTTGATGCAGAAGTGCACTCAGTCACGCTTGTTTCAAAATTTCAGACAAGATACATGTAGCCAGTACTGTGAGTGCGTCCCCTGTAACCCTGGGAGGTCATTGCTCCCTCAAGCTATATTAGCTTTTTACTGCGAGCACCTGGGAGTCTCCACCCAAGCCTGGTGGATGCTCCGTGGCCGAATGAGCTCAGGGCAGGATGGGACTTGGTGCATAAATACCTCAGTTTCATTGTCCTTGGAGGGACAGTTCTGATGCTCGCTACACAGTCTCCCAGATGTCCCCAGCAGGACCAAGTCCCAGCATCCGGATGCCTTCCCTTCTCTGTCTCACTTCCCCACTCTGCTATCTGAGTTTCCTATGATCATCTCCCAAAGAGATGACTGGACTCATATCCTGTCTCTGAGTCTGCTTCTGGGGAGCCCAGCTAACGTTTTTCTTTACACGATAAATTCAGATCAAGAGATCTCAGGCTACATCCTCCATCTCTGACAGCCAGCTGCCTCACCTCCCGGAGGGCCTCACCCCTCTCTACAGCTCCCAGGTAATGAGCACATGGGATATCTTGGACTCATCTCAAAACTCTGCTTAGGTTAGGTGCCCAGGATTGGGCATCCTGTTCTAGTGCCAGTCGGTCTTATCCCTCTTTTACACAAACAAAACAAGTGTGATAAAGAGGCCTGCAACCCCCTTTAGCATTAGGAATAAGATTAACAGAAAAACATTCACTAGCATTTCTCAAACTGGAACGTGCATGTGCATTACTTAAGAATCTTGTTAAAATGCAGGACCCCGATTCCTAGATCTGGGGTGGGACCTGAGAGCCTGCATTTCCTACAAAGTCCTCAGCTGACTAACAGTCACACACAGGGGACAAGGGCCTAGGGGGCAAGAGTCTGCGGACAAGGCCAATTCTTTTGTATGTCATGATATCAAGCGTCATGTCCAACTGCCACCCAGAGGGTACTGAATATATCCTGGTTAATACTTCAATTCACTAATTTAATTCAGTGTCCAACTGGATATACGGCAGCAGCTACTGGTTAGTGCCAACTTGCAAAGAAAAGTCCTTCTGATGGTGAGAGAGAGCATACCGGGAAAGCAAAGCTGTCAGGGCGCAGCATGGGTGGACAGGCAAATTTGGAATGTGAGTCACTGTCAGCTCACACTTCCTGGGGACCTGTCCTTTTAGGGTACTGGGCTAAACAGACATCAAAAGAGGTGAGGCTATTGTTGTCCCTGTCTTAAGAAAGATTACAGTGCTACTGGGAAGGTAAGACAGAAAAAGACGTAACAAGAAACCCATGTCTGGTGAGTGGTCAGAGATGATAGCAACACTGATACGTTCATTTGCTTGACTTAACTCACTTGCCGCCCAGCACAGCTCTGGTTGCTGACTAGACGGCATGGTTTCTAAAGCTACTTGCCTTTGCCAGCCAGCAGCACGCGGATCTGGATTCTGCAAGACAGACTCAGGTCTAACTTCAGTCCAAGCACGCACCCACCACAACACACAACAAGTGCACGTGCCATGCGGGTGATGCACCCATTCCTAATCAGGGAAGCTTTAATGTTCTTATTCAGGCCAAGAGAACCAAGAACATGTTCTTTAGAAACAAAATCCAACCCACATTCGTAAGCAGCATTACTTACAACAGCTAAAATGGGGAAGCAACCCAAACGTTCATCAGGGGAAGGACAAAATGTGTAGGATGTACATACAATGGGATATTAATCGGCCTTAAAAGGAAAGGAAGTTCTGACACGTGCTGCAAGACGGATGAACCTGGAGGACGTTATGCTGAGTCAAATAAGCCAGGCACAAAAGGACAAATAGTGTCTGATTTACACGAGGACCCTAGAACAGACACTGTCATAAATTCAGAATATAGAAGGGTGGTGGCCGGGGTGGAGAAGGAAGGAATGACGAGTTAGTGTTTAATGGATAGAGAGTTTCAGTTTGAGAAGTTGAAAGAGTTCTGGAGAATTGTACACTTTAAAATGGCAAATTTTATATTATGTATGTTTTACCACCATTAAAAACAAACCAGAATCCATAAATGTCAGAAAGCAGGGTATCAGAGTTCCTTGTTTTGTCTTTTACAGTCATATGCTACAGGCACAATCTGTGGAGGAAATAATTGATAATAAATCAGCGCCAGCTCAAGAAGCCCTGGCTCCCCTAAGAAGATAACAGTCATCTGAAGCAAAGTTTAGGAGGGTCCAAAATGTGAAGAGGTGTAAGCTCTCGTCAGCATTGATTCTGTATACATGGAATGAGGGCTGACCCTGGGCTAGCAGACTCCCACAGCGCTTCCTGATGCCAGTTTATAATGCAGCCCCCAGCCATGCCTCCCCCACTCCTTCCCCTCCCGTGTTTCTTGATGCTATCAAACATTTAGGATGGATAAGGGCCTATTGTTCACACACAAAGGTGTTTAGGAATGACCACCCCAGCAAAGGATGCTGGGAATTTTCCTAACACTAAATGAGCCTCCTGGAATCAGATAGGTAGGCCAAGATGCCCAAGAAGAGGAGTCAAAATCTCACCATAGGAGCCGGAGACCTGAGACCAGGCTTGGAGCTGGAGAGTGAGTGGAGCCCACACAGCTTTCTTCTGTGTCTGTGAGGGATGCCTGAAAATTCCCATGATTTTGGTTTGGGACATTTTGGTTCAGATGAGAAACTTGTCTATGGTCCATTTGATGGGTGATGGAGGTAGATTCCTGCAGCTAAAGTGTCAGAATCTACTTTATTTTTCCATTTAACTCAATTCTCAAATCTTAATTGAGGGTTTTTTACTCTGACAGGTACAAGGGGCCATAGGAATCTGCAGGGTGAGGTAGTAGAAGTTGGATTAAAAGGGATCCCTGCAAGACCTTCAATCAGAGCCATGGTCACCCCATATGGCCTGGTCCCAAGGCCATGGCTGCACACCCAGGCACCAGGCTCATGCTATACACAGTCTGTTCTGGTAATCACGAGATTGATGTTCTTTCATTTTTAATTAAAAAAAATTTTTTTTAGAGAGAGGACAGACAGAGACAGACTAGAAGGGAGAGAGATGAGAAGCATCAATTCTTCATTGTGGCACCTTAGTTGTTCATTGATTGCTTTCTCATATGTGCCTTGACCAGGGGGCTCCAGCTGAGCCAGTGACCCCTTGCTCAAGCCAGCAATCTGGTGCTCAAACCAGAGACCTTGGGCTCAAGTCAGCGATCATGGGGTCATGCCCATGATCCCATGATCAAGCCAGATGAGCCCGCACTTAAGCTGGAGACCTTGGGGTTTGGAACCTGGGTCCTCAGAGTCTCAGACTATATCCACTGCATCACCACCTAATCAGGCAGGACTGATGTTTCTGACATTATATGCAGGCACCATTTAAAACCAGTATAGACATGTTATCTGTGAGCATTCATTAAGCTGGATCTGATGCAAGCTCTTTCTGCATGCATGTTACACTTCAACAAAACGTTAAACATGTAATAAAATAAGATGAACAAACAGTGCAATTGGTAGACTAAAGAATCACAACATCCAAATGCATGAGTGACCCTGGGTTAGACCCCGGATGATGGGAAAATAAATACTGCAAGGATTTAACTGGGGCAATTATGGAACACTGTTGGGCAGATAAAATATATTATGCTCACTTTGTTAAAGATGGCGCTGCCCACATGGAAGTTCGTTGATATTAATGTGTGTTCTGGAACAGGCTGTGGGCAGGCCAGGTCGTTATAGCCTAAGGCTTAGTTTAAGAGTAAGCTCTTCTCCACACCCTTGACTTATTGGATAATGTAGGGTGGTGCACTCTCCTGAGGAATCCCATTATGCCTCAGATGGGTGGCTTTGTATCAGAGACTTTCTTTACGTATAATTGAATTAAAGGTTTGGATTTTCTAGGTTATAAACTGGGGCAGTCTGGGAGCTTGATCTCTCTCTCTCTCTCGGTTCCTGGATTCCTGAGATTAGTATCAGAGAGGAGAGCAGATTAAGGCCATGTGGAGGAGAAGCAGCCAAGATGGCAGAGTGCTGAGGAAGAAGCCAGTTGGTTAAGAGTTTGAGCAGGAGGAGATGGGAAACAGAGGTGAATAAGTCTGGTGAGCTAGAAACCTTTGATTCTAGGAAACTCGGATAAGTCAGTAACTTTGTGAGCACTGAATGTGTGGGTTTTGGAGCCCAGTGTGTGTTTTTGCTTGCCTGCCAGGTGCAAGCTAGGATTAAAGCTGATGGCTCACCAGCTTTTGGCTCCTGTGTTTCATTACCGACTGTTCGAATCAAATGCGAACCTGCACGGGTCGGGCTGCTGTGATCCTGACCGCGACTACTGGCTTTACAAACACTTACTGAGCGCTGGAGCACAGTGTTGTATCAGTGTTTAATTTCTGGTTTTGATCCTTTACTGCACTTATGTAAGAGATGGCCATTCCTTGTAGAAAATACACACTAAAGAATTTTTCTCTGTGTGTGACAAAACAGAGACACAGAGAGAGGGACAGATAGGGACAGACAGACAGAAAGGGAGAGAGAGCTGAGAAGCATCAAGTCTTTGTTGTGGCACCTTAGTTGTTCATTGACTGCTCTCATATGTGCCTTGACCAGGGGCTACAGCAGAACGAGTGACCCCTTGCTCAAGCCAGTGACCTTGGGCTCAAGCCAGCAACCTTGGGCTTCAAGCCAGCAACCCTGTGCTCAAGCCGGATGAGCCCATGTTCAAACCAGCAACCTCGGAGTTTTGAACCTGGGTTCTCTGCATCCCAGTCCAATGCTTTATCTACTGCATCACCGCCTGGTCAGGCCACACTAAAGGATTTAAATGAGCATGTCTACACTGTGTTCTCAAATGGGTCAGAAGATGTATTACATACTTAACTACATGTAGGGAGACTAAATTTATATATTTACGGGATATTTACATATTTATACAATGAGTGTGGAGGGGGTGGAGAGAATGATAAGGCAAAGAGGGCAAAATGTACACAGCTGGAGAACCAGGACCTGGAACCACGGGCACATAGAAGTCCCTTGCATTATTCTTAGCATGTTTATGGGAATCTGAAAGGATATAGTCCCCACACACACGAAAGCATATACTACAAGGAATGCCTTGTGCTATTCTTGCAACTCTTCTGTGAATTTGAAATTATACCAATAAAAACCACCTCCCCCACCCCCAGGGTGGAAAAAATTCAAACAATGAGCCCAGGAATGAAAAGCAGGCTTCCACTTCCTTAATTCCTCCTGACACATCTTCAAAGCTCATTCTGCACATTCTTATTGTTGGGAAATCTCTCCTTTGGAAAGTCTGGTCAGCTCAGTTTCTTGTCCTCAAAATCTGTGTCCATGTGCCCTTGGAACACAAGCCTGGGGCAGGATGCCTCAAGGGACCACACCTCTTCCTGCACAGGGTTGCTGGCCTCCAAGGCCTGGCCTTGCCCTGACCCCTGTGCGCACCAACCACACCCAGCTGAGCCTCTTCACCATGCTTCTGATGGTGCCCCCGGGAAAGCCAGTGCTCTTCGGCCACCAGGCAGGCCTGCTGAGCTCACTGATGAGCTCTGGAATCGCAAAGACCAGGCTGGAAGGCCAGCCGGGCTCCTGCTACCTGTGGGACCTGTGGGTGAGACTGAAACCTCCCTGAGCCTCAGTTTCTTCATCGTAAAGGAGGCAGTGATAACTTGGTGGGAAGATGAAAGGGCCTCGCACATTTGTAGGCACGGAGCCCCACTAAGCACGTACTGTGGTGCAACACACAGGGACACGCATGTGACCAAATGCTAGCCCAGACGGGCTCACCCAGCACTGGGCTGTCATGTTTCAGGGAATAGAACAGTTTTTTGTTGTTTTTTTTTAATTCAGCGAGGGGATGGGAGGTAGAGACAGACTCCCACATGTGCCCCAACTGGTATCCACCTCGAAAGCCCACTAGGGGGCGATGCTCTGCCCATCTGGGGCATTGCTCTGCTGCAACCAGAGCCATTTTTTAGTGCCTGAGGTGAAGGCCATGGAGCCATCCTCAGAGCCCGGGACCAACTGGCTCTAATCGAGCCATGGCTGCAGGAGGGGAGGAGAAGAGAGAGAGAAGTGAAAGGGGGAGGGGTGGAGAAGCAGATGGGCACTTCTCCTGTGTGCCCTGACTGGGTATTGAACCCAGGACATCCACACGCCGGGTTGACGTTCTATCACTGAGCCAACCAGGCAGGGCCTAAATAAAATAGCTTTAATTTAATCACAGATTACCTTTTGTTTCAGTTGGGAAAAATAAAAATGTATTTTTATTTATGTACCAGAGGTGGTGGTGGGTCAAAATTTTTTAGTATTTGGAAACTCTAAAGGCATTTATTGTGATCTTGGAGGTAGGGGGGAAAGCATAGTGGGGCGAGTGTCGTGGTAGAGGAGATGAGAGGGGACTCACGGGGAAGGTTATAAAACAGGCTGCTCCAGTGACAGGTGTGTTTGTTTCATGTCCCTTGGGGTGCTAGCAAAAACTTGAGAGCAGGCACAGTGTTCTCTGTGTGTATTTTTTTCTGTCACCCATGCCTCAAGTCAGCTCCTTAAGAACAGCAAATATTTCACAAATGACTATAAATCTTTGGGAATAGAAGGAAAGATAGAATTCTAACTTCTGCCTGGGAGTGATTTCTGCCTCTCCAGTTTGACTCTGAAAACCTTTGCATTTTTAACTCGAAGCCTTACTAACAAATGAAGACTTCTTTGGGCTGGTGTGAACTGTTCTCAGCCCTCATCATTAGCATGCCAGGAACGAGAGACTCATTCCACAGCATCATTCTAGTTAACTGGAGAGTTTTTACCCCTCCCCTTGGATGTCCAAAATCTTCCTAAAGTTCCTTTATATGCACGTGACATAACGCTACCTGGATGAATCTTGTCAAGTCCTTAAGTGATGGCACCGGGTGTGATGGGTAGAGAACAAAAGGAAGCTATCCTAACTTTGGGAAAGTCTCAGGAAGTCCATGTCACATGTCACAGGAAAGGTAAAGAAATACACTTTCCTGGCCAACTCAGCTGATGGTAGCTACCACCGAATGAGTGTGGCCTTCTGGGCAGTAAGTACCACCCATTGTGTCATTTAACCTTCACATTGTCCCTGTGTGATAGAACAGGGGATTTTAGTAATTTTATTTTATAGATGAGGAAACCAAGGCTCTGAGTTTTTCTCACATCAAGGATCTGCTAATGGTTGCAGCAAGGATTGGCAGCAAGGGTTCTCAGACTTCCAAACCCAGGACCTTTTCTCCAGAATTTCCCTACATCGGGTACACAGCTCTGATGTACTAAAAGTAATATTGGGCTGAATTAATCTGAAAAGGTCAATGTGTACACTGCTGGATCGGCCCTCACAGCTGTCCCCAGGATCAACTTGCCAGCCTCATCCCAGACTCTGGGTGCTCCTGGAGCTCCTCCCACTTCCCCTCTAAGCTCAGTCTTCCTGCATCTGCATCTGCTTCGGCTCCTGCCCCTTCCTTTCCTCTGTCGAGAAATAGTGTGAGGCTGCCCTCAGGTCCGGTTGAAGGCCTGACCAGAGCCAGGGCTTCCAGGGTGTGGGAGCTTTTCTAGCGACAACCCCAGGTAATGCCCAACTGCCCCATCGAGACCTGGTTCTCACCTGGTTATGGTGCCACCCTTCCTGGGTAAGAGTCAGTCTGATGTCATTCCCATGTGTACCTTGTACCAGAGGTCCCTGGTGGCCTCTGGACACACTCACCTTTATTTTATTTTATGTTTTGTTTTGTCCAGCTTATTTCACATGGGCTTATCCTGTGTTTCATGGTTAAAATAGTTTCAACAGCTAAACATAAAAAATATATTGTGCAAAACCCAGGAGATTAACATAAAAACCTGAGCTTATGTTTAAAAGTTCAAAGATTTCTAGCTTCTTAAAAATCAGAAACACTGGGTTGTCGTGGTGATGCTGCTGTGTTTATTTATTTACTTTAATTTTAAATCATTTTTTATTTTTCAGTTAGAGTTGACATATAATATTATATCAGTTTCAGGTATATATCTCAGTAACTAAACATTATACAACTCACCAAATGATCATCCTGATAAATCTCTTACCCATCTGACACCATACATAGTTATTAGAACATTTAGAACATTACTGACTATATTCTCTATGCCACAATTTACATTCAAACCGTGGCTATTCTGTAACTACAGCTTTGTACTCCCTAATCCCTTCACCTTTTTAACACATCCTTCCAAAAGCCCTCCCATCTGGCAACCATCAAAATGTTCTCTGTATCTAAGAGTCTGTTTCTGTTCTGCTTATTCACTTCTTTTGTTCTTTAGATCCAATTATTGATTGGCATTCACTGCCATCTTATTGTTTATATTTACCTTCTTTTTCTTCTTCTTAAAGAAGACCCTTTAACATTTCATGGATTACTGATTTGGTGGTGACAACTACTTTAGCTTTTTCCTATCTGGAAAGCTCTTTATCTGTCCTTTCAATGTAAATAATAGCTTTGGTGGGTAGAGATACTTACTTTTCATCACTCTGAATATTTCTTGCCAATCCTGCTGGCCTGTAAAGTTGAGGAATCAACTGACAGTCTTATGGGAGCTCCCTTATAGGTAACTATTGTAATTTTCACTCCATAAGACACACCTGACCATAAGACACACCTAGGGTTTTAAAGAGGAAAATCAGAAAAAAAAAACCATTCTGAACCAAATGGTGTGTTAAAATACTTAATAAAATACTGTATTTTTCGCTCCATAAGATGCACGGGCATTTCCCCTTCCACTTTTGGGGGGTGGGGGGAAAGTGAGTCTTATGGAGTGAAAAATATGGTAACTGCCTTTTTCTTGCTGCTTTTAAGATTCTCTCTCTTTCTCTGACCTTTTACATTTTAATTATGACGTGTCTTGATGTGGGCCTCTTTGGGTTCATCTTGTTTGGGACTCTCCATGCTTCCTGGACCTGTATGTCTAATTCCTTCACTAGGTTAAGGAAGTCTTCTCTCTTCTCCTTCCAGCACCTCTGTGATGTGAATCTTGGTACATTTGAAGGTGTCCCAGAGGCTCCTTACACTATCTTCATTTTTTGGATTTTTTTTCTTTTTGCTGGTCTGATTGGGTGTTTTTCGCTTCCTTATAGTCCAAATCACTGATTTGATTCTTGGCTTCATCTACTCTACTGTTGATTCCCTGTAGTGTATTCTTCATTTCAGTTAGTGTAGCCTACATTCCTGCTTCTCTTTTATGGTTTCTATATACTTTTTTATACTGTTGAAGTTCTAAGTTCATCTACTCTTCCCCTAAGTTCACTGAGCATCCTTATAATCAGTGTTTTGAATTCTGCATCTAGTAGGTTGTTTGTCTCTATTTTGTTCAGTTCTTTTTCTGGAGCTTTGTTCTATTATTTTAGTTAGGGAAATGTTTCTTTGTCTTCTCATTTTGGTAGCCTCCCTGCTTTGTTCCTATGTATTAGGTAGAGCTGTTATGTCTTCTAGGCCTACCATAGTAGGGGTCTTGCAGGGTCCAGTGGCACAGCCTCCCCATTTATCTGAGCCACTGTGCTGAATCAGCTGTGCAGGGGCCCACCACAAGGAGCAAAACTTACTTCAGTGAAACTCTGGTGTTTGCCCCTATAATGAGTCACCGTGGAAGTGGCTGAGTAGGGTTTCAATGTGGTCTGAAGCTGTCTACTAGGTGTGCTGGCTCTGGGGTCTCCCAGGAGGTGCAGGCCAAGGTTAGCCACTGCCTGTGTGCTGTCCAGGGCCCCTTGGCATGAGCTACAAAGTGATCTTCAGATGGCTGCTACTTGTGCTGGGCTTAGAGCTGCCCAGGAGAGGTCAGGCTATGAACCAAGGCTGGCAGCCATTAGAGTCGAGCCTGGGATCACTTAGCAAGAGGTACAGGGCACGTCAAGGCCAGACACTACTTGTTTGAGAGATTTCAGGAAAATGTGAAAATGAGCCAAGGCAGGCCATTTTATATGGAAAAGCCAATGGAAACAGATAGGCTGGGAACATAGGTTGGGTGGAGCAGAATCTCATGAAATCATCAGAATGGGGCAAACAGTGTGAATTTGGTTGATGGAGACTTAGATATGGCACCTGCCTATAGGCTCTGTGGGAGAAGGGCTCAGAAAAGGGACAGTGGCTTCTGCCAGCACTTCTTTCTAGGAGAAAGCTGCCCCTCCAGCTCTCACCTGATGCCAGACATCTCAGTTCCTCCCTGTATGTTTTTGGTGCCTTTCAAGCTGCTGCCCCAGAGCTGGGGCTCAGAGGGAGTGAGTCTGAGTGAGTCCATGCCTGGGCCCCTTAGAAGGAACTGCCTGAGACTCCAGCAGCTTTCCATCTCATTCAGCCATAGTCCTCACTGGTTTTCACTGCCAGAAGTTATGGAGACTTCTCTTTCTTGCACTGGAATGCTGGGCTGGGAGGCCTGGGATTGGGACCCCTCACTCCATAGGGGCATCTTGGCAGCTGAGCTATCCCATCCGATTTTTATCTAGTACATGTGGGTATGAGACCAACCCATTCAGCATCTCTGCCCCTTCTATCAGTCTGGACATGGCTTCTTCTTTATATCCTAGTTGTAGGACTTCTGTTCAGCTAGGTTTTAGGCAGTTCTGAAGGATGGTTGTTCTGTAGTTTAATTGTAATTTTGATTACTGTGGGAGGATGCTGTACCATGTTCACCTACACTGCTATCTTGTGTTGCTGTCTTTAGATGGAATATCTACTTATTAATTTGCTACAGTCCCCACCATCCCATAATGTCTCCAATACTGAGCCCAGATGTCAGCTGCCATTATTGACTTTCACCTGGGTTGGCTTTATTGGTATAGTATCCACCTGGCCCCTGTAGGCATCTGGGGTTCAGACCTCCACTTCCAGTGTATTCATTCTAGCTATTTCTGACAAACTCTATGAGGCAGGGAGTGTGATTCAGGAAAGAGTGGGTCCTGTCCTCAGAGACCAATCTCCTGCTGGCCCTGCATGTGTTCATTTGTAAGCTGGAGACACTGCCACCCACACTCAAGACTGCCTTTGAGAATTCAGGGGCAAAATGCAATTATCTTCCAAGTCAGTATATGGCAAACCTCTTCTGTAGAGGGCCAGAGAGTCAATATTTTAACCTTCATGAGCAATACAGTCTCTGAATCAACTCAGTTCTGCAGTTGTGGGACAGAGCAGCCATAGCCAATGCACAACTGAAGGTGTGTGCTGTGTCCCAATTATAAAAACAGGTGCCTAGCCTGATGGTTGTCTTGTTTCTTCGGCCACTCCTCACCAGTCCACTCCATATAATTCAGGTACAGTAGTTATTTCAAAAGTAAGGAGCAGGCCTGAACAACAACTAAATAACAAGTTTGCAATCTTCCTCCCTTCCAGGTAGGGAGTCAGTTCTGAACCAGTGTTTGCTTTATGGGTTCTAAGGAGCTGAGAATAAAAACCTTGAGACTTCAGACAGGTCAAGACAATCTGCAGAATAAAGACAAGAAGGTCAGGTGCAAGGTAGAGTCAAGGGAGGTGACTCAAGATGCAGGGAGGAGTTGTGAGAGAGTGGTGAGAACATTTCTGGAGGGCACAGCTGGGCACAGGGTGCAGGTGCAGAGAAGGACCAGCAGGCTGACTGCAAAGGTGCCAGGAGGGAGGCAGGCTCTGTGGTCCTCTGAGGGACCACAGGGAAGATTTGCATTGTATTTCGGTGTTCTTGGGTGATGAATTACAGCCATGGTGCTAATACCCAGCAAGGTCTGCAAGGGTGGCACCTATGTTAGATTGTGAGATTCCCGTCCTCAAAACAAAACCCTTAGGACTAATAATGGAATCCCAACTTCTCACCCAGTTGGCATGACTGGACCCTGTTTCCCTCCTGTCCTTTCTTCATGCCAGTCCCACCTCCTCCGTCCAGCATGCCCCCCACCCTGTTCTTTCACAGTCTTGGGCACTGCTCCCCAGCTTTTGCCTATGCCCCACCCTGGCCTGGGAATGCTCTTCTCCTTGTCCCTCCTGTCCTGGAGGGTCATGCTTAAATGCTACCTCATTAAGAAGCCCTCCCCAATCTTCTACTCGGGCAGCCCGTCCTGCCTCCATTCCTGCAAATTCAAGTTTCTCTAATTATTATCTATTTCCCCATCACTGCCCAGAACAGGCCCTGCCATTAGAGATGCTGAATCATTACAGGCTGAATAAATGAACAATATATGTATAATAGACACATACATGCATTACACATTTCTTCATCCATTCAGCATATTTATTGAATACCTACTACTACTTAAAAAAAATTTATTGATTGATTTTAGAGAGAGAGGAAGAAAAGGCTAGAGAGAGAAAAACATTGATTTATTGTTCCATTTATGCATGCGTTCAATGGTTGATTTTTGTAAGTGCCCTGACCAGAGATGGAACCTGCAACCTTGGCATATTGGGCGACCCTCTAACCAACTGAGCTACCTGGCCATGCCTGACTACCTACTATTAATGGCCAGGTACCACGCTAGTTCCAGGTGATACCCATTCAGGACAATGGGCGCTACATACATGCACAGCCTTTTCTTCTTTCATTTCTTCTACTCTGGAAGACCTGACCCAGAGACAGACCTCAGAAATGGGCAACTTTCTTATTTCCCCTGCAGACCACAAATTGTCAACCTCAGCACAATGAAAATTTGGGGCCAGATAATTGGTTGTGGGAGTTGCTGATCATTGTAAAAAGCCAACCAGTAGCATCTCCACCCACTTTGTGACAACCAAAAATATTTTCAGAAAACCAGTGGCCTAGACTGAACTAACTTGCGCTGTCCCGGACCAGAACTCCAAGTAACCTGCATCTTTGAGAACCCCCCTGTGCCCCCCCCCCCGCCAAAGTCTCAGAAAGAAGCCCAGAACCTGGGAGCAGGAGGGAATGAGGAAGGCTCCCAGCATGCTCCCCGCTGAACATAACTAAAGAGCCTGGGATGGAAACATGGTTTCCAAGGGCACAGGGACCAGGTCTGAGAGGAGGTGGAGCCCAGGCCACTCCGTCCACAACAGTGACTGACTGGCCCCATCCTTCATTACACTGCCGCCTCTGCTCCCTTTACTCCACCCCCTTCTAGATTATTCAGCTACCCAGTCACTGCACTGTCCTCACTTCCTGACAATGCTCAACTCCAGTTTCGTGTTTGCCAGATAAAGTGCAGGCTGCCCACTCAAATGTGAATTTCTGTTAAACAATGAATAATTTTTTTAGTATATGTATGTATGTCTCAAATATTGCATAGAACAAACTTATGCTCTAATGTCTGAAATTCAAATTCAAGTGGGTGTCCTATTTTTATTTGGTCAATCTGCAACCCTTTCTTCCTTAGGATTAACCAGCACATGCCAGAGTCCTATAAGTCCCTCCCAGTTCCCTCAACTGAGAACCCCCCCCTCCCCACACACACACACAGACACACACCTGGCTGCAGCAAGCTAGTAAACCTACTTTTGAAGTGTGTGTTACCGCTAGGGTTTTAGAAACACCTCACTTTTTGAGTCAGGAAACTGAGAGGCAGCCGTCTGAAAAAGGGACAGCTGTGCTGGCCAGTCAGGGACTCGCTGGAGGTCATGTTAGGGGTGAAGAGCAGGGAAAGCAAATCAGGCTCACATCTTGATGAACAAGGATCCAACCCAGGGACATGAAATGGAAAGTGGTTGGGGGAAGGGGGGAGGGAAGAGGAGGGAAGGGGAGGGGGGAGGGAGCTCATTTCAGAGCTGGCCATGGCACACAGCCAGCATTTTAAGGCCCCAGGCGACTAGGTCCTGTCTCTGTGAAATTCTTTCCAAGTTGAAGTACAGTCACCATGAAACCAGCACAGAATTCACAAGCTGTGTGACCCTGGGCAAGTTTTATAATCTCTCCCTGTCTCAGTTTCCTCATCTGTAAACTGGGCATAATGATAGGGTAAAGGTTTGGGTTTAAAGTGCTTAGAATGATGCCTGAAATAGTGGTTCTGAAATTAAACACACATTTTAAAAAGGAATTGAGGCCCTAGCTGGTTGGCTCAGTGGCAGAGTGTCAGCCGGGCATGTGGAAATCCTGGGTTCAATTCTCGGTCAGAGCACACAGGAGAAGCAACCATCTGCTTCTCCATCCCTCCTCCTCCCCCTTATCTTTCTCTCTCTTCCCTTCCTGCAGTCATGGCTCAAATGGTTTGAGCAAAGTTGGCCCCTGAGTGCTGAGGATGGCTCCATGGCTTCAGCCTCCGGCACTACAATTGTTCGGTTGCCAAGCAATGGAGCTGCAGCCCACCTAGGCAGAGGCATCTCCTGGTATGGGCTTGCCGGGTAGATCCCGGTCTGGGTACATGTGGAAGTCTGTCTCTGCCTCCCCACCTCTCACTTAATAAAAAAGTAGCTGAATAAGAAGGAAGGCTGGCTCTGCATTTGGAGAGGCACCAAAACTGTGGTTTCCATCATAATGCCAGGTATTTAGCAAAGGACAGATTGCTCCTGTTTGTTCTTGTTTTCCTTTGACAAACTGCAGTGTATACTGACAATGGAGTAGAAGAATCACTCCCCCAAGCTTTCTGTGGAGAGGGGAGGAGCCCGCACCTCTGAGTCTCAGTACAATGAAGGCTAGAGCACCTGAGTGTGGATAAATGACAACTTCATGTGGCACAGGCCTGGCAGGGGGAGGAATTTGGCTCTTGCCAGTTACAGTTGAATCACCTGCCTCTAAGGATCTCTACCGGTGTGTCTGTGCAGCCACTGTGGAGTGAGCAAATAAAATGTGGGGATGTAGTGGAAAAGCAGACAGAAAAAACCAGAACATCTTATCAGATGGTGGCAGTAACACCACGGCTTACAGAGAATGAGTGACGGACATAATCCAATACTGTGTTTGAATCAATTGGTGAAACCGATGGTCCTATGACTGATGAAATTTAGTTTTAAATCTTTGCTCTAGGAATCCTGTCTCTCTCTCCCTCTCCCTCAAACCTAGCCTTTCCCCGGGATAATTAGCAACCCCCGCAGCAGAAGGAGACAGTAGCCTGAACCTGACTAATGGTCCCAAAGTCCGGAACTCTGGCAGGCTAAAGATAACATCTTGACCTCAGTTATTTCAGTTCTTCAGCCATAAGGTGGAACAACCCCCTGGCTACCTTCCAATGAGACCGGGCAGAAGGATGCCGGAAAAGACCTCAGAGCTGCCCCCAAGACCTGACCTGAAGACTCACCCTCACTTCACAGTTCCCAGCATGACCCGCACACTTAACCCAAAGGGTCTGGTGACCTTGCCCTGTATAATCTGTGACATGCACGCCATCTGGGAGTCCAGGCTTGAGCACTAGCTTCCCATTCTCTTGGATAGTGCCATCCCTCAACACAATGAGTGGGTCTTGTTTCTCCACTGCAATTCTCGGTGCTTAGTGTCCTGTTCTGCCAGGGCCGGTAGACAGACTCTTTCAGCTCTGTGATCCTGGGACTCCCAACCCAGCTGGGAAGGCAGTGTTACTGCATTTTCCAGGCAGGGACGTGAGCCGGGTCTAGAATGCAGACGTTTCTCTGCTTCTTGTATCATCCTGTTTACTCATTCAAATATAGGGAGCAGTGGTGCTCAAACTCAAGTGTCCTGGCAGGCTTGTTAAAACACAGATGCAACCCTCGAGTGTCTGATTCACTGGTTCCAGAGTGGAACCCAAGAATCTGTATTTCTAAAAAATTTCTAGGTGACGCTAATGCTGGAAGTTGGCATCACACGCTGAGAACCACTGCTCGAGGCTGCCTTGCTAACAAGCTCTGGGCAATGCCAGCATGCCCACCTAAAGATGATATAGTTCTTCGTTTGCCTTTCCTAGGTGCTACTGTTATTACCCTGTAGGACTTTTAACTAGTTTTGATTTTAACTCAGCAAACGTATTACAGAATGTCTTTCTAAGGCAACTACAACTGTATTACTTGTCAAAGTGTTCTTTGAACCAGTTTTACACCTGTTTCTTGGTGGAATAACAGTTTGATTGAAGCTCACTCTAATTTGTATGAGAATCCCGTTCTAACTCTTTGAAAATTGCACATTTGACACAATAGTGCATCAACTCTACACTCCCTCCTAGGCATCCTCCCAATTATGAAAACTCAGAGTTTCAGCTAAGCCTGGAGAAAAATGCAGTTGAGAAGAACGAGGGGAATCTATTTCATTCCTGATTGTTTAAAAGCAAAGTTCCTTGAAGCGAGAGAGCATGTGCTGAGGCCGATAGGCAACACATGATATCAGAGGTGGATGGCCAAACGTGCTGGAAAAACACCTATAAAATCAGGAAATCCATTGCTTTTTGGGAGTAAGAATAGGAATTGCTGTCCAATACGTTTGCAGCACCTCTATGAAATCACGCCTTGGGGGCCTGATCTTTTTTCTGGAGCTGTTGGGGGCAGATGGTGAAAGACACGCATGTGTAACCAAAAAAAAAGCCAACCGCTCCTCCAGAGAGCCACTGTCCCCATGATGTCTCCAGTTGGGGTTTCCTGGGAGATCTCACTGGGGGAGGAGGAAAGGGATCAGAGTGGAGCCCTCTGGAGGACACATGGGGTGGGGGCTCCACATGAGAAAGTCAGACCAGGTCCGATTCTCATCCCCACTGTATATGGCCCAGCCCTGGCACTTCACCCTCCTAGACCCCAGTTTCCCCATCTGTAAAAGGAGGAGGTAGAAATTCAATGTAAGCCTTTTCTGTTCAATACAGCAGCCTCCAGCCACATGTGGCCACTGAGCACTTGCCGTGTGGCCAGTCTGAACTGACATGCTCAATGTAAAATGCACACTCCAAGGCATGGTACACAAAAAAGAATGCAACAAATCTGATTAATATTTTTATGTTTATTCCATGTTGACATAATAATATTTTCAATATACTATGTTAAATAAAATAGGTTGTTAAAATCTATTTGACTTTTCTTTTTAATGTGGCCACTAGAACATTTAAAATGACATCTGTGGCTTAATTTATAGTTCAATGAGATAGCACTGCCGAGGCCTGGCCAGGTGGAAGCTTCTGGGAAGCATCTGAGAAGAACTTACTTATGGAAAACAAGGCACAAATACTGATGTCAGGAATGCTTTGCAATATTATAATAAATAATTATCAATGTGTCAATTGCTCTAACCAAATCTCTAATCACTATTTTGTTTCCACTGCAGGGCGCTCAGTCCTTCCCCAAATCAGAGACTGGTGCACGGTGCCTCCCTGGGCACTGGCATGGAGCGTGACGTCTATGACTGCTTCAGGGGTCCTGGGAGAACAAGGGCAAAACACGTCTACAACTTTTAAATACCCACGGGCCCAGGGAACAATTTCTTCTATAAAATTATTGACTAAAATGTGATTTTGGTTACATCCAATGTTTTTCAAGCCCCTGCCATCTCTGTCCCCTGTTGCACAACAATGACTGGCTGTCCTGGGCTGTGTGCGGAAACTGACTTGCCACACAAAGGACAGTCTGAGAACTCAAATGCCAAAGTCACTGAGACCCACGATGAGCAGTGCTGCCAGTTCTGGGTGACTGAAAATTTGCGTGCAGATAGAATTTTTGAAAGCAGGATAACTTTGCAAATGCCAAGGAGAGACTGCCAGTTGAGGAAGTCTGCTGGGGTGAAGTGAATCCTCACTCCCGGATTATCTAGTTTGCAGAGTCAGATTTGAGCAGGTAGGTTTCTTCAAGGTTGATCCGCACCCCCTTATGCGTGCTCTGAACCATAATCACAGGTTTCTGTTTCTGAGAGACAGACATGATGTACCTGTCACACAAGCTGTGCAAAATGACCAGATGACGATTTCTCAGATTGAGCATCTGTTGCTGAGCTGGGCTCTTGAATCCCCCAGGTAGTTTGTGGCCCAGGCCAGGGCACCTTCCCACAGAATGAGCGGTTTGGAAGACAGGAGAGCAGGACCCCTGTAACCAAAACACATTTCTTCCTTGTCAGTAAAGACCAACTGCTTCCCTGTCCCTGAGACGAAGGGAGGCAAGAAGCGGGCACCTAGAAGGAGCCCTAGCAACATGTAGGCTGACGAGGGCAGGCTGCTCAGCATCCTTGGGAGAAGTTAGAATTGGTGAGTGGACGATTCCCACTGATCCTTTCTGTCTGTTCTCTGTCTGGACCTTCCTCAGGTCAGAGACATGGCAACAAAAAGACAGAATAAATCCCTTGTGGCAGAGTTCAGAGTTATGGGTTTACTCCCTGGCACTAACCTGGGACCACCGCTAGGCCTTTGTGCACATTTCTACACAACTTCATCTTCAGACAAAAGTAAAGGTGGATACCAGCTCAGCCGTGGGAGCTGCACTGTCAGTAGATTAGGTGGGTGTCTGCCAGTATGGAAAGAAAGGTAGGTGGAACCTGATAGGGGCCATGGAGGGAGAGAGAGGAGGCTAGGTGTGGTAGGGCAAAGGATGGTTTGGCCACAGGAGCAGACCCCTCGGGGCACAGCGGCAGGACCAGTGGAAGGAGAGTTGAGGAGAAGGGGGAGCACAGCCTACAAGTCCTTGAAGGTGAAGAGAGCAGACCTGCTGGGTCCAACACGGGGCCAGAGTGCGAAGGCAGGTAAGGTGTTTGCGGGATGGCGAGGGAGAGAGCAAACACACGTGTTCGGTGATTGTGCAGGTGGCCTGAGCATCATCCACAGTGCCACAGGGGAAGGAGTGGGAACCTAAGTAGGGAGGCAATACAGGAAAGAGAAGAAGGGTGTAGATTTTGGAGCCTTGAGGGGGATTTGCCAGCACTGGGCATTTGGATGGTGTGGGGGAAGGGGTGGCTTGGAGGAAGCTGTGGAATTCAGGAAAGGGAGAGATCAAAGATTAATTTGAGCTTCTCTGCCCTAGTACAGGACCATCTAGAACTTTACCAGCCTAGATAATGTTTTTCTTACATAATCTCTTTCACACAACACACCCTTGAAATCTGATAGTAATAGGTGTCTACTTCCATTACCCGGATGCAGAAAACTTTGGCTGCCTTGTCCCGGGTATCGCTGGCCTCCTGGACGTGATTCCTTAGAGAGCAGGAGACACTCTTTCTCATAGGTGGTGACAGAAGTTAGCAACGGCTCTGGATAGGGCTGTGGAATATGTGTTTGTAGCAGCATAGGTTTCTGTGACCAGGGTTCTGGGATGTAATTTTACATGAACAAAGACCATGGGTATCTGTGCATTATCCACGACTCTTGTGTCCTGCGCCTTATCTGAGTCATTTCCATGAGTCAGGACAGATGCGAAGCCATAAATCAAGGCTGGCTTCTAGTGGTTAGCAAGTCTGGTTGAAATACACACAAACTGGATGGGGGACTTAATGATGACAAAAGGGGCCAATGATTGCCTTTCAATTATCTACGCTTTACACAAAATCACATGAGCCCTAATAACTAGGAAAGGTATAACAAGCTTGTGGAATTCAGCTGTGAGCTAAGAATATAACCAAGAATTTTCATGTTTTATGGTATATGTGGAGAACAGAACTACCATAGCTTAAGTCCCTCTAAAATCTAGCCCTGCCCACCTCCTGAGATAATAATCAACCTCAGTACGCAAATCAAAGGCCACTTCCTCAGGAAAGATTTCTTTGGAACTCTGCATTACATTATATATTCTCAAAGCCCCTTTCACTTCTCACAGGAAGTGCTGTTTCTCTGATGATTTATTCGTATGGGTTTAGTGTCATGATTATTTAGAGGGTATCTTTCTTGCTACCAGACTGAAAACTTGGTGAGGTCAGGACGGCTTCTGATTTTTCTCTCCCTAACCCTAGCCTGCAGCCTGGCTGATGCTAAGTGCTCCACAGGCAAAGTAGAAAAGTGTAAGGAGGGAATGAGAGCCCAGCAGGTCCCAGAATGTGCTGAGTGACAAACCAGCTCAACAACTGACCATTAGCATTTTTAATAAGCCTCTAAAAAGTCATTATTAAATATGAAGGCAGTTTACTTCATTCTTGCAGATAACTACATGCCTAAATTATGGAATAATTAATAATAGCTAATAATATTTAGTTATTTAAATTATGATTGATAATATTGTTCCATAATAACTAACTATGGATTCCCACAGTAAAGAACAACATTGTACAGAAGATGAAAGAAGGAAAAAAAGTACCATTGACCTTGAACAACATGGGTTAGCGGAGCCGACCCCTGAGCAGTCGAACACCTGCCTGGCACTGTTGAATCTACAGTCAGCCCTTCGAATCTGCAGGTTCAACCAACCTTGAATAGAAAACAATATTTTAAATCAATGATTGGGAAACCCCTGGGAACACAGAGCTGAGTATATTTATTGCAAAAATCCAGATACAAGTGGATCTGTGCTGTCCAAATCTGTTATTTAAAGGTAAACTATAACTCCATCATTTATATGGAGTAATGAACTGAATGAATTGAAACTCTGAAAACAAAAACAAAACAGACAATACCAAGTTAAACAGTGCAGGCCAATCTGCCTACATTTTTCGCAAGGGCACTTCACTCAGGAGGAACAGCCTAGTGGAACTGGCCCTCAGCAGGTTCGGGCAGGCCTCTCACTTCTGGCCCGATTGATTCTCTCACAGGACATAGCCCAGAAACACAAGGTAATTACCTTTAACCTGCTGCTCAACTAAAAATTAGAAAAAAATAAAAATAAAGGTCCTGGCTGGTTTTCTCAGTGGTTAGAGTGTCAGCCTTGCGTGTGGATGTCCCAGGTTTGATTCCTAGTCAAGGCATACAGAAGAAGTAACCATCTGCTTCATCAACCCTCCCCATTCTCTCTCTCTCTCTCTTTCTCTATTTTCTCCTCCCACAGCCATGGCTCAATTGGTTTGAGCACATCGGCCCAGATGCTGAGGATGCTCTGTGGAGCCTTTGCCTCAGATGCTAAAAATAGCTCGGTTGCGAGCATGGCCCCAGATGGGCAGAGTATCAACCCCAGATAGGGGTTGCCAGGTGGATCCTGGTCATGGTCCACATGGGAGTCTATCTCTCTATCTCCCCTCTTCTCACTTGGAAAGGAAGGAAAAAGAAGATTTTCCTCAGGACTCTAAGCCCTTTCCAAGGAATTTTCAAAGGCAATTTTGACTATACTCAGTTTTCTCATTTTGCCTTGACTTTAATTTCTATGTAAGATTCAACCTCACAACACTTCCTGAGCATAAGGTGGTAATTATGAACTAGCCAGTACTTAGGCTGATGTAGGCAGTGCCTTGGGTTAAAGAGGGAGTTGGGTTCTTCCCTTCCATCAGGGTGAAATAAATACTCCAGCCTAAGACCAAGTCCAGGAGCTGCATGTGAATCAGGAGCCCATGGGTTCAGCGCCTGGTCGGCAGGGGACTCGAGGAGCCCCCCTCATCTGCCTCATGAGGGTGGATGTTATACAGGGTTGATTCATATTGTGTAAACTGATTGAGAAGTGTGTCTCCTATGTCCACATAACTTAACTATTAGGACGGAGAATCAAACCATCTGTGTCAACATAACTATTTTTTCCAGGATTTTCTTGCCCAGGAAGTCAAGGCTGTAAACCAATAAATAACTTTGCTGTTTGCTGCAGGAAATTCCTACAGAACAATCCGTGCTGGCAGTTTGCTCACCTGGGAAACAGTTTGCATAGCAACCATGGTTTCCTTGCCAGGACTCCAGACCCTGGTCTTGCCGTATCCTCCAATCCCTAACTATGGCACAGACTTTGCTGAAATCCTTCTCTTCCTTGAAAAATACAGCTACAGGACTTGGACCTAGACCCCAAAAGCCTACAGACAGGCCTACCAACCTCCCTTGCCTAGATACCCACAGGTTGTGTCCCAGCCACGTCCTCCCTTATCGCCGTGAGCTTACTGAACTTAGCTTTCTTTTATCAACAGGCTCTCGCAGTGGATGTTTTGGAGTCTATAATTGACCCAATAAACCAGTTTTGGTCTCCTAGAAGCAGGAAGCATTTAAATGCAAGTTATTACATACAACCCATCAGGGTGGGGAAATCAGTAACATTGTCAGGTTTCCTCCTTAATCAAGTAGCCGCTACATTCTTCCTCCTTTGAGGAAATTATCTGGTGTTTGAACACTTACTTGCCTGTGACAGATTTGAAATGCAAAATTTAGCTCCATATTTCTGCTCTTTTACACAATTCTGTATTTTCCAAACTTTCCACAATTAGTATGCATTATTTTGAGGGTGGGTGAACGGGCACAGAACAAAAGCCATAAGAAAGAAATTAATTCCTAAGACTAAATTAAGAATGACCACCAAGTCTTAATTTAAAACCTATGTACAAAAAAACAAACAAACAAAAAAAACAACAAAACAAACCTATGTACACAGCACAGGATATCTAAAACATCCACTTAGAATCTTATCTCTATAAGCTAGCAAGGTCATTTCCCCCCACTGATAACAGTTTGCACACAGAAAAGTTGTGCAGTTTCAATCACGCCGCCTTGGTTCTCTCTTGCCTAATCGTAAGAGACCTCTGGGGTCTGATAAAATACACCAGTAAATAACATTCAATCAGTCTGGGGTGAGACCCAGGAAACTGTTTATTGCTCTTTTCCTTTACTAGAATTAATGAGCACTAAAGTGATTCATACAATCAAGCAAAGTGTAAAGCACAGAGCCAACAGCACTGATTCACTGGAATGCAACGTCTAGCCTCCACTATAAAACCGTCCGGCTATAAAGAAGGAAGAGCCGAGCCGGTGACAAATACAGGGTGGCATCTCTTTGTGCCCAGGTCCTGGGTCTGTCCCGAAGCACTAACTCACAGAAACCCCAACAACTGTCAAACCCAGTGACAGCCTGCAGCTGGGCTCGGGTGAGCTCCCCCCAGGGCTGGCTCAGAGAGCAGGCTTCCCCTGCCGCTCCCCACGCAGCCCAGCAAAGGGAGCGAGCTGCAGCTGAGCGATCTCAATCAAGGCTTCCTCTTACCTTAAAGAAACTTCCTCGCTTGTCCAGACTGCGGGTGCCCATGGTCCAAGATGATATTTCCTCCGGCAAGGCTCTACTGCACCCTGGGGCTCCTGGAGATAGAGACATTTTTAATGGTTAGTCCAGCCTGTAGGAAATTCCTTTCTAAGCCACAGAACACTCACAACAACAGTCCTGCCAAGATCTTTTTCCGTCAACAACATAGTGCCATTTATTTCCCACCAAAGCCCTTCCATCTCCTTTCAGGCCGATTTCCTGCCTCAGACAGCAGAGCTCCTAGATTCTGCCCCACCTCCCACTTCTCCTGCTGACACGGAAGGTCCCTGGCACAGCAGAAAGCGTAATGACCGCTGCGTGTGTTTGCTTGACTTCCCACACAAGCCCTAAAGGGACCAATATTAGATGTCCCCGCAATCTACTCCAAAGCTTCTGAACTTAAAGTGGCTGATCACAGGGACAGTGGAAGAAGGGCACGGATGTCCCAGGAAGTCCTACTGGCATGGGATGAGATCATCCTTAGCCCTCCCAGCCCTCTCCTCCAGGGAAGGTCAACACAAGGGCGCTGGGAATCAATCCCTCTTTCTTCTTAGAAATCAAAGATTGCGATGAAAATGCATGTCCTTGTTTACAGAGGTCAGTTTGTGTAAGAAACAGATGTGAAATAGCATCAAGACAACCTAAGGTGGGGTGCGCTTTGGAATGTGGAGGGTAATTTAAAGGCATGATATGGTTCTGAATCATAAACCCTGGCTATTTGAGCCTGGAATTTCCCTCATTCGAGCATTAAAACCCGATACTCTTCCTTCTTGGTCACAAAGCCTTCAATGTCCACTTGTAAATAAAATGCATACACACCCTGGCAGCTGGGCTCGCCCCGGGCTGAGTGTGTTGAGATCTGGAGAGCGTCCCCAAACCTTCCCTACCCAGTAAGGCCCGACCAGCAGCAATTATAACATGGCCCTCCTGTCTAAGATCCCTTCTGCTCACCGTAATATACACAAGGGGTAGCTGGCCCTAACCACACCCACAGGTGAGGGACAGTAAAGGAAATACAGATTCTGTGAAAACATCTCTTGCGACATTAGGGTATTAAAGTGGATTTGCCTCAGGGGATGGAACAGAGGCCACCAAAGCCATGGTAACCATTGCTAGTTCATTGAGGCTATTTCATCACGAGCTGGGAACAGAGAGCCAGCAGCAGCAGAGGGACGTGTCAATACGCAGAACGGCATCATCACTTTGCAGAGAACTGTGCATCCCCATGTATGAGCGACGCTCTACGACCACAGGCTCACTCCAGCCCCACGGCTTGCCTCTCTGTTCACATCCACAGTGGGCTGCAGCCCGTGGGACCCCATGGGGGGGGATGAGAACGCACTGCACAACCACCCCTCTTTCCAAAATGGTCACCTAGTCTAGTCATTTCTCCACTGCTCGGCTACTTTAAAGGTTAGAGGTATTTTTCCTGTATTTCTTTCCACTTGCAATCCCAGTGGCTGAAGGCTAGTTTCCAGAAATCTCCTAAGAATACTTGTGAGCTTCCCGCTGCCATTCTGCTGACTCCAGAGGTCCCAGTTCTCAGGCTCAGCAATATAATGGAACCCTAGCACCAAGGCCTTTGAAGTTCATCCCTTATTAACACAGTTCACAGGCTGGAGCCACTCCAGAGAGAAAACACAGCACCGTGTTCAGAACTAAGAGAGGAATGGGAACGGCTCTATAAACTGTTTGGACCCAGAAGTGC
This sequence comes from Rhynchonycteris naso, assembly GCA_037038555.1. NCBI lineage: Eukaryota > Metazoa > Chordata > Mammalia > Chiroptera > Emballonuridae > Rhynchonycteris > Rhynchonycteris naso. The sequence continues at coordinate 130,338,834 of CM073001.1, forward strand.
ACAAATAAAGAAGGACACTTCTTGAAACCAAGCCTGAAGTCTGTAATTCCTTTTCTTTCAGATATTTTCTCAGCAAGAGAACTGACACCAAACAGCAGTTAAGGAACAGCTCAGCGAGAGCCAGTACCTCGCTCCCCTTCCAGACCTGTGTCTCTCTGCTCTGTTCAGTTTCTGTGTACAAACCCTTCTGATGAGCCACGACAGGCAGAGAATTTTGCCTATAGCAATGGAGCAGTATGGATTCCAGAAGTTTACTAGCTCAGTGAGCTGCCTCAAAATGCAGCTGTGTACTTCAAGCTCAGGGGTCCTCAATGACACGGCCGCTTTGGATTCCGGGCGGGGCAGGGAGATCCGTCACGTTTATTTACAAAGATGCAGGTTGCGTCCACTCCTTCTTCAAAAGGCTGCTCCAGGATGGAGACACGATCAGAACAGGCTGCCAAGTTCCGCAGTAGGTCCTTCCCGGGAAGGAAGTTCGAGTGGACTACACATCATAGATTATTCTAATTTTTAATAATAAAGTTCTTAAGAGCCCCAAATAAGGTTTGGATTATGGTCTTTCCTGTTGTAGCAAGTTTCCTTCCCAAACCATAACATCCAACACCTTGGCTCAATACGACAGAAATGTAATAAAAGTTAAAATGATTACTTCTTCCCATTCATGGTTAACCGCCCCCCCCCCCGAGGTTACACCAACAGTTTCATCCTAAAACCACCCCAGTGACAGGCCCGACTAAGAAACAAACAAAAAAAAAGGTACCGTAGTTTACAGAGGCTGTAAAATTCCTCCAGAGTTAGAAGGTGCAAGCTTGTTCCTTCACTGGTTTCCTTGAAGTTGTACAGCGGATTCTTGAAAAATCAGCCCAGCATGTCCAATGGATCTTTCCAGATACTAGCTAAAAGCTAGCAGAAAAAAAAAAAAGTCCTAATGGGACTAAAGGACACTGCAAACATTTTGGAGCTGCCAAGCCTCTTCAACAACACCACTGAAGGAATGTAAACGAAGACGGTTGCTTCAGTTGCTAAAAGACAAAGGCAGGAAGTGATCGTACCTCATTCTCCAGAAACACCAGGTTCTGTCGCTTTAGACTTTGCTGTGGCTTTCCATGTGGCCCCAAGAGATACTGCTGAGGTAAAGGTCTGTCCTGAAATTTCAGCATAAAGGACTGGCTGAGTCACCTGGCCAGGCTCCAGGCTGCCCCGACTGCCGTTGAGCAAGACCGTTCAAGGCTGGCTTCCCAGCCATTCCACAGAGAGCCACTGAGGACAGGCGCCGAGGCTCTGCTGCCGAGACCTCAGCTGCAGGCTGGAGGACGGGGGTAGGAACACCCAGTGCCCCGTTCTCAGTTCACTCATCAATGGGGCTGGGGTGAGTCACTGGCACTCTTCCCTCTTTCATTCTACCTGGACACCGGCCAGATCTTGGAGAGATGGAGGGAGGGTCTGCGCTGTGTCCTCCTCCTTCCTTCCTCTCCCCTGTCCTCCCCTCCGCCCCTGAGTTATCTGGTCAAACTATACCCTTCCTATTTTATTTGTCTGAGATCACAGGTGCAAACCCACAGGAGAAGCAGCAGTAACTCAGACTGGCACTTCCTGCTCACAAGTTCAATGTAAAAGAAATGTAGCTTATTCAAGTCAGCAAGCTGCTCGGAGGGCTGCCACGAAAGTTTTCTTCCTCATCACTACCTTTTTCCTTTTTCTAGCGAGACAAAGTGGACTTCTGTTCTCAGTAAACAAGATCTTGTTATTATAATTATTTTACAGCCAAACTGAGTGGATTAGGAGAAAGTGACTCACCGCAGAGGACCTGTCAGGTCAAGGCCAATCCCCAGAAATGCACTTCACCTTCCTCTTGGTGAGGGCAGGTCTTCTCTTTTCAGAGCTTTTTGTCTTTACTTAAAGAGGTAGGAGCAAGCGGGGTGGCTGTGTCTGGATCCAGGGCATGTCTGTGAATATTTTCATAATTTTCTTTGTACTAACACAGCTTTTAGAAGTTGGACAGAAAAATTCTATTCCAGGCTCTGGCTTGACAATTCAAGTTATGGGAATTTTAAGGTTTTTCTTTCTTGAAGCATCTTGTATCGCTATCCGGTGCAGATTTACCCTCAGTCAATAGTCAAAAACATTTTTTTTAATTAAAAAGAAAATCATGAAAATGATTAGAGGAACTAGTTTGTGGGAAATAAAAAAATCAGAAGCAAAGAGCTGTATTCTCAGACTCCTCACTCAATAACCGTGTTTTTAAATAGAAATAGGAACAATGCTCAGCACCTCGATTTTTCCAAGAATAATCAAGGATAGTAATTTTTTCTCTTCTTTTTAGCAAAGTGCTCAGGGCGAGACTGTGCACTTTGGCTATAGACAGGACAGGCCTACAGATGGGTCTAATTCTGGGGGAGGTCCCCTCCCTCCTTGGAAAACTGGTGTCTCAGGAACTCTTGCCTGGGCCATGCTGCAGAAGCTCTGCTGGTTCCTCCTCCCTAAGGACAGTGTGCGCCTGGCACTGGGGCAGTCCTGCTGGCTAGAAATTCCCCTTTCCTTGAATGGAAAATGCCTCTCTTCTCTTACCTCCCATCCATCGCCCTCATTTTACCCCTCGGTAAAGAGGGGAGTTCCTCTTCCACATCCCAGCAGGCGTCCTTGTTTCTCCCTTAAGTGACAGCATCTCCTGAGCCCCGTACTGGCTTCAGGGTTGGGCCCTCTGCCCATTGGGAAAGGGGTTAAGAAGGAAGAGGGGGCTGCTATCCCCAAAGCGTTGCCTTTGGGCATTTCAAAAGGGTGTGTCTTTTCAAACTTCCTTACTTGAAACCTCCACCTGGTCAGTGGTCACATCCCACACATGTGACTTCACGCATACAATGAAGAAGCTTCACAAACCATGCCAGCTCTTAACCCAAAGGATATTGGGGACCGGAAGCCATACTTCTCTGCCTCAGGATCTTCCTTAGGGTCTGCCTGTCAACTTGTAAGCACTTGAGTTTAGAGCTTTCTTTCCCAAGGCTCACTGGCGGTGATGGTAAAAGGGTCTCCATAACTGGTTAGTTTTAATTAGAGACCCCAGGAATACTCTATTACCCAGTGTGCCTTTTCCACTGAGCACATCAGTTCAGATTGGCCACGTGGCAAGTACTCAGTAGCCACGTGTGGCTGGAGGCTGCTGTATTGGACAGCAAAGGCTTACATTGAATCTCAACCTCCTCCTTTTACAGATGGGGAAACTCGGGTCTAGGAGGGTGAAGTGCCAGGGCTGGGCCATGTACAGTGGGGATGAGAATCGGACCTGGTCTGACTTTCTCATGTGGAGCCCCCACCCCATGTGTTCTCCAGAAGGCTCCTCTCTGATCCCTTTCCTCCTCCCCCAGTGAGATCTTCCATCATCTGATCTGCTTCCTGAAGGCATCGGAGCAGATGGCGAAAGACATGCTTGTGTATCCAAGAAAAGCCAACTAATTCTCCAGAAAGCTGCTGTCCCCATGACCTCTTTATTCTTCTAATATATTTTTGTTTGGTTAAATAACAGTCTATGGCATTCATGGAGCAAAGAGTAAAAACATACAAGTCCAAATGGCTACATAAAAATGTCCTGTTTAATCCCATGTTAAGTGTTCTTACCACAATAAATAAAATTAAAATGTCCTAGGTTAAAAGGTCATGACAGCCACCTCTATGAAGGGAAAAAAAAGGGACATCAATCCTATATAATATACTAGTCTTGACCTAGGGCATCTGTTGCCTGGGATTTCATACAGGAATTTGCTACTTTTTTCTTTATTTTGATCCTGTATATGATGCTCTTTTTTCAAACTTTCCACTTCATAATTAGGATGTTTACCTATCCCTCTAATCAGTAATATGTTGAAAAAATTTTAACAGTTGGCTTTCTGGGGGAATAAAAGCCCAAAGTTTTAGCCTTTGCCTATTTTGTGGTGTAAACACTCCCATCATGGGCAATTTCAAACTACCAAGGTGACATCAACAGGCTTGGAATATTCATGAGAATTTATCAATCAGCTCTGGTGAGCAGGGAAAACTGACTCCATTCACCACTGCATTCATTCGCCCATTCTAAAACCATGGCTCTCTGAAGAGGTTGCTTTTATTTGATTCTTTATATACTTAAGTAATAAAAGATAAAAGTAAGACACTAGCTCTTTAGACTGAAATCAGTACTTTATCCATGAAACCACACTTCTTGTCCCTAGTAAGATATGAAATATTTCTGGCTATCACCTTAACCAAGTTTCATGACGCTACCCGGGAAACTTGAAGGAAGCTGTATGTTCAGTCTTGTACTTCACACTTCTAGTGTGTGAATTAATGGAACCTTCGTAGGTTTTATTTCTTTAGCAGCTAAAGAGAAGAAAAGATCTCCCTTTAGCCAATCAGACACTGGAAATCCTATATGTCTTGTTTAGAATAGTGTCTCCAATACCTTACATAGTACCTGGTGCATACATGTTCAGTAAAAGCCCACTGAGTGAGTCAGTGCCTCAGATTTTATAGCGACATCATCTAGGCTGAAAGGAATGGCTTCCTCAAAGTGTAAGATGAAAGAAAGAACCAGCGCTTTAAGAATGACAGGGTTAAGATCAAATGTCAGGAATACATACAATGCTGTTGATGCACATAATTTGCTGAAAAAACGTTTTTTTAAACCACTTTGAAACATAAGAACATTGGCCTAGGGAGTCCTCATGTTCTCTCGGTGGTTGAACTTTTCTACAGAGTCTGTGATCTGGGTCCTTTCCTTTCCCTATAACCCACAGACCTTCTCTATGCTCCACAAGTCCCTAGCTCTTCCATTTCTGCTTAAATAAGAATTCTAGAAATGTTTCCAGTTCTATTTCCAAGCCATCACATTTTCATTAGAGACCACAAAACAGCCTGACCAGGTGGTGGTGCAGTGGATAGAACATCGAACTGGGACAAGAGGACCCAGATTCGAAACCCTGGGGTTGACAGCTTGAACACAGGCTCACCAGCTTGAGCGAGGGGTTGCTGGCTTGAGTGTGAGATCATAGGCATGACCCCATGATCACTGGCTTGAGCCCAAGGTCACTGGCTTGAAGCCCAAGGTGCTGGCTTTAACAAGGGGTCACTCATTCTGCTGTAGCCCCTGGTCAAGGCATATATGAGAAAGCAATCACTAAACAACTAAGGAGCTGCAATGAAGAATTGATGCTTCTCATCTTTCTCCCTTCCTATCTGTCTGTCCCTATCTGTCCCTCTCTCTGACTCTCTCTTTGTCTCTTTCAAAAAAAAAAAGAGACCACAAAACAAAAAATTCATCAGAGAGATGCAGAGTCCCTGGGCTAAAGTGTGATGAAGCACACAGCCCAGGGCAGAGGTCCCTCTCTCTCAGGCCTTAGGGCACTACTGGGTGGGTGGGTCAGATGATCTAAGGGCCCACGAGAGAATGGACACAGCTCCCCTACTGCTTCTGTTCTTCTCCCAGCCTCGTCAGTCTTGATTTCCAAAGTGTACGGTTTGGTCACAAGAGGCCTTGGTTACATTCTGGGGGCACTTGGAGAAAACAGATGGACTTGGAGTCAATAGCCGAGGGCATCCTAATTTCTTTCTTGCTGTTAATTCTAGTTTAAGGGGTCATCATCTCTTCTTTAAAGCACTCAGCCACCGTGCTCCACCTTTGGCTATTCTAAGACACTAGACTAGCCGCCCTTCACTATGGACCCACCATCTTAGACCTCCTCTTCCAATCCTGCCTTATTCCTAGACCAGCTGCCTTTCCTCTCCCAGCATCCCCTCATTTCAGAGGTCAAAACACCGAAAAATATCTCAGCCCTGTTTCTGAGATCAGGCCTCCCTTCATAAACACACTTGCTTTGAGTCTGGGGATATTTTATGACACTCTAACAACAGTTTCTATTGACCTCAGGTGCTGTAAATCAGGGGTCCCCAAACTACAGCCTGTGGGCCACATGTGGCCCCCTGAGGCCATTTATCTAGCCCCCGCCGCACTTCCGGAAGGGGCACCTCTTTCATTGGTGGTCAGTGAGAGGAGCACAGGATGCATCTGCACCCATAGTTCCCATTGAAATACTGGTCAGTTTGTTGATTTAAATTTACTTGTTCTTTATTTTAAATATTGTATTTGCTCTTGTTTTGTTTTTTACTTTAAAATAAGATATGTGCAGTGTGCATAGGGATTTGTTCATAGTTTATTTTATAGTCCAGCCCTCCAACGGTCTGAGGGACAGTGAACTGGCTCCCTGGGTAAAAAGTTTGGGGATTCCTGCTTTAGATAACAGAAAAGCAGACCCCATACCTGAGAACCACGTAAGCTGATTATCATGCCAAAAGGAAGCCTCCCTTTCTCTAGGTGGCTAGAATAGGTCTCCAGCAAAGGGGAAGATCAGAGGCTAACACTTTCACCTTCTTGAAGATCTCACCTTCCTGTTCTTAGAAGGCTGAGAGTCCTTTTGTTAAACCAGGGAAGACAGGGTAGGTAGGTATTCGAGACTGGACCAAACCACTTCCCAGTCTCCATTGGCCCAACCCAAAAGGGGGTGGGAAGGAGTCTGGATGTAAGAGAGCTTAAAGCCCCACTGCACTGGGGACCACCACCCAGCTGGCATAGGGTGTTTTGCTTTACAAAGGGCTTTCATCCACAGAGCCCATTTCACCGGCCTGTATATATCACAGGCTGTCTGGCATCGTCCCTACAAACATGGGGCTCCCTACACCTGGAAGCTTCTATTTTAACCAAACTTTTCTGCACAGACCCTGTTCTCAATTAGGCCTTTCCCTTCCTGCTTTTGATATTTTCTATCCCTTTAATATTTCATCGAGGTGTACAAAGAGAGCAGACAGAAGTCAGACCACTCAGTTGGCAGGCTTGTGCATTATTTCTGGATTGCAACTATTTATTTTGTCTGATTCCAATTTAAAACAACAGCAACACTGCAAAACAAAGCCCAGCATTTGTGGTACCCTCTTCCACCTATCCTACCTGCTTTTCTGAACTCAGAAATATCTGTCTATAAAGAAAGTCCAAAAAAAGCACTCATTTTTGGTTTCTTTCTCTAAAAGTGTAGCTTCGAATGCTGACTTTCCACTTAACATTCCGTTCCTCTGAAGTCCGTGCTTCCCGGTTAATGACAAGAGCAGGCTTGAAACGTCCCGGGGTGAGGGGTGGGGGCGGTTCTCTGCGCCTCCATCACCCGCAGCTCTGCAGTCTTCCTGTTCAAATGCCTCTCATCTTCCTTCCCATTCTCCACGTCCATCCAGGCCCCTGCGCCACAGCCTGGACTGTCCCAGCAGCTCCCTCAAGTCCATACATCCCCCTGCCTAGGGCAGCTGCGGTCGACCCTGCAGGCCATAGCAAAGGAACGGTCCCCTCCCAGCACGCTGCTGCCCTGCTCACAACCCATTTCTTAGACTGTATGTAGTATTCCTCTTCTCTGGTTGGGTAGTCAGGGTCCCTTTGTGAGGTTTCCAACCCCACATTGCAATCTCAGCAGTGCTCTGCCCCGCAGACCAGCTCTGCCACTGCCGGAACAGAGAGCCCACAGAAGTGCCGTAGGGAACAGCACACAGCACACACCTGTCCTTGGTGAGTCTTTTCACACATGGCATTTGCATGCAGTGGCTCCTCCCAGCACACTGCCAAAGCTAGATCAGCGCGTGGCAGATGGCCTCAGCAGGCAGTCCCGGGCAGATGAGACTGAAGCCATCACATGCGCTGTGCAACTGCTAGTTAGAGCAGATGTGACCTGCCTCACCTTGACCCAGCCTCCTCACCTCACAGGTGAGGCAGCTCAAAGGCAAGTGTTATCCCAGGTTCCCCAGTGAGACTGAGCTCCAGTCATCCCTGTGAGGGCTGCCTTTCCTTCCCCACTTCCACCCTTTCCTACCAGAATCCCTTTATCTCCCCCTAAACTATCTGCACCTGAGTTCTTATGTCAGGGTCCGCTTCTGGGGCACCCAAACCCAGACACTCACAGATTTTACGCACACACACGCACACACGCGCGGACACACACACACTTGATAATGCACTTTAATAGCTGCTTCCCCTTTTTCTCCTGGCTTCCCCTGAGATCACCTCCCACTAAGGACTTGTGCTTGACTCCTTTCTCAGAGTCTGGCTCACTACTTCTCTTAGGAATCTTGCTCAACAGCTACTGAATTTACAATAAAAATATTTTTGCCAGAAATAAAAAAATACAAAACAAAACATATATTGCAAAATTTGTATGTCCCTGTAAACAACCACCATCTTTCATGAGTGTAACTAACATCCAGTTAACAGTGATAAAAAATGAAAGGAAAGACAGTTTTGCAAATTATTGCAAATCTGCAAATAAGTTTAAATGTTATATGACAGTAGGTGCAACTGACAACTATTTTAAACAGAGGATGCAATTTTTATTAATAAAGAATCTTTTTTTATTTGGTCTAGCCCTAACAAGATAAATACAAAGACTAAGAAATGTCACCAAATCATTCATCTTCTTAGGATACCCAGGCTCTTTGGTTAGCTCTGCTCCCATCTGACCACAATTAAAGCTTTTAAGAAACTCCTCCTATTTTCTTCATCATAATCTCTTGCTAATTTCTACATGGTAGTCAGCAATGAACCCCACAATACAACTGAGCCCTTATATCAGTGAGAAACTTTTATGTTTGAAGTAACAGAAAATCCAATTCAAATCGGCTTAAAAATAAACAGTCTCCATACAGATTGCTCATGAACTGCAAGAGGAATGAGTAACCATACACTGGTGAAACTAGACAACACCTCAGCCTTCAGCCAGGTGATCAAAATTATTATTCCCAGTGAGGGTAGACAGAGCTGTGTGCTTCCGACATGGTGCCCCAAGAACACAGCAATGACAGAATGTTCCAACGAGTGGTATGAAACCCGAGTCTAATCACAAAGAAGCATCAGATACACCTCAATTGAGGAAGATTCTATAAAAGAGCTGGCCTGGATTGTGCAAAAATAGCAGTGTAATGAAGGGTAAAGAAAAGCTGGGGAGTCTTTCCCGATTAAAAGAGATGAAAGGGAACTGGCACCCCACATGACACGATTCTGCACTGAAGAAACATGCTAGAGAAGACATTATTGGGAAAATTGTTAAAAATTGGTATCTGTGATGTAAATAAAAATACCATTATCAATGGTTAAGCTCCAATCTTGGATGAAAGGGCTGCGGGGATGTAAGAGGACATCCCCATTCTCAAGACTTGCACAGGGAAGACAAAGGGACTGATGTCCGCAACCCGCCGTCAGCGAGCAGAGCAAGAGTCAGCACACGGTGCCTAAGGACACACATCGTTGAGTCTGCTTAAATGGCAAACCAGAGTTCTCTGAACTTTTCTTGTAGCTTTTCTGGAAGTTTGAAATTATTTTAAGATAGAACCTTAATCGCTAAGCAGTAAACATGACTAAGGGATGCCGTGGAGTCCAGAGGCGGGCGTCCTGAGCATGTGCCAAGCCAGGGCTCCATGATTTCAATGAGACCCTGTTTCCCTCTGTTTTTTTCTGTCCCCTTGTTCTGCCTTCCCGGGATCAGTGTGGCCTATCCGCGGCGGCGACATGGCTGTGGTAGCTCCAGGCTTTACCCCCCACCCACCCACATATCTAGGTATAAGTCAGCTCCCTCCAAAGGGTCTGACTTGAGTGAGGTCCTTCCCGGCCAGAAACCCTCCCCTCGAGTGTGAGAAACCTGACTCTAACACATAAACCTACTCAAGACGCCCCTGACACTGAGTCTGTGAAAGCCAAGCTCTTTAATGTAGTTTATACTACACAGTCTTTCACAACCTGGCTCAAACCTTTATTTTCATTTCTGTATTTCTGACCCTTCCTGCAGCATCTTTGTATCTCTGCAACAGTCTGTGTCAAGTGCCCCTTCCACTTCATAAACACTCTCTGTATTGCTGCAAGCGTCACCTCCTCTGTGTGACCCTCACCATCCCTGCCATTAGGTCTTCCCTCTCCTGGGTGCTCATGCCTCTGCTAACAGCCTCTGTGCCGTGATAACTACGTGTTTCTAGTTCTCGCCCACAGGCTGTGTGCCCGTGCAGGGCAGCGCCTGGGTATTTCTAATGTGCTGAGCGTGCCCAGCACATCTAGAAAGCAGCACATAGCAGCATCTGCCCCGCCGACACCATGTGCTTCCCGGCCCAGTAAAAATCTGTGGAATGAATTCATCAGTAAATCTGTGATAGTACTTAAAATAGTGCTGGGCATTAAATAATTCACTAAAATAAAATGTTATTCAATAAAATACATCTTAGTTTGGGTATTTTACTCTCTGAAGGAAAATTAGCCTGTTATTCAAGCCACATGGAACCGCTGAGAAACGCATAATTTAGTCAGTATGTGGAAAGTGCATATGTTCGTTTCCTGTTTTTCTCTGAGAGGCTGCTGTCCCAGCCTGGGTCAGGCGGCTCATGATTTGTGGCCCAGCACCTTAGCAGCCCTGGCTCAGAAGAAAAACTGTCCTCTTTTTATACTGAAAAGTGGGGAAACCTCAATAAACCCACAGTGCACAAATATCACGTCACTGAGGCAGCGGACAAGCACACTCAGCAATCAGCCGGGAGGTGTCAGCTCCTGCCATAGAATTTAATTCGGTTCTTTGCACAGCAGGGCACCCGCACCAGACGCGGGGACACTGACGGCTTTTGCACCCCCCACCACAGATCAAGCTGCTGATGCTGCCCTTTCTGGGCCACAAAAATGCCTCAAAGCTCAGAGAGCAGGTTGACTCACCCAGTGAGATGACATTTTCAGAGCGGCTTCGGAGGCATCACCCAGCAAGGTCTAAAAAAGCACCCTTTGATTTATCCCTCATTTCCTGCCAGAAATGGCTCTTAAAAATCTCCCACTACAGTGAAACCTGGAGGACATCACCTCTTCTGTGGCATTCCCACCAAGAGCACACGAAGTGAATCCACTTGTGAGGAGTATCTGATGCACCCAACTGAGAGTCACCACAGAGGGTCACTGCAGAAACCACCGATCTGAACTCTTCAAACATGTCAAGGTCTTGAAAGACAAAGAAAGGCTGAGGGTTCTTTTTATATTGAAGGAGTCTAAAGAAAAATGACAACTAAATGCAATGCATGACGCCAGACTGGTTCCTACATGTAAAAACAAAAAATACAATTGCTTTAAGTGTCATTAGTGGGGTAATTGGTGAGACTAGCACGTGCACTATAGATTAGACAACATTTTTGCATCATGGTAAAATTTCCTGATTTTGACAACTGTATTGTGGTAACATAAGAATGTCCTTGTTTTTAAGAAGTAAACACTGAGGTATTAAGTAACACAGAGACATGGCACATCAGTTTACTCTCAAACCATTTACAAATGCGTGCATTTGTGGGGGAGAGAGAATGATAAAACAAATGTGGTGAGAGGTTAAAATGGATCAATCTGGGTAAATAAATATCATGCTAGTATTCTTTCTACCATACTTACACATTTATTGTTTGAAATTGTTTTAAAATTTAAAAGCACATTCCACTGCCTTATTACATAAAATAAAAGAAGATTCTTAAGAGACAATTTAGTGCTTTTTGGGTTTTTTTTGTGACAGAGACAGAGAGAGGGATAGATAGGGACAGACAGGCAGGAAGAGAGAGAGAGATGAGAAGCATCAATTATTTGTTGCGACTCCTTAGTTGTTCATTGATTGCTTTCTCATATGTGCCTTGACAGGGACAAGGGGGGGCGGGGGGCGGCTACAGCAAAGCGAGTGACCCCTTGCTCAAGCCAGCAACCTTGGGCTCAAGCCAGCGACCATGGGGTCATGTCTATGATCTCATGCTGAAGCCAGCGACCCTGTGCTCAAGCCAGTGACCTCGGGGTTTTGAACCTGGGTCCTCCATATCCCAGTCTAACGTTCTATCCACTGAGCCACCACCTGGTCAGGCGACAATTTAATGTTTTGAACAGCTTACCATGCAACACTGGAAAATGTTTAATTGAACAGAACAGGAGAGTACTTTATTCCATCATGTGTACTAAAAAATAAGTCTAGTAGCACAATTTGGTGTGTTAGTGTCTTTTAAAGGTTTGGAATTTGATATAAAATGCATTTACGGGTGTGCGTTTTGTTAATTTATTGTACAATATTTAAAATATGCAAAAGTTTAAAGACAGTATCACACACCTCTTGCACTCACTGCCCTTGTGATCCCTCCCCTTCTTATCACATCCTCACATCCCTCTCTGAAGTTACAAGAATTCTATAGTTGGTACTCATTAGTCCCGACATATTTCCTCATGTGTTTCTTACATATATATGTGTATACTCTCATTGTAGGTTTCAAAGATATAACTGAATTAAGTTTGTGTAACTCATGATGGACCCTCAAGAGCTACTGAAGTTTCAGGGGTTATAGCTTTAGAGCCATTGGATGAGCTGATCTTTCAGGCTCTTCTGAGATAGTTACCTAGTGACCACAATTCTACATTTTTGGAAATAACTTGAATATCATGACTATAACTCATAAAATACATCATGTCACAGCACACACCCAAGGAAGTGCTAGAACCAGAAAATACTGGTTCACAATAGGAATAGTATACAACTCCTTCCAACTCTTCCTTCAATGACATCGCATTGGTAGTTGGAAATTCACCACGGTTGGAGTATTTAGGCAAATGTTACATACAAGGATGTTGTAAAAATTTACAACAAATCATTGAAAGCACTTATTAACTCCTAGGTGCCTTTGATGTGGAAGAGACAATTTTTTTTCATGTAGCCTTTCAGATACTCAAAAGGGATAATGAAGAATGAAAGCTTGTTAAGATTTCACAGCCCCTATAGATTGGTATAGAAAATGTTAAGGTGAATCTAGATGATAATTTAAGAAAAATTGTCCAAAATATCCAGATATAATCATCCAGAGATAATTTACAAATTGTCCAGCAGAAAATAACTCAAAAAGATCGTGGTTTGATTGCCCTGTAGGCCAGTAACCAGTTTTGTGTCTAAGTTAGCAAGCATATTTCAGCAGCCTTGCTTTGAACTGATTAAAGATTGCATCAGTCTCCTGTATCCCACTTTGAACTATCTTGGCCATCCTGCTGATACCTTCTTAATGGATGAAATAAATCTTTCAGCCATGCCATTATATGTCTGTAGGAGAGCTGTATTTAAAAAACTCTTTAACAATCATACTTTGCCAAAGGAAATGTGGTTTGGAACTAAAGAATTTGGTCCTTTTTTCTTTTTGTCAAATTCCATGCTATCAGCCAGGAGGAGAAGCAGCTTTGGAGAAGTCTGGAAGGAAGGATGCAAAGGACCCACATGGGATAAGCAGGTCGTCTTGCTCATCAGAGCCAAGCCTCATGATTCTCAAATGTAACCAAGTCTGGCTGTAATAAGAACCAGGAAAATCTTACCCACAAACAGATGGATGTTTTGCCAAAAACCCTGGTGCCTTGCTGGGCATACTTAACCAAACAACTTTATGAATGTTCAACTGCTGACGTCCCACTCAAGAGAAGAGGACACGAACCCTGCAAACTAAACAGTGCCGCTCGAGATGGTCCAGAGCCAGAATAACATCCACAGTAACTGGTCCTGTTCATTATGAACTGGGTGTGTGTGTGTGTGTGTGTGTATGTGTGTGTGTGTTATTGTTACTGCACCCCTTCCAGGAGGAGCCCTTCAGACATTTTATTCTCATTGACTCCTCATTAAATAGTACCACAGATGAACTGCATATCTGTTTATATGTCATATACATTTTTGTAACTTATACATAAAAAGTAAAATTTTTAGCCCCTCCCAAAAAAGTGATTTTTGGCTCCTTGAGGCCAAAGCCCCATTGAAAATGCATGCTATAATCTGGCTTCTCACCCCAGCATGCAAATATACACAGCACCAGGAGGCCACGCTCCCCCCGGGGGCCTTTGCTTTCTGCTGATGAACAACTTAAAAACAGCAGAAGCAACAACAGTCCTGAGCACTTGCTGGATGCTGGGAACCAAGCCAAGCTTTCATACAGTGTGTCTGAGTCTGTTGGCGCTGCCATGACAAACCCCACAGCTATTACAAACAACAGAAAGTTACTGCTCATAGCTCCGGAGGCTGGACGTCCAAGGTCAGGTGCCGCATGAGTGGGTGTGGACCTGTTCTTGGTGGCCGACTCCTTGTTGTGTCTTCACATGAGCAGACGAGGAGCTCTGTGAGGTCTCCTTTATCAGGGAACAAATCCCATTTATGAGGTCTCCCCCTTTGTGCCCTAAGACCCTCCCAAAGGCCCCACCTTCTAATGCCATTACCTTGGTCATTAGGATTTCAACATATAATTTTGGGGGGGACACAAACATTCAGACCATAACATACTGTCATAGTTTAGTTCCCCCTGGCAAGGGTTCCAGGGCAAGTACCATATACCCCAGCTCCCATCACCTGTGGCTGAGGCTGGCTCCTGCCCCCTTTGGGCAGAGATGCCAATGCTCAGGGCCAGCAATCAGGCTGGAATGGACAGAAATTAACAGGAGCCACAAGGCTGGTTTCATATAATTCTCACAGCCCCCACAAGAGGCTGGTATCCTAGTTAACCTGAATTCTATGATATGGAAATAAGGTGTAAAGGTAAGAGAAAGCAAGTGTTAGAGACCACTGATGAGTCCAGAGGCCTTATACACCATGTTTAATACCAGGTTATAAACTCCTACTGACCCTTTCCTGGCATATACATGCTGCTGTTATTGATTTTTCCTAATAGAATTGATTCAACAAGTTGATAAAACTCATATGAGATAGGACTCCTCTTATATAAATCCATTGGCTGGCAAAGAAGAAAAGAGTTTAAGGAAAAGATGAGTTGAATGTTAGAATGGTTGAATTTGAGTTCAAGAGGCAAGTACATCAGACCTGGCTCTTGATGGGAGGAGGGAGGTACTAGAGATACAAGTGTAGCAGTTGTCAGCATGGACCTGCTATAAACTGAATTTTGTTCCCCAAATTCATTTGCTTAAGACTTACCCCCCAGTATCTCTGAATATGATTATAGTTGAAGATATGACCTTTAAGAAATAATTGAGTTAAAGTAAGACTGTTAGGTCTGACTGGCGGTAGCACAGTGGATTGAGTGTTGGCCCTGGATGCTGAGGGCCCAGGTTTGAAACCCTGAGGTTCAGTGACTAGAGCACCAACTTGTTGGCTTCAGGGTGGGGTTGCCAGTTTGAGCAGAGGATCATCAACATGATCCCAAGGTTACTGGCTTGAGCTCAAGGTTACTGGCTTGAGCAAGGGGTCACTGACTTGGCTTGAGCCCCCTGGTCAAGGCACATATGAAAAGCAATCAATGAACAACTAAAGTGTTATAACTATGAGTTGCTGCTTCTCTCTCTTTTCTCCACTCTCTCAAATAAATAAATAAATAAATAAATAAATAAATAAATAAATAAATAAATAAATGCTGTTAGGTGGCCCTATTCAATTTAACCTCATAAGAAGAAGAGATTACAACATACAGGGAAACACCAGGAATGTGTATACACAAAGGAAACAACACATGAAGAGGCAGCAAGAGGGTGACTACCTGCAAACTAAGGAGAGAAGCTTCAGAAGAATCCAATCCTGCTAGCACCTTGTCTTGAACTTCTAACTTCCAGAACTGTGAGAAAATAAATTTCTGTTGCTTAAGCCACCCAGTGCCCAAGGGAAGGAAGGTTTTATTTCATGATACAGTGGCTGTAAAGTGGAGCCAGACGGCAAAGTGGAACAGAAAGACAAAGACTGAACGCTCTCTGCTGGGTGTGGCACGAGGAAGGAACAGCCAAAGAAATGGTAGAAAAAATGGGAAACTTAGCATTTTATATGTATAATCTTATTTGATTCTCTTGTCAATCTTAGGATGGAAGAATCATCTTGCCTAGTGACCTACAATTAGTAAGTGGTAGAGCCAGGACTAGAACCAGGTATGTTTGATTCCAAGAGCCCTCACTATGCTCATCTACTCACTCCTGAGCATAGAGGACCAAAGGTATCTCTCCAGCCTCATCCAACTCCATTTCTTGAATGTTGAGTGGCTACTCCCACCTTGTTCCTGCCAACTCCTATCTCTTAGGAGACTCATTTCTGTACCTGCTGTCCCAAGAAACTTTGGAATGGTCTAGCATGAAGCTCTGTTCCCACTACCTTGTTGTTCTGCCTTCCCAATAAAGCTTCACAGTCCCACGGCCTCCAGACGCCATCTCCCAAACCCTGAGTGTCAACTCAGCTGTCTCTCGCTAATCTAAATCCAGTGTGGGACATACGCTTCTGTCCCGCCTTCTCCCTGCCTGTCCTGTGCCTCCTGCCAACTCCTACTTGGCTTTGTACCCACTGTCTGGGCAATTCCGGCCGAGCCCGCCAGGGTCTCATTATGAAAAGCAGACCCAAATATTTACCCTGGACTGTAGGAAAACAGATGAGATCATGGAATTATTGACATTGACCTTTTTTTTTTTTAAGGAAAACTTATGGAGAATGGGGAAGGAGTCAGCAAGTTAGAGATGGGTAAATGTCATTCCAAGTGAAGGTTTTATTTCCTGAATATGGTCAAGAAAGGATTATTAAGATGATGTCTATTGAGCACTTAGGAGAAAAGTAATGGCTACTAGATATTAACACGATGTCCCTAAAATATGAACTTCATTGACTTGTTAGTGTTTCTAGGTAATAGATTAGGGGCTGTGAACATGAAAAGAATTTAATTGTATAAAGAAGTTGAACAAGACTCTTGAAATACTCCAACAGTGACAGTGTGAGCTGAACAGCACACAAGTGATTGTCTGGTCACCCAACCAGAAAGCCACGAGAATCTCTTTCCTTTCAGGTCCTTGGACCAAAACCTAATAGTGTTAGGCCTCTTGCTTCAGTGGTTTTGCAAATCTGCAGACTTCACCTTCCTAACTTAACCTCTGGCACATGTCCTGCCTCACTCAGATTTAGCCTGACTTGATTTCTATTCTCCCAACTAAAAAAAAATACACTGGCTTAGGTATGCAGTTGAATTGGCAAAAGAAACAGGGTTATTAGCAAGGAAGTGAGGGGTAAGCAAGGATTTCAAAACAGGACATAAAAAGCATGAACCAGCCCTGTCTCGTTGGTCTGAGCATCAGCCTCAGGTGCTGAGGATAGCTCGGTTGATTTGAGCATTGGCCCCAGACTGAGGTTACCAGGCAGATCCCAGTCGGGGCACATGTTGGAGTCTCTCTATCTCCCCTCCTCTCACTTTAAAAAAATAAAAAAGGAGCACGAACCATCTCAATTTAAAAAAGGAAAACATTTATAAAGGATAGACCATAAAAAAGACATAAGTTAAACTTTATTTAAGTTAAAAACTATGTTCAACAAAACACTTCATTAAAAAGTGAATGAACAAACCAAAGAAAAATGGGAGATATTCTAAATACAAACATCTAACAAATAATTTATGACAAGAATATACAGTGTGTCCATAAAGTCATGGTGCACTTTTGACTGGTCACACGGTCAAGGTGCACCATGACTTTACAGACACACTGTATTTTAGAAAATTAACAAACCTGAAAACCATTAAGAAGGTGACAAATTTTGAAAAGGAACAAATAACTTGAATGCCCTTCACTAAAGAGAATACCCAAATATAAAGCATATAAAAAGGTGTTCCGGCCCTGGCTGGATGGTTCAGTGGTAGAGCATTGGCCCAGTGTGTAGAAGTCCCAGGTTTGATTCTCAGCCAGGGCACACAGGAGAAGCACCCATCTGCTTCACCACCCTTCCGCCTCTTCTTTCTCTCTATCTCTCTCTTCCTCTCTTGCAGCCAAGGTTCCACTGGAGCAAAGTTGGCCCGGGCACTGAGGATGGCTCCATAGCCTCCGCCTCAGGCACTAGAATGACTCCGGTTGTAACAGAGTAACACCCCAGATGGGCAGAGCATCACCCTCTAGTGGGCTTTCCAGGTGGATCCCAGTCAGGCACATGCGGGAGTCTGTCTTTCTGCCTCCCTGCTTCTCACTTCAGAAAAATACAAAAAAATAAAATAAAAATAAATACAAAGGTGTTCAATGTTACTACAGTACTAATTAGAAAAATCCCAATTAAAACCATAATGAGATTTACCCATGTAACCAGCTGAATGGATAAAATTTCTAAGACTGACCACATCAAGTGTTGACAAGGATATGGAGCAATTAGAACTCTTATACACTGCTGGTAGTAGTAAAATTTGGTTCAAACACTTTGGAAAATTGGAATGTCTACTAATATCTATCTATGTCTATACTATAACAAGAAATTCTACTTTTAGCTATAGATCCAGGAAAAATGAGTGCATGTGTCAACAAAAAGACAAATGTACAAGAATTTTCATAGAAACTCAATTCATAATAAATGAAATTAGAAACAACTTAAATATCCATAAACATAAAAATGGATAAACCAATTGTCGTACATTCATATAATAGGTAAGTACCCAAGAATTAAAAGGAACAACTTATTGACATGTATCACAACATGGATGAATCTCAAAAACATGTGGAGCAAAAGAGGCCAGTCACTAAATGTATATATTTTATGCCATGGATTAAGCAAAACCTTGTTGACAGATATCAGAATGGGGACCACCCTCGTGTGGAGGTGGTACTGACAAAGAAACTATCTGGGGTGATGCAGATGCCCCTTGGTCTGAGTGGCAGCTACAGGGGTGTATGCATATAGTTCACTGAGATGGACAGCCAAGATTTCACTTTTACTGTACAAAAAAATATGCCTCAATAAAAGTAAAGCTTTTAAAAATGAGGCCAGGTATTCTAATATGCATAGTCTTTAAATGGGACCACGAAAAGCAGTCTCTCTTCCTGTTCATTTCCTGCCATGCCGCAGGGTCTGTGATCACTCCACTCGTATTTCTAGTTCCATTTCTAGTGACCGATCACTGGATTGAACCAGGGAGAAATACTATTACCTAGATGGTAATCTAGGACACTATTGACAGTAACAGAACTATTATTTTACACACCCCTAGTATGCCAGACGTTGCCAAATAAACCACGACACGAAGCTTTCTTGTCCCTTAGATTTTAATCTTATTCAAAGAACCCTTAAAAGCTAGAAGGCTTATTTAGAATGCAATGCTATCATATATCATTTTCCTGCACACATTTTAAGGAAAATATAAGCGAAGTAAATAGATTAATATAATCCTAAAACTTTTTCATAGAGCCCGATCTTTTGAGAACATTACTGTGCAGATCTCTTAAAAGAGTGCCCCACTACTGACTCTGGGGTTTCCTCCCTGCCTCTGACCTCAACTAGGCTCTTTTGGTGTTGGCATTTTCTTGATCTTACAGAAAGGATCGATTTAACATTTTCAGACAACAACCTAGACTCTTATTCTGTCCTCAGATGGTCCCTAAATGCTTTGGTGACTGACACACTGGAGCCACAGTTATCCAGTCAGGTCCCACAAAATAACAAGCAAGTTCATACACATGTCGAATGTGATAACCATCTCATGACCACATGGCCAACAGGGACTGTAAGATGCCATCAGTTGTAATTCCCATGACAATTTCAAAGCAACTAATGAATATGTAAAGCACCTTATCCGAAGGGCTAAGTAACTGAGTGGCTTGGGAGTTTTGCAAATATCTTAATTCTCAATATGGTGATCAGGTTGTAGTCAGAAAGTAGTAATTTCAATATCAATTTAAAAGCCATAGAGGAATCACTGACCTTGTACCTAAAGAAAGAATGTGGGTTAAGGATGATCAGAGAGGAGGTTAGAAAATAGGATGGCATTGTCCCCATCTAAACTAGGGTCAGGGTGGTCTGCCCAGTGCCCCTTAGGCAGCTATTCTCCGGTGCTGGAGATGAAGGCCTCCAGCAGCCAGACCTGGGTAGTCTGGGCCATTAAGGTCAGCCAGCAATGCCCCTGTTCTGTTCTCATGTTGGTAAGCACAATTTGAATGATGATTTGGTGCTTTAAGTAGCTTTCTTTATTTTTTATTTATATTCTCTATATATTTTTTATTTTTCAATTATAGTTTACATTCAATATTACTCTGTATTAGATTCAAATGTACAGTAAAATAGTTAGAAAATCATGACTGTACAGAGTAGTCTCCCTAATGTTTACAATACCCACACACAGTTATTACAATATTCTTGACTATATTCCCTATGCTGTGATTTACATCTCTGTGACTATTCTGTAACTGCCAATTTGTACTTAATCTTTCACTTTTCTCACCCAACCCCCAACCCCCCTCCCCTCTGACAACTGTCAGTTTGTTCTCTGTATCTATGAGTCAGTTTCTATTTTGTTTGTTTTATCCTTTAGATCCCACATATAAATAAAATCGTATGGTCATCTTTCTCTAAGTAGCTATCTTACAAGAAAAGAATACAGTGAGTGGATTCACTGTTGCTCCATTGCTCAGCAACCAAACTATTTTTAGGGTCTGAGGCAGAGGCCATGGAGCCATTCTCAGCACCCAGGGCCAACTCACTCCAACAAAGGCACAGTGTGGGAGGGGAAGAGAGAGACAGTGAGAAGGGAGAGAAGGAGGGGTGGAGAAGCAGATGTTCGCTTTTGTGTGTCCTTATTGAGAATCAAACCTGGGATACCTACACACTGGGCCGACACTGGGCCGAAGCTCCACCAGTGAGCCAACCAGCCAGGGAAGAATAAATAGATTTAAAAGTACTTTTGCAGTTGGGCTTATGCTCCAGCGCCTTTACCCCCGCCATGAGAGAAACACACCCTAGAGAGTTCAATTCTCGTCAGGACGATGAGAGACATGCAGTAAAGACCCGAACCAACCCATGACTTGGAGCCAAGCACAGCTGAGCCCAGCCTAGATTAATGAACTCCAGCCATCCTACAGACATGAGAATGAGAAAGAAACGCCTCTGAGTCTGGGATGCTTTGTGAAGCAGCATTCTGGAGACTATAGCTAAGTGCTACACCTGCCAGCCAGTCTCACTGCAGCTGCTGCAGTGACTACCAACAACACGCAGTCACCCCGCTAGAACTCTAGGGAGCACAGGGTTTTTTGTCCCTCTGGATCCCTGGCACCGGGGCTGGCATTCCCGATGGCTGGAAATGTTTCCCAACCCCTTCATCTACACCTGGCTCCATGCTTCACCTGTGTATGAAACTCCTGAGATTGCAAGTCCTTCCTCCCTCTTGGGCCAGATCCTCTTTGACCCACGTCACCTCCATACCATCTGGACCTTCATCTCGTCTGCCTCAAGTTTTCTCTTTGCCCCATTGCTCCACTGTCCTCATTCACTGTCCTGGCTCCCAGCAGGCCTGGAGATGCGTGTTCCACCGCACGTTAGGCAGACCCCCTCTCTCAGCCATTCCTAGCCCCAGGTGCCCTCCCTTAGAACTGGTTCTCATAACTGGATATACTGTACCTGGGGCATGTGTCGGCTGGTAACGGTTAGGTGGCACTTCCACTGAATTTAGGGTTCCCCAAACCCCCTTCAGTAGCCTGTGCTGTCTTTACAGCTCCATCTATCAATGTGACGGCTACAAACAGAAGGGAAGAAGACGACAGTCGTGGCCAGCTGGTTTGTGAGAACTGTAGATGACATTTCCTTGAACTAATTCACAAGTGTCACAGCTGGATTCCTGTGACAGTCCACGCTGATGAGGAGATGCATAGCATTTCTCCCTACAAGTAATCACTCTTTGCAGAAATGACAGCCTCCACTGAGCCAGAGACTGAGGGGACAGTGAGCAAACCTTCTTCTTGTCCTACAGGTTCTCGCTCGATTCCATGTCAGGCATAAAGGAGGGAAATGCAGGTGGGGCTAAAAACAGCAAGTCCCTGCTCAGAAAAAAATGGGGGGGGGTCCTCTTAGTGGTAATTTATGGAGATAGTTGACGATGCTGGATTAACCACATGCTAATGACCTTTGTCCTCAGGCCATTTTTGCAGTGTCTGCTGGAAGTTCCTCAGGTGTGAAGCATGAGCACTCCAGGGTGCTTTCAGAGAACTGAAATTTACTTTAATGAGAACAGTCACGTGTATAAAACCAAAAATAGAGGTAGGGGGAGGTTCAGGAAAAGAACACGGTCCTTTCCGATAAATCACAAAGGACAAAGGAGAAAATCTGATCTTTAGAACTGCTTTATCCAGCCTTATATATTAAATGTCGCATTTTCTGGAGGCTGCTGTTTTGAGGCATTAAGAGACTTGTATTTTAATATAAAAACCACAAAACCCTTGCTTTTTCTGTGCTGTGCCATTATCTGACTCTTGGCAGACTTAAAATTCCTCCTTTTAAAACTATTTCCTTTTGGAGGTCAGCTGAAAGTCCGGTTCAAGCACTACATTGATAAAACTGAACACAGGACCACTCTTAAGAGCTAGCCATTATGGGTCCCAGTAGAAAAACACTCCATGGTGCCAGGCTTCCGAGACATCATGCCTCAAACGTGGCTTTGTGTCAACGCAGCTGTATCCACAGGCGAAAAGTTAAAAGACTTATTTAAAAATGTTTCCACTTCTGGAAGCCCTCTCTCTGCAACTTCGCTACAGAGCGGGAGCAAAGAGCTGGGCAGAGAGAGGCTCTCTCAGCTCCGGGCAGCCAAACTCCGCGCTCTGGATGGGCCCTCGCCAGTCTTCCAGGCTCCGTAGATCTCTCAGCATGTGTGCAGAGGCACAAGTGCCGTGATAGCTGGTCAGCAGCGAGACCCAGATGAAAAGTCCTATTTCCTGACCATCTTTATTTAAGTAGTAAAATATAAAACCCGTTTATTCATTCTGCAGACAAGATGAGCTCATAGGAACCAGAATATTTTATTTAATTAGCAAAGTCTGGTGGCTTAAGCATGTGCAGTTTTAATACAGTTTAAAGCTTTGCTATCCTGTAAATTCCTTTCCCTTACAACTTTCCCAAATGGCCAAGAGGTTGACTTTGTCCATGTAAAATTTTCCCAAAGGTAGGGACCATTCTACAGAACAAATGGGCAGTAGGACAAAAGTTACAGATTCTTGGGGAAAAGTCAAATTACAGTTGTCTCCCCTTACCTACAGGGAAACATTCCAATACCCCAGTGGATGCCTGAAACCACACATAATACGGAGCCCCATATATACTGTGTTCTTTCCTACACACACCCATATTTTCTCTTAAAGGAAGCACTTTACAGCTTCTCTTGGGTGTGTCTAAATGGCCAGCATCACTGCTCTTGTGCTTTGGGGCCATTACTAAGTAAGTTAGTCAAACACAATCTCTGCATTGCTGTGACAGCTGATCTGATCATTGAGATGCCTACTAAGTCACAAATGGATGCAGAGCTTATGCAGCATAGAAACACGGAAAATGGGTCGACTCACCCTACTAAGTCACGAATGGATGCAGAGCTTATACAGCATAGAAACACGGAAAATGGGTCGACTCACCCTACTAAGTCACGAATGGATGCAGAGCTTATGCAGCATAGAAACACAGAAAATGGGTCGACTCACACCCTGAGTGGAATGGAGTGGAAAGGCATGTGGTTTCATCATGCTACTCAGAATAGTATGCTACTTAAAACTTATCAGTTGTGTATTTTGGGGGTTTTCCATTTAATGTTTTCAGAGCATGGTATACCATGGGTGACTGAAACCACGGATGGAGGTGAAGGGTACCACTGTACTTTCCTTTAGGGAATGGCAGGAGTCTCCCAGAAAGATTCCCCAACGAGTACTGATCGGGCAGCTCCTGATTCCATTTCTCAAGGTGCGGAAACCATATCTACAGTAAGTCTTCAGTTTGTTGACATGGGGCTTATCATAAGGGACTCCATTTTTGGCCTGTTGTCTTGTTTATAATACCCTGAAAGTGGGAAGAGGGTTGCCACTGGTTGATAAGAGCAGATACATATCTCTGGCTCTTTCTAGGACAGCTTTTTGTTGAAGCATCACATATATATAGAAGAACACACAAATATACATAAGCAGACTGATGAATTTTCAAAAAGTTAACTCACCCACTTACCCAACACCCAGACCAGGTAACAAAAGCCAGCAACCCCTCAGAAGTGTCTTGTCCCCTCCTGATGGAGTTCTATCTTCTCATCAAGCAAGAGTCAATAAATTGTGTCCCCCACTTGTTTTTGTTAATAAAGTTTTATGGGAACACAGCCATTCCTGTTCATTTACATATTGTCTATACTGCTTTTGCACTAGCATGGCAGAGTGGTTGCAACAAAGACCACATGGCCTAAAGAGCTTAAAATATTTACTCTCTGGATCTTGACAGAAGTTGCAGAGCCCTGTTCTTGGGCAGCACTGTGCAGTAGAATATAATCAGAGTCACTGATGTACATAATTTTAAATTTTCTAGTAGCCAGGTTGAAAAGTAAAAATTATCTCAACATTTTCACCCAATATATCTAAACTATTATCATTTCAGCATGTAATTAAGATTTTAAAAATAAGATATTTTCTCTTTTCTTCCATGCTGTTTCCAAATCCAGTGAGTATATTATCCTTACAGCACATCTCAGTTCACACGGGTCACACTCCAATGGCTCGGGAGTCTCCTGCAGCCAGGGCTACTGTGCTGGACAACAGAGTTCTAGATCACCCTCTGGCTGTCTGAAGCTGGGGTCCCAGCACCTCTACTCCCACCATCAGCCTGGGCTCCTCTCCCTCAGCACTAGGCACAGTTCTGCATTCAGCTTGCCCAGTTCTTTAAAGTATAAACTGAAAAATCACATTCTGAAATCCTACAATTCTTAGCTGTCACATATCCTTAGGACAAAGAGAGTGAAAGAATTGCCTACAGCTCATAGCTTTACAAGAAATGGCAGGATGAGTTAGTGAGAAGCATAGAACCCTTTGGACCTTTATTAGGGAAAAATAATGCTAACAAACAAGCAAAAAACAAAACAAAAGAACAAAGAAAAACAAAAACCCTGCTAAATACTTCAGATAAAGGATGAAAGAGAAAAGAGGTATTGATGAATATCTCATGAATATCTTTAGCAATTCAGCCATGTCATTATTCTATTTGGCAATAAAAGAATGTTTCATCCACCTTATGTACATAAGAAAAAAAAATGAATGTCAATGGTTTTTCTTTTTAATTTTTTATTTATTTATTCATTTTTAGAGAGGAGACACAGAATGAGTGAGAGAGAGAGAGAGAGAGGGAGAGAGAAAGGGGGGAGGAGCTGGAAGCATCAACTCCCATATGTGCCTTGATCAGACCAGTGCAGGGTTTTTGAACTGGTGACCTCAGTGTTCCCAGGTTGATGCTTTATCCACTGCACCACCACAGGTCAGGCCATGAATGTCAGTTTTTAAAGATTAAGACGTACCACTTCCAAGTCTAAATTTCTGGCATCTTTTTGAAAACTCTAAGGGCTGGGCACACAGGTGCTGCATTACCATGTGACAACAGTCAGCTAGATGGAAGAGCAGGTGTCCACACTCCGATAGAAGACATGCTCTCTAGTTGGCCACAGTCCCACCATCACACACTAGTCATGCACCTGTTTATATAGCTACCTGGTTTTTGAGTTTGTGGCCCCTAAAGTAGACATAACCTGACACAACAAGACAACTTTTGGAACTATAGCAAGCTAATGTTGAAGGTAATAGTTACATGCTATGGGCAATAGGAAAAATTTTTAGCAGAAGTGAAACTATTTTTTATCAAATTTATTATATTCTAGTGGTTTCAAAGAAATGTTGAGGAGCTCTGATCCTTTAGCTTATATCTTGGTAGGATAATTGGTCCCAGATTCAGAGGCAAGGGATGTTTTTTTATCCTTTAAATATAGAAGACAATGAAGTGTTCAATGGGCAGCTCCCGACAGCTCAGGATTACAATTACAAACTGTTTCAAATCTCACCAGCCAAGCTGGAAAAATACTCCATTGACATGGTTTCTAACATTATTATCTCTTTTAAATTATTGTGGCACTGGAGGTTGACATACTTGAAGATTTAAATATGATTGACAATCAGAAAACTAACATTTTATTTTTTTGGCATCCTTATTTAAGCTATTTGTACCTTGAATCTTGTTAATATACCTAAATCATGTTGTATTAAAAGTTATAAATAGCTCATGGGCCATGGCAGTGCATGTTTATAGAACTATAAAATGTATCCTTTATAATGTCAACATCTTTCATTTAAAACATTTTGAGCACTGAAATTTATTTTGTCAGAATAATTTACCTCTAACAACATTAGTCCTTCACAAAGGGAACTCAGAGAAAGTGACTGTTTTTCAATGTTTCTTGACATTTTATTTTTGAACACGTTGGTGGGTAAGGTAGTTACAAAGATCACCGGATCACATGTAAGGGGCTGTTCTTGCCCTGCAGTACAATCTAGAAGCTCTGTGTTTGACTAGCTGAATAATCTAAAAAAAGAATTAACTCACTCCTCTGAACCTCAGTTTCTATATGTTTAACATGAGTGAACAGTCTGCATTGGTGGATTCCAGCTTTTAAACTTTGCATTAGAACCCTTTTTTTAAGTGGGATCCTGGGTGGAAGTTCCCCAGAAAAGGGCAGAGCTGCCCTGGCTGGAGGAGGTGAGCAGGAGGCCCTTAGCTGCCCCCTCCCCCGGCAGCCCTGGCTGGTCTGAGGACACCGGCTGAAGTACATGCTCATGCCTTCCTGGGTGGCAGAGCTTTTGAACGAAATACTAAAATGTCCTGGGACAGTATGGAGACCTTCCAGGACCGCACAGACTCTTCTCAGTCTCCTCACAGCGTTCTCCACACTCAGTCAGGGACCTCAGGAGCCCTGGACCATCTTTCCTCTGATCCCCGTCTGCCTTTCTCCACTGGACATCACCAGGCAGGCCTGGGTGAAGCCCCGTCTTCAGAAAGTGGCTTGGGCACCTGTGTTCTTTCCAGCTCGCTGCCCCCCAGTTCCCTTCTCAGCCAGGAAGCACTCACATTACAGCAGCCTTGTAGGAGGATGGCAAACACCCCGCACACGGCCCCACATGATGGAGGGGCAGAGGCCGTCCTCACGGAACACCAGCTGACCTCCATGGTTCCATCACTGGCTTCCCTGTGGAGTCTAAAGCTTCTCTCTGATTCTCAACCCTCAAAGGCTCTCAAATCTTCTGATCATTGAAAAGGTCACCTTCATCATGATAGGCCCCTTTACAATGCGGTCACTTAGGTCACCTTTCAAGACAAATATGAACACTCTCTGGTAGAGAAAGAAGAGCTCTCTGCCTTTGTGGTTCAAGCCATCATTTCAGCGGCAGCCTTTCTATTCTGTAAGCCGGCCAAGCCTTTGAGGCTGTGTCTGTCACCGCCACCTGCAGGTGAAGCCACGGGTTCAATTCACTTCAGTAGAACCAGAAGAACAAAACCCAACCCGTGTTCAAGGCAGCAATGCCAAAAGTCATAATGAAGTCCTCTTGAAAAAGTCCTCGCATGGTGTGTATGAAGGGTTGAACACGGCCCATGCGATCAAATGCTCCACTAAGAACAGACACCACTCATGGATCAGAGGAGCCACAGAGGAGAAAGTGGTACAAAAGTCACATGTTGGCAATGACAGGAACTACCCTGAATTCAATTTATGGTCGAAGTCTCAACAAGAAAGTGCCTTAACCTTACGGTTTTAAGGTTTTAAGTCTGTGTTTCTAGAGACTAAAGACATCTATCTGTTGATCAGTGGCTTTGGACGAGCCCAAGCACAGTGAGGGGGCTCTGTGAAGAATGTAGGAAAGCTGCACGGAACAAGTTCTGTGGGATCTCACGGAGCTCCCCTCTATGTGTCTGGGGCTTGATCACTCACCACCCATCCTGGACGAAGATGTTCCCCCAGCAAGTCAGAGTATGACTGGACATGTAAAGGCATCTCCTGAATTATCAGAGGTATTTAAAATTTTTAAATTGATTTCAGAGAGAGAGAGAGAGAGAGAGAGAGAGAGAGAAACATTAATCTGTTGTTCCACTTATTGGTATTTAAGCATTCATTGGTTGATTCTTGTATGTGCCCTGACCGGGGGTAGCATATTGTGATGATGCTCTAACCAACTAAGCTACCAGGCCGGGGCCTATCGGAAGACCAAGAGCATGGCAACTTATCTCTCTGAAAGGAAACTATGAATGAGTGACATCAACAGTTATAAAGCATTCCTATAAACCATGGGGAAGGGCTCCCTATGGAAAGAAAATGATGATATGTATTTGTATATTAAAAGCAAAACAAAGAGGGTTTCAATTTGTGTCGCCCTAGGCATTGCCTGCTTATTGTCATATGGAAGGAAATCGGGCATCTGACAAAGGACAGAATAACAACAAACCCCAAACTCCTGCCTAAGGAAGTGCTGATAAGCAGGACCACTCTCTTACCAGGTCTTGCCCCAGGGAAGAGCCACGGGGACAGGAACCATGAGATCTGGACATGGCCGGTCCCACCGGGAACACATGTAACCTTGGATCAGGCATGTTCTCTCCATGTTTCAATTCCTTTGTTTCTGAAATTTAAGGTTGAAATTGTTGCTATTGAAATATTAGCATTTAGCATTTTTATTCCCTTGGCTATGGAAAGAATACATTCTCATTGTATTCTTTCTGGAAAGAATTCTTTATGGAAAGAATACATTCTCATTGTATTCTATAATACATATGTGGCTTACCCAGGGGCTGAGTGGGAAGGGAGGGGCCCTGCCAACCACATCACAGCAGAAGCAGGGTGGGGCAGGGGGATGTGGGTGCAGAGATGTAAAAAATGACCCAGGGAAGAAGCCATGGGGGAGGGCTGAACTAGATCTGCCAGGTGAGGCTAGAGGAGAAGAAAGAACTGGGCTTTGTCTAACTAAACAATCCTCTCACGACACAGCTGACTCTCAGCAGGTTGAGCGGTTATTGGTAGAGGAAAAACATTAGGCTAGGAGCCAGGAGACATGTCTGGCTCCATCACGGAACTGGTTTTGTGGCTTTGAGTGGGTGACTGAACCTCCCGACACTCCATTTCCTCATCTGTAAGATGTAGAAAATAGTCCTTACTTCAAAGTCTAGCTGGGACAGTAAAATGAGTCTAGCTCACGAAAGGTATAGGCAAGCTCCAAAGCATTACTCTGACTGCCACAAGAAAGAAGGTCCCTCTCTGCCTGTGCCTTTATTTCATTTCCTTCACCAGTTTGGCGATCATATACCAACAAAAGGGACTCTGTGCCCAGTGGATTTTCTCATGGGTTAATTTGTTCCTTTTCTGGAAACCACATGGTGTTCAGGCAATGATTAAATCAGATCGGGGGACAAGAACAAATGCCAGGGTACAGCAGTAGGGCTGTGAGCACAGGCAAGTGCACAGATTCAGACTGGGGCCTTCCCACTGAAAAAGGCAATCTCACCTAATAGTTCCTGCGGGAATCCTGCTCTGAATAAGAGGTCAGCCCACTCACGTACAGATTCAAAGCGATTTCAGATGCCTCATAGGCTCACCAAGCTGACCAAGCCACTGAATGTGGCAACAAGGACTAGAGCAGGAAGCAGGGTGAGGTCTCTGAGGAGCCAGTGTCTGGGGCCGCGGTGGCAACTGTAGCATCAGCCCTGCATCCAGAGTCACATCCCCCGCTGGAGAAGCGAACACCGGAGTATAGCAAAGTCAAGACCTTCTGGGCGACCCAAGCCCACAGTAACAAACAGAGTCACCTGTCAGCAGTGGATACATCCAGGCCATCACTTTAGATTTTACATGTAGGGTTGTGATTTGTCCTGGGCATTAGGGAAAGAGAAACAGCCACTCCAGGCCCCAGGGAAGGGAGTGGCTCCAACCACAGTCTTCCCCAAGTGGTATGAAATGACTCTGTTCTTCCGGAAATTACACTACTGTCAGCCCGCTGTCCTAAATACCTCCCACCATCCTCATCCCCTTCCAGTACAGAATTGCCCTTAAATGCATCTTTCCCCATGGTTATTTATTCGTTTAATACTTTCTAAAACAGTACAATTAGTAAATCTGCTAATATACAATCATTACAAAAAAATTGTCCCCCAAATAGTGACATTCTCCATTCTGTTTCCCCCTAAAATTCTACTTCTCCTACTCCTCACTATTAAAAATGTATCCTTCCATGCCTGACCAGGTGGTGGCACAGTGGATAGAGCCTTGAACTGGGATACAGAGGACGTGGGTTCAAAACCCCAAGGTCACCGGCTTGAACGTGGTCTCACCAGCTTGAGTACAGGGTTACTGGCTTGAGCATGGGATCACAGACATGACCCCATAGTCACTGGCTTAAACCCAAAGGTCACTGGCTTGAGCTCAAGGTTGCTGGCTTGAGGAAGGGGTCACTGGGCTCAGCTGGAGCCCCCTGGTCAAGGCACATATGAGAAAACAATCAATGAACAACTATGGTGCTGCAACTATAAGTTGATGCTTCTCATCTCTCTCCCTTCTTGTCTATCTATCTCTCTAATAAAATAAAGTAAAATATATCTTCCAGAATAATCTTTTCCCTTAATTTTTGGGTAGATGTGAAATACACACAGGTCTTAAGTGGACAACTCTATAAATTTTTATACATATCTATAGCTAGACCAAGATTTAAAAATTTCCTGCCTCCCTGAAGCCTCTATCTTTTCCTGTCCTAGACAACCCCACCAGAAAGAACCATGACCCTGATACTTATCCTCATAGTTAGGCTTGCCTGTTTGAACTCCATGGAAATAACCATATGGTAGGTATTGTTTGGTGCTACCTTTTCTTTCTTTCCCTTCTCTTCCTTTATTTCTTCTTCCTTTCTTCCCATGTATACTTTCTTTCTTCCCTTTTTTTCTCTTTTAAATACTCTTATTTAAAGAAATAGACATTACTCTTTATATTAGTCCATCCCTTTCTGGGGATCTTAGAATATAATTCTCTCTTTCTTAATTTTTTATTTCCCTTCAGTTCCCAGTAGCTCCTCCAGGACTCAGAACTCCTCCAGGCATCTAAAGTTGGACTTCTCAGCCTCCAACATTGCATAAGTTCATCTGTATAATAAATCTCCTTTTATACCTATAGCTATCTACATCTATATATCTATATTGCTCTATCTCTATCTATTTATAGGTTCTATTTCTCTGGAGAACCTGAACACACTCTTTGTAATAGATGGCCTTTAGATTCAAAGACACAAATAGCCTGAAAGTAAATGGATGAAAAAAAATTATATACCATGAAAACAGAATCCCAAAAGAGAGTTGGAGGAGTTAAACCAATATCAGACAAAATAGACTTTTACATAAAAAATTGTTATTAGAGACAAGAAGAACATTTTATAATGATAATAGAGCCGAATCATTAAGAAGACAGACAAAATAAATATGCACCTAACAACAAAGCTCCAGAATACATGGAGCAAAAACTCAGAAAACAAAAGGGAGAAATAGAAAGTTAACAACAATAATAGTGGATTTTAATACCCACTTTTAATAATGGGTAGAATTTAAAAAATTATAAACAAGGAAATGTAAGACTTGAACAACACTATGAACCAAGCAGACTTAACAGATAACTGAAGAATACCCCACCCAACAACAGCAGCAGAATACACATCCTTCTTAAATACACATGGAACATTCTACAAGACAGACCATATCTTAGCCATAATACAAGCCTCAGTCTAATTCATTCTAGGAGGCTGTTGTTATATAATATTAAAGCTAAAGTCATCACAAGAAAACTATAGAGCAATATCATTTATGACTAGATACAAAAATTCTCAATAAAATAATGACAAACCAAATTCAGCAACATATAAAAAGATTACAACATGACCAAGAGGGATTTATTTCCAGAAATTAAAGCTAGTTAAACATGTAAAAATCAATCAATGTATAAGCGTTGGCAAGAGTGTAGAGAAAAGAGAACCCTTGTGCACTACTGACAGGAATGCAGCCACTATGAAATGCCATATGAAGACTCCTCAAAAGAAGTTAAAATAGAACTATGATATAATCCAGCAATCCCACTTCTGGGTATATGTCCAAAATGTAATGAAAACCAGATATTAAAGAGATATATTCACTCCCATGTTCACTGCAGCATTATTCACAATAGCCAAGATATGGAAACTAACTAGCTGTCCATCAATGGATGAACGGATAAAGAAGGTATGATAGAAATAGATAGATAGATAAATAGATAGATACATACATACATACATATACAGATATATAACCATATCTTTATACACACAATGGAATATTATGCAGCCACCATAAAAATAGAATCCTGATTTTGCAACAACATATATGGCCATTGGGGGCATTAAGCTGAGGGAAATAGACCAGACAGAGAAAAACAAATACTGCACAGTAGCACTTGTATGTGAAATTTTTAAAAAGAAAGAAAGTAAAACTCACTAGAAACAGAGTAAAAAGGTGGTTAGCAGAGCCTGGGGATTTCGAAAATTGGGGAGAGGCTAGTAAAAGGTACAGACTTTCAGCTATAGATGAGTAGGGTCTGAGGATCTGCTGTATAACAGGGTGACTATAGTTGATAACACTGCACTGTATAATTGAAATGTGTTAAAAGATTAGCACTTAAATGTACTTACCTCCTAAAAAAGAAAACTATGTGAGGTGGTGGATGTATTAACTAAATGCAGGAAATACTTTCAAGATGTATATGTATATCATCGAATCATCATGATGTGCAATTGAAATATCTTTATTTTATTTATATTAAGGTACAATTATACCTCGATTAAGCTGAAAAAAATCAATGCAATATATTATATTAATTAAATAAAGGACAAAATACACGATCATCTCAATTGATACAGAAAAGCAATTGATAAAATCCAATCCATGATAAAAACACTCAACAAACCAGGAATAGAAGGGAACTTCCTCAAGAGCATGAATGAAAAATCCACAGCTAACATCACACTTAATGGTAAAAGCCTAAAAGTTTTCCTTTTAAGATCAAGAACAAGGAAAGGATGTCTGCTCTTGCCACTTCTAACATTGCACTGGAAGTTCTAGCCAGAACAATTAGGCAATAAAAAGAAAAAAAATGCATAAACAAAGATTAGAAAAGAAGAAGTAAAACCATCTCTGTTCACAGATGATATGATCTTGTATATAGAAAATCCTAAGAAACCCACAAAACAAAGAATCAATAAAGAAGTTTAGCAAGTTTGCAGGATAGAAGATCAATACATAGAAAATATTCTATATATATACTAGCAATTAAAATGAAATTAAGAAACTCCATTTAGAGTAGCATTAAAAAGAATACTTAGGAATAAATTGAACAAAATAGATTTAAGACTTATAAAATGAAACCTACAAAACATGCTTCAAAGAAATTAAAGAAGATAGAAATAAATAGAAAGACATTCCATAATAAGTTGGAACATAAGATGGCCATACTTTCCAAATTGATCTAAATATTCAACACCTTTCAAAACCCTTTTATACATAAATTGACAAACTAATCCTAAAATGAAAGGAGTACAGAACAGTCAAAACAATCTTGAAAAAAATGTTGGAGGACTCACCCTTAACTTTTATTTATCGATTTTAGCAAGAGAAGAAGAGAGAGAGAAAGAGAGAGAGACACACAGGAACATCTATCTGTTTCTGTATGTGCCCAGACCGGGGATTGAATCAGCAACAACCTCTTTGTTTCAGGATGATGGTCTAACCAACCCTGCTATCTGGCCAGGGCTGGAGGACTCAACTTTAAATTTGTACTTTCCTAGTTTCAAAATTTACCACAAAGCTACAGTACAAATTACATATCTGATACCAGACACATACAAAATTTACACAGAACTTGTATAACTCTTACAAAAATGAGAAAATGATCTGAATTACCATCTCTCCAAAGATGATAATCAAATGGTTAATATGCACACAAAAATCTA
Source organism: Rhynchonycteris naso (assembly GCA_037038555.1). NCBI lineage: Eukaryota > Metazoa > Chordata > Mammalia > Chiroptera > Emballonuridae > Rhynchonycteris > Rhynchonycteris naso. The sequence continues at coordinate 130,372,663 of CM073001.1, forward strand.
TTCAATATCATTAGTCATTAAGAAAATACAAATCAGTACCACAATGAGATACCACTTCACACACACTGGGATAGCTATAATCAAAAAGAGGAATGACAACATGTGAAGTGTAGGTGAGGGTGTGGAGAATTTATAACCCTTACATATTGCTGGTGGGATTGTAAAATAGTTCACTGCTAACCAGTTTGGTAATCCCCAAAGTTAAACGTAGAGTTACCCTATGATCCATCAACTTTACTCCTAGGTATATACTCCAGCGAACCCAAAACTCATGTCCACACAAACCTTATACATGAACGTTTATACCAGCATAATTCATAATGGCCAAAAAACAGAATTAACATAAATGTCCATCGGTTGATGAGTGGGCAAACATAGCATGGTAGAGCCATACAATATTCGGCTACAAAAAAATGAAGACCTGATTTATGCTACAACATGGATGAACCTTGATAGCATGCTAAGCAAAAGAAGATGGACACAAAAGGTCATATATTGTACAATTCCATTTATACAAAAAGTATAGGTTGCCAGGGGCAGGGAGGAAGGCGGAATGGGAGGGACTGCTAAATAGTTATGGAGTTTCCTTTTGAAGTGATGGAAATGTTCCGTAATGGTGATGCTTGCAAACCTTTGTTTATATGCTGAAAACCACTGAACTGTATCATTTCAAAGGGTAAATTTTATGACATATGGGTCATATCACAATTTCTGAAAAGTAAAAAACAAAACAAAACAAAAAACCAACAGTCTTGTTAAAGTTAAAATCACTGTTAAGCTTGATTGAGGAGATCAGGTAAACTTGACTGAGTAGATTAGTTAAGTCCCATAGTATCTATCCTCCAGGGACTACCTGCATTCATTCTTTAAGACACAGAGCAAATGCATGCTTCGTTCACACAGCCTTAATCCTGGGAGAGTAAGACATTACTGACAATGCAACATCTATTTAAATATAAGTTAAAAGGTAGCTAACAAGTTATTTCAAATTAATAGAAAACCAAAATAACCTCCCAATGAGAAATGTGATTTTAATTTCAAGCTAAAATCACTGAGAATTACTTGATTAAAAAAAATAATAACACAGCCCTGGCCAGTTGGCTCCTTGGTTAGAGCATTACCCCCGGCATGTGGACTTTCCGGTAAAGTCAACAAGAGAAGCTATCATCTGTTTCTCTCCCCCTCTCCCTTTTCGCCTCCCACAGCCAGTGACTCAGCTGGTTCAAGTGTGGCCCCAGGCACTGAGGATAGCTAGGCTGGCTGGTGTGAGCAGGTCAGCCTTAGACACTAAAAGTAGCTAGGTTGAATCGAGCATGGGCCCCAGATGGGGGTTGCTGGGTAGACCCTGGTCGGGGTGCATTGCGGGAATCTATCTCACTATTTCCCTTCCTCTCACTTAAAAAAAATAAAAAGAATAAATAAATCAAATAAATAAAAAAAATAAGACCTGATTTTTGTGAACTGTTTCAGCCTGCTGAATAAAGGCTTTCCTTCTGCCTTCTACTCAAAATAGGTTTAAGGTATATTACAGAACTAACTAAATAAATGATAAAACTTAATGAAAATATAAGCATATATCTGTCTCACCTCTGGAAAAATCATTGTTAGCACACACCCCTTCCAAAAAAAACAAAAAACAAAAAAAGAATTGGAAAGAAAAAGAGATAAATTTATATAAAAAGATTTAAAAGTATCTGTACAGCATCACACATCATAAACAAAATTAGGAGGCAAAGTGAAAGGATGATTTAACATCTGCTAGAAATTTCACAAAAGATAATACACTTAACTTATAATTAATTCTAATAAATCAATAAAAATTTCTAATGTCCCAATGGTAAAATTGGCAGGTTAAGAATAGAAAAAATAAAACCATAGGATAGAAAAGAATGAAAATGTTGTAAGTTCTTAATAATAAAAGTGCAAATTAAGCTGACAATGAAATGTTTCTCACTCATGAAATCAGCCAAGATTAGGGAAGGGATAATGCTCATATTTGTTGATTTCTCAGAGATTTTAATTTTCTCTGGGTATTTTAATTTTTTTTTGAACAGCTCCTCATATTTATTGAGTTAAATTAATAATCAAATATTTCTTTTTGTTGTTGTTGATATTACCTATAAACTTAGTTTGAGCTGGGTTAAAACTCCAGCTCTTTAATTTATCCTGAGTGCACGGACTGTGTGTTTGCATGTATGTGTATATGTGGTTTATGTTCAGTGTTTCTTAACCTCTCCTGGGGCTCGGTTTTCATATCTGTAAAATGGGAACAAATACAGTTTAAAGAGAACTATCTGCATATGACATGTGATAAGTGGTTGTAATAACAATAGCGGGGTGGCCATGACGATGCTCAATAGCTTCCAATTCCTCTAAAATGAGTGTTTATTGTTTGCAGAGTTGGAGGAATCCGATATATTGCTGTTGCTTTTATAATGTTATGATTTATATACCTTAAAGTTGCACAAAAATAAAATTTCTTTGAGAAAATTTTTAGGCTCAGCAAAATCACAGTATGTTAGTTATAACATAAAAATCAAGTGTGGTATTTAATCTTAGTAACAGAACAAAAATGCACTATATTCCCCCATCATAAGAATTATGTAATTCAATAGATATAAAAACCATTAAAAATTATGTAACTCTAGTGGGAAAAAATGAAGAAAGATGTATATAAATGGAGAGACATATCATGGTCTCCTTGTTAACAAACTGGAAATACTACAGATGAAAGTACTTCTTAATTTAATATAGAGATTTAATATAAGTGCAATCAAAATACATAACTGTGATAAATGAAGTAAAATTGAATTAGTTGTTTTTCTGAAAATCAAACTGGTAATATGTAATAAGAATTACCAATTTCTTCACACTCCTAAGTTTTAAACTGATGAATTGGGAGTTGAAGATACATTCTTTTAGTTTTGGTGTGATACTATGAGGAAACAGACACTTATAAATTCACTCTAACTTTAATTAATTGAATAGGAATTTACCTGGAAGAAATGAGGGCAGAGGAGGAGAGAAATATCTGTTATGCTCAACATTATCATTGTGGGACATTAAATGCATTCATTCTTTAACCCACTTTGCCCCGAGCACCTCAGGATGAATTGTGCAGGACCACGTCATGGCGTGACACCACAAGATAACATCACAGGAACAGGAGATGACCAAGCTCTAACCAATGGTCTGTCCTGAACACTCTTGGTGCAGAACTGAGATTTTTCTCTGGGTGTGCAGGATGAGGGAACTTGTCTGTTGTGGTCCTGGACAGTCGGTCAGCCCGACCACGCACCACAGTAATGAAGGCAGCCTGGCTGGTTTCTAGCACAGCACCCAAGCACAGAGCAGTGGTCTGCAAGGACCCACCACGGTGTGTCTGTCACAATGGGGGACACACAGGGAAGCTCCAGGGCCAGTCAGAAGGCAGAGGGAAAGGTGAAACTGGACAAAGCCTAAACTGTGATTTCTATGGGGAAAAAACAGGTAAGGCAGAGAGAGCAGGCTTAGGATTGGGTAGCTCGAATAATTTTAGAGGGCCGTGGGACATAATGACTGTCTCTAGTTGTCTGGTGTCTGGCCCTGGTGTGATCAGGGTAGGTGGGTAGCAGCCCAAAGTGTCAGAGCCCAGAGAGGAGGAGGTGGGAGGTGGGCTCTTGATCGCTCGGTCTGCATTCGCTCTCACTGGGCTGTGTACTGTCTCCAGGATATGACCATGTCTATCTAGGGCAGTCCTTCCAGGGTCAGCAAGGTCCCTAGATGTCAAAGCATCAGAATACATGGTCAACACACTGGCCCAAAACCTGAAGGAAACTTACAGAACCAAGTAAGCAGCCCAAACGTCTTATTTTGGGGCAGCATCGCACTGATCATCAAGTCCTGACTCCACATCAGGTCTCTGCATCTGTGAAGCAGGATTCCCCAGGAGCGCCTGGCCTTCCCCTCAAATCTGACACACTGCACCTCTATCTTACTTAACAAATTCAGGCCCTGCCCCAACAGCCACACTGCCACATGAAAGCTAAAGAGTAAGTCCCAGAGTTGCTCTTCCTGGTCCTTCTGTTTTTTAAAGGGGCAGGTTTTTTAAATACCAGCTGTCTCAGCAGAAATGTGGATCCTGTTGAGAGCGAGACCTGGAAGCAGTCCCGAGGGAGGACCCAGCTCTGTCTCTCAGCAGGTATGCGATGTGGATGGAGATAATAATACCTGCTGACAAGGTTGCTGTGTAGGTTACATCGGATGAAGTGCACTCAGTACCAGGCCTGAGCTATTAATATATAGGTTGCCATTATTATTATTTATCATAACCCCTAGAGGCTGTCTGTCCAACTCATAACATTCAAAAACCTACCTCAGTCACCTCATGTGCAAAATGAAGGTGATATTACTGCTCACAGGACCGCAGTGTGTTAGTCCCGGTCCTCTGAGATGCAGACACCAAGATAGGATCAGTTGTGCAAAGCTTCTATCACAGGAAATGCCCATGAGGGGAGTTGCAAAGGGAGCCTGGGAGGCTCGGAGAGCCATTGGGCCAAGATGCTGGCCTTGTCCCTGTGAAGGGGAGAGAGAGGGGGAAGGGGAGGACCGTCCTCTACCACTGTGCCACCTGAGGGAGACTGGGAAAACCCTCAGGAGCCATGGAAGCAGTGGTGGCTGTCACAGGAGTTCTGTGTTTCTGGAAACAGACCTACTGTGAATGTCCCTGGCTGGGAAACTTGGTGATGGCTCACACAGCACAGCAGGGGCCCCTCCACCACACCCCTCTTTAGTTAGATGTCTGAGAAGCACATTCTCGTGACTGCAAAAGTGGAAAGATGAAATGTTTCAAAACATGTGAAGAAGCCCTTGAAATATGGCTGAGTACATGGTGGGCACTGTGTACTTGGTTCTATTTATTATTATTATTATTATTATTATTATTATTATTATTATTATACCACTCACAAAAATTGGGGATATTTCAAAACAAATATCAAGCGATAAAAAAATAAGCATTTGATTTTTTTTTTTTTCCCTGAAGGGAGAAGCAGGGAGGCCGCATGCACCTGACCGGGATCCACCCGGCATGCCCACCAGGGGGCGATGCTCTGCCCATTTGGGGCATTGCTCTGTTGCAACTGGAGCCATTCTAGCACCTGAGGTGGAGGCCATCGAGCCATCCTCAGCGCCCGGGCCAACTTTGCTCCAGTGGAGCCTTGGCTGTGGGAGAAGAAGAGAGAGATAGAGAGAAAGGAGAGGGGGAAGGGTGGAAAAGCAGATGGGCGCTATTCCTGTGTGCCTTGGCCGGGAATTGAACTCGGGACACCCACATGCCAGGTGTATGCTCTACCACTAAGCAAACCACCAGGGCTGATTATTTTTTTTTTATTAAACAAGAACATCAGAAAAGCAAATGACAAGTCAAAGAAAGTTTTTCGATTATGCAAATGAGATGAGAAACCTTTTATTTCATTGGTGACAATGCACTATACAAAAGGATGATAGTACTGGAATATCCCCTAATTTTTGTGAGCAGTGTGTTATTAATTTCCTGAAACATTATCTGTGCAATAAAACAAATGAATACATTTTAAAAATTGTTATCACGATGATATGATATGAACTATTTTTATTTAACTCTTTGTATGTATTTGTTTTACCTACTCTAACAAACTTACAGACTATGGCTCTCATATTTCTTTTTCCTCCCTGAAACATCTACTGTATATTCAGGCTTATAGTACATGCTCAATAAATGTTTGCTAAATAAATGGTGGATTCAATATATCAGGGAAATCACACTGATATAATCTTAAGGACTAGATGGGCTTAATATTTTATTTTTGAAATAAAGTCATAAAAGTTTCCCAGGCTGCCCTTCCTAAGATTATACCTAATTATTTTAAAAGTATTTTATACCAAAAACCTTTAAACAGCAAAATAGAAAGGTTTTTTTCAGTGAACACCCATAAACATACCACCTAATTTCTTCCATTTTATAATACTTGTTTTATCACATATTTATCCATATATCCATCTCTTTATTCATCCATCAATCTGTCTTATTTATTTTTGGTGAATTTCAAAGAAAATTGCAAACATCTGCACTTTTTCCTAAATACTTCACTATGTACATCATTAGCTAGAGTTTATTTTTGTGTGTGTGTTTTTTTTCTTTTAATGTAAAATTCACACTGAGTTTTTAATTGAATGCTACCACTTCGGAGCACCAGGAGGCAGCTTGGTTGAGAGCAGCTGCAGGTGCATGTTGCTCAGGGAAAGTTACTGCCCTTGGTTGGGGCAGCATACACTTGGTGTGTGGCTTGCTTATGTGCTTTCTGCAGTTGCTAATCATTGGTTGGGGTCTCCAGGCAGCAGACTCTGACACAGAAGTTAGTGCGTAGGTTTGTTAAGGGGCACCCATCAGACCAATGCCTGTCAGATGGAGAGGAATGACGCAGGTGTGGCAGAGGGAGGAGTGAGCTGGGGGACAGGTGTGGCAAACCGCACAGGGAGCATGGTGTTCAAAGGTGTCCTGAGTTAGTCTGAGATGACCAGGCTTTCATAACACCATGGCTTTTAGTCAATGGATGTGGGTCCCTCTGGGAATGACCATGACCTTGAACTAGGTAGCTCTCTGCAGTTGAAGCATCCATAAAGGGGCAGATATTGACGGCTGCCAGTGGTGGGCATGCCCAGTACCTGAGGGAATGTCTCTCCCCGAAGGTCTGATGGTCCATTGGTATACACCACACTGATGACACTTGACTTATTTTAGAGACACGTCATGTGGCCACTATTCATGCTCGATGGCACAGCAGCAGGAAATCGTAGCCAACCACGTAGGGTCCTGGAGACTGAAGTAGTTACCTGGAGTAGAGCGTGATAAACGCGTGCTTGTATATCATGGCCAGTGAGAAGTGACATTGCACAGGCCTGAGATTTATGGCTCATTGCTACATTAGTAAGGCATTCCTCATGTAACATAGGAGGGCTTGAACCCAGGGGCCAGTGGTCCTCACCAAACTGCAAAGGAATGACACATGAGAGAGGGGCTGAGAGAGGATTCTGGGGGCATGACACATAAGTAAAAAATTATTTGAAACCTGGCATAGAAGTTAATAAACTGCTAACTTGGATTCAGCGAACTTGTTAAAATAAAACAGGAAGCTAGCTAAAGAAACCAGAGGTCACAGACCTTATACCCAGTCGTCAGGACTGGCCTTGGCTGAAAAACCAAATAATCTCAATAAAATGATACTTTAAAACAAAAGTTTCATCTCCTGGGGTCATAATGTCTGTGCTCCCCAAATTCCTATGTTGAAAACCTAATGGCCAGGGTGATGGTATCAGGAGATGGGGCCTTGACGGTGGTTAGGTCACGAGAGTGGACCTCTCGTAAATCGGGTTAGAGCCCTATGACAGAGGCCTTGGAGAGCACTCCGGTCCTTTCTACCAGGGGTGGAAACAGCAGAAGTCGGAGACAGGGAAAAGGCCCTCACCTGACTAGGCTGGCTCCCTCATCCTGGACTGCCAGCCTCTAGACTGAGAAACAGATTCATGTTGTTTGTTATAACTGTAGTGTTCTGGAACAACAGCCCGGACAGGCTAAAATATCACCCAATACTCTCTCTCTTAGAAAAGTAAGTGCTTTCCTACGGACGCTTGTCATGTGTGGGTGCCCAAAATCTTTGTGCCGTACTCCCCACACTTTAATAAGTGCTTGCAGGATAATTCCCGCCTTCCCAAACTAGAATGAAAAAATAAAACAACAAAACCCTTACTTCCTGGCCTCTGTGCTGCTGGGATACAGCTGTGTGATTGCTGTACGTTCTGCCGAGCACGAGGGCTCCTGCAAGGCTTTGCTGGGGGCTGAGCAGTGCCGGGAAAGAGGCAGGGACGGTGACCTGGGCAGAGCTGCCGTGGCTCTGAGCATCCCTGAGGAGGGGTTTCCTGACCCTGTGAGCTTTTCTGCAAGTTGCTTAGGAAGCTCAGTCTAAAGTCCACTTTTTGACTCAGCTCAAGAATCTGAGAACTGTGGTCCTCAACATCCCTTCCGGCACAAATGAGCTACAGCCGATTCAGTCCTATGCACCTAAAACCCGGCCGACGCATGCCCTGTCACCCACAACAGTGGCATTTTGACCTTTTAAGCCACAGCACAGTTCCATCAAACACAATAGCTTACAGAAGCCCGGTATATAAAGTAGATTACAAATGAAGCTGTCCTAGTTTGATCTTCTTGACCTCCTCATTCTAGAACTATAGGGCTGCAATGATCTCACCTATAGGAGAAAAGAAACCTCCTTGGCAAGGTTTTTACAGAGGGTCCTTCATACACAGGACCCAACCTAGTTTGTCCTACTTCATCTCCAACTCCTGCTACAGTCCTACCCAATTAATCCCCATTTGCATGCACACCTTGCCCTAAAACTATGGGGCTCCATAACCATTCCTCGATTCCTTTCTCTTCCTAGGATGTTTGTCATGACTCGATCTGCCAGAAAATGCCTATGCATTCTTCAAGACCCAGATAAATTATAACCTCCATGAACCTCTCCTCAATGTCTTTTACATCCTCTGACTGGTCAATGCAATCACCCTTAACATTCATGGGCCTACCATTTTAAGCTGTAACTGATCTCCAGTGATGACCCCAAGGAATCTGTAATTTTGCTGAGGCATTAATCTGAATCATGAATACACCAAGGTTGGTGAGTTGTCCTGGCTTTTCCTTTCCTTGTACCCACATCTACCAGTGCTTCACACTGGCCAACCTAGCAAGAATCCACTTAGCACCTAGCCAGGCAGTGGCGCAGTGAATAGAGCATTGGACTGGGACACAGAGGGCCCAGGTTTAAAACCCCAAGGTTGCCAGCTTCAGCGTGGGCTCATCTGGTTTGAGCAAGGCTCACCAGCTTGAGCCCAAGGTCGCTGGCTTGAGCAAGGGGTCACTTGGTCTGCTGTAGCCCTCCGGTCAAGGCACATATGAGAAAACAATCAATGAACAAGCAATCAACGAACAACTAAGATGTCACAATGAAGAATTGATGCTTCTCATCTCTCTCCCTTCCTGTCTGTCTGTCCCTATCTGTCTCTCTTTCTCTCTTTGTCTTTGTCACACACACACACACACACACACACACACACAGCCAGTTAGCAAAGGGAGCCTGGGAGATCTAGTGATGGTGGAAGAAATGATTAGCACAATAGAAACCCATAGGAGTCAGTGAGACCTCAAGGAATGGGGCTCATGATCAGAATATGACAAAGGAAGGACATAGTTCACATTTTGTTCAAAAGAAACTGATTTTTTTTTCAGAGATGCAGTATGTCTGTTCCATAAGTCAAGAAGAAATAAATTTATGCAACGACGCACAATGGCAAATAATGGAGAAAAGTGGTGCTGTAATGACAGAGTTATCACAGTCACTGTCAAATGTGGGAAATGCAACAGAAATTGGGAAGATCGAAGATAGGATTTATGGGAGATTCAACTGTCCACACACATTTTCATCATATTGTTGTGATAAAAACTGTGTATGACACATGCTTGACCTAACTGGCTGATAGAGTCAGCCCTCAGAAGATTGAGAAAGCAGTGGGAGGAGCTGCTATTCTCAAGTCACTTCCAATTAACAAGGAGGAAGTGATGGGAAAAGTGGAAGTAACAAGTATCGAGAGAAAATGCTCTTATCATTTTTATGTTCATGACCACTGGGAATGAGAAACCTAGTCTGGCTGGGGATTTTGTAGTGTGAATAGAGCTTTCAAAAAGGTTAGTAGGAGTTTATAAAAAATGTCCTTCCTTGGATAAAGAAGATGTGGTACTTATATACAATGGGATACCACTCAGCCATAAGAAATTATGCCATATTGCCATTTACAACATGGATGGACCTTGAGAACATGATACTAAGTGAAGTAAGAAAATCAGAAAAAGCTAAGAACTGTATGATTTCACACATAGGTGAGATATAAAACTGAGACTCATGGACACAGATAAAAGTGAGGTGGTCACCAGGAGGAGGTAGATGTGTGTGGGGGAGTAAAGAGGGAGGGACAAATACACAGCAATGGAAAATGATTTGGGTGATGAGTCCACAATGCAATCAACAGTTCAAATGCTATAGAGATGTTTACCTAAAACCTATGTACTTTTTTTTTTTTTTAGTGAGAGAGAGCACAGAAAGACAAGAAGGGAGAGAGATGAGAAGCATCAACTCATAGTTGCAGCATTTTAGTTGTTCATTGATCGCATCTCATATATGCCTTGATGGGGGAGGGGGGGCTACAGCAGAGCCTGTGAACTGTTGTTCAAGCCAGTGACCTTTGGACTCAAGCCAGCAGCCATGGGGCCATGTCTATGATCTCACGCTCAAGCCAGCGACCCTGAGCTCTAGCTGGTGACCCTGAACTCAAGCTAGTGACACTGCAGTCAAGCTGGAGACCTTGGGGTTTCAAACCTGGATATTCAGCATCCCAGGTTGATGCTCTATCCACTGCGCCACCACCAGTCAGGTTGACACCTACGTACTCTTATTAATCCATGTCACCCTGTTAAATTTAATTTCTAAATTAAAAAAAAATAAAAGAAAAAAATGTCCTTCTTCTCATCAAATAGATGGGAAGTTTTTAAAAACAAGGTGCTGACACCACAAACACAGGTGAGGAAATAGCTGAGAGAGAAGAATCACAACAAACTGATGTGTTTACACAGGTAACTGAGCGATGAACTCACAGAATCTTTCTTATTAGTGTAACTAAGTGACTGGCAGGATGAACATCATTAGCAGAGCAATTGCCAGTGCTGTAAATTAGTACTATTTATTCTGCACCATTGCTACTCTGCAAGTTGTCCAGGAAGCTCAGATACCTGGGCCACCTAAAAATAAAATACACTAGCCTTCATCTTAAATGCTGAAGCATGGAATAGACTTCACGGAACTGACACTTTTGGAGATCATATTCCTGGTTAGTCTGTAAACACCTTTCAAAAACTTGTAGGAGAGGAATGAGCCGCCCTACTTCTGGTGTTCACTTGTCTAGTTCTCCCTTCCCCATCTGATGCACTGAGCATGAGTGATAGTTGGCTCACAATTCATTCAACTGTTCTCCAATTTAACAAACATAAATAAGCATCTACTGTACAATACACCAGGCAGTGTGAGATAAAAAGTGTATCAAAATGCTGTCCTCTGAACCCTAACACACTGTTAAAACTGATTTGTGACCAGCGCAATAGGAACAGAAGACAGAAAGTGTAAGTTCCTCCGAGGGAGAACAGAAGAACTTTAGAAAGAAGGCAACCTTGAAGCTGAACCTGGAAGGGTGAGTAAGAAGCAGAAGGGATTCCGGGCAGAGAAATGAGTATGAGAAACATCAGGAAGAAGTAAAGGGTGAGCAAATCTTTGGAGAAGCCACATACCCAATACTGCTCACTACTGCTTAAGCCCCAAGTATTCTGAGAAAGGGAAGCTGAGGCTGGAGAGGGGAAATCTGATTGTAGAGCATACACACAAATTTAGATTTGACCTTCTGGATGACAGGCGTCACTGCAAACTGCTGACTAGGACAGTGACATTGTGGAGGACCAAACGGGTTGTGGAAAAGAGATGATAGTATGCACGTGAGACCAGCATAAAGGGTGGGGCATATATGTGAGATCTATTTAGGAGGTACAAGATTTGATGTATGCGAGAGGAGAGAAGAGGAAAAGGTAGCTAAGATAACATTCAAGTTTCATCCTCAGGAAACTTGGTACAATTCACTAAAATATGGCATCTGAAAAGACAGCAGGTATAAAGGAAGAGACATAAAATAGTTGAACTTTGGATCAGCTGGACCCTATGAGTCATTAAAGTGGAGGTGGCCAAAGTGGACTGGATAAATGAGCTCAGGTGCACAGGCAAGGGGTGGAGACACAGAGTTAGAACAGGCAGGATCATGGACAAAAGGAATGCCATCCACGAGAACAAGTCTAGATGGGCAGTGTCAGTACCGCCTGCAGCAGTGGGCTGAGGCCAGCTCACACAGCTCACAGAGCCATGTGTTGAATATTCAGGCATTCTGAAAGCTGGTTTTTAAACCCTTGGTAGGCTAGTGGGAATATTTACACCACCAGAAGCCAGCAAACACTATGAATCAGGCCTGCTTTCTCCACACCCCACGACCACTGCGGGCAACCAGCACACATTCAACTTGAGAAATTCTTATAAATACAAATTCTCAGGCCACAGCCTTGATCTATTAAGTCAGCAGTTTTCACAAGCTTGGAAGGGCATTAGATGCCCAGGAAAGTTTGAGAATGCCCACCCAGACACATGGAACACAGGGCCCACACTAGCCCGGGAAGAGCAGCACGGGACTCAGTGGCAATGCGTGTGGAGATGGGCTGGCTCAGGGAAAACCCTGGTCTGCTATTGGGGGCGGGGGAGGAGGGAGGCATGGAAAGGGGGTTGTGGGGGAGGGGTGCTCCAGACCACAGGACACATGTCTCTAAATTTGTGATAGGATTAATGTGCCGAGTCACCTAACCCACTTTTCTCAAATCTTCTAAAATTATTTTTTTGTCTATGCTTCAAAGAGATTTGGGGAGAAAAGTGATCATTTAAGAGGCCGCAGTGCATTACTTTGCTTTCTGGTGCTGAAGGGAGCAGAGTTTACCACCCCAAATATGCCTTTTTGGAGGACATTATTTTAAGCTGGTTATTTATAAGAAAAAGGCTCAGGAAGAACCTTTGACCTTCCCTCAAACTGCTTAAAAGAATTGAGATAGAGGACCTGCTCCAGGGAAGGAGCTATCCTCACAGAGAACTCTAGTTTAATAGGAACACTGTGACAGATAGGGAGAAACCTAGCTAGACCCCTTTGATCTAAATCCTCTCTGTGTCCCATGGTGAAAGTCAGCCCAGCAAACATTTGCTTACCAGCCAGAGCAGAGAAAGAAAGAGGGGAAAATTTCCCCTCCCCTACCAAGCCAAGTTAAAACTTTAAAATACTACAGAGGAAAGGCTGGGATAGAGTTGCTTATTTAAAACTGGCATCTGCTCACTACCATTTAAGTGACCTTACTAAAAATGAGGTTTTGTTTGCTGGTTGCACTTTAGAATTAAATAAGTAATCATAACATAGGATAACTGATCTTACTAGTCTGGACTACTCTGTCACAACACAAGGTGAAAATCAGTGCAATTAGCAGTGAAAATCGGAGTCTATCTGAAAATGGCAACAAATTAGCTAGAGTGCTGATGACAAATTTCAAGTTGTTTTGGTGTTTTGAATTTAATAACAACCATTATGTTATTGTTTTGGTTTCATATTTTATGATTAATTTGTATCATTTAAAGTAGAAATAACACCAGATTAGAAATTTTGAGTTTGCATTTATTTGCATTTGGATTTTCAATGATTTGACCTTGAGAAAATCAACCTCTTCGATTATCTATAAAAATGAAAAATTTGGAGTAGGTGCCATTTCTGGCAACTTAAAGCTAAATGTTTTTGTGTTCGAAATGAAAGCATAGAGGGAGCAAGATGGCAACGGAGTAGGCGGACGTACCAACTTTCAACTCCCAGAACCAAAGTGGATTATAACTCAATTTTAAGAACCATCATCTGGATAAACCAACTTTGAACTAAACTAAGTGGACTCTTCAACCAAGGAACACAGAAGAAGCCACGTTGAGACTGGTAGGAATAGTGAAAACGCAAAGAGGGCTGCCCAGCTCCCCAGAGCAAACGGCAGCCCGGAGAGACCCGCGTGGCGGGAGGAGAGTTTGGCGGAGAGGGAGGGACCTGGGTCCCAGGAACCAAGCCCCAGCCTGCAGTCCCAGAGCCTAGAAGAAGTGTTTGGACAGTATTAACCTGTGAAACAAGTGAGGGAGCTCCCAGACCTATGGTGTGGAGTATTAGGGCCCTTCCTACTCTGCTGAGAGTTGCTGGAGGGTATGGTGGCGGCAGGACGCTGAAACACGGTTCTGTCGGCGTGGGCGGAGGCCAAGCCGGTGTGAGCTCGGTCTAGCCCAGCAGGGGCGGAGGGGACGCGCAAAAGCGGTACGGAGGCTGCGGGCCCGCCTGTAATCCCACCTGCGGGGACAAAGCGGAAGGCCAGGAACGGGCAGAGATCTGCTCTGTGACCCTGCGCAAGCCGGCCCTGACCGCGGGGATGGGGCTAGGACCAGGGACAGGCGCGGGCTCGCGGCTGAGCTCATGCTACCAGCCCCGCCCGGCTGGAGAGACCGTGGTTTGCCATTCTACGTGCGCGAGGGGGCTCCGAGCACGGGAACGGGGTAGACCCCGAGACGGGCGAAAGCTCGCAGCTGAGCCCACGCTACTATCCCCGCCCGGCCGAAAAAAACGCGGTTTGCCATCCTACGTGCATGAGCGGGCTCCGAACGTGGGGGCGGGGTAGAGTCCAGGACTGGCGGAAGCTTGCAGCTGAGCGGAAGCCAGCAAACATGCCCGCCCCAATAAACCTTGGTTTGCGAACCTGTGCAGAAGGGCCCTGGCCTCGAGGGAGGGGCTAAAGCTCCGGACGGGCAAAGGCTCACAGCTGAGAGCACGTCAAAAGCCCCACCCAACCCGTGAAACTGTGGCGAGCAGGCTCTGACTGCGGGTTCTGGGTGGAAGTTTGGAAACAGGCTGGGTCCGCAGCTGAGCAAAGGTGCTCACCTCTACCCTTGGTGCTGAGCCTTGTGGCTTGAGTGACAGCCCCTCCCGCGGAGGAGAGGCAGAAATCACAGCAAAAGCCACAGTGGGCCGGTGCTGGCAACACCCATACCCAACCGCCCTAGGCAGCGGCAGAGGGGGTGGCAGGCCTGCAGACAGACCACACCTAGAGAACACAAAGGCAACACCCATTGGACTCCAGTGGCCACAACTTGCTTATACACAGACAAAATGGGCAGGCAGAGGAATGCAAACCAAATGAATCAAGAGAAATCCCCAGAGAAGGACCCGAATGAACCAGATATAACCAAATTACCAGAAGCAGAATTTAGAATAATGATAGTTAGGATGTTCAAAGAAATTAGAGCAACAATGGATAGTCATTATGAACACCTAAATAAAGAGATAACAAGTATAAAAAACAAAATTGAAATAATAAAAAAGAATCAGACAGAAATGACAAATACAGTATCAGAACTGAAGACCACAATGGAAGGAATTAAAAGCAGGATAAACCACGCTGAGGATCGAATCAGCGAGTTAGAGGACACAATAAACAAAGGCACAGAAGCAGAGAAGAAAAAGGAAAAGAGACTCAAAAAATGTGAGGAAACTCTAAGGGAGCTCTGTGACAACATGAAGAGAAACAACATTCGCATCATAGGGGTGCCTGAAGAAGAGGAGAGAGGACAGGAAATGGAAACTTTGTTCAATCAAGTCATAGCAGAAAACTTCCCTAAATTAAGGCTGGGAAACACTCCACACGTTCAAGAAGCACACAGAACTCCATTAAAGAGAAACCCAAAAAGATCTACACCAAGACACATCATAGTTAAAATACCAAAGCTAATGGATAAAGAAAAAATTTTAAAAGCTGCTAGGGAAAAAAAGGCTATCACCTACAAAGGAGCCCCCCTAAGGATGACATCGAACTTCTCAACAGAAACACTTAAGGCCAGAAGGGAATGGCAAGATATAATCAAAGTAATGCAGAACAAGAACCTACAACCAAGACTACTCTATCCAGCAAGGCTAACGTTTAAAATTGAAGGAGAAATAAAGAGATTCCCAGAAAAAGAAAGCCTCAAGGAATTCATTAAAACCAAACCAATTCTGCAAGAGATACTAAGGGGCCTGTTGTGAACAGTTTAAAGGGAGGAAAGAATATAGCAAAAGAAGAATACAGCTTTAAAGAATAAAATGGCAATAAACAACTACATATCAATAATAACCTTAAATGTAAATGGATTAAATGATCCAATCAAAAGACATAGGGTAGCTGCATGGATAAAGAAACAGGACCCATACATATGCTGTCTACAAGAGACACACCTTAAAACGAAATAAAAGCATATTTTTGATTCATTAAATAATGAATATTCTTTGTAAAAATTAAAACAACTCAAAAGCATATTAACAAAGAGTCTCTGTTATTAAGGTGACCAACTTTTTTACAATAAAAAGGAGGACAAAAATAAATTGAAGAAAACTATCATAAATAAAAGAAACATTTTATTCATTGCAACAATAATACATTATAATGTGATAAATGCATAATAAAAACATTTGTAATATTTTATATTGTAATTATGCTTACATGCCTATTAATTTTTAATAATAATTGTAAGAAAAAAGTACTCATTTAGTAAAACTAAATATCAAACAAAACCACTAATTTAGAGTGATATTCGGGTGTATTTATAATTTTCTAATTAAAAAACATTTGTTTTATGGAACTATTTAATCAAAATGCGTTATTAATAGATATAGTTTGAGGTTAGATTTCTACTTTAAAACTCAAATTTTGGGAAAATACTTGTAAATAAAATTATATGTATTTGGAAATTATTAAATAGATAATGAATTAATAAAATATGAATTGTGCTTACCTGTTTATGATTAAATATTCACTGAGAAAGAAATAATTGAGTCTACAATGTCGTATTTGCCATGTTGTGTTTCAGTAAGAAGTACACAAAACCATTTGCGTACTCAGTATATTGTGCGCTCTCTCAAGGTCTCCCGTGCAGAGCATGTGTCTCATAATCACGTCTCATCACACTGTACTGATCCTTTATGAATCATCATGTCAAATACACATATGTCACATCACACGCAATGGATCGACTCTGCATCGATTGAATATGGACATTTACAGATTAGTCTTCTAATATCAAAAAGGAGGACATATAGGAGGACACTTTTTGAGGGAGGACAAAACTTACAAAAGAAGGACTGTCCTCCCTAAAGGAGGACGATTGGTTACCTGATTGTTATAGACTGAATATTTGTCCCCCCCACCCCCACCCAATTCTCATGCTCTAGCTGTAACTTCCAGTGTAATGGCATTTGGAAAAGGGACCTTTGGAGGTAATTAGGTTTAATTTTTCTTTTTTTTTAAATTTTATTCATTTTAGAGAGGAGACACAGAGTGAGAGAGAGAGAGAAAGAGAGAAAGGTGAGAGGAGCTGGAAGCATCAACTCCCATATGTGCCTTGACCAGACCAGTGCAGGGTTTTGAACTGGTGACCTCAGTGTTCCCAGGTCGTCACTTTATCCACTGCGCCACCACAGGTCAGGCTGGAGGAAATTAGGTTTAGATGAGGTCATGAGGGTGGGGCCCTCATGATGGAATTAGTGCCCTTACAATATGGGACATCTAAGAACTTGCTTGCTCTCTCTTTTTCAACCAGGTGAGGACACAGTTGGAAGGAGGATCTCTGCAAGCCAGGAAGATGCCTTCACCAGGACCTAAACATGCTGGCATCTTGACCTTCCAGTCTCAAGAACCAAGAGAAAATAAACTTCTGTTGTTGAAGCCACTTAGTTGATGGTATTTTGATAGAGCAGATCAAGCTGAGTAAGACAGCTTCTAATCCTTTCCCACCATGGACAGATTCATTAACCAGTAAGACTGTCTTTCTAGAATTTATGTGTTTGCCCACATGCATGCATGTGTACACACACAGAGTTTGATCTAAGGTATCAGATTACACATACTGTCCCTCGGGACATTTGTAACATCTGCATGTTACATTTTATAATATAACATGGATATCTTTTCATGTTAACTTAAGTATATCTACCTCAACCATTTCACAGTACTTTGAAAGATACACTATAATACATTTAACCAACTGGCGAACATTTAAGGTGCTTTAGATTTTTGCTGTTTTTGGTATTTTAAACAATGTGGCAATCTTTGTTCAAATATAATTTAATTTGTGTCCAATTAGTTCTCATCTGAGTTCTTTGAAATGGCTGAAATATGATAAATAAAAGGCTATAGAGAAAAAGCATTATTTGATTCCCAGTAAAATAAACGCCTCTTCCTCACCGTAAACTCCAGTAGTGACAAAGTAATTAAAACTAAGTACTCCTGCAAGAATGGAAACTGAAACAAAAAGACGTTATGAAAATCAGTTCATCAGAGTTCCTGTAAATTAATTGTTGGTGGAGGGGACTGGTCAAGTATCCAGTACCTCTAATTGCAGAACAACTATTTCCATGGGAAATAGCTACTAAAACATTCACTTTCTTTTTAATTCAATGCTCATCAAAGACACCTTATGAAAAAGTAGTGTATCTTCTTTGCCCTACATATGCCAAAGCGACAAGGAGGAGCCTGGTTTCCCTGCCAGCACTAGCTCTTAGGGAAGGACACTATCCTGGCCCTGTGGTTTACACAGGAGCAAGCTATGAATTCAATCAGGAGAAACAACCTAAGACCTGGGCTGCCACTTGTGGTTGACTGAGTTTCTGGGCCTATAAAGGTTTCTGGGCAATGTTCAGGCTAGCTAGTTTACCCATGGTATTAGCAACAAATATGACCTAGACTTGTCATATAAGTCACAACACCTTTGAGTTAGTTAGAACTGGAAGGAAGCTGAGCTCCCTCTCTCCCAGATATTGATCATCAGTTGTGGCACTGTTTCCATTGGGGGTACCCCAGAATCTTTTTCAATATAGCACTCCAGGCCCTAATCTGATTTCATCAATAAAGAAAATGATGCTCAAAGGCTACATTTACCCTCCCAAGTTCTTGCAGCCGGCCAGCATCAAAGCTGAGTTAGAATGTGGTTCTCTTTGATTTCCCAACAGCATGCCAACACCTACATTCTTCTTGCAAGTAAGAAGGCTACTATGTTCTGTATTCCCAAGAGATTCCAGATGATCAACAACACAGGGAAGGGCAGAAACATCCACACAAGAGCTCCGTTCTCTCTATGCAATAGACATAGCAATCCCTTTCACTGTCAAGGTTAAGGAGTTGTACTTCCTATATGTTCATTTAATATTTTGTCTGTCTTCTTGTTTTGGGGACCCAGCTTGATTGCAGGTCAACCATCACAACCCTTACCAGGAGTGCACTGTTTTCTGTTTACATTTCCACGTTTCACTCCCTATGCTACAAGACTCACAAGAAAACAAAGGCCACCCTGGCAGGCTGGTTCAGTGGTAGAGCATCAGCCAGCGTGTGGATGTCCCAGATTTGATTCCTGATCAGAGCACACAGGAGAAGTACCCATCTGCTTCTCCACCCCTCCCCCTCTCACTTCTCTCTCTCTCTCACTCTATCTCTCTCTTCTCCTCCTGCAGCCATGGCTGGATTGAAGTGAGGTGGTCCCGGGCATTGAGGATGGCTCCATGGCCTCCACCTCAGGCACTAAGAAGAGCTTGATTGAACAACAGAGTAATGCCACAGATGGGCAGAGCATCACCCCCTAGCAGGCTTGCCAGTGGATCCCAGTCAGGGCACATGCAGAAGTCTGTCTCTGCCTCCCCTCCTCTCACTGAATAAAAAAAATATTTTTAATTAATTTTAATGGGGTGACACCAATAAATCAGGGTACATATGTACAATGAAAACATCTCCAGATTATCTTATCATTCAATTGTATTGCATACCCGTCACCCAAAGTCAAATTGTCCTCTGTCACCTTCTATCTGGTTTCCCTGTGTCCCTCCCCTCCTCCCTATCCCACCCTCCCCTCCCTCCCTCCATCCCATAACCACGACTCTCTTGTCCATGTCTCATAGTCTCACTTTTATGTCCCACCTATGTATGAAATTATGCTGTTCTCAGTGTTTTTTTTTCTGATTTACTTATTTCACTCCGTATAATGTTATCAAGGTCCATCATTCTGTTGTAAATGATCCGATGTCATCGTTTCTTATGGCTGAGTAGTATTCCATAGTATATATGTACCATAGCTTTTTAATCCACTCGTCTTCTGACGGACACTTGGGCTGGTTCCAGATCTTCGCTTCGTGAACAATGCTGCCACGAACATGGGGGCACATTTCTTCTTTTCGAACAGTGCTATGGTGTTCTTAGGGTATATTCCTATAAGTGGGATAGCCGGGTCAAAAGGCAGTTTGACTTTTAATTTTTTGAGGAATCTCCAAACTGTTTTCCACAGTGGCTGCACCAGTAAAAAAATTTTAAAAAAAGAAAAGAAACCAAAGGCCCTGCCAGGTCAAAAGAGCTTCCCAATGCCACCCAGGCCTCAGATGAGAATGTGATCTCTGACACATGGTTCAGCTTATCTGACTGGCTGACCATTTGTCCCTGCTCTTCACCGTTCTAGTTTCTTAAACCTGAAGAGGCTTTAGACTCACTAAGAAAATTAGAGAGTTCTCCTGATGGTGGAGACAGCAGCCAGAGCCACCTTAGACCAGGTGATAGCAAATGGAGGTAAGATTGACTTGACACCCTAGGGATAGGTAGACACAAGTTGCCAATCAGTGATGCTAAAACAAGTTGAAACTTAGCAACAATAATTGATACTATTAAGATATGACTTTAGGAATGTCCTCATAAGTCTGGCCTATGAAAATAATCCCTTGGCTTGAAATTTTCTGAAATTAGACCCAAGTGGATTAGACTGAAAACATGTTTGAGATCAATGAATCTGTACCCAGTTCTAAAAGCCACATTAATACATACATGAAGAGTCAATCCACCCATAAATATGCATGTGCCACTGGCAAGGGTTCTGGTCAGCTCTTACATCTATTTCTTAAGGATACAATACCTGAAAAGCTTCAGAAGTAAATAGACATCTGTGTTGTTTTTTTTTTTTTAATATACAACTAGCCTGTACATCATAAAGATGAATCACGGACTATGTCAACCATACAAACCCTCAAACTGAGGCTGTAGCTGTTCCCCAGAGGAAGATGCTATAGCAACTTTCATCTTCCTTTTAACGACACAGTGGTTGAAGCTGATGTTGACCATAGGCATGCAAGGTGCCTCGCTTGGCCATGACTAATACATTTCCCAGAGGATCCTGTGGTGTCGAGAGCTCTGGAGGAAGTAGATGGCAGTGAATCACAGAGCTCAGGAGTGGAAAATGCAATGTGATTCACATTAACTGAAAGAAAAGACTGGGAAGAAAAAACAACTAATAATTAAAGCCATATACACACTCTCATGCATCAGCAAATACCACACTGAGCGTGTCAGTGCAAATTCTGCTTTTTCAAAGTCAAAAGAAGAAAAAGGCAAAATTTCAAAATAAGCCCTAATAACTCTATGGTGAAACTGAACTACTATAATGCATAATATAGTTATATAAAAAGAAATGAGTTATTTTCAGTGAAGTTGGTATTTGTTGTAAGAAAAAATAAGTCAATATATTATTTTTCATTCAATCACAAATAGTCCTTTAGATATCTTCTTTAATATTTGTTGCATAATACCAAACTTTAAAATGTTAATTTTTCTTAAAGTACACTTTATCCTTTTTTTTTTTTTAGCGAGAGAGAAACACACACGGAGATGAAAAGCATCAACTCATGGTTGCAGCACTTTAGTTATTCATTGATTGCTTTCTTATCTTGTTTTGTTTTGTCTTTTAATTTATTGAATTTAGAGAGAACAAAAAGGATAAAGAGAGAGACAGAGCAAGAGAAATCAAAACATAGAGCTTTTCCTGTATGTACCCTGACTGGGGATCAAACCAGCAACCTCTATGCTTTAGGACAATACTCTAACCAACCATGTTATCCAGTCAGGGCAGTATAGTTTCTCTTTGCAGAGAAAATTCTTGCCTTATCACAAGCCTTCTCTCAAGTCGCATCACTTCATTTCTCAATAATGAGTTATCTAGGAAAGCAATGGAATGAAAGTCAGGCTTCTTAGAATCTAACCAATAAGAGAGCAAAAATTAAACAAACAAAAAATCAAGCCTCAAATCTATTGGAAACAATCACTTTAAATAATGAAAATCACTAGAAACAATGAGTAGAGCTATAGAACTTAGACTTAAAATAAGAGCCAATTAAAAATCCATGAGGGGGACCTGGCAGGTTGGCTCAGTGGTAGAGTGTCGGCCTGGCATGTGGAAGTCCTGGATTCAACTTCTGGTCAAGGCACACTGGAGAAGCACCCATCTGCTTCTCCATCCTTCCCTCTCTCCTTTCTCTCTCTCTATCTATTTCTTCCCATCCTGCAAACAAGGCTCTATTGGAGCAAAATTGGCCCGGGTGCTGAGGATGGCTCAATGGCCTCAGCCTCAGGCGCTAGAATGATTCTGGTTGTAACAGAGTAATGCCCCATATGGGCAGAGCATTGACCCCTAGTGGGCATGCTGAGTGGATCTCGGTTGGGTGCTTGTAGGAATCTGTCTCTCTGTCTCCTTGCTTCTCACTTCAGAAAAAAAAAAAAAAAATCCATGAGAACACAAATTTTGAGTTTGTGCTAAAGGGATAAATATAAATTTGAATTGGTTAGTTACAAGAAAACATGACCAAGTTTATAGGACATTTGATTAAGTTAATAGAATTTGGATCAAATTTGGTTTATTAGAATACCTGATTGGCCAAGTGGATTGTTAAATCACTATAGACCAGAAACTAAATGACCTGATAGTGTGGGATGAGGAGGTCGGAGGGGGACATCTTGGGTGGGAGCATTGTGTGACCATACTACTTGTAGTTATAATCAGTTGTGATATCACATTTTTTGGGAAGTGGCACAGATCAGTGAAAGGTCAAAGTGAGGCCTTGGCCAATGGTACAGTGGGTAGAGCTCAACCTGGAGTATCAAGGTCACCAGTTCAATCCTAGGGACCCTGAGTTGAGCCCAGGCCAGGACACATATGAGAAGCAATCAATGGTACAACTAGGTGGAACAATGAGTTGATGCTTCTCTCTCTCCCTCTTCTCTTCCTCTTGCTCTCCCTCCTTTCCTCCCTTTCAAATGAGAGAAAGAAAGAAAGAATGAAAAGGAGGAATGGAGGGAGCGAGGGAAGGAGGTAAAGGAAGGGAGAGAGGAAAGGAAAGGAAAGGAACGAAAAGGCAGAGAAACACTGGGGAGGGAGAAGAGCAGAGGGGAAAAGGTGGAAGTAGGTAATGTGACCCCTCCCCCTGCATCCCACATAAGGTGGAAGTAGGTAATGTGACCCCTCCCCCTGTGTCCCACATACTCATACACGTACCATAGACACATGCATTGGTTCCAGAGAGTTGAGCCCCAAGGCAAATAGCAGGGTCAGACCTTAAAATGTTTTATTTTTGTCTGAGTTTGGGCTGAGTTAACCAAATGGCTGATGTCTCCACTGGTGTTTGTGGTGTGAACTCCTAGACACACATTTACACAACCATTTGCCAGTAAGAAACAAACCTAACAAGATGTTTGGTTGCTGGATCTTGTAGTTAATGATACCATTTTTTGTTCTGACCTACTTAACAACACTTACTGTTTACCAAGACTTGAAGAGATTAGTCATCATTTCAGATTACCCAGCGGGAAAGCATTTATAAAGTTTTGTGAGTTTTCTATAACTTGTTTATCTTTTATTTCCAAATATCGAAATTCCTAAACTGTGCAGAAACCAAACCACAGGTAACCAAGACTATGTATTATTTTTCCAGTTGATCTTTTTTCAATATTTTTGGTTATAAAATTATGATATAAATGTGTGGACATTCAAATCTAATGCTTTCTGCAAATTTAGAACACGTTTTATTACAAAAGCAATACAAGTTTGTTATAGAAATATTAAAAAATAAATTAGTAAAATAAATAAATAAAAATTTAAAAACTATAGGTCTATTTGCTAACCCTGTAGTATATCCTTCCAGAATTTTTATGAACCCATCTGTCTCTACCTCCTTATTGTGTTTTATTTTATTTTGTAAGCCTTATTATAACCTGACATATATTGTGCATTTATTTGCTTTATTATCTGTTGCCTCTTTTTCCCACCAGGATGAAAGCCTCTTACCACTTCTGTTCACTATGAATGCCCTCGGCCTCACAGTGTCTGACATACTATATTAGGAGTTCATAAAGATTTAATGAAAGAATGAATAGTTGGTACGCACTAAATATTTGAAAAACTGAAAGCCAATAAGTCCAAGCCAAACTGCCCAGAGTTGGGGAAATGGTAAGTTGATTGGAAAACCCTTCTTTTCTACTTTATTATTCTTTATTCCATCTGCTATTGGCTAAATTGGTACATTACTTTTGGCTTGAACTCCGTAAATTTAGCAATAGGCATCTATACAGTTCATTTACATTATATGAAATATTGTGCAAGTTTGGGTTTGGTGGGAAGTGAGAGATCAATGTGGAGGGTGCAAGAATGGGAAAAGCCACTGTGGAGCACACACATATGCCATGCTACGCCCCAGTGGTGGTGCCTGGACTGACCCACACACTCTTGGGCTCTCTAGGTCTCCCCCTGCACTGTCAGGAGGACACACAGCAACTGTCTCTTGCCCAAACCCAAAGAGAAAAGTGAGGAAGCCAAGTAACTTCCGCAGTAACTGAAGAAAGGAAGATAATATAAGCCCTTTTACTTTTTTTTTTATCCAACATCTGGACATTTTTTACCAGTTTCCCATTCACAGAGAAAAAGTGGTCAAGGAATTATGTCTTGATTTAATAAAGATCCACCATGTCATTAATAAGACAATGCCTCTTTCTAGTAATGCAAAATATTTTAAATCTGATCTCATTATTCCCTTTAATTCTTTTTGTGAGAATATAAAAACAATTCTAGAGTGTACCATTTTATAGGATGTCAGGGGAGTGATAGAGACCAGACTTTTTAATAACTTTTTTTGGAACATTTTGAACTTACAGAAAAGAATGATAGTCCCTTACTAATCCATAAGAAGAGAAGCAGTCCAATGCAAAACTGAGAAAAGATATGAGCAGACACTTCACCAAATAAGATACATGAGTGGTAAATAAGCACATGAAAAGATGCTAGCCATCATTAATCATTACTGCTAATCCACAATAAGATGCCCCTACACTTCTATCAGAATGACTAACATCAAACAGACCGACAACGCCTACTGTCTGTGAGGCTGTGAAGAAATAAGAGCCCCGCCCCCCGCATACATTAGTGGTGAGAATGCAGCAAAAAGCAAAATGATACAATCTCTTTGGAAAATGGTTTGGCATTAAAGAACTAAACATATACCTACAATATGACCCAGAAGTTTCACTCATAATTACCTACCCAAGAGAAACAAAAAATATATCTCCACATAAAGACTTGTAGGTGGGTGTTCATAACAGCATTACTTATAATAATAAAACTAAAAACAATCCAAGTGTCAATGAACAATGAGTAAACAAGAAGTGATATATTCATATAATGAAATACTATTCCACAGTAAAAAGGGAATAAACTATTGACATCTGCTACAACATCGATGACTTTAATAATCCTACACTGATTAAAGCAGTCAGGTACAAAGAATCACATATTGAATGATTGCATTTACATAAAATGTCTAGTAAACTATAAATTTACTATAACACTTAAAACTGGTGAATTTTGTGAAATGTAAATTATATTCTAATAAAGCTGCTTTTACAAATGGGAACATATTCCAGATATGATCTGTTCTGTGCTTTCTTTCTACTCAAAACTATAACCTGAGGAGAGTTTCAGATCAGTATAGTAGCTGTTCCTCTCTTGTTAGTGGTTGTTAATGTGTCATTTTTATGGCTGTGCCAAAATTTAAACAAATTAGATAGCCATGCCAACAAAAAGAAATGCTCCTATCCCCATTTAGTCCAGAGGACTTGGAGATATTTAGCTTCTGCAGTGCTCAGATTTAAAGTTTCCTCCTTTCATGCCTTAAAATCTCTGAAGTACCTGTAATCAGATGCTAACAGTGCCCTACCTGTGTCTCTCAGCAGCCACCATTCCCATACATGGCAAGGGTTTCTCACTGCAATTCCTCATGGCAGGAGCACACTTGACTCATTCACGGGGAGACCAGAAGACCAAGAATTTACAGTTCCTTGCCAATGATGGATAGGAGCTGGTGGATAAATACCCCGGCTTCCTGACTCCTTAAGTGAAGCAGCTCTGAGGTGAGCTCAACACCATCTTCCAGAGCTCCTCAGATGCCCACAGTGGTAACTTGCTCATTACTACAATTGCTTCCCCTTCCCTATCTCATTTCCCCACTCCCCCAACATTTTTCCTAGAATCATCTACCAAATAAATTATTTGAATCTAAATCTTTGTTTCAGGGTCTACTTTTGAGGGGACCCCAAAATAAATTGCCACCAAGAAGCAATACTTATTGATAACTCATAGCTTCTGGAACTTACTGCTCGATCTTTGTGCATTTATAAAGATGGAAAGAGGCCATCAAGTCGATAGGAAATCAACAGGACTAATACGGGACAGGCCTTCATTAGTGGGTGAATCAGAATGTTCTACTGGAACAACAAAGGTGCCATCGTTAAGATGCTAGCATCAAGGTCTGTGTTCACTTGCTTGCTTGGCCAATGCTACGACACAGTATAAATAACTTACAAGTGTTTGGAAAGAAATTGACTCGTTTGAGCCTTAAGTTTCTTCCAGAGACCACACGGCCAAGAACACCCTTAGCGTATGCTTTATGACTTATCACTTACAAAAAGCATAAAAACTGCAAGTCTTTTCCATGCTAACTTGGAAAAGTCCTGTAAATTTATGGCTGCAAATTCCACCCAACATAAAAGCTTTGCCTCATCTCCTTCCAGCTGAACTGCATGTATGCCAGATGAGAGAGCCAAGGTACTAAGAGAAGCAAAGAAATGCTATTTTTGCAGCATTCACATCCTTCTCCTAAAATGTAGCAAAATATACACATCAATGCAATTGACAATTTATTTATCTCACTTGCTGTACATGTTTCATTATGATAAGCTTGAGCAACTGGTATGCACAAATGCCAAGTCTTACCATTTTAGGCAGCTGCCAAGGTGGTAACAAGTTGTCACTGTGGGAGGAACAAGCTCAACAGCTCCAGACACTTTTGATTCCACTGTGAACAAAGCTGTGGTCCCTGATAAGGCAGCAATCCCCAGCTGAGGTCTGAGTTACAAAGAGGTTTGAAAACCTAAGGGCGTACAGCTTTTAATAACTATGTCACCTCTCATTGACAACAAGTTAGAATAGAGTATCATTAAAGAGCTGGAAATATGCCCAAAGTGATAACTAAAACTGGCATTGGCAAAGGCTTTTAAATTTCACATTGTATTTGCCCAATTTGGCAGAAGTCAGAGGAAGCACAGCCTCTTTGATCCTAAGCCACAGCTAATAATAGGAACTTCCCCAGTGAAGTCAAATACACCTCTTTGCCCCCTGGCCTGTGTTTGACCATGTGACATACTCTGGTCATTGCAATAATGCAGAAGTGTCAGTTAAGTAGCTTCCTGGACCTGACCAGGTGGTGGCTTAGTGGATAGAATGTCAACCCAGGTTAGAAACCCCAAGGTTGCCAGCTTGAGCCCGGGGTTGCTGGCTTGAGCATGAGATCATAGACATGACCCATGGTCACTGGTTTGATCCCAAAGGTCGCTGGCTTGAAGTGCAAGGTTGCTGGCTTAAACTCAAGGCCTCTAGCTTGGGCAAGGGGGTCACCAGCTCAGTTTTAGTTACTTGGTCAAGGCACATATGAGAAAGCAATCAATGAACAACTAAGGTGCCACAATGAAGAATTGATGCTTCTCATCTCTCTCCCTTCCTGTGTGTCTGTCCCTATGTAACCCTCTCTCTATTTCTCTCTCTGTCTTTGTCACAAAAAATAAAAAATCAAAAAATAAAGAGCCTCATGACCTCACTAAAAATACTCCAACTTCTGTATCTCTTGGTGAAACAATTCCAGGATGTAGCCTATCCAGATTGTCACAGATCCCAGTAAGATTGAGCTCCATTGTCCACAGTGATCTCCAGAAATCACTGCCCATACAGATACCTGAACCCTACTTCTTGACCCACTCTAAGACACAGCTCATTTTTACAAATAACACTCATCAAGCATTCAATATGCCAGGCACTGTGACACATAGACGACTTCACTTCTCTGTACCTCAGTTTTCTCACCTATAAAACGGAGACAAAAACAGTGCTGTTGTGAGAATAGAACATGTAAGGTGCATAGGACAGGGCCCAAGTTATATAGCAAGCTTTCAATAAATGCTGCTATTTTCAAGAAATATTTGCTTCTCCTTATGATTATCAGGCTTCTAAACTGCATCTGTTAGTGTTGGAAAGAATGCAGTAAATGAAGAAAAAAAGATAATGAAGAGAGAAAGAATTAATTTCATCTTCAGAGAACCACTTTAAAATCTCAGTCAGCTGATGGCATGATGGCAGCACCAGCCTTTAACCAAACAGTGAAAAGGAAGACAGAAGCTACAATGAAGTATCCTTCCTTTACTATTTAGTTAGGGAGGGAGTAGACAGCTGAGAACTGGAGGAGAGAAAGGAAGGCCATGCAGTGGGAGGAGCCACCTGGTGGGAGGAGCCGGTGGTGTTGTGCTCCTTGGTGGAGGGCACTAGGCCTGGGCGGGATTTTCAGAGGAACTCCCCTAAGTAATCTTTCAAATGAGCTCAGCAGGGGCCAAGGATTTGTGAGACAGCATAGGGACCTGACCCGGGTTCCTAAGGACATCAGACAAGAAAAAACCCTGCAGAGCTGGCGCCACCAGGCAGCCCTGCCACAAGCCCGAGGACACCAGGTGGCCAGAAAACACACAGATAAACCAACCACAAGAATGAAACCATCCCTCCACTTCCTAGGAAAAATATCAGTATCTTATCTCCCTTCTAACCACTCACTCTCCAGCAGATGTTGAAACCACTATTTCACAAGCACAGTTGATCAAGGTTGGCCAATATACGACCTGGTAGGGTGGCAGTAATAAGCAACGCTGACCTCTTGCTCCCACTGCCCATAGGCACAGAGATAGTTGCCAAGCAACCCCACGGAAGTTGGAAATAACCCCTCCCTGACACGGAAATTTCCACTGGAGAACTCTTCACAAGCCTGCCTTTTTCACAAGCCTGCTTTTTCACACAAGTTAGCTTGGTCTCCAGCTTATAAAAGTAGCCAAGCAGAGCCAGCACTTGGGTTTGGAAGACCTTATTTTCTTCTGAGTTGCCTCCATTGTGCTTGAGCATAAGCTTACTAACATCTGTCTGGAAATTTCTCAGGGATTTCTTCTAGATTTCTGTGTGGGGAACCTAAGAACCCCAAATACCAGTGACACTTGGGTCTGGTGGGTGGAGGATTAGGCTTGCACCAGACACTCTCAGAACCCACCTTGGGGTATCGTGAAATAGGGCACTCAAATCTGACCTGTGGGGAACCTCATGACTCAGCGGTAAAAAAGATGGGTCACCCAGTTGGGGTTATCAGTTACCCACTCTAATGATCCAGGGGAAGGTGGGGACTTCCCACAGCTAGTTGCTTCTTAGTGAGGGCTGATGAGTTCTTTGTGGTGATGTCATCGCATCAGTCCTGCCTTTCCAACACTCCTCAGATCACCATACAAACTGTGGCAGCAGGGGGCGGGGCTAAACCCCATT
Source organism: Rhynchonycteris naso (assembly GCA_037038555.1). Classification (NCBI taxonomy): domain Eukaryota; kingdom Metazoa; phylum Chordata; class Mammalia; order Chiroptera; family Emballonuridae; genus Rhynchonycteris; species Rhynchonycteris naso. The sequence continues at coordinate 130,402,158 of CM073001.1, forward strand.
TGCTCTGATGATACCCAGTTGGCAGCCATTTCTGGCCAACCCGCAGGCCACATTAGTGTGGGAGAGTGCAGGGCTGTGCACTGTGAGGCAGTCACACAGCCCTGCCTCAAACTCTGCTTTTGCCACTGCCTGTGTGGTCAAGGGCAAGTTATTTAACCACATAGGGCTCAGTTTCCCTGCCTGTAAAGTGGGGATCATGATACTCTGTTTCAGGGCTACTGTGATGATGAAATGTGACAATGAATGCAGTGATAGTGTCAGGCGGCCAAGTGTTCGTTTTCCTGAAAATCTATGGAAAAAAAAATGACACAGGAGACAGACCATTGGACCTTTCCCCTGCTGCTTTGATGCTCCCTTAACTCTTACAGCAAACAAAACCCATCACACAAATTATGTGGAACTTGAGGATTCAGGGGCAGGAAGTAAATAGAACAAATGTTATTATTTCAGGTTTGTGGAATGCGTGGTCTCTTTCTTCTGATATTGATGCAAAGTGGCTGCTTTGTGCTTAACCCCCTTGTAAAGCCAGTAGCCAATGGCCACCATCATAGCCGCCTGGCCCGTGCAGGTTCAGGTTTGATTCAGACAGACGGTAATGAAACAACAGAGCCAAGAACTGGTGGGCCATCATCTTTATCTTGGCTTGCACCCGGCGGGCAAGAAATACACACAGTGGGAAAACAATTCCCTTTCCAATCAGGGCTCCCAAAGCGACTGACTTATCCGAGTTTCCTAGAATCAAAAGTTTTTAGCTCACCAGCCTTATTCACCTCTGTTCCCCATCTCCTTCTCTCTGCACAAACTGGCTTCTCTTTCAGCATTCAGCCATTTTGGCTACTTCTTCTCTCCTCCATGTGGCCTTTCTCTGCTCTCCCTCCATGGGCTCTTCCTAGAACGTAATCACTCTTCCCTGGAACAATATGATCTCTCTTCCTTTTAAAACCTTTTGGCGTGAAAGTCCTCCACCAACACACATTAATATAATCACGTCTATCCCAAGCAAGAAGGACAATTAATATCATCACCTGGGCAACGGGCTTCCACGGGGGCAGCACCATCTTTAACAAAGTGAGCATAATATATTTTATCTGCCCAACACCCCTGCTCTGCCCGCCATGCCCTCCAGGTCTGCCACCGTCAGCTGAAAATGGGAGAGAAAATACCGTAATAGTAAATGAAAAGCTACTCTTTCCTACCAACTATCCACCTGGTGCTCTGCCACCATCCACACCCCATCATTTCAATCCCCCTTTCACAAGCTGAGTCGGATAGAGGACAGGAAAATTGCCCATGACTCCTCTATTCCCTGTCCACCTCATCCTCTGCTTGTTGCTCTCTTTTCTCCATCCAGTTCCAGTTTTCTTTTGAGTTATAAGTCATGCAAATGGTTTCCTTTCCACCATCTCCATTGCAATGTTAATTTCCTCAGTACAATATTTGCATTTTACTTGGTGTTGCAGGTTGCAAAGATAGCCCTCCCTGTCTGCCTGCTCTTTGCAAGGTGGCTTTGCAACTCTTCCCACCAAGGTTTATTCCTCTTAGAGATGACTCTATCTCAATAAAGATGAATCTCTTTCTAATCTTGAATCTGGACTGGCTTATTTATGACTTGCTTTGGCCAATAGAATGTACTAGAAGTGCACCCACAGAGTTATGCTCAAGCGTTAGGCCCAGGAAGCTGTGCATGGTCACTCCCTTGAAGCCTGACTAGCCTGCTGGAGGAGAACAGACATGTGGAGTTGAGGGAGTCACCCCACAGAGGTCATCCTCGACCAGTCAGCTCCCGGGCAACCTGGAAACTGATTGAAGACTTGAGTGTCAGTCTGGCTGACCTAGCTAGACCAGCTGAACCCAGCCCGAACTGGCAACCTGCAGAATCATGAACTAAATAAATGGCTTTTATTTGAAACTACTAAGTTTTGGAGTGGTTCATTAGGCAGAAAAAGCTAACGGGTATATTAAGCAATAAAAAATATAATTACAGAATTAAACTTATCAAATCTTTTGCCTGAGAAGAATAAAAATGTATTTATCCTTCTCAATTAAAAAAAAAGTTCATATGCTGGTTCTCCTGCTAGACCCGTGATTATTGGAGCCTTACACTCCAATAATCTCCAACACTATGCACATGGCAAATATTGGACATTCTGAGCAATGTCAAGTAAATGTGGTTCAGAGTTCTCAAGCAGCAGCCGAAACAGGTACATGCATACACAAGTACCACCAATCCTATGGCAAAGGCTGACCAGAATGAAAGCAGAAGTTACACAGGTCATTTTTCAACATTCATGCCAAAGTCAGTTCTCCAACTGCACATGTGAAAATATTTTCCACTTGGATAACAACCTAGTGAAAACAGTATCTCAGGGCCCTACCAGTTCCTGTCATTATTTAGTTTACTGCTGCATTTCATTGAAGTTACTTAGTGATAAAAGTCATACACAAAGATGTTTTAGCCAACAGGAAAGACAGAGGAAGTGAAGAAGCCTCTGACCTCAAAAGACAAAACTTTAGCACCAAGATAAGACTCATGCCCAGAATTTCTCACTTCTTTATCCTATCATCATCATTCTCAAGAAAATTTACATATAATGCTCTTCGATATTTGATTTGCATTTATTCACTGTCTGCCACAGGTTAGAGTCTGTGCTAGAAGAAATGAGGAACACCAGACACGGACCACGCCCTGACCTCAAGGAGCCTGAAGTCAAACAAGAACTAGAGACACTGATAATACAGATGCATTCAACTGCACAAATGATCATTACTTTGCACAACGTGAAAAAAAGTATCTTCTGTAAACTGAACATAAACCATGGATTCTAAGCTTACAGGGAGAAAACAGACAGATTCTCAAGAGAATTGTGTTTAAGCCAGTATGAGCAGCATTGATCTAGAGCTCCAATTCAGGAAACAGAGTCACCACAGACTATATAAAGCTAGTTCTCCAAAGTTACTCTCTTCTTGTCCTCTTATTCCAAATGGGTTTGCTTTCTCTAAGAGCAGTTATGTCTGAAGGGCAGCAAAGTTCCCAGTTCCTGATCCAGAAGGAGTGGATAGTTGGAACAGAAGTGGATCTCATAAGCTTGGCGTCAGGGAGCTCTGGGTTCAAATCCCATGTCTTTGTATGGCCTCCATTCTCATACTTGTAAATGAGTGTAATGACATCTACCTTGAGAGGTGTTGCACTGAGTTTAAATGAGATCACTCAAAACAATGACAAAGTTTATTTTGTTCCTGAATCTGCTGTGGGGGCAGGGCTCAGCAGGGTGGTTAATTAAGGCCAGCTTGTTCCAGCTCCATTGAGCATCAATGGGGGTGCAGTTCCAGAGCTAGGGGCTGTAGCCTTCAAAGTCTCACTCATAGGTCAGTGGGACTTAGGTGGGGCATCAACTGCAATATCTCCACATGGCCCTTCTGTTGGGCCTGGGCTTCCTCACATCCTGGGGGTTGGTCCCGAGGGAATGAAAGAGCCAGGTGGACACCACGTTACCTTCACTGATCTCCATTTTGAAGTCACTCAGTGTCACTTCTGCTGCATTTTCTCTATCAAGGCAGTCTCTGATCTACCCAGATTCCTCCAAGGGATAAAAAAGTAAACTTCCCGACTTGAGGGGGTATGGGAAGGTTCTGGAAGACCATCAATGTTGCTGTGGCCATATTTGAAAAATATGATCTGTCCCAGTGACCTATACTGATACCCTTTCATGCTAATTCTCTTTCAATGTGAAGATGTATGATTATATGGGAAAAAAAAGATAAAATTTGGGGACAAGACTAAAGTAGAAAATGTATAAGAAAGGGAGAAAGAAGAGTAAGGCTTTTATGTTGGGACAGGACCCCACAATCATGATTGTCCTATCTCAGTAATCGACCAAGTTCTTTGTGCCCTCTGGTACCCCTATGTCTAAGATGTGGGCAGTAGCAGTGCCTATCTTCACGGTGCTACTGTGAGGATTTGAAGAATTAATCCATTAAAAAGTGCTTAGAGCCATGCCTGTCATACAGTGCTCCATAAATGTGAGCAGTTATATTTTATGCTCTTGGGGCACCTGAGCTTTCCTGATCTTGGCTTGACCCTGTGGCCAACACATTATAAACTGAAACCTTCAGAAAACCTGGAAATAGGTAAGCATCTGGCCCTCTGAAGAGAAAAGTCACATCCACACCAACACAATCTAGCTAGAGCACACAGTATTCCCATCTTAACTGAATAGTGTGGTTTTATAATCTTGTTGTTACTTACCCTTCAGGCCAGCATCTCTTCTCCCCTCCCAGTTTAGTCCAGCCACAACCTCCCCAGCATCGTAAAGGGATGGCACGTTTTATCTTCTCCAGTAGAAGTTCAGAAGTCCGGATCTCTTGTGTCCATCTACAACACAAAGAATCAAACATTTAGAGTTTGTTAAACATCTTTAAAAAATACTGTAAACACTCACCCAGGGAACTTGCCTCCTCCCTTGGCTCTGGGAGGAGGCACTGATACAATAGATGGAGCACAATGAGTGGCCTGTCCATACCATTCTGCTCCCTCATGCCCATCTCTGGGCCAGGTAACTTGAAGAGGTAACTGAAATTCTTTACTAGAATGTTCTCTGAATCCCTATGCCAATGCTCAGATTAGTAAAACATCAAATAATCTTCCACTTAAAAAAAAAGAACTAATTAGCAATGACTAGTCAATCAGTATTTCCTATCAATTAAGTAATAATCTGTTTATTTATTTATTTTTTTGTGACAGAGACAGAGAGAGATAAAGAGAGGGAAACATAGGGATAGACAGATAGGAAGGGTAAGAGATGAGAAGCATCAATTCTTCGTTGCGGCACCTTAGTTGTTCATTGATTGCTTTCTCATATGTGCCTTGATGGGGGGGGGGCTACAGTAGACAGAGTGACTCCTTGGTCAAGCCAGTGACCTTGGGCTCAAGTGGTGAGCTTTGCTCAAACCAGATGAGCCCACGCTCAAGCTGGCAACCTCAGGGTTTCGAACCCGGGTCCTCCATGTCCCAGTCTGGAGCTCTATCTTCTGCGTCACCGCCTGGTCAGGCTGTTTATTTCCTTACCCCTTGCATCAAAATAGTGCATACAAATTCAAACATTCCTTTAATCTTCCAGTCTAGGATTTAGAGATAGAATTAACCTAAATATGAAACTACCAAATTTTCCCCATTTCATTTTTTGCATCAAAACTATACCTTTTCAAAATTAAGTATATAAATGCAGTCACTTATCATTCAAAGAAACAGAAATCCAGCCTGACCAGGCAGTGGCACAGTGGATAGGGCACTGGACTGGGATACAGAGGACCCAGGTTTGAAACCCTGAGGTCACTGGCTTGAGTATGAGCTCACCAGCTTGAATGTGGGGTCACTGGCTTGAGCTTAGGATCATAGACATTACCTCATGGTCCCTGCCTTGAGCCCAAAGGTCACTGAGTTGAAGCCCAAGGTCTCTGGCTTGAGCCCAAGGTCACTGCCCATCCTCCTTAGCCCCGCCCCCATCAAGGTACATATGAGAAAGCAATCAACAAACAACTAAGATGTCACAATGAGAAATTCTCATCTCTCTTGCTTCCTGTCTGCCTGTCCCTATCTGTCCCTCTCTCTGCCTCTGTCACAAAAATAAAAATAATTAATAATAAAAAAAAGAAACAGAAAACCAATCACAAATATAATCAAAGCTCAAATTCCCTTTGACCATCATCACTAATATCTGTAGCTTGGATCCTTGAGGTGAACACTTTATAATTTGGGATTATATCTTTACAGTCTGTGAATTTGATTATTTAATCTCTCATATGTGTGTGTTTCTTTTCTAAATAAATATTTATTGGGTATCATCCTGCACCTTGTTTGTTTCATTCTCAGGATAGCTTATCAGACATTCCCACATTAGCATAAGATTATCTCATTTTTAAAAAACTTTCATTACTACTTCACAGTCTCAACTTCTCCATCAGGCTGTATAACCGAGCTCTGACTTCCTCCCTTGGTACTCCCGGTGTTAACACACATTCTACCCTTCCTTTATTCTCTAGATATGAATTTTTGGCCTGGAATATCCTCTCTGCCCTTTCGTATTTGAGAAGACTAGCTCTCAGATCTGGAGGCAACACACTTGGTCTTGAATCCCAGCTGAAAATTTCAAAGAAAGTACTTAACTTTTACTTCCTTGGATTCCCTATGTGTTAAGTGGGGTGGCTATACTAATACCTACTTCAAAGGGTTGTTCTAAAGATCAAGTACAATAATCCATGGAAAGCCTTGTTTCATTCCAGGGTACTTAGTAAATGCTCAATAAGTCACCTACATCAGTCATTGTCATCATCATCATCATCACCTTTGATTTTTTGCTTTTAATTTAAATCCCAATATCTTCTTAAATCAGATTTTCCTTTGAACTGCTATGTCACATGTAGATAGGATTACTAAAAGGAATCCCAATAAACTCTAAGCTCCATTCACATTACTTCACAATGTCTTCTCATTTTTGCTACTAGATAGAAAAGAAGTTGGGTTATTTACTGGTCTATTGCACTCAGGTGAGCGACAGTTACACAGAGCAAAGGGAGCCAGAAGCAAAGGAAGGTTATCTTTTCAAGGTATAAAAATTCTAGTGCTTCCTCCATTACATTGCTTATCATATAAAATAAGAATGAGAAAATAAAATAACTAAATACTTTATTCTCATGAATTTGTACAATTATACCAAGCAACATTATAAACTAAATAAGAACAAGAAAGTAAACATTACAATTAGAAGTAACAAGAGGGATCCAAGATGACAGCAGAGTAAGTAGAAGTTATGCTCACCGCCTCCCAGGTCCAAGATGGAATTGAAACTGAATTATAGAACAATCAACCTGAATAACCAACAGAAGACTAGCTGAACAGAATCTTATAATCAAGGATTTGCAAAAGAAGCCACATAAAGACTGGTAGGAAGGGCAGACATGCAAAACAAGCTGACCCCACAACCACATGAGGTGGCTGAAGAACCAGAGGGATAGCTCAGCTGAGAGGGTCTCCCCTGTGGAGTGAGGGATCTCAACACCATACCCAGAGCACCAGAGCTAGGAAGAGGAACCACATAATATCTGGCTATAAAAATCAGCTGGGATTTTGTCTGCCAGTGAAACTGAAGTCTGCTAGAAACTCTGGTGCCCTCTTAAAGGTTACCGTACACAAAATCTTGTTTGTGGCCAGTCATAATGGGTTCTGACAGAGTGAGAATGGGTCAGAGTAGACTAGAGTTCTGGGAGGACAGACTGGGCTGGGTGATTCCAGGCGAGAGTAGAAGGGACAGCCACCACAGTTCCTGTATTGAGTCTTAATCCCACACTGCCCACCAATGCCATCTTTTCCAGATCCAGTACTCCTTTCCATACCACAACATCCTGGAGGACAGCATTAGCCCCGCCCTCTCCACTTTGTCTATTCTCCCATGGGAGAACACGCCCTGCCCAAGAATCAGCTGCCTGGGCCCCTGGTGAATACTTTATTGGATGATTCTGAAAGAGCGAACCCAGGGAATGTCAGAGACTGAGTTGTGTGGCTCCAAAGTGGAAGCCACTTTCCCCTATGGCACACGGGCCTCATCAGTGCTGTCTCCCATGGGAGAAACACTGGCTCCACATTCCTACTTCAGGTAGCCCCAGCCTGCAGCACTCACACACAGCAAAGGAGTCAGCTGGCTATGGCCAGCATTGAACACAGGGGAAGACTCTCTCTGAAAGCTATCCAGGAAGTCTAGCAGAATCAGTGAGAGACTGAGTTGTGCGGCTATAGAGCAGACGTCATCTTTCCCTTGTACTTCTGACCAGTGCTACCATTCCAATGCAGAGCCCTCCCTTCATACAGTCAACTCTTGGTCTGTTTGGGTCTGATGAACTCCACTGGCCTCATCCTGACAACTCTTTGAGACCCTGCACTACCACAAACATCCAATAGCACTCTCTGGGTGGTCTTCTGGCTTTTGTATACTTTGAGACTTTTGATGACTGGCTTCAGTCCCAGTACTGGTACTAAATTTGATCTATATCAGTCTGGTGAACAAACTCACCTATACCATACTCACTGATAACATATCTCATGCAACTGGCATACAGCCAGAGGCTCTTTCAGTGACTGAGGTTAACAGGCAGGCAGAAATGGATCTCAAGGTACCTTGGACCTTTTGCTGACCTGCCCTTGGGGCCAGTGTTGGTGGAAGCCAGCCTTAGTTCACAGTTTGGCCCCCGCCCCCCAAACACAAACACAACCAGGCTCAGAAGAGGCAGCTACATACTGGATCACTCTGTAGCTCCAAACAAGTAGCCCAGGACCAGTCACAGGAATCTCTTGACATTCACCTGTACTGGAGTCCTTCCCAAGAGGTTCCAGGACCAATATACATGGTTGCAGGGTTCAGACCACATCAGAGGACAACTCAATTATCTCCACAAGCAGCACATTTAAAGGGAAATCTCAACAGGCACCAGACAGTGCCCTCACCTGGTGAAGGAAAAAGACACAATTCCAGGGAATACAGATAGTCATAAACAAGATGAACCCAAAAATGTTCACACAAGACACATAATAATAAAAGTGGGGAAGGTTAAATAAAGACAAAGAGAGAATCTTAACAGGAGCAAGAGAAAGACAACTAATTGCTAAAAGGGAGCTCCCATAAGACTGTCAGCTTATTTCTCAACAGAAACAATTCAGGCCAAAAGGGACTGATCCAAAATATTCAGTATTGAAAAGCAAGAACCTACAATCAAAACCATTCTACCAGCTGGGCTATCATTTGAAATTGAAGAAGAAATAAAGAACTTCCCAGATAAGAAAAAGCTAAAAGAGTTAATTACCACTAAACTAGTATAATAAGAAATGTTAAAGAGACTTCTTTAATAGAAAAAAAGAGAAAAAAGAAGGCACAATCCAACATGAGGATATCATCTCTGTAAATATTTATTTGCTCAACATAGGAATGTCTAAATATATAGAGTAATGGACGTAAAGAAAGTGATAAAGAGTAATACAGTCATAGTAGGGGCATTACCAGTTATATGATACTGTATCTAGCAAACACTAAAGATTCCATTTAAAACAATCTAGTAAAGTTAAATAAATTAATTCAGTAAAGTGGAAGAATACAAAATAATTTCTGAAATTTTCTGTATTTTTATATGCCAATAATAACTATCAAAAAGGGAAACTAAGAAAACAATGCAATTTATAATTACATAAAAAAATAAATAAAATACCTGAAATAAATTTAACCAAGAAGGTGAGAGACTGTGCTCAAAAAATTACAAGAAAATAAAAGAAACTGAAGAAGATACAAATAAATGGAAGCAAATACCATGCTCATGGATAGGAAGATTTAATATTATTAAAATGTTCATACTACTCATAGCAATATATAGATTCAACACAATACCTATCAAGATAACAAAGCCATATTTCACAGACCTAGAACAAATATCCAAAAATTTATATAGAACCCCCTAAAACCCCAAATAGGCACAGTAATACTGAGAAAGAAGAAAAAAGTTGGAGGTTTCACACAACCTCCAAATTACACTACAAGGCCATAGTAATTAAAACAGTACTGGCATTAAAACAAACATACAGATCAATTGAACAGAAGGAAGAGCCCAGAAATAAACTCACACCTATATGGTCAAGTAATATTTGACAAAGGAGGCAAGAGAACGTACAATGATTTAAAGATTGTCTATTCAACACATGGTGTTGGGAAAATTGGACAGGCATATGCCAAAAAATAAAACTAGACCACCTTCTTACACCAAACACAAGAAAAAACTCAAAATGGATTCCCGACTTAAATGTAAGACTTAAAAGCATGAAATTCCTACAAGAAAACATGGGCAGTAAAATCACTCCCATTTATTTCAGTAATATTTTTTTCCTGATATATCTCCATGGATGAAGGAAACAAGAGAAAAAAAATAAACAAATAGTAATACATCAAACTAAAAATATTTGCACAGCAAAGGACACCACCAACTAAACAAAAAGACAATCTATTGAATGGAAATAGATATTCTCTAGTGATACATCTGAAAAGGGTTAATATCCAAAATTTGTAAAGCACTACCCAAAACAAGACAACACAAAACAAAACAAACAAACAAAACCAAGAAACCAATCCAATTAAAAAATGGACAGAGGATCTGAGTAGACACTTCTCAAAAGAGAACATACAGATAACCAATACATACATGAAAATGCTCAAGCTCATTCATTGTCAGAGAAATGCAAGTTAAAACCAGAGTGAGATCATTCTCTCACATGTATCAGAATAGCTTTCATCAATAAAGCCACAAACAAAAAGTATTGGCAAAGATGTGGAGAAAAAACCCTCCTGCACTGTTGGTAAGAATGCAGATTGGTGCCGCCACTATGGAAAACATTATGGGGGGTCCTCAAAAAATTAAAATATGAAACCACCTTATGACCTACTGATTTCACGTCTGGGTATATATTCAAAGAAACCGGCAACAGTAATTTGAAAGACTATATGCACTCCTACATTTATTGCAGCATTGTTTACTATAGCCAGATATGGAAGCAACACAAGTGCCCATTAATAGATGATTGGATAATACAGAAGTGGTACATATACACAATGGATGATTACTTGGCCATGAAAAGGATGAAATCTTACCATTTGTGGCAGCATGGATGAACCTAGAGGGTAGAATGCTAAATGAAATAAATCAGAGAAAAACAAATGCCACATGATTTCACTTCAATGTGGAATCTAAAACACACAAAAAATGAACAAACACAACTGAAAAGACTCACTGACATAGAGAATGGGCTGGTGGTTGTCAGGGAGGAATGGGGTTGGGAAACTGGGTTAACTAGGTAAAGGAATTAGGAAGTACAGATTGGCAGTTACCAAACAGTCATAGCAGTATAAAAGTATAGCATAGGGAATCCAGTCAATAATATTGTAATAACTGTATATTCTGCCAGGTGGGTTGGGCACTGTCATGTTGGAGGGATCACTTTGTAAAGTGTATGATTATCTATGCCGTACACCTGAAACTAATACAAAGTAATATATTTTTTTAAATAAAAATAAAATATCCTTTGAAAAAAAGTGATGTCAAAGGAAAACCTTATTATTTTCCTTTAAGCGTCTCTGACAGACTTCTTAAGTGTTCTTGAACATTTTTACATAGAAAAGGAAAGATTTGTACAGTTATTTAGTATTCCACGGATTATTTTTGATTTACTTAGTTGTGAATATTCTGTTCTATATTTTAAACCTACAGCACTGTTTTTCTATTTTAAGTTCATATTTTCCTCAGCTCACCAAAAATGATCAATATAAAGGACTGACATAGAAGAGAAAAAGAAGTAACAAGCCTATTTTCATATATCATGAGGCTGTGCTGAAACTAAGTCACTCCTTGAAAAATGAATGTGGTGAAGTCGCATCTTCTGTGAAGGGAAGGGCTAAAGTAAGAGAACAAATCAGGAATTGTCCTTAGACTTAATCTGCTGTATTGAGAGGCACCCACGACAAGACCACCTGGGAAAACAGGAGATGGCGGTGTCCCGCTCACACAATTCTGATTATTTCAGTCTCTCTTCTACTCTCTGAATTCTCCCTCCACGTGTCTCTACCAACTGCTGTGCAGCTTTCATTCACTCTCCCCACTAGACTGTACTTGGTCTTCACTTGGGGAAAAGACATTGTGCACGTCCTCAGTCCCTCTGCTGCTTCCTCATATCCTGCAACCATTCCAATCTGTGGGATGACTTGGTCCCAAGGCAAATTAAATGAACACAAACCAAAGGCAGGCACTGAAATGACCTGGCAGAACTTGGTTACAAGGTTCACATTGTCAGGGGCTCACGCTTGCGACTGCACACCTGAGAACTTTTTTCAAACCCATGCCCAGGACACACCTCAAATCAATTACAGCAGAATTTCTGGGGATGGGACCTATGTAGCTCTATTTTCAAGCCCACTGGGGTGATTCCAGTGTGCAGCAAAGGTTGAGAACCAGTGACCTAGGGATGATTGGCTTTCAAACTCTTTTAACTTTTGCTTAGAGTAATACATACATTTCACATCCTGACCCATCCCAAAACACACAAATACAAAGCAAAAACAAACATTATATATATACTATACTTAAGTCTTACTTTTAGCTACACTATCTGATGTTTTCCATTCCACTCACAGACCACTAGGAGGGTCATGGCCCACAGTTTGAAAAACACTGCCTTAGATGAACCAGAATATAGTTAAGTGAATTATTAAATATTATCCTTGAAATAAAAAACACATTTCAAAAATTTTTAAAGAGAGTTTTTGAGCCTGAGAAAATAAGTCCACACTTACACAGAGGCCCGCTTTGAAAAGCCTTATTATACTCTTGAGTCTTTCATTTTACAAAACAAGAAAGGTCAGACTTATGCATACATTCCCTCTTGTGTGCACACATGATGGTGTGTGCTGAGCTTTGCCCATTAGCCATTACTTCATATCTATATTATCACACAACATTTGTCTCTGAACAATCCTTAAACAATGGCATGTGCATGTCTAAACTTAGAGCTCTCAAACTCTTAATTTTTCCCTGTCCATGCACCATGGGCATCATACTGTGTGATCCTGAAGCTGGTGTGTGCACTGATACTTGTTAACTGAGTTTTAGCATTCTGGCCTACATTACCAGTTTAGCTTTAAAATAAAATAAAAAGATAGTACGCTAGGGAGGCCGATAAGCACATCTGGTCCTTCAAAGGAGGGGGTTTGCCATCTCTAGCAGTCTCTCAATAGTTACCCTGCTTCTAACAAACTCTAGTTTTAGGTATCCGGCGTTCTTCCCGCATGGGAAAAACAGAATTCAACGTTGTTGCCAATTTTTACTAATGTTGCTGCAGTCGCATCCTTAAGTGTTTAAGACAAAGGTTTTCCTGAGCGCCCATGGGGGAAAAAACCCACCAAGTGAAATGTTATTAGTCAACTTCCAAAGGAATTTTGACTTTGAAAAATACAGTAACTAGCCAAACCCAAACCAACCAAAAGAGATGCTAAACTGAGCTTATAGTTGACATATGACATATGTTATAAAATCTTACATAAAACACCAGCACCATAAAGACTATGTCTTTATCTAAGAAATATGATTGTATATTAAGAAGAGCAGTGACGGACCAAGGCTTCCCGTTGGTCAGGCTGAATTGAAGCAGCTGGAATGACTGGGCATGCAGTCTGAACCTTGCTGGACTGGCCTCACAGCGTGTGGACACAAGAAGCATTTCCTCAGCAGGAGCATCTGTTTTCAGTTTGGTTATTAAACTTTAACATGGTTGTGCTCCTAAGAGAAATGCAAATCCATTTCAAATATATTGGTTTCTAAGCAAACTAAAATTTCTTTAGGGTATAGTAAAGTTTTTCATTTTTTTTTCTTTTTCTTTTTATGAGAAAAAGAGAGACATGAAAGAAGAGAGATGAGAAGCATCAACTCATAGTTGTGTCACTTTAGTTGTTCATTGATTGTTTCTCATACATGCCTTGACTGGGGGCTCAAGCCCAGTCAGTGACCCCCTTGCTTAAACCAGAGACCTTGGCCTGACCTGTGGTGGTGCAGTGGATAAAGTGTCGACCTGGGAACACTGAGGTCGCCAGTTCAAAACCCTGCACTGGTCTGGTCAAGACACATATGGGAGTTGATGCTTCCAGCTCCTCCCCCCTTTCTCTCTCTCTCTCTCTCTCTCTCCCGCTCTCTCTCTCTGTGTCTCCTCTCTAAAATGAGTAAAATAAAAAGAAATTTTAAAAAAATACAATAAAATTCAATCAATTAAAAAAAAACCCAAAAAACCAGAGACCTTGGCCTCAAGCCAGCAACCTTGGGCTTCAAGCCAGCGACCTTTGAGCTCAAGCCAGTGACAATGGAATCATGTCCATGATCTCACACTCAAGTCGGTGACCCTGAGCTCAACCTGATGAGTCCATGCTCAAGACAGATGAACCTGCGCTCAAGCTGGATGAGCCCGCATTCAAGTCAGATGAACCCATGCTCAAGCCAGTGATCCCAGGGGTTTTGAACCCCAGACCTCAGTGTCCCAGGTCCACACGTTATCCACTGTGCCATCGCTGGGCAGTCTTAAACTGTTTATAATCTTCACAATTTAAAATTATTGTGAATTTTCATTTAATTCCTTTATTGAAAAAATAACTAATGTATGAGAAGGTGTCTTGACCACAACTATTCATTAATTAAACAAATATTGATCGAGCATCTATTAGATGCACTGCATTGCGAGAAATACCATGTTTCCCCCAAAATAAGACAGTGTCTTATGTTAATTTTTGCTCCTAAAGACGTGCTAGGTCTTATTTTCAGGGGATGTCTTATTTTTCCATGAACAAGAATTCACATATATTGTTGAACAAGAAATCAACATTTATTAATATACTGTAGTCATGCCATCACAAACATCAGCATAACCAGCCAAACTCTGAATTCCATCAAGAATTTCTTGTGACTCTATTTTCATGTGCAACAATCTACCCTATTTCCCCGAAAATAAGACAGTATGATATTAATTTTTGCTCCTAAAGATGCACTAGGTCTTATTTTCATGGGAGGCCTTACATTTCTAAACATGAAAAAAATTGCACTAGGTTTTATTTTCGGGGGATGTCTTATTTTCAGGGAAACAGTAGTGAGTCACTATTTTCATGGTGAAGAGAAGAGGCTGTCAGCCAATGTTACCAACATTAGTAAATGTTAAAAAGAAAACATTGTTTCATAATCCTAGTAAGCTGGGAAATGTGGAGTTATAAGGACTAAAACATGTCTTTTTGTTGCAAGATTTCTATAGCCTTCATGTGAATATGAGGTAGAAGGGTTAAAGTAGTCCAGTGTCTCCCAAACTTCATTTTTTGTCTTTTTAGTTTATTGTATTGGGGAAAGGCACTGGAGAGAGAGTTACTATTATCAGAGTGAGACTGTCTATGGTTAGACCATGCAATACGGCAGCCACTAGCACTGGGTGGCTACTGATCACTTGAAATGTGGGAAATCTGAACTGAGATGCGTTGTGGTAGAAAATAAACACAACATGTTTTGAAGAATGAGTACACAAAATGTAAAATATCTTGTTAACATTTTTTGGCATTGATCACATGTTGAAATATTTTGATATATTGTAAACAGTAAAATCTATTATTAAAGTTAATTTGCATTATTTCTTTTAAATTTTAAATATAACTACTTGAAAATGTAAAATGCTGAATGTGTCACACATTATATTTCTGTTTGGCAGCATTGCTCTGTGGAAGAGCCCTCGAAGCCTCCTGATCGCTAGCAGCACATGGACATTGTCCTCTCCTTGGCTCGTGTGTCTGCTAGATTCTGAACACACACACACACACACACACACACACACACACACACACACACACACACACCCCTGCTAAGCCTAACAGACCCTACTCTCTGCTGCCACCTCCTGCTACAATCCTGGCCATTCTTAAGATCCATTTCAAATTATAACAGGTAATTGCTGACATTTATTAAGAATTGATTATAGAGCAGGCACTCTACTAAACACTTTCATGCAACTCCTTTAAGCTACCACACAGCAGCCTTATGAAGTGGGTGGCATTTTGATTCTCATTTTGTAGCAGAAAGAAGTGATGTATGTGACCTGCTTAGAACAGAAAGCTAGCAGAGCTGTGTTTGGTCCATCAGTCACCACTATCCCCACCTTTGTGTGTGTGTGTGTGAGACAGAGACAGAGAGAGGGACAGACAGGCAGGAAGGGAGAGAGATGAAAAGCATCAATTCTTCATTGTGGCTCCTTAGTCTCCTTAGTTGTTCACTAATTGCTTTCTCATATGTGCCTTGACCAGGAGGCTACAGCAGAGCAAGTGACCCTTGCTCAAGCCAGCGACCTTGTACTCAAGCCAGTGACCTTGGGCTTCAAGCCTGCAACCTTGGGCTCAGGCCAGCAAACATGGGGTCATGTCTATTTTCCCACACTCAAATCACCAAACCCCACGCTCAAGCTGATGAGCCCCTGCTCTAGCCAGATGAGCCTGCACTCAAGACGGCGACCTCAGGGTTTCAAACCTGGGTCCTCCGAGTTCCAGTCTGATGCTCTATCCACTGCACCACCACCTGGTCAGGCTCTACTGTCCCCACCTTTAACCCCCATGTGGGTCCTGCACTGCTCTCCAAGTCTGCTCTGAGCTCCCAGCCACATCCCCCTCACTCCTTTGAACCTCACTGCGCTTGGTTACTACGTCTTAGTTGATATACCTTTGCGCAGTGTGCAGTATTGCATTGTATTGTCACTATTTAGAATTTGTCTGACTCACAAAATCCCTGGGGACCAGGAGGAATTCTGCTCTTAATTAAATCTTCATTGAAAATTAGTCAGTATTGATTAATATAAGCAAGTTATATACTTGAATCTCCTCCTCTAAGCACCTTTTACAAATGTAGACTTTCACTGTTGAGTGAGAACTGGGGAAATCAGTATAAATTCCTGCTGACAGCTAGCTCCCAAAATGCAACACACAGGAGCAGCTGGAAACCCTCTGGAAGGCTCCCCTGTGCTGGTATTCCCAGGGCGGCTCTTCCACCCACAGAGTACAGGTTCTCTCTCCGTCAGTGCATACTGTCCAGCTGATGCTGTCTACTGCTCTGGCCTTGTCTCTGGAGGGGATCCTGCCCCCCTCCACCTACCCAAACAGGGAACATTGCCTACCGAGGAACTGGTGGAGGGAGCGAGGGGAGGATATGTGGAAGGAATTAAAATAGCAGTTACAGGTAATCCCAAACACGGACATTTGTGGTCAGTTTAGAAGACTCTTCACCCCTTACCTATTGTTTGATGAAATGGGCACTGTAGGAGCAGAATAAAGATCACCAGTTGAACTGATCAGTCATTCCAAATGCTGACTCTGCATGCGAGTAGTAACAGTCCCCAACCAGACATCTCCTGTTAACAGACTAGGAACACTTATTACTACCTGGTAATAGGAACGATAGTGCCTATGAAAAATACGGACTTAAATTGGTTACATACTGTATATTTTTTGTTCCGTCTGCAAATACTTTTGTGCAATGAAGATACAGTTTACTTTCAATTACTTTAAAAGGCAATTCTTGGTTAACTTCCCACAACCAATGACCTGTTTCTGCCTCCGCAGTCACGCTGCTGTGACTCTGTGACATCCCTCTCACTTCTGTGTAGTACTGTCGGAGGCAGGGCACGCTTCCTCTCCTGGTGGGTCACCTTTTACTCTTGTATTGTGCTTTCAAAGGACAAGCTAAGGATTTTGTTCACCTTCAACAATCTAAACCTAAACACTGTTTCTACAACTAGACTCTGACCTTTTCTTGAATGTTTAAGATTAAATAAGATCCACAAGATTGTTTTTGAGTCATTTCCTCATTTTAGAAACATCTTCTTTCAGACACAACAAGCATTTCTAGGAATTCAGATATAGCTGTGATAATGTTTTCAACCATTTTTATTTCTATTTCTATTTTTGTCCATTAAAGAAAGGGTCAAGTCCTTCACTGGTTTATTCATTTTAACAAACATTTACTGGATTTTATTCAAGGTCTAAGCGGGACAGTGCAGGGACACAAACAGGGCCCTGTTTTTTAGATGTGGACATCTGAAAAGGATGCAGAACATGAATGCAGTTTCAACTGGAGAAGTGCCAACGTGAGAGCATCAGAATGCTGGTTGGCCTGCGGGCCTGGGGATCAGAGTGGAAAGGCAGGCCAGGTAATGGCCGCAGTGTGAACCCAGGGAGCCTGTGAATTCTGTCTAGGGACGGGGTGCTTGGAGTAGGACCACTTAGGGTGAATAATGAAGATCTCAACTAGGGAACTATGGACTTGACCTAGGAAAGAAGGTGCCAGGCACAAGAGCTGTCACGAAGGAGACTGCACTGGATTGTGCTCTGTATGGAGAGGGGGCGTCAGATATGGTCACAGAGAGAAGAAGGAAGTTGGAATAAGGAACTGGTACAGGTGAGTGGGTGATTATTATTTTTAGATTAAGTTGAGTGTAATTTGAAAGTCCAACACTAATTTAAAAATTAACAGGAATAAAAAGAGAATTCTGTATCAGGATAAAAAGTCCCCTCCCTCAAAACCCACAGGCAGAAATAAGAGAATGAAGAGTGGTGATTAATAAGACTAAGTGTCAAACTGCTGGTGTGGGAAGCAGTCAACCGAGCTACTGGCCAAACGAAGACTGAAGTTGCTGGTGGGAGTCGGTGTCTGATTATTTCATCTTAGGATAAGATGATTCTGAGCTTCTGGAAAGATCCAGATAAGGAAATCCAACAGGCATTTGAAGTACTAATAGGGACAAATAAGTAACTATATATCCAGAAAACATCTACAGTGAGGAAGGTGATAGTCTATAGAAGTCAAATCACCCTAAACTCTTCTGTTTAATTCTGGGTGCCACACTTTGATAGGAGCATGAAACTGCAGCCTGTCTGGGAGTGAACAGAAGTTAAACATGTGACTACAGTTTGGGGAAGATGTTTGAAAGTCTCGAATGCCTAACTTGGAGCAGTAACGGCTTTCTCTGTCATGCGCAAGACCAATAGGCTTGATCAGTAACATATAAGAAGCAGGCCTAGAAAAAGGATGAAAATGAGAAAAAGCCAAACTGCGAGTCAAGCAAGGACTCTCCGGCTACCACATTGGGAGAGGGACGGTTTTCTCATCATGAAAGAAATTAAAGTGTAGAGCTGGGCAACAGGCCTGGAGGACGATGCTATAAGGAAAACGGAAGCATTTAATGGGGACTAGATAATAGAGGTTCCTATCGGTCCTATGACCTGTGGGAGGAGGCAGAGCCGGCAACTGATACAAGAGTCACCTGCAAAGGGACGACCGGTGAGGTCACAGTTCAGTGACACGCCCAACATGCAAACTGTAGGGAGAGGAAATAAGCGAACTATGGAAAGAATCTTGTACAAAATGTGAGAAAAGAAACCAGTGGAGATAAAGAGGTCATTTAAAAAAAGAGGACAATAAAAAGATGGCTGATAACAAAAGACAAGGGGAAGTCCCACTGAGGTATAGCTTATGTGCACAAATATTAAGGGTACAGCTAAATAAATATTTTTACACAACTCCAGAAGGTTCTCTCATGCCTTCTCTTATCCAGTACACCCACATGGTAATCACTGATTTGAGCTGTGCCATATTATAGATAGGATTTTTCTGGTGTTGAACTTAGAAATGGAACCATGCAATATGTACTTTTGTGTATTACTTTATTTTTAAGTGAGAGACAGACAGACAGACAGATAGGGACAGGCAGGAAGGAACAGAGATGAGAAACATCAACTCATAGTTACAGTACCTTACTTGTTCATCGATTACTTTCTCTTACATACCTTGTCTGGGGGTTAGGGGGCTCTAGTCAAGCCAGTGACCCCTTG
This sequence comes from Rhynchonycteris naso, assembly GCA_037038555.1. NCBI lineage: Eukaryota > Metazoa > Chordata > Mammalia > Chiroptera > Emballonuridae > Rhynchonycteris > Rhynchonycteris naso. The sequence continues at coordinate 130,421,627 of CM073001.1, forward strand.
CTCAAGCCAGCAACCTTGGGCTCAAGCCAGTGACCTTTGGGCTCAAGCCAGTGACTGTGGGGTCATATCTGTGATCCCATGATCAAGCCAGCAACCCTGCGCTCAAGCTGGTGAGCCCACGTTCAAGCCAACAACCTTGGGGTTTTGAACCTAGGTTCTCAGTGTCCCAGGCCAACGCTCTATCCACTGTGCAACCACCTGGTCAGGGGTGTATGAGTTCTTTTTAAGTCCATATTATGTCTTTGAGATTCATTCCTGTTGTTGTGTGTGTCAGTAGCTCATTTCTTTCCATCACTGTGTAGATACCAAAAGTTTCCAGTTTGGGGCTACTAATGAAGCTATTATGAATAGTCATGTACAGGTAGATATAAGCACTCATTTCTGTTGTGCATACTTCACAGTATGATCTGTGTTAAAGGGTAGATGTATATTCAACTTGAATAAATATAACCAAATATTTGTTCAAAAATTTTGTACCAATTTATATGTCCTCCAGCAATGTAAGTGTTCCAATTGCTCCATTAACACTTTACATTGTTGGTCATTTTAACTAGCCATTTTGGTGGGTGTGTAATGGTATATTATTGTGGTGTTAATTTGCATTTCTTTAGTGAGAACATTTCATTGAGATGAGACCATCTCTGGTTGAACATCATCTTTTTCATGTATTTATTGAATGATTTTTATATCCTCCTTTATAAAGTCATCTGCTCAAGTCTGCAGCTCATTCTGAAACTGGGTCCTGTTACATACACTCACATACTCCTGGGTAAGAGTCCTTCGCTGGCTGCATGTATTGCAAATATATTTTCAAAGTTTCTCGCTTGCCTTTAATCTTTAAAGGGTATCTTTTGATGAATATATATATATATATATATATATATATATATATATATATATATATTAATGTCTATGAGTCTATTTAAGTTGTGTTTGTTTATTTAATTTGTTCTTTAGATTCCACATAAAAGTGAAAACATATGACATCTTTCTTTCTCTGACTGAGCTATTTTATTCAGCATAATACTCCCTAGGTCCATCCATGCTGTCATAAATGGTAAGATTTCATTCTTTTTTGATGGCCAAGTAATATTGCATTGTATATATGTACCATAGCTTTTAATTCCATCCTCTATTAATGGGTACTGGGGCTGTTTCTATATCATAGTTATTAGTATAAATAATGCTTCAATGAACACAGAGGGGCATATACTCTTTTGAATTATTGTTTGGGGGATGTTCAGATATATCCTCAGAAGCAGAATAACTGGGTCATAAGATAGTCCATTTTTAATATTTTGTGGACCTTGCATAGTGTTTTTCATACACCAATCTGCATTCTGGCCAACAGTGCATGTCCATTTTTCTCCACATATATGGATTTATTGATGATAGCCATTCTGACAGGTGTGAGGTGATCTCACTGTGGTTTTAATTTGCATTTCTCTGATAATGGGTGAAATTGAGCAGTTTTCATCTATCTATTGACCATCGGTATGTTCTCTTTAAAGAAGTGTCTATTCAGGCCCTATCTATTATATATATATGTGTGTGTGTGTGTGTGTGTGTGTGTGTATGTATATACATATATATATAAATCTTTATATGAATATATATGAATACTTTTACATGAATATATGTTGTGTTGAGTAATACAAGTGCTTTATAAATTTTGGATGTCAACCTTTTTTCTAATATATTATTGGCAAATATCTTCTTTCCTTCAATAGGATGTCTTTTGTTTAGTTGCTGGATTTCTTTGCTGTGCAAATATTTTTAGTTTGTTGTAGTCTCATTTTATTTTCTTGTTTCCATCACCTGAGGAGATATATCAGAAAAAGATATTGCTAAGGGAAATATGAGAGATTTTTACTGACTGTTTTCTTGTAAGACTTTCATGCTTTCAAGTATTATATTTAAGTCTTAAATCCATTTTGAGTTTATTCTTGTGTGTGTAAGAAGATGGTCTAGTTCTATTTCTTGGCACATGTCCATCCAATTTTCCCAACACCATGTGTTGAATAGACTATCTTTACATCACTATATATTCTCTTGTCTCTGCTATCAATTTTTAATTGACCAGATAGGTGTAAGTTTGTTTGTGGGCTCTCTATTCTTCTTTCTATATGTCTGTTAATGCCAGTACTATGTTGTTTTGATTACTATGGCCTGCTTCATAGTATAGTTTGATATCAAGTGATGTGAAACCTCCAGCTTTGTCCTTTTTTCTCAATATTGCTGAGCCTATTCGAGTGTTTCTGTGGTTCCATATAAATTTTGGATTATTTGTTCTAGTTCTGTGAAATACACCATTGGGGGAATGCATTATTAAATCTATAGATTGCTTTGGGTCATATGGGAATTTTAATAACATTAATTCTTCTTATCCATGAGCATGGTATGTGCTTCAATTTATTTGTATCTTCAATTTCTTTCTGTATAGCTTTCATCTTCTTGGTTAAATTTATGTCAGGTATTTTATTTTTGGATGTAATTGTAAATGGCATTGTTTCCTTAGTTTCTCTTTTTGTTAGTTTTTATTGTCATATAAAAATATAACTGACCTGGTCTGTGGTGACGCAGTGGATAAAACGTTGACCTGAAATGCTGAGGTCCCTGGTTCATAGTCCTGAGCTTGCCTGGTCAAGGCACACACAACAGGCAACCAATGAACAACTAAAGTGAAACAACTATGAGTTGGTACTTCTCACTCCCCTCCTTCTACTCTTCTACTCTCTGTATAAAATCAATAAATAAAATCTTAAGTATATATATATTTAAGACTATATATATATATATATATATAGTCTTAAATATATATATACTGATTTCTGAAATTTTTTTGGTTTCCTTCCACTTTACTGAATTCATTTATCAATTCTACTAGTTTTTTAATGGAATCTTTAGGGTTCGCTACACACAGTATCATATCACTGGCAAAACCCCTACTATGACTGTGTTACTCTTGATCACTTCCTTTATGTCCATTAATATTTGCTTTATATATTTAGATTCTCCTATGTTTCAGGCACAGAAATACTTACAAGGGTTATATCCTCTTGTGGGATTGTGCCTCCTTTTTTCTTTTTTCCTCTTAAAGAAATCCACTTAGGCCCTGGCTGGTGACTCAGTGGATAGAGCATCAACCTGGCATATGGACATCCAGGGTTCAATTCCCAGTCAGGACATACAAGAGAAGCGACCATCTGCTTCTCTTCCCCTCCCATTCCTCATTCTCTCCATCTTCCCCTCCTATAACCAGCGCCTTGATTGGTTCGAGTGTCAGTCCTGGATGCTGAGATAGCTTGGTTGGTCCAAGCACATCAGCCTCAGGTGCTAAACATAGCTAGGTTGATTCGAGCATCAGCTCCAGATAGGGTTACTGGGTGGATCCCAGTCAGGGTGCATGTGGGAGTCTGTCTCACTATCTCCCCCTCCTTTCACTTGGAAAGGAAAAAAAAAGAGAGAGAGAGAGAAGTTCCTTTAACATTTTTTTTTTATAATACTAACTTGGTGGTAATAAACTCCTTTAGCTTTTTCTTCTCTGGTAAGGTCTTTACTTCTCCTTCCATTTTAAATGATATCACAGCTGGGTAAAGTAGTCTTGATTGTAGGTCCTTGCTTTTCATCACTTTTAATATTTCAGGCCAGTCCACTCTGTCCTAAATTGTTTCTGTTGAGAAATAAGCTGATGGTCTTTGGGGAGCTCCCCTGTAGGCAATTAACTGTCTTTCTTTTGCTACTTTTAAGATTCTCTCTGTCTTTGACCTTCCCCATTTTAATTATTATGTGTCTTGGCATGAGCATCTTTGAGTTCATCTTGTTTAGGACAATCTGCACTCCCTAGAATTGTGTGTCTTTTTCTTCCACCAGGTGAGAGGAGTATCTGGTGCCTGTTGAGATTTCCTATTATGTGTGCTGCTTGTGGAGCTAATAAAGTTGTCCTCTGATGTGATCTGAAGCCTGACACCAGTTATACTGGGCCTGGGACCTCTTTAGAAGGACTCTGGTGCAGTGCAGGTCAATGTCAAGTGCTTCCTGTGATTGGTCCTGGGCTAATTGTTTGGAGCTACAGAGCAACCCACAGTGTTTGGTTACCTCTGCTGGGCCTGGGTATGTGTGGGAGGTGCCAAGTTGTGCACCAAGGATGGCATCCACCAGCACTGGTCCTAGAATCAGGTCGGCAAAGGCAAGGCACCCTGATATCTGCTCTGCCTGTGGGCTGCCTGTTAGCCTCAGTCACTGAAAGAGTGTCTAACAGTATGCCAGTTGTGTGAGGTAAGTTCTAAATGAATCACTGGGTAGGAGCAAGTTTTGTTCATCAGACTGATGCAGATGGAAACTCAACACCAATGCTAGGATTGAAATCACTCAGCAAGTGTTTGAGTACAAAAATTCCAGCTACCACCTGCAGAGTGCCATCGGGCCTTTATGATGGGGTGGGGTCTCAGGGAGTTATCAGGATAAGGCCAATAGAGTTTCTCAGGTTCAAATAGACCAAGAGTTGGTCGTGTGAAGGGTGGCCATGCCCAAGCATGGAAGCACTGGTCAGAAGCATGAGAGAAAAAGAGTTTCTGTCCTAGAGCAATATAACTCAGTCTCACTGATTCTGCTGGGACCTCCTGAATAGTCTTCAGAGATAGTCTGCCCCAAGCATCCAAGCTGGCCATAGTCAACTGACTTCTCTGTGGGTCATCTGATCAGCAGTGTAGGGCCATGGAGAATTAGGGGTCAGTGCAGATCTGGCGAGTGGGAAGAGGTTAAAATAGATCCTGCTGCAGAGCCACTACTCAGTTTCTGACATTCTGAGTTCATCCCCAAGAGCCTTCCAAGAAAATCTACATCACAGGTCCAGGCAGCTAACTCCTCAGCAGGGCATGAGTTTGGCAGGACAGGGAGACAGGGAGTCAGGACGGTGCGGCTAGTGCAGTCCTCTAGGATGATGCCACATGGGGAGGAGTGGTCAACTCAGAAAAGATGGTGTCTGTAGGCAGTTTTAGAGGGGGACTCAGCCCAGGAACTGGAAGCTGTCCCTTCAGCTCTCTCCCTGGAGCCAGAGAATCCTCACACAACTCCAGTCCACTCCTATCCACCCTCCCTCTGATGGAGCCCAGGTTGAGTCATTGTGTATAAGATTTTACACACTGTCCCTTTAAGAGGATACCTGGATTTCTAGCAGACTCCTGGTGGACAGACTCGCCACTGATTTTCACAGTCAGGTATTATGTGGGCACCTCTTCCCAGCACTGAGTGTCAGGATGGGGAGTCCAACCTGGGGCTGAGTACCCACATTCCTCAGGGGAGACCTTTACAGCTGAGATATCCCTGTAGATTCTCAACAGCTGTCCACGGGAGCGGGGCAGCCCTCTGCGCATCTCTGCCCTTCCTACCAGTCTCAATGTGGCTTCTTTTATAAATCATTGGTTATAAGACTTCTGTTCAGCTAGTCTTCAGTTGGTTATTCAGGTTGGTTGTTCTATATTTTAGTTGTAATTGCAGTTTGGACCTGAGAGGAAGTGAGTGTGACTCTTACCTTCTCCGCTCCCATCCTGGATCTCCCCAACTTCCTCATCTGAGTTCAGCCAACTTTCATTTCACATCTTCCTGGGTTTTATCCATTTGAGTTTCAATTATTTGAATTTCTGATTCAAGGCTAACTATATGGAAATGCTATCTCAGGATATTTAAATAATTAATGTTGGAACACTATATTGACATTTTCCTGTGTTTTGATTTGTGTGTGTGTGTGTGTGTGTGTGTGTGTGTGCGCGCGCGCGCGCGCACGCGAGCGCGTTTAGAGAGGGTGAGAATATTCAAACCCTGAAATGTTTTGATTTTCAAACTGTTTTCTTCTAATCAAAACTTTGCATGGTGTCTATTGCTTTTTGCTCCTTTTAGAATAGATGTTCTTTTCTGGACAGCAAGGAGTTGCAGAAAAGGGCTTAGAGTGGCTAACTAGGTTTCTGATCCAATGGCACCCTCTCCTGTCAATATGGTGAAGTGCAACCTATTGTACAGTGCTGCTTCTTGGAGGGAAGGGTGTCTTGTGATTCATTTCTGTCTGTGAGACTCTTAATTTTACCTTTTTTTTTTCCTGTTCTTTCTCCACATTGCCCCATCTCCAATGAGGAAGAGTCCTTACAAGTTTTTCCACCTTGAAACCCAACTTTCCCATGACTGTCATTCCGGGTTCCACACGCATTCAAGTATTTCCTCTCACTGTATAGCTGTCTTTTCAGGGGAGATGTCTAGACTGGTCACCCCAGGCTCCCCAGAATCCTGTCATTTTCTCCACGTATTCTCTGCAGTCTTTGCCTAGCACTCAGGACATGATGGGCTCCAGAGCCACCTGGCTGGCCGTGGGTCTCTACCCTGCTCATTCTAAGGTTTGTGGAACTGTTTCCCACTAATACTGTGGGCAGGTGTAAATGGTGGTTTTAATTTCCTCTACTTGTTGGAAGACTCTTTTTGGAAGTTATGTGAAGAGATTTAGATCTAAGTAGCCACCATTATTCTACTGGAACTCAGAGCTCTACATGTTTAAATAATAATGCCATTTACTACATTAATATATCCCTTTTACTCAAACCTATTTACTCTTCACAATACAGGAATGTCTCAGTGCAGCTGTATATATAACTTTAAACAAGAAACTCTTTGTAATAACAATATGCATTCACACACACAAAACCAATTGTTTAAAATACTTTACTATCATCACCCAAACAGCCAAACCTGCCCTGGGTACCAGCAAAAAGCAGAGTACCGGATAGTATCTGCCATCCAGAATGAGATCACAGGTAAAAGGAATTATAAGAAAAGCCTCATGTGACTCCAGTTGCACCAGGATAACAGCCTCTGCCCAAATTCGGGTAATTCCCTGCGATGGGGCAGAGCTCTCCGGCCCAGGTGCCACCTTGCCCAGGCACACCTGGTGTCTGAACATTTCTCAGGCTATGAGAGCAGGCCCTTCTCAGGATCCCAAAGGGCGTGGAGCTCTGGGAATTACTGCCCACCTCCACGCCAAAGGCCCTCACCCAGAACCGGTGGGAGCTGCTCAGTGGTGGGATTCAAATAATTTAACAACCGGTTCTCTGCCCTAATGACCGTTTTAAGTATAAAAAAATGATATACCAAAAGGTAGTTTACTATTTCATGTATTTAATACTTAAATAAGAACAATAAAAGAGGTACACAAAACTAGATTGTTATAACAGTTTTAAAATATTGATGAAAAAATATTAAATAATACCTGACAAAAGCAATAAAATTGTTAAGATATTTCCATATTGTGTAACACCAAGCTGAGACAAATGACAGCTTGTCACCCCCTGGTTGTTTGGCACATTTTCTCTTTACATTACATGTTCGTTTACCGAAGTAACACATGTGAGGAAATTAAAATGTAGTATTTCATCAAAGGTACAATGAGTTTTATGAAATGAATAAATAAATAAATATTACAAGCATAATTTTGTCAAATGTTTTTCACCTACAGACAATTATCACTATGGGCACTTAGAATACGCTGTTGCGCAGGTGAACGTTAAAAAAGAGTAAGGAATATAAATTAGTGATTTCCACACAGGGCAGCTGCCCAGGAACCCACCTTAGAGAGAACCCTGATTACAAGTGCCATTTTAACAACCAGTTCGCCGAACTCAACAAAAAATTAGGTACCTGTTCTGCTGAACTGGTGCGAACCAGCTGCATCCCATCACTGGAGCTGGTATAGGAATTCCTGGCCCCATCATGCCCCAGCCCTCAGGCAGGATGACTGAGTTAGTGCTTACACTGAGGCAGGGTTAAGCTCTTGTCCACAGGGTTGATTGTTCAAATTTTTTTATTTATTGAGTTTAGTGAGAGAGAGAGCGACAGACAGGAACAATCAATCTGTTCCTGTATGCGCCCTGACTAGGGATTGAACTGGCAAGCTCTGAGCCCCCAGATAATGCTCTAATCAACATGGCTCCACAGCATTGATTTAATGATAACACACCTGGATCAGCTGCCTTCCTCCCCTGACTCCCTTCCCCCTCCCCTCTGGTGTTTCCTGGGATCACACCCCCCTACCCCGTTACAAAAATTACTTACACCAGAATCTTTGCTCAGGGCCTGCCGCTGAGGGAAGCCAGACTGAGATAACCCCTCTATCCTCTTAGACTAGGGTCTCCACCAGGGAACAGCTCCCAAATGGGTCACTACCAGGACGAGGAGGAGAGGGGTCTTGGACGAAATACCCATGGGTCCAGGGACGCTCATGAGAAGACGTAATGGCAGTGTGTGGAGCAGAGTGTGCTCTTCTCTGTCCCTGTTCCCAGGGGCACTATTGTGACCATGACCAAGAATTGAAGAAGGCAGTGGTGAGGAGGACCCTCTGTAGTCCATGACAAAGGCTTGTGTACATAATAACTTCTCTGTAAATACTTGTGGACTGAATGAATGAGAAAGAACTCAGTTTGAGAAAACCACATTAATGTAAACCCTGTGAACCATGAAGGGTTTATCCAGTTGACTCTCTAATACCGTGATGGTGAACCTATGACACGTGTGTCACCACTGACACATGTAGCCATTTTCGATGACATGTGGCCGCATCATACCAGAGAAGTATGGGGCCGCATGCCGAGAAGGACATTTCATCCTTGGCTCCTGCACGGCCAGGTGCAGTAGCAGAGGATAAAACATTGGCTGTAGTGTAGACACTCTGGGCAGGAGGTCTGTAGGCCTAAACAACAGAACTCCTGCACAGAGCATCTAGTTCTGGGACTTCCGGTTAGGCCTTTTTTCTCAAAGTGACACACCACCCGAGTTATGCTTAGTTTTTTTGGCGAATTTTGACACACCAAGCTCAAAAGATTGCCCATCACTGCTCTAACAGAATGGAAATACCTGTTATTCTATGATGTGATAGAGAGATATGACCACCAGAAGGAGCAGGAGCGGAGTCTTCAGAATTCCTCCCACTGCCACCTAGACGGCTCTAGGAAACCGAGCACTGACCCCTCAGTCTCTGCTGGGAATTCCTGCACATATCAAACAAGCAGTCATGTGTGGAGAAGTGAAAGTGGTGGAAGTTTAGGTCACCATCCTCTTACTTTGTCACAAAGCTAGCAGGCACTCCAGGTTCCCTCCGTCACAGGTAGGATCAGCTGTCCCAGCATCCAGTGGTGCAGTGGGTCCTACTAAACCCTGTGAGCGGCCTTGACCAAACACATCTGGGCAGCAGACAGGGACTACCTTACTGACGAAGACAAGGACAGTCAGCCTGTGAACCTGGGTGGATTGTAGAACCCAGATTTTAGATGTTTTAGAGGTGACCATGCAAAGCTCAGGACTACAGTGAGCAAGGGAGGCATTTAGCATGCAGGAGAAAAGATGAGCATTTATAGACAGAATCGCTACTTATTTTATTTCTTGGAAAAATGAGCTAATCAAATCAACAGTTATTTTTAAACTTTGTTATTTTACAGTAATCAACATTTTAAAATATGTATTTTGGGCCAAGCATTGGATAAGAACAGGAGTATCCATCCACCCCCATCCCTGAAGGAGTTCAGGGAGAAATACAGGCCAGTCTAGGAATGGTTAATTATTTAGTCATTAAAACATCAAAGAATTAAAAAGGTTTTTATAGGGCTTTATTTAAAATGTGTTCCAAACCGTTCTTAGTAAGCAGCCTATCAGGAGACACGTAACCTTTTGTGAGAATCTGGGTCATCAGTAACCTCCAGTGTGTGTATTGGCTTTGCATCCTCAGCTGTAAGAAGCATTAAAAGCAAGCACAGGTTTAAGGAAGACTGGCCACAGTGAAGACCTGGAAGCACCTTTCTTGGCCAAAAAGAAAACAAAATAGTCCATCATCTTTCTCTGTGGTTTTTACCTCTCATAGAAGCATGGTGCAGGTGTGTAGACATAAGATTTCCAGGATGATGCAACATTGCTGCTTTTCTAAAAGATCCCCACACCCAACACACAAGCTTCCCCAATCTCAGAAAGTTGCCAATTGAAAGTCATGACCAGTGTTCCCTCTCCTGACAAGAATATAAGTGATTCCTACTTCACTACTTAAAACATGGCAGCCCCTGGGGCGGAGGCCACGCTGCTTACCAAGCATCCACATGCACCTTTTAGTTCAACGTTCTTGCTTTTGGGGAGACCCTATGTGATTGGGTTCTGCCCAGGTACATATGGGGGAAACGTGATGTATGCCACCCTCAGACATGACATTTAAAACCACCCCACTCGTATCCAGCCCCCTCGCCCTTTCTGCAATGACCTTGTGTGTTCCAGATGACATGCTACAAGATGGAAATAGCCTGCATCCCTGAGTTACCACCTGGAGGACAACCATCCAACTCACATCAGCTAGACCAGGGGTCCCCAAACTACAGCCTGCGGGCCGCATGCAGCCCCCTGAGGCCATTTATCTGGCCCCCGTCGCACTTCCAGAAGAGGCACCTCTTTCATTGGTGGTCAGTGAGAGGAGCATAGGATGCATCCGCACCCATAGTTCCCATTGAAATACTGGTCAGTTTGTTGATTTAAATTTACTTGTTCTTTATTTTAAATATTGTATTTGTTCCTGTTTTGCTTCTTTACTTTAAAATAAGATATGTGCAGTGTGCATAGGGATTTATTAATAGTTTTTTTATAGTCTGGCCCTCCAATGGTTTGAGGGACAGCGAACTGGCCCCCTGTGTAAAAAGTTTGGGGACCCCTGAGCTAGACACACACCTTTATGTGTTAAACTCCTGACAGTTCAGGGTTCATTTGCTAGCTGCTCCCAACAAATGCCACTGTCTGGTCAGGTTGCAGCCACTCTTCCATCTATATTACTAGAAGGCCTGAAGTTAAATAAACACAAAAGCCCTGCTTCCTGTTCAGGACCTCTATTCTTGTCCTTACTACACGTGAAAATCCCAAGAACAAATATTGAGTGCATAGCACAAGGCCATCAAATTTAAGTATTACACATGCACAGCTCTTCTAATGCTCTCCTTTGTTGCAGGGGCTGTTCCTATCCCCATTCCATACAGGAAGAAATTGAGGCTCAGAAGTTTTAATTAACTGCATAACTATCCACAGCTAGTAAGCAGAAGCATTGTCGCTCTGGAACACTAGCTCTTAGTCATAGCACTGCACAGTCCCTTCTTTGGTCTCGGCACCAGCCATCTCCTGGAGCACTGCACACTTCAGCCAACCCTGCTTTGAGTCATGGTGGTCTCAGGGTGACTCCCCTGATTCACACTGGGCTTGTTCTGCTTTAAGAGAGACTTAGTACCCCCAGAGTTTAGAGGATGGCAGGGCATGTGATGTCTCAGCAGAGAATAAAACACTGTCTCCCATTGTGAATGCAATTTCAGGAAGGCACAGTCCCTTCAAAACCTATAAATTCAAGACCATTATGGGAAGCTGTCTTCACAAATAGTCCTAGGTCACGATCACTCCCATGTCATTTTAATGCTTTCCTTTTAACAGAATTCCAGGCATGTACAGCCTTAAAATTATATAGCTAACCGCATCATGGATAAAATTTCTCAAGAAATAGCTCCCCCATTAACAATTTATGTTCTGAATCACATTACATGCTGGCCCAAGAACTCTACCAATAACTTTTAACACATAAACCAATAAGCTTTGGTGTTCTGTATTTGTATTTTTCGGAATTGTTCAAATTGTGCATGGCCTTTATAATCAGAAATCAAAGCTATTAATGAGGTGCTAGCAGGGAGAACAATGGCTCACCCATTGCAGAAGCCCTAACACTGCTTCTCTATAGAGAGCATCTGACTTCCAGAACTGGGCTGGCTTTGCTTTGTTCAAGCAGACTTAAGATTTGGTGCATTTTTTCCCTACAGGCACACAATATGCTAGTATCAATGAAAACCAACTCAATCACATACACTTGAGCTCTGCAAGCAGTAGCTGTGATGCTTTTGAAAGTGTGCTATTGCTGGTTCACCTGCAGATGTCTTATTTTAGAAAATCTCTATTTTTCTAATGTTTGGATCTGGGATGCTTATCTGAGACTCTCTGCTTGGCTACAGTTTGACGAGCATGGCCAAGATGATTTATTTTCATCGTGGGAGGCAACATGGGTCCTGGAATTTAGAGTCTCCTTCTTTATTCAAATCCTATCTTCCTCAATCTTCTAATCCTGGGATCCTGAATAAGTTAATTACACCATCTGAAGTTCAGCTCTATGACCCAGGGGTTAGGGACAGTGACACTTCCACCTCAGTATGTGCTACGGAAAGAAATAACCTGATATCTGGGGCATGCCCAGCCCAGGGCCAGCCAAAGAAGCTGCCCCATGGATTGACTGTCCACTGGAGAGCTTCCTTTCCACACTGGCTAGGGACAAACTGTGCTTAGAAACCATTCTCTGAAAAATAAAACTGGTTTTGCTGATCATTTCTTTTTTCAGAACTATCACAACACTTCTGCTCATTGGCTGATGATTCAATAAAGAGTCCTTAGTTCCATAACTGCTGTGTGGATGCACTAAATAAATACTAACTACCTTATAATTATAAAGATTTTATTTTTGCAAGAGAGAGAGAGATAAGAAGCATCAAGTCGAAGCTACATCACTTTAGTTGTTCATTGATTGCTTCTCATATGTGCCTTGACTAGGGGGGGGGGGCACCTTGCTCAAGCCAGCAACCTTGGGCTTCAAGCCAGTGACCATGGGATCATGTCTATGATCTCAGGCTTAAGCCAGAGACCCCACACTCAAACTGGTGACCCCGCGCTCAAGCCAGATGAATCCCAATGTTCAAGCTGGCAACCTCAGGGTTTCGAACCTGGGACTTCAGTGTCCCAGGTCAACACTCTACCCACTGCACCACCACCAGTCAGGCTATAAAGATTATTTTTATATGGGCTTTGAATGTTCACACACAGATGTAGCATATGTTTTAGAGGATTCACTAGATTTAAGTAAGAATTGAGCCAGAAATCAGACACACTGCAATGCCCTGCTGAGCCCGAGGCTGCTTCTCTGGACCCAGAGCTGCAAAGACTGTCCCCGAGCCTCCTTCCCCGGCTTTGCAGACACAGTAGATGCTAAGTCTTCTGGAAGTCCCATCAGCACCCTCCTTGGACCAGCTGCATGGCCTTATTTTCTCTTTTGATTTTCTTACAAATGTTTCTACTTTCTGATTCTGTAGTGTTCTCAGAACCAAACCCTGTTCTGTATCAAGATCCATATTCCCCATTGCTGGTCTCTGGCTGTCAGGAAAGGAGCAGCGGAAGCCCTGGAAACAGGTAAGCCAAGGGGCCTGGGACACTACCAAGGCAATCCGTGGCCTCTCTGGGCCTTCCTTGCACCCCCAGCAACTGATTAATCCTCTGCCTTTGGTCCCCAAGGGACAGGGTTCTTCCTACCCAGTGTCTGCCCTGAGCTAAGTCAAAGATGTAGCTTCAGGCCTGAATCTGGGATGTGTCATGGAGAGTTCGTGCTGAGCTTACTGCTTGCCAATAGTGGTTTCAAATCACCACTTACTGACTTGGTGATTTGGGTGGAAGGTCACTTAACTTCTCAGAGCCTCTGTTTACCCATCGGTAAAAGGAGGATCAAGGCACTTACTTTACAACACTCTGTGGAGACCTTAAATAAAATAAAGTTTCCAGCATAGTGGGAACTACTTTTCTTTTCATCACAGAATTTTTATTTTATTCTCATAAAAAGAGCTCTATTTGGCTTAATTAGACATACTTTTTATAAATCATTTCTCATTCTCGGGTACATATGTGAAAAATAAATAAAATTAATTGCTTAAAGTCTCTAAAACTTCACATTCAGAGCCCAACTCCTCTGCATCACGTTCTATTCTGAGTGTCTTACGGCCAGGACTGTCCCTGTCACACTGTCCTCTGTGACATCAAGAACGTGAAGTGCACAGATGATGCTGTTGTTTCCTTTTACCCTTAAATTTTTACTTATTTGAAAAAAATCAGAAAATTAACAGTTTGGAATTAGAGCAGCTGGGGGACAATAGACCCCCTAAATCCAAGTGGCTAAATATAATTCAGTTATAAAGTATAATTTACAAAATGACATATCTCAGAAAAAATAAACAGAAACACTATATGTCTTTCCTTCTAGATAACACTGTTTTCTCCCCAGAAAGAAAAAAAGCAACTAATGGTCTGAGATTAAAATCACACGTCACTGCTACTCAGCGGGCAGCATCGGCACAAACAGCTGCCCATCCGCACAAACAGCTGCCCGGCGCGGAGCCGGCCCCCAGCCTGCAACCAGGAGTGGCACCTGTGCGAATAACCAAGCATGGATACAGAGTTTATCTTTCCCAGACTCAGTTTCTTCTGCTGTAAAATTAGGTAGTAGGATTCAATGATTTTTAGGGCCTTACAGTTATCTAAAGTCCTCTGTCCATGTAAACACCCATATGACTTTAATTCACTGTCTTGTTTAAACACCAAGAACCACACCTTTTATATAAGCCCTTGTGCAGCATGTTCATCTGGACAATCAATAAATGCCCAGGGACAAAATTACCTTTGCATTTCTAAAGTTATCTCTTCTATATCAGGAGACTATTTGTCCTTCCCACACAAACAGAAATGTATTCAGGTGGACCCCACACAGAAACAGTATATATATATTTTCCTTTGAAAATATAGCTTCTATAGCATTATTTGTCCTTCTAAGAATTTCATTAGATTTGGATGAAAATCATTCCCTGTGAGAACAGTACATGTTGATTGTAATCATAGGCCCCAAGCCTCCCAACATTTAATTATGTTTTTTGTTTTTAAAAGCATAAACTTTGACTTTAAAAGAAATAAAATAAAAACCCAGGGAGGTCAGAAAGCCAAGCTTGCTCCACCTGAGCACTGCATTCTTGTTTGTTTTTTTTTCAGAGTATTTTTGAATTCATGTGGATTGCAAAGTGCCGTGAAAAATTTAATGTGATAGGAGATTCATCTTATTAAATAAAAGAGAAAGAAAATATTTCAGGTGAATAGAAAATCCCCTTTATTAAAACGGTCAATTTTTTTAGCTGAAAACATATAAAGTTGGGGGAAATACTGGCAAATGTTTTCACTATGAGTAAAGAAGGCCCACTTTACTTCAGAGTTTAGTTTTAAATGGTCATTTTCTGGAACCTCGAGGTTAAGGAGGGATCAGATTTAAGAAACAATTTATAAAAGCCTGTTTAATTCATGTGGCGTAGTTTTATGGTAACTGAAATGTGGAATTTTAAACTGCTTGTGCTAAGGAGAAAATGTGTGAAGAGTAGAGAACTAAGTTTCCAAAACACCTTTTTCCTTAGTAAGTGAGACTGGGGCCACCTGGCCCTAGATCTCCACTGTGTGGGACACCTGCTCCCTTCCTCAGCCCCTGGGGTAAAGACCCCACTGGACAGGTGAGCAGGGAGCCATCTAGGCTGGACTGGTAAGGATGGGGAGGGGGTCTCTGGGCTCAGGATACCAATGGTTAGTGTAAGTCCCCTCCTTGGGGCACGTCTCAGTCATAGCTGACTCTCCATATCCCTGTAGTTCCTCCAGTGCAGCCCTAGGCCCTGGACCATTAGCTTTCTTCTTTTCTCTGTCTCTTCTCCCCCAATTTCCACAGAGGACACTAGCCTCTTCATTTAAAAAACAAACCAACCAAAAACCCAAATCACTCTGCCATTAATGATGGATAAAAGAGGATAAAAAACATTCCTTCCTGTCCTTTAAGATCAGGAACAAGACAAGGATACCCACTTTCACTACTTGTATTCAATAAAGTACTAAAAGTCCTAGCCACAGCACTCAGACAAGAAAAGGAAATAAAAGGTATCCAAGTTGCAAAGAAGTGAAATTATCTCTGTTCACTGATGTATAATAAAAACTATAAGATATTGCTGAAAAAAATTAAAGACACAAATAAATGGAAAGACATCCAGCATTCGTGGATTAGAAGACTTAATTTGTCAACATTACCCAAAGTGACCTGCAGATTTAATGCAAGTCCTATTAAATAAAAAACAATGGTGTATTTTTTCAGAAATAAAAAAAAAAATCTAAAATTCATATGGAATCTCCAGGGACTCTGAGAAGCCAAATTAATATTAAATAAGAACAAAGCAGGAGGACTCACACATTCAAAACTTACTATAAGTTACTGTGGCTTTGTAGTAAGTTAATTTCAAAACTGGTATAAAGACAGATATAGTGACCAATGGAATATAATAGAAAGCCCCAAAATAAACCCATGTAAATATGGTGAAGTGATTTTCAATAACAGTACTAAGACCATTCAATGAGAAAGGAGTCTTTTCAACAAATGGTAACAGAAAAACAATATCCCGATGTAAAAGATGAAGTTGGTCCCTTACCTTACACCATCTATAAAAACTAATTCAAAATGGATCAGAGCATAAAAGCTAAAACTATAAAAGTCTTAAAGGAAAATATAGAAAAAAACTTCAAAACATTGGATATGGCAATTATTTTTGGATATGACATCAAAAGCACGGCCAATAAGAAAAACAAACAAATTAAACTATAGTTTAATCAAAATTAAGAGTATATGTACCTCAAAGGACACAAGCAATTGAGCGAAAAGGCAACACTCAGAAGGGGAGAAACTATTTACAAATCACATACCCAACAAGAGATTAGTATCCAGAAAACCTCTACAACTGAATAATATAAACAAACAACTGGATTAAAAAATGGGCAAAAGCCTTGAATAAATATTTCTACAAAGAAGATACACAAATTACCACCAAATTAATGAAAAGATGTTCAGCATAACTAATCATTATGGAAAGGCAAATCAGTCACAATGAGATAGTACAGCACACCCATTTAGGAAGGCAGCTATGCTCACCACTGTAGCACCAACACTGTCGCAGCTGAGAGTATGGATGCTATAAAAAATAATAAGGACAACTATTAGGAAGTAGAGAAACTGGAACCCTTATGAACTGCTGGTAGGAATGTAAAATGATACCGCTGCTGTGGGAAACAGTATGGCAGTGTTTCAAAAAATTAAAAATAGAAATACCATAGGATCTAGAAATTCCACTTCTGGGTATTCATCTCAAAGAATTAAAAACCAGTTTTCCAAGGATTGTTTGAACACTCACGTTCATAGCAGCATAATTTACAATAGTCAAGAAGTGGAAGCCACCCAAGTATCCACTGACAGATGAACAGATAAATAATAGTGGTATTGCATAGAATGGAATGCAGCCTTAAAAAGGAAGGACATTCTGACATATCACAACTTAGCCAAACCTTGAGGACATTATGCTGAGTTAAGTAAGACAGTATTTCAGTTCATAAATAAATAGTATTTATGCTGTATTAAATAAGCCAGTAAACAAGACAAATACCATGTGATTTCACTTATATGAGGTACCTACAGCTGTCAAATTCAGAGACAAAAAGTGGAATGGGAGTTGCCAGGAGTTGTGGGGAGAAGGATGAAGTTATTGTTTACTGGGAACAGTGTTTCAGTTTGCAAAGACAGAAAAGTTCTGTGGATGGATGTACAACACAATGAATGTACTTAATGCCACTGAACTGTACAGTTACAAATGGTTAAGATGGTACATTTGGTTATAATAAAAATAAAAGGTAAGAAAAAAAACCCTGCAATCAATCTTAGTTGAATTTTTTTATTTGTTAAAGAAAGATGAGACTGTCTGATCTGTGGTGGCACAAGGGATAAGGCGCTGACCTGGAAAGTTGCGGTCACCGGTTTGAAATCCTGAAATCCTGGGCATGCCGGGTAGGGCACAACCAAAAAGCAACTAAGAGTTGATGCTTCCTACTCTTTTCCTCCACTACCCCCTGCTATCTTTCTCTTTCTCTCCTCTCTCTAAAATCAATAAATAAAATCTTTAAAAATATACAAGAAGCAACTATAAGAAAGATGAGACTTTGGTGGACCACCAGCAATATGGCAATAGGAATAAAAAAGATTGTTCAAGTAGGGGAGGGGGAAGACATTGCCCCTGTGACCTGTACCTTCACACCTTCACCTCCCTCATATTTCATCAATTAACTACAAAGAAATGAATGGTAGATTTTAACACACAAAAAGGATTGAGGCTTCAGAATGCCGGGGGAAGTCTTTAATAAACTATAAGCATCACAAAAGAATATTTTTAAACCAAATTTCCCGCACATTTCTCTACAGCTGTGGCTGGAGCTGAGCCGGAGGCATGGACAAGCCCGGGAGGATGGGTTCCCAGATGCCCTGAATCCATACTCACGTAAACCATGGTGGGTCACATGATGGTAATGTTCCCTAGACTGCTGACTTGTAGGGAATGGCTATAGCTTGGCAAGAGGAGCTTGGACTCTGTCAATGGATGCATCTGAGTCCAAACCCTATTCCAACACTGATTAGCTTGACCTTGAGCAGGTTACTTATGCTATCTAGGCCTCTGTTTTCCCAATATAAAATGGGTATTATAAGAATACCCATCTTTAAGATTGGCACATAAAGCACTTAATAAAATGCTGCGTGGACCATTCCAACCCTAGGCATGACGCACAGATACTTAATAAATGTTAGCTCTCACGATGACTACTACTGCTATCACTCCTCAACTCTATCAACAGTCTCCTGCCAAAATCAAGTGGTCTCCTCAGCTGCAAGGCGCATCTGCACCAGACTCAGAAACCCTGTGAGAGGGAGCCACATGTGAATGTCTTAAGCCCCAACTTCCAAAGGAGCTCTGTTTGCAGGGAACATATGCAGCTAAGTGAAATGAACCAGCAGCTAAGCCTTGAGGGGCAATATTTTCATACTTTGGATGCCATATTTTAGAGACATAAATTCTGCACTTAGTAGGCCCTGGCCAGTTGGCTCAGTGGTAGAGCATCAGCCTGGTGTGTGGAAGTCCCGGGTTTGATTCTCGGTCAGGGCACACAGGAGAAGTATCCATTTGCTTCTTAACCCCTCCCCCTCTTGCTTCTCTCTCTCTCTCCTCTCTCTAAAATGAATACATAAAATTAAAAAACAAATTCTGCACTTACTACCATCCTGCTCCATGAATTATTCTAGGGCAGTGGTTCTCAAAGTGTGCACCTTAAGATTTCCAGGTGTGCCCTGTGGTATTCCAGAGAAATATTTGCTTGTTGGGGACCAAAAAACCAACAGGGTCTTTGGAGTTTAGATTTTGGGGGAACAGGGGTGAGGGGAATTGGATGTAAGCTGACAGTCTGCCCAACCCCCCACCTCACTTGCCTGATTAGGTTGCAAAAGGCTGTTAAGCTGTGGTGCTGAATTGTTTACACTACCCCCCATGTTCCCCAGAAAGACAGGAGGCAAGTTTCGTCTATCCTTTGTTTGGTGTCAAGTTAAGATGATATGAATGATGGGGGTTTTGGATTAATGATTAAACATAAGGAATTATCTCTTGAAGCCTTTTGGATTTCCATAAAAGAAGAATATGTGGCAATATCTAAAAAAGCTTTGAACATTTTACTACAATTTTCAACATCCTATTTATGTGGTTTAGGATATTTTACCCTTAACATAATTAAGAGTAAAAAGAGAGGAATTCTTTAATGTATTGACGAGGAAATGAGAGTTTACCTTTCAAACATATGCCCAAACACTGAAGAAATCACTAGGACACATCAGGCTCATGTTTCTCATAAACACAAGAATGAAAATACATTCATGCCGGGACCTGTCAAATTTACTAAATCTTACTAAGAATGTATCTATATATATAAAAAGATAACTTTTTTGTCATTTTTAAAATTTTTTAACCCCTCTTTTTTATGAATTCTAAAAAGCATAACTCAATAAATGTAACATAGAAATGTTTTTTAATGTCCGAATAAATTTAATTTTGCCATATTTATTTCATTTAATTACCATAAAACACGCTTGGACTTTATATTTTTTCTTTAATATTTGACTTAATTATTATGACATATTTCTCAGAAATTTGTATATAGTGCGCCTACAATTATCTGTAGGATTTTAAATGCACCCTGACTTCAAAAAGTTTGAGAACCACTGCTCTGGGGCGTCTTCATACTCTTTCCTTAGGCAATGTTATCCTCTCCTGGCTTTATATACAGCGTGCCCATAAAGTCACGGTGCACTTTTGACCGGTCACCATGCAAAAGTGCACCATGACTTTACAGACACACTGTACATATTGAAAATGGTTAACAAGGTATTTGCAGCCCAAAGCTCCCTTTTAAGCTCCAGATCCTGGCTCTAGCCCCCTAGACTTGTCTGCTGGGTTCATACAGGCATATACAAAATGGAACTCTTTACTGTCACTTCCATTCCTCCTGGATTTACCATCTCTTTCAAATGGCACTTCCATTAACCTGAGTGGTCACGCGAGAAGCTCAAGGCTGTCATGGAGCCAGCCTCTTTGCAGCCCTCACATCAAATTTATCACCGAGCTCTGCTGGGTCGTTCTCTAAATTTTGTCTCTAATTCTTCCCTAGAGTCCAAAGTCACTCTGAAGGATCACAGTCTTCTCCCATCTGGTCTCCTTGAGGTCACCCCTCTTCCACTGAAGTCCTTTCTGAAACCAACAGTCAGGGTAACCTTTTGAAGATAAAATTGTATGGTATCAGCCTCCTCAAATGACATTATGATGCTTGGATGGGGACGATGGCCATGAAGATCTAGGAAGTACAAAAGTGGGTATCCTGGCCCTGGCTGGTTGGCTCAATGGTAGAGCATTAGCCCAGTGTGTGGATGTCCTGGGTTCGATTCCCAGTCAGGGCACACAGGAGAAGTGCCCATCTCTTCTCCATCCCTCCCCCTCTCACTTTCTCTCTTTCTCTCTTCCCTCCTTTAGCCATGGCTCAATTGGAGCAAGTTGACCCCGGGTGCTGAAGATGGCTCCATGACCTCCATCTCAGACACTAGAAGAGCTCGGTTGCTTAGCAATGGAGCAACACCCCAGATGGGAAGACCATCACCCCCTAGTGGGCTTGCCAGGTGCATCTTGGTTGGGGTGTATGAAGGAATCTGTCTCTGCCTCACCTCCTCTCACTGAATAATAATAATAAAAAAGTGGGTATCCCATCTGTTCAGTACCTAACACAGAGTAGATACTCAATAGTACTTTGAATTAATGCAAGGATGTCAATCCCTTCTGCCCTTTCTCTAGAATAGGAATGACCTGCTATAGGCACTTCCAATTCCTTCATGTGCCGCAGTGGCAGAAGATGGGGGCAGGCAATCATGGCTTTTCCTGATTACCCGCTCTTCTCCTATTTTCTGCATCTCTGGCTCTTGGTCTTTTCCTCACCTCTTCTTTAGCTGCAAATTATTGCTTTTGTCACACGCTGCTCCAAGAAAAACACAATATGCCCCATCCACATTCCTATCTTTCTTTGAAAACATAACTCACAGTGGGTTCCAACGACTGCTTTGTGTTACTCTATCCTGTCCTCTTAAGCAATCCCAGGGGTCTCCCTCCTGCTCCGTGAGTTAATGTAGGGAAACACCTTCATACCCTTTCCCCAGGCAATTTTATCCTCTCCTGAACTGTGCATGGGTGCTGGGGGAAGGGAAGAGAATTGATAATGGGGTCAGTTTTAGTCACATTTTTTAAGCTGAGTTCAGGACTCTGCCTTTATCAATTTTCTGAGGGAAAAAGAAGGAAATCTAGAAACACCTCCAAATACTGCCCAGACATGAGAGCAGTCCTTCTACAGGACAGAACCCCAGAGTTAGAACGAAGGAAGCTCCAAGGTCATGGAGACTGCTGCTGGTCAGGGGAAGGCAAGGGAATAGCCCCAGCTTATATAAAGCTCAATTTACTTTTTGTTTTTGTATGTTGTATTAATATAATGTTATAGTAATAAGGAAATTAAATAAAGTTATGCCATCTGGATAGGAATTAATATAGGGTGTGCAGATGTGATGAACAGACTCTGACTTTCGAGCAGGGCTCAGTTAGTGTGTGTGTGAAGTTACACATAGATAAGAAGTGGCTGATGTCATAACTCTGTAAGTCAACATAAACAAGAAGCTTCCCTAGGAACATCTTAAAAGTGGCTTTATGTAACATTTCAGTAGATTAACATAAAGGGGTTCCCTGTGAGGAACTCCCCAAAAGGTGGTTTGAGGTGATAATCCTGTAGATTGACACCTGTTATAAGGTGCAGGCCAGAAAAGGTACTAAAGCTGAGGGGCCCCATGCTGCGGTAGTTGCCCAGACTTCAACGTGAACATGGACTGTCTCCACATTGCTCTGAGCTCTGACCAAAGACAGCCGAGAGGAGCACGCCGACGGGGCCCCCTTAAACTGTACCCAGGCACGCCAAAAGGATTTGTGAGTAATAAATTGCCTGTGTGATTCTTGCAACTAACTTTGTGTGTTGGTTGTGTTTTCACTCTGGTGGCAGTTAGTGTCGGCACTTATCAGTAGCATCCTCATAGCCACCTCAAGAGTAGTCTCAAAGAGGCTGCCAGCCCTGCTGATAAGCAGCAGGAGGGTCCCACTGCACTGGGAAGTCGAATCAGGGATGCCTAAACAATGTAGAGCTTGGGCTCTACTGGGACAACGTATTACATGTATATCACATAGTATGATAGTTATATAAAACATTTAAAAGTTTTTTATTGATTGATTTTAGAGAGAGAGAAAGAGAGTAAGGGAGAGGGGAATAGAGGGGAGGGGAGGAACATCAATTTGTTTCTATATGTGCCCTGACCAGGAATGGAACCTGCAACCTTTGTGATAAGGTGACACTCTATCAACTGAGCTATTCCGCCAGGGCAAGGTATACAATATTTTAGAATCTATTTCATTTTTACTTTCACTGCTCCATGATGTTCTTTTTAATAGCAACTGCCATCAGAACTATATTATTAGGAATTTTGAAGTTCCACTGTTCTTCTTCCAAGTAGAGTCATCTAATCCCTCACAGCCAAAGCCAGCAGAAAGGAGAAGCTGGTTCATTACACGCTGAGCTGTCAGGGACCCTGGCTCCTGACGGTGTCACGACATCACTCAAGGCAGTCGCGTGGTTTAAAGGGCAGCGCTTCGCCAACTAGTTGTCAAAATCATCTCTTTCACCTGTCCGTTTATTTAAGCTTCAGCTCCAATTCTCAACTTGCCCCCACTCCTGAGAGGGTGCTAAGGACCTCTGCCCCATGAACAGGCAGGAGAGGAGATTCCTATCAGGAATCTGACCCAGGAGTAACCATTTCCTCCTGAGAATGCCCGACTATTTTCTGACTGTTCGTGCACAATTCCTGGACATCCATCTGTCTCTAACACACTTTATACCCTGCTATTGGTTGAATTATGTGCCCCCCAAAAATATGCTGGTTAAAAAAAAAGAAAGAAGAAAGAAAGATATGCTGGTGTCCTTACTGTAGCACCACACAGATTGCCCTTATTTGGAAATAGAAAATAGAGTCTGTGTAGATTTAGTCCAGTTCAGATAGTCATTAGATAGCCCTTAATCCAACATGAAAAGTACCCTTACAAAAGGGGGCCTGAGACAGATATGCCTGGAGGAAGGCAGTGTGATGAAGCCCGGGGAGGTATCCTTCCGCCATGTGAGGACGAAGGTAGAGATGGGAGGGACGTACTTGCTACAAGCCCAGGAAGGCTGCAGGCTGCCAGGGGCTGGGAGAGGCAGGGGACCATTCCCTCGCAGCACCATCAGAGAGCACTGGATTTGGGCCTTATGGTCTCCAGAAATCTGAGACAATCAATTTCTGTTGTTAAAGCCATTCAGCCCCACCAGGAAATTCCTAATTATTTCACACAGGGACACTGTGGAGACTGCAGGGTAGATGCTCAGAGCAGGTCCTGGCTGCACCGCCTGCAGTGAACTTGCTGCTAGAGTCCTGATGGCGAACCTATGACAGCGTGTCAGCACTGACACGCCCACATACCAGAGAAGTATGGGGCCACATGCCGAGAAGGAGGTTTCATTCTTGGCTACTGCACAGCCAGGTGCAGTAGCCGGGGGTAAAATATTTGCTGTAGTGTAGACACTCTGTGCCAGAGGTCTGTAGGCCAAAACAACAGAACTCCGGCACAGAACGTCTAGTTCTGGGACTTCGGGTTAGGTCGTTTTTCTCGAAGTGACACACCAGTTATGCTCGTTTTTTTTCGTGAATTTTGACACACCAAGCTCAAAAGATTGCCCATCACTCTCCTAGAGCGTCCTTCAGTCTTTATCTCTAACTTCGTTAAACACCACGTGTGCTTGTACTTTAAACAAAATCTCTCTTGCAAAAAACCTTTTTCAGGGGTTTGGAAACAGGATAAAGGCAACTTCCAACCTCATCTTCTTCCTGATTCCTCAGCGGGAGCCATGGGCTCGCGCTGGTGAACTGAGTGTGAACTCTCCTCCTGGAACTGCTGAGGGCTTCCTAAAATGGGCATCCTTTCATTTGTGCAAGCGGTCAGGTCAGGAGTGTATTTTGAAGGTAGAGCTGACGGAACTTGCTGAGGGACTCGAGGCTGATGGGGGTGGGGACTGGGGTCCGGCAAGAGCCTAGAAGCCTGCGGAATGGGTGCTACTGGCTGAGATGGGGGGATAAGGGGGTGATGGTGCGAGAAGAGCTGGGCTCTGCAGGAAGGACAGGGATCTGTCTGGACACATTCGGTTTGAGAACTCCTATAAGACCAAGTGCAAAGACCCAAAAGGGTCCAACAGCCTCTGCCCCTTAGGGAATGAGTCTGGTTTGGATATTGTGCACACAGGCGGTATTTAAAGCAGTGAGGCGGCCCAGAGGACTTCAAGGCTAGCAAAGGAGGCAGAGAAGGAGTCCCAGTGAAGTAGCAGGGGCAAAGGAAGCATGGTCTTAAAGGTCCAGCATTTGTAAGAAAGAAGGGCAGGTACCTGTGTCAGATGCTGCTGGAAGATGAAAGGATATGGGGACCCAAAACTGATCGCTGGATTTGGCAACACGGAGGTCATGATGACCTTGACAAAAATCAGCTTAGGGTACAACATCTGGATGGGAGTGTATCTAGGGAAAGTGGAAGGAGGGGAAGTAGAGACAGGAAGCTCCGATGCCCTGTGAAGAGCTCTGTTGTGACGTGAAGTCGAGGAGAAGAGGCTGATGGCAGGTGTGGAGTCAGAGAAGGTTCTCTAAAGATGGGAGACATCACAGCAATTTTGTACCCGCATGGAAACTACCTAGTAGAGGGGTGATTTAGGATGGAGAGGGACAGCTGTTGGAGTAATGTCATTGAGCATGTGAGAAGTAGGGGTGGACCCTGCGGAGAAGCACAAGTGTTTTATCTGTTGTGGCAGGAGGGGCGGCAGGGCACATGGGCGTGGGCATAGGTCTACTGGTGGAAGTTCTGATGAATTCTAGTTTCTAAGTAAAATAAGAAGTAAGGTCATCAACTGAAAGTAAGGAGGTCAGGAGGATCTGGGAGGTTTGAGAAGGGAGGAATCAGAGTGAAATAATAATCCCAGTATCTTTTTGTCAAAACCCATTAGTGCGCTGTGAAACCAATTTAGAAGGTTGCCCTCAGCACATTTTATGTAAATGAAATAGGGTGGGATCAGAGAGAAAAGGAAATATCAGGGTAATAAATGTTAGCTCCCAAAATTTTATTTCACTACTGTGTATATATATGAATGTAATAATAATAAACGGCTGTCAAAGGCTGATCTGAAGAAGAAATGGACCGACTAATAAATGGAGTTGACCCCTAGAGATCGAAGGCCATGAAGCCTTTGATATGTCCATGGTCTCCCAGCCATGCCCATCTGTCTGGTACAGGCACAGACTGGGGGCATGCATTAGCCTGGGCTGGGTTTAGTCAGGGGAGTCCCTGGAAGAGGTTTATGCAAAGGAAGGGTTATAATCCCAGACCACAGAATCTGACCTGGAAAGGAGGCATGTGAGGATGTGACTTGAAAGAGGGACAGTGACCTGGTGGCAGGGTCAATGGATTATAGAGCACCATGAGTTATACAGCCAAAACAACTCCACAAGAAAAATTAGATTTCACATATTTCCTCCTCACGGCTGAGGGCAAGGAGCGTTGTGTCCCCTCACCAAAGTTCATCAAAAATGTTCTGCTAAATGACTTATTAGAAATGCTTTATCAGAGGACTTCCTCCTTTCTGTGCTGAGCTTTTCATACGGTGTGTAAGATGTTTGAAGCCAATTTTCCCAGCACTCATCAAAAATTTTTTTCCTTCAAAGCAGTTTTGATATATTAAATAACACTTAGTTATATCATGGTGCAGTGCCTTCGTTCAGTTGCCCTCAACAGCTACTCGGCTCTGTTTATTGATTTTTATCCTTGTTTCTAGAAGGATATTGATTTATCAAAACATCAAAATTCTTGAGAACTATGAAGTCTTGGTTACTGTACCACTCTCCCCCTTTCCACAGGTTGTATAGAGCAGCCCTCAAAATGTTAAAGATCAACTAAGACCCAGAAGTTTCAATGGACTTATGGGGACATAGTAGCTAAAATGTTGCCCTTTCCAGCTTGTACTGTTATTTTCTTTTATCATTATTGTTGACAATATTTTTCTTTTGCAATTATTATTTTAATGGTTTCTTGATCCTTTTTTTTTCTTTGCAAGAGAAAGAGAAAGAAACAAACAGAAAGAGAGATAGATGAGAAGCATCAACTCGTAATTGTGGTACTTCAGTTGCTCATTGACTACTTTCTCATATGTGCCTTGACCAGGGGGTTGCCAGTGACCCCTAGCACAAGCCAGCAACCTTGGACTCAGGCCAGCGACCTTCGAGTTCAAGCCAGAGACCATGGGACTATGTCAATGATCCCACTCTCAGGCCGATGACTCCTATGCTCAAGCTGGTGAGCCCGCGCTCAAACCAGTGACCTTGGGGTTTCAAACCTGGGACCTCAGTGTCCCAGGTCTACACTCTATCTACTACACTCTATCTACCACAGGTCAGGCAATGGTTTCTTGATTCTTAAACTAAATGAAAGATACCTTATAGAAAACTAAAGAGATTGATTTCCATCTTATATCAATAGTTCAAGTAAGACCTTATCATGATATGGATCTTAAGATCTTGAACTATAATGTTTAAAATGTCATCTGATTCCACATGGTTCTGCCCTGATTCTCGCTTCTCTACTTCAACCATTATTCCAGCTACTGCATGTTCAGAACAGCGATGCACCGAATTGTTACTGGTGGTACATCACTGGCAGGATCATGCTAACCTGCACCCCCCTAGTAACAGTGTACTTCATCTCTGAAGCCTCCTGTGATTGGCTAGTTTGACACAATTCAGCCTGACCTGTGGTGGCACAGTGGATAAAGGGTAGACCTGGAATGCTGAGGTCACCAATTCAAAACCCAGGCTTGCCTGGTCAAGGCACGTACGAGAAGCAACTAGAGTTGATGCTTCCTGCTCTTGCCCTGCTTTTCTTTCTCTTCTCTCTCTAAAATCAATAAATGATAAAAATCTTTAAAAAGAACAAAGAAACAATTCACACAGCCAGCTGTGTTAGGCTTCCACTGGCAGGACCTGGATAGTGAGGGCGCATGTTGTCATTTCCTGACCTGATGAAGACAGCCTCCTTTAGATCGTAATGTTCTCTGGTCTCCTAGACTCTCAATTCCAATGTCCTCCACTCTGCTCCCCTTCTAGTACTCTTTAGGGAACCCACAGCCAACAGTAATGGAGAGAAAGAGCTAACTATTTCCAAAAAGAATATTTAAACATTTATAGGCATCCTGTGATTATAGTGGATATTTCCAACAAAGTCTGAGGGCATAACAATCTAAAGTGGAATTCTGGGAGATAAACATGTCCAAGAAGCCTCAAAGATGGGCCAGTGAGCTACACACGCCAATATTTGAGGCAGAGGTCAGTCAGAAACTCCTGCTCCTCACACCATCAGAGGCCACAGAAATGGAGGAGGATGACTGCTTCCCAACCATGTGAACCACTGGCTTCTGTGAGGTTTAGGATGAGTGTCCTAGTGCTGCCAGTGCCCGACCTCTGCCCATAGCTCCCTCACTGTTCATGCACATCCTCACTCCCACACCAGCTGCCAGTGCCCGGCCTCTGCCCATAGCTCCCTCACTGTTCACGCACATCCTCTCTCCCACACCAGCTGCCAGTGCCCGGCCTCTGCCCATAGCTCCCTCACTGTTCACGCACATCCTCTCTCCCACACCAGCTGCCAGTGCCCGGCCTCTGCCCACAACTTCTTCGCTGTTCACACACATCCTCACTCCCACACCAGCTGCCAGTGCCCGGCCTCTGCCCGCAGCTCCCTCACTGTTCACGCACATCCTCACTCCCACACCAGCTGCCAGTGCCTGGCCTCTACCCACACTACAACTCCTTTGCTGTTCACACACATCCTCACTCCCACACCAGCTGCCAGAGCCCGGCCTCTGCCCGCAACTCCTTCACTGTTCATGCACATCCTCTCTCCCACACCAGCTGCCTGTGCCCGGGCCTCTGCCCACAACTCCTTCGCTGTTCACACACATCCTCACTCCCACACCAGCTGCCAGAGCCCGGCCTCTGCCCGCAGCTCCCTCACTGTTCACGCACATCCTCTCTCCCACACCAGCTGCCAGTGCCTGGCCTCTGCCTACACTACAACTCCCTCGCTGTTCACGCACATCCTCACTCCCGGTGCCCAGCCTCTGCCCGAAGCTCCCTCACTGTTCATGCACACCAGCACTCCCGTGCCCGCAAGGGCTCTGGGGCGGGATGCCTGCAGGCTCGTGGGACCTGCTTGGCCTGCATGCAGAGACAGGTGGAGGTGCACGGGGCAGCCCTCCGCCCAAGCCTGACCAACACAGAGCTTTAAGTACTTCAGTAAGCTGGCCTCTGACCTGCCGAGCCCGGTGAATCCTGCACTGCCTGCAGACTCTCCTGCAAACACCTTCCCTTGTGCTCTTACAGACACAGGAGGCTGAGAGTCCACCTCAATCAAAACGGGGCACAGTCCCCTGCAGGGCATGAGCATTCCTGTGATAGGGCCTTAACATGCAGCGTGAGGCTACGTTTCCCTTCCAGACTCTCCCCACCTCTCCACACAGATTCGTTAGGGCATGACCCTGTCCTGAAGTGCCCTCTGCTTGTGCCAGAGCTAGAACTCTTGCTCCCTCCTTGGGCAGGAAGCTCTCCTAAGGGCCGGAGCCATGTCCTCCTCTGGCTCCACACTTTGCAGAACCCAAGCAGGGACTCCCATGTCCCAAGTGGAGCCATAGTGAACAATGTGCTCTTTCCCCCCATGTCCCACCAGATCCTGATTCTCTTCCTTTGCATTTGACACTCCTATCCAAACAACTTTCACTTGTTGCTCGCTAGCTCTCACCACCTCATCCCTCCCTCTGACAGATTCTGCTGGAATCGTTTTCAGAGGCCGAGACAGGATTAAGTGCCCCCTTTCTATCTGTGACCATGTCACTTGAATAGAAAGAGGTCACTCTGCCTTTCCCCTAACTCCATTCTTTGAACTGACCACCTCCAGAAGGTACCAGTGAAGACAGAGTTTAAGAGAGATCACACGCATAGCCTAAGGTCACCCTGTACACTGTTTAGGGAAAAGCATTACCTTAAAATATTCAGCGTAATCAGGATATAAAAGGAATTTTCCCAGAGAACTGTAATACCAATAGGCGTTAGGTACTGTGTTATGACAGGAGTCCTGGAATACAGAGAGAATGGGGTGGGGGCATGAACAGAGGGCCAGGAGAAGTCTTCCACCACGGGCAGAAGGACAGGGAACTGTTGGATCTGACTGCCACTTCATACGTCAGACCTCATCCTACAGAGCAAGTAAGAAGCTTTGAAGAAACCTAAAGGGAGCACCACCCTCATCAACAGTGGGGGGCTCTTCCCGTCTGCTCATTGGACCCTATTTCCTCTCTCCCTCCCACCTACCTTCCCTCCCTCCCACCTACCCACACTCCCAACCTCTGCTCCTTTGATCAGTAGCCCTGAAACCTTGGGGGCTGGGGGACCCTTTGTTCACATACTTCCTTCACACACCAGTGCAGCCTAACAGCCAGAGGACCTCTGCAATACACCCCCTCTCCCTGTGCTTGTTTAAAAATAGCATCTTTGTTCTTCTTCAGATACCTAAATTGCAAAGTGGAAAAACCATTGCAAAGAAAAATAATAAAGAACTTTCATTAAGGTTTTTCAAGTTCAAACTTGGCACAAGTGCATCTCTTCAGTCAAGTAGTGATCACACTATCCTGTTCTCACCAGTGTTTTTAAGTGTCTCCTGCTAGGCTGGAGGGTCTGCATTCAGGCCAGGAATTATACAGGGGTACCTGACAGTGATCACAAAGGAAACTTGGGAGTCCCTGGGAGTCAGGCGGGATTCTACACGCTAGCAGTACAGAAACTGGAAGCCACCACGTTTCTGCAGAACCTGTCTGATTAGTGTTTTCCTCCCCAGGCACCCTGCTGACCATCAGTAGTGTGGTCTGAACATGCCTACCTAATACCTGCAGGCTTTCCTTCAATGGTTTACTAGAAAAAGAGGTTCAAAACTACCCATCAAGTCTTCCCAAATCAGTGTCTAGGCTTAACATCACTCTAAACAAATCTCATGGAATAAAACTTGACGAGAAGAATTAGTGGTGAGCATTGCTAAGAGAAGTGGGCGGGGAGGAAGAAAATGACAGAGGAACAGAAGTAGAGTAGGACTTGCCTTGCCAAACACGGCACAGAGTACAAGCTGGGGACAGCGGGTTTGTTCACCAAATAATGCTGGGATTGGGGTGGGGGTTATGGGGGGCGGGGAGAATTAAGTAACATTCTTACTTCACAAACCACCTATCAAATGATTCCGAAGGAATTCAAACAGTAATCTGTAAAACTGAAACCGTTAAGAATTATAAGAAAAAAATTGTAGGAAAAATTAGAAGATAAATCTTGTGGATGCAAGAAAGGCTTTCTGAGTACAGGAGCCATTAAAAAAAAACCAAAGAAAAAGAACAAACATTTGACGATACAAAACGCTAGTTTTTGTATGACAAAAAGTCATGAACAGCCTGATTCCTGGTGTCTCAGTGGATACAGCATCGACCTGGGACACTGAAGTCCCAGGTTTGAAACTCTGAGGTCACTGGCTTAAATGTGGGCTCATCCTGCTTGAGCACGGGCTCACCACCTTGAGCACAGACAGGGTCACCCGCTTGAGTGTGGGATCATTGACATGATCTCATGGTCACTGGCTTAAGCCCAAGGTCACTGGCTCAGTTGGAGGCCCCGGTCAAGGCACATATAAGAAAGGAATCAATGAACAACTAAAGTGCTGCAGCTATGAGTTGATGTGTCTCATCTCTCTCCCTTCCTGTCTCACTCCCACTTAAAAAAAAAAAAAAGTCATGAACCTTCAGCACTTGGGCAAGAAAAACTGTACTCAGAAAGCACTTGGGAGAGTGGAATGAGGTGTGCTGTAGATGCTGCCTCACGTACCCTGCCACCACGTGCTGAAGTCAGACAAACCCCAGACTGGTCTTAGGAGGCGGGGCTGGTTGTTTCAGCCCTGCAGGCAGGTGTGCAAGTTTGGCTAGTTTTGGGGGACTCAAACGTTCACGTGCAATCTTATCAATGAAGGGGACTCTTGTTTACCATACAGGGAAACATCTGTCTCAATTCACTTTTTAAAAATATTCTTGTATTCAAACCAGAGTTAAATGCAATAGGGCATTTGCAAAAAAACCTGTAGTGATTTCTTCAATAAAGGAAAAATGCTTTATTAAGCAAATAAAGTTTATCTAGCTAACTATTTAAACTAGCCAAATGTTTGGATTTTTCTATTTTACATTCCTGACCAAACACATAAAATCATGAAAGTGAAAACCAAAATGTCTATCTTTCCTACTAGGTTAACCTACTCAACCAAAATAGACTTAACTTGTTATAGGGGGAGTGATGAGATCTCGATTCTTGTTTTCTTGAAAGAAAATTCAATCAAGGCACAAAATGCAGCAAGCAAAGGAAGAATTTATTTGCTGTGCAGTAAGAAAGTCAGAGAAAAGTGGACCTTAGAGACAGGTTCATGGGGTTAGCCCAGGACGAGCTGGAGCTACCCGCTGCTCCCTTGCTTGTAAGTCTCCTGAGGTCCCTTAGAGCTTAGAAGGAACAGATGGGCAAGGAAAACACACCTGGGGGGATGAGCGTAAAAAGGAAGACAAAGACCTGCTCATGCTCCTGGAGTGGAGAGCACCTGGGACCTCAGCTCTCAGGGATTTTAGTGTGGGGACTTTAGGGGAGGTCCCCGGGGAGGATCTCAATAGAATATGCATCAGCTCTGGAGGTGAGTTTTTTAAGGTCCTGTCCTCTACTGATTGGTCAGCAGCACAGGCGGAGGGGTTGTGGGGAGCAGCTGGTCCTGAAGTCAGCTGTGGCTTCTCTTATCTGGATTTGCTGCTCTTCTGGGCTTGGAGCTGAAACACGCTGAGGCCTAAATGTTATCTATAGGGGTTAATAGTTCATCTAGCTTGTCTTTCTTGTTTGTTCCTTCTCTATGGGGGTCTAAAACCACACAACCAGTGATATGAAATCAGGTGGTCTAAATTGCATGGCTAGCTAAGGGAGGAAAGGTCACCCCGGGGGCAAGATTGCCCATTGCTAGACACCTGGGGCTTTCTGCCCCTGGTGGCCTTCTGTGCCTGGCCTACAAGTCCTTGCTCTGCTCATGTCTGTCTGGCTGCCTGCCACAACTTCATTAAAAGTTATAAAATACAAATGTTTCCACCAAGTCTGATTTTTAAAATGGCTCTATTTAGACTTTCACAAAACCATTACATGTTCAAAAATAGTTTCTACTACAGAAAACAGGCATTCATTCAGTCAGTCAATATGTGATAATGCTGTTGAGTGGGTCTGCCTGTGGCTGTATTAACTTGTGTGGTTCCATTCACATTCTCAGCTGACATTCCACACTTCTCAGGGATGACATCAAAAACACTTCACAAGCTGGGACAGCCTGGGCCTTGACCAGTCATAACAGATGCTGGCCGTAAGCTAGCAGGCTAAAGGTTCTGGATGGTCCGGATCATAAACGCAGGGTCTTCCACCCCTTACCTGGCTTCACATTCCCCTTCCCTGACCCCAGATCCACATCCAATGCATGTTCTGCTTTGACCTTTCCGCTCCGCCTGCGGCCTCACTTTGGGTAAATTCATGAACTGGAGACAGCTCCGGTGTCTGCAGCAGCTTATTGAAAATTTCTATCTGGGTAACACACAGGACTTTAAACTTAAGTTAAAAATCACTCCGTGTTTCCTCCCCACTCTCTTCCGTGGCCACACATTGCTGACCCCTTGCCACACACACACCGTCTGCTGAGTCCATTTTTTCTCAAAACACTCCTTTCCTTGACTTCTGTGACACCGATACAATACAGGTGTCAAGGGCTACTTACTTTTCATACTTTGGAAAAATCTATGAGACAAATCTTGCAATAAATTTGCTCAGAGTTGGAGATCTAGAAAGACCTGCAGGTAGACATCAAAGTCACCCAGCTATATTTCCCTGATCACAGTATTACTTCCCAGGCTCCCCGTTTCGCCTACAACTCTTCTCTGAAGCCCTGAAACTAGAACTCCAGCTTCTCCCTTCATCATTTCCCTTAGATGCAATAAAGCCCAAATAGCCAGGTTACAGACCTGTGAAAAGTGCCTGGGAAATAGTTGGTTGTAAGCAAAGCCTTTTAAAAAAACACTTGATTTTAAACAATGGCTGCATACGAACTGGGGGCTCCATTAGCAACCCTCTCTGTTCCAGGTGGGAGGCACCCAGTGAGTGTTGCTACCTTTCCATAAGTAGAAATTGACACCACCCACAGTGCCAGCTTCCCAGGGCAGAGGAAGTGAGACAACTGAAAACTTGGGGTGTATTTTCCCATTCCATGGGAATCATCAACCAAAATGTGCCATCATATTAGAAACCCTAAAAACTGCCATGCACAGCTGCACCTGAGGCATCCTCAGGGAGGGCTGAGTGGGGTCTGCAGGCTCCTGAGCGGCATGGAGATAGAGCTCTCCAGGGCCTGTGCACAGTATCTGACTCCTCCTTGGCTCCCTGAGCTCTGGAGAACTGACTCCCATTAACCAGGATCACAGAAACTGACAGACCAACAATTTACTCTAGATTTACAAGGGCAATTATGTTTAATGTCTAAAATATACATTTTTACTATCCTGACTGCCAACATTCTTCAGAAACAGCCTGGATGTCAGAAGGTGAACTAAAAACCATTTGGGTGAACGAAACACTTCCTAAAGTGGACCCCTTGGAACGCTGGATCCAGAAGATGCTTCATAAGAGTGGTCTGTAGCCAAATGAAGTTGGCAAACATCCCACATCATGGCCTCCTCTAAAAAGGCCCATGAACACTATAGTGATAAAGGCACCAGACCCTGCAGGGAAAACCCTGCTTAACATGGGCATTACTCTCATATGTTTTACCACTGTAACTCTTGTAATTCTTTAGCAAAGTTGCATCCTAAAACACAACTGGGTAAATTCTCCTCTAGACAATACACTGTGAACCATGTGGCCCTGAGGACAAACACTGCTAGCAGGTCAGCTGTGGTACAGTGACATAGCTACTGGTTCTGAGCCCTGGTTTTAGCTGGTACTTTTGACCTCTCCAGGCCTCTGTTTCTCACCTACCAAATGGGATTAAGAAAATTGTGCCTGACCAGGCAGTGGCATGGTGGGTGGACAGAGCATCAGACTGGGATGTGGAGGACCCAGGTTCGAAACCCTGAGGTTTCTGGCTTGAGTGTGGGCTTGCTGGCTTGAGCACAGGATCATAAACATGACCCCATGGTCGCTGGTTTGAGGCCAAAGGTCACTGGTTTGAAGCCCAAGCTCACTGGCTTGAGCCCAAGGTCTCTGGCTTGAGCCCAAGGTCGCTGACTTGAGCAAGGGATCACTCGCTCTGCTTTAGCTTCCCATTCAAAGCATATACTGTATAAGAAAGCAATCGGTGAACAACTAAGATGTCACAACAAAAAGTTGATGCTTCTCATCTCTCTCCCTTCCTGTCTGTCTGTCCCTATCTGTTCCTCTCTCTGACTCTGTCTCTATAAAAATAAAAAAATAAAAAAATAAAAACCTGTTGTAAGAAACAACTAATGTAGTAAGGTACCAAAAAGCTGCAGAATTAATATTGATATTTTAGGAGAAAAGGTCAGGCTTTCCTGTCCCATCCTTCCCTTGGGGAAGGGAGGGAGAAGAATGTAGAACTTTCTGGCTTGCAAGAACAATGGGTCATTTAGTTTTAAATCTAAAATAAAGGTTAACTGAGAAACTTCTTTTTCAATGGGAGACAGAATTTACATACCACCCTATATTAAGGTGACCAGACGTCCAGCTTTTGGTGAGACAGTCCCAATTTTTAATAATTTGTCCTGCATCGTTTTAAAAAAGTCCCAATTTTTTGGAAAGAATGCATAAAAAGTTAGGGAATGGTGGGAGGGAGAACGGGAAGGGAATATACGGTTTTCAGCAGGGAGACCTTGCCTCCACCTGGAAGTGCCCACACTGCCGTAAGAGCTGGCTGCCCCGTGCTGGGCCCCGAAACAAAAAACTTCAGGTGGGACGTACCTGCTGGGGCCGCGGCTGTCAAGTCCCCTAACTACCCATAGGCCCACGTCCTGGATGCCGGTGTGCAGCTCCGGGCTCCGCGAGGCGCGAGCCCCTCGGTCTCCAGCAGGCAGTGGGGCTGGATGTGGGGAGCGCCGCTGCCGCAAGGATGAGTCCAGGTGGCACTGCCCTGCCTGCTCCCACCAGCTCGTGCAGCTCCGGCATCGGTTTCGGGACCGTGTTACCCAATCCCTCTGGCTCACTCAAAATTTCCCATATTGTAATATTTCCAAAAATTATCTTTTTAATGAGGTATCATTATTTAAAAAAATATATTGATAAGGAAAAGGTTAAATTTTGGGCATCAGCAAAAATCATAATAGAGAACAAATGGTTAGAAATATTTCATCATTTTGAAACAACCATGTTCCATACAATAATGCACTAAAAATTGTGGAATACGCGCTGTCTTTACCAGGAACGAATACTGCGACTGAACGCATTTTTTCTACGGTAAATAAAGTGTGGACATCAGAAAAATCACAATTAAGTGTTGAGACTTTGAAAGTCATTTTATGTGTGAAATATAATTTAACAAATTCTTGTGAAAAATTTCATGACCTTTTAAACAACGATAGCAATCTACTAAAAAGAATTCACTCAAATGAAAAATATGCCAAATAAAATAATACTATACATAATTTTTTAAATGTATTATATTTTTAAATTGTACTTATGTTGAAATTTAAAAATATATATTACAATACTATTTTTGCATTCTATGAAAATTTTTTCTTGCTCCATATAGACCAAATTTTTAATCAAGACCCCCCCCCCATCAATGGTGTCCCGCTTTACCAATTTTAAAATCTGGTCACCTTACCCCACATTAATTAAAGTTCCTCCCCACCTTCCTGGAATCCTGAGAGTAACATACCTCTAGGTAAATGAGGAAAGATGAACCCTGAAAAATTGTAAATGTCTTTGTGTTACCTTGAAAGTCTTAATGTTTTTGTGTATTCCCTAAACAAATGTTGCAAGCCTGTGCCATGATGTCATGCTCTGCCCAGCCTGTGTGTGATCAAGGGTATATAACCAGCCCAAGATGTATTTGGCGCACATGATTTGGGTCTGCAAATACCCGTGTCAGCCTTATGTGGCTAGCATATTTAATAAATCTCCTCCTTTAATAAAACCCTTCAAACCTCATCTGGACTTGGTGTCTCTAAGAAAACCCGCAAAAGTGAGGTACAGTACTTTTCAGCATCTGGGGTACGGTACTTTACAACACTAAGGTGTCATCTATAAAAGCATTTTATAAAGTGCCATCAAAATATGATTCTCTGCTAAGGGTATACTTCTTGCTGTGTAACTCCTCAATATGCATCTAGAAAGGGATACTTTTGTTTATACTTTCAATACCCATTCATTGACTGCTAATCAGCAAGGGCTATGACCTGGCCTTTGACCTTAGGAAGTTCAGACTGTAGGCAAGTGGGGTCCACTGCATATTGCTCATAAGTGATTCGTATGCAAGGCATTTTGGTGTGGTAAGGTGGGTGCCTAGCCAGGAAAAAGGAAAAGAGAGGTCAGGGAAAGCTTCCCAGCTGAAACCTTAGGAATCCTGATGGACCATTAGGAGGGTTTAATGTATAGGGGCGGTTGGGAGGGGGGGGGGAGTAGGACATAATGCTAAATGACATAATGTGGGAAGTATGTGAAGAATGGGCTCAGTGAAGGTTGATCTTCCCGTGTTGCATGCCTCGCACAAAGGAGGAATGAGTTACTTGTCTCCTCGAAGAGCAGGAAGAGATTTAGCTCAGTGAGGAGGTTGTTTCTGGAGTGGAACTCCTTTTTGGAGTGGGGAGGAACCCTTGAATTTGGAGAAGGGGTGGGGGGACTTAAGGGGGTCTAAGAGGGCAGCTGGGAAGTTATCTATAAACTTCCACATACCATGGCCCTGGAGGGAGTGAAGCTCCTGCCATCTACCCTGCATGGGGGTCACATGGGCTAAGGTCTTCTGATAATCTGTCTGCAGGAAAATGTCACTAGACAAGAAGGTCTTGGTAGCAGTTTGGGCCTTCTCTCATGTCCACAAGCTCTGACTGCTAAAAGCAGAATCCCCACACCTCAAAGCTATTGTCAATCACCAGCCTTCTTTTCCAGTCCCAATGGCAAAGGCCTCTCACCGCCCAAGCCCTTCCCAGTCCCTGGCTCCCGGGAGCCTCTACGCGGAGGTGGGAGCCCTAGGAATGACCAGTGTCCTAGTGTTGGAACCTGAGGCAAAAAGGAAAGTGTGTGCCTCTATGGACATTCATCAAACTATTCTCCCATATTTGAACTGGATAAAAAGTAATTAAAAGCCCTACAGTCCAAAAACACGACTATTTATAAAACCGGCATTGCCTAATCTGTTGCATGTCACTGTCAATCAACCCTCCTAAACCCCAAATGTGGACCAGACAAACTGAGGGTGCTCGAAAATGACAGGATGCAGGGCTATAACAACCCATTTTTATTTCTAGATATTGGTTTTTGGCTTATCGTGGATATTTTTACATTAAATTTTATTTTTAAAAAGATTGCATTGAAATAGTATTTATCTTAAGTACTGAGAATCACTGTTTATTTTTGCTGCAATATGTACACAGTCCTGTCCGTTGAGAATGCTCTGAGGTTTCCTTGTTGATAATAGCACGTTCCTAAGAAAATCCAGTTTGCCTGAAACCCTTGGGTTTACAAGAAAGTGTGGCTCCACTGAGGGCAGGGATAGGGTTAGGATTGGCCTCCTGCTGAATTCGGAAAGCCCCGAGGATTTCAGAGCTTTAGCAGCCTCTTCCACCCCAGGGGGCCAGCACTGCCCTGTATTTCTTGGCAACATAATTACAGACTCTAAAGCCGAATTCTGCAAACTCTGCTGTCTCCTGGCCGTCGAGGGGCACCCTGTGGGAACAGAGGCCAAGGGTGGAAACCTCCAAGTGGGAAAGTGACCCTGTCCCTTCCCGGCAGGAACCCTGGGCTCCTCCCTCCGCCTGCTGCGCTGCCATCAATCACGGCTCCAGTCCAATCACCCCCTGCCAGGACTCACCGACCCCCTCCTGCCGAAGCTACTACCCCGGGGTGGAAATCTCCCGCTAGCGTCTGCCTAGTGGCTCTGACTGGGCACCGGAGCTGTGCGACCCCTGCTCGCGCTCGGGCTCACTTGATACCGCGCAGGCATCCCCGTAGGTAGAGCTTGACAAAGGTCCCTATCTTCTCCTCCTCTCGGACGCGCACATGCACACACACACACACACACACACACACACACCTGGCACCTCAAGCCACCGCGCCGTCACCCCGAGCTGCCCCGCAAGCTACTCCCGCAAAGGTCAGTTGAGGATACCCCGTGGCCCTGCCGAGAGCAGCGGCCGCCTCACAGCGCTGTGTCACCCTGCTCCGGTCCTGGCGCCCCTTCCCCCAGTAACCCCATCCCCATGACCTCCGAGGACGTTCGCCTGCTCTTTCACCGAGGTCTCCCAGGAGGGGAACAGAGTGTGAAGAGCAGCACGCCGATCCTGGGAACCCGCAAAGCCCCAGCCCGCACCCGGAGTCCTCCCGGGCGCTGGTTGCGGGCAGAGTGGGTGGGGTCTCCGCTGCCACCGCCCCTTACCTCGCGCAGGCCCCTCCCGCAGGTCCCAGAGGCGGGGGCGACCGGTAGCCCCGCGATCTAGCGCAGGGCTGGGCTTCCCCACCCTGGAGAAGCAGGATGAAGAGGGGAGAGGAGAGGCGAGGGGAGGGGAGAGAGGGAGAAGGGCTTTGTGGCAGCCTCCGGCCCTCCCTCGGCACCAGTGCTACTAGCCATCGCCCACCCCTAGCACCTCGAGGCGGGGTTGGGGGGAGATCTGAGAGGGCAAAGAAGGCGACTGCGCGCCCCGGGGTCCCGCCACCCCCTTCCCTAGTACAGCTCCTCCTCTGCCCCTCCGAACGCGCAGCTTTGGCACTTACCCTGGGACGAGAACCCCAGCTGCGACGCCAAACAGCTGGGACCAAAAAGTTTATCTAACGCAGAGCAAACTTGGCCGGACCGGCTCCCGACCCGCCTCGGCGCAGCCGCCCCTCTCTTCTGCACTCCCGGGGGAGGACCGGAGTTTTGTTCTCGGAGATCGGTCCCCGTCGCCTTTCTTGCCGCTCATGGCAGACCAGCACAAACGCTCCTGCACCCCTTCCGGGATGAGCCCGCAGCCCAGCCGCAGACCCCGGGCCCGGCGCGCCGGCCGAAAAGCCCCAGGCGGAGGCCTGCGCGGCCCGCCCTTTGTCCGGGCTCGGACCCGCTCTGCGGCCCGGGCGGCCGACGCGACCCCACCGCCGGGTGTTTCTCTTCCTCCTCGCTGCGAAGGGGGCCGTCCAGCCCCGCCCGGCCGGGGGCGCGAGATCAGCGGGGAGGCGGGATGTGGTTTGTTCTGCGCCGTGAGACCTTTATCCCGCTTAGGGAAGGCGACAGGGACTGGGGTTTGGGAAGGGGGGGGGGCGAGCTGGGAGCTGAGGCAGACTCCTCGCCTGGAAGCGAGTCAAGCCGGTCCCTGGCGAGCTTGCTGCTGAGTTCTACCCTCTGGGAAGAACACCTTTGGGGAGAAATTGCTAACAGTAGTAGTTGCTGAATTTGCGGGTGTTGCAAAAAACCTCAGGGCCACCTGTTTTGGACATGAGCAGAAAAAAGGAAACGGTGAAAGACCTTATTTTTGTTACCGTTCTGCTTTAGACCGGTAGCAGAAGAAACTTTTATTGGTGTTAGTTCTTGTGAATCCTGTCTTCTAAAATAAACAGATTTATTTATCATTTATAATCAGCTCAGCTTGATGGTTCTGTTCCAAGTCATCAATTTGCTGAATCATTGGGCACTTGTTATGCCTAGGCACTGAGTCAAAGTTTGGGATAAGCTGGCATTCTGGAGGGGTGGAACACAGGGGTGGGAGACTATGAGAACATCACAGAATACTTACACAAACCTAGAACGCAGAGTACAAACTTAGGCTGTTTGGGATACCCTATTGCTTCTAGGTTACAAGTATGTACAACATGTTACTGTACTTAATTCTCTAGGCCAGGGGTCCCCAAACTTTTTACACAGGGGGCCAGTTCACTGTCCCTCAGACCCTTGGAGGGCCGCCATATAAAGTACTCCATACACTGATCACCAATGAAAGAGGTGCCCCTTCCAGAAGTGCGGTGGGGGCTGGATAAATGGCCTCAGGTGGCCGCAGTTTGGCCTGGGGCCGTAGTTTGGGGACCTCTGCCTAGGCAGTTATAACACAATGATATTTGTGTGTCTAAACATAGAAAAGGTACGGGAAAATATATGGTGTAAAAGATAGCAAATGGTACAGCTGCATACAGCACTTACCATGCACAGAACTTGCAGGACTGGAAGTTGCTCTGGGTGAGTCAGTGAGGGGGCAGTGAGTGTGAAAGCCCAGTATGGACTTCATAAGGTTGTACACTTACACTACCCTGACTTTATTTTTAAAGTATTGTTTCTTCAGTAATAAAGTAACCTTTACTTACTGTAACTTTTTTGCTTTATGAACATCTTAGTTTTTGACTCTTGTGATAGCAGCTCAAAACACAAACATATTGTAAGATGGACAAAGATATTTTCTTTATAGCGTTTTTCTATAAGCTTTTTCCATTATTATTATTTTTTTTACTTGAGCTGTTTTGTTAAACACTAAGATACAAACACACACATGAGCGTAGGCCTACACAGGGTCTGGGTTCTCAGTGTCACCGACTTCCACAACCATACTTGGTCCCACTGGAAGGTCTTCTGGGGCAATAGTGTGTGGAGCAGTCATCTGTGCTAACAATGGTTTCTTCTGGACCCCCACCCCCACCTCCACCCCCAGGTGCCTGCCTGAGGCTCTTTGTCAGGAGGGGTCACTCTTCAAAATTAGGTCCATTGTCATCTGGCCTGTGGTGGTGCAGTGGATAAAGTGTGGACTTGGAACACGGAGGTTGCCGGCTTGCATGTATGGGAGTTGATGCTTTCTGCCCCCCCCCTTCTTTCTCTTTCTCTCTCTCCATCTCTCCTATATAAAATGAATAAGTAATAATAATAATAATAAGTCCATTGTTCTTTGCTTGGTTCCTTTTTTTCCATCCTAGATTTGATTGTAAGCGGATCAAGCACTATGAACATACCTCTCTATTAATGAAAACCTTTTAGTGTTGAGAGTTCATGTGTTCAGACTTTTTAAGGAGCTTGTTGAGGTCTGCAAAACCTTCTACTAAACCCTTCACCGAATTTTAGGAGGGCTTCTTTTACTTCTGCAGTTTCCTTTCCTCGCCTCTTCCTTACTTGTGTGTTCCTATTCCTGTTCCAAGAACTCCTCATAAGTCAAAACCTCAGGAACCATCTCCCAGAGCTCCTCAGTGTCATCCTAACCACAGCCAGGTTA
The DNA here is from genome assembly GCA_037038555.1 of Rhynchonycteris naso. Lineage (NCBI taxonomy): Eukaryota > Metazoa > Chordata > Mammalia > Chiroptera > Emballonuridae > Rhynchonycteris > Rhynchonycteris naso. The sequence continues at coordinate 130,463,585 of CM073001.1, forward strand.
AAGTTTTTTACTATTTGAACCACAGCCTTGTTGATTTTTGCAACCTTTGCTCTACGATATTAGGACAGCTACAATATAATGAGGCAACGGGAATTTTTCAGCTCTATTATAATCCTATGGGACCACCATCATAAACATAATTCTGCAGCACATGACTATATTTTGAAAGAAGAACTGATGGGAATTCCTAAGACAGTGATGGCAATCTTTTGAGCTTGGTGTGTCAAAATTCGCCAAAAAACCGAGCATAACTTGGGTGGTGTGTCACTTTGAGAAAAACAGCCTAACTGAAAGTCCCAGAACTAGACGCTCTGTGCCGGAGTTCTGTTGTTTTGGCCTACAGACCTCCGGCACAGAGTGTCTACACTACAGCAAATGTTTTATCTTCAGCTCCTGCACCTGGCTGTGCAGGAGCTGAGGATGAAACATCGTTTTTCGGCATGCGGCCCCATACTTCTCTGGTGTGCAGCCGCATGTCATCGAAAATGGCTACACGTGTCATAGGTTTGCCATCACGGTCCTAAGAGGTTGGTTATGCGGGGTGAAAAGGAGAGGAGAACAGAGGCAGACCTGGCCTCAGCTCCCTCCTGTTCCAGGCTGTCCTTTGCTTCAGTCCCAGAATGATTCTGTGTTACAGACAATGCCCCACGTAAATGCTGAAGATATATATAGCCTCTGCTTCTTCCCTTTCCCCTTTCTTTCCACTCATGCTCTTAAAAACTTCCTTCACCTGTGGACATTGCCCCATGGATGTTCCCACAGGTTCAACCTGTTCCAGACTTGGGCCCATTGGCCCTCTTCTCCCCCAGGTGTTAGACAGAGGATAGACAGTTATCAGGGCAGGAAAGGGGGAAGGGGGGGAAAGAGGGGGCTATCTCATTTACTAAATGAGGAAGTTAGCAGTCCTGAGACCAGACAAAACAAGATAACCAGGTATCCCAACAATTACAAGAAAACCTACAAAAGGGAACCTTGAAACCCTATTAGTCCTGATAACAGGGAAACAAAGCCTTGAAGCTAAGAGTATATAAGTCCTAAAACCCCAATAGGCGGGGCACTCGGACTAGCTGAGTTTGCCCACTGTGCTTTGTGCCAAGTGTGTAGCTTTGCTTAATAAACTGTTTGCTTTGCTTGAACACGGCACCCTGTCTCTCGCCTGAATTCTTTCTTGCAAGCATGACAAGGACCGAGAAGGAGGAAGCTCCCTCACACTCGGGTCTTCTCTGGTGCCATGACTTGGATCTCAGTGAATTCAAACCCTTCCAGGGACTTTTCTACTTCTGTTTGCTGGCTTTCTGTGGACAATCAGAGAGGTGTTGTTACAGTAATTTAGTTGGACTTTATATGCAGGGTTGTGTTGACGGAAACAATAATTTGTAATGAGTGCTCAAGTTCGCCTGGGCTCTGAAGTTTGAAGAGGCACTTCCTCTCTCTGGTTTAGGCTCTGGATGTTCTCACATGAGTGAAAACATAGCAGAGATGCCTGGGGTTATTCCTGAGATGTGCAGGGGCCTCATGGGACCTCTACTTCACTTGTAATTAATTATTTTGATTTGTCCGGGGACACACATATAAGGACGGATCACACAGCACTCCGAGCCCTCCTGGGTGTCTTAGATCTTATGGAAAGAAACTGAGACGTGTAAGACAGTGAGGGGTGAGCAGAGGTATAATGGCCTCTGGAGCCCTGCTCACAAGCAGCGCACTGAGATCCAGCACTCTAAACCCTTAGTTCTATTTGTGAGACCTAACCTTCAGAAAGATACATTTAAGTCATAAATCGGCTACTGAACTGCTGCACTTCTCCTTCCCTCTTCGTTTTTGGCAACTTTATCTGCAGTTATATCCACCTTGTAGATTGTAGAATGAATGTCTTGTTGCATCTCTCAGGCTGCAGAGAGAAGACCTTGACAGGGACCTCATATACTTCTGAGATACTATCCAAGTTTGGATAAGGAGAGTCCCCCTTTAGTCTTCACCGTCAGGGCAAATATTGGGCAGAGGCTGTGAACAGACATTTCTTGGCAAGCAACATAAGCTGGAGGTACAATAGCTCACAGTAAGGATCAATAATTTGCTCCCCTTGCTGAGCATGGGCAGGTGCTAGGTTTCCCCCTAGACCCTCTGGTTCATTTTTCTCTCCTACTTCAAACAGTTTCAGATTTAAAACCAAAATCTCCTTTAGCAGCCTCCTTTGAATGCACACTAACTGTGGGGTGGCTGGGGCCTGCTGGCCTCGTATGCAGCTCAGCCTGGGAGCGGAGAATTCAGGGCTAGGAAGGTTTATATCAAACTAATTGGGAAATAATAATTTTAAAGGAAACCTCCTCAAACCTAAACTAATCTAAAGACAATGCAGAAAACACAGGCAATTTCCTCCCTACATTGATTGGCAAGAATAAAATTGTCAGATTTATTAGAAGAAATCAGACAAAAAAAAAAAAGAGTTAACCATTAGTGGTGCTATCATTTGCTTAAGTAAGTGCACATGCCAAAGGAGTTAAAATTTCTTCTTAAAGGCCCTCTGAGGGCAAGAGAGGGAGGTCAAGGAGGTAGATTTCCATTCTAAGAATAGGGACGTAAGGAGCCCACAAGGTTCTGGGCCGGGACTCAGGGTTACACAGTAAGACTAACTAATTCTGAAAACCCATGTCTGAGGGGGCCGCCTCTCCAGACAGTATATAAAACGTGGGGAGAGAAATGAGACGCCCAAGCTCTCCCATAATCTCCTCTATTCTCTTTCAGAAGGGAAATATCACAAGCTAGGCTTCTGAGATGCATCCTTAAGAATTGGAATGAATTTGACCCACAAACCTAAAAAAAAAAAAAAATTGAATTAATATTCTTCTATAATACAACATGGCCTCAATACTATAACTGAGAAAGTAGGGAGGTTTGGCCTAAAATTGGTGGTTTAAATGAAAACATTATTGTTTCAGGAAAATGACACCCAAACAGAGGATAATAGATGCCCAGACAACTTCATAGAGGAAGAGGAATTTATTAGTAGCCGGTGGAGCACATGGAGTTAGTAGCACCAAAGCAAGAGCTCCCCAAAGTTAGATTTCTTACATCTTATATACCTTTTACATTGTCCACACAAGGAGTACACCTCATGACTCAAGGTGGGGGGAGTTTCAGTGGGGCAGCAAGGGGGAAGGGGTTTCCGGACCCCTGGTCATATATATTTATTTTGTTTTTCTTGTAAGAGTCTCCAGGAGGTCAGTTAGAGATCGCTAGGATGTGGATAATCTTTAACTGGCTGAGCCAGTCATTCCTGCAGGCCCCTTCTCCTGCATTCTTCTGGTTTCCTCACTCTCTGTTATCTTAGAACTAGATCTATTCTGTAAAACACCAGTAAAATGGACAGAGGTACCATACAAACAGGCCTTTATGACACTAAGAAATAATCCTGGATTTTATAAAAATTGAAAATAGATCCCGCCTTCTTGGCAATTATGAATATAAAGGAACCTAGCCCTGGCCAGTTGGCTCAGCGGTAGAGCATCGGCTCAGCATGTGGAAGTCCTGGGTTAGATTCCCGGCCAGGGCACACAGGAGAAGCGCCCATCTGCTTCTCCACCCTTCCCCCTCTCCTTCATCTCTGTTTCTCTCTTCCCCTCCTGCAGCCAAGGCTCCATTGGAGTAAAATTGGCCCGGGTGCTGAGGACAGTTCCATGGCCTCCACCTCAGGCGCTAGAATGGCTCTGGCCTCAACAGAGCAACACCCCAGATGGGCAGAGCATTGCCCCCTGGTGGGCATGCCGGGTGGATCCCGGTCAGGTGCATGCAGGAAGGAGTCTGACTGCTTCCCCACTTCTAACTTCGGGAAAAGGAAAAAAAAGAACCTAACACTGGGGATATAGGAAAAAATTCTCAAAAGAAAACAGTTAATTATAATAAACCAATGACCTCTATGAAGTATATGCTAAGGGTGTTCTATAATAGAAACCAAAAAGAGGAGAGGCCCTAGTAAAAAAAATGCAAGGAGAAGAGGCCTCGGTTAATAGCTACCCTACCAGGACAATGGCCTCAAGATCCACAAAAAGAAAAGACCACAGTTGTCATAAATGCAGAAAGCTGGCACACTGGAAGCAGTAATGCTCCCAGATGGGACCGCCCCCAAATAACAAACCATGGCCCTTATGCTAAAAATTCAGCCACTGAAGGAGGAACTACCTTGATGGACTAAAGAGACCCCAGGCCAGCACCCTCCAGTGCTATGACCTTAAACTGTTGGGGCCCTGTTATCCGGTTGGCATTCATTAGAAACATCTTCATAGAAGAAACAGAGCCAAGACTAACCCTTGGAGGGGCAGGAAGGCCTATGAATTTTCTTTAGACATGGGCGCTGCCTTCTCTGTGCTAAGCTCCTATCGGGGACCCCTCTCTTCCAATCACACTGTTGTTCAAGGAGTAGATGGCACATTCAAGGCAGAACATTGTACTTCACGCCTAAGCTACCTCTGGGAGCCGCCTACGCACATCGGTTTTTAGTCTTGACAGAGTGCCCTATTCCATTATTAGGCAGAGATATACAGCATGTCCGTAAAGTCATGGTGCACTTTTGACCAGTCACCCATCAAAAGTGCACCATGAGTTTACGGACACACTGTATTTTCAGTTAAGTTAGGACTCAAGTAATTTTCTACATAGACACTGAGGAATCTGTCCCAAGATGGCATTATTCATTACAAGATCAACTAAAACTATATAATATACATAGGAAACAAGAACTTAACTCTCAAGTTTGGGCAACAGGAATTCCTAGCGTGGCTCTTCAAGCCAAACCAGTTATAATCAAATTAAAGGATCCAACCAATTTTCCTAATAGAAGAAAATATGTGGTACCTTGAGATATGAAAAGACCAACATACGATTTTTTTTTTAAAGATACGAGCTGCGACTGGGTCCATATTTTTGTTCCAGATCCGAGTGAAATTCTAAGACACGAGTTGTGATTTGGGAAGCTGGCGCACTGGTCCAGTATTGGCAGTTTGATATACGAGTTGACTGACTTACAAGCTCAGTTACAGAATGAATTAAATTCGTATTTCAAGGTACCAATGTACCCCATAAATTTAGAGGCCAGGGAAGGGCTAGAGAAAATCATTATTAAATTCCATGGTCATGGGTTGCTAGTAGCTTACAATTCTCCTTGTAACACAGATTACCTGTTAAGAAAAGGATAGAACCTATAGATTGGTTCAGAAATTAAAGGCAATCAATGAGGCTGTTATCCCTATATATCCTATAATATCTAACCCTTATACTATCTTGGGACAACTTCCTCTCCAAAGCCAATAGTTTTGTGTATTAGAATTAAAGATGTCTTCTACATCCCACTAGACCATGCTTTTGAATAGAAAAACTCACAGGGACATAAGCAACAACTAACCTGGAGTGTCTCCCTGAGGGATTAAAAAGTAGTTTACATTTATTTAGACAGGCATTGGTCAAGAACGTAAGGGACCTATGACTTGAGGGGGCAGTCACATAATTCAATATGTAGGTGACTTACTTACCTGTTCTCCTACAGAAGAGCAAGGCCACAGACACATAGGATAGACACTAAATTTTGTAACAGATAGGGATATAAAACTAAAAATAAGGCACAAATATTACAATAGAAATAGAATACTTAGGCCTTATATTAACTCCTGGGGGGGGGGTGGAAATGCTATTCTCAAATAGAATACAGGCCATTTGAGGCCTTCCTGAGCCCACCACTCAGAAATAGCTCCAATCATTCTTAAGATTAACAGGATATTGTAAACTATGGATTTTAGGATATAGGGGGAAGGCCAGACCCCTCTATAGGGCTTTAAAGGTGAAAAATAAACAAGGGTCAACTAGCTTACATTGGGGAGGAGAATAAGAAAGGGCTTTCAAACAGCGAAAAGAAGATCTTACACAGGTAGCAGCCACAGCTTACCATATTTAGAAAATCCCTTTTAATTTTATATTACTAAAAAACAGGGAATAGCATTAGGGGTCCTGTCTAAGGCCTTGGAACCCACCAAGAAACCTATAGGCTATTTCTCTCTCTCTCTTCGCCTCCCTCCCTTCCTTCCTCCTTTCCCTCCCCTCCCTTCTTCCCTCCCTCCCTCCTTTCCTTCCTTCCTTCCTTCCTTCCTTCCTTCCTTCCTTCCTTCCTTCCTTCCTTCCTTCCTTCCTTCCTTCCTTCCTTCCTTCCTCCTTTCCCTCTCTCCCTCCCTTCCTTCCCCTCCCCTCCCTTCCCCTCCACCTCTCCTTCTCTCCCCTCCCCTCCCCTCCCCTCCCCTCCCCTTCCTTCCTTCCTTCCTTCCTTCCTTCCTTCCTTCCTTCCTTCCTTCCTTCCTTCCACTAAAGAGAGACAGAGAGGCAGAGACAGACAGAAAGGGAGAGAGATGAGAAGCATCAACTCATAGTTATGACATTTTTAGTTGTTCATTGATTGCTTTCTCATATGTGCCTTGACCAGGGGGGCTCCTGCTGAACCAGTGACCCTTTGCTCAAGCCAGAGTTCTTGGGCTCAAGTCAGCCACCTTGGGCTCAAGCCAGTGACCAGACTCAAGCTGGTGGCCCCGCACTCAAGCTGGTGAGCACACGCTCAAGCCAGTGACCTCGGGGTTTCGAACCTGGGTCCTCTGTGTTCCAGGTAAACTCCATTCACTGCAATACCACCTTGTCAGGCAAAGTTTATAGGCTATTTTTCAAAAGAGCTAGATACAGTGGCTCAAGGCTGGCCTCATTGCCTCAGGGCAGCAGCAGCAGCAGTCTTACTTTTTAAAGAAGCACATAAGATAGCATTAGGAAAAGATATAACTCTATGTACTTCTCATCAAATTGGCCCATTATTTAATACTAAAGGACCTCGCTGGCTTACCAATAATCTCATGTTTAAATACCAAGTTATGCTAATAAAAAACTCAAAGGTAAAGATAGAAAGCTGCTCCATCTTAAATCCTACTACCCTAATGCCTACCCCAAACACAGAGGCTACATGTAACTGTTGTGAGATCATACATCAAATATATGCCAGCAGACCAGACTGAAAAGGCCAACCACTCCAAAATCAAATGAGGTTTGGTTCTCTGATAGAAGCAGCTTTGTAAGGGGAGATGTACATTATACTGGATATGTGGCACTGTCCCAGCATGCTGTGATAGAGGCTCAAACTTGGTCCCCAGAAACTTCAGCACAATTAGCAGAATTAATAGCCTCATAAGAGCTCTAGAATTTGTAAAGGATAAAAAATTAAATATATACATTGACTCTAAATATGCATATCTAATATTACCTGCTCATGCAATTATTTGGAAAAAAAGAGAACATCTAAATACAAAACAGAGACCAATAAAATATAGACCTTACATTTCACAACTCTTAAAAGCTATTAAATTGCCCAAGAAATAGCAGTAATTCATTATAGGGATCACCAAAAAGGAATAGATGAAATTGCATCAGGAAACATGTATGCAGACCACACTACTAAAAAAGTAACTACAAGAGAACCAGCAGTCGGGGCTCTAATACTCACAACAAGCTTAAATCAATTTATACCTCAATATACAAGAGATAAAAGTGAATAGATTGAGCAGCATGGATATATTAAAAATAGAACAGCATGGTGTCAAAAAGAGAGCTTTTCCCACTTTCCAAAAAATACGCAATGGAAGGTAATTTAGGACTTACGTAATTACAAAGCCAGGCAACTCCAAGCCCAGGTGGAACTGGGATGGAATTCCTGGTCCAGCATTTAGTCATAGAGCTATGGATGCAAAAAAAAAAAAAATTGTTTTTGTCTTTTTTGTGACAGAGACAGAGAGAGACAGAGAGACGGACAGATAGGGACAGACAGACAAGAAGGAAGAGAGATGAGAAGCATCAATTCTTCGTTATGGCACATTAGTTGTTCATTGATTGCTTTCTCATCTGTGCTTTGATTGGGAGGGGGGTGCTACAGCAGACCGAGTGACCCCTTGCTCAAGCCAGCAACCTTGGGCTCAAGTTGGTGAGCCTTGCTCAAACCAGATTAGCCCATGCTCAAGCTGGCAACCTTGGGGTCTCGAATCTGGGTCCTCCGTGTCCCAGTCCGATGCTCTATCCACTGCACCACCGCCTAGTCAAGGGAAAAAAAAATTTTTTTTAATAAATTAAGATGTGGCAATGACCTGAACCTGACAAGCTCAGGGAAAGCCTACACAATGGCCTTGCAAACTCAGGGAACTAAGATAAACACAGAATGATCTAAATCAAACCTTTCTAACTATAAGCAGTTTATGCTGGGTAGTCGTGTCCTAGGCAAGAACTTTCTCTAAACAGAGGTCAATGTTTGCTTTTACTCAAACCTGTCTGCTATCTTTTGCATCTACAATAAAGCACCTGATACTGATAACATGCCTTTGAAAGGCAAGGGTCATCTTCCTTCTCCATCAGGCCAGATATCCCACCAGATCAGAAGCCAACAGAACCCTCATTGTTATTTATTTATTTATTTATTTATTTATTTATTTATTTATTTATTTATTTATTTATTTATTTATTTACGTTAGAAATGGGGAGGCAGTCAGACAGACTCCTGCATGCGCCTGACCAGGATCCACCCGGCATGCTCACCAGGGTGTGATGCTCTGCCCATTTGGGTGTTGCTTCACTGCGGCCAGAGCCATTCTAGCGCCTGAGGTGGTGACCATGGAGCCGTCCTCAGCACCTGGGCCAACTTTGCTCCAATGGAGCCTTGGCTGCAGGAGGGGAAGAGAGTGATAGAGAGAAAGGAGAGGGGGAAGGGTGAAGAAGCAGATGGGCGCTCCTCCTGTGTGCCCTGGCAGGGAATCTAACACAAGACTTCTACACTCTGGGCCAATGCTCTATGCTGAGTCAACTGGCCAGGGCGACCCCTCATTGTTACTGTTATGAAAAACATTAACTGTTAACTGTCCTGTTCCTGCGTATGTAAATGTTTCAACAGCGTATTTGTTTTCACTTTTGTCCAATCCCAGAGATTTCCCCCCACCCTTTGCCTTCTCCTACCTCCCTAATCTATCACCAATCAATTTCATGTAACCCCTATGTCTTCCCCTTTGATTCTAATGTATAAAATACGTGGTGAAACCACCATTACCAGAGCATTTTCTCAATCCATTGAGACTTTGCTTCCCAGCAGTTGTCAACAGCTTGGCTCAAATAAACTCAAAAATTCTTACAGGTTTGGAGGTTGTTTTTACGTTGACAGAGCTCTTGGCTGCTGCCCTTTCTAGGTTCCCTGACCTTCCTGCTTCTCCTACTTATTTTCAAACTTGTTGTGTATTTTTTAAAGAGAGAGTGAGAAAGAAACAGTATTGCAGGAATCAAAGGAAGACAAAAACACCCGGACAACTTGATGAAGGAAGTAGGATTTATTTAGCCGGCAGAGCAGTGTGTCTGTTGGTCAAATAAGTTTGTAAATATGATATATATGTTTGCTCGCTTATAGTTTGTATTGGGTGTGGGGGACAGGCTGTGGACAGGCCGGGACATTATAGCCTAGGGCAGGGGTCCCCAAACTTTTTACACAGGGGGCCAGTTCACTGTCCCTCAGACCGTTGGAGGGCCGGACTATAAAAAAACACGATGAACAAATCCCTATGCACACTGCACATATGTTATTTTAAAGTATAAAAAAAAAGGGAATACAATATTTAAAATAAAGACCAAGTAAATTTAAATCAACAAACTGACCAGTATTTCAATGGGAACTATGGGTGTGGATGCATCCTGTGCTCCTCTCACTGACCACCAATGAAAGAGGTGCCTCTCCTGGAAGTGTGGCAGGGGCCGGATAAATGGCCTCAGGGGGCTGCATGCAGTCCGCGGGCCCATAGTTTTGGGACCCCTGGTCTAGGGCTTAGTTTTAAGACTAAGCTTTTTCCCACACCCTTGACTGATTGCATGATGTGGGGTAGTGCACTCTCATGAGGAATCCCATTATGCCTCAGATAAGTGACTTTGTATCAAAGACTTCCTTGTTTGTATATTGGATTAAAGGTTTTGATTTCTACACTATAAAGTGGGGCAGACAGGGAGCTTGCTCTCTCGGTTTCTGAGATTAGCATTAGAGAGGAGAGCAGAGAAAGGCCACGTGGAGGAGAGGAGAAGCAGCCAAAATGGTGGAGTGCTGAGGGAGAAGCCAGTGTGTGTAGAGTTTGTGCAGAGAGAAGGAGATGGGGAACAGAGGTGAATAAGGCTGGTGAGGAAGATACCTTTGATTCTAGGAAACTTGGGTAAGTCAGTGGCTTTGGGAGCCCTGAATGGAAAGGGGAGTGTTTTCCCACTGTGTGCGTTTCTTGCCTGCTTGGTGCAAGCTAGGAATAAAGGTGATGGCTCACCAGGTTTTGGCTCTGTTGTTTCATTACCGTCTGTCCGAATCTAATGTGAACCTGCATGGGCCAGGCGGCTCTGATGGTGGCCATGGCTACTAGCTTTACAGTGACTCTCAAAAGAGGCAACCAAGCATGTGCTCCTGGAAGTTAGATTTCTTACATCTTATACACCTTTTACAGAATACAGGTTTTCATGTAAGGGGCTCACGATCCCTTTGTCTAGGTAGTGGTAGTCAACCTGGTCCCTATGGCTCACTAGTGGGCATTCCAGCTTTCATGGTGGGTGGTAGTGGAGCAACCAAAGTATAAATAAAAAGATAGATTTAACTATAGTGAGTTGTTTTATAAAGATTTATTCTGCCAAACTTAGTGAAAATCTGACATAAAGTACTTGGTAAATAATTATTATTATATGCTTTAACTTGCTGTAACTCTGCTTTATAAATTTTATAATGTTAAGACTTCCCTACTTTATAAATCACCATTACTTAGGTACCAGTGAGCAGTTAGAAAATTTTACTACTAACAGAGATACAAAAGTGGGCGGTAGGTATAAAAAGGTTGACTACCCCTGATCTAAAGGTAGACATCACTCTCGTGATTTCAGGATGAGAGGGTGAGTCAGAGGATAAGTGTTGGAATTTTTAAATTAAGGTATGTAAACATTATCTTTTAAAAGCTTTTAAGAAAAGACAAGGGGAAGGGGTTTTCAGATAAGTTCTATCTTCTTTGCTCTGTGTAGCAAGTGGCCTCAGTCACCCTTTCAGAGAACTATAGGAAGTAGTTAATCTATAACTGGCTGACTCAGTTGCCCCTGCAGGTTTCCTTCTCTTGCATTCTTCTTGTTTCTTCCTTCTTAGAGAAGGCGGGCATGCCTCTCCTTCCTCAACAGGAAGGGAGAAAGGGTGAGAAGCATCAATTTGTCATTGCTTTCACTTTAGTTGTGCATTGATTGCATCTCATACATGCCTTGACCTAGGGTGTGTCATATCCCCTTGCTCCAGCCAGGGACCATGGGCTTTCTACTACAGCAACCTTGGGGCTCAAGTTGGCAAGCCTTGGGATCATGTAAACGACCTCCCCTGCACCCTGCGCAAGCCAGTGGCCCTATGCTGACATGTCCATGCCCAAGCTGGCGACCTTGGGGCTTCACCAGCACTCTGGGTTGACACTTTATCCCCATGATGGCGAACCTATGACATGCGTATCAACACTGACACGTGTAGCCATTTTCGATGACACGCGGCTGCATGCAGCCGCATACCAGAGAAGGATGGGGCCGCATGCTGAGAAGGACATTTCATCCTCGGCTCCTGCATGGCCAGGTGCAGAAGCCGAGGATAAAACATTTGCTGTAGTGTAGACACTCTGTGCCAGAGGTCTGTAGGCCAAAACAACAGAACTCTGGCACAGAGCATCTAGTTCTGGGACTTCTGGTTAGGCCGTTTTTCTCGAAGTGACACACTACCCGAGTTATGCTCGGTTTTTTGGCGAATTTTGACACACCAAACTCAAAAGATTGCCCATTACTGCTTTATCCACTGCATCACCACCAGGCAGGCTCAAACCTTATATTCTTAATGCCCTTGTCTGTTTTGTATCTTCCAGGCTAAAAACAATTCACCTACTAATGGCCATCTGACCAGGACATGTAAACATACCTCTCAACCCTCTAGATCAGGCTGCTGGCAAATTCTATACAGAATCCTGACCCTCACCTGGACTTGGTCTTCTCCAGTGACACAGGAAAACATCTTTTACTGTTGTGATAAGGTGCCAAGGAATTGAAAAAAAATTGTTACCATTAGTATTTTAAAAGGAAGAGTCAGGCCCCTTACCCCTAGTTTCTGAAGAAAAAAAAAAAACCCAAGAGAAAGAGATTAAATGGGCAAAACTGAGTAGCTAATTATAATTTAATTTAGTTCTCTAGAAAGATTGATTGTCGACTTGCTAGACAGCAAAGAGATAAAACTTATCTGAAAACTTCTTCTCTTTCTTTAAGAGCCTTTAGGAGACAATGTTTACATATCTTAATTAAAAATTCCTTCCCTGATTCTAACTCTTCCTCCCCTTCTGGAGTCCTGAGAGTGACATATACCTCTAGACAAACGGATCACGAGACCACTCCCCTTGCTTGAAAAACCTGCATTCTGTAACATTTTATATGCTTTCTAATAATCATCTGTAAAGCCAGTAGTCGAGGCCACCATCACTGCAGCCTGACCCGTGCAGGTTCGCATTTGATTCGAACAGTCGGTAATGAAACAACGAAGCCAAAAACTGGTGAGCCATCAGCTTTAATTCTAGCTTGCACCCGGCGGGCAAGCAAAAACACACACTGGGCTTCAAAACCCACAAGATACAGTGCTCACAAAGCTACTGACTTATCCAAGTTTCCTAGAATCAAAGGTTTCTAGCTCACCAGACTTATTCACCTCTGTTCCCCATCTCCTCCAGCACAAACTCTTAACAAACTGGCTTCTTCATCAGCAGCCCGCCATCTTGGCTTCTTCTCCTGGCCTCCATGTGGCCTTACTCTGCTCTCCTCTCTAATACTAACCTCAGGAACCGAGAGAGAGAGATCAAGCTACTGGTCTCTCCCACTTTATAGCATAGACTCAAAACCTTTAATCCAATAATACAAACAAGGAAGTCTCTTTATAATGGGATTCCTCAGGAGAGTGCACCACCCTACATCATCCAATCAGTCAAGGGTGTGGAGAAGAGCTTACTCTTAAACTAAGCCTTAGGCTATAACGACCCGGCCTGCCCACAGCCTGTTCCAGAACACACATTAATATCAACGAACTTCCATGTGGGCAGCGCCATCTTTAACAAAGTGAGCATAATATATTTTATCTGCCTAACATCATCCCTCTTGAAATCCTTTATATGTATAAGACTTGTGAACTTAACAAGCAGGGCCTAGTTTATTAGGTTTCCTAATAATCCTAATAAGCTAGCCCCAACACTTTTAGCAAAAGTAATTTCATTTAGCTTCTCTCCTTATCCTAAGCTGAACGTTTCATTTCCCACTATGGTGGCGATAGGGATAGGTGGTAGACACTAAAAGATTTGGGAATGTCTTTGCCAGATATGTAAAACATTTATCACTACTGTGTTATCTTGTGGTCTTGATGTGTGGGAATGCTTTTTCCTTTTAATAGATCCTATAGATAAATGCTGTAAGCTTGTTAGCAATTGACTACTGTACCATGCTCCCCTCCTCACCCACCCCAACCAGTACTTGATCTTGTATAAAAGAAGGTTCAGAACTGTATGAAAGCCTACATATTTTGGGACCATGCCCTATGTAGCTAGCTGGCTAATTAATAAACTCCTCGCCTGACCTGTGGTGGCGCAGTGGATAAAGCGTCGACCTGGAATGCTGAGGTCACCGGTTCAAAACCCTGCACTTGTCTGGTCAAGGCACATATGGGAGTTGATGCTTCCTGCTCCTCCCCACTTTCTCTCTCTCTCTCCTCCCTAAATGAATAAATAAAAATAAATAAACAAACTCCTCAAATTTCTTCTGTAACCTGCCTGGTGTCTCTATATAAATAGTGGATTGCAGTACTTTATAACACTGTAGAGATGGACTTAGGGATTATTTATTCAAAATTATTTATTGAGTAACTACTATGTGCCAAGCACTATGGCAGGTAATTGGGGTTACAGAAGTGAACCAAACAGCCAAAACACCATGCTCTCATGGAATCCACATTATAATGAGGAGAGAGAGGCAATAAGCCAGACAAGGAAAGTGTGTGGCACAATGGACTGATGTCACATGCCATGGAGAAAACTAACCTGGGGAGAGAAAAAGCAGGTGCTGGGGAGGCCACGATGTTGAACAGGTGGTCAGAGAACACTCCAGGAAAAAAAAATAATGAGCATTGGATCCTCACAGACTTACCTCATGTTTGGCAGGTCTGAGGTCTCACCCCAGGGCTCCCAGAGACTGAAGTGGCCACTCCAGTCAGCTGCAGAGATCACAAGTGCTCTAGGGGCACTTCTGTCAGTTGAGGACCAACTAGCCAAGAAATGTCACTTCTAATGAAGTTATGTTTCCTCTAAAGTAAGCCCAGCAACACTGGCTCCAGAAACCTTGCCCAGAGCTGACAATGCAGCAATTTCTCCCTTCTGTTGAGAAGGGAGAGTGGGAGTGAATGTCTTGCACACCTACAATGGCTTGAAAAGAGTGGTTTTGTTAACGTAGGCAGGTAGCTAGATAGTGATGGGGGAAAAGAACAAAAAGAATTGCATGCTATATTTATTAAAACTTGGAAAGCCTGCTTCAGAAAAGAACTGCAATATCCAACATAGATTAATTTGCTAGAAGGCTAAAAGAGTCACAGGCTAATTAGCCCATTGTTCCCTCAGAGTCCATAGTGCCATTGAGGCTGAGCCCATTAAGAAAAAAAATGGGTTTTTCCAGTTCCCCAGGGCAAAACCAATTCAAACTCAGGCTATGTGGGAAGGTGCTTCTGTGCTTCCAATTGAAGGCAGGTGCAGTGCAAGCCAGAATGGTGGCCATAGAGGCTTGTCAGTCTAGCCTAGAAGGATCTGTCTGAATGGCTAGGAGGAAGAACCAACGTAAGCCCTAGAAATTTTAAATAAGCTGATTGGTTAGCTTAAGGAAAAGCTAGTCCTTCCTAGCCCAAAACATAAACAGAGGCTAAACAGAAATCTGGCCCTTTTTACCCTTTTTGTCCTTCTCTCTAACTTCCTGCTGAGAGAAACACCCTAGCCATGTTTGCAACCATGCTGTGTGGGCTGGCAGTGCCCCCAGTCTCCTAAGTACAGGCTTTGAGCAGTGCCTGGACTGGACTGGGCTTTGATATGGGCTGAACCACAGTGCAGAATATCTGAACTTTGGTTTTTATACTGGGTTTACCCAAGACAAGATTGGGTTTTTCCTTGCAAGACAAAGTGAAATGAGACATAGAATACCTGCGAATAACCTCATACTGCCAGATCCTAAGTCTCTCCAAGTGTGGGTTATATAAAATGTTTTTTATATGACACTGTACACAAATCCCACTAAAACAATAGCAGAACTGATATCAGTTTTGGACTCCAGAGTCTGAGATAAAACATAATCATCATCATAATTATGGCAATTCTTTCTTTATTAGTTTGTAGTGGTACTGGTGACTTACATTGCTAAATTCCCATGGCAACCCTGGCAGACAGGTAAAGAATATCAGTGGGTAGTTAGTTAACTAATCCCTAGTATTAGGATTTATCTAGTAGTCAGATGGTGGTTCGAAATGCCCATATCCTTATTCAAAGATGTGGTTCATGTAGAAGGAGGTGGTTCTTAACAGGAAGGGGCATTTGGCATGATTAGATATTTTTTTGTTTCAAAATCTAAAAGAAAGGATAAGTGATTATCTCTGGAGTGTGAGATTATTGGGATTTAAACTTTCAAGTTGTATGTTTATGAACAATTTGAATATTTAAAATTATGTATTGCTTTGTTAATCAGAAAAAACATTGACTTTATATATAAAATCGTATACATAGAATTAGAAGTACAAGATAAAAGTTAATTTACATATTTACTATTTTGATTTCTCCTTTGGCCTTATTATTTAGATTTCTTTTTTTCCAAGAAAGAGATAGAGAGAGAGGGAGAGATAAGAAGAATCAGCTCACACTTCTAGTTTTTCAGTGATTGCTTTTTCATAGGGGCCTTGACTGGGGGAGGAGGGTGTCGGAGGGTGCGGGTGGAGGGGGAGGCTCCAGAAGAGCCAGTAATTTCTTGCTTAAGCCAGCGACCTTGGGCTCAAGTCAGCGACATTGGGCTTCAAGCCAGCAACCTTTGGGCTCAAGCCAGCAACTGTTGGATTCTGTAGATTCCACACTCAAGCGGGCAACTCCGTGCTCAAGCTAGATGAGTCCATGCTCAAGCCAGCAACCTCAGGGTTTCAAACCTGGGACATCAGCATCCCAGGTTGATTCTTTATTCACTGCACCATCATTGGTCAAGGTTATTTAGATCATTTTAAAATTTCCAAATGGTGAGGTTTGTTATTCTTTAAATTTTGGGTATTACATAATTTGCTGGTGTATTGCATTGTGGTCAAGAATGTTGCTCGTATAATTTCTGCCTTTTGAAATGAATTGAGGCTATATTTGTGACCTCGTCTACGATCTGCTTTGAAAAAAAGTTTTGTATTAAGAAAAAGCTAAGGCCTGACCAGGCGGTGGCACAGTGGATAGAGCATCGGACTGGGATGCGGAAGACCCAGGTTCGAGACCCCGAGCTCGCCAGCTTGAGCGCGGGCCCAAGGTCGCTGGCTCCAGCAAGGGGTTGCTCCGTCTGCTGAAGGCCCACGGTCAAGGCGCATGTGAGAAAGCAATCAATGAACAACTAAGGTATCGCAACAGCAACGAAAAAACTAATGATTGATGCTTCTCACCTCTTTCCGTTCCTGTCTGTCTGTCCCTATCTATCCCTCTCTCTGACTCTCTCTCTCTGTCCCTGTAATAAATAAATAAATAAATAGCTAAGAACTATATGATTTCACACATAGGTGGGATATAAAACTGAGATTCATGGACACACATAAAAGTGAAGTGTTTACCAGGGGAAGGGGGTGGGGCAGAGGAGAGTAAAGAGGTACAAATATATGGTGACAAAAAATAATTTGTGACTTTGGGTGATGGGCACACAATGCAATCAACAGTTCAAATGCTATAGAGATGTTCACCTAAAACTTATGTGCTATTATTGATCAATGTCACTCCATTAAATTTAATTTCTAATAAAAAAGAAAAGAAGGTATATTGAACACCCCCATAATTTAGTTCTATAATTAGCATATAGTTGTTCAAAAACTGTTTTTTAGTGAACTTGAAACCAATTAATTAAGCATATATTCATCTTTTATATTTATTCTTATTCGCTATATCTCTCATTCATACTACTCTATTTTCCAGCCTCCTGATTTATACCCTGCTTTCTCCTCTACCACCTTTTCTGAATAAAATGGACTTAGAGTGGATATGTTAACATCTTCCATTTTATCTGGAGTTCTGACATTTTTCTTTCCAACCATTTGGGTTCTAGCATTTTCATGCTGTGTTATATAGGACATAAGTAAATATTTTCGTATACAATACTTCAAATGTGGATTGCATAGTTATCAGTAATAATACACTTCCTTTGTCCCATTCAGTGTGTTTGCCTTGATTTATTCTTTGGCTGAAATTCATATTATGACCCCTGCTTTGTTTGTATTATAGTCATCGAATAAACTTTTGTCTATCCTCTATTTTAAATCTTTGGCATAATTTGATTTTAGATAAATCCTTTTAAAGCAATATAAACCATAGCTGAATTTTATTTTTAAACCCAACTTGTAGTTTTGTTTTAATTTCTGCCATCTTGTCCTATGTTTTGGGAGCTTTATAAAATCCCTTTTCTTCTCCTTTTTCTTTCTTTTTTAATATATATATATATATATATATATATATATATATATATATGATTTTATTTATTGACTTTAAAGAGAGGAGGGAGAGAGAGAGAGAGAGAAAGGTGATTGATAGGGGGAGGAGCAGGAAGCTTTAACTCATTGTAGTTGCTTCATGTATGTGCCTTGACCAGGCAAGCCTGGGGTTTCGAACCAGTGACCTAAGCATTCCAGGTCTACACTCTATCCAGTGTGCCACCACAGTTCAGGCCCTGCCAATTAGTAAGTTCTATGCTTTTTGGTTAAACCAACTCTACTTTATATATTCTCTAGTCATTTGAAATGTATACTTTTTGTTTTAATCATAGTGGTTCATGCATTTCTTTATTCAACATATAATGTTCTTTTTTGACAGAGACAGAGAGACAGATAGAGGGACAGATAGGGACAGATAGATAGGAAGGGAGAGAGATGAGAAGCATCAATTTTTCATCGTAGCTCCTTAGTTGTTCATTGATTGCTTTCTCATATGTACCTTGACCGCGGGCCTTCAGCAGACCAAGTGACCCCTTGCTCAAGCCAGCGACCTTGGGCTCAAGCCAGTGACCATGAGGTCATGTCTATGATCCCACGCTCAAGCCAGCAACCTCGGGGTTTTGAACCTGCCTCCTAATTCGATGCTCTATCCACTGCGCCACTGTCTGGTCAGGCTCAACACATAACTCTTAATTATTTGTTGGGTGTCAGGCACTGTACTAGGCACTTTAGACATATGATAAAACAGATAAAGTCTTCCTGTCAAGGTACTTGCCATCTAATGAGGAAATAGACACTAGCAGACAAAAACATGATATGAAGATATATAGGGCATGAGGTGCATCATGAAACATGCCAGAGTAACATGAGAGTGTCTAGAGGGCCACACTACTCGGGGGGCAGGGGGGGGGGTTGGAGAAGACGTCTCTGAGGAGGGTGTGTTTAAGCCCAGAGGATAAAGTCAGTGGATGTCCTAGCCCCTGGTCAGCAAACTGCGGCTCGCAAGCCACATGTGGCTCTCTGGCCCCTTGAGTGTGGCTCTTCCACAAAATACCACGTGCAGGCGCTACCTCGGTAAGGAATGTACCTACCTATATAGTTTAAGTTTTAAAATTTTGACTCTCAAAAGAAATTTCAATCATTGTACTGTTGATATCTGGCTCTGCTGACTCATGAGTCTGCCGACCACTGAAAGGAACACCAAGAGCCAAGACCCTAAGGTGGGCTTCAAGGAGTGAGGAGAAGCTACCAGAGCTGGAGCTAGGGGCTTAGGGATGGCTGTGGAGAGTTTCAGTCAGGGGAATGGCTCAATCTGAGTTCTGTTTTTAAAATAACCACAAAGGAGGATGTGGGGAGAATGGATTGTAATGAGACAGCAATGAACGGAAGGAGACAAGTGAAGTAGCTTTGTAGTCACCAGGCAAGGGGACCAGGGAAGACATGGAGATAATGTTTTACGTAAGGTCTAGAGACAAAGGAAGTATGTGGATGCAAGGCATACTACTGAAAGGTTTTAGAACACAGGATCCTAAAATTTATGCCTGTTTGACAAATTGACTAATTTGAACTAAAGGCACTTGCAAAACAAGAGGTGTGAGAAGCACATCTGACATTCTTCTTCCTGAAAGCAGATCAAACTCCCAAGTAAAAGCTGCCTTCCCTATACAAGAAGGAAAAGAATATTCTTATCTCCAGACATGGGTTGTTAAGGTCAAGAAGAATCAGTATTACTATGAAAATAACCCTTAACTTCCTTTTGCCTCCCCATATAGTTACTTTAACACAATGACTACACTTTGTTCAACCAGGTATATACACACTTAGGTCTCAATGCTTTTTGGGTCTTCATTTTCCTGTGAGGGCTCCTATGTACAGGTAAAAAATAAAATGTATGCTTTTCTGTTGTTCATTTGTTTTCCATCAGTTTCTCAGGCCCAGCCAGACACTCTAAGAGGGCAGAGGACAAGGCTGCCTCCTCTGTCCTAGGGAGGTAGGACGGACCCACATACTCTGCACAGGTGCTTCCTGTGTTAATTTGGACACAATTTACATTACACATTAGTTAAATTTAATCATTGATAAATCTTCAAGCTACTTCAGTCTGTTTCTTCATCCAAAGGGAGGCACCATATGTCCCTTTTCATCTGTAGACTTCCATCTTTTTTCATTCTAGGGAATTTTATTACATAAGTGCAAGTCTTTCTTCCTGTCTTTAATCCTTTTCACTTCTCCATTGTCCATCGCGAGTCTCCTCAGCTGCTTTCTTGGAGAGGTTCTGGGTCCGTCTGCCCACTCATGGGCTTTTTGGCTAAGTTCATCTGTTCTTTAGGCTACCTATCATTTTCTAGATTCAAATGTTCTCTTTTTCATATCTCGTATTTTACACTTGTGTTCTTTTTGGTGTGACTTCTGATTCTTTTCTCTTATGGCCAATTTTTTCCCTATATTTTTAATGTTTTCGTCCTACTTGTTTAAGATTTTTGGTGTGGATACTCCAGTAATTCTATTTTAGGAGGTGTGTTTTCTTACATTTGCTGCCCCTTTTTGGCAGTTGTACTTTTCAAGCATATAGTACTTTGTCTGAGAGCTGACGATACTCTTAGGGTATTGACTATTCTAACTGGTGTATATATTGGGGAAGGGTCAAAGGTTAGTTTTCATCTATGTTGTTCTACATAAATTTAAGGATATGTTTTCTAATGCCACTTAACAAATTATCATAAATGTAGTGGCTGAAAATCAGCACGTATTTATTATCTCACTGTTTCCATGGGTCAAGAGTCTGGTTAAGCTTAGCTGGGGTTTCCTGTCCCAGGGACTCACAAGGATTCAATACAGGTGTTAGCTGGGTTGCAGCCTCAGCCAAGACCTCTTGACTCTCATCCAGAGTTCACTTACAGCTGTAACTAAGACTCTTGGCTCTGTGGAAATGAAGAGCAACCAAACAAGGATAAGCAAAAGCCACTGATTCAGAGATTGCTAGAACAAGGTGGTTGGCCACCATCATTTGCACTTGGCAGAGACTCAAAGGCAGATAGAAGAGTGGGAAAGATTTATAGTGAAGAAGGGGAGGTTTCAGTTTTGGTGTGCCCTGATTGGAGGCTGTTGGCCTGGGGAAGCTGGAGGTGGGCTAACTAGCAGCCAGCATCCTATATGATTGGTTAGTGGAATATATTTGGCTTTCTCCAGTTGGTCCCAAGTTGGAAACAGGAGACAAAATGAGGAAGCTGTCAGTTATTGATCAAGTTCTGGTTATTTTGGATCAATTAGTATAAAGGTTACTATTTGACTCCCTGGACCAGTTGCTATAGATTGTGGTCTGAATTCCTACAAGTCTGACTTATAAATAGTATTGGCTTTGTGGGCTGGTTACTGTAGACAATGGGTTGGTTTCCTGGGCTGGTCACTGCAGAATGTGGGTCAG
Source organism: Rhynchonycteris naso (assembly GCA_037038555.1). Lineage (NCBI taxonomy): Eukaryota > Metazoa > Chordata > Mammalia > Chiroptera > Emballonuridae > Rhynchonycteris > Rhynchonycteris naso. Next base: position 130,484,812 of record CM073001.1, read on the forward strand.
AGTTTTATTCCTACATAAGGTCTGGTCACTGTCTATTTGTATATTCAGCCTTTTGTTTTCTAGAGACTGCCTGCATCTCCCTCCATGGGACCTTCTGCACAGGCCGTTCGCAACATGATCGTCGACTTCTTCTGGGCCAGCAAAGAATGTCTCTCACTCAAATGCATTATAGTAATATGAAGTTTTTATAGATGTCATTATGTATGCACAGGAGTGACATCATAACTTTGCCATCGTCTACTGGTTATAAGCAATAGAATATTGCCCAAACTGGAGAGGAGAAGATTGTAGGGCATAACTCCAGGGATCACAGGGCATTTTGCCTCCCACTTAGGACTCTTCCCACCACAAGACGGGAGAGGATGAGCCATGAGCAGTGCCCCAGTCCCATGAGAGCACTGCTGACCAGTCCTGCTTGGCTCAGAGATCTGGAGAAAGGAATGCCCAAGGGCCGCTGGTCCCTGGAGCTTGTTTCTAATAATGACTTCTCACTAAAGCAGACTTTAGTGTGGCCCTAATATTCTCTAACACCTGTATCCAGGCTGTTGTGAGTGCTTACTGTGGGTAAGGTATTCCTGGGTCCTCCAGCTCCTGATATGGGGTTTTTCACCTATTTCTCTCTTCCTGTTACTGCTCTATTATATGCTAGAGCAGGTCGCAACCTTGGCTCTACATTACATCACCTTGAGTTTTGTAAAATCCTGATGCCCAGGTAACACCCCAGACCTGTTAAATTAGAGTCTCTAGTGTGGGACACAGGCATAAGCAGCCTTATAGCTACCAGGTGATTCTAATATATTGCCAAGGTTCTAGAAGAGTCACTGTCTGAAACTGCAGCCTTTGAACTGGTTCTTAGCCTTGCTGCAAACTGGATGTGATGCTGGTGGCCGAGGCCAGGCAGGTTCACACTGAATTCAGGCAGGCAGTAAAGGAACTGTGGAGCCAGAAAGCATTGGGCTATTACCAATTGGAGGATCAAGAAGACAGTGAGTGAATAAACAAGGAAATCCCATTTTTGCAGTGGAGGGCAAAGGATCAGGAAAACCACTCCTTGTGGTGGTGGCGGAGGGAGTCAGGGAACCACACCTTGCAGTGGTGGGAAAGTGATTTGAGAGAATCACCCCTGAGGGAAAGCACACATAGCTTTTCATAGAGACACACACGTGGCTTTCTGCCATGTGCTCATGCACTAATCTTGCAAAGTGCTTGCAGCCATGAAACCAGCGAGCAAGCCTAATAATACAGCTGTTTTCCCCACACTGGAATCACCTGGAAGCTTTTGAAAACAAAACAAAACAGAACAAACCTCCAATGTCTTGGCCCCAGCTCCAGAGAGGGGGATGTGATTAGTCGGAGGATTGACCGGGCATCAGAACCTTTGAAAGCCCTGCAGATGAGAACTGCTGATTCCACATCCATTTAGCAAGGTTCTCACAGAAACTGGGCTCACTACTCCCTTCTCAGGTGGAAAAGGCAGGTCCCAGTTTCAGGCTGATTAATAGAAAGTGTAGCCAAAACACAAGGCTCTGAATTGCTTTAGCTTTCAAAGTCGAAATGATCAAGAATATTGATTCAAAGATAGATCAGATCCCCTGCTTTAAGAGCAGCTTTCCAAGCTAGCAGTTAAAATTCTCCTTTGCGATTACATTTTGCATGTGTTTCTATTTTATAGGCAGCATTAAGAGAAAGTTCTTTATATCATGTTTCTGGTAAGTCAGCGTGAGTTTGTAAAGGGGTTTCCAAACACCCAGTGAGATTGCTGTAGGCTGGGGCTCCAGGGGAGCATGGAGCACGGAGGAGAAGCTGAGAAGTGAGCAGAGCCCAAGGGGAGGGTCCACTGGACTGGAAGACAAAGACGAGAGGGAATGGCAAGGCCAGAGGCAGAGGGGGGACTCCACAGGGTGTGAACAACTGAAAACAGAGCTCAATAGATACAGGAGAGGAGAGGCTGTAATGAGGACAAGCGTTTTCTGACCGCCCCCATCATATTTATCAACTACACATTTACTTTTACAAATGCTTTCATCTCTATAATTAGAATTCATTTTCTAGACCTGTGTGGGGCAGCTGTGTTAGGCTTGCTTGCGGGGTTACTGGCTGCAAGCACTTTGCCTGACTAGTGCATGAGTGTGTGGCTGCCACGTGTGTATGGCCTACATAAGGCTATGGGTGCTTGTACTTGAGAGAGATGGGGGATTGTGGATGGCAGATTGCCTGCTCACTACTGTGAGGGGTCATTCTTGTTGTTTGTTTGCCTGAGAAGCAGTTTCCCCTGCCTGTGTGCTTGTCCGACATTGTGAGCCACTATTAAATGGAATGGCCCAATGCTTTCTGGCTCTGCAGTTTCTTCACTATCTGCCCGAACCCAGTGTGGACCTACCTGGCTTTAGCCACCAGCATTATAACCCGGTTATAGGTTGAGTCCAAAGACTGAGTACCAGTATAGCACATTAACATCATCATAACCAGAGTTCACTGTACAGCCTTATAATTGGCTAAGACTAATTTTCCTTTTCTGTCAATCCAACATCACTATGCCTGTGACATTTAAAGGGAAATGTTTCAAAATCAAGGTCAAATGACTTCTTTTCTTGCCCCCCATCCATTCCTTATAATCACGACCATGGTACATTTCGGCTCGCTTTATATTATAACCTCTATTTTCTTAAATAGTCCCTTCCTTCCCAAGGTTTCTAATTGAGCCTTTCTTCCTTCCCTTCTCTTCCCTTTACTTCTCCCTCCCTCCCTCCCTCCCTTCCTTCCTCATTTCCTTCCTTCCTTTAAAAATTTTTCTTGTTTATGTTGTCAACAGAAAACATTTACCATCCCAGATCTTCAGAAATACCCAGGCTTTCAATGACACTAACTGCCGCAGAGAATTCGCTTTCTCTCTGAAAACTATGCTTCCAGAGACTTCTGCATTTCCACTGCCATCTCAGCTGCTTATTTGCTCCACTGTTGGGGACTATACTCCTGAAGCTCCTTTTCTCTGTACTCTGGGGTAGATCAATGGTTTTCTAGATCTCAGGTCTTCTTCTGTTCCCCCCTCACTTTATCTCAGGAAGGGCTTTGGAGGGTTTCAGAGGGTGTGTGTCTGAAAACATATTTATTTTCTCCTCATGCTCGATTGACTTTTTGACTAACAGCGATACTTAGGTTCAACACTGTCCTTATTGATTTGAAGGCTCTCTTTATCCTTCCAGTTGTGAAATTCCCAGGACCATGCTGGCTCTGGATCTTCCATGCATTGCTTTGTTTTACCCACCACCGTCTTCTACCTGCTTTTTCCTTCATCAGCTTTATTGTAAACTCAAGTTTCTGAGGAATCTCATACACACCTCTTTGTTGTTATGGGTTTAATTCCTCTTGTTCCCCTTTACTTTCATTTTAAGGGGATTTAGGGTGGGTAGCAGGGTGAATGCATGTGCCCAGTCAGTCTGCCATTTGGGACTCTACTTCTCCAGACATATTATTTGGATATTAAAGGAAAGGAGGACCCCTGAAGGTGGAAGGACTTGGAGATGCTTACCTTACATCATTGGGAAACTGTGGCTCTTATACTGCTCACTGGTGGCCCGAAGAGGTAACATTGGGTGACCATGTGTTCCGTTCTTAAGCAAACTATGGCATCACTTTTCCAGTGAAAGAAAATGATTGGGAATATTCTATTATATTCTGGACTATTTCTATTAGGTTCATGTGTATTCAGAGTACTAAGTCAATGTTGGTAAAAAATAAGGGCAGCTTACGGTATAAACTCTTAAGTGTCTCATACTTCTGGAAAGTACCTGGTGCTGGTCAGTGGGCACATCTTACGATTCTTATATTCCAGCACACTTTGTAGCTGGCACCTAAGATGCATCTAAAACTTAAAAATGATGTTACAGATCTGAGTATGAAAGAATGGGAAATTAACCTATGATGGTTTTGACCAGGAGTTGTGTATGTTTAAGCCCTCTGAAGGACAGATGTAAATGCCCTGGTATGTTCAGCTTATTCAGGAGGAATTATAGATTCCCTGTCATATAGGGTGAAGATCCGAGGGTAGAAGGGACTCTGTATTTCCTCTCCAATGAAGTGGGGTGACTTTGGAGTCCTCCTTCACTTGACATGATGTGAAACCAGAGGAAATAGCTATGAGAAACTAAGGCACATGAGCCTAAGACTGCTCCACAGAATCATCACCACCACCCCCAGGGTGACAGCAGGGACCTGCATGGACCAATGAAGAAAAGCAGAGAAAGAGGTGGCATGCCAGCAGATGCCAGAGTAATAAATAACGCTAACCTGGGCCAGATGTCTCCCAGAACCGATCCTCTGGCCTGTGGATTAGGGCAGTGATGGGAGAGACTGGTCTCCTATGAGGGCAGGTCTGCCATGTTTTAGAGAGTCAGAGTTGCTAGCTCTTCTTTTGCTGGTATGCAAAAACATGGCTCATGCAGCAAAGGATTGCTGAGGATGATGGTGCTCTCAAGCTGGAAGCCCCTTGGGTGAACATTTGGTGCAGAGCAGAGTGAGAAGTGGCCATTGAACACGCCAGCACCCACATGCTCTGTGTCCTTACTGGACCTGGGCGCTTTGGAAGGCTTTGTGTGTAGGTGCTGGGCAGCAGCTTTGCAGCCCTGGTCTCGCCAATGCTGGCTGGAGTGAGTCTCCCAGGGAAACGCTATTTCAGATGTGCAAACCTGAAGTCCTGGTTGTCTTGTTTGTACTGTGGCCCCACTTAGAAAGGGACACAGAGGCTTAAACAGTGAGTGCACTTGTCCCATGTTTACCAATAGTTACAATTCTTTCCTGTAAATGGTTAAGGTCCAATCAAAGAGACCTAGTGTGTTGATAAACTGTGTATTATTTCAGTGTAGCTAGCTATCTGAATCATTGAATTAGTTTCCTAGGATGGTCATAACAAATTACCACATGGTGACTTAAAGCAGCACAAACTTATTCTCTCACAGTTCTGAAGGCCAGAAGTCTGAGCTCAATCAGGATGGTTCCTTCTTGGGGACTCAAAGGAGAATCTGTTTCATGCCTCTCTCTTAGCTTCTTGGTGGCTGTTGGCAATCCTTGGCATTCCTTGGCTCATGGCAGCATCACTCCATTCTCTGCCTCTGTGGTCACAGGGCATTCTCCTTGGGTGTCTGCGTCCACATTTCTCTCCTCTTATGACACCATTTGTTGGATTAGAGCCCACCCAAATCCAGTATGATCTTATCTTAATTTGATTATATCTGCCAAGACTCTATATTTCTGAATAAGTTCAAATTCATAGGTAGCAGGGGATAGGACTTGAACATATTTGTATTGGGGGGGGGCGGATGGAGGGATACATTCAATCTACAATAATTATCAAAGTAAATTAAAATAAAATTAGAAAAGTAAAATGCAACAACATATCTTGTTGTTATTCTTTGAATAACAGTTGTGAAATTTTCCTAGGTTTACCAAAAGCCATAACATTTTCAAATGTAGAAAAACTGGCTTATAAATATTTAGATTAGTGAAAAGTTGAATAATAAATGCTCTTACCACTCTCAAATTCCTAATTAATGCATGCAAGCAGGAAAAAAGTGATAAACACAAGCAGTCCTCTACAATAAATGGCAAGACAAATACAGAGAAATTATGTTAATATGAATTATAAAAATGATCCCTGAATGTATAGTCTTAAATCATGTTAATACAAGTGTGGAAAATAAACAACAACCCAGTTCTCTTTTAAAACGATAACCAAAGTTTTTTTCTTGCTTCATCTTATTTTAAGATGACAAATCAGGCCCTGGTTGGTTAGCTCAGTGGTAGAGTGTGGAAGCCCAGTGTGTGGAAGTCCTGGGTTAGATTCCCTGTCAGGGCACACAGGAGAAGCGCCCATCTGCTTCTCTACCCCTCCCCCTCTTCTTTCTCTCTGTCTCTCTCTTCCCCTCCTGCAGCCAAGGCTCTACTGGAGCACAGTAGGCCCCAGGCACTGAGGATGGCTCCATGGCCTCTGCCTCAGGCGCTAGAATGGCTCTGGATGCAACAGAGCCACGCCCCAGATGGGCAGAGCATCGCCCCCTGGTGGGCATGCTGGGTGGATCCCGATCAGGCGCATGTGGGAGTCTGTCTCTTTGCCTCCTCGCTTCTCATTTCAGAAAAAAAAAAAAAAGACTAATCTCTCTCTCCCTTTTTTTTTTTGACAGAGTCAGAGAGAGTCAGAGAGGGACAGGCAGGCAGGCAGGGAGAGAGAGATGAGAAGCAATTCTTTGTTGCAGCATCTTAGTTGTTCGTTGATTGCTTTCTCATATGTGCCTTGACGGGGGTGGGGACCACAGCAGAGCGAGTGATCCCTTGCTCAAGCCAGGGACCTTGGGCTTCAAGCCAGCGACCTTTGGGCTCAAGCCAGCAACCATGGGGTCATGTCTATGATCCCATGCTCAAGCCAGTGACCCCATGCTTAAGCTGGTGAGCCCACACTCAAACTGGATGAGCCTATGCTCAAGCTGGTGACCTTGGGGTTTCTGACCTGGGTCCTCTGTGTCCCAATTCGAGGCTGTATGCACTGCACCACCACCTGGTCAGGCAAGATGACAAATCTCTTTAAAGGGAAAATAATATTTGAGAATGAACTTTTACCTTCAGAATTCTTTAATTCTTTTTTTTAAACTGTAGAGTCAAAGTAGAAATTAACACTATATCACTAAATGTTTCAATTTTACACTGTCTCATGCATGTATTGTACAAAAGTGAGAAACCTTACAGAAATTCAATTCATCTGAAAAATAAAACAAATTTTAATTCAACCCAGCAAAACATTTCGGCTTCATCCTGACATATCTGGAACACAGACTCGCTCAGCTGTCCCTGCTATGATTTTCTGCAGCTTTGAATGAAATGTGGGTACTGTGCAGCAGGAAAAAGGGCATGTTTGCAAGTGAAAGGAATCCAGCTATTTTTGTTGAGGTCTTTTAAAATAATATATTATACTATATTTGGGAGAACTTCAAAGGAAGACATTTCAAGAAGGTAAAAAGCATTACTTTTAATGAAAATTCCAGGAAACTAGAGGAATTCAGGGCTGCTCCACCAAGCAGTTATAAACATGCCTGTACGGTGAGTGATTTTGATTGCCACTAATGGCAGTTTCACAGAGTTGAAAATTTATTGAGTGATCTAGGAGAGGTGTACCTCTGTCTGACTCTCAGTAATTAAGGACTCAATGTTAATGTGTGGGTCTTGTCTGAAATAGGCAAATGATTTCTGTCAGGTAAGAGAGATCATTGTAGGTGGTGATTTGGTTGCCCTCAGGGTCGTTATCTAGTCTAATATCCGGCACTCTTTTTTTCACCATGCTTGCATAGACTTATAAATACCCAGGTCCTCAAAGCGCTTTTTGAACCAGCTTCCCCATCTTACTGGTTCCCGTGTTAGTGAGTTAATAAATCTTAAACCTACACTTATTGCCTAATTTTATTTTTGTTTGAGAATCATTTGGAAAAACTGCTTGCTTCATCTTATTTTAAGTTGACAAATCTCATTAAAGGGAAAATAATATTTGAGAATAAACTCCTACCTTCAGAATTCTTTCTTTTTTTTAAACTGTAGAGTCAAAGTAGAAATTAAGACATCACTAAATGTTTCAATTTCACCTCTTGTCTTGTGCATATATTGCACTGAAGTGAGAAGTCTCACTTTTTTTGTTTTATTTTGTTTTTTTTTAAGGTGAGAGGAAGGAGATAGTGAGGCAGATTCCCACATGTGCCCCAACCAGAATCCACCCGGTAATCCCCATCTGGGGCCAATGCTCAAGTACTGAGCTATTTTTAGCACCTGAGGCGGATGTGCTTGGACCAACCGAGTTATCCTCAGTGCCCGGGGACATGTTTGAACCAACCAAGTCACTGGCTACAGGAGTGGAAGAGGGAGAGAAGGAGGAGAGGGAGGGGAAGAGAAGCAGATGGTCGCTTCTCTTGTGTGCCCTGACTGGGAATTGAACCTGGGACATCCCTATGCCAGGCTGATGCTCTATCCACTGGCCACCAGCCAGGGCTGGAAAAACTTGTTGAATATATACTTTGATACATTTTTGGACTTTTTACCTATCCTTGTTTGGGTAGTAGAATATAAGAAGGTATTTGTCAATGTGCCAACGGAGTGTTTTTTTGTGACAGCCCTTTCATCCTGAGAGGGACACGGACAAATGCCCACACTGCTTCGCTCCTATCTGTGGGTAGGAACACTTAAAATGCCAGAAAAAAATACCTCATTTGTTTTTATCCTGTGTTTATTTGCAAATGAAATCCTGTAATGATTGCTTTAAAAATAGCTTTTTGTATAAGAAGAGGAAGAGATGACTGTTAATATCAAATAATTGAATCCAATTTCTAAGGTACTTGGAATGGTTTGAACAGCTGTGAAAGAGGCATTTAAACCAATTCTTTTTTTTTTTTTTTTAACCAATTCTTAAAACAAACCAACACATTGTTTTGTTTGGATTTGGATTGGGCGTGCTAAAAGGGGAAAGGAATACTGGGACAGGCGGTCCCAGGGAAAGGAAGTCAGCCCTATGGAGAAAGTTCAGGGGCTGTTGGTGTGAAGTGTTCAGAATTTGGCAGGCGGAGAGCTGTGATTAAATTACTTCCATGAGCTGCAGAAGAACCGATTTCCATTCTTGCTCATACCAAGAGGACAGCACCGAGATTACATAACACCATCAACACACAGATGACTGTTGGTGCTCCCCTGGGTGGAGAAATTACCCTGTGGACCCGAGTCATATGCTACTCCAATTCCTGGCCCTGCTGCCTTCTGTCTTTTAACCTACCGCCATCCAGCTGGGTTCCCATTATCACTTCAAAAATTACAGCTTAAATGTCCTCCCAGTGGGACCTGTCCCACACTTATTACAAAAATTGCTGTTACGTAAACCTCTCTCCACCTTGTCCTGTTTTCTGCCCCTTTTTATTAAATGCAATGGTTTTCTTGGTCGAGTTATTGTTTTTTCATAGCCTCAGAGGAGAAAGTTCTCATCTTGCAAATGAGGCAAAATGTGTGGGACTTTTTAAAGGAAAAGTATAGAATAAGTTCCAATTCAATATGGAAATGAGACAGACCTATTTCATTTATCAGCAAAACACAGGAATTTCCCATATGAGCAAGCTATCTGGCAGCATATCTGATGTGGGGTGAACTGAAAATTAGGTGAGACACAGCCCAAGTTAGACCTTCGCTTTTTATTTGATTTCTCTGCAGTTACTCCTTTACCGCCACATAAATGAAGGCTTATTGGAACTAAAATATAATTTTTGTTTTCTGAATTCACTAAGCCATCCCCAACTTCATATATGTTCCTCCCCATAATCTGCGCCAGTCCCCATGTGACAACTCCTCAAATACACACTGATACCAGTGATAATACAGAGTGGCCTCCTAGAAGAGGGTGTCCCTGAGGAGCAGAGCAGATAGCTATTCACAGAGCTTCTCAAACCTGAATGTGCGTACATCAGCTGGGGCACAGATCCTGCACTCCTGACCAGCCCCCTCCCCCCTCCCCCCCTCCCGGTCACACTGCCACCACCGCGGGTCCAGGGAGCACTGTGTGAGCACAGCTGCTCCCAGGCACACCTTGTGACCTGGGTCAAAGCCAAAGGGGTATATACTCTCTACACGATGGAAGAATCACTAGGGTCTCTGTTGGCCAGGATGGCTCTTTAATATTCGCTACAAACTCTGCCCAACACTACAGCCACTAATTACCTTTGGCTCTTTAAATGTAAATTTAAATTCAACAAGATTAAAAGTTTTATTCTAGTTGCTTGGACCATCTTTCAAGTGCTCAACAGCCACCCGAGCATAATGGCTGCTAAACGGGACGGCGCTGATGCAGGACAGTTCCAACGCTGCCGGAAGTCCTACCTGACGATGCTGTTATACAGAAATTCCAGAACTCTTTCTAGTCCAAGCTGCCAGTTCAAGGCCCACCCACACACTTGAGTAGCAAAGACCTACAGGAGACACAGCATTACTTTTTGGAGCTGCACAGTGAAATATCCCAAATGGTCTGAAGTATACTTCTGTGAGCCATGGTTCTGAACCATGATAGTGAGTGACATCTGGGCAGCCTCAGATAACCAGATAATCCAAACCAAATTATTGAGTGTGGAGGCAGCACTGAGATGGGCTCTCATTACTTTCCAGGGCACTAAGTCATAACCTGTAACTCTCAGAAGAAACTGACACATGTTTTCAGTTTCCACAAGCAGTGCACAAGAGAGCTCACCACTGGTCCTCTACTGCTGTCTCGTTGCAGAATTTCTAGGTAGAAATTGCGTAGCTGTCTATGTAACCAGTCACCCCACATTGAAGGCATAATTCCTTTCTGAAACAAATACTAAAACGGAGATTAAAATATGAAATTGTAGTATATTCCTTTTGAAATCAAAATAATTCTGTTCATCCAAAGCACATTCAGAATCAATGTCTTCAATTAATTTGCCTCATTCATAACAGATTTGCCTCCTTTATGGCAGATTTGCCTCTTATAACAGACAAGTGTTTTTTTGGGTATGAATTTCATACCTTCAAACTTCCTGTTTTTCCTCCTATGACAGGTCCTTAGTTAACATTTAGGCAACGGATTAAATTCCGCTTAGAAATGTGAATAGGCTGCTTCCATTACTGAGGGATTTTGGAAATAGGAAGAAATACCTTGCATCCACATTATGTGAGCGCTGGGTCTCACATTAGCACTGCTACCTGAGAGTCTGTTTCTTGGAAGAGAGCTTCGGAGAGATTTAGGAAGAGATGTATGACATCTCATGGTTTTTGGGCCTACTCTGTCGTAGGCCAAGCATACATAAAACATAAAATGCTTCATTTCTGAAAAAGAAAAATTTCCTTCCTCCTTGTCTCCCCACCCCCCTGCTGAATTATGTACACCAATATCTGATTTCACGTAGTGGGGCAGCTGTGTTAGGCTTGCTTGCTGGTTTACTGGCTGCAAGCCCTTTGCCTGATTGGTACGTGAGCACATGGCAGTACCATGAGTGTATGCCCTATGTCAGGCTGCGGGTGCTTGCTCTTGAAGGGGGGAGGGGGTAATGGGGATGGCTGATTGCTTGCCCACCACTGTGAGGGGCCGTTTTGAGTTCGTTTGCCTGAGAGGTGGTTTCCCCTGCCTGTTTGCTCGTCTGCCATTGTGACACTCTATTAAACCAAATGGCCCAGTGCTTTCTGCTCCGCAATTTCTCTACCATCTGCCCAAATCCAACATGGACCTGCCAGGCCTTGGCCACCGGCATTATACACGTCTGACTCTGAAGCAAAACTTTTACTGGGTGGCTTGTGCTAGGTATGTTGCAGCACACTCTGTCCCCTGAGGTCCTTGTGGATAAGCCAAGAGTCCAAGCCAGAGTTAGGGTCTAGCAGTATCCTGACTCTCACCCGGGGTTAGTCGTCGTTTTCCGCATGGACTCTGAGCAGGGCCACTGTCTATCAATGGCCTTTCCTAGCTCTGGGAGGGTGTATGGCTGGGGTGCTCTGCTCTTGTTCCGTAGGCAAGACCATGGCGTGGACATGTGTGGTTGTCTGAAGTACGCAGGCCAGGAAGCCCAACTCAGGTGAAAGCCTTTTATTTCTTTTTGTTTGTTTTTGTTTAGTGAGAGACTGAGAGAGGGACAGATAGGGACAGACAGATAGGGAGAGAGATGAGAAACATCAATTCTTTGTTGCGGCACCTTGGTTGTTGATTGCTTTCTCATATGTGCGTTGACCAGGGGGCTACAGCAGAGCGAGTGACCCATTGCTCAAGCCAGCGACCTTGGGCTCAAGCTGAGCCTTGCACTCAAGCCAGCAACCTCAGGGTTCAAACCTGGGTCTTTTGTGTCCCTGTCTGATGCTCTATCCACTGCGCCACTCCCTGGTCAGATGAAAGCCTTTTATTTCTTCTCTGAGCCATGACATCTTTGTTGGGTGGATTTGCATAAAAATAACGTTTAGATTGGAAAGTTAGCTATACGTGGTTATCAGGTAAAAATAAGAGTTCGTGTGTAAAAAATTTCTTCTATATTCACTGTTACTTTCTGTAATGCCAGTGGCCAAGGCTAGGCAGGTTCCCATTGGATTTGGGCAGAGTTGAGTAACTGCTGAACTGGAGAGTGTTGGGCCAACCCGTTTATTTGAGTATCCCAAAGGTGGACGAGCAGACAGGCAGGGAAAACCACTTCTCACGGCAGCAGGCGAACAGACAGCAAAACAGCCCCTGGCAGTAGTGGGCAGCGACCCGCCCTGATGGGGAGCATCTGCAGCCTTACATAGACTAGCGTGGCTCTGCCGTGGGCTCACGCACTAATCATGCAAAGTGCCAGTGAGCAAGCCTATCACAGCTGTTTTCCCAACACTTTCTCTTACTATGGTTTAGAACTAAGTCTTTGTCACCGTGAATAAAATTGATGTTTGCTCCCATCTCTACCGATCTAATAATAGTCCACCCAGAATCCTGTCTTTGCCGCACGTTCTTCTTAAACTGTTTAGTTCGATCTGGTTCAGTTTCCATTTAAAAGTTGTTTTCGACTGAGAGACAGTGTGCAGGGTGATAGGCAGTGAAGAGTTGACTGTATGACTTTTCCTATTTTCCACAGTCGTAGATCAAAGGAAACAGAATTTTGAAAAAAAAAATGAAAGCAATAGTATATCTCTGTGTATGTGCGTTGTTTATGAGCTGTAAAGCAAAGATATCAGAGGAGGCTGGTGTAGGAAAAATGTGGCTTCATAGGCAAAGGACACTGTTTACACCACTGGTTCTCAGAGTGGGTCTCAGCATTGGGAGCACCTGGGAGTTGGTGAGAAATGCGAGTTTTGACTCTATGCTTAGACCCTCTGGAATGCGGGTGGTCAAGGCCAGGCAGGCTCACACTGGATTCGGGCAGACGGTCGAGCCATACCCATTTATTGGAGGCTTGCAAGACAGGCGACCAAATAAACAACGCAAGGGAAAGAGCTAATAAACAAAGGAAAACCTGCTATTTGCAGTAAGGACAAGGGAGCAAGGAAAACACAACTCACCTCACCGCACCGCACCGCACCGCACCGCACCGCACCGCAGGAGAGCGATCCGGGAGAATCGCCACTCAGGGAAAGCAGCGGCAGCCTTCCATAGATCACACACACGTGGCGCTGCCACAGACCACGCACCGATTAGGCGGAGGGCTTGCAGCTGGTAAACCTGTGAGCAAGCCACACCCACTGAACCAGAAACTCAGGAATGGGGCCCAGAGCTCTGGATGGGATATGACTCCAGCTAATTCTGATGCAGGCTTAAATCTGGGAAACCCTGAATTAGACAGTAAGAGGAGTAAATGCAAGTAAGCGCATTTTTTTAATATATGATGTTGAACATAATATTTCACTTTTAAGCAACTGGGGGAAACAATTCCACCTGATATGGCAATACATTTTTAGGTATTTTGGAACTAGTTTTTCAGAAACTTGTAACCAAAAGATGAAATCAATGATCCTAAAAATAAAGCAGTAGGCATTTGGTTCAAACCCATTAGTGGTTAGCGTAACAGTGACTGACCAGAGCACAGGCTTTAGCATCTAGCATTTGAGGAGCACATCTTTCTCAATCCTGAGAGATAAAACATCTGACTTACGTATTATCAAGAACGATACAAAACCGAGTGAATCCATTTCTTAGCAAGAATTTAAACATGTTAATTTGATGCTGAAAGCACTTTATGCATGCGTGTGCATCCCATTTTAGCGCTGACATGTGGTCATGGCTCAGAAAACCTGGAACAACTGTCGGGATTATGAGGTTCCTTGTTACATTTCCTTCCGGGTTTTGTGTGTAGTTTGCTAAAATCAGTCACTGGATTAATTGTCCCAAACAAACCAGAAGATATAACATCACCAAATTCAGCTTTGAATAAACAGGACAAGTTGGGAGTTATGTAAAGGGAAAAAAAATGTGATCCACATGATTATGCATGCATTTATGCAAACCATTCAACTTATGCTGTGGATGGCGTATCTGTCAAAACTGCCGTCTTATGTCACATCCCCTCTCCTACCTGCTGCAAAAGTGAAGACCAAAAACAAAATGATTACTAATGATGACTATTCAGTATATCTGAAATATCTACAATTTGGTGTGCAAACATTGAGGTTCAATAACAACTTCTTAAGTAAATGGGACTACAAAGTATACTTTATTAAGGACCTAAGTGTTGTGGCTGCACAGGAAGCCTTCTGAAAGATTTTGGTGGAGTTTTATTACTCTTCCCTGTGTTTTGACACTGAACATAAAGTTCAAAGTGAAATCAATCCTGGGGAATGGAATAATTTATCTTGTTCATGTTGTTAATCTCTGCTCGTCCGCGGCCTCATTTCCTGACTTTTTCAGCATCTCTGCAGACGCCCACATCTCTGCATGATGATGCAATGAAGACATGGATTTTTATTTATCAGAGAAAAGTTGGCTAAATCTACTCCATTCCTGCAGATGTATCATAATAGACAGCTGGATATTTGGAAAAATTTCAAAGTTCCATTGGACTGTTTTCATACAGAGTTTTGGTGTCACTGTGTGTGTGAACAGCTATTGTAGAAAATAGCAAAATAAATGAGACTCATTAACTAGTATGAGAGTACTCAAAATCCAACATGAAAATATTCCATCTATTTCAAAATAGTTGATGGAAATGGGTCAAAATATTTGGATAATTAACTGTTATTGAGATAATGATCCTATTTTGAAGGGTGAAAATAAATCTTGGAAAAAGTAACATCACCACATCAATTTCCCACTTCTATTTTTTTTCCCCACCAATCTAAACATTTCCATGAACAATTAAGTAAAGTTCTAAGGCTACATACATTTAATTACATTTATTGCAAGTGGGATGTTGTTCCCATTTCATACGCCACAATTGCAAACTGCCTGCCTTTTTAACATTTGGGCTTTTCTTTGAAGCCTGCTTGCTCAAATGAGTTCAAATGTGTCATTTGGGATATAGAGTCTCAGACCCCTAGCATGTAAATTTATGACTGCAAACCGTAAGTCCAAAGCAGCAGATCCAGGAAAACATAATAAGCAGCCTTCAGGTCTTTTTGTAGATAAATACAAACATGTACCTATAAAATGTATTCTCCCTGAAAAGGTGGGCCAGGACTTTTCTTTGGAAAGAGGAAAATACTATCTGGAATGTTGCATCGTGACTTCTTAGTGCACCCAAGGTCACCTGAAGGGCGTGTGTGTGGACAACGACCGTCAGCAGGCCTGGGCCAAGTTGCAAACACAGTTCCCAGAAAAGGTAAACATTCTGGAGGTACCTCCTTGTGGGGTCAACTAGGATGTGCTCAGGAGCAGGTGCAAGCTCTAGCATGTGTCTCCCCTGTTTAGGGCCCTTGTGTATGAAATGCCAGCCTGAGGAATTTACCAGAATCGGCACATCCCAGAAAATTGCTGAAAGGGCTTCTCTGGAGAGACTGCCTGGTTTGGGATATTGACAAGCAGGTCTTCCCCAAAGCCTGTCTCAAGCCCTCCCAGATGAGTCTCAGCACAGTAGGAGCCATGCAAAACAGCAGTAACATCAGCAGCTCTGCATCAGTGCATGGCCAACTCATTCAGAACTGCGTTCTCAGTCGACAACTCAAGACACAAGCCACACATGGCTGAGAGTTAAGCAAGGATAAGTCGAATGCCCATTTCAGGAAGAAAACTCGCACAACTCCTAGGTCGGCAATCATTGCACACAAAACATGGAAAGTCTGCCTCATCCCAGAATTCTGTTTCTGAGAAAGCTAGCATGGAATTATGGGTTCTAAAGATCTCAAAGCAAATGTGGTGTTTTATGCCTTTATTTTTTTGTATTTTTCTGAAGTTAGAAGTGGGGAGGCAGTCAGACAGACTCCCATATGTGCCTGACCGGGATCTACCCAGCATGCCCACCAGGGGGCAGTACTCTGCCCATCTGGGGCGTTGCTCCATCTCAACTGGAACCATTCTAGCGCCTGAGGTGGAGGCCATGGAGCCATCCTCAGTGCCCGGGCCAGCTTTGCTCCAATGGAGCCTTGGCTGAGGAGGGGAAGACAGAGACAGAGAGGAAGGAGAGGGCTAAGGGTGGAGAAGCAGATGGTCACTTCTCTTGTGTGCCCTGACCAGAAATTGAACCCGGGACATCCACATGCTGGGCCGATGCTCTAGCACTGAGCCAACCGGCCAAGACCGCAAATGTGTTTTTAAAAAATATCACACTTGGGGCCCTGGCCTGTTGGCTCAGTGCTAGAGCATCGGCCCAGCATGTGGATGTGCCGGGTTCAATTTCTGGTCAGGGCACACAAGAGAAGTGACCATCTGCTTCTCCACCCCTTTTCCTCCCCCATATCTCTTTTTCTCTCTTTTCCCCTCCCACAGCCCTGGCTCAATTGGTTTGAGCTCATCTGTCCCAGGCGCTGATGATTGCTTCATGGAGCCTCTGCTTCAGGTGCTAAAAATAGCTTGGTTGCGAGCATAGCCCCAGATGAGCAGAGCATCAGCCCCAGACAGGGGCTGCAGGGTGGATCCTGGTTGGGGTGCATGCAGGAATCTCTCTCTCTGTCTCCCCTCATCTCACTTGGAAAAGAAGATAAAAATCAAACTTTGGATCAAATGACTTTGATTAGAGTGAAACTAATTTTAAGTAAATCTAAGTAAGACTAGTGTAACCCACTATTACATGTAAAAGGACCTTATTCTTTGTTAAGTAACAATCAGTATAATGAAAATTCCCCGATGTCCAGAGTATGTTTATAAAACGCACAAATAAGGTGGCAAAACATTTTTAGATGTAAATAATCAAAACAAAGCTAAGTTCCTAGTGCTTTTCTGTCACCTGAAAACACATTTTGAAATACAGTTAAATAAAAATTGGTGCTGTGAATTAGCTATTTTTTTCTGCTAGTTCCTCTAAATAAATTAATGTTGAGTGTCACATGGAAACCTGACTTGTCATGCAGGCAGGACAATGATAGGTCTTGTGACTATGTGTTAGCGTCTCTCTGAAGGAACTGGGTTTGGGGAAGTCCTAACTTTTCAGTTAAATACTAGTAAAATCAGACAGGACGGTGCCCTGAGCACCGCTGCAGGTCATCAGTACTGGAACACTCTTCCTCTTGTGTCCAGCTGAAAGAAAGAATCCTAAGGTAATGTCACATGTATTCTATAGGACAACAGGTGAAAGACTGTTCAGGATTCAGACGGGACCCATGACTTGCCACTTCATACTTGTAATGTAGCAGACATTCGCAGGCCTTCCAGGCGAGTCCACCCAGAAACAGAAAGGCAAATCCCTGGCCCCACAGTGACGCGATCTTTCCCCCTTGCATGCGCACTCCTCAGCATCCAGCAGGTACCACTCCGGAATCCAGGAAGAAAGGAATATGCACTGCTCAAGGAAGGATACAGAACAGAGCAGTTTATTTTACACTATCCGTCCAAGAAAACAATCGCCATAAACCAGTGCAAAATGTGCAACAGAATCAGTAAGTGTGTCTTAGCTCTGAGAGCCCAAATTGGTGATCTCCTCTCCTGGTCCCCCCTCAGGCAGGTGCCCACGGCTGACACGCCCCTCGTTCCGCACCCTTGACAGAGACATTCAACCAAATCGTTGCACGTAATTTTTACAGTTCATACCAGAATGTGTACAAGGGACAGGAAAAACCATACTGAATGAATTATAAGTGATCAGTGCTTAAAGTAAATATAGGGGGAGCACGGGCAAGAATCCACAGTTTCAATAAATACAAGTGTAACAAGCATGGGTGGGTCTCAACTGGTGGAATTAGTCTGCATAATAATTCAGCATCATACAAAATCTAGCAGGGCTGTTGAGCAGTGATTTGCAACAATGTTCACAATAACTTACGCCCTGGAGCGAGTCTGCTTTAACATATTCTGTGGTTTCAAAGATGTCAGTTCTGTTTTCTCTTTCCCTTGCCATCCCTCCAGGAGGGGACGGGTGGAGTTGGGACAGCTTGACCAGTGGTGTCCTGGAGGAAGGACACTGGCCCAAGAGCCAGCTGTCAGGGTCCAGTGTACTCAGTACCGAGTGGCAAATGGGGACTTTACTGACGATGTCTGTGCAAAGTGCGCTTCTCTCCATTTTCCAAGAAACCAGTGTCTGTAACTCCTGCACAAAAAGCAGTGGTGGCCTCTGGGTCACTCCCTGTCAGCCCAAACGTCAAGCAATGAGAGCACATCTCAGGGACTCACAGGTTGGGAAGCTTCTGCTGCTGACTGCCTGGCACCTCGTGGATGGGTTTGACCAGGGCCCCTCGACAAGGGCCTCAGACAGGCTAGACCTATTGCTTGAGAGACTAGAAAGAACCTAGTGAGAAAGGGAAGGTCATAATGGACATGTGGGAAGCTGTCTTCTTTCTTGGAAAACCTTGAAGCCCCTAGGTAACACCCACAGGACTGTGGGGCATCCTTGGGCATGAACTGTCATGCATCTATCTGTTCCCGGTGGCCTCACTCAGCTGGTCCTCTAACGAGCACTAGGGCCACCATGCTTCAACACGCTTGGGATCTGACCCCAAGACACAGCAGGGACAACCTGTGGATCGAACGCTGACCCTGGGCCCAGTGGAAGAAGATGCAAGGGAGGCTCTCAATCTCTGGAAGGAAAGGAGTGGAAAGGAGAGCCCCCCGTCCCCAAAGCAAAACAATGCCCTAACCCAGTAACCTAGGAATCGCCTCAAAACATAACCAGATCCCAAACACCCTTCTACTCAATGTACTCTCTTCTCGCTTACTCTTTGACAGTCTCAGGTCATAAATTAGGTTAGTCTTCCATCCAATAACTTAAAAACAGAGGAGGGACTGTAGTAACTTTGCCTGGCTTGGGCCAGTTAGCAGCGAGTTCTTCTAGAATTTAAGTCACTGTTCAAAATGGAGCTTGAAAAATTCACGTGGATGTTGAAAGTCTTCACATGGAGGAGGCAGAAAGGGGTGGGCAGGAAGGGCTGGGTGGCAGGTAGGACCCGAGGAGGAGGAGGAGAAGTGAGGGAGGGGTGGGGAGCCTGGGCCACCGGGTAAAGTGGTGGCCTGTGAACAGCACAGGAGAGACTGCAGCCCGGCCCTGGGGGCCCATACGACTTGGGTGCCGCCGGGTCTTGTATTGCACAGAGAAGAAGGAGCGGAGCCTGGGTGGGCGCCGGTGGATCAGTGTTCCCCACACATGGGCAAGTTCACGAAGGTGAACACGTTGAATTCCGTCATGATGGAGAAGCACAGGAACACACCGTACAGGAAAAGACACCCACACCCAAGCTTCTTGTCCAGCTGCCACTTGTTCAGGTGAACGCCAAACACCTGCAACACACAGAGTGGTCAGAGGTCAGCAGTGAGGGCCCCAGGGTATGGCACGGGTTCTTCCTGGGCCCAGAGTCCACCTCACATTGTGGGTGGACTCATTCCCACCCAGAACATCAAAGTCAAGGAGAGGGGGAGTTACTGCCTGCCGCGAGTAACACACCGTCATAGCAGCCTCCACTCTGCCCCTGGATTCTGGCACTCTGTTCTGGCACCACCTGTTTGACCTTGCTCTTCCTGAGACACCATCCCACCGGTGGTGTCTGCATCTCTTCAAGTCCCTGTGTCTGGAGGCCAGGAAGTTGTCCTCTTTGCTCCTCATTGCTGCTTCTATACCCTTTTTTTCCTTCCCCAAAAGCCCTGGGCTTGGAATCTAAAGTCTCCCAACTGTCACACTCAAATCTACTAGTGCAGTCAACCTTGGGTGGTCCCGGCATCCCTCAGAGCCCCAAGACCTCACTCACTGCCACCCCTGTTGTCAGCGCTCCTGCTGTCCTTCCGGGTGACTTAGTTCTCCACCAAGAGGACCTCCCCAGTACCAGTTCTCTTGAGTCCTTGACCTCTATCCTGTGTCAGCCCCCAACCCCTGTCACATCCTCGACCTGTGCTATACCATTAGCCACTCATTCCCACCCAGACTTAAAGTAAATGAAATACAATTATAAACTCAGTTCCTTAGTCACATTAACCATGTTTCAAGTGCTTAATAGCCATAGGTGGCCAGTGGCTACCATCCAGAGCAGACATAGGACATTTCCAGAATTGTGGAAAGTTCCATTGGACAGCCCTGCAGTTTAGGGCTTGTCAAACCTCCTACTTTCTGCTGCCCATCTCCTGACTTTCCTGCTTGCTCCATCCTGGTACCCCAACTCTCTGAGCTCTGCAGACCCCACGGCCTAGAATTCCCTGGTGCCACCCCAGTTTCACTGCACTTCACCCACTGTGGACACCATTCCCTCCGTACTCCGCTAAGTTCCTCCAGCATCCACCTCCATTCCTTGACCTCTCTCTGGCTTTGTCCTTGCCAGCTAAGCCACAGTCCTTTGGTTCACGCCAAGCCTCCATCAACTCCATTCTGCTTCCTTTCAGCTGACCCGGGATGGAGGAAAATGCCGGCCAGGCTGATGGGTCTCACTTTAAATTTAGGACCACAAACCTTACGTGGGTCATTAACGCCTATGGCAGTCATCCAACACTTCCTAGTCCTCCATCTCTCTCTCTCCTAAAGTGCTATTTCATGCCTCTCCTCCCTCCTCAAACCCCCAACGCTATCCTCTGCTCTCACTCTCAGCTCATGACCCTGTTCCCATTTCACAGAGCTCCCACTGCCACATCCACCTGCTGCCTTCTCTCCTGTTAATCAGGACCTACTGTCCACGGTCCTGTCCACAGCCCACTCCACGTGAGCGCCGCAGCCCAGCTCCTCATCCTGCTTAAGGGCATGGTTCCAGCCATTGCCTCCTTCGCCCCCCACCCCTCACCCCCCCATCATCCCAGCCGGCACACAGGAATGCTGCTCTCTCTCACTACACATTTTCTGGGTTTCCATTGTTCTTCTTTCTTTGCAGCAAGATAACTTGAATGAGTCTTAAATATCAGCTGTCTCCAATTTCTCTCCTTCCATTCTCTGTTAACGTATTCTCCTGGACCTTCTGTCTCATCACTCTGCAAGCCACCTTGTCAAGAGCACTGATGACTACATTTCCAACCCCAGTGCCCAACAATCATGACTCCTCCCCCTCTACAGAGCGGTTCACTCCACCTTGAAGCACCTTCTTCACATGGTTCCCGGTTGCCACCTTCTCCTGGTTTTCTTCTTACCTCTCTGAATGCTCTTTCTGTTTCTTTTGTGGTTTTACCCTTATCACCCTGACTCAGATCTTGGGACTCTTCTCTCTTCTGTCTGTGCTCACTCCCTTGGTGAACTCATCCTATTGCATGGCTTTAAAACACCACCTATATTTGGGTGTCTCCGGCTTGGACATTTGTCCTGAAATAAGACTCATCTTTTCAACAGCTTTCTTGGTGTCCCCCTTTGGATGTCAAATGGGCAATGGAAGTGTTAAGATGTTTGTAATTGTTCTCCTTTTCCAAACCTACTTCTCTTCAGTCTTTTAACAGCCCCATTCTGGCAGCTCAGCTAGTGGTTAGTCAGATCTCCTGTAAACTGTACAACCACAGCGTAGTGTGGGGAGAAGCACTGTGCTACGAGCACCCACACTGTCAGACTGCTTGCTCCTCCATTATCTGGTGTCAACTTCTTTATTGTCATTGGTACAATGGAGCTGGTATGAGTGACTAGCTCATGGGGTATGGTGAGCTTCAAATGGGAAAATATATGCAAAACATCAAGCACAATGTATGGCTATTACAAGTATCATAACCCTAGGTCATACAGCCTGAATAACCTCTAAACAACAAAAGAATGGATTATATATGTTTTCACATTCGCGTAAGGAGTACATATTTGGTTTTGCAAACCCTTGAAATTTTATTTATTTTTTATATTTTATTTATTGATTTTTGGAGCAAGGGGAGCAAGAGAAAGAGAGGGAAAGTGAGAAAGAGGGGGAAGAAGAGGGAAGTATCTACTTGTAGTAGTTGCTTCCTGTCTGTTCCTTGACTGGGCAATCCCAGGGACTTGAACTGGCAACCTCAGCATTCCAGGTCAATGCTTTATCCACTGAGCCACCACAGATCAGAAGGTAAACCCTTGAATTTGACTCCCCTCTTGATCCTGTAAATTACCTCTCCAGCTACCTGTTTGCCCTTCTGAATTCCTGTTCTCTAGTAGATGTATGCTAACATGCTAGGTATAATTCAGTTAATATTTCCCTGAAAATTTCCAGAGAAAAACCTATTATGTCTTAGAGTTTTCTTTTTGAGAGAGAGAGAAGAAGGGAGAGAGAGACAGAAGCATCAACTTGTTGTTTCACTTAATTATGCCATTGATTGCTTCACATTTGTGCCCTGACTGGGGCTCGAACGGACAACCTCTGGGGTCAAGCTGGTGACGCTGGGCTCAAACTGGTGACCTTTGTGCTCCAGGGTGGGCTCTATCCGCTGCACCACCAGCCAGAGCTTGTGACTCAATGTTTAATGTGAAAACTCAACAGCATACTTGTATGTAGGTGGGTACTTTACGTGGGTCAGTCCATGTGTTGGTGCAAATCTGCTTGCACCAGATCTGTCAGTTGAGTTGGTATATTAAATTACACAAAAAATTATAATGGCCAAGATAGTGGAATGGATTAAAAGTGAACTATCAATAAAATATAGAATCAGTTGCCGAATATTGGTCAAATCCATGGATTTATGAAGATGTTTAGTAAGCGGAACAATTAATTGAAAGCTACCCTTCTGTGACTAATTTTGCAGAAAAAGTGAAATCTCCCCTTTGTATTTGATAAGATAATTTGTGTTTGACATGAGACTGGGCCATGCTTCTGAGAGGAGGCTGCCTCCTTTCAGTGAGAGAGTGAGGGCTCTCTAAGGGTTGCTAGGATCCACTTCTAGAAGAAACAGTTAGAAAGGAGGCAGAACATCTGGAGGCCTATTGTCCTGATCCACCAGGAGGCTAAGCCATCTGGTGTCCAAACAAACTCTGTAGCCAAAGAACCCCAAGAGGGTGTGGGGGAGGGGAAACATGGGAGCTCAAAAGTGAGAACAGAGTTGCAAACCAACCGTGACAAAGACAGAGGCCAGGAGCAGGCCCACGGAGTAGATCAGTCCCCTGCTGTTCAGTCGAATCTGTAACAAAAGGATCAAAGAGAGTTAGCTTTCTGAAAAGTCCTGTGCTTAGTGTGGGGCTCTCTAGCATGTCCCAGGGCAGAGGGAAGCTCTGCAGCTGTAGCAGGAATGTGCACTTTCCTAAAAAACCCTGTCCCAGTGCACTCTCAGTCCAGCCTCATGCTTCCCAGTGGTCGCAGCCACCGGCCTGCCCCCTGCCACTTGGGTTCTCCCTGTGTGCTGTCTGGTTCTTGCTGCCCACAAGGCTTCCTTCCCTGTGGACCTCACCCCCATGGAGTTTTGATAAGTTTCACGACAGGGGTGACTGGAGCAATATTTTTAAAAACATTACTAAAGTTTTTATCTCTTTTGCATTGAAATGTCTGCAACCTTTACCCTGACTTGCCACGAGAAGTGGTTGAGCGTTGCTACCATGAGCAAGCAGAGGAAAGAGTTAACATTCCGTTTCTGATATACATAAAAGGATTTTGTTTGGTTTGTATTTTACAGTTACACAATGGGGCTAACAGCCAAACTTTGAGGCAAAAAAGAGACACAACTTTTGGAATTCTTCTGGAACAGTGCTGTCCAGTAGAGCTTCCAGCGAGACGGAAACTTCTTGCGTCTGTGCTGCCCCGTGTGACAGCCTTAGGAACAGGCGTCCACGGAGCATGGAGGGGGGCTCAGGTAACAGAAAGGCAAAAAGTTGAAACTTATCCTTGATTAATTTAAATTTACATTTAAAAAGCCACAGGTGATTAGTGCTGGGCACAGCAGGTAGATAATATTAAAGAGCCATCCTGGCCAACAAAGATCTTAGCGTTTTGTCAATCGGCCATTGCGTAGAGAGAATGCCCCTTGTGCTCTGAGCCAGGTTGC
Source organism: Rhynchonycteris naso (assembly GCA_037038555.1). Classification (NCBI taxonomy): domain Eukaryota; kingdom Metazoa; phylum Chordata; class Mammalia; order Chiroptera; family Emballonuridae; genus Rhynchonycteris; species Rhynchonycteris naso. The sequence continues at coordinate 130,508,747 of CM073001.1, forward strand.
GGCCGGCTACCCTGAAACTGGAGGTGCGCCTTTCAGCAGCTGTGCTCACAGAGTGTGCCCTGGACCTGGCAGCTGCGGCTCCTGCGGGCTGGTTAGAAGTGCAGCATCTCAGGCTTCCCCGGACCTCCTGCATCAGAAATCAGGAGGGTCAGGGCCCATCTCTGTGCTTAAACAACCCCTCCAGGACCTTAAGACCCACTGACTCAGAGACAGTACTAGACTAAGCTTGCTTCTGGGGGTAGGACTTTGATATTCATTTTCCACTAGCTCTTGGGAAATCTTACGTGTATCCAGGTTTGGGGGCCACAGCCTCTACCTCTCCAAGGTACACTGTCCTGCTGGGAGTCAAAGGCTCACCTTTCTCTTTTCACAGAAAGAAAAGCTGAGTCAGGCCCATCGTTTACATTAGAGAACACAGTGGTGATTATCAGGAGTTGTTTGGGGTCCCTCTGACAAGGTACCTCTATCATCCTTTCACAGTTCACCACTGTGGTGTGGGTATGAAAACAAGTTGGGGTTTCCACAGGTGGGTGTACTAGGTTCATCTTATGGGGACAGGACACCGCATGCCCCACACTGCCAGCACTTTCTGAACGTAACATCTCACTAAGCAGCGTTCACAGAGGGAAGGGACTGGACTCCCTCCTCTGCCTGCACATCTGTGTGAGCTGACCGTCTGCCTGGCTCCAAACACCAACGCCTTCCTAAGAACAAAGGACTCAAATCTTGTCTTTGTGACACTAGAGAAATGGGTTGACCAGTGAACTCAGAGTAGAAAAATGAGGCATCAGCCACCCTCGTCCAGCCAGTAGCTGACTTCCTGCAGACCCTCAGCATGGCTGTGGGTCAAGTTCCTCCTTTCATCAACTGTGTTGGAGTGAAGAAGTGTAAATCCAGGAGTATATCATAAATGCCTGCACTGAGAGAGATCCTCTGCCCCTCAAAGTATTCTGTCCACACTCATCCCGACAATCCCGCACATACCCTGACCAGTGTCCTCAGAGCAAGACGGTGGTCCCCTGCAGAGTGAGGACAGCCTGAAACTGAACACACACCCAGAAACCTTTTGAGCTCTCAATTTTAACACTGCGTGAATTCTTCCAAGAATGGGGCCAATGCACTCCCAGCCTAGCTCACCCCCCACCCCCCAGCTCCAGAGTTGAATCCCTGTCAGCAACAAGAATTGAGTAAAATGATTTCCTGCCCTTAAGAGACTGAGAGCCAGTGAGAGCAAAGCTGCAAACGGGAAAATTCTTTGGCACTGCTTTTCAAAATGAATCATGTGCAAGCACGGCTTTTGACCTTTACTTCGCTGCATTCACACGAAGTCTTACAGAACAGTGGCTCTAAAGACTCAGCACAGTCAACTCTTGTGTGGTTCTGAGTATTTTTCACCTTTTCTCTGCAGCTTCCTTTGGTAAGGGGCTGTCACACGTGCCCGGGGCTGTATTTGTTTGTCATTCTTAATCAGAAACCCGGGCTCTTAAAACCCATACTGACTCCTTGCCACCTGACTCTCACATGGACACAGTCGGGAATGAGTGTTCCTTCAGCTGCATCTGGTGCAACTTGAAAGCCTTCTAGCCACGGGAAGCAATGGGTGGCTTAGGGCAGAAGTTGACAAACTGACCCATGGCCAAATCTGGCTTATTGCCTTTTTTTACTTTTTCTTTTTTTTTTTTTTTTTTTACAGGGACAGAGAGAGAGTCAGAGAGAGGGATAGATAGGGACAGACAGATAGGAATGGAGAGAGATGAGAAGCATCAATCATTAGTTTTTTGTTGCCATTGCGACACCATAGTTGTTCATTGATTGCTTTCTCACATGTGCCTTGACCGCGGGCCTTCAGCAGACCGAGCCACCCCTTGCTGGAGCCAGCGACCTTGGGTCCAAGCTGGGGAGCTTTTGCTCAAGTCAGATGGGCCCATGCTCAAGCTGGCGACCTTGGGGTCTTGAACCTGTGTCTTCCGCATCCCAGTCTGATGTTCTATCCACTGCGCCACTGCCTGGTCAGGCTCATTGCCTGTTTTTATAAATAAAGTTTTATTGGTACTCAGCTCCTTCACTTAAATACTGTCTACTGCCCTTTATGCCATAATGGCAGAGTCAAGTAGTTGGAAAGTGACTGTGTGGCCCATGGCCCACAGCACTTAAAATATTTCCTCTCTGTCCTCTTCCAGAAAATGTCTGCCAACCCCTGGTTTAGGGCATGGGCTTAAGTCCCAGCTTCCTGGTTTCCGAAATCCTGCTCACGTGCAGTACAGTCATGGACATGTGAAGACTTGACTTTCTCAAGCCTCGGGTTTCTTGATGTGTAAAGGGCATCACACAGTTCCCACCTTATGGGTTGTTTGTGAGGCTTAACTGAATGAATCCAGGCTATGCTTGAACAGATCTGGTGTAGAATAAATTCTCGGTGCAGGCATTATTTGCCACCCAGTCAGGAACTGCCTTGGCCCACTACCTTGGCACTCCTGGCTACCCCTCTCCGTGGATGACAAACATGAGGAGGTGGGGATCATGTCTGACTTTATCCTCACCTGAACAGGGCTGAACACAGACCACACGCTTCACACATCATTGGTAAACGGATAAGGAGTACTTTCAAGGTGGCATTTTGAATGTGGTTTACAGAAGGCCCATTGTTTCTGTGGGGGAGGGTCGACTGGTCGGAGAGTGTCTGGCAGCAGAGGCAGAGACCCTGGATGCCACCTCTGGATGTTGTTCCGGAAGCAACGCAACCCCTGCCCAACATTCCCTGTCTCCTTTTCCCACTTGTTTATGAGTGTGCATAGCGTGTGCGTGCGTGTGTGTGTGTGTGTGTATATATATATATTTAACTCAACATATTGCTGTGAAAGTTTTCAATCATTCAATAAAGTTGGAAGATACCATCTTATTTGTAATGAACTTCTATGTGAACAGCAGATACTAGTATACTTTACTCCTAAACACTTGGACCAGCATCTGGTAAGTGTTAAAGAGGGTTCAGCTGCAGTTCATGGGGACTTTACTTTCACATGCAATTTCATATGGTGAAATGCACAAGCCATAATTTCAACATTCAGTGTGTTATGAGAAATGCATATACCCATGGAACCAAAACTGTAGCCATGACTTACAACACTTCCATCCCCCTAGAAAGTTCCCTTGTGCCCTCTGCCTCACCAGGGACAATCGCTTCTCCAAGCATTGGGACCATAGATCGGTCTGTCTGCCCTAGAAACTTCGTGTAAGTGGAACCCTATAGCATGTACTCTTTCATGCAAGGGTTCTCTTAATGATTCCAATGCTTTTCATTGCATTAAAGCTTCGTTTCTCACCACACAGCATAAATATACCACAGTTTGTTTAATTAGTCTCCTGCTGATGGACATCTGGGCTGCGTCCAGCTTTGGGCTATCAGCAAGTTTTGATTTTGTAACTCACCAACAAAATGACAAGAGACCAGCAATGGCTCCTTTTCACCGTCAGGAGAACTATTACCGACAGGAATGAAGATGGCCAGGGACCCTGCTGAGGCCTCAGAGGCTCTCTCATCCTGGTGCCCTGTCTGTAGGTGGGCTCCGGGCGCCTCTCCAAACTGCATTCCCCTTTCTCACTTCAGCACACCGCTGTCTCCCTTTTGGGACCTTCTGTCCAGTTAGATGGGTACTCTGCCGGTCTCCCCCAAAGTCCTTTCACCTCTTTGAAGTCTGCCGGGCCCTTGCTGGCTCGATCCTCCATCTGAAGCTGATTTTGGTCACATTCTATGTCTGGGTCTCCTTTATATCTCTCCAGCTAGTCCCAGTACAGGGGGCAGAAGCCAGCACCTTAAGTTTTTCCTCATGTCACACAGAACCAAACCTTCCCTCAGCCCCACACACTAGGCTTAAATGAGCATCTGCCAGTGATACTGAGAATGAGCATGTGTGCACGTATGCGCCCCCTGGGGGCAGTGAGGCTGGACAGCAAGGGGCAAGAGGAGAGAGCTGGGTGGGGAAACTGACCATGCTGAGTGCTGGCTTTAGGATGATTTTTTCAAGTAACAAAGTGAGAGGGAACCAAACATTTTTTAAATCAAGGCATAATTTGCATGCAGTAAATGCAAAGGTTTTATCCATCAAGTGTACTACTGGATAAGTTTTGACAAACACATGTACCCGCGTAATCCACATCTCAATGAGAATATAAATCATTTCCATCCATCACCCAATAATTTTCCTCGATGGCAGCAGATCTAACTCAAACCCCTAAAAAATGAGTTTCTTGGGTGTGCTAAGCCAGACAACATCTCTCTCTGGACTACCTCTGGAAAAGACTGAACTCCCACCATGCACTGTGCTGATCTAAACAATCATCTCCCTGTGTCCTGCCTCTCAGAGGCAAAACCTATCAAGCACAAATGCAGAAAACCTCCATGGCCCCCTGGAGAGCATGCAAGACATAACTGGATTGTCCAACCACAACATTTCACATTGTTTTCATTTCTTGCCTTCAAAAATATGCATTTTCATTCTCCAATTCCCTCTTGGCAAGCATTGCAGAGGAACAGAAGGCTGACTGCTTCCAAAGTCAACAGGAATTGAGCCCACAATGTGTGTATATTTTTCATAGGATACATACAGGGACCCATTCATACCTATTTTCACGAGTGTGTTTAGTTCATAAAACTCAGTCCTACACTGTCTGGGGATCCAAAACCCTCTGCCTCAAAGGCTCTGACTTCCCCATATTACAGTTTAAAAACTTTCTATGGTTTGAGGTCTGCTCTATCCAACCAGCTAATTCTTTTAGGAAAAATAAGAGCCCCTGGATTTTTGCTAATTTATTTATAAATAGGAACACATGTTGCATGTCACCCTGGCTATTCAGATTTGGGTGAATTTCAACATTTGTGTGGGTACAGGTTCCAAATGATGGGTCTAGCCTTGACTTGACATCGTAATATATCACTCGGGGGTGGGGGTGGGGGGAATCTCCTTCCTTGAACAAGTTAACGAGGTAAGAAAGTGAATAAACCTACAGAACAAAAGCACTTTAATAGCAGCTGGTGCCCAAGTCCTTTCCTTTCCAGAGTGACTCACAAACACAGGCTGTGTGGATGACGGGGGGGGGGGGGGGGGGGGCAACTTACAGACACCTCAGTTCAGGGGGCCATACGGCAGGCTGGTGAGCACAGTTGCAGTGACCGAAAGTAACCCCATGGGGGTGGGTCTGATCATAAATTCCTCACTGGACAGGTCATGGTGGGGAGTCACTCCCCAGGGTGCTATCTTCCTTAACAAAAGCCAGTCTTTACCTACATGAGCCCCGTCCATTGTTCTTCCGTATCTAGGATAACAGACCTTAGAAATGCGGAAGTCATTTTCTATCCAGACCCCTGAAAGGGACCAGAGCAGAGATCACAGAACGCTCACTATCTTCACACGCTCTACAGGATAAATGTTAACTGTCCTGTACCCACCAGTTATATGTCTCTCCATTTTGCTTTTTATCCAATCCCAGAGAATTCCCCGTTTGCTTTGTACCGCCGCCTTAATCTACCACCAGTGGATTTTCTTGTGCCTTCCTTATGCTTCCTGCTTTGATTCTAATGCCTAACATGAACTGCAAAAACTGCCCCTCTCTGGAGTATTTTTTCAATCTGTTGTGATCTTGCTTCTTGACACATCCTCAAAATTTTGGTTCAAATAAATTCTTAAAATTTTTTTGATAAGATTGGAACTTTCACTGAATTCTAGTGGCAACTCTGTGAAGGAAGTGGGGTGGGTTTTGTTTTCCCAAGTAAAGATGAGACAACCAAGGCCCAAAGAATAAACCATTTAGCCAAGGTAAGATTCTGATCACCAATTCCAATGTGTGTGTATGTGTGTGTGTTCCCCACACCTCTAAGCAATTTTGTGACACCAGGAGGGTACCCTGAATTTAACTCATTTCTGACACTATTTACCTGCAGATGCTGTGAGGTCCCAAGGTTAAGGGCTTGGTCCTATAAGACTGTCCCTTACTCCCACTCCTATCCCCCCATTTAGATGCCAGTTGTAAGTCCAGGTTGTCACGTATGTTTCCCTGGGTTAGATTAACTTCCTAGAGTGGCTCACGGAACTCAGAAACATTTTACTTACTACAAGCCCACTTTAATGTGAAAGGCTGTGCCTCAGCAGCAGGAAGTGACCACAGGCACAGTGTGGGGACAGATGTGGAGCTTCCACACTCTCTTTCTGAGTCTCCACGCGCTTGCCAAACCCAGAAGCTCTCTGGGCCGTGTCCTTTTCAGTTTATGGGGGCTTCATTATATAGGTGTGAATGATAAAATCATTGGCTATTGATTGATTGATTCAAACTCCAGCCTCTCCCTCCCTTGAGGCTGGGTGGGACTGAACATCCCAAACCTCTACTCACAGGGTCTGCTCTCTGGGTTAGGCCACCAGACCTCATCCTTAGGAGAGGACTGCAAGTCACCTCTGTAACATAGCAAGTGATACCTTTATAGCTGTCCTTGCTTGGGAACTTCCAGGGGTTTTAGGAGCTCTGTGCTAGAAACTGGGATGAAGACAGAACACAGGTTTCTTATTATAAATCACAGTATCTCACGCGGATATAAAGTGGTCCTCTCACAAGGACCCCTTACCTGCCAGTAAGCTGGTAAGGGGTCAAGTCTGCATTCAGGGTTGGGCTTTAGATTGTAAATTTTAGGCTCCTTCTTGTACCCTGCAGGGCACAGGGAAAACGTCAGTGTCCCTGTCACCCTTCAGAACCCTCAGGAGTGGCATCTGGGCTTCTCCAGCCCATATTTCTGCAAAAGTCCTCAGTGCATTGTGAGAAGAGCAGATGCTACTGCAGCAGATGCTGCTGGGACCCCATCTGTACCCCCTTACTATTTTAGTGAGGCCAGCTGCTCCCTAAAAGCCAGTACCGGCATCTGGTACCAAGGGCTTTTCCCTGAGACATGAAAGTGCCAAGCTGCCCTCCACCAATGACTCTCTGGGTGGGTGTATAAACACCCCAGATGTGATTATTCTGGGATGGGGGCTGTACCATTCCCAGAGCTCCACCGGGGCTCAAGTCCAGTCACTCACGGCAGTAAGGGGCTTGCTAACAGACTGTCTCTGGCTGCCTTCTCTTCCCACCTCCCCTCCCCACTCTCTTCCAGGACGTTCCTGCCCCTTCTGAATAAACCCTTCACTCTGAATCCTTGTCTCAAGATTGAATGGTTTCTGGGGGAGCTGAACTTTGACAGTGAGATGAATCAACTTCAGGTGTTGGAAACTTAGGTGAGCCCTTCTGCAGGGTACCTGTGAGGACCCTGCCATCGTCCAAATGTCACCTCATTTTTCTGACACAGCTCCTGAAATCTAATGGTCAAAATTCACCTTATAATAAGGGTATTAGTTGGTGTCACTCTAGCTCCCAGGAGCTTTGTTAGAACAACCTCAAGAAGAATCATTAATTAAGATATCACTCAACTATCTCCAAGTTTCCTGCCCAGGTCTTGTGGCAATAGTATGTAGATTGGCCCTGGCAGTGACATTCTGGAATTCTGCTAATTTCCATGGTGTCAGTATTCCCCCCAGGGTCAACTGCAAGCCATCCTCCAGTTACATATCTACCCCTGGTGGACATGTAACTGGACATATTTCCTGCCTTCTGAATTTTGGTTTGGCCATGTAGTACATTTTGGCCAATGGGATATCAGTGGACTTATGACAAACAGGTTTGAAATGTATTTCCATGACTGAGGTGGCCTTTTGAGCTCCTGCCTTTCATCATCAGTGGCAGGAAGTCATTTGTTCAAAGAGGCTAAGAGACATGTGGAGCAGACCTGTCTGAAGCTTGGAGCCAAGTCTGGATTAGCCAGTCAACTCACAGATGTATGGAAAAGAACTATGTAACAATGAAACTAGTCTACTGAGTTTTGGGGTGGTTTGTTACACAGCATCATGGTAGCAATAGCTAACTGATACAACTACCCTTGTCCAGGTCATTATATTTCCTCTCTCTTGCCAAAGACTCAAAACTGGTCATGCTGCTATCAGTCTTGTCTGGCTCTAAACCCTTCTCCATGTAGTAGTCAGCTTCTCCTTTCTTAAAGGCACAAACAGTGAAAGGCACCTCTCCCTCTCTAGTACCCTTCATTCTTTCCATTATCATGGCTCATTTTTACCACATAGCTTCTCTCTAGTTTCATTCCTGCCACTTCCCACTGCCCACACCTTCCCCCAGTTGGCCTTGGTATATGGAGCTTTCTCGTATCTTGGTCTTTTACAAGCTGTTCTTTCTGGTTGGAAAAAGTACTCTCTCTTCACCTGTTTGGCTCCAAAAATCTTAGATGCTCAGAAGTGTCACTTCTTCACAAGCATTCCAGGTCCCCTCACCCCTGACACAAAATGCCACACACTACCACAGTTCCTTCACAGCCTTCGGGCCAGCACACATCACATTGTCTAGATTGCTTGTATAACTGTCTGCTTCTAGGGCTGCAGTTCCATGAGCACAGAGAGGTGTCTGTCCTGCTCACAGCCAGCCTCCCCAGCAGTCCTACCAGCTCAGCGCACAGTGAGCCTTCAGCTGTAGTTTAATCAGAGCAAGAAGGAATTGGCCAGAGAGCCTGGGCTGAGGGCATTCCTGGTCGCCTTTTCCTTTTCCTTCTGTGGATTCGTGAGCCAGGTGGGCTCTCTTTCTTTCTCCCGCTGTGACTTCTAGGATTCCTTTTGCATTTCTAAGCCGGAGCTCAGAAACCTGCCTTGGCTTCCTGGCGCCTGCCCAGTGACTGTCTCGATTCTCTTGAGCATGTGGAACCAAAGCTCATCGCCAGAATGGGGCAAAGGTGCTCAATTCCCAAACTTTGACTTCTAGAAATATTTTTCATTTCATGCACTTAAATAGCTAGCTGGCTTCTGTAAGCCACAAGTGCTTAGAAATGTCAAAATCTGTAAAACTGCATTCATTCCTCCCTTTCTAATGCAGAAAACAGCTGTCTGATAGTAATTAACCAATAATTATGACTTAGAAATGCCATCTAGTCAAGATGGAAAAATTGTTCCAGAATTGCCAGCAGGTCCCTTGAGAGGGCAGGAAAGGCCATTAAACCCACACAAAGGTCTGCTGGCTCTGATGTCGGAGATGCCGACATGCATCATGGGGTTACAGGCATGCTAAACCCGAGGGGCCACTGAGTGTCCTGGGAATGAGGCCTCTCTCCCGGGAAAAGCTGGAGACAGAGAAGAGGAAGACAAAAATGCTTGTGGCAAACAAGCCCAAGTTTGCTTTTTCATGAACTTGAAACTATTTTCCAAGCCACTCTGCATCTTGGGTCAGAGTTTCACAGTGGTACATCCCAATGTGGCTGTGCATGGGGGCACACAGGAGGGCCTGAGGAGAGCCAGTGAGGGGCCTGGGGGCTGTGTAAACAGGCAATCTTCATGAAAGAATCCAGAATGTTACTCCAACCACAGTCAGAAGCCCATTGTAGACACATGACATACCATGGCCTAGTGCAGTGAGGGTTTTCACAGAGAGGCTTTTAGAACAGGAATCTGGGGGTCAGGAGGGCTCCCCCTTCTTTCTTTTTTTTTTTTTTAAAGGGACAGAGAGAGAGTCAGAGAGAGGGATACATAGAGACAGACAGACAGGAACGGAGAGAGGTGAGAAGCATCAATCATTAGTTTTTCGTTGCCGTTGCAACACATTAGTTGTTCATTGATTGTTTTTTCACATGTGCCTTGACCGCGGGCCTTCAGCAGACAGAGCAACCCCTTGCTGGAGCCAGCGACCTTGGGTCCAAGCTGGTGAGCTTTTGCTCAAGCCCGCACTCAAGCTGGCGAGCTCGGGGTCTCGAACCTAGCTCTTCCACATCCCAGTCTTGATGCTCTATCCACTGCGCCACCGCCTGGTCAGGCTCCCCCTTTTTTCTTTACATGGCCTTGAAGAGCTCACATTAGCCTGAAGAAACACCCCTGCCATCTCTTCAGCAATAATTTAAACTCAGGGATGGTGCTGCCGCTGTGATAGCCCTCGCACTCCTGTGCCCAAGCTGAGCATGGTGGACATGTGGCACGATTTCCTTTTGACCATAGTACCCTCCCTCCCCCTTTTTTCTTTGGGGCTTGGGGAGACACAGGCCTCACTGCCTTCTCTGTCTCCTTCTGGCTACACCATTTACTGTTCCTGGGCCTTGGCTTCCTGAACCACCCACAGGGACTTAGAACAACCTTGCAGTTAGAGTACAGTCTGTGATCCCGGCCCACCTCACCCTGTCCTCCTCAACCCTGCCCACCTCACCCTATCCTCCTCACCTCTGCCCACCTCATTCCTGCCCACCTCACCCTTGCCCACCTCATCCTGTTATCCTCACCCATGCCCACCTCACCCCCATCTACCTTACCTCCATCCGCCTCACCTCTGTCGTCCTCACCTCTGCCCACCTCACCCTTTCCTCCTCACCCCTGCCCACCTCACCCCCGTCCACCTCACCCTATCCTCCTTACCCCTGACCACCTTACCCCTTTCCCCCTTCCCCTCTCCTCCTCACACCCTACCCACCTCAGCCCCGTTCACCTCACCTCTGCCCTCCTCATTCCACCCATCTCACCCCTGCATTCTGCTGCTCTGGCCTTCCCTCTAATCTCAGACACAACCCTCTTGGTGTCCTTGCACTTGCAGTCCCCTATACCCTGACGTGCCCCCTATTCTCTATCACATCACCTGACCTGGGATTCAGTAGGTGTTTGTTCTCCGAGGTCAGTGTGCCTGTGTATCTGTCATTCCTGGCTGTCTGTTTCCCAGCCTGATGCACTCTCTAGGAGCACAGTTCTAAGTCCATCCTGTTTGCTCTTCATTCCCGGTGCCTTACCAAATTCCTGGCACACAGTTGGTGCACAATACCACTGGCTGAAGAAATAATCCTTGCCTAATCTACCTGCTGATGGGATCAGAGGAGACCATCTGTCCCTAGAGCGCCTGGCACATAGTAGGTACTCAGTGAATGTTAAGCTCTTCTTGTTGCTGTTTTATTTGTCCCCTGCTCTTTTCTCAGGTCAGCTTATTCCTACATTCTGCTGCGTTTACATGTTTTCTTCTCCAGCTAAGGTGATACTAATGGGGAACTCAGGACCCACTCAGCCAGCCGGCCGGCCGGCACTCTCAGTAGCAGGTGCTGTGTGGGGTTCAGAGGAGACAGTGCCTGGGACAGAACTGTTCCTGTTCTTGGGGAGACTGCCTCTCTGGGAGAGACTCAGATAGAGAGGCAAAGCAGAGCTTTGATGAAAGCTGCTGAGAAGCAGTGACACCTGACCCCAGCTGGGACAATACAGCTGACATCTCAGCTGGCATCTAAAGAATGCACTGGAGAGACAGTGGGATCCCCTTCAACCCCTCTGTGATGTTGTCTGGTTTGAGGGGCCGTTTTCTGGGACACCTGGCTTCAAGGAAAACCAAAAGTTACAGCTTGGTTGGGCCAAATACTGGGCAACTAGTTTGGTCTAACACTACTCGGCAGAGAGGTAGTCTGTACGAGTGAATTTTCCCAGAAAACTAAAGCCCACCTCTCTACATGCCAGCACCTGAGTTGTTTATGGCAACAATATTTCATTCTTAACTTTTTCTTGATGACTCAGGATCACCACCATGATTATATTTCAATTAAAGTTGTGTATTCTAGAATACTGCATTGCTAAATAGTGATTCTCTTCACTGTCAGGAAGTTTTCACCCTAATGGAATCAGAATTAAAATGTAAACGGGCAAAAAGCAATTCATAAGTCGTGACTGTTACTGAAAGAAAAAGTAAACTAGAAATTTTTCAAACTTTTTTTCCCCTTCTTTTCCATGTGAGAGAGAGGAGGGGGAGAGTGAGAGATAGACTCCCACATGAGCCCGAACTGGGATCCATCTGGCAACCCCCATCTGGGGCTGATGCTCTGCTCATCTGAGGTCACTCACAACCAAACTATTTGTAGTACCTGAAGTGGAGGCTTCATGGAGCCATTTTCAGTGCCTGGGGCCCATGCGCTCGAACCAATTGAGCCATGGTTATGGGAGGGGAAGAGAGAGAGAGAGAGGAGAGTGAGAAGAAAATAAAGGGGTAGAGAGAGCTGATACTCTACCACTGAACCAAATGGTCAGAGCCTCTTTAGAAGTTTTAAAGTTCAAAACAAAATATTTTCAACAAATGGTACTGAAAAAATTGTATATCCACATGCAAAAGAATGCAGTTGAACCCTTCCCTTGATGTGTCCATAAAGTCATGGTGCACTTTTGACCGGCCACACGGTCAGAAGTGCACCATGACTTTACGGACACACTGTATATACAGGGGGTCCTTGGGTCACAACACAGTTCCGTTTCTACTACAGCGATGTAACCCGAATTTTGGTGTAAGTTGAAACACACTCTAGCCTAACACAAACAGAACACTTGCACTTTTAACAGTCCAAAATGGCATAGGTAAATATACTGGGGACGCCAACTCCCTCACTCATGTCTCGCGTTACTGCATATTCTTCTGCCATGCACAACCAAATTATATAGTTTGCCCACGTAGTCTGTAAGTATACCACTAATGGCGTAAGCCGAAACACTCACGTCTCAAATTTTTAAAGTTTTTATGGGAGCGAGTGTTGTAAACTTGAAACGTTGTCTGTTGAGATTGTTGTAAACTGAGGACCCCCTGTACAAAATGAAATCTCCTGGCCCTGAACTCTCTCTCTCCCCTCATCCCCTTTCCTCTTTCTCAAACATCAATAAAAAATAAAAAAAAATTAAAAAAGAGAAAGAAATCTTGATTTCCTGAGTTCATGAACTGTTTGATTATGCTAATGAATTTCTACTCTCAAAGGAGAGGCCTATTCTGAATGTTTGTACCCCTGGAAGAAAATTAAGACCTCTCTGGCACTGGCACCAGAAACAGCAGCGTTTGGGTGTTTACTGCTTTGTGACACATCTTTTTCTAGTCCTCCCAACCAAAGTCTCTCCCAAGAGCACAATCACATCACAAACCAGACGTGGCCACCTTGCCTGTGCATTTCCCTTTCACTTCCAGGATGAAGGTGATCTTCAACCTCAGGATTAACTGTTCTCGTACACTTTCAGCAAAATGACCAGAGTGACCCAATGATGTCATCCACATATGAAAAACATGAATTTGGGCCAAAGATCTAATGGGGCTTGATATTTTTTGTCTTCACGATGTCACCATACCACTAGAGCAGTGGTTCTTACCCATGCCCACCATTTTTGAGGTACCAAACCCACCAATTTCACATGCGTATTCACCAAACCCTTCTTTAGTGATAAATAAAATATGATTTTTTTTCCCCCAAATTCAAGACATAGGTATATGTTTTTTAACTGGTGCACAAAATGAGCTGTGCATGAACATCACTTTGCTCAAAGAACAAAACCAACAAAGTGCATGAACTCACAACAAATTACGGTATTACTTTATTCTGGCCTCCGCGGCAGAGGCTTCTCTGAACCCCTGAGACCGACTCATCAAACCCCTAGGGTTCGATAGAACCCAGGTTAAGAACCACTGCACTAGAGGTTGGGACCTGAAATGGTATGTTTTCATGGCTGTGGGAGTTAATGACATGAGAATTCTGTTTAATTTTCTGTTCTCTGAAGAGTGTTGGGTGAATGTCCGAGAGGAGAAAAGGAAGGCAGACTATTCAGCGGTTTTTACAGAAGACAATGGGCCTGGTCAAGCCAGGATTTCAGGCCTGAGACCCGCATTCAGGCAGGAGGTTTTCAAAGCTGGTTAGAGAAACTAGTTTACTTCTAAGATGAGCTCTGAGTTTTGTTTTTAAAAGTTCCTGGTTCCACCTTCCATGGCTGAACCCTGTAACCCCAGTAAAGAAAAATAAACATACTGGATCTTAGCGACATTGGATGGATTTGCATACCCTGCCCCGCCTGTCCATCCTTCCCTGGAGGGTGTCAACGTCATCAAAATCTATTATTTGTGGGTTGATTTTCCAGGTTTTAGAGCACAGTTTCTTATCTTTCAGCTGCCTGCTTTTTAGATACCAGAGAGGACAAAAACAAACAAACAAACAAACAAAAAGCTGAAATTTACGTAAGTCTGAATTTTACTTCTTTATAACTTTGATATGAGGTAAGTGGAAAGGTGAATTAGAGGAATAAACCAGGCGGCTTGCTGATGAACTCAACAGACCCATACCCAGTGCTCCGAGTTGATCTGGGTGCCAATGAAAATGGGCTATAATGATGAATTAGGAAATGAAGCAAGAGACAGAACATTTCATTTGGAAGAGATAAAGCACTAGGAGGGAGGGATGAGGTAATGGAGATCAAGTCTGGCCTCTGATGAAACCTTTCAGCCGATAAGTAACTTCACATGTACCAAAAGCATGCGGCCTTTCTGTATGAATTTCAATCTCCCTGTGTCAGGGCCTGGGTAGGCTGCATCAAGATATGCTACAAGGGCATATTGATTATTCCGAACTGAAGCTACTTAAGAATCTGCCTATACAAGCAGCAAACCTTGACCTCTCTGTCCTCCTAAAAGCAGAGATCAAGCACCCATGTGACAGGTGCCCTCCTGGCTCCTGAGGGCTCAGCAACAATCTTATCACAAGACTTACAGGAACCCCAGTGGGGAGCTTGTATAAACAAACATTGTACGCCTTCACTGACTTACTCCCCAAGCTCAGTCCTTGCTTAGATTCCTTTATAATGAGCACTAATTTTCCTTGTCCTGTCAATTTCCCACAAATCCACTGTTTCTCTGTCTGAAAAGTATAAAAAGGTGCCTGGATCAATCAGTCCTTTGAGCCTCATTTGATTATCTGAGCATCATATTGTAATTCTCCTGTGCACACACAGCAAATTGATTATTCTCCTGCTAATCTAGTCTTGTGTCAATTTTATTACTTTATCACTAGTCCAATTATAAGAACTAAAGCAGGGCCTCCCCTTCCCCAACAGTGGCTCCCAGCTGAATACACTTCCCCGAGCTGAGGCTGCGACGAGTCAGGAGACTTTGAAGACACTATCATTTGATGAAATGAGCTGCGTGTCACCAGAACACGCAATTGCTCAGAACGTATTGTACAGGCAGATGCGAGCTGTGCTCACAGCTCACTCAGAGAAGCGCTGAGCCCTGGCAGGGTGCAGACTTCAGAGGTATGATTCTGTTTCCTTCCAGCACAAGAAGAAATCTCGAATTGCAGCTTCCTCCTCAGTTGCTGGACAGTGTCTAGGGCAGAGGTTTCCGGCAGCAGAGGGGGAACATTTTGGCAAGCTGGGGAGGAGCACTTAAGTCTGCCTGGACCATGCGTATCACCACCTGCAAAGCTACCTGAAGCCATGATCAGCTTAGCTTTGAGACACCATGGAGGACATCACGGGAGGACTGGCAGTCGCCAGAGTCCTGGCAGACAGGGGATTTTGTGTTTGTGTCCCTTCTCTCACAAATAAAAATATTTTGCATACAAAATAAATACACTTGAGAAGGGGTTGGCAGATGAGGGCTCCTGGGCTGAATCTGGCTCACCGCCTGGACTTGCATAGCCCACGAGTCAAGAATGGTTTTCACATTTTTAAATGGTTGGAAAGAAATGAATCATAATATATCATGACATGTGGAAATTACATGAAATTCAAATTTCAGTTTCTATTAATAAAGTTGTACCTAAACAGTCACACTCTTTCATTTCCATGTCGTCTATGGCTTCTCAGGCTACAGCAACAAGCTGAGGAAATATGACAGAGACCGTCTGGCCAGAAGCCTGAAGTGTTTACTCTCTGTTGTTTCACAGAAAAAGTCTTCCAACCCTGCTCTTGAGTCCTGAAAGTTCCCACAAGCCTGACTCTGGAAGGACTTTGATGGGAGAACTTGTTTCCTCCCCAACATTAGTATTTCCACACCTCCTTGCCTTGAGACAATGTCACAGTGGCCAAGGCCACTTAAAACAGAGTCCAGTCCACGTAGCCTTGGATTTAAGGAGAAGCCCTGGAGAAAAGCCACTTACGTAGGATCCGTAATCCACGGCCAGAGTCTGCAGGGCCCAGGGGAGACCGAGGCCGATCAGGATGTCAAACACATTGCTCCCGATGGAGTTGGACACGGCCATGTCCCCCATGCCTACAAGGACAAGAGGTCACTCGAGTGAGGAAAGTGATCTCAGGGGAGTGCAGGGCCCAGCGAGGGACTCCCCCAAGCCTTCAGTCTGATAGCCAGAGACCTAGCTGGCAGGCTGTGAGCTCACATATCTGGTTCTCTCCCAGGCCATTGCTACAGAGCAGCAATTTTCCACCCTTTTCATCTCGTGGTGCACATAAACTAACTGCTAAAATTCTGCAGCACACCAAAAGATGTTTTATTTTTTGCCAGCTTGATAAAAAAAAAAAAAGGTATAATTTTGATACCTTCATACCAGATGGCTATTGTTATGTTGGCTCTTGTAATTTTTTTTTATTTGACTCTCTAGAGGAAAAGAGGTCAGCACCCCTGAATAAATAGCCAGGTATTGCATGTTTTGAAAATTCTGAAAATCGCTGCTATAGAATGATATTGACTATAAGCTTCAGAGTCATTAGAATAGAACATTTTCAATAGAATAAAATACAATACACATTCTTTAATTCTTGACCTTCACTTCAAATATGATCACTGGTTAAATGTGATTCAGAAAACCAAATATGAGTCCAAAAGATTCTGATACAACCTCATAGAAAGGAATAATCTCAACCCGTTTATGAAGTGTCTCATGATCTCACCAGGCTTACATCTCAGCATCACCACCCACCTGCATTTCACTGTATTCAATTCTTCTAAACCACTGAGAAACAGGAAGGAAAGCAAATGCAACCAGTAAGTAGACTTTTGTGAGGACTTGTAGAGGACGTTGCGTTCAATGTCATAGTTACACTTTTAGTTGAAAACAAAAGTCCTCTAGCACAGGTCAGGCCTGTAAGTTAGGGGGTTCTGGGGAGGGGCATAGCCATCTGGAGGGCATCCATCTGGGATGGTAAACTGTGACCTTGGTTTTGAAGAAGGGAAGGTCGGTCACACACTGAAGGGTGACCTGTGGCAACTGCCACCTTGAGGGTTCCTGCAGCTGGGTAAACCTTAGGCTATGGGGTCTGTCCTCTTTAGCCTCAGTTTACTTATCTATAAAATGGGTGTATAATGGTCCCTAACTCACAGAATTGTTTAAGGTACATAAGATAATGTGCCTAATTGCTTTGCTCACTGTTTGGCGCTCAGCAAAGGTTAGCTGTCATTATGTTTATTACTATGTTTAATAATAGAAAATGGCAATAGGGCCTCCAGAAGCAGGGAGCAGGATTACCTGGACAACATCTCCGCCGTTCTCAAGGGTAGGCTTTGTGGCTTGCTTCCCTGTCCTGCTGGCGCCAAAAAGCCTTCTGACCATCACGGCACTGAACTCACCCACTGCATCTTCCAAGCTGGGGTGAAGCCCTGGTGGTTGCCATGTGGACACCCGCCCTTCTACACCTCTTGCTGAGAGGCCTTCTTTCTTTCCCCTACCCCATGCCCCTGGAGACCCCACCTTGTCTGGCCACAATGAGGCTGGCCATGCAGTCGGGCACACTGGTTCCAGCTGCCAGGAAGGTGATCCCCATGATGACGTCAGGAATCCCCAGAGTGTAACCAATGATTGTGACCTGAAAGATAGGAAGAGGTGGTGAGCTGAGGGCAGGCTCCATCCCTACCTGCCTGTGACTCCTTTGAGCATAAAGCAGAAAAGGCTGCAATCTGGGCGGTCTCTCAGAGGGCAGCGTCCGCTCTCTGTGAAGACAGAAGGCAGGCCAGGAAATCAGTGTGCACTTACGGAGCCCATGTTTTCCAATCAAAGATTGGCCTTTTTCACTTGTTCCTTTTGGGTGAGGCCGGTGGCCTGAGAGAGGGAAAACAGAGTTTCTGGGAAAAGATAATATCAGGATAGAATATTTAAACTCAGGGTGGTCTTGGAAACCTGGAATACGTGACTGCCATGCTGTGCTGCACTAGGAATTTGAGCACCCAAGTCCTGAGCTGCATAATGGGAATTTTCACCATCTAGTCTTGCAGGGAAAGCCACAGGCAGTGATTCCTTCCCTCCTTCCCTTGAGGCTTGCTAACATCACCTTTGTCAACGTGGTCTTCCGCCCATATTGTTTCTGTTTATTGAGTACTCAGGCACTGTGCTAAGTGACGTTCGTAGGTTGGTTTTTTTTTTTTCAAAGTTTTTATTTTATTTTTTTTACAGGGACAGAGAGAGAGTCAGAGAGAGGAATAGATAGGGACAGACAGACAGGAATGGAGAGAGGTGAGAAGCATCAATCATTAGTTTTTGTTGCCGTTGCGACACCTTAGTTGTTCATTGATTGCTTTCTCACATGTGCCTTGACTGCGGGCCTTCAGCAGACTGAGCCACCCCTTGCTGGAGCCAGCGACCTTGGGTCCAAGCTGGTGAGCTTTTTGCTCAAGCCAGATGGGCCTGCGCTCAAGCTGGCGAGCTCGGGGTCTCGAGCCTGATGTTCGTGGGTTTTAACTGACGTAGTTCTCCCAACAACCCTATGGAGTAGGTGCTACATCTCCATTCTTCAAATAAGAAAGCGAGGCACTGCCCAATGCACACATGCTCGTCAGCGGCAGAGAGAGAGCCTTCCCACCCTGGCAGGCAGGCTCATTTCACAGGCAGCCTGAGGCAGTGCTTCTATCACGCAAATGAGCCCATTCTTGCCCTCAACTGCAGCTGGTAAAACTGAGAGGAAAGCAGTTGGTGAGATATCATGATGGGGTGGCAGGCAGCAGCGAGAGGGGTGAGTGGGAAAGAGACCAACTCCCTATATGCTGGATTTGGAGAGGATAACTTGCAAGAGCTGAGATAAGGTGGTCATTTTAGAATGCCACCTGACCTCACTTTCTATAAAGCTACAAGAAATGCAAACCACATGCTGCAAGCAGCACGTTCTCACAGCTCCCCCGGCCAGCAGTTGAGCAGGAAACCTCCATTCGACACCCTGATTTCCTCCAAAGGCATAGTTGCTCCTTCCCAGTCCAAAGCTTTGGGGGAAGTTAGATCCATCGAGATACCTGGCTCGCCTCCTTTCAAACCAGAGAGCGCACCTCGTTTTCATTCAGTGCTGAAGTTGGGGGGGGGCGCAGGGCTCTCTGGAGAGAGCTAGGGAGGAAAGTGAGAGGCAGAGACACACAGCATTCTGTTTGTTGTTCTGAGGAGGCTGTTGGGAAATGGAGCCACCAGCATGCTGGCCAAACCTTGTTTTCCTTTCTAACAGCCTTCAGCTGGGTCCCAAGGGACTCAGGTTTGGCTTGCTGGGTATGGTGGGAACCAAGCCGCTGCCTACTGCCTGCTGGTGTTACTGTGATGCTTGTGGCTGTGTCTGGAGCTTTGGGAACTGACTCCCCAGGTGGCTGGCCATGTTTCCTGCCTCCCTTGTTTCCTCCCTTTTCCCTGCCATTTCTCAGGAAGTCTTTGAACCGAACCCCTACCAGAGCCGGAGGCAAACAGGAACAGGGTGACTCTCAGATGGGTCAGTGCGTTTGCATATTAGTAGACTGGAGTGAAAACCATTGAGCCCCTGAAAGTCAGGTACACCAACACTAGTCCCCAAACTTGGAACAGAGATGGCACCCAGTGAATATAGCAAACAAAAATGTTAATGAATACAGAATGAGGGAGGAATCTGTGCCTATGAGATCTGGGTTGAAAAAAAAGTTACCAGTTTGTAATGTTGAAGGTAAGGGATAATCATGATTTGATTTGTGTCAAATTTACAAACTGATTACCTCCAAAACAATCTTTTCAGAACCTTTCATTCAGCTCTTGAATTTAATTCTCTAGAATTTATATATTGTATTCCTGCCTAACACTCAAGCATGATTAATTCAGATTTGCATAATTTTGTCATAGCTTTTAATTTCTGCCCAACTCCAGTTCTAATGAATTAGGTTTGCTTCCTGGAGAAAAAGTACAGGCATACACAGGCAATACGTCCTGGGGGGTGGGGAGGAGTGAGGGGCTGCATTTCCTTAATGGCTTTAAAGGCAAAGGCTCTTCTGGCCCTACAATCAAGGCCAATCCTTGAATCATGAACTCAATTTCTGGCTAAAGAAATTGAGACTGAGATAGGGAAAGTGACTCTGATAGATGGATTATCATTCTCCAATTCCTCACACTTCCTTCCATGCCCTTTACCTGATGTCCTTCCCACTGGAACAGGTGGAGAATATTTCTCCTACTTCAGTGATGTCGATAAAGCTGAAGCATGTGGGTGGCAGTCACAGCCAAGGCCCGACGAGGCACCTTGCGTTTCCATTTTCCCTCGTGCATTCCAATGACTTACCATGAGAGGAGCATTCCCCAGGCAGCCACTGGTCCAGGAAAATGGGCAAACAAACACATGGAGCAGACAAAAACCCAACCTGCTGTCTGAATCAAAAGTAACTATGCTGTGGCTTGAAGCAAAGCTGCTCAGTCAGAGCCCGCTGAGACTAATCCAACCACAGTCAACCTGCAGACATTGAAGCAGAGGATAAATGCTTATGATTCTAAACCACTGAGTTTAGAAGTGTTTTGTTTGGCAGCTTGTTGCTGCAATAGCTGACTGATACAGTTACTGGGCTGAAACCCTATCCTATATTCCCTTCTGGTTGAGTGTGTCTTTCTCTCTGGAGAGATCTAGCGCTGCCATGGAGTCCTTGATGCACTCACCATCCACACCATCACGTAGGAGAAGGCTGCAATCCACAGCGTGGAGGAAGCAAATGTCACCATGAACCACTTCTCCCAGCGGGGCTTGTTGCAGTTGGGTACAGTGAAGTATAAGAGAAAGCTCAGTGGCCAGGTGAACGCCCACTTCACTGTTTCCAGTTTTCCAGCTGAGAAAATAAAAAAGGCAAAACAACAGCAACGAAAAAACGACTTCGCTTCATTTCTCTGCGTCACCTGCCCTCGCTGCCACTTTCCCCAGACGTTTATACTCTAATTGATGGCCTGTGAAAGAAACCTTACTATGTGGCTCTTTCCCCCAAAGATTCAAATGGCTTTCCACTACCAACAAAATCTGGTGTACAAAGCCAAGCAGGAAAACAAAACCAAAAACAAAACAGAAACCTTATCTGCTGCCCACCTGCTCGTTAGGTTTCCAAAATGAAAACATGAGTCATTCCCAACAATACAAGGCTGGGGGGATGGCTTTGCAAATGGGGCCAGGTGGATGAGAAAGATTCTCAGGGCGCAATGGGGTGGGAGAAGTGTATGGGGTAGAAGTTTGGGAAGGGGTTGCTAGGAAGACCACCAGTCTGCCTCTGCTGTCTGCTCTCCCCATGGGTAGATAGGTCACTATAGCTTTCCAGATTATAAGGCGCCAGTGGTCACAGCGCCATCTAGTGGAATTGCTGAACATCACCTGCCAAGCACACTGAAATCTTGAAAGATTATTTGAAAGCTCTCAAGGTGGTCAAAATACTACGTTTTGAATGTTTGTATTCCAAACTGATACGGATTTGCAAATGAATAGTTGCTTTCTATTTCTCTAACTACCTGCTGCCATGGGTAAGAGGACAGATTTGTCAGTGATGACCTGATCCTACCATCTCTGTGAGGCCAGAGTGCTACGACTCAGACATCCCATGCATGCTTATTTCAGTGACTACGTGATCCTTGTAGCCTTAGATTTGAAAAACACATTAGTCTCCTTTGACCTTTATTATCATCCTGCTTACGTGCTAAGTCACGTCTGGAAAAAACTATGCATATACATAGGTACTCCCTTCTTTAATCCTGCTCTCCTCTTCCAAAAGGTTCCCTATGCCTCTCTCTAGTCATCCTCCTATCTGCTACCACCACAGAGTAATCTTTTCTTTTTAAAACCATTTATTTATTGAGTTTAGAGAGAGAGACAGAATTACCGATCTGTTCCTGTATGTGCCTTGACCGAGGATCGAGCCCGCAACCTTTATGTATCAGGACGACACTCAAACTAATTAAGCTATTGGCTAAGTTTTTATGTTAGTCAACTTCAAACAAATAAAGTCACATTGTATATTTTTGTACCTACCTTCTTTTATTCAACATGTTTGTGTGTGTGTGATTGGTTTCATGTGTCAGTATTTCATCCCTTCTAACTGCTGTCAAGTATTCCACCCTGTGCACACACCAGAGTGTGCTTACCCATTCTCCTGTAGATGGGAATTTGGGTTGTTGCAAGTTTTCTGGTATTACAGCTAACGTAATTCTGGATTCTGAAGCATTTGAAAACCTATGAGCATTCTTGTGCATGTCTTTCTGGGGTATGTTTTCATTTCTCTTGGGCAAAGACCCAAGAGTAACTGCTGAGTTCTAGGGTGGGTGTTTACTTAACTTTATAAGAAACTGCCAAAAAGTTTTCTAAACAGATCGTAGCATTCAATATTTCCACCAGAGATAAAAAGGTATCTTTTTAAAATTACATTTTGAACAGTGAACTAATGGAATGTTAAACAAACTTTATTTCATAATTTTATACCAGTATCCAGCACTTATTTCATTATATTTCTTGTCGGTCTACAAATAGTTTCTTAAAACTGCAGAGTAAAGTTACACAACATAACTTTTGCCTCCCTGGTCTCCCTCAGGTGGCACGGCAGGGTGGTCCCTAAGGGATGAGTGCGGCTCACTCACCAGATGGCGCTGGGTCCAGCGCCTGCTTCATCAGGAAAGTGTCTCAGTTACATAAGTGCCTAAGCCTCAGTTTTCTCATCTGTAAAATGTGGCTACAACAACACTGAGCTCACAGAGCAACTGGCAGAATTATACGGGCTATTAGGATGGTGCTGGGACAACATACATTTGCAAGTTGGTGAGTCCAAATCCTCAGAATCATTCTTGACTCTCCCCCTTCTTTCAGCCCTCAAAGCAACCCTGGCAACCTGCCCCAGGCTCGCTCGACCTCCATGGCATCTCCCTAAGCCAGGTCCTCCATCCAACCTGGCTCAAGACTGGCTTCCTAAGGGGATTCATTGCTCCTACACTTGCCCCACCTCCATTGCTCACATCAGGAACTAGAGGAGAGTATCAAAAAAGAAACTGTTCTAGAACCTTCTACTGGCTTCCCCTGCCCTAAGAGAAAAACCATATCTCCCCATCCTGGCTGACAAGGCCCTGTAACAAAGCTCTTGCCTACCTCTCTCCCTACTTATATACTCCCCCGCCTCAGCTTTCTTTATGGTCTGGGCTCTCAAGCCTCTCTGTTCCTCAGGGCATTGGCAAGTGCAGTTAGTTCCCTTTGCCTCCATCTTCATGGGGCCGAGGATGTTAAGCAGGTCACTTCACAGCTCCAATGTCACCTGACCCCTCAGATCACCCAAACGAAGTAAGACCCCCACTGACCCTACTTTGTTCTTTCCATCACTTGCATTTATTTGCTTCATAGAAAACGCTTTCTGGCTGAAACGATCAGGTTTGTTTCCTCATTTGTTTTCAATTGTCCCAAAATAGAATATAAACTCTACAAGAAGAGTGTTTGCTCCAGTCTGTCACCAGCCTACTTTGAATGTCATGAACAGTGCAGGCATGAATCACATGCTCCATATTTATTAATAATGATAACATGAATAACATTACTATAAACAAGCAAATCAGACAAACCAAAGAAAATTATTATTATTATTATTTTTAGAATCTAAAGGTATCCCACTTACAGGTGCAGAATAAAGCAAGCCAACAAATTATTAAGAAAAAGGAAGTCTTTTCCTATTAGCAGCTACGCATCTTGCTAGATTTTGAATTTGGGTTGAGGAAGTGAGCAGTGGTGGGATTCAAGTAACTTAACAACCGGTTCTCTGCCCTAATGACTCTTTTAAAGTATAAAAAAAACGATATACTGAAAGGTAGGTTATTATTTCATAAGAACAATAAAAGAGGTACACACAATTAGATTGTTATAGGAGTTTAAAAATATTAACAAAAAGTTTTAAATCATACCTGACAAAAAACAATAAAACTGTTATTTAAAATATTTCAATGTTGCTTCTTGATTGGTGTCCTCACTTGTAATTTTTTTCACCTATGGCGCTTAAAATTTGCTGTTGCGCAGATGAAGACTAAAGAGAGTAAGGAATGTAAACTTGTGATTTCCACATTGGGAGGCTGCCTACGCTCCCTCCTTAGAGAGAACCCTGATTACAGGTGCCATTTTAACAACTGGTTTGCCGAACTCAACAAAAAATGTTATCGGTTCTTCTGAACTGGTGTGAACCGGCTGAATCCCACCCCTGTAAGTGGGTGATGAGCACATAGAGACTATTTGGCTGGATTACAAAGCAGGAAGACTGCGAGTTGCGTTGTGAGAGGTTTTCAAATGCTTTAGAACCCAGAATACGACCAGATCTCTGATTCCAAATGCATGCTGGCAGTCTGTATGTTTCTAAATCTTGCAGTGTAGTGCGGACTCACTCATCTATCTGGGGGTCTTGGCACCCCCTCACTGGCTGTCCAGTCTTCCAGATGCCCTCACAAGGGGAGAGACTTGGTTTGGTTCAAGATGCATACCCAAAATTACAAGAAAATACATGAATGAGAAGAGAAATGAGTTCAATCTGGCTATTTGTCATTCTTTAGAAAATCAAAATGATAGGAAAAAATGAAGTCAGAGTTTTATGATTTCCAAAACTTAGAAAATGATATTAAGTAGGTAAAGTTTCAAGCAGTATGAGTTACAGCAGGGGTCGGGAACCTTTTTGGCAGAGAGAGCCATGAACGCCACATATTTTAAAATGTAATTCCGTGAGAGCCATACAATGTGTTTAACACTAAATACAAGTAAATGTGTACATTTTATGTAAGACCAAAACTTTTAAAGTACAGTAAGTCTCTGAATTCTTTTTAATAATGTTGTTATGCTGTTGCTAACCAGTGATGAATAAAGTACTTCTTACCATTAATGCAACTTCTGGTGCTGCATGGTTTTGCTGATGGCTTTGTAGTCGGGTTGATACGTGGTGAGGATGAGCTTCATGCAAGCGTTGAGACTTCCATCCGTTAAACATGAGCGAAGGTTGGTCTTAATGTTCTTTAGATGTGAGAAAGACTGCTCACATGCATACGTAGAGCCAAACATTGTCAGTACAGCAATACTCACACTGCAGTGTGTGGTATGTGATGGGAAGCGCGTTCCAAGTTTTGACAATTAGCTGGTCTGTGGGTTGAAGTTTTTTCATTTCTTCCCACTTGTGTTTGCTCACCAACTCTGCTTGCTGTTGTGCAAGTCTTTCCAAATCTTCATTCAGTGACTTGAACTTATTCCCCCACATGTCTGAGGGCTTCAGGTCAGCAGCTTGTAGCTCAAAATCTCTGACGGAGACACCAGGAATGTAACTCAGGTTGGCGCTGTCCACTGCACACTCGTGTGGATAGGTGATAAACTTAAAAAGATGAGTGCGCTCAGGAAATTCTCCAAAGCGTGCTTTGAATGACTGCAGGAGATTAGATGTGAAGGCCGCTAGTTGCTGGAGATCAAGATGTTGAGCAGGGTCACATGCTGTGCATGCATCATTAAACTTTCTCAGTATTTCAAAGTGTAGTAAACGGCCTGTTTCAATGTCAGCAATGAAGAGTTCCTGCTTGTTTTCAAATGCAAACACTGCCTGTTGAAGGGATAAGACTGTATTTCCAATGCTTTGCATTTTTACATTGAGCTGGTTCAGAAGTTCAGTCATGTCCATGAGATAGTAGAACTTCATGAGCTACTCAGTGTTAGCTAACTCAGGATGTTCGACGTTTTTCATTTCAAGAAAACTCCGGCCTGACCACGCGGTGGCGCAGTGAATAGAGGGTCGGACCGGGATGGGGAAGACCCAGAGTCGAGACACCAAGGTCACCAGCTTGAGCGCGGGCCCATCTGGCTTGAGCAAAAGCTTGCCAGCTTGGACCCAAGGTCGCTGGCTCCAGCAAGGGGAGGCTCGGTCTGCTGAAGGCCCACGGTCAAGGCACATGTGAAAAAGCAATCAATGAACAGCTAAGGTGTCACAACGGCAACAAAAAACTAATGATTGATGTTTTTCATCTCTCTCCATTCCTGTCTGTCTGTCCCTATCTATCCCTCTCCCTGACTCTCTCTTTCTCCCTGAAAAAAAAAAAAAAGAAAGAAAGAAAAGTCTGGATTTCACTCAGACAAGCTGTGAAACGGCTGAGCACCTTCCCTCTTGACAACCAACGCACATTGCTGTGCAGAAGCAGACCAGGATAATTATTCCCAACTTCATCCAGCAGTGTTTTAAACTGGTGATCATTTAAAGCTTGGGCAACAATAAAGTTGACCACCTGAATGACCAGCGACATCACCTCACCAAGCTGCTCACCACACATCTGAGCACAAAGCGCCTCCTGATGTAGGATGTAGTGAAAACTTAGGATGGGTCTCTTTTCATGTTCATGAAGAAGTACTACAAATCCTGTTTTTCCCCACCATGCACGGAGCATCACAGTACACACCCAAATAAGTTTATCCATCAGTAGATTTTTTCTTTAGCAAACTCAGTAAAAGACTTAAATAAATCCTCCCCTCTTGTTGTTTCTTTCATAAGCAAAACAGCAAGACTTTCCTCACGTAGTGTGTCACTGACAGCATACCTTGCAATCATGCTGAACTGGGATAAATGGCTTATGTCTGTTGACTCATCCAAAGCGAGAGAAAAGAATGGTGCTGCATTTATGTCCTTCACTTGTGTTGCCCCAATTTGATTTGCCATCATGATGGTACAATAGTGAACAGTTCTTGCCGACAGAGGCATGTCTTTTATTCATTTGATTATCTTGTCTTTATCAGAAAAGTTGTCAAAAAGTTCATTGGCAACATCAAGCACAAATGTTTTGGCATACTCTCCATCTGTGAATGGCTTTCTGTTTCTCACAATTGTTAAAGCACCAGCAAAGCTAGCCAGATTCCAGTCACCTTGTTGGGTCCAAACACAGAGTTGCTGCTGACTAGCCTGCACTCTGCATAGTAGCTCTTGACAGGCTTTCTTCCTGCTGTCCCTATCTATCCCTCTCCCTGACTCTCTCTTTCCCCCGCTGGATATTTCGATCCTAATGTAGTATGGCATGTGTCGAAGTGCCGCTTTCTATTTGACCGTTTCATCAGTGCAATTTTATCATTGCATATTAGAAACACTGTAGAACCTGCTCTCTCCACAAAGGAAAATCGCTCTGTCCATTCCTGCTGAAAAGTACGATACTCCTCATATTTTTTTCTTTTAGCCATCTTCTTTGTCAAAAGGGTTTATGCAATTAGCTAGTTGACTACTTGGTTAAAAGGAGGGAAGTTTACTTCCTGACCTCACAACGCCCATGTATGTTATGCATTATCCAATAAAAATTTGGTGTTGTCCCGGAGGACAGCTGTGATTGGCTCCAGCCATCCGCAACCATGAACATGAGTGGTAGGAAATGAATGGATTATAATACATGAGAATGTTTTATATTTTTAACGTTATTATTATTTTTATTAAAGATCTGTCTGCGAGCCAGATGCAGCCATCAAAAGGGCCACATCTGGCTTGCAAGCCATAGGTTCCCGACCCCTGTTCTAGAACATCAGTCAGCAAATGGCATATGAAACAAGGGACGTGACCCAGGGGCTCTGAGAGTCTCATTCAGCATGGATTCTCTAGAAAGCAAGGGACCTGTTTTCAAGTTACAGTCCTTATTAAACTTTTTAGAAAGTTTAATTCTATTGGATGGAGAAAAAGTCATTGTTCAATATTTAGACCTAGAGCTAAATATGTAAGTTTGTTTCAGTTATATAGGCAATTAAAACATACATTGTTTTAAAATAAAATATAGAGAGAAAATAAAAAATAATTCCACCTACAAAAACATATATTTTGGTGTACTTCTTTTGATTTTTTTAATGGGAGTGTGTTTATCTACATATACATGGAAATGTTTTTGTTTCTGTCAGTAACAGCCCTTCTTCACACATGAGGTAAGAATATACGTATAATTTATATGAATGTATGCATATATACAGGTACTATGCATAGGTTCCGATAATATATATGTATTTAATCTATACATTCATATACATATAAACACAGGTATGGTGATATATGTATATGTGTTATGTAATGTACAGTGCATTAAATATGTACACATATTGCATATTAACATATAATATATTAAAGTTATATAGTACACATATACTCGTTATATGGGTACCTTATATCAACCATACATATGCATATGGCATATATATAGGTACATATATACACACATGCCATATATGTTCCTGTATTTATATACTCCCACATAATTACTTATATGTTGATTATATGCATCAAAGTCAAGTACTGGCCAGAAGAAAGCTGTGCAGTTGGCTAACAAGAGCCGAGGGAGCCCAGGCTCTTGCACAGAGGCGGATTGAATGGCAGGCGCACCAGGCACGCGCCCTGGGCCTCGACTTCTGAAGGGCCCTGCAACACACCAACTTGACAATTTTTTCTAATGTAAGGGACCCAGTATTTTCTTCTGCGCCCAGGGCCTCCACCGACCTTAATCCACCTCTGCCCTTGCACAACTGCTACGAGAGGGGAAAATGTGTTCATTGTGTTGAATGGCCTTTTTCAGGCCAAAAGAACTTAGTGTGAAAGGAGCCCGACTTGGGGCTCCTGGGCTGTCCTTTTGACTCCGCCAGTGCCCTCTGCTGGCCCGAGGCACCTCCTGCCCTCTTCTGCTGCCAGGAGGCTGGCCTGCCCGCCTAGGGCCGGCTGGACACAGGCGCAGCCTGAGCTTCAGAGAGAGTTCCTGAGTCCAGGTTTGAGAGTTCTCAGCAGCAGGCGGAGGGCACTGGGGACCGTAATGTGACAAGCCCATTCTCTACTTTAGAGGCTCTGAATTAGGCTCCCCCATGTCTCAGAGAAACCGTGAAGATCTCTGCAGTGACTCCGGGCCTCCAGCCCCTCACCATCCCAGGGGCGGCTAGAGACCCACAGCACTGGCCTCATCTGAGGGCTTATTAATAATGAATCTTAGGGCCCACCCTGACCCCCTGAATCAGGACCTGCATTTATTCGGGGAAGCCCTGTGAGAAGGGCTGGTTAAGGGAACTTGGGATTCTGTTTCCTGTCCCAGCAGCTTGGGGCCCCAGGGTGAAGCAGCATCCTTCCTCCTTTGGGCCTGTGCTTCTGAGACACGCAGGCGCCTGGGCTGGGGCTCTGAGCCCACACCTGCAGCCCCGTCTGCTGTCACGTGGGGCAGGGGACATGCGCTGGGAGCCCTGGCGCTCCTCATTGCACAGGTATTTCAGCATCAAGGAGCTGCCTCCCAACCTCACAGGAGGTCTGCCATTTACCTCATCCAGGTGAGAAATACGGAATAAGTGATCTTAAGGGGAGCCTCTGTCCCACTCAGTAATGAGGTCACATTTGGGAGCCAGGCCACGTGTCTCGAGTTGTCTGCCTGGAGCGGCGCTTGGGGCTCTGGGAGGCCAGCACAGCACCTGACCTCACTGCCTCCTGCGTCAGTGAATGACTAGCAAAATGAGCTTTCTGGAGCTTGGTTATGGGCTGCTGATGGTGGGTTCTGAAACAAGGGCTGAAGGAGGGAGAATTCTAGAGCTAGGACCCCAGGATTTCCTGCCTCTCATGACTGTGCTGTGCTCTATGGCAGAGCTGACCTCTGGTGGCAAGGTTAGCATCTATCACCAGCAGAAGGCGCAGCCTGGGAGAGAAGGGTGACAAGGACCCGACACACTGTTGCTGGCTTGCAGATGGAAGGACCATGTGACAAGGATGTGGGTGGCCCCGAGGAGCAGTGAGCAGACCCTGGCTCACAGCCAGCAGCCGGCAGGACTCCGCCATGCAATTGCAAGGGACCGACATCTGCCAGCAACTTGAGCGTGGTTCTCACAGGGCCTCTAAGAAGGACAACCGCCCTGCCCACACCTCCATCTTGGCCCGTGAATGCCTGCATGCCCAGGCAGGCCGTGCCAGACTTCTGACCCACAGAGCTGGGAGCTATTCAACAGGTGTTGTTTCAAGCTGCCAAACATGTGGCAAGCTGCCGTGGGGCCAAAGAAAATGAACACAAAAGTTTACAAGGGAGGAGTGGAGTGTCTGGTCATTTAATCCTTAAACTGTTTTTGTCCTGCTTGATAGGGAAGAAGGTTGCCAAGGAATACAGCGACAGGTGGCAAAATGGATAAATACCCGATGTGTTTTTTTCTATCAAGATTACCTTGTAACAAATACTGATTTAACTCTGGTTTGGTGACCTTGCATCCAAAAATGAAATGTGACTCTAACACGCCACACCCCTGTCGCACCATTAAAAGGCCTTTCAGGTGGATGAAGCAACACTTCCTCAGAATTTAAAGTCCTCCTACAAATTCAAACTTCCTGGAGAAGTACCCATGTTAATTAAGCCTCACACACTTGACAGTGAAAATGAACTGAACCAGCGCACTCTTTCCTGAAATGGTCAGAAGCTTCTGGAAAGTCTAGAAAATAGCCAGAATTCTTGGGCTTGGTCCACTGGTTCCACTAATGGGTGGTGATGGTGGAGGAGCAAGGTCACTGGAATGGTCAAGTCTTTGTTGGAGGTAGCAGTCAGGACAGAAGGATACCACCCTGGTGGCGGGAGTCCTAAAAGCTCTAACAAACTCTGTCCTCCCCTTTGAGGCCCCACAGGGGCCGCCTAGCCAGCCCCGCTGTGTGGGATTTAGGTAGGTGGGCCAGAGTACTTTGTGCCCAGGTTTGCATCTCCTGTGCCCGCTCTGGAGATAGCAGGTCCTGGGAAGGAGGGGCCCAAGTGAGGGGGAGGGGCAGGAAGTAAGAAGAAAAACAGAGGTCAACTGAGCGGGCTGCACATGTCCCCCAGGGCTGGCCTTGACAAGATAGCCCTGTGCTGACTGTCACAGGGATTGGGAGGGTGGGCGAGTACCTCTTCTCGTGAGCCCAGGCTGCTTTGCTGACACGGGTCATGTGCATTTCCTCATTAGCACCAAAAGGTCCTGCTGGACAGCTAAATTATAAAGTTATAAATTTGGTCAAAGAGCCCACATTGCAACCAATGAACACATGTTGCCATATCGGTCATCTTTGGACATTCTACAATAGTCCTATCCACTGCAGATGTTAATATAAATATATCTATGTTCATATAGAGAGAGTTCTTTGAAATAAATGGCAGAAAGATCATCAAAGTAAAGGGCGTTCACTCAGTGGCCCTAAAATAACCCCAACCCTAACCCAGACATGGGACCTCTTACAAGGCAGGTCGAATGGCGTGTACGGTCCTTCGTCATCCTCCTCATCCTCCTCTTCCTCCTCGTCATTCTCGTTGTTCTCATTGTCCTCGTTTTCATTCTCTGTCTCATTGCCAGCCTCGGCAACAACCTCGTCCCTCCGGGTCCCATTCACGCCCCTGTCTGGGGCGCTGCTGGGCCCTGTCCCATTCTCCACAGTGTGTTTAATTGGGATTTTGATGGCCACCTCGGATTCTCCATTGGTGTAAGCCCTGCTGTTTATCAGTCTTTGTCTCTGGAAGGAGAAAGGCACATTCTTACCATGGTCAGTGGGACGGGAAATCCCTACACTTAGAGTATCAGCTATTGGGACCTCTTCCAGGCAGCTGACAAAGAAATGATTTCAGTACACTCTTCAGCCAAGTCTTAAGGGATTCCACAGAGTCATGGCCAACTCAGAAGACCTCCTCTTGGAAGAGGGGTTAACCTTTCATGACCTACTGGACCTTGCCAATCACTTTAGAGGGAAGTTCTTATGTCTCACGTGCACACCTCTTTCTTATTAAGGTTCTTGACTCTCTGTGCACTATGGTATTACCTTTCTCCCCCAGATTTTAAGAACCTTGTGGTCCATATGTGAGAAAATCCCACAGATATGTTTGGACTAATGTGCTGATGAGGTTGCCACTCTAGAGAGAGGAATACACAGGAAAGAGGCTGTGTATTAGTCTAAGGCTCAGCATTAGTCTAAACTAAAGCAACTTTGATAGACAACTACTTCTGCGAATGTTCACATTAGAGAGCTCCATTCAAATGGAAGATGGAAAAGGTGTATAGAAAAGGACAGAAGTTTTTATCCTGTATAACCAGTGGTGGGATTCAAATAATTTAACAACTGGTTCTCTGCCTAATGACCATTTTAAGTACAGAAAAATGATAAGTCAAAAGGTAGTTTATTATTTCATGCATTTAATAAATAAGATTTAAAAAGGTACACAGAACTAGATTATAAGTTTTAAAATAACAATGAAAAATATTAACTAATACCTGACAAAAACAATAAACCTGTTATTTAAGGTATTTCTATATTGCTTCTTGATTGGTATCCTCGCTTGCAATTTTTTTTCACCTGTGGACAGATTGAACATGACTACGGGTGCTTAGAATATGCTGTTGTGCAGATGAATGTTAAAAAAGAGTAAGGAATGTAAATTTGTGATTTCCACCTTAGAGAGAACCCTGATTATAAGTGCCATTTCAACAACCGGTTCGCCAAACTCAACAAAAAATTAGGTATCAGTTCTGCCTAAAAAGTGCAAACCACTGCGAATAACTGGGAGCTGGAGCATGCCTGTGAACATGGGGAGGGAGGGCAAGGACCAGGCTGCACAGCTGGCTGGCGAGTGGTGATGTTTGGAAATGGCTGAGGGATAGTATTGTGTTAAATATTGAGTTAGGTGCTGCTGCTTTTGGACCAGGAAACCCTCTCTCCTTCCCAGTTTCCCACCCCTGTCCAGGGGCAGATGGAGTCTGCTTCCCCAGGTACCTCATTGATCAACATTCGACTGGCCATGGAGAGTCTGGTCTTGGGGGGAAAGTGGCTGGTAATCATGATTCGAAGGCCAGCCTCAGAGAAAGACAGCTGGTGTGGGTAGGCCGACAGCAGCTCGTCCACCATGATCACTGAAGCTTTGCGATGGAAATTGGCTAGGGAGATTAAACACAAAATAAAAATATTGAGGCTAGGAGTAGGTAAGAGATATTCCTTCAGTCTCCCTTCCCTTCCTTTGTCTGCCTTCTTTCTCCCATCTGCCCTTCCATCCATCCATCCATCCATCCGTCCATCCATCCATCCATCCATCCATCCAGGGAGGGTTGTATTGAGCAAGATTTGGATAAGAGCCAAAGTCTGCTTTTTGGGGCTCATCTATAATGCTCTTTTGACATAATGAAACAATTTGAGCATCATTCACTGACATACAAAGAATGAGTGGTACCAAACATGAGTTACTCCTTTTCCTCACAGGGGACAGGTCGGGAGTGGCCACATTACAGAGGTCCAAGGCCCAGAAAGGGTTTCAGGCAAATCTTGTGTAACAATTTGCTGGCTCACTAGGGAAAAGGTTTCACCAAGTTCCAAGCTCCCTCTCTAGGAATGTACAAATGAGCACAAAGCTCACGCGGACCTGGCCACAGGCTTCTTAGCACTCACTCCTGTGGCCAAGCCACTAAACCATGAGATGGTCTCTGGAAACACTAATATTAGGTAGCTCTCTTCGCCTCCTTAAAAGTATTCCTTTTATGGTTATAAAGTACCCAGAAGAGAAAAGAACGAAATAAAATCCTTATGTGGGATGCACTGAATAATCTTAAGTCTTTAGTTAAGCATACATTTAATTAGGAAAGTTTACCAAATAATTAACTTCAAAATTCTAATTACCCACAGTTCAAAAACTCAGACATATATTTGAAAATTCCCTATAGATTTTCTAGTTTCTTTTTGCTTTTCCTATAAAGCAACCATATAGGACCAAGAAGAAATAAGCCCATACATTTCAAGAGGAAAGTTAAAAAAAGGTAAATAAAATATGAAACATATTCTTGGCAAAAGTAAATGATAATTATTGTGTTCCTCCATGAAATAATATTATTTATTAGAGAGCACTATGTTATTTCTCTAAGTATATCAACTGCTTAACAAGAATCTATTAAATATAAGAATTCCTTTGAAAAAAATAGGCAATTCTGTCATTTTGCAGCTTGATAACTGAGGTAATATAGCCTGGAAATAAATTCGGATATAATAATATACTAATAACAGCTATCATTAATAAAGCATGTTATATACTTTATCTCCTTTACTCATTATAAAAGTTGTCCTCATTTTGCAGAAGGGAAGATTGAAGCTCAGAATGGTTAAGTAACTTGTTTCAAGGTCACACAGCCAAAATGTGACAGAATAAATGCCTCCAAACCCATGGTCTTCTCTTTACGGTCAGTCCTGTCCTCATTTCCCTGGATCACTCCCAGCGAATGTTTTGCCCAAGAACTTGCATGGGGTTCTCTGAGTTGTCTCATCACCAGGTATGAGACAGCCCCATGGTGAGCCAAAGAGAGGGAGGTGGGTGGGAACCTTCTCTCCTGCACAGAGCAGCGCCCTCTCCAGGCCAGCTCGGCACCCAGGTGTGGCCACGGGTGAGGACGCCGGGCTGGCTTCCCAGCGCTTACTTCCTGGACACAGGCTCTCCTTGGTTACCTTTCTTGAGTAGCACGACAGTTGCGTCACAGTTGCTGCTGTCATCAATCTCAGCATTGTTGGCCAAGCCATTGACCATGTTTCCAGCCCCTTTCGCTCTCCTCTCAAAGCAGTGATGTATGCAAGTGTTATACCTGAGCGAAGGAATAGGCAAAGGGAGTCCATCAGCATCTGCTGCGCCTCCAGTCCCCAACTCCCACTGCATGTCCCTGTAGTCTGGACGCATTGTGGGGGCCCCATGCCTTAAGTTATTATTGTTACTATCTTGGCATCCCATTTCCCATAATATACAACCTGTCCTATTTTCCAATTTAGGAATACATGGTATGTGAAAGTAAAACCAACATTACATAACGACACACTGCTTTCTTTCCAGCCTTTCCACTGCCAATGGGGGCACCTCTGGCGTTTAGTGCCCCACCTGGAGTCTGAGTGTGCATGGAAGGATGGCGATGGACTCAGTGGGACGGGCTGAGTCTACTTCTCCGGGCCATGTCTCCAGGGCCTTTGTTGTCAGGGACACACTTGGTGGGAAAGGAGAAGGGGTCTCTTCCACGCTGCTCCCCGGTGTGTCGTGTCCTGTGTGTTACAGGCTGGATCAGTCTCTGTCTGTCCTTGGTTGCCTGAGGTCACAGGTTGCGTCTTGTGAATCTCTGTTACTGATATGTCATAATTACAGGTCTGAGGGGTTCTTGGCTTTATGACAATATCTGGGCTATGATTCTCCAGAACAATCAAGTGATAACATTGTTCAGAGCTTCTTATAGGTGTATTGGAAAAGAAGAAGCTTGTACAGGTTCCTAGGATGATGTGGCAGGTAAATGCTCTGGTATCTTCACCTTCAGTATTAGAAGATGCCCAGAGAGGGGTCCTAGAGAAGACCCAGGGCAAAGCCAGTCGGCAGGACTTCCAAAGCACTGTGGCCACGGCCACTTTCCTACCACTCAAAAACCTAAAGGTGTCAGTAACTTACTGGCCATGGGACACCCCCTTAAGATATCACACCAACCTGGTCTCTGGCCTCGCACAGGAATGGCAGCCAGGCACGGGGACTAAATTGGCAGGGGGCAGGCCACTCGAGCTGTGCTTCACCACACAAGCATCTCTTTCTCGTCCCCTTTACTGCTCCAGACGAGAGGCTCTCAGGAGCTCCTCCCCACTGTCCCCCTATGCCTATTCTTCAGTTGCTCAGCTCTGGGTAGGTGGGCTATGGGACATGACAGCCATTGTGGTACGGACAGAGGGGCCCTCTATGACTTGGACGTCTCTCCTATGAGCATTTCCTGTGCTCCTGGGAACGCAAGGTTCTTCCTAAACTGCATCAGGGAGAACAGAAAACTAGTCCAAGGTGACGGTGGGCTGTGAAAAGGGAAGTGGGGAGGTCCATCCTGGGGGATGCTCAGGGTTTATAAGAGACAGGAAATACTGTGCGAAAATGACTACTGTGCAACCCTAAAGAAATAATGGACCCACATTTTGAGCCTTGGCGCCTGGCAGTGTTACAAAGAAACGGGAGACATCAATGTGCATATCCATGGGAGAATTCACCAGCATTCGGGACACAGGCTAACCTGAATCAGACCTGTGACTGACATAGGAAACACAGAGGTCAGAGGAACAGGCCACACTGTATCCCAACACAACAATTGCCCCATGGTGCAAAACTCTGTGGAGCAAACAGCCGAACTTTGTAGAAGAATAAATTGTAACAAAAATATATGGAAGGGGAAATGTATAGATTAAAAGAGACACAAAATATGGAGCCACTAATTCCAGTGAGTGAAATTCATTTGGATTTTGATTTTTTAATTTTTATGATATTTATAGGACTAGAATAAACCTGTAAAAAATGACATTTATGGGATGATTAAAAATTTGAACACTGATTCAATATTCAATTATATTGAAGAATTATTAGCATTAATTTTAGGTGTGGTAATAACTATGTTGTGTTAAAAATGAGCCCTTTTAGAGATATATACTGAGAATTTTATAGATGACTTGACCTGATATCTGGGACTTCAAATCATATAAAGAGAGGGAGATGAATAGGGGTCTGGATGAAGCAACCCTGGGTGGATGGCGGTTGGGCTGGTGATGGGCACATGGGATTCATCGCACTAGTACAGCAATTTTCAACCTTTCAGCACACCAAAAACTATATTTTTTTGCTGATCTGACAAAAACATAGGTAGGATTTTGATTCAGTCACACCAGACAGCAATTGTGTTGGCTGTTGTCATTTTTTTATCAGACAGTTTAAGGGAAAATAGGTCAGTGCTCCTGACTAAATACCGTAGTCAGGTAGTGAATATTTTAAAAATTCCTGTGACTCTGGCCAGTAGGCTTAGTGGTAGAGTGTTGGCCCAGTATGTTGAAGTCCCGAATTAGATTCCTGGTCAGGGCACACAGGAGAAGCGACCATATGCTTCTCTACCCCCTTTTCCTTCTATCTCTCTCTCTCTCCTCCTTACCTCCTGCAGCCATGGTTAGATTGGAGCGAGTTGGCCCCAGGTGCTGAGGATGGCTCCATGGTCTCGGCTCAGGCACTAAAAGAGCTCGGTTGCCAAGCAATGGAGCAATGCCCCAGATGGGCAGGGCATCAGACCCTAGTGGGTTTGCCAGGTAGATCCCAGTTGGGGCTCATATGGGAGTCTGTATCTCTGCTTCCCCTCCTCTCACTTAATAAAAATAAATTCTTGCAGTGCACCAGCTGAAAACTGCTGTTCTATTGACTTTTGTATATATTCAACAATCTTCTTAGTGAAGAGATCTCCCTCCACTTTCTAGACTCAACACATGTGCCTCGCCCTCGCCTTAGAGCTGGGCAGGAGGACAGTGTCACCTGGACCCAGAGTCCATTTTCCACATAGAGATACTGACTGGCACAAGGGTGTGGTTTTAAAGTATAACTCTGCCATACATTTATTTGGATTTTGATAATAGGTTGATAATACGGTATATAGTATTATGAACTTCTTTGAAACCAGATATTAGTTAGTAACTATGTCACATCCTTTCCCTACAAAAACCTCTGTGGTAGGGAGTTTTATTAACCCTGTTTTGTAGAAGACAAAACTGAGATTCCAAATGACTACATAACTGGTCAAGGTCCACTGCTAGTGAGTGATGGGTAGGAGAAGCACTTGACCTTAACCATCAGACCACATCACCTGGAGACCAAATCCAAGAGAGGTAACCCAGATGCACAGAGGTCAGTCCTTGCCATGGCCACTTGTGCCTCATACCCCCATGAGGTTCCTGGCCAAACTGAACTGTGTGTTGACCTTCTGACAGAATGTTTAATGTAATTTTAAAGCCACCAACCCAAGAAGCAGCTGATGGTTTTAATATATGCTGTTTTTTAACTGCTGCTGCTCTGCTTTATATTTTTAATTGAGTGTTCTAAATTTTGTGCTTGCATCCCGAAGCTATTTTATTGTGAAGCATGCAATTTTATAAATCGAATTTTGTAACACCCAATGATTAAAGCCTCTGATTGCGAAGGGGGATGGCAAAAGAGCAGAGATTTCAATTTAGAACTTAGGATCGGAATTTATGTTGGAAATTCTGTGAGCACAGTAGCTGCCGTTTCCTGTTTGACTTGGATCCTGCTGGTGCGAACAGCTGGAAGGCTGGTGCAGCTGCGGTGTCAGCAGAAACATGTCTCATCAGCTCTTACTCTGGGTATGGTTTGGAGGAGAGGAAAAGAAGTGCTCACTGCATTCTCTTAACGTCACATGCCCTGCCAGCAGCTCATGGGCTAAGATGGCTTGGTGGAGGGGTGCAGTGGTCACAGGAGGGGTACTAGCAAACTTCCCTGCAGACCAGCTTTGGTTTTAAAGACCTCCTTATACTGTGAAGGCCCTAAGGAATTCAGTATGGGACATGCTTTCACCTAAAATAAGATTCAAAACCCCAGATCAACACTGGTCATATAGGGGACACTCGGTCAATTCTTTGGAATAACCGACCAATACACTTTTTCGAAAAAGAAGAAAAGGACTCTTGACTCTTTGGGAACTCAAACTTGGAGCCTCAGAAAGTAAAAAACAAAAAGCGAACTTGTCAAATGGGAAGCCCCAAAGGAGCACGTGAGCATGGCAGAGGCCTCCCCACGTGGCACCAATTCCCTCACAGCGTTGCTACTTGAGAGAAAGAAGAAGCAAGATGGCTGCCCCCATCTTTAAAGGCTTCTCCTTTGGACTCTAGAACCTTTGGACTGACTCTGGTTTCTGTAGCAGCCCATCAATTGGTTTTTAAATGAGAGACGATTAGTGGCAGAAGCACCTGATTTCTGAGTCAGTTATCTCATGGTAACTCTAAACCAGGACCCTCTAGAAATGCCCCCTTCCAGTAGCAAGATGCACATGTTGGGTCCACACTGATCACTGGACAGCTCCTGGGGTGAAGAGTGGATAGCACATTGAGTTGGTGGCAGACCACTTACAGCCTACCCTACACATCAGCTAAGCCAGCTCCTACTGTCACTGCTCAGGGGACCTTTGCTAAAAGCCACACCAATTTCTCAGAACAGGGTTCCCAAGCCACGAGTGGCAGGAATTAATTATTGTCAGACCTCACAGCAAGGAAAACCTGACATGTCCGTTCCAGACTGCTACCTGCTATGTCCAAACTGGCAATTTCTGGAAGTGTTCTACTTCCTTGCCTCCTGAGAAGGCAGTCACTCCTGCAATCACATGTACTAAGGAAAGTAGGGGCTAACTTAGAGTGGAAGAAACGGCTCCGACGAGGCTAGGAGCTGCAGCATGGACCGTCTGCACCACATGTAAGCCCGTCATCTCAATGGTGCTTGCAAAAGGTGAGCCAGCAGTTTCACCGGAGTGCTTACATTTTACCCTTGAGCATGGGGAACATCTGCAGGGTAAATCTTGATACAAACAGTAAGCTGCCCAGAGCCGAGGGGGAAAGGAACACAGATGTGGTGAGTTTAAAATGCATCCACAAATCTTTGGCACTCCTCCCTTCAGAGGGCAAAGTGGACCCGTGAGTGTGGACTGACTTAGTGACTTGCTTCTAATAAACCGGATATGACAGAAGTGCTGGCGTGACTTGTGAGACGAGAGTATCAAAGGCTTGTAGGGTCCTCCCTGCTCTCTATCGAGGCTCCTGTGTGGGAGACACTTGAGCCACCGCAAGGAGAGGCCATGTGGTGAGGAGCAAGGCCTGCAGCCAGCAGAGAGCATCAGCTCACAACCGTGACGCGGTTCACCTTGGAGACCAGTCAAGTAGATGACAGCCACCCCGGCCAACCTCTTATCTTCAATCTCATGCAAAACCCTGAGCGAGAGCCCTCCAGGTAACTCCTGTGCCTAAGTCTCAGAAACGGTGTGAGATAACATGCAGTATTAAGCTGCTAAGGTTTGGGGTTATTTGTTACACAGCACTGGATGACCATAAGAATAATGGAAGTCCACAGATATTTGACCCATGGGGTTAGTCATCTCTTAATTAGCTCTTGGCCATTCTTTGATTCCAAATAGGAGCATAAGTAATTACGTTTTACCTCTTTTCTTGTTATGAAAGAGAGTGAAAAACAGCCCAAAGCAAGGCTGCCAGGTTTTGAAGACACCCTTCTCTGGAGAGATTTCTTAGATGATACTGAAGCTTTGATTCCGTCATCACCTATGGGCTGGGAGGGTCTTTGCTATTGCTACTAATCACAGCTGCAGAAAGTCCTAGCAGGTTGCCGAGGGAACCAAGGGTCAATGACAATGGGCAGGGAACGCCAGCTAGATACCTGCCCTCCCTGTTCCTCTTTCCACATTATCACATAAAGTTAGATAGAAGAAATGGTTTTGGAAAAGACACGAAGGAGGTATTTTACTTACTTCATGATTACAATGTAGATAAAATACATCAGCACGAGGACCAAAGACTCCCACCTGTGTACACACCAAGAAAGGCTGGTTAGAGAAAGTCGCCGCAGGCGGACGTATTTCATGTGAATGGCAGTTGAACCCGCCTATGCTGCATAGGACTCTCAATGATCTTTCTATTTTGTAGTTAAAAGGAAATTCTCCTTCCTCTGTTACTTACCCAAAAGAGTTCTTTGAATGCAGCAGGACTTTCATTATATTGCCAACTACAGGTCTATAGTTATACATTTGTCCAAAGCTTAATAATTCACTAAAACCATTTAGATATATTTACAAAGAACCAATGAGAATTGATAGGGACAACCGAGGGGTTGTTGAATACACAGTAGCAAGGCATAAGTAGAGGGAGAGGCGGGAGAGGAAGAAGAGAGAGAGAGAGACATTTGGTAGAGAACATGCCAATAGGGAAGATAAGAATGAACGACTGGAAAAACAGTCAAGAGAAAGAAGGAAAAGTATAATAAAACCCACTGAAATGTACCTTGAAATTTTGATAATTTGAATTCTTTTTTATTTTAGTAACTTCCAACCAAAAAACAAGGGAACTTGATTCCTAGGTTCCCTTTTAGCTGTAGAATTAAATTAACCAACCGATGGTGTCATTTTGGCTTCTAGAAAAGGTTACTAGAGAATGGTCTATGAAGAAATGGTAGGTTATGCCTTTTCTCCCATTATTTCAAGTTCTTTGTCTAGAAATTGATCTTAGGGAAATATGGGGTCAAATTTAAAAAAGATACACATACAAGGGTTTTGTTGCAGTGGTTATAAAAGTGAAGTTTTGAGAAAAAGCAAAATGGTTATATACATATGTTATAAGTATGTCCACATAATGGGCTACCATGCATTGGTTAAGAACACTTGTACAAATGTGTATGTATTTATTATGAAAAGTGTTTTATGATGTCACTGAGAGAAGAACCAGGCTGCCCAAATCCCTTGAAGGTCGGCTATGTTTATTGGCTTCTCTCTCAGCAAACCTTCTCAAAGGGCTGCCTGTGTTCCGTTCCAACACGTCTCATTCTCTTGGCAAAGTTCTCTCGTCCAACTCTGACACCTGTCGATCCCCTGAAACTCTTGCCAAGGGCACCTGTGTCCTCCATCTATACAGCTCCAGGGACAGTTCTCTGTCATCCTGCTCAATTTCTCAGCAGCATCTGAGAGCTGCCCTCCCACCTGCCTTCAAACAGCTCTCTCCTCTTCTGACTTCCAAGAGACACTCCTAGTTCTCTCCCTGGCCCCAGCTCCTTCCCTGTCCCCTTTCCCTTCTCCATTCCCTCGGTTCAGCCTCTAAACACAAAAATCTCTTCTCTTTCTACCGATGACATGTACTCCCTCAGTGATGTCATCTTGTTGGACTGCTGTGCAGACACCAGTGACACACCCACCCACACCTCCACCCCAGTGCGGGTTCCTGTAGCCAGCACAGCAGGAACTCTCTCTGTCCTATCCAAATGTGCATCAGACAGGATTCTTAATTCCTACTTCCCACACCCCCAGCTTGCTGTCTAAGTGCTATTCCTGCCCAGTCATGGCCCCCATCTGAAATCAACACGGAGCCCTCCTCTACCCTCTACTCTCACGCATGCCCATCGGAACTCTGAGTCCCAAACATCTTGAATCGCTGGCTTCTGCCCTCTCTCCTGCTACGTCACGAGTCCGCCTTAACTTTAGCCCCGGAGCCGCTCTCCTCAATACGATACTGCCAGATCACGTCCTTCTTTTGCTGAAAACTCTTCAATTGCTTCCCAAAGTCTTTGGGAAAAAAATAAAAGGTGCAAATCCTGAATCTATTTTTTTCCTTTCCAAATCTTCTTACACCAGTTCTTACTTCACCACACTGGCCTCCTTTCCTTTGCACATTTCAAGCTTCCCCTTGTCCCACAGAGCCTTTCCATCACCATTCCTTCTGCCTAAATGTTTGTCCCTTCACTTCTTACCTGGTCCTTTTTATCCTACAAATATGAGTTTAAATGTTGCCTCCTCCAAAAAGTCTTCCTTAACTACCCCTCCTTCACTTTCCATCACAAGACTTTGTTTTGTTCTTTAAATCTCTGACCAGATTATAGTTCTCATTTATTCATGACGTATTGATGTCTAATGCCTATTTCTAGCAGTCACCGGACACCACCCCTCACATCTTACCCCTACTTCAGCTCTCTGGTTTCTCATGTTCAGACACTTAAAGCAGACTCCCAGACAGCAGACCCCCCCCCCCAACCCCGCCAAGCTGTTGGGGACTGAAAGCCAACAGGGTCTTTGCAGTTTAGATTTTTGGGGGACAGAGGTGTGCGAACCGGCAGTTAGCTGACAGTCTGCCCAACCCTCCACCCCACTTGTTCTGTGAAGTTGCTAAAGGCTATTTTTTTCACACCTTCATGTTAAGCTGTGGCCCTGGATTGTTTATACTCATCCTACCTCCCCCCCCAACCCCCCATGTACCTCTGAAAGACTGGAGGAAAGTTTCTTTTATCCTTTGTCTTGTGAAGTTAAGATGTTCTGTATGGTGGGAGTTTTCTGCACTTGCGAGAATTCTTGGGATGCCTTGGAAATGTGACTTTGCTTTAATGATCTCTTTGATTTGCTAATGGCTTCTCTTAGCTCTATAAATAAAGCAGGTAGGGGAATGGAGCTTTGCTTTCTGCAAGCTGTCTCTTGCCTTACAAAGAGACCTCCCCCAGCCGCACTGGTTCGCAGCACCAGGCAGGTACCCCCACCTGCCCCTCAGTTCCTCTCTGCAGGGTGAGACTGCTTCCAAACATCAATTTTCAGTTGCA
Organism: Rhynchonycteris naso; assembly: GCA_037038555.1. Lineage (NCBI taxonomy): Eukaryota > Metazoa > Chordata > Mammalia > Chiroptera > Emballonuridae > Rhynchonycteris > Rhynchonycteris naso. Next base: position 130,551,873 of record CM073001.1, read on the forward strand.
AAACATTTCCAATGGCCTGAACATGGTTTTTATCCTGTCGAAACCAACACAGATGTGGCATCAATTAGGAAAACTGAGGTTTTATTCACAGCATTCAGTTTGAAGGCAGGGATATCCACGATCTGAAGGGATGTCATGTAATTGCTTATTTGCATTTTAATAGACGCAGTGAGGGGTCACCAGAAAATGAACCGAAACCAATGAGATATTTGTTGGTTAAATTAAGTCCAGCACTTTCTAAATATGCATATTTATATTCTCCAGTTCCTTTAGATGTTTTTCACTTTTCACTCAAAGCAAACCCTTTCATTGCAAGATTCAAAGAAGGTTTTCTTCTGTCCTGGTTCAGGGTTGCCCATGACATGAGGTTCCCTCCTTCTGCTGACACTCCAGGTTTGCTTTGTTGCCACACAGACCCTGGGCTCAACCAGTCCCCCCTCCACAGAAAGCACGCCAGGTCACTGCAGTCTCTGTGCTGCTGTGCCTTCTGTTCCCTCTGCCTTTGGTCTGACTCCTCGATGGTCAGTCCTGGCTCAATGTTCTTCAGGGTCCCTCCCCCAGTTCCCTCCTCAAGTGCTGTGAGTGTCTCCACACGACCCCTTAATTATATGTACACCGTCTGCTTCCCCTTCAGCCCAGAGAGCTCCAAGGTCAGGGCTGAATTCAGTTCTGTGTCTAGTTCTGGAACAAAGCCTGGCATCTGGGAGGTGCTTAGAAAACAGTTGTGAACTTGGACTGGCTTTGCATGCAGACCTTGAGAATCACACAACTGTACCCCTTCATCCCCACCCACGCCTCCCAACCACAGCAACCCTGCTGCCCTCTGAGGACCTGGTCATGCGGTAGGGTCTGGGCTTGTTTCTTTCCCTCCTGCAAACTTCTGTTTGAACCACTCCAACTGGCCCTGATGCTCCTGCCAAAGATAGTTTTTTCCCCCACGATAGAAGGCTAGTCCCTGTTCTTGCCTGCAGGGCATGGCCCCACGTTCCTAACTATGCTCCAGAACAGCAGAAGCTGGTCTCGACATGACACAGGTAGCTAGTCTCCACGTTGTATCTCCAGGCTCTCCTTTCTCTCCCTAAGGCACAAGTTGAGCCTCAAAGAAGAAATGAAAGCATCACTTTGGATTCTTTAGTTTCCTTTTTAGATGTTCAGATGCATTGAAGACACGGACAGACTCTTTCTGCAGCATCGTGGGCTGAGCTGAGCTGTCACAAAGGTTCCTGAACCTCGCTCTGCAGGCCGAACATACCTCCTAACAGGTGATGCCTTCTATGTTCAATGTCTTTGCGGCAGGTACATAACTAAGAGCATGCAGAAGACATTCCCCTGCGTTTTGCCTGCAAATCAAACCCCACTTTGAGGCAGCAAATAGGGATCCCTCAATCTCAAGGAGGGCGGGTCCACTCCCAGGATAAATAATAATTCCTCTAAAATTATAATTCTATACTCCCTGGCCACTTAGTGGTTAGGGCAGACCCAACTGTGACCAAAGAGACACAAGGTAGATAGGTGTTGAATTAAATGACATAGCACCTTCATCCTCCTTCTTGCCTACAATCCACACTGAATGGCTGGAACAGCAGCAGCCACGTTGGGACCATTAGGGAAAGGCCAGGAGAAAAGCAGAGCCCTTGCACACCAACATCGGGGGCATTTGTTATGTAAGAAACATAAACCAGCATTTCTTTACTGTGCTGTAGCAGTTTTTCTTATTACCCGCTACTAAAAGCCTTCTGACTACCATTTCTTGGCCGAAAGTCATTTACTGCAAATGCCGCCTCATGAACAGTAGATCAACTGTGTATGACAGAGGTACCTTGACCTTGTGCATCTGTAGTTGATAAGAAGTCCTTCTTCCTAAAGAGTACTGTAGTTTTAAATTAAACACAAACGAAAGTAGTTTCCTTTTGAATGTTTGGAGTAGACTGGTTTCCGTCCTTGAAGCACCCTTTTATCAAAATAAATGCTCATGGTTGGATGGATAAAAAGGTATGAGATGTGAAAAATGAAAAACATTTTAAAGTTCAATATAGTTCACAGTCAAATGAGGAGCTGAAATCCCAAAGCAGTTGTGGGCTAGCCGCACAGACTTGAATTTTTCAGCCTCACTCACGTGAAAAAACGCTCCTCATCATCTATTTGCATAACAACAGCAATTAGGTAACAGACCAGGCAGCTGTGCTGTGCCTGAGCTACAACTGGAACCCATCCCCGGCCTAACAGAACACGCTGGGGAACTCGCAGCTCATTATTCTGTGGCCTCCATCCCCTTTTTCGTGATTGATTGACGGCAGGCTTGCTGCTCAGGCTGAGGCTCTGAAGACTTCAGAATTCGGACCCTTCCGCACAGGCTCAGAGTTCTACCTGAGGGTGGGGTCACCGGACATCACAGGGGGTTCAGTCCTCGGAATGAAGAGGGAATAGACAGTCCTTTCCTTGCTCCCTACCATCTAAACTATCCTACACGATACTTTTTCAGGGCAGGGACTGAAATAGGCTCATCAGGAACCTGCTTTCACCTCCCTGGTTCCAGCAACAAGGCAGGGAGATGTGGGACAGAGTGCCCCAAGGCGCCCCAAGACTGAAAGGCAGCAGACCACTCCCGGGTCTCCTTTCATAAGGTTTTTCACACAAAAGCAGCAGAAGGAGGCCCTGGGGGGTTAGCTCAGTTGGTTAGTGTGTCCATCTGAGAGGCCAAGGTTGAGGGTTCGATCCCGGTCAGGGCACATAAAAGAATCAACCAATGAATGCAAGAACAAGTGGAACAACAAATTGGTGTTTCTCTCCCTTTAAAATCAATAAATAAAATAAGAGGACCCCCTTCTTATTTTTTATGGGTCTATATAGAGGTTACATGTCTTAAGCAAGTTTTCCTGGTTGTCTCCTCTTTACCCTTCCTGACAGACAAGAGAGCTGAGCTGGCAGAGTACTGTAATACCCTGGCATGGTATATAACATTTATTGTCGGTGAGGTAAGTTTCCCCTGCCCACCTCTGAACTCTGTCATAGAGATATCCCAAGACACAGAGTTGTCACTCTAACAAAGTGGTGGCATTCATTTTGCTGACAGTGAAGACTGGTGAACTCTGTACTTCATTTTCTAGTTCATGCGTAGCTTTAAGTAATCCAGAGCCACACCTATCTGTTCCTAAAATGTTATTTCACATTACTCTACTTCTACAGATCAAATATTTTAAGAAATGTAACAAGAATGCACAATACACCCAACTTCTATTTTCATTTCAAATATATTTGATTTGCTCAGAACCCATCTCAAAATGGGGATTTGGAAAGTTGGCCCAAATACAATTGTTTTTTTTTTTTTTTTTTTAGAGAGAGAGGGGAGGGGGGAGAAATAAAGAGAGACAGGAAGGGAGAGAGATGAGTAGCATCAACCCATAGTTGTGGCACCTTAGTTGTTCACTGATTGCTTCGCATATGTGCCTTGACTGGGGGGTTCTAGCTGAGCCAGGGACCCCTTGCTCTAGCCAGCAACCTTGGGTTCCACCCAGTGATCTTGGGCTTCAAGCCAGTGACCTTTGGGCTCAAGGCAGCGACTATGGGGTCATGTTTATGGTCCCAAGCTCAAGCCAGTGACCTCAGGGTTTCGAACCTGAGTCCTCAGAGTCCCAGGTCAATGCTTTATCCACTGCGCCACCACCTGGTCAGGTTAATTTGGGCAACTTAAAAAAATTATAAAAAAAAATCAATGACTTTTCTGAGCTCTAAGACCTTCTGGAATGTCAGGAAGAGCTTGAACGGACTGAAGGTCACTGAAGTGCCTCCATTTCTGGTTCTTGAGGTATGCATGGTATGTGTAATACATCACAAGGCCTGGGTACAATTTGAAAAGATTAGTCAAACCTTATCCATGGTCTAACGAATGGCTGCAGAAAGGCATAGCCAAGCCACGTGATCTAAACTAGATCATGAAGACATCTAGACATTAGTTTCCCAGATGGAAGCCCACCACCCTAGAGCATTGGAAAAGATCTCTGTTCTGTGCAGCTAATTTAATTTTTTTATTGAAGTGGACAGAGGATTCCAAGAAATGCTAATTGTTCCAGACTGCCAGGACATATCCCTTTCTTTCTTAACCCCTGACTCTGGTCTTTGATATATTTGGCTCTGCCGTATAACCAGGAACATTGGAAGGGAAGCAGAAGTACTTACCAGGAAACCTGTTCATCGTAAATGAACTGAAAAAAAAAAAAAGAAAAAGTATAGATTAGACACGCACAGACACGTATGCTTTACAGTGTCAGTCCTTATTGCTAGTGTGGTGAGAACCAGGGCTGGGCTGCCCTGGGCCACAAAGCCCTGTGGGTACGCTCCCTCTCTGCTGCTCTAGTCTTTGGCTGGTGTTAGTGGAAGGAGGTGTTGTTGGCAGACTGAGATAGACATGATGTGGGGAGGAGAAGCATTAGGTCATATCACTCTTCTTGCAATTATTATCAGCTGTGGGTTGAGAGGGAAGCGGGACCAGCCTCCTGTGGAGAGCAAGACGAATTGCAGACTTTTAGGTCTGGAAAGTCTGCGGGAGCTTGGCAGGTGCTTCCACCTGGTAGCCACCACGGGTCACCTGTGAGATGTAGGCATGTCTCTGGACACTGTATAGCACCTTCTGGCTTTTATGCAAGCATTTGGACCTCTTTGTGCTCAACATTTTTCTTTTGGTTGACCTATATTTTGTTTCCTTAACAGAATTTATTTTCAAAGGAGACTTGACATCATAACCAGAAGTGGAGAAGCAGCACCAGTTGCCACCAGATGTGGAGGGTGAGAAATAAACGCAATAGCAACAGTGACTGAAACCTAGTTGCCCAGGCCCGGGCCACAGGCCTGCCCTTTTGTTAAAGGAGGAGCTTAGCAAGGGTTGAGCAGCAGAAGACACATAAGTACCCGATGGAGACATACTGATCAGTTAGGACCCAAAGAGAATACACAACAGGATTGAATTTATTGAAGCCTTCGTCATGTATTATCTTTTTTCTCATTTTTGGGTCAAAAAAACCCAACAACAACAACAACAAAAAACTGGTCTAACTCAAGTCCTTTGACCTATACAGAAAAATTGCGTCACAGGGAACATGAAAAATTTTCTTGAGGCTGCTCAATTTGCCGCAGAGTTAGTTGTAGAGCTCAGATCTGGCCCTTGAGGTAGTGTTCTTTGCTCGACAGCACGTTATTGAAACTAACTGGGTGCACCTATACTTTATTCAAGCAGGAGCCAAGGGCTGGTCGCCACCTTTTCTTTCTTTCTGTACTCACTGGTATGACTGCTTTGAGTATGATCATATCTGAGGGGCTTTTTGTTCAAGGGCAGTGGAACTCTAACGCAGAAACTTGCAGGGCAGTCTGGGTATAAAGTGTCATTACTGCAAGGAGGTGATAAACTCGGCTAACGATGTGTTCATGGCTTCAGTCCCCAGTAATTAGAGTCACCATCTGTTGTGAGGGACGCAGAGGAGAGACAAAGACATGCAGGGTACAGGCCAGAGGGGCAGGGAAGCCCCCCCACCCCCCCCACGATGATCCTGCAGGTGCAGAGAGGAATCAGGAAGGGGCACACTCTTAACTCGCTCCTTCTCAAAGACATCAAAAAAGATGGTGGCTTCATCAGGTTGGTGACTCTTGTCATTGTTACAGAGTCAGCAGATTGACATGAGGATGAAACTGTCCAACTAGAACGGGAGGGGGATCAAGGACATGAGGGAAGCCATCACACGACTCGGGCTGGACGGTCTGGGATCCAAGCCCTGGAAGGCACTCATAGCTGCTCCTGTATAATCACGAGCTTTAAAAAAAATGTCAAGAAATCATGGAACAGAACAAATAGTTTAAGTTGGGAAATGTTTTCTATTAATTGAACTTAATTTAATGTCAGTCCTGGGCAGTGGGCTGGAACAATCACATCATAGCCACTTAGGAGAGCATGGAATAGTGGTGAAGAGTTTATTAGAGGAGCAATTTGATTCTCGTCTACCAGGGCAGGCAGACGGTGCTCTATCATATGACAGAAGCTGTTAGAAAGCCCTTATTGTGTGTGGTCTGACTGACACGTGGGGGTGCAGATCAATAGGCCTCCAGCTCTTATTTTAATGCTTATCAATGAGAAAAAAATATCAGAATGGGATTAATTGTACAAAGGAGAACAGAATTTACAGGGAGCACAATAAATCAGAGAAATAATGGGGCAAATATGGACAACACAGAACCAGATACACTGTTAAAGATGGAGCATCATGGGCCTGAAGTCCAGGTGATGCTCACGGCTGGGGTGGGGTAGAGTAGGGGGATATAGTTCAGGAGGAGGGTAGAGAAAGAGAAATACAGGCGATCTCACTAGAGCAGTAACAAATGGTACAATCTAGAAACCTCCAAATAAGGAACACAGGAAGGCCTCACCCCTGACCACTCAGCTGGGAGGCCTTCTTTAGCTTCCCTGTGGCTAATAAGCACACTGTAGTGTGGATTTTATCACACTACTCTAAGAGGACTCAGTGAAAAAATGAGAGAACTCAACGCAGAACAATAAAATAGATAAAAGAGACTAGACCAGGCCTTTTTGAAAAATCTAACTGGAAACTGGCTTGTCCCTGGTGAGAGAGGAGGTGGCGAAGGGTTAGGAGCTGCCTCTGAGCATCTGGTGGTGTTACCAGGAGGAGGCTGACCAGATGACCGTCACCTGTTCAGAGGACTGCAGGTTAGGAAGCGGCACTGTTCACAGCATGTTCCTGTAGGGGAATTCATCCTTCGGAAGTGTTGGAATCAGCCTGTCTGAAAATTCTTAAAATGGTAAGGACAGGAGATTCTCACTTGGTGGTTAGAGGGAGTGGAATTGTTATTTCTTATAGGTTTCATTTTATTTAATTATTTTAAGACAAGTGTTGCATACCACTTTGTATCTTCATTCTCTGTGAGTAAAAAAAGAAAAGAACTTCCTCCGTCCCTTAGGACAGTGGCATTACCAGGGGCAGAGACGACCTGAAATCATTTCTGTGTCCTGTCGGAAACAAGAAACTGCACCCCCGTTCCACCCTGTTACCACTAGATGGCGCTCATGTCACAGTCCTCAGACTTGTCTCTCCCCGAGGCAGCAAGGTTGAAATGAAGTCAGTCCATTAAATCTCCTGGAAGGAGGGCGAACACCTCAAGACAGACAGCTTCCTGAAGGAGCCTTCAGCTAACCCACTGCTGTCACCGGGCCAGGAGGTGTTTTGGAGTCAGTTCCTGCCTGGTGTTCTGAGCTGAGGACAGGTGGGTCCCTAATCTCACACCGACACTCAATCCCCAAGATGTGCTGAAGCTGAGATACCTGCCGGCTGCCCTCCAGAATGGAATCACCCTTTTGCCGGCTGGATGTTTGAGAACGGGCCTCAAGAAAGTGGCTGTGTGTGTGTTTGGGGCCAGACACCGGGCCCGGGCCCGCCTCCTGTGACCACGTGGGGTGCTGACCAATCTGGGGCCCGAGCTCTGGGGCACATGGCTGGTGAAGGAACTCCTCTCTGACCCACCCGTGGTTCACCCAAAGCTGCTTTTAGCTTCGCCCAGAGCTTCACACGTGTTCCACAGATGAACTAAATGGGAACACACAGGAGTGAATTTGAAAAACACTTTTTTCCTCCAGGCTTCATTGCTTCAGAGAAATGATTGGGTACCATGGAAACCAGCTTTTCAGTCCTGATGTCTGCTAGCGAATCCTTCCTAGGGAGACACACTGACATCACACAGGTGGCTCCGTGGATGTCAGAACATCCCGGGGAACTGCTAAGGGGTGGCACATTCACGATGGACTAGAGGAGAAGGGATGGGTCAGGATTCACCCAGGTGTGTGGGCAGCAGTGGAGAGGTTGGCAAGGCTCTGTGCAGGGAAGCAAGTGGCCGGCTCTGCCTTGTGTGTCCCTCCCCCGGTTAGCATACTGTAAGCTGTAACCATGGAGCAGGGTCGTCTCATTGCTGAAGCTAAGATTTTCTAGTTTGTATTATAATCACTGGCACCGTTAGAATTTTAAGCAGTGGGAGTAAAAGGAAATCAATGCCATCGTTTTCTTTCACGCGACTGAAACCTTGAAAATCTGTCCTCCCTTGCTGGGAGAAAAAACTGCCCCCTCCCTCCACAGACTCCCCCTCACCCCTCACCCCCAGTGTGGAGTCTCCCTCGGATGTGCCCAAATGGAGTCCTGACTTCCTCAGCTTTGGGGACAGGGTGCAAACAGCTTAGCTGAGGGCAATTCCTTCTGAGGAGGAATCAGATGGAACCCACCGGGAAGCCGCTGCCATGCACCGTTGCTGGTGACACTTGAAGGTGAGACAGGATGTGGCATCAGGGATCCCTGCAGGCAGACATGACAGGGTGGCGGGTGGCGTTGCAGGAGGGTGAGAGCTGGGGGGGGCAGGGCCGGAGAGGCCAGCGGGCAGGGCGGGGGGGGGGGGTCAAGGACAGTCATCAACATGACTTTGTCTTTTTTCCCAAGGAAAGGGCAAGATATGAAGATTTCTGGATTATTTAATATTAGGTGTCTTAATGACAGAATTTAAAGAGGGGGCAGTGGAAGCTATTCCCTTCGGTCTAAAGACATAAAGGTAAGTGCAGCAGACATGTCTCTCATAGTGGATTGCGAGTAGATGAGGTAGAGTCAGGATAATTTAGAGGACAGAAAGAGGCAGGTTGTAGTTGGAGGGACGACCCAAATCCTTTGCCGGGGAGGTGCAGATGTATTATCCTAGACCTGACCTTTGGCAAATCCCTGAATTTCTGGAGCCTCAGTTTTGCCACCCGCGGATGGGAAACTTATATGGTAAGCTTGGGTAGTCATCAGCAATGCACTGGAAAACCACTGACAGACCCAGCACAGCGCTCGGTCCCGTGTCTGGTGTCGACACTGCTTGCTAAAAGTCACAAATGCTGTGAGAGAGTGGTCCATTTTCTATGGAAGAATTTGCTCTCTGAACTGTGCTACCCAATATGGTAGGCACTAGCCACACGTGGCAACATACATTTAAATTAATTAAATCAAAATTTTAGTCCTGTGGTCTAGCTGCATTTTGAGAGCTCACTAACCACGGTGCCTAGTGGCCACCGTCCTGGACAGTGCTGCCTAGGCTATTGCTGGCAGCTGAGTCACTGAGCCGTCTCTTTGTCCCAACAGGATCCCTTCTAAAGGGGAGACTGCAGTGAGCCCCCAAGAGAGAGAAAGTGAGAGAGAGCGAGCAGTGGCACCTCACATGAGCCTCTATGCAGTCAGTGTCAGTGCCCAGGGTGCTCTGAGGGCCTCCCTGCTGGGGCCAGTGGCTCACCTGGCCCCCCTCCAGGTACACGGCACTCCAGTGTCTGGATCTGTGAGCCCCCTAAGTCATCCCGAACCTGTCTGAGGCCGCTCCACTCTAAGAGAGGTTTCTCCTCTGTGGAGGCTCACATCTCCAATCTCAAAGCAGAGATGAAGGATAAAAATAAAATATTCCTTTTAGGGCAGCTGTTAGACTGAGGATGTAATGAATCATTTGCATTTATGTAAATTACATAATTATGTAAATTACAGTAACATTTCAATAAAAGAGACTGTGGGGCCTGCTGGAATTTGGAACAAGGCTTGGACTGGGAGGCAGAGTGTTGTGGTAGGGGTCCCTGGAGCAGGTTATGGGTGGGTGGGTGGGGGGAGGAGCAGAAGGAGGTTTAAGGTTTGGAGACTTTTTATCAGGAGATGCTCCAAAGAGCCCAGAATGCTCCCAGGTCTAAAAAGATGACACCTCTCTTCTAGTGAGAGGCCAAAGTCATGGAGTCACCCTCCTGGTCACATCTGCTGAGGCTTCACTGCAGAGAATATGTCACCAGGGCTAAAGGGGACGCTTGCTGGGGGGTGGGGGCAGGTTCTGAGAACACACATTGTACATTCGAGAGGTTATAACTGCTTCAAGACAATAATGTGTTCTAATTTCTCCTGCTTTCTCCGTGAAAAATGACAGCGAACGCACCAGAAGATAGTATAGTGCAAACTCTGGGCGAAGCCAAGACCGACGTGAGTTGGGCTTCTCCTCTCTAGGTGAACTGTAAAGCTCTTTCACAGAATGGACGTGCTTGTCTCACTCGAACGGTCTTCCTACTCGGCAGGTCCATCTTCATCAACTTCCACATCCGCTGCTTCAGAATTCTGGTGCCGGCGACTCTGTTAGCACACTCCTGGCCCGGTGGAGAAGTCCAGCATCCCTGGAGAAGTACTTTTTCTCTGCGTTTTGGATCATCACGCCCAGGGTCTTGTCCTCAGGGCTCCTCTGCTGGGGATGAAGGATGCTCCCAGGGACACATGCAGAAGTGGCTTCTGGTCTCTCTAGTCTTGACTTGCCCTCTTGGGTGGGTGAGCTCCTCACTGCATCACCTCAGGGCCAGCAGTGTGGCCCCTGAACACGTCAGAAGCATAAAAAGGGGAAGGCAGTACACAACCCCTAACAAAAATTAAACTTTTCAGATGGTTGATAACTTTTTTGTGGACAGATGGAAAGGTTTTTAGATCCCGGAATTTTTAATGCCCATGGCAGGGCATTAGTGTTTGTTATATGAGGAAGGCCTGAAGGAAGTGCTTTGTTACCTTGACATCGGGGACCATGGGAAGTGGAGACTACGACACCTTGACAAAAAAGGTACAGCACGTGTGAGCGGCCGCTCAGCACTGGGGCATGGGACTGATGTGGGGACACTGAGAAACCCCCACTGCCAAGTGCCACTGAGTGCCCCGTCTTCTGGGTGTAAGGCTGTTTTACCTCTCACCTGTGAAGGTGACCCTGAGAGAACGAACAGAAGTCAGAACTTCAGACAACTAAGCTGCCACTATGCCTCGCTTTTGAGAACCTCAAAATTCACTCTAGAAACGATCACTGCCAGGCAAGGGAGGGGTATCTGGAGGAGATGGTGTCTGACAGGATTGCAAATTCAGTTTCTCAGAGTGCGGTGTGACGCTGCCAGAGTTGGCACCCCCTGGCGGGGGTGGGAGAGGGTCCTGGGAACAGTGCAAACTCCCACGTCCTGCCCCAGCACCTACTGAATGAAATTCTCTGGCTGTGCATTTTAAGTAAGCATGCCGGGCATTCCCAGTACACACTGAAGTTGGAAGAACACCAGTTGAAGTAACAAGAACCAAGCCCAAGCCCCAAGGACCCCAACTTGACCGTTTTCATTATTTCTCAACAGTGGAGAAATGTAATTTTTGTCAAAATCACAAAACTCTAGCCTTGCCATCTGGTCTTAAACGCTGTCCACCTTCAGGTAAGCACAGACTCGCTTGCTTTTGCACACTGCTGCACCTGCGGGACTTGCAGAGACATGTCCTGTCCACTGAGCTCTGACATCTGCTCGCACAGGTGGGCGCAGAAGATGGCTTTGCCCAGAAACCTGCTCGGGCATGATGCAAACCGCTTTACAGCCTCACACATCATTAGCAGCAAGTCCAGATGAATTTGACAGAAGACAAGTTATTTCACACGTAGACCGGGAGGTGTCTATGCTGAAAACCGAGAAAGAAGCTGACTCTAGCAGATCTGCTCTGGGAGGTGGACAATACCACATTCGTGCTGCTGGCCATGCTGGCCTGGGCTGTCTGTCTCATCGCCTTGTCTTTCTGTGAGTGGCCCTCTCTTTCTGGAATTCAGTAAAAGTAGACAGCTGCATGCATTACATCATTCTCTGACCATGCCTCTTTGAAAAAGTAACATTCAGAAATGATCCTAAGACACCCTAAATGCAGAAGAACACAGCACAGGCGATCAGCCCGGTGTGCACATCTCAGGACAGTGCTTGCTGCCAGAGTGTTTGACAGGTCTTGTTCAGCGAACAGAAGAGTATTCTAGATTTGAGGTGATCATAGCTTTTCCACAGGTGATGATTGAGAACTAGAACACAGAGTCAAGTGTGTCCTCAAATCTGCTAACAAGGAAGTGAGCAGCATCTTTAGGTCCAACACAGGGTTTCCAAACCCTCTGCTCCTCGGCGTCTCACTTGCCCAATTCTTAATGGCCCTGGAATGAGGGGACTGTGGTTCTACCTGAGATCTTCACTGTGAGCTGGGGGTAGGAAAACTGAGACCTGGAGAGATTGATTTCTCCACGGTCACTAGAGCTGGTGGTATGTGTGTGTGTGTGCGCATGCGCACACAGAATTAGAAGTAGTATTTCCCAACTCCCATTTCACTTCTTCCTGATTCAACACCCTTCTCCTGGCACAGCTCAGTTGCCAAGCTGAGGCCTTTGGTGTGTTCCAACAGGTGACATAGAGCCACTGACCATTTAAACAAGAAGCTGGCACTCGCAGGTGTTCTTTATAAAGACGCCACTTGGACAGCTCTGAGGATGGACTGTGGAGGGCCGGGAAGGGAGTCCAGTTGTAGTGATACTACTCACCACAACATTGACCTGGGAGGAGCTGCACCAGCCCAGGCTGGAGGTGTGAAAAGCCTCTACTCAAACGGGCTAAGGAGGGGCACGCCAGGGAGATCTCTGTGAGATGAAGACCCATAGGACAATTAAGCCAAATGGGTATAAGGCCAGGTGGGGGAAAGGTCAGCTAATCGCCCTAGCTTGGGTGGCAGGATGGGAATGGGGGCTGAAACAGAGAAAGAAGGTAAGTCTTGGGAATGAATCAGCCTAAGCTTAGAGACACGCTGAGTTTGGGATGTGAGGGTGTCCGGTAGAGAGCTGCTGCCTGACAGCTGGGCCTCGGGGCATCGCTGCTGCTATGAGAACAGTGTGGGGCATCTGCACAAAGATGGTGATGGCAGTGGGTGCTGTGGGAAGGACGGGGCTGTGCTGGGAGAGTGGACAGAGCAAAAGGGAGAAGTAAGGTCCACGTCCAGGGACACTGAGGATGAAGGGAGTTACAGAGGAGCCCATGAGAACAGTGAGCAGGATCGTCAGGGGCTCTCATGGAACCACACAACCACAGTTGTCACCCCTGAGCACCAAACTATCAGGCGGGGGTGCTGGGTGACCACGTGGCTGCAAGGAAGGAAGAAAGAGCACCTCCACGCAGAGACACCATTTGCTCACTTGTCACCAGACACCTTGCTCCTGCTCCAGGCAGAGGAGCCGCACGCATAGCCCCGAGCAGCAGGAACGGTGTCGGGAGGGAGTTCGGGTGAGGTGTCCCTCACACACTTACCACGATGAGCGCGACCACAGACAGAGTGTAGTAAATCGAATCCCTCAGCAGGCACCAGGAGGAAAGTGCCACGACCTGAAAGAAAAGGGGAAACAGATAGTAAGAAGCAGGACGTCCAGCCGTGCAGAGGAGGAAATGTAGCTCCTGGTGGCTCCAGCCAGATAAGACCCAAAACACAGCCTCGGAACTCTTGTCTCCTGTCCTGGGTCAGTCAGCCTGCCAGTCAGTAGGATTTTATTAAAGGGTCTTAGGCCTATTAGTATGGACCTTCTGACATGCCAAGATGGGATTAAATCTGTAACAATTTTATTAGGGGGAGCCCATGTGAGGAAATGAGGAAGCAGTTAGGTGAGCTGGGAGTGCCATCCAACATGACTTGGGTCTGACCCTAGAGGGGACAGGGGGAAGATTGGATGGGTATGTCCCAGGCTGAAGGGTAACCAGAAGGTTCAGGAAGACTGAGGGGGGTCTTTGGTGCAAAGTCAGAAGGGTCCCACCTTAGCGTCCCTAACCTCCATAAGAGGATGGGATGAGAAGTCTCATCTTGTGCCCTTGTCAATACTCCAGCATCCGCCACAGCCCATGCTCCTGTGTACAATGGAGACCCAGGGCTGTCCTTCAGAAGGGGCACGGGCAAGCTTGATTGGCACTCTCCTCATGGCCCTCTTTTCTCACCTCTAATACATACCTGGCCTGGTTGGCACCTGACCCCTCATTTAATCAGATTTTTTAAAGATCAGTTTGCCTATTGATCTGGAGAAAATGTTGTTCTTTGGCAGTTGGGAGGTGTCCCTTTAAAAATATGATGGTCTGCTCAACCTATGCCTATAGGCATGTTGCTGGAGACTAAAGCAGTCTTGGAAGCTGTGTCCAGACTTCCTGCAGGAGAAGGAATCCCCTGAGTGTGACAAAGGAGGGCAGAGGGGCCAGGGCTAGCCATTGTACAGAGGGGATGAGGTGGAGTGGAAGGAGCCACAGATGCCAGGGTAAGACCTTTATTCTGGAAGAAGAGTTATTTCTCCTTGGTATGCCCTTCACAGTCTATTTTTGAGGAATGCCTACTATACTTTTTTGCTTTGTGGAGTACGTCCATGTTGGCAGACCCTCACAAAGAAACTGGGGAGAGTCCATGATGCCATGTCGGAGGTGCTTACTGGGATGTCACTCACAACTGTCTCCTGACTCCCTAGAAGAGTGTCAACTACTCATGGCCATAGGACATGTCTGGCTGCCTTTGTGCTTGGCCTGGTTAAGTGAAAAAGCATATACCGACACTCAGCTGGACCAATGACAGGCACATGCTGCATCAAAGACAATAGGAAAAAGGGACTCAGGGACAAGGCAACCTTCGGTGCCTTTTGTCTCCTTGACTGCTGTGTCAGTCTAGAAAGAAAAGATCAGGCAAAGTCAAACCAGAGAAGGCTTTATGGATTCAAATAACATGAAAGGTATGACTTAAATAGAACCATAAATGAATAATGAGTCCAGTCTCTTTCCATTTACACAATCTTCCACTTGTTATATGGACACTTAGGAATTTCCTAATTGCTAATTTTACCTTATTAGGTTTTTGTATTTGCAGCTCTATATTACAGATGATGGAGGTGTCCGGAAGAGAACTAGTGCTACAAAAATCACTTGAGAACAAATATGAAGCATTTTTTGACTCTGTTTTCATTCTCCCATTGTATTGTCAACTCTTGGAACCTAGAGTTATCATTCACCAGCTACAGAATAGATTAAATTGGACTAGATTGTTCACTTTCCAACAGGTCAAAAAAGGTTATGTGTATTTATTCAATTTATTATAATCAGGCAAATGGACTTAAAACATGTGGCAAATATAAATTCTTAATTTAAAAATATCACTTGGGTTTTCAGTTAAAGATGGTAGGTTGAACACATACTGTTCTTTTTGCTCTTTATCGTCATGCCATAACAAGATAATAATAAAGGGATTTTAAAAAAAGACATAAATCTTCAAAAAAAAAAAAAAAAAAGAAAAGAATGGAAGAGCTGATCAGAGCAACAAAATTTTGGAAGCTGAAAATCAGAATAGCTGTTCATCCAGCTGGCAGTGGGTACAGCTCTAGTAGTAGGGATAAAGGTGAACCTACAAACAGGGTAACTAAAGGACTACTCAAGAATATAATCCCCAGATGTCCTCTGTCACTTCAAGTGGACTAGTGACTTGCCTACCCCACACCCTAACAGAAAAAAGGATGCCTGGCATTTGAAGAACAAAAGTTTCAGAAAACAGAGGAGTTCAAATAATCAAATAAATAATTCAAGAAACATTTCCATAAGTTAAAGACATGCATTTTGTGAGGAAGAGGGCTTCTGAGTGTTAATCTCAAAAGACAAAACAAGTTGTTCACCAGGCACATCATTGTTAATTTTCAGGACACAGGGACAGAAAAAGGTCCTAGAAACTATGAGAGAGAGAGAGAGAGAGAGAGAGAGAGAGAGAGAAATAGGATTTATACAAAGGGTCAAAAATAGAATATTTTATTTCTGTACAAAAACACTGGAAGCTACAAGACAATTTTGAAGAGACCTGGAATTTATGTCCAACCAATTATTCATGAAGAGTGAGAGATTAAAAATACAAATTTGTCTCAAAAAATTTACTTCCCATGCACACCTTCTCAGAAAGCTGCTGGAAGATGTGTTCCACCAAAATAAGTGAGTATACCGCTTGTTACATAAAAGTGTGTTATAATAAACCATTACTCCAGATATTAAGAACATATAATAATAAGTGAGAAAAATTTCCAGGATAGTGAAGGAGGATCCTAAAAAGACAGTAAAAGCAGATTCCAAAATTAAACTTTTGCATCAGGTTTAGAGAATAACCCAGCCAGATTAGAGGTCAGAGGATTCAGAAGTAATAATTCCAAAAGCACAAAATCAATAGAATATCTGATCATTCTGGCCCCATGGAATGAAGACTAGAGAGCCATGGGACTAGAACATAGAAAACTAAACAAAAGAATGAACAACAAAAAGGCAATTGTAAACCATAGGGAAAACACTAAGTTGTGATGGAAAGGAAGAGGAATTATTATGAATTAATCATTCAGCTATAAATAGTGGTCACAAAGACATATTATACTAAGCATAGATTATGATCTAACCCAGGGTCGGGAACCTTTTTGGCTGAGACAGCCATGAACACCACATATTTTAAAATGTAATTCTGTGAGAGCCATACAATGACCCGTGTACGTTATGCATTATCCAATAAAAATTTGATGTTGTCCCGGAGGACAGCTGTGATTGGCTCCAGCCACCAGCAACCATGAACATGAGCGGTAGGAAATGAATGAATTGTAATACATGAGAATGTTTTATATATATATATATATATATATATATATATATATATATATTTTATATTTTTAACGTTATTATTTTTATTATTAAAGATTTATCTGCAAGCCAGATGCAGCCATCAAAAGAGCCACATCTGGCTCACGAGCCATTGGTTCCCGACCCCTGATCTAACCAGATATATGATATAACTAGCTGGGGAGAATGGGGCATTGGGCAGTAGGAGCAGGTAGGGCTTAAATCAACTTAAACTCTTCTTTTCCATACTGTGAGATCATTGGAGAATGTTTAAAACTAAGAAATTCAAGCAACTGCCATCTAAGCATGTTATCTAGAGATATTGAATAGGTACCAAGAACTACTAACCCAGTGAAAAGTAGTTGCCTTGGAAGAGCGGGAAACTGGCGCTGGTGGGACTAGAAGATGGCTGTTTCATAATAAGCCTTCTAGAACTAATTGCTTCTTTAAGCCCTGTGCATATTTTTATTTTAAATAAAAATAAAAACTAAAGAGATGTCATACAAGTTATCCACCTGTATTTACTGCTGCAAGAAATAACACTGTACTAGGTCTAAGATGTGAAATCTGGATGGATACTGATATCTTTACAAGCAGAATAGTGTTCAATGTCTAGACTGTCATCAACTGTCACCTCCAGGCCCTGGCTGGCTAGTTCAGTGGTAGAGCATCAAGCCTGGTATGTGGAAACCTGGGTTTGATTCCTGGCCATGGCATACAGGAGAAGCGTCCGTCTGTTTCTCCATCCTTCCCCCTCTCCTTTCTCTCTGTCTCTTTCTCTTCCCCTCCTGCAGCCAAGGCTCCCCTAGAGCAAAGTTGGCCCCAGGCACTGAAGATGGCTCCCTGGCCTCTGCCTCAGGCGCTAGAATGTCTCCCGTTGTAACAGAGTAACACCCCAGATGGACAGAGCATCGCCCCCTGGTGGGCATGTTGGGTGGATCCCAGTCGGGCACATGCAGGAGTCTGTCTGCCTCCCCACTTCTCACTTCCGAAAAATACAAAAAAATAAAAAAGTTGCCTCTAGGTTCATAGTCTGCACTTAGCAATACCTTTTTTTCCTATAGAACCAATTAACTGGAGGACAAATAAGAAAGAGTTAATTCAGAGAACAACTTCTTTCTACATTCTAAGAGCAGTGATTTTCAACCTTTTTCATCTCATGGCACATGAAACTAATTACTAAAATTCTGCACACACCAAAAAAAAAAAATTTTTTTTTGCCAATCTGAAAAAAATAGGTATGATCTTGATTCATTCACAGTAGATGGCTACTGTTGTGTTAGCTGTTGTCATTTTTCTGCTCGCCAAGCTAAGGGGAAAGAGGTCGGTGCCCCTGTAGTCAGGGGTTGCCTGTTTTGCAGCAGACCAGTGTGCCTGTCAGGGTACATTGGTTGAAAATCGCTGTGTTAGAGAGAACTGAAGCATTGTTGATAATTCTGTGGTCTCTATAGTGAGAGCTGTGACCATGACCTCATATCCTTACCTTTCTGTGGCCACCATTTACCACAACAAAAAAGATTTTTCTCCTTTATTTTCTTATTTCTGGTTATGGATCTTTCTTTTCTTCATAAAAAAGATCCTTTAACATTACTTGTAAGGCTGGTCTACTGGTTGTGCACTCCTTAAATTTTTGCTTGTCTGTGAAAATCTTTATCTCTCTTTCAATTCTGAATTATAATGTTTCTGGATATAGTATCCCAGGTTGTAAATTCCTTTCTTTCAGCCCTTTAAATATTTCCTGCCACTCCCTTCTGTCCTGTAAAATTGCTGCTGAGAAATCAGCTGATAGTCTTACGGGGTTTCCCTTAAATGTGAGTTTTTCATTCTTGCTGCTTTCAGGGTTGTTTTTTATCTTTAACATTTGCCATTTTAGTTACAACATGTCTGGAATCTGAATCTAGTCTTAGTGTGGGTCTCTTTGGGATCACCATATTTGGAGCTCTATGCACTTCTTCCTGAAATAGACCTGGATGTCTACTTCCTTCCCCAGATTAGAAAAGTTTTCTTTATTATTTCTTCAAATATTTTTCTTCCCCTTTCTTCTCCTTCTGAATCCCTATAAATACAATTGTTAGGTCACTTGATGGTATCCCAGAGATCTCTTACACTACCCTCATTTTTAAAAATTCTTTTTCATTTTGCTGTTGTTATTGAATGATTTCCACTATTTTGCCTTCCAGGTCTCCAAATCATTATTTGGCATTAATTATCTGCTGTTTTTTCCTGTTAATGTATTCTTCGGTTCAGTTATGTGTTCCTTATCTCTGACTGGTTACACATTCTCTCTCTTTGGTGCAGTGCTTTCTGTGATCCTCTGATCTACTCTCAAGTTTGTTGAGCATCCTTATGGCTGTTACTTTAAATTCTTTTTTCTGCGTGTGTGTGACAAAGACAGAGAGAGGGACAGATAGGGACAGACAAACAGGAAGGGAGAGAGATGAGAAACATCCATTCTTTGTTGCGATTCCTTAGTCTCCTTAGTTGTTCATTGATTGCTTTCTCACATGTGCATTGACCAGGAGGCTACAGCAGTGCGAGTGACCCCTTGCTCAAGCCAGCGACCTTGGGCTCAAGCCCGTGACCATGGAGTCATGTCTATGATCCCATGCTCAAGCCAGTGACCCTGTGCTTAAACTGGTGAGACCATGCTCAAACTGGATGAGCTCTTGCTCAAGCTGGCGACCTTGGAGTTTCGAACCTGGCTCCTCTGCATACCAGTCCAACACCATCCACTGTGCCACCAACTGGTCAGGCATTAGTTACTTTGAGTTCTTTATCAAGCAAATTTTAGGTTCATTAGAGTTTTTATTCCGGGATTCTTTTTCTTTCATTCGGGGCATATTATTTTGTTTCACTTTCTGTATTTGTTTGTATGAGTTAGATGGAATAATTATGTCTCCCAGTCTTGAAGAAGTAGT
This sequence comes from Rhynchonycteris naso, assembly GCA_037038555.1. Classification (NCBI taxonomy): domain Eukaryota; kingdom Metazoa; phylum Chordata; class Mammalia; order Chiroptera; family Emballonuridae; genus Rhynchonycteris; species Rhynchonycteris naso. The sequence goes on from CM073001.1 coordinate 130,571,292, forward strand.
CTCTGTGTACTGTGTACAGTGTGTTGGATGGTTTTGGCAGGTTGGTTGTAGTTGGAGTGGGTGCATGCAGTGTCTGAAGGAGTGAGATCTGGGTAGGGGGCAGCCTGATATGCTCCATCTCCTTGCTCTCCTGATCGGCAGGGCAGCCTCCTGTGTGCACTCAGCTGCACCCTGCTCAGCTCTGCACCCTCTCCAAGTGGTGTAGAGCCACACACGCGCACAGCAGCACCCTACTCACTCCGCACAGGCAGCCTTGTATGCATCCCTTGTTGCTTTAATTGTCCACACCAGCAAATATTTATGTGAAACTTCCCGAAAATAAGGGAATCTGGAGGGTCATCTCATTCAGTCCGACAGCAACCTAAGAAGATAGGCACTGTCACCCTCATTGGCTAGCAATAGGGGCTTGGCCAAGTGCAGTGAGTGGACCAAGCTTATAAAACTAGCAGTGGGAAGGGGCTGGGATCTGAATCCAGGAGGCTTGAGTCTCCAGCTCCTGGCCCCATACACTGAGGGAAGGATGGAAAGCCACTGGGAAGGTCTCCTGGACATTTTCTTTTCTCCGAGACATTATGCTGTTAAGCAGGTTTGTTGAAGATGGTAGCCAAAGGAGGGCACAGCTGAAGGTAAAAGATGAAAAAAGCAGTGACCACAGCTCAATTTTAAAAAACATACTGCTTTAAAGAGATTCAGGGTAAGCAATCAAAGCAGAAAGGAGTTACCATAAGGGCCATAGACATGGGTATGGATTCGTACGGACATATTCTAAGAGAGAGAGAGCCAGTTAGTTAAGTGAATGTGAAACTACTCTGCTTAGCTAGTTTAGTTTGAAAGAAGAACATCAGCATAGCACCAATATAGCTCATTGTTTGGTGACTGTGTTTTTTCCACAAACATGAATACACTGACTCTTAGGGGCTAAGTGCTTCTATTTGCTTCTTGGTGAAGGGTCTTTTGTCTCGAGATGGAGACTAGCAACCATCTGACTCAGACCCTGAACATATTGGCAGAGAGGGACATGTTTGCATTTCTGCATCAAAATGGAGGCCCTTTGGCATCTGTTGGCTGGCATCAGTCAACCCAGATGGGAGAAACATTGATGAGAAGAAGACGAGCTTCCTTAGCACTTTGCAAAATGACTGCAAGGAGGAAGGACAAGCCATTCTGCTGAAAAGGCCCGAATAGGGGTCCTGGGAGAAAACCAGCAGTGAGTGATTCTGCCCTTGACCTCATTAATCAATAATACAGATGGCGCAGATTACAAAAGGCCATCTGCTGGCAAACTCCTCTGTAAATTAAAGCCAGAGGCTCTGTTTTCCCTGTAGCTCTAGGAATCCCTCCCAGCTGGGATTTCATCTTGATATTTCTTTTGTATTTCTGTAGTGCATTTCGGACTTATTCCATTAAATATGCAGCTTCAGCTTCCTTCTTATAATTTCACTTAGTTTCAGAGTGGCATAATGAAAAAAAAAGCCACTGCCAACCAAATACAAGAGACAAACAAAAACAAACAAAAAACCCTATTCTTCCAAAACACAGGAAAGCATTCTACTTTATTGGAATGCTGAGAATCTTAGAATTCTGACTCCTCCTAGGAAGCTGAAAGTATTTGTTTATGATAAACCTATGTATTTTCTGTACATGATATGTATTACAGCATGTATCCAGCTATTTATATATGATATTGTACACACAGAGTATTCAGGGTGGGCAAAAGTAAGTTTTCAGTTGTTCATATGGAAAATTACACAATAATTAATAAATAATAATACAAGAATAAACTTTGTTTCACATTCAACTGTAAACTTACTTTTACCACAGCCTGTATATATAGTGTATATATAAGACAATATATACGCAAATTTTTCTTGATGAAGAACAGAATTTGACATTGAAGACATATTTTAAAAAACAAAATATGCTCAGACTTGTGAGCAGTTCGCCTTTTTACAAAAAACCATTGAAGCAGTCAGAACACTATAATAGTTACATGACACAAAATATAAACTGCTATAGAAATGTTATTTCACATACATTTCATGAAAAAGGGATTGAAAAAATCATAACATGAGTTTCGTTACAAGGCTTTGAGTCGACACATTTCCAAAGCCAGTTCTCATCCCGGAGAAGAAAGCCATGCAACGTGTGGCAAAAATGAGGCTCTGGGATGCCCCCCAGAACCTGAGTCACAGTGGCACGAGGGTTCAGAACAGGCGAGGGTCTGACCTGAGCTTCCCTCCGACGGGGAAGTCTGTCCATTATTCAATCCACCTTTTAAATACTTCAGTCCTGGAAAAGTTCACTGACCTTGAAATGGCTCCTATTTCTAGAGGTTTACTGTTAAAACAGACAGTAGTAATCCAGCCATGTAAAAGACAATGTTATGCTTTTGCAAAATACAATGAATTTCTGTTTCTTAATCTTTACAGTCATGAAAATGAGTTCATGTCTTAATTGTATCTCTCTTAGAAATCTCACTTGGAGTTCTATTTTTATGTGAAGAAAGCAAGTGATAAGTAAACAAGCTGCTACTGGAGAGATATTTCAGTAAAACCGAGGCTATTTCAGGCCAGTGCAGACAGACGGTGGTCTCCTGATACTGTTCATTGATTGTGATGAACAGTCACGAGCATGCTCATGGTGACCTGGAGTGCCTGGGACTCAGATGTGCCTTCTCGATAACCCACAACATTATGTGCAGTCATTTTCACGTTAATTGTTAAATTACTGCCCGCGAGGTCTTCAGAGTGTGGCAGCTCAGAGTGTTCTCACACGTGTCCACCTCCACAGGGAGTCGCTCTACCTTAGGGAGGGAAACGCTGGATCATGGCCTGCCTGCTCAGGAGCCCCTCACCCACTCGCTCTGGATGCAGGGTCGGCTGTCACTGCCCCTGCCCACACTGCATTTAGCAGCAGGAGGTACCAGCACTAGATGTGAGTCTTGAATAAACATAGGGTATTTAGAGTAATTTCATGTAACCAGATGTGTTCCAGCTTCACCGAGAAACAGAGCCCAAGACACACAGCTTATTTGGGAGGTGATTCCAGGAAACACTGTTAAATAGGTGGGGGAAGTGAGACAGGGACAATAAGCAAGGTACAGCAGGGGCAGCCGGGGAGCACTCCTAGGCACTCTGAGAGACCATGTAGAGCACGTCTCTCCCCGTCTCACCCAGCTTGGGGCGGGTGGGGGGCAGTTGGGGGTACTTAGCCACCCACTCCCCTCACTGGTTGATGGCTGCACCCAGGACTGTTAATTCCCTGGCACTTCTGTCCCAGGGGCAGTGACTAAGGAGAACCTCAGACAGAAATGCAGGTTCTGGCAATGGGAGGTCAGGCCAATAGCAACTGAAATGGTAAGGGTGGGCTTCACAGGCTGTGTATCTGGTCTGCCCCCAAACATGGATTTAGACCATGATCCAATAATCAGATAAACATTCTCTCCCTCTATCTCTCTCCTTTTCCCTTCCCTCCACCCCTCCCCCACTGATTTATAAGCTTAAATATACAACCCAACCCTATTTACTAAGGTTTGCAAGCAGAGCATCCTAACTGATACAGCTGTTCCCCTTGGGCCCGGGGCAGTCTGTGAGGGCGGAGGGACTCCGGAGGTTGGGACTTCTCTGTTTCTTGATCAGGGTCCTGGTAGGGGTGTGCTTAATTGTGAAAAGCTGTACTGGATGACATGCATACATTTCTGGAAAGCTGTGGCATTTCAATAAAAATGGTATTTAAACACAACAAAAATTCAATTACAATGTCAGTTGTTAATGCTACTGTTGCATATTCATTTTAAGAGTAACTACTCTATCACAACTTAGAGTTGGCTCATTAATAAAGTTGCCAGATAAAATTCAAGACACCCAGTTAAATTTCAGATGAACAATAAGTTTTTAAAATATAAGTATAAGCCCTGGCTGGTTGGCTCAGCAGTAGAGTATCGGCCCAGCGTGTGGAAGTCCCAGGTTCAATTCCTGGCCAGGGCACACAGGAGAAGCGCCCATCTGTTTCTCCACCCTTTCCCCTCTCCTTTCTATCTCTCTTCCCCTCCCGCAGCCAAGGCTCCATTGGAGCAAAGTTGGCCTGGGAACTGAGGATGGCTCCATGGCCTCCACCTCAAGTGCTAGAATGGCTCTGGTTGCAATGGAACAACACCCCAGATGGGCAGAGCATTGCCCCCTGGTGAGTTTGCCAGGTGGATCCCGGTTGGGTGCATGCGGGAGTCTGTCTCTCTGCCTCCCCGCTTCTCACTTCAGAAAAATAAAATAAAAATATTATATATATGTATAACCCCAAATATCACCTGGGAAATATATTTGTTACTTATCTGCAATTGAAATAGGTATAACTGAGTACCCTGCATTTTTATTTGCTAAATCTGGTAACCCAATTTACAAGGCTTTGGGTGTTGGTTAAGCTAACTATTTTGCCTTTCTTCAGATATGCACAAAATAGGAACTTCAGTGATTCTGAATTAAATATTCTTGACACACAGGAAAAGTGCAGTTTTTTCTGTGTTGCCTATTTATCTCACACTGAATATTGGCTGCTATTTTAGTCTGGCTGTTTGGACTGTTCAGAGTTGTGGGTTTTTTTTTCTTTTTCCTCCATTGTTTCTTGTTAATTGCAACAATTGCCAACATGAACATTACATTTTTTGGCTGGGTGGATTTTGTACAACACTAAGACTTTTGGCTTCTCTTGGAAGAATCAGCAGCCCTGGCAACCTGGGGGTGGTTTCATGTTTCTATGGAGATGTCAGCGGCGCCCTCTTTCCATAGGACATGCATTCCTCAGCTTTTCACAGTCTCCTCTGCTCTCCTGTCCCCTACTTCCAAAGGCAAGAGCCTGCAGCCAGGTACTCCTTTCTTCCGCTACTGTTCTCCTAGACCTGACCAAGTCACCCATTTATCCTACATGCCTGCACCTTGCAGGGATATACATCTGTGATCCCTGATCTGAAAGAACTTTAACTGGCGTTGCTGATTCTAAGCACACATCAATCACATTGTTCACTGCGCCCCTTCCCACTCTATAAACCCTCTTTCAGAATTCTGTAATAAAAGGCATAAAATAAATAAAAAATTTAAAAAGAAACTGATTTACTGAAATCCAGCTATCAAAACACTGAGAAATGGAGATACATTGAATGCAAGTGTTTCCCTATGACCTAGAGCCAGAAGTTTCCTTATTATAAGGAAAGTTAGTCACTTCAAGGTAGTGATGAATGGAGAGAGAGTTGAGGTCTTTGCAACGACTGTATCTAGCACACACGTGTCTTATGTTTCTATTGGGGACAAAGGCACCAGTACTGTTAATGTCACCATGGTGTGTTGTCTCATGAGTAATGAAACTAAATGTTAAATGTCAGTGGCTAGTAAAAATAAAGATGTAATTATTTTCTCACCCAAGTTCACCGATCCCCTAATCTCGCTTTGGAAGTGGAAGCCCCGAGGCTCTAGTCCTGAGTTCCTGGCATTTAGTCAATTAATTGTTCCTCCACCACAAAGGCGATGGGAAGTAAGGTGGATTCTCAGTCCATACGGCTATGCCGATAAGGGTGCAGATGGAAGAGGTTGAAACTATAGCAAAACACTGTTTGGGGCTATCTGTAGATTTCAGCTTTGTGAGCAGTTCTGTCCACTGTCTCAGAGGGAGAAGCAGCACTATTTATGCAGTATTCCAGGGAGAACTGAAGCATCTCACATTTCCTGCTTCAGCCTCATGAGTGCAAAACGGGAGTCGTGCCTCTGAGGTCTCACGCGGTTCTGGACAGCTGGATAGAAACGCATTGTTCAGACCCCTCTCTCAACCTGTTGGATCAGAATCTGCATCTTAACGAGACCCCCAGGCGACTCAGGGACATGTTGCAGTGTGAGAAGTGTTAGAAGGACAGGAGTCCCAGTATGACTCACCCCTGTGAAACTGAAAGATAAAGAGCAAGAGACTGGTGAGGTGGCCTGCGGCAGTGGGCAGTGGAGTCTGGATGTGATTAAGGGGACACGGGCAGCCACTTAGGATCTTTGCTCCTGGGTGCATTGGAAATGCAGGTGCCAATTCGAAGCACTGCATGTATGGGAACTCCTACTTCATCAATTTCTAGCACCAACCCTGCTTAAGATGTGGGTGAAATCATCCCTTTGTGCACGTAGAGCGTATAGAACCATGCCGGCAAATTCCAGCTCCCTTCCAAGTTCTCTATTCCATCCACTGAAGGGACAGTCTAAAGAAATGCAAGTCAGAGGGTGCTAAATTTATTTTTAAATTTAAATTTATGCCATTCAGGTTAGTAGCCAGATATATCTAAGCGGCAAATACTTCCTCATTTTACTGACCAGGAAACCTAAGGGACAATCTCAAGCTGGAGGGATCATCTCAGTGGCCACCCTCATGGGGCTCGAAAATGGTACGGGGCTTCTCTGCATCCGAAAGGGTGGGCATCTCTCGTGAGTGCAGAAATCAGAAGCTAGACCATGAATCTAAGTTTAAGCTTCTGCGAGGAAGACCCTGGCTAACATTACACACATAGAATTTGGTGTCTATAACATTGCCAGATGCAGAAACTGAAGCTATGTCAGGAGGTGGGGAATGGAGGTGTGGGGACAGCTGCTCCATCTGCCTCTGCTCTCTGACAAAGTGCTGAAGGGAAAGGGGACAGCAAGGCAGGACAGCCAGTCGTTTTCCAGTCCACAGACTCAGACATGGATTCAGCAGTGTCTGTTTCATACCTAGAAGGATCTGTATTTCTCAGATGTCATCAAGTTAGGGGAGGGGAAATGTGGATTTTGTACTTTTAAAATGAAGATTTCTGCCTACTGTTTGATTTAAAAAAGAAAAGAAATAAAAATTAAAAAAGGACTTTTGCAATACCGGGAGCTAATCTGACTTATAACGGGGTATGTGTTAGAAGGAAATCTGGAAGGCCACCACCCATGGGAGCTCTGTGGGTTGGTAGGGAGGCACCTGTCCCCTCTGAGGTATAGAGGCAGAGCCACACTGTATTCTTAGGGACATGCAGTGACACTAAGAAATACTGGTTGCCATGTCAGTGGCTCATCCAGCTCCAGTCATTCTGTCAGACAATCTATTTTAAGTAATTTCCGTGACTCAGGGCAGGAAAGCAGGTGACAGCGTGACTCAGTCCTGCAGCCAGGGCACACTGAGCATAAGAACATTTCTTTAATGTGTGCTTGGCGGATGTAACTGTCCCCCCAGCACACTGGAGACATTGGGAATCAGAGCATGGCAACACATCAGCAACACAGTTTAGCTTGCTTTGTGTTAAACAGTACTGAGAGGACTGAGGGAGCTGTGGGGCTAAGGCAGCCAGTAACACTGATCAGCCCACAGAAACCCTTTTCCCAAAGAGCCAGTGTTTTTAGCCAAAAACATGGGAGAAGTTATCTCCCAGGTAATTATGTTAATTTTTCACTTTGCCAGTGACCATGTAAGTGGAGAGTAGTTACTACCTTAGCTGTTCACGGGGTCAGAAGTGTAATCAAGGTGACGCAGGAAGGGAACTATGATGGCAGGAGCATGTGCTCGTACTGTGCAGAGCGGCTCTTGGCGACTGTGGGAGGGCATGGGGCCTCTCCTGCATCCCAGCATCACCCTTAGTATGTCCGTGATGGTGACCAGCAGCAGGGCCTGTACTCTCCCACATCTCAGCTCTCCACCTGGAGTGAAAACGTTCACCCACACCAGCCCCTCAGCAATGTGTAAGGATCCAGCAGAAATGTCTCAGAAGATTCTATGGTTTGGGGGTGAAGGGGGTGTTGTGCCACAAACATTTATACCCAAAGCCCTCACTGGGAGCCTGTCTCGCTCCTGTAACTGACAAAGTCTCTCTGGATAATCTGGGACCTCCAGGGTCCTGGTAATAGGCTGTGTGTCTTTCAGGAAGTCATGGCCCATGATGGAGCCCATCCTTACAACAGCCAGCATCTTAAAATTGGTTCTTAGTGTCAAACATATTAGTGTCAAGCAGTATATTTTCTTTGCAATCTTTTAATATTGCCAGTTTATGAGGAATCAACTAAGACTGAGTGAGGTTATATGACTTGCCCAAGGTTCACAGTTTGGAAATGATCAACCCTGGCTGCCCCTGGCATTACCTGGAAGCTTATGAAACACCCATTTCTGAACTGGGCTATGGCTTGGCCACTGGGATTTTTCAAAGCTTGCCAGGTGAAACCCCTGCCCCCTTCTGTTACAATCTGTCAGACCGAGGGACTCAGATGATTAGAAACAAGAAACTACACTGCCCTCTCCAGCCCTGTGCAGCATGGAGGGAGACCCTAGCGATAGGTAAGAGAGTCTGAGAAACAACAACACATTCGACTTAGTCCTTGCCTATGTCAGAGTCCACACACTAGCAGTGTGCCATCTGTCACCGTGCTTATGAAGTAGATCTGCTTTAATACCTCTTTTGGATTTAAATAAACTTTGAGAGCCACGTCAGTATAAAATAGGAAGTGTGGAATTGGTGGATTTAACTTTATAGCTGGACAGACTCAGAGGCCGTGAGCTGGAACCATCGGAAGGTGTGTTCAGTCACATGACTCAGTTGGGGTCTGGGCTGGGTGACTGGCCAGACCTATGTGAGGCGTCTCCCTGTGGTGGAGATTTCCTTGCAGTGAGGAGCCTCCGGGCAGCTGGACAAGTCCGTGGGGATCAGGGCTCCAAAGGCAAGAGTCCCAGAAAATAGGCAGAAGCTGTATTGCCTTTTACGACCTGGCCTCAGAGAACAAATAGCCTGACTTTTACTGAGTCACAAGACTGATAAAATCTAATCCTTATCTGGAGCTTTTAAATTGGATAGAAGTACTGGCTGGAAAATGATAACGTTTCCCTTCAAATAAAAAAAAATGTAAAATAATAAAATGTTTAGATAAAATTTCCTCAGGGTGCGTTTGGTTGCATAAGTCATGCACAATTACACAAATTGCCTCCAATCTTGAGACACAAGGGTCATAAATTGAGGTTTCATAAATATCTTTCTATTTCTATCTGATTTTAAGTTAAAACTCCACTGAAATCTGTATATTTTGTATAACAACCTTTAAAAACATAAATTGGATGATTATGGTGGAAAAAGTCAAGCAGCACAACTGAGTATGAATGAAATTAACACCCTCTGCCTCCCCATCTTCTCTCCACCACATTTTACTCACCGGGCTAACCATTAACTTTTCTGTTCCCAGCTATTTTAGGTGTCACAGACTAACAGCATATAATTTGTCTCTACCTCTGTGACTTGGTTCCCACATCTGTAATTATGAAGCATAGGAAATGACACTCTCCGGCCAGCATGGCTACAACAGGACGGCAGCATGGTGGCAGGTGACCCCAGACAGAATCCCTGAGCTCAAAGCCCAGCTCCAACATCCCTAGTTGTATGGCCTTGGGTGAGCTACCATTTCATGTCTCTGTACCTCAGTTTCTTCATCTTTAAAGTGGGGATAATAACAGCATCCCCCGCAAGGGTTATTATGAGGGTCGTATATGTAAAGAGCTTTAGAACTCTGCCTGGCACATGTTAAAGTCTATATCAGCATGATCAGTAACAGGTTCTGATGCTGCTTCTCTTCTCCCTCCTCATCCTCTCTGGGATGTGAGTTTGTTCTTCTACGGGTTATCTTGGCATTCAATCGGTGTGCAACAAAAAATTTTATAATAGGCAATACCTGACTACCTAGGGGCACTGACCTCTTCTCCTTTAGACTGTCAAATAAAATGACAACAGCCAACACAACAATAGTTTTCCAGAGTGGATAAAATCAAAATTATACCGTTTTTGGGGTAAGACGGGCAAAATTATATTTTTTGGTGTACCGCAGAATTTTAGTAATTAGTTTATGTGTGCTCAAAGAACAAACCCAACAAAGTGCATGAACTCACAACAAAATACGGTATTACTTTATTGTGGCCTCTGCGGCAGAGGCTTCTCTGAACCCCTGAGGCCAACTCATCGAACCCCTAGGGTTTGATAGAACCCAGGTTAAGAACCACTGCTCTATAATATGAGACCTTGTAAAGTTCCAGCCAGAGAAAGCTCAGACTTTTCTCAGCCACAAACTCCTACAACAGAAGTTATAAGCCTCTCTAGACAGATTTTCACTCGCTTTAAGGACCATTTTCCTGGTTCTGTCTTGAGAAAACCACTAGTCAATTGTTGGAAATGGAAAAACACCATCCGATTCACTAGTCTTAGGGTAGGGTGGTTTTTGAACATGGTGACAAATTCGATACTCCCTTCATCAAGAATTGGGGATTTGCCTGACTTGTGGTAGCACAGTGAATAAAGTGTTGACCTGGAATGCTGAGGTCACTGGTTTGAAACCCTGGGCTTTCTTGGTCAAGGCTCATATGGGAGGTGATGCTTCCTGCTCCTCCCCACCATCTCTCTTTCTCTTTTATCTCTAAAATAAATAAATAAAATCTTTAAAAATGTTCAAAAAAATAAATAATAAAACTGAGACACACCATATGCCCTTTGTTTATTAAAAAAATAAAAAGGGCCTGACCAGGCGGTGGCGCAGTGGATAGAGCATCGGACTGGGATGCGGAAGACCCAGGTTCGAGACCCCAAGCTCGCCAGCTTGAGCGTGGGCCCATCTGTCTTGAGCAAAAGCTCGCCAGCTTGGACCCAAGGTCGCTGGCCCCAGTAAGGGGTGGCTCGGCCTGCTGAAGGCCCGTGGTCAAGGCACATGTGAGAAAGCAATCAATGAACAACTAAGGTGTCATTAACAGCAATGAAAAACTAATGATTGATGCTTCTCACCTTTCTCTGTTCCTGTCTGTCTGTCCCTATCTATCCCTCTCTCTGACTCTCTCTCTGTCCCTGTAAAATAAATAAATAAATAAATAAATAAATAAATAAATGAATAAATGAATAAATAAATAAATAAAAAGGAATTGGGGCTCTGTGTCCCCTCCTCTTGAATCCTGGTGGGCTTGTGGCTTTTTGGCCAATAGAGTATGACAGAAATATGTTATATTACTTTTAAGGCTAGGTCATAAGAGGCCATGCAGTATCTACCTTATTTTCTGGAATACTTATCTTGAGAGCCCTGAAGATGCCATCATGTGAGAGGTCCAAGTCACATGCACAGGCCATATTTAGGTGCACCAGATGACAGTTCCAGCTGAGCCCAGCCTTGGTTCACCCCAGTTCAAGTCCTAAAATGTGAGTGAAGAATCTTCCTTATAATCCCAGGGCAAGCCATTTAAGTCACCTCCAGCCAGTCTACACTTTCCAGTGACATCATATTGCCTGAGTATTTCCTAATATTTCCAATATTTCTCTAGACACTGTGAAACAGGAACAAGCCATCTTTGCTGTGCTATGTACAAATTCCTGGAGAACAGACTCATTAAGCAGAATTACATGGTTGTTGTTTGTATATCACTAAATTTGGGGAGGCTAGTTATACAGCAATAGATGCTTGAGACACAAAGTTAGTCCTTTAATTAATTACCTTAATTACTCCTTCTCCACCAATTTATTCACACACCAACCACACCACCTGATCCCATGCTTGAAACTCTGAAATTCTCAAAGACTCAAGACATCCCTCAAGTAGACTCATCTTAACTTTAACCCTTGTTGTATGTTCTGTGGATTGAAGCTTTCCCTGCTCTGGATCAATACAATCACATCTCATTTTTGTCCTCTAGAAATGCATGAAAATGGCTGGACTAGTCTTGGCATGGCTTTCTGGTCTCTGGAAAAATGATGGATTCATTACCCGTGTGTCCCAATTGTTATTTCAACAAGTTTGTACACAGGGATGGTAAATGTCCCTTTTGAGACCCAACCATGGAGTAGTTCAGATGAGGAGATAGATCCTCCAGTCAAAAATGGGCACATCCCATAATGATTCATAAATTCTAAATAGGTGGTGTCTATGAGACAACTCATGCATGAATACAAAAAATGTAGTCAAATATCTTTTAAAAAAATCACACAGGCTGTAAAGTTAATTTCTTCTGGCTTGGTTGGTGGTTGTTTTATTTATTGATTAGTTTTTTTTTTCTTTTCTTTAAATTTTATTATTATTAATTCTAATGGGGTGACACCAATAAATCAGGGTACATATGTACAATGAAAACATCTCTAGGTTATCTTATCATTCAATTGTGTTGCATACCCGTCACCAAAAGTCAAATTGTCCTCTGTCACCTTCTATCTGGTTTTCCCTGTGTCCTTCCCCTCCTCCCTATCCTACCCTTCCCTCCCTCCCGCCACCCTGTAACCACCACTCTCTTGTCCATGTCTCATAGTCTCACTTTTATGTCCCACCTATGTATGAAATCATGCTGTTCTCAGTTTTTCTTTTTTTCTGATTTACTTATTTCACTCCGTATAATGTTATCAAGGTACATCCATTTTGTTATAAATGATCCGATGTCATCGTTTCTTATGGCCGAGTAGTATTCCATAGTATATATGTACCATAGCTTTTTAATCCACTCATCTTCTGACGGACACTTGGGCTGGTTCCAGATCTTCGCTATTGTGAACAATGCTGCCACGAACATGGGGGCGCATTTCTTCTTTTCGAACAGTGCTATGGTGTTCTTAGGGTATATTCCTATAAGTGGGATAGCTGGGTCAAAAGGCAGTTTGATATTTAATTTTCTGAGGAATCTCCAAACTGTTTTCCACAGTGGCTGCACCAGTCTGCATTCCCACCAGCAGTGCAGAAGGGTTCCCTTTTCTCCGCATCCTCGCCAGCACTTATTCTGTGTTGTTTTGCTGATGAGTGCCATTCTGACTGGTGTGAGGTGATATCTCATTGTGGTTTTAATTTGCATTTCTCTAATGATTAGTGATGTTGAGCATTTTTTCATATGTCTATTGGCCATCTGTTATTGATTAGTTTTTAAATAAAATTTTTGAAGCTTAATTCATAAGCAACAAAATTGATACATTTTAAATGTATAATAACTCCATGAGTAATAAACAGATTTGTATGTCCACATAACCACCACCTATCAAAATATAGAACATTTCCTTCTATTATAGTTTATATTCTTCTTCTTATTTTTTTAATAGTTTTATTTAGACAATCAATTTTAATGGGGTAACATTGGTCAACTAGAGCACACAGATTTAGAGAAAACATCTCCAGGTCATTTTGACATTCGATTACGTTGTATACCCATCACCCAAAGTCAAATCATCCTCCGTCACCCTTCATTTGGTTTTCTTTGTGCCCCTCACCTCCCACCACCCTCTTCTTCTCCTCCCTTCCCCTCCCCCTGGTAACCACTGCACTCTTATCTATGCCCATGAGTCTCAACTTTGTGTCCCACCTATGTATGGAATCATACAGTGCTTAGTTTTTCTTGATTTACTTATTTCACTCATTATAATGTTATCAAGGTCCATCCACATTGTCCTAAATGATCCGATGTCATCATTTCTTATGGCTGAGTAGTATTTCATAGTATATATGTACCATATCTTCTTTATCCAATCTTCTATTGATAGGCTTTTTGGTTGTTTCCGTGTTTTGGCCACCGTGAACAATGCTGCGATGAACATGGGGCTGCATATATCTTTACGTACCAGTGATTTTGAGTTTTGGGGGTGTATACCCAGTAGAGAGATGGCTGGGTCATATGGTAGTTATATTCTTAATTTTTTGAGGAACCACCATACTTTCTTCTATAATGGTTGTACTACTTTACATTCCCACCAACAGTGAATGAGGGTTCCTTTTTCTCCACAGCCTCTCCAACACTTGTTATTACTTGTCTTGTTGATAATAGCTAATCTAACAGGCATGAGGTGGTATCTCATTGTAGTTTTGATTTGCATTTCTTTAATAGCTAGTAAAGATGAGCATCTTTTCATATATCTATTGGCCATTTGTATTTCTTCTTGAGAGAAGTGTCTGTTCATGTCCTCTTCCCATTTTTTATTGGATTGTTTGCTTGTTTGTTGTTGAGTTTTGTGAGTTCTATATATATATATATTGGATATTAGCCCCTTATCTGAGCTGTTGTTCCAAAATATTATCTCCCATTTTGTTGTTCAAAAATATTATGTCTGTTTGTTTTGTTGTCAGTTTCTTTTGCTGTGCAAAAGCTTCTTAGTCTGATGTAGTCCCATTCATTTATCTTTGCCTTCACTTCCCTTGCCTTTGGGGTCAAATTCATAAAATGTTCTCTATGTCCAAGGTCCATGAGTTTAGTACCTATGTTTTCTTTTATGTATTTTATTGTTTCAGATTTTATATTTAGGTCTTTTATCCATTTAAAATTAATTTTTGTACAAGGAGACAAACCATAGTCGAGTTTCATTCTTTTGCATGTGGCTTTCCAATTTTCCCAGCACCATTTATTTGGCATTCTTTTCTCCATTGTGTGATTTTGGCTCCTTTATCAAAGATGATTTTACTATATATACAAGTGTGTCCGTAAAGTCATGGTGCACTTTTGACTGGTCACATGGTCAAAAGTGCACCATGACTTTACAGACACACTGTATATGTAGTTTTATTTCTGGGTTCTCTATTCTGTTCCATTTGTCTGAGAGTCTATTTTTCTGCCAATACCATGCCGTTTTAATTATCGTGGCTCTGTAGTATAATTTGAAGTCAGGTATTGTAATGCTCCCAGTTTCATTTTTTTCCCTTAGGATTGTTTTGGCTATTTGGGGTGTTTTATAGTTCCATATAAACCCAATGATTTTTTGTTCCATTTTTTAAAAAAAATGACATTGAAATTTTGATGGGAATTGCATTAAATTTGTATATTGCTTTGGGTAATATGGTCATTTTAACTATATTCTTCCTATTCAAGAACAAGGAATCTTTTTCCATTTCATTGTGTCTTTTTTGATTTCCTTTAACAATGCTTGGTAGTTTTCATTATATAGGTCCTTCACATTCTTTGTTATGTTTATTCCTAGGTATTTGTCATTGTTGCAACCATAAAAGGGATTATTTTTTCTAGTTCATTTTCTGAAGTTTCATTGTTGGCATATAAGAAAGCAATTGACTTCTGTTATGTTAATTTTGTATCCTGCGACCTTACTGTATTGGTTTATTGTTTCTAATAGTCTTTCTGTGGAGTCTTTGGGGTTTTTGATATACAGAATCATATCATCTGCAAAAGGTGAAACCTTTACTTCTTCTTTCCCAATATGAATGCCTTTTATTTCTTTCTTCCACTTAATTCTTTGGCTAGAACTTCCAGCACTATGTGGAATGGGAGTGGAGAGAGTGGGCAACCTTGTCTTGTTCCTGATTTTAGGGGAAAAGGTTTCAGTTTTTTGGCATTTAATATGACGTTAGCTGATGGTTTGTCATAAATGGCCTTTATTATGTTGGGATATTTTTCTTCTATACCCATTTTGTTGAGTGTTTTAAACATAAAGTGATGTTGTATTTTATCAAATGCCTTTTCTGCATCTATTGATAGGATCATATGGTTTTTGTTCTTTGTTTTGTTGATATGGTGTAATTCGTTAAATGTTTTACGTATGTTGAACCATCCTTGTGATTCTGGAATGAATCCTACTTGATCTTGGTAAATTATTATTTTTTAATGTGTTGTTGTATTCAGTTTGCTAGTATTTTGTTTAGGATTTTTGCATTTGTATTCATTAGAGATATTTGTCTGTAGTTTTCTTTCTTTGTGTTTTCCTTGCCAGATTTTGGTATGAGGGTTATGTTGACCTCATAAAATGTATTTGGAAGTATTGCTTCTTCTCCAATTTTTTGGAAAACTTTGAGTAGGATGGGAACCAAATCTTTGAATGTTTGATAAAATTCACTAGTATAACCATCTGGCCCTGGATTTTTATTTTGGGGAGGTTTTTGATAGTTGTTTCTATTTCCTTCCTGCTTATGGGTCTGTTTAGGCTTTCTACTTCTTCATGACTCAGTCTAGGAAGGTTGTATTGTTCAAAGAATTTATCCATTTCTTCTAGATTGTTAAACTTGGTGGCATATAATATTTCATAGTATTCTACAATAATCCTTTGTAGATCTATCATATCTGTGATAATTTTTCCTGTTTCATTTTGGATTTTGTTTATATGAGTCCTTTCTCTTTTTTCCTTAGTGAGTCTTGCCAAGGGTTTGTCAATTTTGTTGATCTTTCCAAAAAACCAGCTCCTTGTTTTATTGATTCTTTCTATAGTTTTTCTGTTCTCTATTTCATTTATTTCTGCTCTAATTTTTATTATTTTCTTTCTTCTGCTGGTCTTGCATTGCCTTTGTTCTTTTTCTAGTTAAGATGTGATGTTATCTTGTTTACTTGGGCTCTCTCTTGTTTGTTCATATAAGCCTGTAATGATATGAACTTCCCTCTTATTACTGCTTTAGCTGCATCCCAGAGATTCTGATATGTCCTCTTGTCATTTTTGTTTGTCTGTATACATCTTTTGATCTCTGCTTTTATTTCTTCTTTGACCCAATCATTTTTTATAAGGATGTGGTTTTATTTCCACATTTTTGTGGGTTTGTTTACTTCTTTTTTAAAGTTGAATTTTAGTTTTAAATCTTTATGGTCAGAGAATATGCTTGGTATAATTACAATCTTTCTGAATTTGTTGATATTCATTTTGTGTCCCAACATATGGTCAATTCTTGAGACTGTACCATGTACACTGGAGAAAAATGTATACTCTGATGTTTTGGATGAAATGTCCTGTAGATGTCTATCATATCCAATTGTTCTAGTGTTCTGTTTAAGACCAATATTTCTTTATTAGTTTTTCTGTTTGGATGAATGATCTAGAGCCGTCAGTGTTGTATTGAGGTCTCAAAGTATGATTAAATTTTTGTTGGTTTTTATTTTTAGATTAGTTAGTAGATGTCTTATATACTTTGATGCTCCTTGGTTTGGTGGATATATATTAAGAAGTGTTATATCTTCTTGATTCAATGTCCCTTTTATCATTATGAAATGATTATCTTTGTCTCTTATTACCTTTGTTGTCTTGTAGATAGCATTGTTAGATATGAGTATGGCTCCAACTGCTTTTCTTTGGATATTATTTGCATGTAGAATCATTTTCCAACCTTTCACTTGAGTCTATTTTTATCCTTGTAGCTTAGATGTGTTTCTCGAAGGCAGCATACAATTGGATTTTCTTTTTTGATGCACCCTGCTACTCTGTGTCTTTTTATTGGTGAGGTCAATCCATTTATGTTTAATGTAATTATTGACACTTGAGTGTTTCCTATTGCCATTTTATATAATGCTTTCTAATAGCTGTATTTCTTGTTTGGTTCTTCTCTTTTGTTTTTCCATCATTTGCTTTTATTTGGTTGTATTCCATTGTTCTTTCCTCTGTTTCTTCTTTTTTTAAGCTGTGTGTTTCAGTAGTGGTATTTTCAGGGGTGGTTACCATTAGGTAATTTAAAGATTATATATCATATTCATTGTAGTCCATTATCTCATGAGTGCTTCTGTACTCCATCCTCCTTTGTCACTGCTAATTTCTGTCTTCTCCACTTTTTTGTTTTTGCTGTCACAGATTATTCCTGTTTTATTGTGTTCTCATTGGAGCTCTTACTTGTGATTTTGTTTTGTTTTGTTCTTTGCATCTGGTCCTATAACTGTGTTTAGTATTTCCCGAAGTGGGTGTTTTCTGGTGATAAAATCTCTCATCTTCTCTATATCTGTGAATGTTTTTATTTCCCCTTCATATTTGAAGAAAAGCCTTGATGGATATAGTATTCTTAGCTGGAAGTTCCTCTCTCTCAGTACTTTAAATATTGGGGTCCACTCTCTTCTGGCTTGCAGAGTTTCTGCTGAGACATATGATGATAACCTAATGGGCCTTCCTTTATATGTTATAGTCTTCTTTTCCCTGGCTGCCTTGAAAATATTTTCTTTATCACTGATTTGTGATAATTTCATTATGATGTGCTTTGGAGTAGGTCTGTTTGGGTTAAGGTAGCTCAGTGTTATGTTTGTGTCTTGGATTTGAGGCTCTAATTCTTTCCACAAGCTTAGGAAATTCTCATTGATTATTTGTTTGAATATGTTCTCCATTCCTTTTTCTCTACCTTCTCCTTCTGATATACCCATTATTCTTGTATTGCTCTTTCTGATGGAGTGAGACAATTCTTGTAGGACTTTCTCAGTTTTTTTAAAATTTATTTTTTAATTTATTTTATTTTTTATTTTATTCATTTTAGAGAGGAGACACAGAGTGTGAGAGAGAGAGAGAGAGAGAGAGAAAGAGAGAAAGGGGGGAGGAGCTGGAAGCATCAGCTCCCATATGTGCCTTGACCGGACCAGTGCAGGGTTTTGAACTGGCGACCTCAGTGTTCCCAGGTTGACACTTTATCCACTGCGCCACCACAGGTCAGGCAGACTTTCTCATTTAAAAAAAAAAAATTTTGTGAGTCTCTCTCTTCTTCTCTCTGTAGTATCGCTAGTTGCCTGTCTTCTATGTCACTAATTCTCTCTTCTATCTGGCCTATACTATTAGCTAAGCCTGTCACCTCATTTTTCAGTTCATGTATTGAGTTTCTCCTCTCTGTTTAGTTCCTTTTTAATAAAAGTTTCAATTTCCTTGATGAAATATTCTTTTTGTTCATTAAATTGTTTTTTGAGCTTACTAAATTGCCTTTTAGAGTTTTCTTGTATTTCACTGAGTATTTTTAGGACTTCAATTTTAAATTTCCTGTCATTTAACTCCAAGGTTTCCACGTAATTGAAATAGATTTTTAGAGATTTTTCATCATCTACCTGAGCTACATCTTTGTCTTTTGTGACAGAAATAAAAATCCATGATATTTGATTTCTTTTTCTTTAATGGTGTTTGAGGGTAGTATTGTTAATACCACTAATAAGAGACAATTGAGAAAGTAAAATAAAACTTGAAAAAATAAAAGTTTTATAAGTATAAATGGAACAAAAACTTCAGAGAACAAGGAGTAGGAACTGAGGAGTGATGGCAAAATAGAGAATAAAAGGACTAAAAAACAAGCAAAATTTCACAAAGAAAAATATGAGTCCGGAATGTAATAACTTGATGATACATGACGATCAGATGAGAGCAAAAGGAAGAAAAAGAAAAGAAGAAGACAAAAGGATAAAGAAGAAGAAACCAGAAGGGTGAATAAAGAAAAAGAAAGGACAAAAAATAAAATACAAAACAAAGAGAAAGAAAATGAAAGAAACAAAAACCGAAGTAAAGGGTTCTGAAATGAAACCCTCACAAAAAACAGGCATGAAAAATGGAACTGTAGATAATGTAATTCAAAAGGAAAATAATAAAAAAAGAAAAGAAAAGAAGTAAAAATGACATAAACCATTAAAAAAATAAGTGTAATTTTTTTCTGGTTTTGAGAGTTATCTTCTTCCTTTTTTTTTTGGCAGGTGACGCTGTACTATGAGTTTTGCCTCTGTGTGGCTCTTGTGCAGAGGTCTGCTAGTGTGTCACTGGGGCAATGATGTAGGCTGGGCCTCAGTTTCATTGATAGGTGGGGCTTGTTGGGGCTTTGCAATTATCTGGCTCTAGTAATGGGAGTCTCAGTTTTCCAGGTGCCTCTCTGCACATCCTTCCCACTGGAGCTAGCAGCCTTGAGACTTAGCTGTCTGGTCTGCTTCAGCTACTGTCTTCACAGCAAGGGAATCTATGCACAGCCAGGTCCCACCTCCAGCACTGCTCAAAGCACAGTTCTGGGGAACCAGAGCTGCCAGCACGAGCAGGCAGGGCAGGACACACACCAAGAGCCAAGTTCCTTTTTGTTACACACAGGCAAAATTCTATGGGCTGGCGGGTTTATCTGGTATGCCTCAGTGCCCCTCAGTTTTAATCTCTACGGGCTTTTCCTGCTTGCACTGCTTGGTAGCCTGCAACAGGCCATGTGTGTGTCCAGCTCCCACGACTGCACACAAACAATTGCAGCCACCGTTCAGGTACCCAGCCTGGGCATTCTCAGGCCAAGGGTCTTGGCCCATGTGTGAACCTGGTGCTGGAGATCATGGAGCCAGTAATGCTCAAAGATGCTGGTGCCCCTGCAGATGTCCAGTTCTGGGGATTGTGAAGCCGGGAGTGCCCAAAAGTCTGGTGCTCATGCAGGTGCCCAGTGCTGTTAATCTTGGGCAAAGCCTCTTGGCCCACATGCATGCCTGCCTGCTCCCCGTGCTGGTGATGCTAGGTGGAGCCACTAGCACTGCTGGGAATACACAAAGATGCTGGTGCTGGCCCATGTGGGCTCCCTGTGCTGGTAATTTTAGGTGGATCCCACCACGCATGTGCACGCCCAGTGCCCATGACCTCAGGCAGAGCCAGTGTGTTCTTTCCTTATTTTTGTTTGGGCACCCACTTTAACTCTGCTCCATCCCTATTAGTTCAGCCTCTTCTCTTTGCCAAACTCCAAACAAAAGTACCCCTACCTCAGATCAGTGCAGAAAGCGAAATGCCTCATCCTCTGTCTTATATATTCAACCACTTTTCACCCAATCATACCTTTGTCTGGTGTGTGTAAATTTTGGGTACTCCTAAGTTGTTTTTTCTCTGTGTTTAGTTGTTAAATCTGTTGAAATTTCAAGGGGAGAGATTGGGAGAATCTCTCACGCTGCCATTTCTCTGACATCACTCCTCAAAGTCTTTTTTTTTAAATTGAGTTTATTGGCTTGATAATGGGTTCACAAAACCATTCAGGTTTCAAGTGTACAACTCAATAAAACATCATCTGCACACTTCATCATGCACCCTTCACTCCAAGCAAAGTCTCTTTCTGTCCCCATTTTCCCCCAGTTTGTCTACCTGCACCCACTTCCACCCCCTTTCCCTCTGGCAATCACTACACTGTTGTCTGTGAGCTATGTATATATGTGTTTTTTTGCCTAATTCCATCACTTTCTTTCATCCAGCCCTCCCACACCACTACCCTCCCATAGCTGTTAATACGTTCCAAATAACCATGCCTCTGTCTCTATTTTGTTTACTAGTTATTCTTATTCATTAGATTCCATATACAAATGTGATCACATGTTATTTGTCTTTCTCTGAATTGCTTATTTCATTAGGCAAAATAATCTTCGAGTTCATCCAAGCTGTCTCAAAAGGTTAAATTTCCTTTTATTTTAAGGCTAAGTACTATTCCATTGTGTAAACATACCAAGCTTTTTTTATTCCCTCTTCTACTGATGGGCAATGGGCTGTTTACAGATCTTATAAAGCAGTAATGAACATAGGGGTGCATATATTCTGTCAAATTAGTGTTTTGGGTTTCGTTTGATGTACTCCCAGAAGTGGAACTGCGGGGTCAAAAGGCAGTTCCATTTTTAATTTTTTGAGGAAACTCCAAACTGTTTTCCATAGTGGCTGTACCAATCTGCATTCCCACCAATAGTGCACAAGGGTTCCCTTTTCTCCACATCCTCACCAGCACTCATTGTTTGTTGATGTGTATTGATAACAACCATTCTGACAGGTGTAAGATAGTATCTTGTTGTGGCTTTAATTTGCATCTCTTTGATGATTAGTGATGTTGAATATCTTTTTATATGTCTTTTGGCCACTTGTATATCCTCTTTAGAGAAGTGTCTATTCAAGCTCCTTGCCCATTTTTTAATTGAGTTGTCTTGCTGGTGTTGAGTTGTGTAAGTTTTTAAAAAAATATATTTGGGTATTAACCCTTTATCAGATGTATCGCTGGCAAATATATCTTCTCATTCAATGGGTTGCCTTTTCATGTTGTTGATGGTTTCTTTAGTTGTGCAAAAGCTTTTCAGTTTGATGTATTTCCGTGTATTTATTTTTCCTTTGTTTCTATTGCTCAAGGAGATAAATCAGCAAAAGTATTGCTATGAGAGCTGTCTAACATTTTATTATGTTTTCTTCTAGTATTTTTATGGTTTTGTGACTTACATTTAAGTCTCTTATCTATTTTGTGGTTATTCTTACCTATGGTTTAATTTGGTGGTCTAGTTTCTTTTTTTTTATTTCTTTTTTTATTTCTTCATTTTCGAGAGGAGACACAGAGTGAGAGAGAGAGAGAAAGGGGGTAGGAGCTGGAAGCATCAACTCCCATATGTGCCTTGACCAGACCAGTGCAGGGTTTTGAACTGGCAACCTCAGTGTTCCCAGGTCGACGCTTTATCCACTGCACCACCACTGGTCAGGCTAGTTTCATTTTTTCACATGTACCTGTGCCATTTCCCCAACACCATTTATTGAATAGGCTGTCTATTGTATGTTCTTGCCTCCTTTGTCAAATATTAATTGATCAAAAAGGCATGGGTTTATTTCTGGCTCTCTGTTCTGTTTCATTGATCTATTTGCCCATTCTTATGCCAGTACCAGGCTGTTTTGATTAAAATAGCCTTGTAATATTGTTTGATATCAGTTAGTGTGATATCTCCAACTTTGTTCTTCTTTTTCAAGATTACTGAAGCTATTTGAGGTCTTTTTTGGTTCTGTATAAAATTTTAAAATTTGTTCTCAATCCCTGAACTGTGCCATTGGCATTTTAATAGGAATTGTGTTGAATATATAGATTGCTTTGAGTAGTACAGACATTTTAATAATGTTAATTTTTCCAATCCATGAATATGGTATATGCTTCCACTTATTTGTATCTTCCTCGGTTTCTTTCTTCAGCATCCTATGTTTTTCTGAGTACAGGTCTTTTACCTCCTTGGTTAAATTTATTCTTAGGTACCTTATTGTTATTACTTTTGTTGTTACAATAGTGAATGAGATTGTTTACTTAATTTTTCTTTCTGATAGTTCATTATTGGTATATAAGAATGACACCAATTTCTGAATATTAATTTTGTATCATGCTACTTTGCCAAATTCACTTATTAGACCTTATAGTTTTTTTTGTGTGTGTGTAATCCTTATAGTTTTCTACATACAATATCATATCACCTGCAAATAATGACAATTTTACTTCCTCTATTCCAATTTGGATGCCTTTTATTTTTTCTTCTTGTCTGATTGTTGTGATTAGGACTTCTAGTACTAAAATATAGAAATTTGTATCACCCATAAATATGTCACCATTTCCCTATCAGTCAATAATTCCATCTATTCACACCCAGTCAATCCCTGATTTGATTTCTATAACCATAGATTTGTTTTCACTCTTCTAGAACTTTATTTAAGTGGAATCAAACAGTATGTTTATTTTCCCATCTGCATATATACAATGGAATGCTACTCAGCCATAAGAAATGATCACATAGTATCATTTACAACAACATGGATGGACCATGAGAACACTATACTGAGTAAAACAAGTAAATCAGAACTCAGCATATTTTTTTACCTTTATTTATGTGTGTGTGTTAGTTATTTGTTCTTTTTTTTTGTGACAGAGACAGAGAGGGGGACAGATAGAGACAGATAGGAAGGGAGAGAGATGAGAAGCATTAATTCTTCACTGCAGCTCCTTAGTTGTTAATTGATTGTTTTCTCATATGTGCCTTTACTGGGGCACTACAGCAGAGGGAGTGATCCCTTGCTCAAGTTAGAGACCTTGGGCTCAAGCTAGAGACTTTGGGCTTCAGGCCAGTGACCTTTGGGCTCAAGCCAGTGACCCTGGGGTCATGTTTATGATCCCACGCTCAAGCCAACAACCCTGCGCTCAAGCCAGATGTGCCCATACTCAAGCCAGTGACCTCGGAGTTTTGAACCTGGGTCCTCTGTGTCCCAGTCCGATGCTCTAGCCACTGTGCCACTGCCAGGTCAGGCAATTTGTTCTTTTTTATTGTTGAAAGCCATTCCTTTTGTTTATCTATTTACCTGTTGGTGGATATTTGGGTTTTGAGGTATTATGATTAAAGCTGCTCTGACCATTTTGATGCAAACCTTTTTTTGATGGACACAATGAGTTGTAGACCCACATATTGTAAAGCCCTTTGTTTCTTCCTCAGAGTGAGTATATGCTCTATGGCAGAATTCCTGGTGCCAGCTGGGTGAGTAGGATACATAAATGAGAGATTCTTTCTCTCAGTTTTTCTATAAATGATAGAATTCTGAAGCCCAGGAGCTAGAGGAAATGAGCTAACCAAACCAGATGTGGTCTGTGAAAATCAAGCCAGCATTGCTGCACTGAAAAAGTTGTCTCAGGCTGTCTTGATAATAAGCATTTCAAAGAGATAAGCAGCTCCCCTTTAAACAGCATATAAATACCACTACCATGGAGCAAAAGACTGAAAAGGCATCCCCTTTGACTGGTGATGTCTGTTTTAGGAATGGCTGTGCCTGTGAAAATAAGTGCTGAATTAGGAAACTGGAAAGGAAATGGAAGGCACAGGAAGCTTTCTTTTTCTTTTAGACATGTAAACTATTTTATTATTATTATTATTATTATTATTATTATTATTATTGTGACAGAGACAGAGAGAGTCAGAGAGAGAGACAGGGACAAACAGATAGAAAGGGAGAGAGATGAGAAGCATCAATTCTTTGTTGTGACACCTTAGTTGTTCATTGATTGCTTTCTCATATGTGCCTAGACCGGAGAGCTACAGCAGACCGAGTGACCCCTTGTTCGAGCCAATGACCTTGGGCTCAAGCTGGCAGGCCTTGCTCAAACCAGATGAGCCTGCGCTGAAGCTGGCGATCTCGGTTCTCGAAACTGGGTCCTCCGTGTTCCAGTTAGTCCCAGTTCCACTGCACCACCTCCTGGTTTGGCTAGACATGTGAACTATTTTATAGCAGATACAGAAAGGGGTGGGAGAGAGTGTTGGCCAACTTCCTTTAAAAACAATGGCAGCAGCAGCAGTAGCATTTCATTGAGTATTTTCGAGTGCTGGATATAATCCTGATGCCTCTTCTCTACATGCTTTAATTAATTTAATTCTCACACAACACTTTCAGCTGGGTGGTTGTTATTGGCTGATTTGTGCACCCACCCTCAAAATTCATGTGCTGTATGTAGTCTTAACTCCCAGAATCTCAGAATGTAACTGTATTTGGAGATAGAGGTCTTATAGGAGGTAATTATGTTAAAATGAAGTTACTAGGGTGGACTCAAATGCAATATCAGTTGTGTCTCTATAGAAGAGGTTAGGACACAGATGACACAGAGGGAAGACCATGTGAAGACAGAGGGAGATGGTGGCCATCTACAAGTTAAAGCGAGGCCTCAGAAGGAACCAACCATGCCAATACCTCTACCGACGACCTCTGGCCTCCAGAAGTGTAAGAAAATAAATTTCTGTTGTTTTAGCCATGCAGTCTGTGGTACTTTGCAATGGCAGCCTCAGCTGACTAACACAGTGCTAGGTAATGTTCCCATTTTACAGATGCGGGAAACTGAGGATCATGATAACTTGTTAAGCTCATGCTTATAAGGATTATAAACAAAACCCATTTTTTTGCACGTAATAAAAATAAAATAGACCATGAGTTCTTATCTTATAGAAACTTACAATTCAGTATCAAGACAAATTCAGCTACATGAGAGGCAAAGTTTACATGGCCCAGCTGTCAACTCCCCACAGCCCAAGACATGGCAGGGCCAGGCTGAGCTTGTTTTAAAGACTGTCTAGGACTGAGAGACCAGAGGCTTTGAACAAAGCTGCTGCCAGCACTGTCCTAATCAACAGCACAACTGCTCTTCTCCCCTGGAGGAGCGCTCAGTGGCAACGTCATGGGCCTGTTTAATGGTCTTCTGAAAAAGCAAACGAACAACAAACAACAGATCGCCTGGTGTGTTTGTTTGAACAATGGGCCCTCAGAGATGTCCACATCCTAATCCCACAGTCCTTCTGACACTAAATTTGGACTTCCGCCCTCCAGAACGGTAAGAATATCAGTTTGCATTGTTTTAAACCACTAAGTTTGTAGTATTTTGTGATAATGGCAATAGGAAATGAATACACCTGTGTCCTACTGTGAAATTCCATGTGCCAGGTGTTCTGCCAATTTACGCCCAGGAAGTGTTACGAATCAGAGTACGATTCAGATTGTTTTACTCAGATAAAAAAGCCATGCTTTCTTTAGTCCAACTGAGGCCTCAAAGCCCTGTTCCTGAGGGAGTGGGGTCTCTTTAACAAATCTTCCGCATCCTCCAACTCTTCCAACAATCCTGTGCACATGCACGTGCCTACTCCCATGTTACAGAGAGGCAAAGGGGGGCTCAGAACAGCAAAGAGGCTTGCCTGAGGTGTCACATCCGGGAGTGGCACAGTCTGGTCCCGATCCACATGTGTCAGATTCTGAAGGCCACATTGTTTTCTCTCATGGTAAGATATATATGATATTATATATACATATCTTATGTATATTATATTATATATATTATATATTATTATATATATTATCTTATATATTATATATAATTATATATTATATATATTATTATATATTATCTTATATATTATATATAATTATATATATTATCTTGTATATATTATATTATATAATCTATTACGATCTTAACCATTTTTAAAGTACAATTTAGTGGCATGAAGTACATTTATATTGTTGTGCGACTATCAACCCCATCCATCTTCAGAATGTTTTCGTTTTCCCAAACTGAAACTTTGTACCCATGAAAGAAAAGAAAAATTCTCCACCCCTCCCTCCCCTGGCCCCTGGCAACCACCATTCTAATTTCTATCATTCTAATTTGACTCCTCTAGAAATCTCATACAGGTAAAACCATACAGTTTTTGTCCTTCTTGTGTCTGCCTTATTTCACTCAGCTCAATGTCTTCAAGGTTCATCTGCATTTGAAGCTCACACTTTTAATCTTTGCATGGCTTCCTGCTGACCCACATGGAAGCTCTAACATGGCTCAGGTTGGGGGGCTGTATGGATTGTCTCAGTGTTCACAGCCTAAATTTAGAGAAGCGTGGGACTTATTTTTGGTCCCCCAAAATACTGTAAGAATGAATTCTGAACCTACAGTGTGGTCACGACAGTTCCTGCATTGCCTGCCAAGAGGTTTACTAATTACAACAAAATGAAAGATAATTGCAAAATCTTCCTTTAAGCTCATAATTGCAACCTACTCACCAGCTACGCTACAAGCATCCCACTAACATGAAAGTCACATAGAATGATGTTTCAACCACATTTATTTCCTTTGCTCTTTCTGATCATCCAAAACATGACAGAGGGAGAGGTAACAGGAGTTAGTACTCTGCACACAAACAAAAAATAGTAAAAAGGAAGAGCTGGTGTATTTTGACTTTATGGATATGTGCTTACATTACTTTGTAAAACAACACAATGTTTTGACTCAACATTCAATATTTTTTATAATAAAATACTTAAAATCCATATTCCACACACATACTGACATGGGCATGGTGACTACATTCTGCATAATTGTTAATGTACTTAGTTTTTCTTCTAACACATTCCATCCACACAACTAGCTCCTGGAGAGCCAGCACCTAAGTTACATAAAGATATTTTCAGAGTGCCACCTATGAGGACCCATCCTTCCATGCTGTTCTGGTTCTAGGGCACATTTTCACCCTGGGGAATATCTTTTTGGTTGGCCCTATATACAAAGTCTTCCTTCTTTCTTTCCTTCCTTCCTTCCTTCCTTCCTTCCTTCCTTCCTTCCTTCCTTCCTTCCTTCCTTCCTTCCTTCCTTCCTCCCTCCCTCCCTTCCTTCCTTCCTCTCACCCTTTCTCTCTCTCTCTCTCTCCCTTCTTCCCTCCCTCCCTTCCTTCCTTCCTTCCTTTCCTTCTTTCCTTCTTTCTTTCTTTCTTCTTTTTTCTTTATTCGGTGAGAGGAGGGCAAGTAGAGAGGCAGTCTCCCTCATGCAGCCCGACTGGAATCCACCCTGCAAGCCCTCTAAGGGTCAATATTCTGCCCATCTGGGGTGTTACTCTGTTGCTCAGCAACTGAGCTCTTACTAGTGCCTGAGGCAGAGGACCTGGAGCTATCCTCAGCGTCTGGGGCCAACTTGCCATTGTTGTGGGAGAGGGAGAGAGAGAGAGAGAGAGAGAGGAGAGAGAGAGAGAGAGAGAGAGAGAGAGAGAGAAAGAGAGAAGCAGGGGGTGGGCAGAGAAGCGATGGGCACTTCTCCTGTGTGCCCTGACTGGGAATCGAACCTGGGACATCCACATGCCTGGCTGACACTCTACCACTGAGCCTACTGGCCAGGGCCAGTCAGTCCCTCTTCACTGCAGTCTGATTAGATACTTTAAAAATGCTTTTGGTTTAATGGAGTTTGACTTATATCACAGATATGAAAGTGAAGTAAAATAAAAAAATTAGGTTAAACACTGCTGAGTCAAACAGAAAAGGATAACCATAATCTTGTTTTAGAAAAATATGCCCTTTAGTAAAGAACACTTTGGGACAGTTACATTTTGGTATTTTTCTGGAATTTTGTTCTAGAACCAGAATTGGACCATATTTTTTTCTAAAATGTTCTCCTTGACCCTACCTTTTTATTTATTCTTATCATCAGAACCTCTCTCAAAACAAAGCCAGAGCTACCTGGTCAGCATAAACAGCAAATGACCTTACGATTCTGTAAAATTTCTTAGCAAATTCATGTCATATCTCATGTCTCTCCAAGTCAAACATGGAAGGTATTCATGAGTATTTGGGCAGTTTCTTCTTGTCACAAAACATAGTGATATTAATATTATTACTGAATAGATATCTTCAAAGTCATATGCTATTTGAATTTTATTTGACTTTGTCTTATGTTTTAACCTCTGATTATCCCCCTCATCCCCAGGCGTACAACTTTACACAAATTAGAACCTCTTCTGGGTATAGATCAATGTGGTTTTCCACAGAGTCTCATGTACATTGAGATTCTGAGGTTCTCTCTACTCATCAATAATTTGTTTATTTTTATGTTTTTGTCTTTCGAATTCTATATCAGAATTGAAAGTGATTATGCACCGACTTTATAACACTACAGGATTCTATATTTGTCTATGCACTTACCTTCCCCAAAAAGCTTTATCGTTTCATGTTACTATCTAGCATCCTTTCATTGCAACTTGAAGGACTCCGTTAGCATTTTTATAGAGCAGGTCTAGTAATAACACACTCCTGCATCTTTTGTTTGTCTGGGTATCTTGCTTTCCCTTTCATTTTTGAAAGGTTTTGTTTGAAATAGTATTCCTGATTGAAATATTTTCTTTCTGAACATTGAATATATTATTCCATTCTTTTCTGACCTGCAAGGTTTCTGTTAAGAAATCTGTGGGTAATCTTATGGAGCTCTATTATACATGATGAGTTGTTTCTGCATGTTCATTTCTTTCCTCAAATTTGGGAGGTTTTCAGCCATTATTTCCTTTTTTTTTTTTTTTTGTATTTTTCCGAAGTTAGAAGTAGACAGTCAGACTCCCACATGCATCCTACTGGGATCCATAGAGCATGCCTACCAGGGGGCGATTCTAGTGCCTGAGGCAGAGGCCATGGAGCCGTCCTCAGTGCCCGGGCCAACTTTGCTCCAGTGGAGCCTTGGCTGAGGGAGGCAAAAGAGAGATAGAGAGGAAGGAGAGGGGGGAGGGTGGAGAAGCAGATAGGTGCTTCTCCTGTGTGCCCTGGCTGGGAATCGAACCCGGGACTTCCACACGCCAGGCTGACATTCTACCACTAAGCCCACCAGCCAGGGCCAGCCATTATTTCTTCAATTAGGCTTTCTGCCCCTTTCTCTCTCTCTTGTTTTTCTGAGACTCCCATAATCTCTACTCTCCTTAGTGGTGTTCAATAAATCTCTTAGGCTGTCTTCACTTTTGTAACTCTTTTTTTTCCCCTCCTCTGACTGGATCATTTCAAATGACTTGTGTTCAAGTTCACTGATTCTTCTACTTGGTAGTCTTCTTTTGAACTCTTCTCACTCAACTGAACATTCTTCAGCTCCAGAATTTTTTCTTTTAAATAGTTTCTCTTTGTTGATATTTTCATTTTGTTCATACCTGATTTCATCTAGTTGTTTGTGTTACTTTTCTTTCTTAGTTACCATATTTTTCACTAATATGATGCACCTGACCATAAGACAGACCTAGGGTTATAAGGAGGAAAATAAGAAAAAAAAATATTCTGAACCAAATGATGTGTTAAAATATTTAATAAAATACTGTATTTCTTGCTCCATCAGACGCACGGGCATTTTCCCCTTCACTTTTTTGGGGAAAAAGTGCATCTTATGGAGTGAAAAATACAGTAATTAAGCATCTTTATGACAATTGTTTTGGTTCCTTTTCAGATAATTCATAGGTCTTCATTTCTTTAGGGTTTGTTTCTGGTGATTTCAGTTGGTCATTTGATTTCATGTTTTCCTGTTTCATTTGTATGCTTTATGATCTTTTGTTGAGAGTTAGGTAGTTGAAAAAAACCAGCCACTTCTCTCAGTCTTTACAAATTGTCTTCACATAGGGAAAAATATTTACCAATAAGCCCGGCTAGAGAGTTTACAGGCCTTTCAAACATTTTCCAGGGTTGCATCCCCTCTAGACAATTATGTATAATTTCCAAGCTGAAAAAATGTGCCAATTCCTACTCATGAGCTCTTCTTGGTATCTGTCTGTGGGGTACTATAATCTTCTTGGTGCTGTGGCAAGTCAAGGGGCTTACCTGTGTTCTAAAAGCCCCCAGGCATCTAAAGTGTTCTGCTTCCTTTCCTGTCAGTGCTGTTAGTCAGGTAAGGCACAAACCAGTCTTGGGTAGCACCCCTTATGAGGTGGAGGCAGTGAGTTCCCTGCCAGTCATGCTGCACTGAGCTGGGAGAGGCAGATAAGTGCAGTGGAGTTTCCTAATAGCTCCAATGCATTTCTTTTTGGCCTTGAACTCATTTGGGGTCCTGTGACCTCTCACATGGCTTTTGAATTTCTTGCAAAGGCAATTATGTGGTTCATATATCAGGTCCATATTATTGTTGTTAAGTCAGTATCTCCACTGAGGAAGGAATGCCTGATGCTTCCTATTCTACCATCTTGCTAATGTTACTCTAAGGCTCTTTCTACACATCAGTAATATGAGTACTACCATGTTTAAAGGTATTTTCTTAAGGTATCTGTTTAATTGACAGCTGATTAAAAATTTCCTTAAAGTTACTTCAAATTTGCTTCCACCTGTGCAAAGACATGTCTCCTTGTAAAATTCTTGTCATGTATCATTACCCAGTGTTTATACAGTACAACAAATGTGACAATTAATTATTTCACAAATCACTCAACTGAACATTCTTCTCAAAGGAAGGCACCACAGTGTTCTTTCCTCTGCTAATTAAATGGGTGGAACAATTAAAATAATGGTCAGGCACAATTCATTCTTTTTTTCCTGGTGTATTACAGCTTCTTGGTTCTTTATCTATTTTATAATAATCATGTCCCAATAATATTTAATAATTTTAATTATCTGCTTTTTTATTTCTTCCTCAACCCATTTATGCCCATAGAAGGTATAAAGTTTTTCAAACCAGAATGGTCAAGGATTTTACTAGGCTTATGGGTATGAAACTAAGAAAGGGAATTCTCTCTTCTCCAAAAAAAGCTAGGTCTTTCATGGTGGAGATATAGTGATAGTGAGAGAGATAGCAAAGAAAGTAGACAATCCAGCCAAAAATGAAGTAATAATACAATATTTATATCAGTAAAAATGCAGATATGGTGACTGGGAAGAAGTGCAACTCTAACACTTCTTAGAAAGAACACTGACAGCTAACTGCATCCTGGTAATAGGCATATCCTTCAATAGAATAGATTCCCAAATGAGTGCCTTCATTTCCTTAGACCTTTCCTAAGTGCCTGTTGCTCTCAGATTCTGACTTCACTGACTCAGCTCACCCTTGCCTTGTCTGAATGCTTTAATGGGCTTCACTCCTGGATGATCTGTAGATCTCCGGTAGGTCAGACCTTTCCTGGTTGTATAATTGTTTCAATTTGAAGTTGGCAGATCCAGGTTCTTGTCTATGATCTCCACTTTACACTTTCTATCTGATCTTTTCCCAGGATTCAATGAGCTCTCCAAGACATTCCATATACATTTTTTAAAAGGGGAAAATGATGAAATAGGCAATATTGCCAGTAATGGAAGCACTTAAAACTTTCTAAGAATTTAAAAAATTAAGCCATGAAAACTAATTTTTTCTCTCTACGTTGACATTGTTTATTTTTACTGCTGATGCCTGATGCTTAGAACACTTATGAGGTGAAACAAGACTACGAGAGTAATTGTATAGTTTTAGGTTGTGATATATACAGATGGCTGGCTTTGAGAAATAACGGATTAAAAGGAAGTGTTAATAACTTATGTTTAATGACATTCATGCTTCCCTGGGAAGATCTTAGAACCTAGGAGGACAGGAACAAGAAATAATCATTTATGCTTTGAAATAAGTTGCACTGTTACCCTAAAGATAGATTTGATTTTGTTTAATTAAACACCCATTTTTTGGTCACCAAATATAAGCAAAGTATAAAAAGAGATATTTTTAAGAGAAATAATGGAATTTCTGACTCACTTTATATATAACTTCTGTCCCAGCTCTGTCACCAGGCAGGGTGCTTCACTGGTGTGAACCTCAGCTTTCTCAGTTTAAACATGAAAATAATAACCTACCATTTTCAGGATTGACATGAGGATGAACAGGATCATGTCTAGTCTTATTGTGAAGCTTGGATGTAGTTGGCACTCAATAAATATTGATTTTCCTTCCATTCTGAATTTTGATAATTTTTTATGGGATTAACCATGAAGTTGAAATATTTTTATAAATCCATGTAATATTAAAAAATAACTGTTACTAAAAAAAATTCACTAGCACCCTACAAAATTATGGTCAGGTAGATAAAAGTGATGGACAATGAACAATATATCCCCAGAGGTGGATTTAACGACAGGCACACCCGGCGCACGCCCTGGACCCCGACTTCTGAAAGACCCCGCAAAACCCCAACTTGACACTTTTTTCTAATGACAACAAGTGTGGTTGCATATGTGCAATTTTAACATTAATAGTACATAATATTTTTTATTTATTTAAAAACATGGTTAACATGTATTTTTATTTTCCCTGTCTCTCTCTCTCTCTGTTTTTCAAGGGGCCCAATATTTTCTTCTGCACCCAGGGCCTCAACCGACCTTAATCCGCCTCTGGCTATTCCCATAGATACATGGGAAGAAAAATAGAATTCAGAAAAAATGGAGAAAGGGCAATCCAAAATAAATTGAATCAGAAGAAGCATCTAAAGCAGGAGGGTGTTGTATTATACAGCTCTTGGTAGGATGAAATGGAAAACTTGGGCTCCATGGAAAAAAAATATATTTTAAGGAGTTACTACTTGCATTTACTTGTGACCAACTGTTACTGAATAAATATATCCCTGTAGGGATAAATGATACAACATAAATGCCTGTAGTAACTTTGGCTCCCAGGAAGAATGAAATTGTAGAAACTTGTGGTTTAGTGTTACTGTTACAGCTGTTGTTGACAGCTGTTATTAGCAGCTGCAACTACATCCCTTAGAAAAGACCTGACAGGTGGCACTGACTGATGATAGACATCCAGGGGGATTGTCGCAGTCAATTCAGATCCAATGACTTGTTGGTGCCATATTGAATTAATAATAACTGGCTGTTATCATAATATGTGAGAGGACATCAACATGCTTTTAAATATCTCGTCAAGTAAGACAGGGTATGCAATGATGCCCCACTGCACAGGGAGAAAGAGAAGAAAGAGATAACATCCTTCTCTGGATTCGAACTGCACTTACACTTTCACTGGTCAGGGCACATAGGAGAAGCAACCATCTGCTTCTCCACCCCTCCTCCTCTTGCTTCTCTCTCTCTCTCTTCTCCTCCTCTTCTGCAGCCATGGCTCAGTTGGAGCAAGTTGGCCCCAAGTGCTGAGGATGGCTTCATGGCCTTGCCTCAGGCGCTAAAATAGCTCAGTTGCTGAGCAATAGAGCAATGCCCCAGATGGGCTTGCCAGGTGGATCCTGGTCAGGGCACATGCGGGAATCTGTCTCTCTGCCTCCCTGCTTCTCAGTTAAGAAAAAATTAAAACAAAACAAAACAAGAAAAACCTCGGAACTTGAGTAATGACGTTTGGTAGCTTCTCTTATATAAAAAATAAAGCCAAACCAAAAAAACAACAAAGAACACTTAGAGTTGAACCCATGTGAACTCATCTTTACACTCTAGTGTTGAAAATAACCCAGCACGGCTGGGATGTGAAGTTTGCTTCAGATAGTACATCCCCCGGCTTAGCCAAAAGCTGGTGTATTGTGAATGGCCTTCCGGAAGTCTGCACAGATGTCAAAAATGGGAGTGAAAACCTCTGAACCCTGCTCCCTCACACAGATATTCGTTTTTTAACTGATCAGAGACCTTCTTCCAAGGGTGTGGAGTGTGGCTGCTGGTTCGATGACAAGCACGGACCTACTTTGAAGCCCTGGGACTAGCTCACTCAGAGGCTGTCTAGGCATCACCCAGCCACAGCACCTCCATTTCCCCATTTTGTAGTCTCTTAAACCTGTATTGACCTTCAGCTATCACAAGGATAGCCTATTTTTAAAATTTTCTTTTGAAGATTTTACTTATTGATTATAGAGAGAGGAAAGAGAGAGAGAGAAAGAGAGAAAGGAGGGAAGAGTGGGAAGCATCAACTTGTGTCAACTTGTAGTAGTTGCTTCTTGTTATGTGCCTTGACTGGGCAAGTCTTGGGTTTTGAACCAGTGACCTCAGTGTTCTAGGTCAATGTTTTATCCACTGCGTTACTGCAGGATAACCTCTTAATGGCCCCACCTCATCCCTCCAATCAGTCTGTGTTCACTCTGGTCACCACCTTCCCCTTCTCTTCCTCGACACTCCTCAGCCCCAGCTCTGCATCCAGCATCTAGCCCCTCCGACTGCTTCTCTCAGTTTCCCAGAGGCTCCTGGCACTGACCTGGTACATGTTGTACTTTGGTACACTTCTTGCTTTCTCATCTGGTTCTCTTACTGGGCCCCTGACTTTGCAATAGCTCCCTGAGGAGAGCTCTTCGGAACCACATCCCTGCATCTTGCCTCATGCTCACACAGGAGAGGAGTTGAGTAGGTGCCTGATGTTGGCGGGGGGTGATGGTGGTGGTGGTGCTGATGAGTGTCAGGTCTGCATCTGTAGTCAGGAGATTTGACATGTCTGAGCTGTAATGACAAATGGCAATGGTCTGCCATGAACAGACCAGCTGAGAGGAGAGTTTCTGAAGAGAAGAGTGTATACAGGTGGTTCTGGGGAGGATGGAGAGAGCAGAAGACTGTGTATGCCCTACCTTTGCTCTTTAGTGCAGATTGGAGTGCAGTAGCAGCAGCATCATTTAGAAGACGGTTAGATGGCTAGAAGTAGACTCTCAGGCCCCATCCCAGACTTTCTAAATCAGAATCTGCATTTTAATTACATCATCATGTGTAAATTTCCATGTACACATGTATAAATTACATCACGTGTAAATTTCCATGTACACATTGAAATTTGAGAAACTCTGGTCTAGAAGTAAATAGACATCTGGGACATTACTAAGAGATCTGAGTCCTTCTAAAGAGGAGCACTTCACTTCATGTTTGGGAATCAGATATTGTTCCTGAAGGGGAAGAACCAACACGCTCTAAGAAAAAATGTCAAATCCCAGTTCTTTATGTGGGTGAACGATATTAAATATCTTCAGTAAACAAAATGAAACAAAGCAAAACAAAGCCAACAAGCAAACAACAAACCCTCAACCATCTGCAAGGAGTAAAGGCAGGGGTCGGGAACGTTTTGGCTGAGAGAGCCATGAACGCCATATATTTTAAAATGTAATTCCGTGAGCGCCATACAATATGTTTAAAACTAAATACAAGTAAATGTATGCATTTTATGTAAGGCCAACACTTTTAAAGTACAATAAGGCTCTGAATTCTTTTTAATAACGTTGCTGTGCTGTTGCTAACCAATGATGAATAAAGTACTTCTTACCATTAATGCGACTTCTGGTGCTGCATGGTTTTGCTGATGGCTTTGTAGTCTGGTTGATACGTGGTGAGGTTAAGCTTCATGCAGGCATTGAGACTTCCATCCATTAAACGTGATCGTAAGTTGGTCTTAACGTTCTTTAGATGTGAGAAAGACTGCTTCCATGCATACGTAGAGCCAAACATTGTCAGTACAGCAATACTCACACTGTAGTGTGTGGTATGTGACGGGAAGCGTGTTCCAAGTTGTGACAATCAGCTGGTCCGTGGGTTAAAGTTTTTTCATTTCTCCCTACTTCTGTTTGCTTGCCAACTCTGCTTGCTGTTGTGTAAGTCTTTCCAAATCTTCATTCAGTGACGTGAACCTATTCAGCCATATTTCTGAGGCCTTCAGGTCAGCAGCTTGTAGCTTAAAATCTCTGACGGAGACACCGGGGATGGAACTCCGGTTGGCACTGTCCACTGCACACTCATGTAGATGGGTGATGAACTTAAAAAGATGAGTGCGCTCAGGAAATTCTCCAAAGTGCACTTTGAATGACTGCAGGAGATAATATGTGAAGCCTGCTAGCTGCTGGAGATCAAGATGTTGAGCAGGGTCACTTGCTGTGCATGCATCTTTAAACTTTCCCAGTTTTTCAAAGTGTAGTAAACGACCTGTTTCAATGTTGGCAATGAAGAGTTCCAGCTTGTTTTCAAATGCAAACACAAAACTGTATTTCCAATGCCTTGCATTTTCACATTGAGCTGGTTCAGATGTTCAGTCATGTCCACGAGATAGTAGAACTTCAGGAGCCACTCAGTGTTAGCTAACTCAGGATGCTCGACGTTTTTCATTTCAAGAAAAGTCCGGGTTTCACTCAGACAAGCCACGAAATGGCTGAGCACTTTCCCTCTTGACAACCAACACACATTGCTGTGCAGAAGCAGACCAGGATAATTATTCTCAACTTCATCCAGCAGTGTTTTAAACTGGTGATCATTTAAAGCTTGGGCAACAATAAAGTTGACCACCCGAATGACCAGCGACATCACCTCACCAAGCTGCTCACCACACATCTAAGCACAGAGCACCTCCTGATGTAGGATGCAATGAAAACTTAGGATGGGTCTCTTTTCATGTTCATGAAGCAGTGCTATGAATCCTTTGTTTTTCCCCACTATGCACGGAGCACCATCAGTACACACCGAAATAAGTTTATCCATTGGTAGATTTTTTTCTTTAGTGAACTCAGTGAAAGACTGGAATAAATCCTCCCCTCTCCTCTCTTTTATAGGCAAAACAGCAAGATTCTCCTCACGTAGTGTGTCATAGACAGCATACCTTGCAATCTCACTGAACTGGGATAAATGGCTTACGTCTGTTGACTCATCCAAAGCGAGAGAAAAGAATGATGCTGCATTTATGTCCTTCACTTGTGTTGCCTCAGTTTGATTTGCCATCATGATGGTACAATTGTGAACAGTTCTTGCCAACAGAGGCATGTCCTTTGCTGCTTAAAAGTACGATACTCATTTTTTTTCTTCTAGCTATCTTCTTCATCAAAAGGGTTTCTGCAATTAGCTAGCTGACTACTTGATTAAAAGGAGGGAAGTTTATTTCCTGACGTCACAACGACCCGTGTACGTTAAGCATTATCCAATAAAAATTTGGTGTTGTCCCAGAGGACAGCTGTGATTGGCCCCAGCCACCCGCAACCATGAACTTGAGTGGTAGGAAATAAATGGATTGTAATACATGAGAATGTTTTATATTTTTAACATTATTATTATTTTTATTAAAGAT
Organism: Rhynchonycteris naso; assembly: GCA_037038555.1. Taxonomy (NCBI): domain Eukaryota; kingdom Metazoa; phylum Chordata; class Mammalia; order Chiroptera; family Emballonuridae; genus Rhynchonycteris; species Rhynchonycteris naso. Next base: position 130,608,950 of record CM073001.1, read on the forward strand.
TTGTCTGCGAGCCAGATGCAGCCATTAAAAGAGCCACATCTGCCTCGCGAGCCATAGGTTCCCGACCCCTGAGTTAAGGGATCTAGAGCTAATGGACCTATTTTGAGTCTATCGTTTGGAGAATGTCAATCTCTGGAAATCCACTCAGGTGTTCCGCAGACTGGAGGAGAACGCAGGGAGGCGTAAGTGGGCAGATGTCAATCAAGAGGGATCCTTAAGGACAAGAAGTATGGTGGATTTGGGGGGAATTGTTAGAAATTATGCTATTTTCCTCCTTTTATTCCCTCTAGATGGTGAAGATGAAGAGTTTGGAAAACGGATTCTCAGTTGGCCACTAAAGAAAGAAAAAATAAAATTTTAAAGGCATCTTTCAAATCAAACCCACACCAGAAAGAGACTGGCACTCCAGAAGTTTTGCTTTTCAGGTACAAGAGCTATTCAGAGCCAGTGATACTTTCATTCCTCAGGAAACTAGGGAGGTAGGTCACTTGAGACATGTCTGGACCTTGCCAGCATGGACCCTGCACATGTAACAGGCTCTGGGAGCCATACAGCCTCTCCTTCTTTCTTTGCCGTGCAGACTCCAAAGGAGGTCAGGGCTGCAGGTCCCTCCGACACCACAGACACTGTCCTCTGGCTCTGCCACCCTAGGACAGATGCTCTACAAACTCAAGACACAAGACCCCATAATGTGGTTTTCCCCATCCATGTGTAGGGTGTCCCAGGGACACCTGACAGACAGCCATCATGGACACTGCAGACACCTGCCCCCCACATGAACCTCTGCCTGGTTGTCAAGTTTGAGCGTCAGACAGCTAAGGTTCTGGCTTGTCAGTTCTTATTCTTTCTATCTCTTTCTCTAGAGAATGCTGATCTCTCACCATCTATAAGGTTTCCATTACAGAGAACATCAGAATGTACTGATGTTAGAAAGCTTTGAACTTGAGATGCTTAAGTGCAATCATTATCTCTTCAACCTCCAACTCCCCCCCCACCCACCAAAGATTGACAGCACTCAGACTCTTAAGACTCCCAATTCATCGTTTCTTTTATCCTAAAGGGAAAAGAATCACCACTTAATCTTATTTCTAACACGTTGGAAGTTATCCTGAATATAAAACGATCTGCCTAAAGAGTAAAGGTGACAGGGGAGGCTTTGCAGAACTATATCCTGGATGTGCTGGAGACCCTCAGGCTACGCAGATTTTGGTGGCATTCTCAGTTGCTGAATTAGAAATTATGAGATGAGTCAGCCAAGGGTAAAAAAGTGATCTAGTGCTTCTAATATGCAAAGGAGGGCCTTTGGGGTGGGGTGGTGTCTTGTGAGCCTTTTGGTGGGTCCTAAGTATTTCTTTTTCCTTCAGAATAAAGTGTCCTAAAATCGTAAGTTTTCCCCACTCCTCATCTTTACCTTTTCCATCAACTTCCTAGATTAAACCTTCCTTCTTGCCATAATTTACTTGCACTCATAATATATAATTTGCATGACAAGCCATAATCTGAACTGGTCTTATTAAAAGACTATCAACTGTCACTGGCCAATAAACAAAAGTTCCTTCTGTATTCTAAATATGACACAAATATTAAAAGGCTGTAGAGCTCCTTATCATTGATCTACAACCTAATGTACCAAGGAAAGGGTGCATCTGTGAGAAGTACCCCACAAAGTCTGCCCCAGGGTGGATGGATTTCAGCTAAGTGGGTGCTCCAGCAATGTCAGCTGCATAAGAAGTCACTCCAACACCTCATGGCACAAAACATCCATTCTCATGTCCACAGATCCTGTGGGCCCATAGGGAACAGCTCATCTCTGCTCTAGTCAACATTGGTTGGGGGTCTTGAGATTTGGAGATTGGAATCTTAGGAAGATTGACATTTTTATGTCTAGTTTCTTGGCTGGAAACATCCAAACAGTTGGGTCAAGAAATAAGCCAGTCAGAGAAAGACAAGTATCATATAATTTCACTTATATGTGTACTCTAATGAACAAAATGAACTAACAAGCAAATAGAGACAGACTCATTTCACTCAGCATAATGCTCTCCGGGGCCATCCATGCTGCTGCAAAGGGTAAGATTTCCTTCATTTTGATGGCTGAGTAGCATTCCACTGTGTACATGTACCACAGCTTTTTTATCCATTCATCCACTGATGGACACTCGGGCTGCTTCCAAATCTTGGCTATTGTAAACAATGTTGCAATGAACGTAAGTGAAATGAGCTAGCTGGAGAAAGACAAGTGCCATATGACTCCACTCATATGTGGATTCTAATGAACAAATTGAACTAACAAGCACATAGAGACAGACTCTTAGACAGAGTCTAAGAGCAGGCTGACAGCTGTAGAGTGGGGCCGGGCTGGGTGAGGAGGGTAGAGAAATTGAGCAAAAATAAAAAGAGAGAAAGAACTTGTGGACTTGGACTACAGTGTGGTGACTGCTGGTGGTGGGGCAAGGGGGACGGTGGAGGAGAGTAAGGGGGGACAGATGGTGATGGAAGGAGACTTGACTTGGCATGGTGAACACACAATACAGTGTACAGGTGACGTAGTGTAGGTAGGATTGTGCATCTGAAACCTGTCTAATTTGGTAACCAGTGTCACCACAATAAATTCAATAAAAAGGGAAACAAGTCAGGAAGGAAAAATAGCCTCCAATGAGATCATTTAAAATAGGATAAGGGGAGTTTTAAAGCTCCCCGGGATCTGGCTTGGAAGCTGGAGATCAAAAGGAAGAGTCCCGCCGCTCCTCCGAACCTCCATCTTTCTTACCTGGCAGTTACGTAACATGCGGCCTTATCTGACCAGGGACCGAAAACTCTGGCTTCTACACCGCTGCTCTTTTTATGAAATATCTCCTTTTGCAGTTGTTGCTGTGACCCAGGCTGCAGTGTATGGGGCTGGGTTGGGTGCAGTGAATACGTGGGCAGTGTATGGCTTAGGTAGAGACTGTGGGTGGCCGACTCCCCGGGGACAGCCCTGGCTCTCAACCTCAGAGCAGAGCCTAAATGGCCCTCCCATAGTCAGTCTTGATCTGAACAGCATGGGTTTCTCCACTGCTTACTCTCCCAGATCTGCCCTGAAACATATGTCATAGCTGGTGTCCCTTGTGCCTGTGTGAGAAGACCTCAATGCCAAGACCAGTTCTGCTGGCCATCTCAAAGCCCCCGGTACTGTGGCCGCCATGGCAACATCTAGGCCCTTCTTCCTACCGCTCTTCACTACCAGCCAGCAGGTGATGGACGTGGCCCTGAATCCCAACTTCACCTCCCCCTGCCCTGCACAGGTATTGATCCCCAAAAACATCTTACACCAAGAACTTGGTCTCAGTGTTCACTTGCAGAAAACCCAACTGGTGACAGCACATAATTAATTCATTTAAAATTTCTAGACTCAGATTTGTTCTCCCTGATAGATTTTAAAAAATAGGATATAAACAAAACACAAATCAAACTAAGCCAAACAACAACATTAAAACCAACTGGAAAAGGAGTTTAAACAACCTGGGAAAGATACTCTATCCCACAAAGGTCTGTTCAAGGATGAAGCTAAAGACCACATAATCTGTGAAATTAAAGCTTAAAAGATTTTGGCTAAAAAAAGGGGGATTATGGCTTGGATTATGAGTAAATACATGAGGTTTATTAATCAAAACGCACACACATCACCAGCAAATTTCAATTTGGGTTGTAAGATGCTAACCCAGTGGATCTTTTGATCTCCCCTGAACACTCCTACTAATTCACCTTATTACTCATTGTCAGTCTTAGTGTTTGTAACAGAGTGACCCAGGTCCTGGATCTACCTGGGTCAATAGCAGCAAGATCACAGGCAGCTGCAAAGTTGGTGGCATTTTAGTCAGAATGCACATGACCTCCACAGAGGCCCTAGAGCAGGGGTGCTCACACTTTTTCAGCTTGCGAGCTACTTATAAGATGGCCAAGTCAAAATGATCTACCTACAATAAAAATGCAAAACATAAATTTATTTCTTCTATATTATCATTATTTAAGTTACTATTATTACTATTTAATATTGTGTATTCTCCTTTCACCTTTCTCCTTCTCAGCTCTCTTTTCAGAGGAAAGTCAATGTCATAGTTTTTATGAACAGTCCAAAAAAGCCGCTCCACATTTCCCTTCTTTGGAATAGCAATGGCTCATAGACAGATGAGGCAAACGCACTTAGAATATGACACAGAGAAAAAAATCCCCTCCCATTCTGTATGAAAGTGGTAGGTTTTAGGCTTCTTACTCGGACCAGCTACGGCACTCATTTTATACTCTTTGTTGTATTTAGTTTAAATAAATTGAAGGTTAACTACGCAGCAATGTAACTGAACAAGTTAACGCGGTTTAACGCGCATGCGTAGGGTGTCAAAAGTTCAGACGTCAGATTGGCTACCCTGTATGCCAATCAAATCAAAAGACAAATGTCTTTTTAATGTCATGTGATCTACCCACACTTCCTTCGCGATCAACGTATTGAGCACCCCTGCCCTAGAGTCACAGACTGCACTTCCCTGATTCTACAGCTTGCTCTGGGTCTTTGGTTACTAAAGAGCCTGCTGTGTATTGTGTACTGGATGGGACACAAGTCTGAGCCATAGCATGTGCTGTCCCCACGCCTGCAGGATGACTTGGTGACCTAGAAGGACATGGGCAAAATGGGTAAGAAAAGTAGAATGGGATCAAAACCCAGGTTCTCTGGTCAAGACCAATGTCAGGATGATGGAGAGTCTATGAGCCTATGGCAGAAAGGACAGCTGCCAGGACAGGAAGGGCCTGGTCTGGTCTGCAGGATGAGCATTCTGGAAGAAACATGAGGCGTTGGGCAAGGGCAAGGGCAAGGGTGTGACAGGTCATTTGTGTTGAATATTTTTTATGTACCTGGTGTCATTCCAAGTACATGGATTAATTAATGTAACTATTGCAGCAACCCCACAAGGTAACAACTGTTATCCTTAACCCACTTTGCAGATAAGGAAACTGAGACACAGAAAACGTAAGTCATTTGCTCGTTGTCATACAGGTAGCAAGTGGCAGAAGCAAGACTCAGTCCCAACAGTCTGACTCCACATTCCAAGCTCTTAATCATAATCTCAATTGTAATCTTTTCAAGATGCCACTCCTGCCAACCCTATATTTCTACAGAAATGGCAAAGAATATAAAACCTAATATTCTATCTGATTGCAGGCCCTGATGAAGGTTACCAGACTCGGGAATACTGTAGACAGACTGGGTTGTAGAAGCATCTTAGCATCTCAAGTGGCAGTATACATTCTAAGTTTAAGTCTAAGTTCTAAGAGATTTTTGCTGTCAGGGAGACATCAGTCAAAATCAGAGGTCTGAGGAGTCCCAGGTCTCCCAGGAAAACTCAGAGTCCTGCGAGCAACCTGTGAGAAGCATCGCTCTGGCCCAAGTGCTGGGATGGATTTCAGAACACAATAGCCAGGGCCGTCCATCAATCACTCTGGCTGCATTCAGAAATCTGAGAGGCATGTTCTCAATCTGCCACCTACCCAAAGATGATCAACATGCATGGTGGGTGGCACTGGGCCACCTGTTCCAGCTCTATTTTAATCAGCACTCATATCTTCAATTTGGAGAAAGACCAATCTTCGCTGAAAACTCACCAGATACAAACTGCTCCGACCCTCATCATACTATTGAAACTGCTCGTCAGATCCATGGACATGCACACACAGGAGACAGGGAGAGAGAGCACTGTATGAGAGAATCGTTTCAAAGGATGTCAGCAGTCTGGGCAAAGACAAATAAAAGTGGTGTGAGAGGGACCCTGGCCAGTTGGCTCAGCAATAGAGTGTCAGCCTGGTGTGTGGAAGTCCCAGGTTTGATTTCCAGCCAGGGCACACAGGAGAAGTGCCCTCCTGCTTCTCTATGCTTCCCCTTTCCTTTCTCTCTATCTCTCTCTTCCCGTCCTGTAGTCAAGGCTCCACTGGAGCAAAGTTGGACCGGGCACTGAGGATGGCTCCATGGCCTCCGCCTCAGGCACCAGAATGGCTCCAGTTGCAGTGGAACAATGCCCCAGAGGGGCTGAGCATCGCCCCCTGGTGGGCATGTTGGGTGGATCCCGGTCAGGTGCATGCAGGAGTCTTGTCTGTCTGCTTCCCCTACCTTCTCACTTCGGAATAATACAAAAAATAAAAAAATGTTGTGAGAGGGATGAATGCGAAGAACCTCACACCTAAATATAGAACAGGGCGGTACATAAGAAAATACCTGAAGATTGCAGGTGCTCACATGTTTCAATGAGCCAAGAGTGCGAGCCTACTGCTGCACAGTCCACAGTCCAGCACAGGCTACAGCTGCCTGAAAGGGCATTTCATGTGATGGACAAGAGGTCAATATCTCCTCGTGCTCAACATTGGTCATTAGGTACATAGTGAACGACACCCCAAGGTCTGGACTCCACAATGGGATGGAGACATTGACCATGCTGGAACATCCCTAGGAGGGATAGGTACCTTGAGGTCAAGTTCCAGAAGAACAATTGGGAGAACAGTTTCCAGCATAGGTGGAGGTGAATTCTGAGGGTCGGTCTGAGGTCTGGCTTCATCACTGATTAAGCAGGAAACAGATGTGTTTAAACTGTTTTGGCAGAGAAGACAGAAATGGGACCAGTTGTCACACATTCCAGGGAGGAAAATTTGAGCACCTTACCGTAAAGGGGAAGTCTTCCAAAAATTTATAGAAGGAGTACCTTGCAAAATGCTAAACTCTGTACTAGTGAGTGGCAAACCATTGCCAATGGATGGACACTTGACCATGATGTTTTCTTTTTTTGTGACAGACAGAGAGGGGGGGGGGACAGACAGAAAAGAAGGGAGAGAGATGAGAAGCATCAACTCTTTGTTGTGGCACCTTAGTTGTTCATTGATTGCTTTCTTATATGTGCCCTGAGGGGAGTGCTACAGCAGAATGAATGATCCCTTGCTCAAGCCAGTGACCCAGGGTTCAAACTGGTGAACTATGCTCAAACCAGATGAGCCTGCACTCAAGCTGGTGACCTTGGGGTTTTGAACGTGGGTCTTCTGTGTCCCGGTTCAAAGCTCTATCCACTGCCCTACAATCTGGTCTCATCATGATGTTTTTGATTCTATAAGTGAGTTGCCCCATTTATACAAGAATTGTTTAGGTACTAGGAACACAGCTGATGAATGTGCATGCCTTCATGACACTCTGCCCCATTGCTAGAAGGTGCTGAATACACACATATATATTAAATTACATGACACATATATGATAATAGGTACAATGGAAGAAAATAAGGCAGATAAAGGGGACTGAGAATTCTAGGTGGGGACGTGTGTGAACGTTTCAGTAGGATGACAAAGGAAGATCTAACGAGTGGTGACATATGAGTAATGCATGGGGAGGAGCAGAAGAGCAAGCGCGTGGATGTGTGGGGCAGGAGTGTTCCTGAGAGCAGTAAGAGCAGGTGCAGGGGCGGAGTGTTTGGTGTGGCTGTGAAACAGCAGGAGGGTGTGAGGCCTGAGGGCATGGGGTGAGGGGCGAGGGCACGGAGTGAGGGGAGAGTTGAAGAAGAACTCTGAGTGTGATGGGGCCACAATGGAGGGCGTAAGTGCAGTGGTGCTATGCTCCACCTTAGATCTTCGTACATCATGCTGGTTGTTCTGTGGGGCATGGGGGAGGATGAGGAAAGACATAGCAGACCCCCCAGGGCCCACTGCTTCATCCTGTGGCAGGACAAATGTGCCTGGCCAGCTGGCAGCCATGGCGCTGGTGAGAAGGGATCAGGTTCTGAATGTATTCTGAAGGTAGATCCAACAGGATTTCCTGATAATTCAGACATAAGATATGGGGTATGGAGTCAACAAGGGTGACTCCAAGGTTTGTGTTGGCCAGTGGAAAGGTAGAGAACCATTTACTTATAAGATGACAGGAGGAACAGATTTATGGGAAGGCTCAGGAGTCCTGTTCTGGATATATCTGAGATGCCCCACAGGTGAGTGGAGAAGGGCTCTGGAAGCATCAGCATGTGGATGGTATTTAAAGTCATAAGCCTGGACATGAGTGTGGATAGAAATGGGAAATAGGGAACAGAGTACTCCAGTGTTTAGTCCACTGGGGAGATGAAGACAAACCAACAGGGAGGCTGAGAGGGGGCAGTGGGGAGGTAGGGGAAGAGCCAGGCCTGTGTAGAGTCCAGAGGCCAAGAAAAAGTGGTTTCCAGGACTGAGCGACTGTGCCAAGGGCTGCTGTCTTCAAGGAGGCGGGCTGAGACTCAGCCTTAGGTTTAGCTATTGCAGAGGTCACCGCGACTCCAGTGAGAGCAGGTACAGGGAAGCAGAGGGCCACAGCCTGATTCGAGTGGGATCAAGAGCCCATCAACAGATACTGTACTGGGAGCAAATCTGGATGGAAAGATCCCTAATATCTTTCTTTTAACCTTAAGATTCTACAATTTTATTTTAATTTTGGGAGAAGGTCTGGTTTATGGAAGGGCAGGTATAGAGGAATAAATTATCCCAATTCCCGAAGGTCAGAAAAGCCTGTGGAGAAGCCATAGTCTTGACCAAACACTCAGCAGCAATAAGATATCCTTCCCATGTCAGCCCATTCCTGGGATCAAGTCCCAGCTGTACAGAATAGTCACCTGCTTGATAGCACAACCCTGGGAGCCTTCTCTCTCTCCCACTCTCCCACTAGGCTTTCTTGGGATCCAGTACCAAATAAACTACTTCCTCTCAAATCTTTGTCTGAGGTCTACCTTTGGGAAATAAAAAACTGGATATGGGAGGAAAGGCTCCAAGGTCTGGTGTTCCTAGATTCAGTGTCATTTCCTCTTAGTGACTGTCCCTACCAGGAGACAGGGTCGGTAGCTAGCTTCCTAGGGTGCTTAGAGTTGTAAGGGGTGGGGTTTGAGTGGGTGGGGGCCCCATCTAGCTTTATCTTTCTGTCTTTAGCCTAGTGGTTCTTAACCTGGGTTCTAGCGAACCCTAGGGGTTCGATGAGTTGGTCTCAGGGGTTCGGAGAAGCCTCTGCTGTGGAGGCCAGAATAAAGTAATACCGTAATTTGTTGTGAGTTCATGCACTTTGTTGGTTTTGTTCTTTGAGCAAGGTGATGTTCATGCACGGCTCATTTTGTGCACCAGTAAAAAAACATATACCTATGTCTTGAATTTGGGAAAAAAGATCATATTTTATTTATCACTAAAGAAGGGTTCGGTGAATGCGCATATGAAACTGGTGGGTTCTGTACCTCAAAAAGGTTAAGAACCAGTGCTTTAGCCAAAGTCTTATCATCTGTAAAATAAGTGGGTGAGCGAGATTATCTCTAAGGTCTAAGCACTAATGTTCTACATCTTGAAGAAGAGAATAAGTTATCCAGAAGATCCCAATGTAGCCCTGTGTAAATGAAATAATATGTGGGGAGTAAACCAGAACAACGATCAAAAAGAGAAAAAAAATGGAGGAAGAGAGGAGGAAGACAATAGGAAGGAGGAGGAGTAGAAAAAGAGGAGGAGAGAAGAAAAAGGAAAGAAAGAATAAGATAAATGCACTAATTTTGGGAAAAGCTTTATTTACTTGGAATTGGAACAATGGACTGTAGCTAGTTCATGAGAAAAACAAATGAGCAGCTTCCTGCCCGAGGTCGCTGGCACGCAGTCCCACACTGGTGCACTGAGTATAAGTTGAGGATCAGTGGTTATGACCCAGATGGACAAAAGCTTGTTCAACTTGATGGCAAACACTGCAAAGTCCCAGTTACTGCTACTGCTCCCACCAGCTCCCAGAAATACAGGGACCCCAAACCAAGTGCTTTCTGATCTCAAAGTCCTTTTTTTTTGGAGAAAGAAACTTCTTTTATTTAAGTATAATAAACATGGGGAGAACTGGCAGAGAAAAAAGATGCCTTCATGTAAACTTGAAATGAGGGTAAGTTTCATAGGTATAAAAGGTTGCACTGAGATTTTACCCTGAAATATATGTACATAATGTTTCCTTGCTAGGATGGATAAAGTGTTGACTGTTCCTTGGTGTAAGTTCCCCATAAAATGGCAGGGTATGTGAGGTAACGCTCCCCTGCTTTATGCTTCATTCTCCCATGGTCATTAAGAGAGTTTTGGGGGAAATATTCAAGGGCTTCATCAGATTTTCCAAGTCTCTTCCCTAATCCTTTAACAGTCGAATTATTCCCTTTGGAAGGATGCAGGATTCGTGTTATCATCTTTGTCTTATTTTCTTTCCCGGCCATGAGATCCAGGTTTATTATTCCCTTTGTGTGTGGGATGGGAGCGATTCTCCAGGACGCTTTGCATTTTTATGGGATGTTACAACATCCAACAAATAGCCCTAAACTGGACAAAGAGACTGATGTGATGGATGGGTAGGGAAAGGTGTGTAAAGGGGGCCCAGATTTTCAAGTGCTCACTTCATTAGTGAATGTTGCGTGTTTCGACAATGCTGCTTCCCTATGCAGCCTGTTCACAGCAGAGACTCAGTTAATGAATATTGTACACAGATCAACGAGGACCCATGACTCCGTTACACATTATACATTATACTTTCTTTTTTGTCCGTTAAAAAATATATATATTGTTTTTCTTTTTTAAAGCCTTCTTGTGACATGGTGATTCTACAGAGATGACAAAAGCACGCCTGGAAATGAAGCAAGTGTTGTTAATCGGCAAAGCTATCGACTTAGTGATGCTCCTGCACAGAACTGTGTGCTGACATGAGAAGACACCAGCAAATGGCCCCTACCCCGAATGACCAACTTCAACTCACACTGTAGAATAATGCACGGGGCCTTGAAAACTATACAATTCCTTTGGCAGTAATCATTTACCAACCTGTAACTTCACATTGCTTGTTGCCTTCATGCATATTTTACTCTTATACTGCCAATTAATATTTGTATGTTTACATATTTTCTTTACACTGTTGCCCCCCTCCCCAACGCTAATATCATCATCATCAAAGGAAGCGAAGCTCAGAAAAATCAGTTTGGACAGACAGGTTAGGAGTCCACTAGAGATGACTAGCTACACACATGAATAACAAGATAAAACTGCTATGGTGCTTGAAGAAAAGATTATGTCCATCTGGTGAAAACTGGGAAAGTTTCTTATAGGAGGTGACATTCACACAGCCTCAATGAATACACAAAATGTACTTTCAAAATTGGGAGACAGTGTGGAGTGAACAGGGTGACCGAGGACACGCAGGTAGCACGAACAACACATCTGCAAGCTCTGCACAGAGGTAAGAAAACGAGGGCCAGACACACTGAGCAGCTCAGCTCTGCTGTAAATGTGCAGAGGTCAGCGACTTTCAGCCTTTGTCCTCTCGTGGCACATGCAAACCAATTACCAAAATCCTGCAGCACACCAAAAGATATATATCTGACACAAGAAGATAGGTATAATTTGGATTTTTAAACACTGGGCAGCTATTGCTGTTTTGGCTGTTGTTACATGTGACAATCCAAGGGAAGAAAGGTCAGTGCCCTTCACTAAAGAGTCAAGTGTTGCATGATTTGAAAATTCTTGCAGCACACTGGCTGAAAATCACTGTCCTGGGTGAAAGACCACTAGATATGGGAAGGAGTTACTGGGATGTGACCGTGGAAGGTGTGCATTGCAGGCCAGAAATGAGGTCAGAGTGAAGATTCAGGAAGTTTAATCAATGTGAAAATGAACATTAGGAAGAGAGGAGAAAGAGGATGAAGATGGGTGAGGAGACTCTGGTAGACCAACTGACCAACTGTGAAGGTCAGCACTGGACAGTGTCAGTGGGTTTGGAAAAGATTGGGCAGATATAAGAAATGTTGCAATGGAAGAACTGACCAGATTTGACAACAGGGTATGGAGGATCTGCCCTGAGATTGAGGCTTAAAGTGCCAGTGACAGGAACCACGGGTGCACTCAATGTGCCTAAAGATCTCAGGTCGGATGGCATCATAGTTAATTTTATGTGTCAACTTCACTGGGCTATAGCATGCTCATATGTTTGGTTAAACATTTTCTTTTAAGGTAAGAGGAAGGGAGATAAAGAGGCAGACTCCCACATGCACTCTGACTGAGATACACCTGGCAACCCCATTGGGGCGATGCTTGAGTACCAAGCTATTTTAGCACCTGAGGTTGATGCAGATCAACTGAGCTATCCTTAGTGCCTAAGGCTGACACTTGAACCAATCAAGCCACTGGCTGCGGGAAGAAAGGGGAGGGGGCAGAAGCCAATGGTTGCTTCTCCTGTGTGCCCTGACTAGGAATCAAACCCAGGACATTCATATGCTGGGCTGACACTCTATCCATTGAGCTAATTACCAGGGCCTTGGTTAAACATTATACTAGGCATTTCTGTGAGGGTGTTTTTGGATTAAGATTTCCTTCCTTAATGTGGTGGGCCTCATCCACTCAATTGAAGTCCTGAATAGAATAAAAGGCTGCAGAAGAAAGAATTCTTTTCCTCTGCCTGTCTTTGGGCTAGAACATTCATCTTGTCTTTAGACCCTGACTCAGACTGAAACTAATACCAACGACTCTCATGGTTTCCAGGCCTTTGGACTTGGACTGGAATTGTGACATCAGCCTTCCTGGCCCCCCAGCTTGCTTCTCAGCCTCCGTAATCATCATGTGAGCCATCTATCTGTCTCTCTATACACACACACACACACACACACACACACACACACACACACACAAATATATGCCATATGCTATTGACTCTGTTCTCTAGAGAACAGAGGCAAAGACAGTATGTCAATGAACAAAGAGTTTAGTTTAAGGTCTAGATCTTGAATTGGAGACTATCCCAGAAGACCCAGGATGGAAAGGTCTAACAGCCTATTAATAAACTAAGTCCTGAGGATGGGAGAAACATCAAGGCCAGGGATGAAGAGTTCAGAGGACAAGGCTTAAGTCATGAGATCAGGTGACTTTGTCCCATATAAGGTGGGGAGATGGGACTAAGGGCAGTTCTGTGTAGGAGAAATTTCATCTCCTTTTCGGGTACAAGAAAAGGGGTTTCAGAAGGAAGAAAGCATTTTATGGAGTAAAGCAGGTAAAAAATCTGCTCAGTGGAAAAACCTCACTGGATTTGTGCCAGAAAGAGATTTGGGGGGAGCTTGAAGAATCAGTTCCAATCAAGGAGTAGAGAAAGGAGAAGGAGGCATGCCACCTGTGATAAATTCCCAAAGAATATCGTTGAGTTGACTCACCTTTCTGGTGTTTTCTTGAAAATAACCATCTGTACCCACTCAACTTGCCCACCTCCCTTCATGCCCACATGTCCCTTCATTAGTTCATGTAGGGCCTGAGGGGCCCAAGAAGGACTGACAGGTGAACCAGGTATGAAGCCCAGCTCGGTCATTCACTGTCCATACACAAGCTGGAAATGCCGAAGGAGGTGGGTCTTCAAGGGCTGCAGTGGGGCTCAGTTCAGGTCTGACAGCTACCAGCTGTGTGTGCGCGGACAAGCCACTCCCCCTTCTGTGCACTAGTCCACCCAAATGCCATGGTCATCCTTCTGTGGCTTGTGACTTCCCCTAGCTTTCTTCCCTCTCCATCCTCACTGCTACATTCCCCATGCTCCTTTGATCTCCCTCCCACACAAGAGGGATGCTCAAATGCTTTCTATTAATACCAAAGGACAAAAAGGAGCTTAGCTAGCAAACATCCTTGGGCTCTAAAAATTACTCATCAAAGTCAGAGGAATACCACTTGTGAAGTCATAGTTCAGATACAAATTTAGTCTGAGGTTTTAGAGCTTTATTGAGGCTTAAAATCCCCTAAAAATGTTTCTGCATTTTGGCACCAAATAATGTTAAACACCCTGAGCTATGGAATAAAAATATAATCAGTACCAACTACTATTACTTCTCTGGGCACTGCCTGTCCAAATGTCAACCAGAATCATTCTTGCTCTAAAAAGCTCCGGTAAGTTATATGTCACCCTCCCCCATGTTGGAAGTCCTAAGCACTCAGTGGGCAGGAGCTAGAATAGGACAAGTCCACACTTACTGGCCATCAGTGGTCGCTCTCCTCTGTACCCAGAATAACTTTCAGGTGGAAGCATCTGTTGATCACGGAGCTCCTGTCATGCTGTTACCAGCCCACTTTATCTCAGAGAGAGAAAAAACAGGGTGCTGGCTAGTTTGGTCAACTTTCCTTCACTAACATCTCACCCTGGTCAAACAGCAAGTCCCAACGGGCACCATGAGGCCTCACCCGAGGATAATTCCAGGCTTTAGGAACGACCCCTCCCAGCCCAAGAATCTGAGCTGGGAGTCAGAACTGGCTTCAGAGAGTGGGGTGCTCTTCAGAGCAAGACTGGGTGAGGAGCTGCCTTCTCCCTGAGAGTCCCACCAAACGCGCTGCTGCCTCCAGCCACCACGGAATGAAGGGCTTGGACAAAAAGCAGCCTGATAGCTAGAATTTCCTTTTTCTTTTCAAAACTATTAAGTTATACTAGTTTTCTTCTGTTCCGGCAAGTTCAATGGAATGATTCATGGGGAAAACTGAAGTTGTAACAACTTGGTGGTTGTGACTTGCCGGGGAAGATGCTGAAAAATCAGGTCACTGAATAGAGATCCTGGGGCGGATGTCAGGAAGCCTAGGCCATAAAGAATATGTTTTTCAAAAATAAGACAGCACACGTTACGGCGCTGGATGAGCAAATTTCACGATAATTCGAATGGCAGGCTTGTGGGGTTGGACCTTCATCTCTTAATGGACGTCAATGTAAATTATTCAGAGTCATAGGAGTCCGCTGATTGCAGCTTCAGAAACTCATATGTTGCTATTAAATCCTAGCACCAAGGCTACAATTTATAAAAAAGAAAGAAGGAAAAAGAAAGAAAGAAAGAAAGAAAGAAAGAAAGAAAGAAAGAAGAAAGAGAAGGAAAGAGAAGATAAAAGGAAAAGACAAGAAAAGAAAACGGCAGTTTTGGGGAGAAAACCTAGTGGAAGTCTTGGTTGGAAATGGGCATTTAGTGGATTTCAGTGACTACGTCTATCTGAGATTGCCTTGTTGATTTACTGTGTCCTGTTCACCACCCATCTTCCCTCGACTACAATATAAAACACGAGTGTGCACGGGCCTGTCCTGTCTTACCGTCCTCTCCCCAAGAACTAGCACTGCAGCTCGACAAATACTCTGAGTGGTGACTGGACCACACTGCTGCTGTCTGGGCCTAGTAAAGCCTCTGCCGCCCTTCAAAGCACAATGGCCACTGCCGTCCCAAGCCGCCGTGGAGATCCTGACACAGGTCTGAAATGATGGGGTCCAGCACAGAGGCAGAAACGGCAAAGACAAAGGCTGTCTGTTCTCTGGAGCAGCAGATTCAGCATGAATGGGGCACTGAGGACGGCTGCAGCTGGCACCCTGAGAAGTTGCAGTATTTTATTTTATTATGGATTATGTGCATACATAACTCCAAGGCCAGTGACAGCACTCTTTAATTCCAAAAATGAACAAACAATTTAACAAATAAAAAAAAAAAAAAGAACTAAAGAAAAACTAATGTTCCCAAATGGAAAACTCCAGGAAATCTCTTCTTTCTTCTGATGGACAAAAGACTTGTGTTTTCAAACAATGGCTACGTAACTTGACAATGGCCAGCCTGCTGGGTGAACAGGTGTTCAAACCCCCAAAGGATTTGGTCATATCGTGTATTGGAGTTACGAGGTATTTTGGAGTATTTATGGAACCCACTGACTTCATCCCTGATGGGGCCTGCTTGATCTGTGAACCCCAAAAGCACACAAACAACTTCAGCAGAATCCACTGTTTAAATCCCCTCCCCTCCAAACAAACATGCTCTCCGCTCTCTGGGCAAGGAGAGAAATTAGGACTGCAAAATTGGAGAGGTAAATTGTCAGCGGGCACCGTCGTCCCTCAGGTGGGCATATGCGGTGGGAAGATGCAGTGGGTGGTACGGTCAGAAATGCTCAGACCGAAACCCTACAGAATGTAAGCCAGGACGGGGACTTGAGAAAGTCAGCCCTAAATCCTGGCTAAATCAGGGCCATAGACTTGATTCTTCTTAAGGATCGCTTTCTTTCTAAACCACAAGTGGGGTCTGTCCAGGTGGAGCGGGCAGGGTCTGGGGTTTGGAACTGGGGGTGAGAGGAAGCTGGTGATGAACCCATCACTTGGGGAAAAGCAACTGATTCTCCATCCCAACTTGGGTCCCAGCTGTGTGTGAAGAGCGTGGAGGCTTCCTTGCAGGAAGGCTCTGGCCTCCCCCAGCCCAGGGTCTTCCCTGCCGGTGCAAGCAAAGCAAGCCATCTGAGTGATCAGGAACAAATGCATTTCCAAAAAGTGACTGCCCATTTCACTGGGGATACTTTGCAGTTTGTCTACCTGGCTGTTCTCTCAATCTCTCCTCCTCGTCCCTGAAACAGAGTAGACTCCCCTAATAGATAGGATAGAGGCCAAAGGCAGAATGAGCTGGAAAAACCAATCCGAGGCTCAAGGGCAGCCCCACCTGCATGGAAAAGAGAGTCCACTGCTGCTTCATGCTGTAGAAGGTCAGCACTATGGAGTGTTGGTATAGAAGGGCCTTGGGCTCCATCAGTCCCAGACCGTTTCAGTACCAGCTGTAGTCGGGGCATGTATCTATGTAGCTCAGAATAGTTTCACTTTCTTTTCCTTTTATCTTTCTCTTTTTTTTTAATTCAGTGAGAGGAGGGGAAGCAGAGACAGACTCCCGTATATGCCCAGACCCGGATCTACTCAGAAAGCCACTAGGGGGTGATGCTCTGCCCAACTGGGGCATTGCTCTGTTGCTCAGCAACCGAGCTCTTCTTAGTGCCTGAGGCCATCCTCAGTGCCTGAGGCCAACTCGTTCAAATCGAGCCATGGCTGCAGGAGGGGAAGAGAGAGAGAGAGAAAGAAGTGAGAGGGTGGAGAAGCAGATGGGTGCTTCTCCTGTGTGCTCTGACTGGGAATTGAACCCAGGACATCTACATACTGGGCCGAACCACTGAGCCAAGTGGCCAGGGCCAGTATTAGGTTCTAAAAGAAGACATCATCTTGTCTTTCACTCAGAGACAACCTTCTCAGTCACCAGCCTCAGCACTTTCTAGAAAAGGTTCTAAAACAAGAGATTCAGGGATACCTCACATGTATAGACTTCTAGACCAGAGAGGAAGGCTGTCTGACAATGTAGTGTAGCCTCCTCCCTTGGCTGTGTGCTGTTTTCCTACAACATTCTACCCTGGAAGGGCCCTCTGCACTGTTTCACTCTGCTGGGTTTTGTCCCACAGAGATTAAGAACACAGATTCCAGAACAAGACTGTTTTGCTCCCAACCCCAGCTCTGCTTTCTCTGATGTATGTGAGCAGGTCTCTCCATCGCCTTTCCGGGCTTTATTTCCTCATCTGTAAAATGGCAGAAAGAGTAGCTACATTGTCAGGTTGATATAAAGCTTAAATGAATTACTACAAAGGATTTGGTAATAACTCAGCTGAGACCCCAATAAAGACCAGCTATTAATACTAAAACTGTCTTTAATTTTAAATAAAAATAGACTGTCACAGGAACGGGGAAATGTTACATATTGTTAAAAAACAAAAAGGTTAATAAAAGCAAAGAGGCTGGAGGAAACCTGGGGTCCATGTATTTAGAAGTCGCATGTGGTGGTGATCAAAGAGCAAGAGCATGAAAAAAATAAAATTTACTGCTTAATGACCAAGATCTTAAAGCAAGGAAGGCCAGTGTCTAATGTCTGACAGCTACACCTAGCCCTGAGTCTCCCAGCTTCTGGCAACTGCATCAAGCACCCCAATTCTAATTTTTCATGCCCCAGTTGTGGCCACAGTTTGATCTTGGAGAAAAAAAAAAAGAAGCAAACAAATAAAGCAAAGTGAGGCTATTTTCTTTCTCATCTCCCGGGATGTGGCAGCTTGTGTCCGCGCTCTGGGGATGGGACGGAAAGTGCCTGGTTGAGTCAGGGGAGGAGAGTCCCAGGCCAACCTCTGCTTCATCCTACTTTGCTCGTAAAAGCTAGACATTTGCTACATGAGCTCTCTGGTTGCCCAAACAGTCTGCACACTATCTGGAAAGATTAATGGTGCCTCTTTCTAACTTGGGAGATTCAGGCTGTGGTCCAGCCTTAAGGTTTCCATTGAAATGCAGAGTGAAATTTCCGCTGCAGGAAAGAACAGCTGGATCAGGAGGGCATAAATGTCTTATTTCACATAGCTAAAAGGAAATTGCTGGAATAAAATAGAACGAGTCAGAAAAGTGTTTTGTTATAGTAAAAGAAATAACAAAAAAAATTTTCCTTGGTTGCCTCCCCTGCCTCTTCATTTTGTAATTGCAAATTGGGTCCCTGTTGCCTGATGAAATAGTAAGTGGAGACGTGCTGGTCAGGATCCCAGAGAACCTGAAGTAAAGACAGGCCCATGGGATTGCAGCCTAGCGTGACCGGGTAAGATGCCCCAGCTTTGATGGATCTGGGGTAAGCATGGGAGAGGGGTCAGGGGAGGAAATGACAGGGAGCATGATGGGTCAGGTCATTGTAAATGCTGTGGATTACAACTGTTCCTTTTGGGCTTCACCACACGCAGCATCATAACTACTAGTGGTGCATGGTGCAGCTAGGTGCCAAATGCGAATTCACAAAGACTGCAGTTGCTATGAGATGAGTGGTGCTGTCCAGGACCGAGGCTGCACTGTCTCTGATGTCCCAGAAGTGGCAAATCAGGGCTTTCACCATAGCAATACCAACAGGAGCAGTTGCTGTAAGGAAGTTGAACTGCTCAGCGATGTTGGGGAGGGCTGTAAATGACAAAAGCTGCCCAGCAACATGGCCAGTGACTAACAGGTGGCTGATTCAATTTCCAACTGAAAAAATAAAATCTCACAACATATTTCAGCGAGCCTACCAATGTTCTGGATCTGACACACCATGGTAGATGTGGGTCTATGTTCAATCATAGGCTGGCTATTCTATGAAAACAAACTCCCCTGGTTCCTCTGGATCAATCTGTACTCATTTGTAGAGTCAGGACCCATTTGCATTGCTCAGGACAGAAATTCCAGTCTTCCATGGTTTATCTCATTCTATAACCCCGTTTCTGATATCAACAAATCCTCTTGGTGTCACCTCCAAAAGTATTCCAAATCCAACACCCATTTGTTATTGTCACTGCCCAGAACTCAACTCATGCCTCAAGTGAATTTGCCAAAGTAAAAATCAGACGTTACTTTATAGCTTAGAACTCTCCGATGGCTTCCCCTTGTACCCAGCTGCCCACCATGATCTGCTCTCTCTCAACCACATGCTCCTTTCATTAGGCTCCATCCAAACTGGCAGATTGTTCTGGCCTTCAGACATGCCACGCTTTTTCCTGTCTGAACATCACTACTTTTTCCACCTGGAACTTTCTTGCCCTGATCTTCATATGAAGTTGTTGTCATGACTTGGGGTTCCTTGGAGACACCCCCTTACCACCCTGGCCAAAAGCTGCTCCTCATCTTCCCCACTCTTATCCCCCGTACTATTTCCCAATGTGCTTCCTTCAAGGACTTTTTTGTATTGTTATTTGACCATTTATTATGGGTTTCCATGCTCTTTGCCCATGTTCCCCCATCGGATGAGCTATAGAAGGGCAGGAACCTTCCCTCTGTTCACGTTTGTCTGCCCTGTGCCTGCACGTAACATGCAGTGAATGAAAATCCACAAACGCCGATAATTCTGCTTCATGACTGTGTCCCAGGTTATGTTCAAAGCATTTCCGCTGTTTCAATCCACCTTGTCTTTTGGGTACCTGGTGGCAAGTTGTGACACTCACCTGTGTATCCATCTAACTCCTCCAGCACCCATCAAATTGTTCCTGAGCATGTCTGTGCCAGGCAATGGGTCACTGTCAACATTATCTCTGGTCCATATACCCATCCTCCCCCTGTCCGTGTGAAGGGCATCATCAGTTAGGCAGTCACTTATCAAAGATGCACTGAGTACCTACTGTATGTGGTGATTCTGTTGGTGCTGTGGGTAAGTGGGAGCAGGCAGAGATGCACTGGAGTCTCAGGGAGCCCACAGCCTAACAGCACGATTGTCTCCAGCAGCAGAGAGATCCCTTCCACTTCTGTAGCTCCTCATGCACTGCGTTGTTGCTAGAATGGGAGTGAACACTGCACACACTTCTTCCCACTGCCCTTGGCATTGCTGCTTTCTAACTCTAGCATGAGAGGTTAGCAGACTAGCCTGTTACAGTGTCCCAGGGGCAATGGCTGTCTATGGCTTTGAAGGCATGTTCCCTCTCTCTGCTCAGATGTTCAAGACAGTGCCTGGAAGTAGAGTCTTCATTTTAGTTGGTGCCATTTTTTTTTTAATGGAGTGGAAGTTAGTAGTATTTTCTCTCTCCATTAAATATCAATGCTTGCTGAGTTGCCTTCACTGGAAACTCTTCAGAAAAATCACTTTTCCCACCCACTCTTGTGATCTTCACTTTGTTTTCCTTCATAGTCTTGACTACTTATCCCACTATTTCACTACCTCAAATTCTACCTTTCTTTCCATCCGTCCATCCATCCATCCACCTGTCCATCCAACTACCAACCATCATCTTTGTTGGATACTAAATATCCCATAGCCTGCTACAATGATAATTTTTTCACTGGTGTCTTTCCAGCACCCATAACAGTGCCTGGTACAGAGTAAGCACTCAGTAAACATTTGTTGACTCACTGAGTGAACTTACTTCCTAAAAAAGAAATATAATAAACATTTCCCCCAGAACACAATCAATGGGTTATTACCTTGGCTTTAAATTCCCAGATGATAATATAAAGAAACTACCTGTAATTAACATTATTGTGCAAAGACAGGCTTGTGAGTTTAAGTATTAGATAGCTTTGGGCCTCATGCTGGCTACGGCTCAGGCTGTGGACACTGACCACAGCTGCTTGGACCCAAAGCATGAAATATATCTGTCTGTTCTGCCATTGTCCATGCAGTGCCTTGTGTGTGTGGGGGTGGTAGGAGGGAAGACAAAGGAGGACTGTGGTGGTCGCTGGCTGCAGGAGCAAATGGCAGCAGCCTTCTTTACCCTGATGCACATACTCATCCATGTTTTTTTTGTGTTTTTTTTGACAGAGAGGGTCAGAGAGAGGGACAGACATACAGGAAGGGAGAGAGAAGAAAAGCATAAATTCTTCTTGGTGGCATCTTAGTTGTTCATTGATTGTTTGTTCTTTGATTGCTTTCTCATATGTGCCTTGACCAGGGGGCTCCAGAAGAGTGAATGACCCCTTGCTCAAGCCAGAAACCGTGGGTTCAAGCCAGTGATTTGGGGCTTCAAGACAGCAACCTTGGGCTTCAAGACAGTGATCTTTGAGCTCAAACCAGCGACCATGGGGTTTCGAATCTGGGTCTTCCACATCCCAGTCCAGTGCTCTATCCACCATGCCACTGCCTGGCTAGGTTCTTCTATATCTTGTTGATATTCCATGTTCTCTTTTATCGCGGGAACCTTTCCAGTGACTTTTTGGCTGGGTGACATTAGGAAGCCATGACTGGATTCTTGAATCCCCTAGTTTTGTAGGCAGGCTCTGCCTGGGAATAAAGGGAAAGTGTGCTGAAGTGGGTGTCTGTGCCGGGGGGGGGGGGGGGGTCCACCTGGCAGCTTTTATGGGACTCAGCGTTGGACACGTGGGACTCAGATTCCAGAGTCTGGCAGAACACCAGCTCAGCAGATGTCACACACATTCCAGCTGGCGATGGAGGAGGCACTTGGTGGTCCACTCTTCCCCTTTCTCTGCTTACTCAGTGAGGTGGCTTTTATGGTGATGGGAAGACAGAGGCTATGAAGGCATGGGGGTGGGGGACAGCCGCAATATGGAGGGAGCTTAATGTGTAAGGCCCGTGGTCTAAATCCACCCATTGAGCTGGACCTGAGAGAGAAGTTACAATTTCTGTGCTCTGGCAACACTACCTCTGCAGCCTAAAGCCTCCCAACCTGCTGGTTCTGTGACTGACATGTTACTTAGCCTCTCAGAGCCTCTGCTTCTTCTTTTGAAAAACAGTGTCCTCCTTAGAGGGTTACTGTGAGGACCAAAGGAGTGAACATATGAAAAACTGTGAGAATG
Source organism: Rhynchonycteris naso (assembly GCA_037038555.1). Classification (NCBI taxonomy): domain Eukaryota; kingdom Metazoa; phylum Chordata; class Mammalia; order Chiroptera; family Emballonuridae; genus Rhynchonycteris; species Rhynchonycteris naso. The sequence goes on from CM073001.1 coordinate 130,631,043, forward strand.
GTACTGGTACAGTCCGTGGGGACAGGCTTCTGTCCTTCCTTACATTACCTTTCCATCCCAGGCTCATCTACCTGTGGGAGGAGGCATCTGGCTGCAACAGGAGGCAGCATGGCGAATGCTGTGCCCACCTGGCCACGAGCATGGAAAGAAAGGACATTTGTGCCCAATAGATGGACACTCTGTGGAGCGATGCTCAGCTGCAATGGCTGTACGGTGCCAGGCTCCCTGTAAGTCTTCGCCAACGCTGAGCACAGCCTTTCCGAAGATGGAGATGTGACCTGAAACCCGTGCCCTTTGCTCACTTTCAAGGAGCAACGTGAGACTTAATTACATGGAAGGAATGTTCAGCCCAGCCGCTAGAGATTCAGGCTTCCTCCTCCCGTTTCTATGATGCAGCTCAGATGTCAGGGACTGCTATACCCAGGCCCCTGGGACACAAGGGAAGTCACCTCTTCATTTTCTCTCACACAATATAAAAGTACTGTTTCTGAGTACCTCTCTTGAAAACTCAACAAAACTAATAAAATATTGCCATGATCACTTTAAAGAACTCCTAGCAGCCCTAGTCTTTATTGATTTGGAAATAGAATAAATTGGACAGAATGTCTCAGGAGGACAAAATCCCCAATTAAAAATTAGGCAGAGATCTGAATGGAATTTCCAACAAAGAGAGATGGTGGCCCTGGCCTGTTAGCTCAGTAGATAGAGAGCCGACCTGGTGTGTGGAAGGTCCCGGTATGACCCCTGGTCAAGGCACACACAAGAATCTTCCTCTCTTTCCCTCCCTTTTGCCCAGTGACTCAATTGGTTCGAGCACATTGGCTCTGGGGGCAGAGGATGACTCCATGGAGCCTCTGTCTCATGAGCTAAAATTAGGTTGGCTGTGAGCATGGCCCCAGGTGGGCAGAGCATGGGCCCCAGACAGGGCTGCTGGGTGGATCCTGGTCAGGGCGCATGTGGGAGTCTGTCTCCCTATCTACCCAACTCTCACTTAAAAAAAAATGGAGATGATGATATATGGGCAGCAAGTGAGCACTTGGAAAGACGCTCAACACCAGGCCTCACCAGGGAAACAAAAAGTAAAACCACAACGAGGTGCTACTCATACTCACTAGAATGTCTAAAACTAAAGCAAAACAAAACAAAGTGGTAACACCAAATGATGTTGATGATGCGGAGCAGTTGGAATCATGCATGTTGGTAGCAATACAAATGGTTCAACCACTTTGTAAAACTGTTGGCACATATAGGTGAAATCTTATAGTATTTACCTTTCTCTGCCTGGCTTATTTCACTTAGCACAGTCCTCTAGGCCTGCCCATGCTGTCACAAATGGCAGTTTCATTCGTTTTTATGGTTGAGTAATATTCTATCGATTATATATCTATATCTATCTATATCTATATATCTATCTATATCTATTTATATGGGGGGTCCTTGGGTTACGACAGTCTCGACATACAATATTTTCAGTGTATGACACTCACTCCCATAAGAACTTAAAAGAATTGAGACATGAGTGTTTTGGCTTATGTTGTCAGCATCGCACTTACGGACTATGTGGGCAAACTAGTTTGGCTGCACGCGGCAGAAGAATATGCAGTAACGCAGTGTTTGAGTGAAGGAATTGGCGTCCCCAGTATACCATTTTGGACTGTTAAAAGCACAAGTGTTCTGTTTGTGTTGTTTTGTTTGGTGACTTTGAAGATGGTAGTGGTTTGAAGAAGAGGAAAGCCACCACAATGGATGTCACAGAGCTACTGACATCACATGGGGAGGAGTTGTGTGCTGAGGACCCATCAAGAAGCAGATGGTTGAAGAGGAAGAGATAGAACCCTAGAACCTGGGAGATTTACTACCAAGGATTTGGCAGAAGGGTTTTCTATGGTAGAGGATGGGTTGGCAAAATTTTAGGCTGAGGACCCCAGTGATGACAGATTCAGTAAGGTCTACAGAGCTGTTATGGATGCCTTGCAATGCTATAGGCAGATTTTGGAAGAGAAGTCATCAACCTTCCAGACTAGCCTGGAACAATTCTTTAAGAAGGTAGAGAGACCTGCAACAGATCCTATACCCTCTATATCAGCTGCTTCTCTAGACAAAACACCTGTAGTACAGGTAGAGTCATCTCCAGCATCCCCTGCATGTTCCTTAGGCAGTCCTGACTCACCTGACCCAGTATCTCCAGCACCTTCTGCAGGTTCTCCTGCCTCCCCAGCTTCCTCCTTCCAATAGGTCACTCTCTCCCACCTTGCAAATGTCCTTTCCAGTGTGTAAGCCAGCCACAGGAATAAAGGTAAGAAACTTTTTTATACCCATTACCCATTTTTGGTCATTTTTTTCTGTTACTACAGTACAGTGTACAGTATATTTATGTCCTTTTCCTTTTTCTGCAACTTAGTTGTATTTTTATGATTTAGATTATGATTTTACAACTGTGTTAACATAGGTAAGTGACTTAGGCTAGGGTGTGTTTCGACCTACACCAAAATTCAGGTTATGTCACTGTCATAGGAACAGAACTGTGTCATAACCTGTGGCCTCCCTGTATAGATATATCTCACATCTTCCTTATTCATCAATCTATTGCACGAAAACAGACTTATAGATACAAAGAACAAACTGATGGATACCAGAGCAGAGGGTTATGGAGGGGGATGGAGGAAATAAGTTAAGGGGAATAAGAGGTACAATTTTCCACTTATAAAATAAGTCACGGGAATGTAATGTATAACATAGGGAAAATAGTCAACAAAATCCTCATAACTTTTTACGGTGAGAGCTGGTTACTAGACTTACTGTGGTGATCACATCATAAGGTATATAAATGTTGAATCACTACATTGTACAGGGTGGATGGGCAGGGAAAAAAGTTACCAGGGAACAGCGAGGGAGCAGCCTCAGGCAGATAGTCAGTTGTAGGATTGGAGCATCAAGAGGGTACTATTTATGTTGCTTGCGCCAACTGCAGAAAGGGCTGCTTCTTGCCCAAGGCCAAGTGTGGTCCAGGAATCTGAGCCAAGCTGAGCCTGCAGATAGAGCTTAAGCAGGTATAGCTGCTCTTCTGATTCAACTGGTTTGGACTGGGGCTGGAGATACGCCTTCTAAGTAGGTCCTCCTGAGGCAGTTGGCCTATAGATGATGCTGGGAGAAATTCTATTTTACTGAAATGTGATAGAATCCAGTACTGCTCCAGCTGGATCTGACCTTGGCCTTGATCTATTCTTGCACCACAAATTCTCCTCTCTTAGTCCTCACCAGATCAAGTGAGGAGTAAGAGAGGACACCTTCACCTGCACCTCCCTCCTCGATTTTCTCCAGAGTCAGTTGTTCTCTTCCTTGCACATTCCTTTCTCTCTCTAGGGGCAGAAGTCTTGGCAATTAGCGTGTGGCTTTTGTCCTTGCATGTCCTCAGTCCCCAGCCTCTTGGGAAGCTGAATGCTTTCAAAACTGGAACATAGGTGATGTGTTGGGTTTTGTCTCGGTGACAATAAGTTAGGAGCCAAGGTGGACAGGGTCAACTGGGTGGTCTGTGGTTCTCTCACTGAGTCTATTAGCTTGACTCTCTCATCTCTTTGGTAGAACGCAAGCCCAGGGGCGAACGACGTCATCTGAGTACAAGAGAAGCTTCCAGCTGAGCACTGGTTGGACTGAGGACTTCCGTCATTCATCACTAGTCTCCACCATTGTGTTTGTGTTTCTGTTCTTTGCTCTGCCCTAGTGGCTACACTCAACACTTCTACAGAACATATAAAAGCTAGAATAGTCATAATAATGCAACAATAATATATAGAGATGTTAAAATCATAGGTCCCTTATGTGGAAAGAAAATGGATTTTATAGTCACAGATGCAGGCTCAAATCCAGGTTTAAGCATCCCGTGGCAACCCCCCTGCCCCCATTTCCAGGTAACCCCCATTTCCCAAGGTACCCATTTTCCCATCTGTAAAGGATGATGATACTTTCTTAAAACTCAGTAAATAGATTTCTACAGATATTTATAAATCATCAAGCATAGTGCCTGTATACTGGAGGTCAATAAATGGTAACTTATTTTTTTAATATGTAATTTCTATTTGGTTTTTCTTGGTTTTGCCCATTACTCTGATAAAATTACCCATCCCTTCATTTAGTCTTCCCATCTTTCCTATTTAACACAAGTGTTTTAAACTATTTTCTGCTAATTCTTGTATCTGGATCACTGGTGGTTTGCTTCCATCGGTATCTCTCCTTGGTTAGAAGTCCTATTCCTGTCTCTTCACATGTTGAATAGCTTATTATTGCATCCTGGAAATTATGTACAGAAGAAGAGTGAGAGTTGAAGAATAATACTGTTTCTTTCCACTAGAAACTTCAAGGTCTTCTCTCATCAGCTGGCCAAGGTAAGGTGATTATTCAGATTTCCTCAAGGGTTCATGAGCATGGGATGGGCTGCTCACCTCTGGTCAGCCCAACCCCCAACCCCTGGCTTCCTAAGGAAGAGCCAGTCTCCCAGTTTTTACCAGGAGTTGATTGAGGATTCCATGTAACCCTTTTGGAGTATTTAATTTTAGGTATCAGGAGCATGTGGGAGACGGGACAGATGGGATTATTTCATTCTGTTTATCAGATTAATGTTATCCAGAATTTTTTTTGGGGTGCTCCCATGAAAACCCAGGTCTTTTGTTTCCTAATTGAAAGCAGAAAGTGCCTAGAATGGTAGCCATTATTTTTAACATTATAGGATATTCCCTTAATGTAAAATATCTTGTTTGAGAATGCTCAATAGTCAGCCTGGTAATAATGCTTGTGTTTCATCCAAGGAAGTTTGAGAGAGGCCCACCAGGAGGTTGTTTAAAGGCTTAGTCTTGAGTTTGCAGCAATTATTTATGATCCCATTCATATCTCCCCACCTTTACTCTTTCAGGCTCTTTCAACTGCTAGCCCCTTTGTCTCTTTGCTTAGGGGTTTCCTCTGGGTCCCAAAGTTCACGCTGCCCGTGCCTAGCAAGCTGGAATATCAGGGAATTCATGTTTCTCAGGAACAGTCCTTCCCCAATGCTTGATGGAGGCTGGGGGATAGATACCCAGCTCCCTTCTCCACAAATGGGATAACTTGAAGGCCTGTGTTTTATACCGCCTCCCAGTTACCCAGAAGTTTATCTCAGCTGCCCACAGGAATAGTTTGCTTGTTAACACAATTTCCTTGGCTACTTTCTGTTCCCTGTCTCACTTCCCCACTTCCTGACTGGCATGTCCTGGAATCACCTTTTAGATAAACTACTTGAACTTGGAATCGTTGCTTAGATTCTCCTTCTGGGGAAACCCAATTGAAGGCAGTTTCAATTCAGATGTGCAAGCTCTGGGTGTTGTTCTGGTTTGTGTAAAGGGGTCAGCATGAACAGATGGGCAAACCCAGCCAAGATTGATGGACCTCGCCAATGAACATCAGGCACATTTGGAGGATGCCAGGAGAGCTGATGTTGAAGCTCTTTATTACAAACTGGAGCCATCTGCCAGCCTATAATAACTAGAATACAAAAGTCTTAATCTGGGATGCAGTTAAACTGTTTATTCTCTGTTTGTGGTTATGACGTTAAAGCTTAACATGCTCTAGATGGTGGATTAAATTCATAAGTACATTGTTTTACAAAATTGAAATAAATTAGTATTCTCTGTTTGTTGTTATATTTTGTTTTTAAATAAAAAAAAACTTGTTGGACCTCAGCCCTATAATGTTTTGTGGGGATGCCTAGAACCACTCTACAAGCCACTTTCTAAGAAGCAATTTTCTTTCTGTCCCATAAAACTCCCCAAAGCGCCTTAGGCGAACACCAAAGCACTGGATATGTTTGCAAACTGCAAATACAGTAGACATTTAATTACATCAAACTCATCAAAACCCTAATTGAGACAGGAACTGAAACCTTATGGCTTAATTACTTTAATTTCAGATGGGTAACAGACTTGGTCAGGAGCAGCCCTTCATACTGGATCGCATTAGGGAGAAGCCCATGGCACTGGCTGGTAATCCTCACAACCAAATGAAAGTGTGGGGCAACACACATAACAATGCTAAGTGAGGCCCCTGATTGGATTTATTAATCAGTTCAATTGCCAATAACCATCCTTTGCTGGACCGTGCTGGTGCACAGACTCCATCTCCCAAGAGGGTGGCTCAATGCGCCAAGCACCTTCATTTCTAACTGATTTTCCTTTTCCTCCTACTGATGAGACAGCACAGAGGCGAAGACCAGGTCTCTGAGATAGCTCTTCTAATAACATCTTCTCATTTAGATTTTCTTTTGGAGATAGAGAGGCACAACTAAACATATCATTTATCTATACACTGTCTTTTTGTTATAAAGAACATTGGGATAACTGGAAAACTTGAGTGGGGTCTGAGGCTTAGATTGTAATAAAGTATAAATGTTAGCTTCCTGAGTTTGAAAACTACTTTTGTTGTATCCAGTAGGAAATACTCACTAAATAATTTGTGATAGAATATCATATCCAAAAAGAATTCTCAAATGATCCAGCATCAAGAAAAACGTTTTCGTATTATACTTGCAAATTTCTGTAAGTTTGAGATTGCTTCATGGTTTTAAAAAAGTGAGCCACTACAGAGTCTCTTAATTTTCTGACTATAGCTAATTTAAGTGGTCTTACTTGTCAACTAAATGATTAGCAAATAAGGTAACTAAAATGTAAAAGGCAAAGTACATTTTAATAATTTAGAATAAAGGGCACTGGACAAACTTACTTTATTTTGATTAGTCTTAATGTTATTATAATGTTACCAATAAAAAAGTACAATTAAAAGATCATATGCATTTATGTCATTCAACATTGATTTCTCTAAGAAATCAAACATTATGGTAGACAAACTATGGATTAGACTAATGTGGAATGTCTGTATTTTTAGGCCTGTGACAGCATACTGTGTTTTAATTTGAGTATTAAATATTTTCATTTGTTTTACAGATTAAATAAAAATTTCGATTTCTTTTTCCTACAAAGAGCATTAAATATACATAGTGCAAAATGTATGCAGGGGAAAATGAGAAAATATATTCCGTATTTATGGAATTAAGAGATTTCATCCTCTAGGGTAGAAAATAAGTTACATGCGTATATTAGGAAAATACAAAAAATTAACACATTACAAAAATCCTATGTTTTTAAGTAGGACAGTCAATATCTTCTGCCAGAGAAGAGAAGTAGATTATTTAATAATGTTTCTATTGTTTTTGGAATTTGTGACGTAAAATTAATACAGTGTTGGGGCAAAAGTAGACTTACAGGTGTTCGTATAAAAAATAATACAATAATTAATAAATAATACAAGAATAAACTGTTTTACCTACTCACTACTGTAAATCCACTTTGCCCTAATCTATATAAGTCAGTTAATTGAACATTTCAGCTGATGAAATTCTGTTTAAGCAAGGAATTCATAAATATATAAGAGCTCACCAATGAATAAATTGTTGGGGAATTAAAAAGAAATAATTGAATTAAGAAATGTGGATTTCTTAAAAGACAAAGGCTAGAAGTCCACATGCAGCGTGGTGTAGCTCTCGCACGTGTTGAAGACATTACTATTACTTCCTTTACTGGGGCAGGGTACAACCTACGTGTAGACTTTGGATTTTCTTAGAAGACCTTCTACTTGACTCTCCTCTTCCCTTGCATGGGACATCCAGCTGCTGTTCCACAAGTTAGTTATAAGTTCCTGCACTGGCTGGTTAAATTATTGCTGTGACCCAGGGTGGAATGTGGAGGTGACAGACCCAGGGGTCACAACTCTTCTGAGAGCTGATAATAGTGAGCATTTACTGTGAGTGCCAGGTGCTATTTGCTGAACATGTTATGTTTCATCCCTGTGGTGATGCTAGGAGGTAGGTGTACTTGTACACACTGAGGCTTAAAGAGGCAAACAACTTCTCCAAGTCACCACAGCCAGCAAATAGCAGTCAGGATTCAAACCCAGGCCAGTCTGATTCATTTTACTTCCTCTGCAAAGAATTTGGGGATTTGATAAAATCCTGAAGAAGAGAGCTATGTGCCTTTGGGACTCTCCAAGCAGGCACAGGACCAGGAAAGACAGAAGGAATAGTTGGCACCCAGAATCATCACGTGGGCTACTTCTAACACCGCCGTCGTTGCTAGTTCTCTCCATGGTCATTGAGGGGCTGTGAGATGAGCTTGGCAAAGACCTTCTGGCGGGTAAAGTGACTGATAGCAGCACTTGCTAAATTTCAGGAAGCAATTTGCCTTTTAAGCAGGTGTTCCTACAAGGCCAGGGATGGATTACATTGCTAATAAATTATGAAACACTAAAGCATTTAAGCCATTTCATATGTAATTAGTTGTGTGGCATTTAGTAGACATGTCCCAGTCATTTGTTTCATTTCCTTATGTTATTTGGGCTTGCCTTTTGCATCAAGTTTCAGGTACAAATGACTAATGAACTAATGACAACCCTAATAATCATACTGCTAATGGTGTCAATACTAATTAAGAGTGCTAAGAGCAACAGGCTCTTCTGCAGGACGTGGCTTGTTCATCTCCCTCTCAGACGAGAGCCCGTGAAATATACACGGAACCAAAGGCAGAGATTTTTTTGTACTAAGTACATTTATAGGAGAGCTAAAAACACCACATTGTGGGTCCACAAAATCTAAGACCAGAAGAGATAATTGACCAAAAGAATGAAGGAAGAAAATGATCAGTGTAGCAAGTTGGGCAGAACTCAAGAACCGCATTTGGACACAGCTGTCTCTTTTCAGAGGTAACTGTCCACCTGTGGGCTCAGGAGCTGACTCCTAATGAGACCAAGGTGTCCCTCAGCCTGTCACCCAGAAGGAACAAACTCAGCAGGCTATCTGAACAAATACATTTGCATGAAGATGGTGGCAGTCAGGACAGCAATGGTGTCATGCATGCCTATCCTGACTTAGACACCCTCTAGTCCGCGTTAGAGACACGGCAGCAATTGCGCTGTGGCCAGCCAACTGAATGACAGAGGGACCAAGGAAAGGGTTTGGGAGAAAATTTGCAGGAGCTTTCTTTAGTCCTTCACACCAACCAGCCACTTCTGTCAAGACCCTGAATCTTCCACAGCAAGGGAGCTGGTTAAGACCCCCAGGAGCCTCAATACTGCAAGTGGAGCAGCCTGGATGGGCTTCTAGAAGTCACTTTTCCTAGAAGATACTCAGAGTCTGAGGTGTTTTGGCAAAAAGCCCAAGACTGCGTTGTTTCTAAATAAAATTCATACAAAGAAACTAGGACTCAAGGGCGGGCAGGATGGCTGCAAGCCCGTTAGCTGCTGCGATGCCATGGTTGCTGGAGAGCCTCACACTTTGGTGACTTTGGATGTCTAGCCAAGACTTTCTAAAACACACACCAGAGTTCATAAAAGACAAAGACTCCACGACAACCCCTGGCCCTGGAATAGTCTTCATAGATAAAATGCAGGCATGCAAAGTCCCTTATGACCCCAAAAGTAAGCTAAAGCGAACATGTAAATAAAACGCTTGATGGCTGTAGGAAAAGACTAAAGATGGGGTCCTCAACTTTGATGAATGCAAACTGCTCTTAGCAGAAAAAACCTGTCATTTCCTGTACTCCCACCCCCTTTTACTCTATTTCCATTGAAGCAAAACCATTCCTAAAATCGTTTCAGGTCTTCCAATTCAGATCAATAATATCAAAAATGAGTGTGACACCTTCAGCTTCATGGCTCATGTCTTCAGCCTGGTTAATTATGTACGTGAACCTGAGCACTCTAGTCTGTCACCATGGAGACCAAATAAATAATGATGCCTGAGAATTTCTAGTTCATGTGAGCCAGCCTCCTGGGGTGTGAGATCCCCTGTCGTCACTGCCTGAGACCACTGGCCCCACGCTGGCTGTGCTCCTGCCAGAGTGGCCCTGCCTCACCACGCGTTACGCATGCCAGACACCACCTCTGCCATCACTCTTACCTGCCCAGCGAAGAGCCCGCAGACTCCAATGATGCACAGGATGTTGAACACCGCCGAGCCCACGATGGTCCCAACTCCAACGTCGCCCTTGGTGATGAAGACACCTGAAAGATAGACCAAACATTAGCCTGGCTGTTGTGGCTGCTGTAATTCAAGCTGTGCGCGGAGGAACTTTCTTAGGTGTTTGGACATTCACAGAGGATCTACAGGAAACAGCGGAGGACTGTAGAGAGCCTCCTAATCTGCCCTGGGGACACTGCCCCGCAGGAGCATTGGTATTGGGTCTGGGACACGGCCGCGCAAAGTAAAAGCATTACCTTAATGAAATAATAAAGCATGACAACCACAGAGCCCATATCCTTCAGAGAGGGCAGGGCTGAGATGTGCCCAGGTCATCACCTACCTATGACAGATGTGAACAGCTCTGGGGCTGAACTGCCCGCCGCCATGAACGTGGCCCCAGCCACATCTTCACTGAGCTGCAGGCTCTACAGAGGAGCAAGGACAAAGCACAGGTCAGTCAGATTTATCCTGGGGATCCTGTGACTCCCAGGTCTCAAGCTTGGTCCTTTCTCTTCCTTCTCCCAGAGCTCGGCCACTCCTTCCAAGCCTGCCCCCCTCCCTGCTGGGCCCACAGCTCCAGTCATTGTCCTCCTGGGGTGGGGTGGGGTAGGAACAGGGAGAGGGCTGCATGCCCACTAGAGTTAAAGGCTCTTGACAAGATCTAGGCGTCCCCAAGTCCAATGTCCACAAGGACCATGCAGATAACAAGGAGAACTGAAGTGGCCAGTGTGAGGCATTGTGGACATGCACCTCCTTTTTAAAGTCAGTGCCACCCAGTTTCCTCTGAGTTGCCAAATATCTTTATTTTTAAATTAAACTAATTGCAGTGACATCGGCTAATAATATTAAATTTCAGGTGCCTACAATTATAATACAACATCTACATACTGTGTGCTTATCACCCAAAGTCTAGTGTCCTTTCGTCCAAGTATCATAATTTTTTTAAGAGATGCCAAAAATCCACATTTTTAAATGCAAAACATCCTGATTTTTTCAATCATGTCAATCTCAGGCTAAATTAGGCTCTCGGTATCCAGCTTTTTAAGCCTTGGTTCTAGGAGGCTATGGAGGATTTGGGGGTGGGAGAAGGTCACCCTCCTGAAACCCATCTCCCATCCTCAAAACAACAGGGACCCTGGGATAGGTAGGGAAAGTGAGGGGTGAGTTGCCAAGATTTTCTACACAGCAAACTCTCCAGGTCACCCTGGTTGTTAATCCAAAGGTGATTTGCAAGAAGACAAGACAAATACACAGTAGAGGCTGGTTAGTGTGTTCAGCTTGTTTACTTCCAGAAATGACTCAGAAAGTGAGCTGTGGGCTGTCAGCAACGGGTGAGTTTCTCCTGGCATCCCAGCTAAGAGAGGCTGGTCTTGGATGACACACTCCCCAGCGGCACCAGCAGTTGCATTTCTTTGCTCCGCCATGGAGGGGCAGCATGGCTTTGGCGTAGGCTGCAGGAGCCTTAATGGTGCACTTGGATCTGAAATCCTGGGGTTCCTAGCTCTCAACCCAACAGATAAACCTCATGGGATTCTGAGGGGCCCTCAGATAGTGGTGCTCATACCTCAAGTTGGAAGGTGTGGTTGAGGGCATCCTGGCATCCTGTCTCACCAGGAGCAGGGAGTCTGTCAGAAGGTCTCTCTCCTAGGGTGGTTTGCCAGGACTTGGCAGAGTTGTGAGCCTTGCATCATCGTGCCCCCTCTAGCTCTGGCTCCCTGATGGGGCGTTAGCTGTGGACTCCACACCTGGAGAGCGTGTTCAGCTCCTCTCTCTCCTTTACCCACTCAGTTGGCTAGTCCTCCATATCTCCTGATGTCCTGTCCTCTTTCTCTCCTGATTCACTCTGGCCAGGGCAGAGCAACATCTTAGTGGCTTCTTAGAATCCCCATTAAGGTGTCTTCCTGCCTCTACATGCCTTCCATCTACCAGAACATAGTTGTTACAGGCCTTTCAGCTCCATCCGGGCACCGAACAACATCTCACACTTTACGTCAACATTCTCCAGGCTCGCTTCATGCTCTCCAGACCCTGTGTGCCTTGCTGGCCCTACAGCTCAGATGCTTCTATGTTCAAATATCATTCCTGGAAATGCACTGCCACTGAGACTCTCAGGGCGACTCCAATCCAGCTCCTGTGTCCAATCCAGCCCTTCCTTGGTCCCTGGCTGAATCACTCTTCCTCCCCTTTTCTGTCTCAGCACTCTCCAGTGTCCCTGCGCTCATCCAGCCCCTGTGTGTACCCCTCAAGTGCTGCTCTGCACCCTGTGCTCCACAGCCGCTGTGTTTTGTCTTATTTCCTGTGGGTGCGCTTGTGGGTTCTATGGGTTCTATGGGCTTCCTCATTTGAATAGAACACATTCTGTTCAACTGCATGTACATTTGCTAGAACTGGGTCTTAGCTATTTTTTTTTAAAGCTGTGTGGAAAAGAGAGAGTAATTTGCTTCCCATGAAAAATAAACCGTCAAATGGTTGTATTTCAGAGATCACAAATGACCCCAATTACAAGGGTGTCAGTGTCTTCCTCTTCCACACGAGGCAACCCTGTTCTCATATTAATGTACTGTGAACAAGGGGCTTCCACAGCTGCCCGCTGTCCACCTCAGACACCTCCTCCTACTTCCACTGCACAAGAAACCCACTCACAGGGTCTCTCTAGGGTTATTGTGGAATGATTCTTTGATTTTTTTAAGTACACAAAACTCACAAGTTTCCAGGATATAGAAGAAACTGCTTAAAGTAGTGGTTCTAAAGGTATGGTTTCAGATCTTTAGCCTCAGCAGCACCTGGAAACTTACTAGAAATTGAACTTCTAGTCCCTCCCAATCCCCAAGACCTAGTAAATCTGACACTTGGGGGCAGGAAAGGAGGAAAGGAGAGGGACACCATAATTTGAGAACTACAAAGAAACTTGGGTTCCAGATGAGAGGTGCATCTGGGAGAGATCCCTTCTGAAAAAGGACTCTGAATTAAAAACAGAGTAAGACAGAAAGCTTCCAGATAAGGGAAATTACATTTCTTGCTTTTTTATTATATTTTACATTTTATTAAGTGAGAGACAGGGAGGCAGAGAGATTGATTCTCGCATGCACCCCAACTGGGAGATGCTCTGCCCATCTGAGGCCACTGCTCCATTGCTCAAAAACTGAGCTATTTTAGCGCCTGAGGGAGGACCATGAAGCCATCCCCAGCACCTGGGGCCAACTTGCTCAAACCATTTGAGCCATGGCTGAGGGAGAGAGAGAGAGAGAGAAAAAAGAGAGAAACAGAGAGAGAGAGACAAAGGGGAAGAGGAGGAGTGGAGAAGCAGATGGTCACTTCTGTGTGCCCTGACTGAGAATCGAACCCAGTACTTCCACATGCCAGTCAATGCTCTACCGCTGAGTCAACTGGCCAGGGCTGGAAACTATGTCCATTTCAAAACAGACAAAAGATTAAAGAGGCAAAAGAATTGGAGTTCTAGATATGCTGAGTATTTCTGATGAAAAGGATGCCACTTGGTGTTCAACCTGACATCACTGGGCAGACTGTGAACAAAGTCCGTTTCCTCACCTCTGTGGCCAATTATTTCATCTTCTCACCTCTGAGGCCCCTTCTTGGAGCATTTCTGGACACAGGCACAGAGTGAGGGTCACAGATGTGTGTGGCTGAAGACTTCTTGCTGACAAGGATTCCATGAACCACCAAAGGAAGGTTATGAAAGCAGAAAGGACTGGAGGAGAGGAAGATGGATAAAGTGACAGGGAGGAAGGAAGAACAGGATTTAAAAGAGGAAAAGAAAATTGGAGGCAGAACACAAAAGCACCATGAGTAACGGCCAAACGGACAGGTAGAGCTGGCCGTGTGTGTCAAAGCCCAACTATGGATGGGTGTCCTGAAATTCTAAGCAGACCGATGGAGCTTTTATGCTAATATTGCCCACCACGCTGAAGCATGCTGATGTCTGTGTTCCTATCTGGGTTGCAGAGAGGCTCCCCAGGACCCAGGTGGAGCAGGCTGCAGCAGTACCAGTGCCCAGTTCAGTCATGCTGGGAATCAAGGCACGTACCTCACAGATCTTTTCCAAGGAGGGGACAAAGAAGTCGTCACACACAATGGCTAGCGCGTAGAACATGTACATGGCCTGGAAGAGAGGAGAGAAGGAGAAAGGATTAAATTCAGAGTCACGGAAGAACCACCGGCTGAGGATCTGGCTATCCTCTGTTTCAATATCATCCTCTGTCACCAAGAATTCAACATCTTACTCAGAGTATGAACAAAGTCTTTGCAATGGCTGTGAGGTCTCACGTGATCTCAACCCCTCCTCTCTGACACTGTCACCTACCACTCTCCCCCCTTATGTATCTCCTTGTTCTTGAAACATGCCATGGACTCCTGTTTCATAGCCTTTGCACTTTCTGTTCCTTCTGCTGGGAACACACTCTCCTCAGATCACCTTGGCTCACTCTACCATGTCCTTCAGGCCGCTGGATCAATGTCAACCAAGAGTTCAAGACTCTCCTCCCTCCCATTTGTCTCTGTTGCTCCACCCTGTTTTGTTTTTCTTGACATATTATATGTGAAAATCATATTTGTTTGCTCTCTGTCTTCCCTATTAGAAGTCCATGAGAGCCTGACCAGGTGGTGGCACAGTGGATAGAGCGTCAGACTGGGATGTGGAAGACCCAGGTTCGAGACCCCGAGCTCGCCAGCTTGAGCACGGGCCCATCTGGCTTGAGCAAAAGCTTGTCACCTTGAACCCAAGGTTGCTGACTCCAACAAGGGGTTGCTCGGTTTGCTGAAGGCCCGTGGTCAAGGCACATGTGAGAAAGCAATCAATGAACAACTAAGGTATTGCGACGGCTACAAAAAACTAATGATTGATGCTTCTCACCTCTCTCCGTTCCTGTCTGTCTGTCCCTATCTATCCCTCACTCTGACTCTCTCTCTGTCTCTGTAAAAAAAAAAAAAAAAAAAAAAGGAGTCCATGAGAATATAAACTATATCTCATTTATGATTTATGCCTGGCACTCAGCACAGAGCATGGTGTATAGTAGGTGCTCAATAAATATATGCATAATAAAGGAATAGATAAATGAATACTTCCAAATGAGCTTGTTCACTCTCCTCTTCCTTGCAGGACAGCCTCTGCAATCTTACTTCCACTTCTTAGGTCTGCTATGACCAGGACATAAATTGCCTCTCTACCTTATCCAATTCCATGTTTCCTTTCTAACTAATAAAATCTTATTTAGATTCCATTGTTGGTTGACCACACAGTGTCCATCCTCCAGTCCTTCTAATGGGGCCCCCGTTATATTCAAATATCCATCCTATCCCATGTGGAAGGTAACCCCACCCTTTCCTTCAGGAGTAGATATTGATTGGCCAATTAGTGTGTAGTTGTCCCTAGTGATTGCTATAGGTTCAGGGTTGGGCAAATGACCTAAGCAGGCCCAATCAGATGGCAGGAAAGGCTTTATAGTTCCTGAGAGTGGGAGCTATTTCTTACCCCCCAGCGTTGGCTGTGGCCAAAGAGACTGGGAGCGCTGATTGTCACTGGCAGCCATATTGAGGCAAATAGAATTTGAAAAGAAGTTGAAATTCCATCAACTCAATGGCATCCATGAGCTACTGATCATGTGGTGCTAGGGCCCACCTTACCTCTAGATTTCATAACATAACATGTTGGCATGCAGGACGGATTGATTTGGAGTTTCCCTGTTCCTCTTAGCCCAAAACATCTAATAGATGTGGCTGGCTGCTCATCCTTCAAGTTCCAACAGCCTCTAACTTTTTCACCAGATGGTATGTTTTCCTTTTGAGAATTGCCCCATGGGAAAGGTCTTCAGTCACCATTGCTCACCTCCCTCACCACTGGGCACAGGCACAGGACCTGGGCTAGCCACCAGAGCACCACTTCCCTTCACACAGTGGTGGGTGAGCAGAAGGTCTGCAAGGGATTCACAGAGGAGCTGAGGGAGGGGTTCTCTCCTTCTGATGTGTAAATATCACCCCAGTCTGGGGCTGCTGGGGGCAGCTGGGAGCCTGCCTGAGAATGTACCTCACACCAGGAGACGGAACAGGCATGCATGTGCACGCGCAACCCCCCCCACACCACCACCACACACACACACTGGTGCCCAGAGACACCATGAGAACTCTGCACCCAGCTCATTCTGAACCCAAAGAGGACTTTCAATCTCATGAGCTGACAATACATCTTTTACACTTAGGCTGATTTGAGTTAACTTTCTATCATTTACAACTGTCCTTCTTGAAGCCGTATGTAACAACCCAAGCATGAAATGCTCTCTCTGACCTTTGACGCTTGGCTGTTGAACTAATTCAGACACCCTCCCCATCCTTTATGAGCTTGTTTTCTTTTTTTTACATGTGTGTGTTTCGTCTCTTCAACCAGATTGTAGGATTCCAAAGTACATCTTAATACTGATTCTGTTGTAGTATCACCCAAGTGCACAAAAACATATGCACCAAAAATATTCTTTTCAAAATGTTCACTATAAAAAATTATCAAAACCTAACAAAATATACCCTAAGGGATGGGTTATATAAACTGTAATTCATCATTCAGTAAAAATACTGTTAATAGAGATTATTTAAATCCACATTTAGTGACAAGGAAAGGCATTTATACTACATTGCTAAATAAAAAATGTTATAAAATAATGCGTACAATCTCCTTTTTTGTTACGTTATGTATAAGAATGTAAACACGTATGCACACTTATATAAGGGTATTTGCATATAAGGGTTTGCAAGGCCATAAATCAAAATAGTTTCTTCAGTGGTTGATGTGATTCTGCATATATTCATAATTCCTACCCATATTTTCAGATTTATTTACCTTAAACTTGGATTTCTTGCATGAGTTTTGTAGGTGGTGGGAGATTGGAGAAGGAGCAGTTCTGTCTTATACTTTACTCCACTCCGAGGAGCTTGGGAAGCCTGGCATGCAGAAAAGCTTTAGAAAAAAATTTCTATTTATTTGTTTGTTCATAACCTGTACAAAATTATCTGCCATTGGGGAATTTTTTTCTGAAAATGTCACTTAAAGAGTTAATGCTGTATTTTATAGCTTTGTAGATGGGCTAGAGTATTCATTCCAAATTGCAATGGACTCAAATTTTCTTTTGCGTAATGACCTATCTGATCCCACGATGTGTAGACTTTATCATGATCTTTGAAGGACAGCCAAATGCAGTAATTGGAATACACGGTGCATACTTCTGTATTAAGCAAGACCTCAATAAGCCATCTGTAGTTGACATACTCAACTCACTGAAACAGCCAATGCTGCTTGGAAGTCCATAAATCATCTCTCCAAGACTATATTACAATATTACAAATTGATCCCGTTTTGAGGCAAGAAGCTCTAACACATTGCAGTATCAGCGCTTAGACTGGGATGAGAAATGAATAGATCTGTCAGACTGTGCTTTCAAGGCCGATGGCTAGTGAAAACCACATTATTCATTCATCTATTGGTGGACACTTATGCTGCTTCCATATCTTGGCTTTTGTAAACAATGCTTCAATGAACATAAATGGGTAAATGTTCTTTTGGATTAGTATTTTTTTTTTTCAGATATATTCAGAAGTGGGATCACTGGGTCATAAAGCAGTTTTTTTTTTTTTTTTTTAAATTTTCTAAGGAAACTCCATACTGTTTTCCACAGTGGCTGCACCAATCTGCATTCCCACCAGCAGTGCACAAAAGTTCCTTTTTGCCTACATCCTCACCAACACTTGTGTGTTGATTTACTGATGACGGCCATTCTGACAGGTGTGAGGTGATAGCTCATTGTGGATTAATTTGCATTTCTCTAACGATTAGTGATGTTGGGCATCTTTCCATATGTCTATTGGCCATCTGTATGTCCTCTTTAGGGAAGTGTCTATTCAGGTCTTCTGCCCATTTTTTTAAATTGGGTAGTTTGTTTATTTGGTGTTGAGTTGTATGAGTTGACTATTTTTCCCTATGCTGTACTTTGCATCCATCTCCCTGACTATTTTGAAACTACCAATTTATATTTCTTAATTTCTTTACTTTTTTCACTCAACCCCCCAACTGCCCTCCCCTCTGGCAACTATCAGTTTGTTCCCTGTGTCTATGAGTCTTTTTCTATTTTGTTTGTTCATTTATTTTGTTCTTTAGGTGCTGCATGTATGTGAAATCATATGATATTAATCTTTTTCTATCTGACTTATTTCACACCGCGTAATACCCTCTAGGTCCATCCATACTGTTGCAAATGGTAAGATTTCATTATTTTCATGGCCAAGTAATATTCCATGGTATGCATGCACCAGCACATTTTTATCCACTACTAATAACCAAGTATGGTGTCAGGTGAAATATCACTTTGTAAAATATATGATTGTTTAACCACTATGCTATACACCTGAAACTAATATAATATTGAATGTCAACTGTAATTAAAAAATAAAATTAAATAAGTAAGCCACATTTGCTCTTATGCACAGGGCAGTGTGAGGTAGGGATTCCCATTCTCAATCAGATATCTTGTGGCAATGACCCCTCTAGACGCCTGGAGAGCTCCACCAGGTGACGGGACCCCTTTCTACCCGTTGGCATCTAAGGACAGGTCTGCCACTTGCTTACAAGAAACTCAGCTAATTCTCTGCCATGTTACTTATGGGAAATCAGGTCCCCAAACAAACAAACAAGCAAACAGAGCTGAATAAGATGCTGATGGGGAAGTGGGCATGTGGGAAGGGCTCAGGGGAGATAAGGAAACAATTTTTGCTGAATTTTGCTGTGAACCTAATACTGCTCTAAGAAGAATTCTACTACTGCCACTAAAACAAAAATAAAACAAATGTACAAAGTCAAACTTGAAAATGCAGAGGAAAAAATAGATGCAGAGAACTTACTGGTATTGTTGGTACTGTTAGTACAACTGGCCCAAATATTTTAGAAAGTGAAGCATTTTTCTTTTAATTTGATCATCTTATATTTCCAAAGGATATATTGTAGGAAAATGGGCAAGAATTAGATAGTTGTCCTGAGACAAGTCTTTGGTGTGGACTTTGGAACACCAAGTCCTGCGGGGGCACAACGCTGTCCTAGCAGGCACTGATAAGATTGTTTAAAGGAAACAGCTGATCCCTTTGGCCTTTTCCTGCATATCTGAAAGGTTTAGTTAATCATCCTTCTCTGCACCTGAATCCAATCTAGACTAATTTGACCCGGGCTCTGTTAATTTGCTTGATGAGCAAAGAGACCAATAAATACGATGAGGCTGCAGAGATCTGGGCTCTCAGTCCTAGAGGCTGGGAGTCCCCTGTACCCATCTTTTCTCTATGTTATGTCTTGTGTTTTTCTCAAGTCCTGCAGTGGCTTCCTTTTGTGCACACCCATTGCCGAGCTGGTCTTGGCAATATATTATCATTGATGTTAATAATTTTAATAATAATGATAATAGAATATGTGCCACTATTCGTTGGGCTAGAAATTCAGGCATGCTCTTGGTACTTTACAAAGATTATCTCACTTAATTCTCTCAACTCCTGTGGGAGACAGAGATACCCATTTTTCTGAAAAGTTGGAGATTGTAGTGTCTTGTTCAAGGACACATAGCCAGCAAACATCAGGGCTTGGGTTTGAACCCAGGACTCTCTCTGAGCCTTCCCAAGGGGCCCGGCTGCCTCTCCATACAGAGGTAATCTGCAATTCACTACCCTATTTCCACTTTCTGTCTTCAGATTGCCTACTAATAAGCTGTCTTCCTCAAGCATACTGAGAGAGGGACAGTTTCAGAATCCCAGCCATCCACTTTAAGGGGCTGCTGGTCAGAGCCATGGATGTCCTTTATTATTTCATTATTATTAAAAGTTTTATTTTGATTGCACACTCACATACAAATATGCCGGTATTTATGAGTATGCTCAGCATGAACCCAAGTGAACCCTGACCTCCTCTTTATTTTCAGTGGCTCCCTATTTTCCTTTAACTGAAGGGACCATGTACATTGCTGTGATGAAGGTCTTTAAATATACATCTTTTTCCATTTCTAGAATATATTTCCAGATGTGGAACTATTGAGTAATGTTCTTTTTTACAAGGTGCACTACAAAATGCAAGACAGATATGAATCTCAAAGATGCTGGAGCTCGCTCCATACCCTAGTACATCCCATATGTGTTGCAACACACCCCGGAATCTGAGCTGGTGGCCGGCCAGCAGCAAATGTAGGATACGTTTTAGAAATGATGAGTAAGGGGTGTCTGAAGAAGAGGATGGGGGCTAGTTGAGCTACAGCTCAAGCCTCATGACCACGGGGGCTCCTCTTCCTTGGAAACGGATCCGGGCCCTTGGTACGGGAATCTGTACTTTGGCGTTGATCATGGGATGCCTGGACCACGAGTTGTGTTTGATGTCTGTGTACCTGGGAGGGCATCAGCGGTGTCCTTCATACATTCATACCCACAGTGTCTCATGGGGCTGACACAGAATGAGGGCCCCTTTACACAAGGTGAGCGGATTCCAAGGTGGGTGGTGTTCACTGAGCAGTTGCTGTCCCTTTGGAAGCCATCGATGGAAACGCCCAAGTAGCATGGATGGGCATAGTGCCGCTGAGAGGGCCTGGAGCCTCGCAGGAAGGCCAGGTTGGGAATGGATCCTACACCCAGTCCTGGACTCGACACTTCTAGGTGGCACAAGCTTGAGCTGCTCTCCTGACCTGGCTGGGCCTTCAACACGAGCCCTGTCATAGCATGCTCTCTACGTGGGGAGTAGCGAGCATTTTCGTTAGTGAAAAGGGCTGCTGTGGGGAGTAAACAGAAACAAAGGAACAAAGGGGTTTGAACACAGCAAAGTGTCTCATGCAAAAAAAAACGACCGTCCCAAGAAGACATGCCCCAGCTAGTCTGCTGGAGACACACTGGGCAGAGCCGAATCAGCTCCCATGTCTGTCCTAACAGGCCATCAGGGATCAGGTGACAATCAGCTAACCCCTGGGCATGGGTGGGCCCAGCTGATGAGACTGGCCTAGCTCAATCTGGTTCCACTGAACCCCAAACTCTCAGAGGCTGCCTGTTTATTGCTGGATGTCAGCAAGGTTTACATCCATTTGTTACACAGCATTATTTTGGCAATAGGTACAACTATAGCATAGGTGATAGAAAGAGCCACATTGAAAACAATAATGAGAAGTAACTTCTAAAAAAACAGACATTCTGGGTTTTTGGGGTGACAATATATTCAGTTTTTTTACTATCCCTGGAAAAGCCATGGCCATGTGACACTGCTTTGGTTAGTGAGAATAAGGGACAGATCCAACTAAAGCAGTGGTTCTTAACCTGGGTTCTATCGAACCCTAGGGGTTCGATGAGTCGGTCTCGGGTTCGGAGAAGCCTCTGCCACGGAGGCCAGAATAAAGTAATACCGTAATTTGTTGTGAGTTCATGCACTTTGTTGGTTTTGTTCTTTGAGCAAGGTGATGTTCATGCATGGCTCATTTTGTGCACCAGTAAAAAAACATATACCTATGTCTTAAATTTGGAAAAAAATATCATATTTCATTTATCACTAAAGAAGGGTCAGTGAATGCGCATATGAAACTGGTGGGTTCGGTACCTCAAAAAAGGTTAAGAACCACTGAACTAAAGTCATCCTTTCTTCCTGCTTTGAACTTGGATGTCTGGAATGGCACCAGCGATTGAAGGCTGTGAGACAGCTGGCACAAGGATGCGCTCCAATATGCTAAGGGCAGCAGGACCTGTGGGGGCCATGCATAGGCTGGTCTGATGCCAGGACCCTCTCCTTCTTATCACATGAGACAGTGAAGCCCTCTGCACCTGCTGCCCCCAGTTGGGGTTCTGTTCTTGCAGCTGTGCCTCCCTAACTGACACGGGGCACAGAAGATGAATTCTGCTGAGCAAGGGTAGTGAAGGCGGTGAGAGAGGGCTTCCTAGAGGAGGTGGCTATTAAACGGGGATTTTGAAAGATGAATACTATCTCATCAAGCAGTTTCTGAGGTTGACGGGGACTAAGAGAACGAAGGAACTTTGGCGACAGTGGTGAAATTGAAAAATACCTATGGTAACAGGAAAATATTGTGGCTGGTGACTTAACGGAGGTGAAGAGGTCCGAGCTGAGACACCGAGCTACAGAAGGGCTTCTGAAGGTGAGGGCGCTAACCCGCTGTGTGATGTGGCATCTGTAGCCGGCGGTTTTCACAGACAATTTCTTTTTACGA
This sequence comes from Rhynchonycteris naso, assembly GCA_037038555.1. Classification (NCBI taxonomy): domain Eukaryota; kingdom Metazoa; phylum Chordata; class Mammalia; order Chiroptera; family Emballonuridae; genus Rhynchonycteris; species Rhynchonycteris naso. The sequence continues at coordinate 130,653,294 of CM073001.1, forward strand.
CCTCATCTGCGCTCCTGCCGCAGTTTCAGGGAAGCTGGTGGTGGACAGGCAATTCCTAAGGAAGATCTACAGAACTCTGGCCTTAGTGGTAATTGTTCTAAATCTCCCAGGGAAGGTGCCTTGAATAATAACCAAAAACAATTCTCCTTTTCCCTTCTCTGTTTTGTTCATAGTTTCAAGTGATCATGTAGGATTAGATATTTTTAAAAAGTTATTTCTTTTAAAGTCATTTCCCTCTATTATGGGCCCTGTATCCAATGACTCAATGATGGCATGTCGGGACTGACTGACGTGCCCGCTCACGGGGTCTGCTGCCCCGGCTGACATCACTCACTACACACGCTCACCACACCTGGTGACGAAGAGACACACACTAGCCTCACAGCCAGATGAGGCTTCTGAACAAGAGGGTCTCGCTGGAGGCTCGCTGCAGGGAAAATGAATGTAGCAGATGGCGCTGGGTGCCCCAGGTTCTACCATATTCTTTAGGCCTTGCTCATTTAGAGTTGTGGTTAGCAAACCGTGGCTCACGAGCCACATGCGGCTCTTTGGCCTCGAGTGTGGCTCTTTCACAAAATACCACGTGCGGGCGCTACCTCGACAAGGAATGTACCTACTTATATAGTTTAAAATATTTGGCTCTCAAAAGAAATTTCAATCGTTGTACTGTTGATATTTGGCTCTGTTGACTCATGAGTTTGCCGACCACTGATTTAGAGCATGCCACTGGTTTTGCTTTTTTTTTTTTTACAGGGACAGAGAGAGAGAGTAAGAGAGAGGGATAGATAGGGACAGACAGACAGGAATGGAGAGAGGTGAGAAGCATCAATCATTAGTTTTTCGTTGCTGTCGCATCACCTTAGTTGTTCATTGATTGCTTTCTCACATGTGCCCTGACCGCGGGCCTTCAGCAGACCGAGCAACCCCTTGCTGGAGCCAAGCTGGCGAGCTTTTGCTCAAGCCAGATGGGCCCACGCTCAAGCTGGTGAGCTCGGGGTCTTGAACTTGGGTCTTCCGCATCCCAGTCCGACGCTCTATCCACTGTGCCACCGCCTGGTCAGTCGCCACTGGTTTTTGAATGTCAGAATCCGCTTCTATTTGTTTGAAGACTTTTGATTTAACCTCTTATGAAGCAGTCAAGAAGTGCTGGGGCATTTCTGCCCCTGGGAACCCTCAAACAATGGCTGGTGGGAATTGGCATATGTTTACTCAGCTCCTTTGCTCCCTGGGAGGTAGGTAACTCTACAGTGTCTTCCTGGGGCCCTGCTGAATTAAATTCAGATGTCGACAGTGTCGCAACCTCAAGCAAATACCTTTTATAAGCAATTTTCCCTCTCTATCACTTCCTCCCCTCTACCGATGCTCCCTGCCACCTGCAAACATGCACTTACACGCCTCATCTCAGGATCTCTGTCAGGGAGAGCCCAGGTTAAGACAAGAGGGAAGTCGATTAAGGGAGACTGTGGAAAGAATGCAATGCAGTCTGATATCAAGATGGGCTACCGGTGGAAACAACTATCTTCCGTAAGTCTCTGGGGGCTCTCTCCCTTAGTCCCCTCCCTGCTATGGTCATGTTGTCTTTCAGCTGGCACTGTGAAGGCCTTTGGGAATCACTGCCAATTGGAAAGGTTTCTCTTGCAGGAACTCAAATGCTAAAGGAAGCGGGCCCATGTTAATGGGCCTGCTCGATTAGCACAAATCCTATAATTCTGTTACTTGAAAGGAGTTGAAGCTCATCATATTGGGGTCATTGTTTTGGAACCTTGGGAATGAGGGATTTGCCATCTCTGGAGAAATATTTCAGTGGGGGGAGAATGCCTTATTCGTTGTTAGTTTCTCAAGAAAGTGGTGGTGATGACTGCCATTTCTATCTCATTATACACTAAAGGAAGGTTCTGGGCTGAGGCTGACGTGGGCCTCACTGGGTGCCAGGCGCATGCAATCTCTGTTGATGCTTTTCGACAGTTGGGAGGATGCGGCACTGGGCTTAATCTAGCCTTGCACGTGAGAACCAAGTCCAGTAACCAGGCCAGGTCTCACAGCCAGTAGGTGGAAAAGGCAGGATTTCGAACCCAGGTGGGCTGCCTCTTAGATCTGTGCTCCTAACCATCACACCACACACCGTCTCAGGAAGAGGATGTCTAGGCTCCGATGGAGGAGCAGCTCTGCTCCTCTCACCTCTGCCAGGTCCCTTCTCTCCTTCTTCAGGGACCTCGTGAGATAAGGGCTCTTGGTCTGACGTCCCTGAGCCCCCAAACCCCAAGGAGTGCTTAGAAAGACTTAACGCACTTGTTAATTTGCATGGAACCAACTGCATCTGTTTTCACTAAACACTAAGCAGAATTCAGTATTTCCTTCCACTATGGATATGATACATACAACAAACCACAGGAGTACTGGCAAGACCTGGAGTGTGTCCCCAGTGGAAGTCACAGGTCTTCTAACCCAGGTTACCAGTGTTGCAGAGACCTCATATATGTTCACCACTACTTCAGCAATAGATAGTTATGAGACCTGACACTAGACCTTGTATTTAATGCACTAAGAACACAAATTCCCGGGCATTTTCCACACTCAGTACATCCTGGTGAAGAGGCTCCAGCAGCCCCAGGTAGTTCTTTTGAGGTCACGGCGGTGATCCATGAGAAACTAAGCACACAAGAACTGTTGGAGAGACATGCCAACTAGTACGGAGGACTCAGGTTGACCTGATGGAGCACCAACATGTCTGCTACATGTGTAAGTAGAGCATTTGGTATTACAGCTGAACAGTGAGCTATTCACTGGGTTCTGTGTGAGCCCAGAGGAAAGACCCCTAAGCTAAGTTTCAGAGAGTGGGAACAGGGCATGTTCTGCAGGAGTCAATGCTCAGATCATGGCCAAGAAGGTAAAGAGGCATTAGCTAAGCAAAAAAAGTCAGACAAGAATTGGCCAGACAAAGGAACATCATAAATAAAAGCATGGTGTCATAAATTAGCATGGTTTGTGTTGAAAACTACATAGCACTCACTATTGCTGAAGTGTACACTGTGGGTGAGGAAGCAGAGACAGATAAAACTGCAAAAATAGGCACAGATCAGTCTGAGGAGGCTCTAATGTTCCAGGCTGAGATATTCGGATGAGTATGTGCAGACTGTTTGTCTTGAATGAAAACCACTGTTGATTCACTAAGGGAAACTTATGATGGTGATGATGCAATGGTTTTGATGATGGTGATGATAGTGGATTTAACGGTGACTATGATGATGGTGATGACAATGATTGTGTTGTGATGAAGGGGATAATGATGATGGTGGTGATGGGGAGGAGGGTAGAGATGCTAATGACAGTGATGAGAGTCACAATGGTGAAAGTGATGGTGGTGAAGATAATAATCTGATGATGTGATGATGGTAATGAGGTGGTAGGGATGACAGTGATTGTGAAATGATGTTATAGAGACAACAGTGATGCTGATGGTGATGATGAGACAGATAATGATGGTGGTAATGATGACCACTGACATTTATAGAATACGACCATGGGCCTAAAACTGCCTTAAAGCTTTTCTCTCAACTATACCCTGAGGTAGATACTACAGTTATCCTCACTTTTTCAACAAAAACTGAGGCAAAGAGAATATAAGCCCTAGGTCACAGAGTCAGTATGTGACTAAAGCTGGGCTTCAACCCCACATGCATATCCCTAATCCAAGCCAGAGCTCACGGCCCTAACCTGTTAACTGCTTTCAACAGCAAGAGAGAAGTGGTCTGAGGGCTCAAGCGCCCACTGCCCTGAAGACTTCCCAGGACCTCTCATTCTTCCTTAAGTTCTTTTTTCCCTTTCTTCCTATCCCACTTTCCAATGACACCCTCCTCCTCACCCCACTAACCCTACTGGCATGTTCTGTGGGGTTCTCAAAGTCTCACATAAAGACGGCCTGGGAGCAGGCCTGTTGGCCAACACTGCCTTTTCCTCTCCAGGCTGGCTTCAGAAAATGAGGACAATCACTCCCACCCTAGAGATGTGTGCTGCAAATATCGGAGAAGTTAACTTCTCTGTAGGGCTTTGAAATTTTGAAATTTATTCAACTATCGGCACGATGGTAGGATTCTTCAGGGTTGGTGAGAAACGTGCTTCTTGCCTTAGAGTTTTTATCAGTAACCTGAGCGGAGCCTTTCTGAGGAAAACCACATTGGTTAGGAATTTTCACACCAGAGGGAGAGCTTAAGCTTATTGCATAATATTGTGCCTTTGAAAGACACCAGGCTGGTTAAAGTTATCAAGATATTTGCATTCTTGTTCTTCTGTTATTTTCTTGTTATTCTCTCTCCAAACACAGTCCTAGGAGCTGGTGGGCACCGCAGAGGCCAGAGAACATCAAACAGCAGAATTGTCAGTCACTCATGGTGAGCAGGCAGGGCTTCCAGAAACAGAGCCGGCCCGAGACACGGGCGCTCCAGGCGGGCTCATATGTGGCATGTCTCCAAACCCATGTTCTTTAAATATTTACTCAACGTTTATTTAGTGGAGGAGGGAGGAGGAAACTAATTTTCTATTAATAAAAAAGATGTATGTAGAAATGAAGCCTCTTACTAATTCATTTCCACTCGTGCAAATATGGTCAATATTCTGAAAAATTTTCCCCCATTCCTCTGTAACTGTTATTCTTTTTGAATTTCCCTTGTGAAAAGAGCAACTTTAAAGTTGGAAACTTCTTGTTGGTGAACTCCGAGTTTTAATATTTAATATTTAGACAGTAAAACAGTTTATTCAATGTTGGTAAATAGTCAGGACTGTTCAATTCTGAAACTTCAGCTGGTGGGGCAACATCAGCACAACAAAGCCCCCCCAGGGAGAGGCTGGCGTGGCCGGACAGGGGAGGTTCCTTTCATTTCTACCATAGGTGGTTGTTTGTGCCAAGCGGAGGAGAGCAATTTATGTGTCTTCAGTTGTGTTGTGTGGTGGCCCAAGTAACACCATCTTCCCCGTTTATTATACTGATGCTTTTAGGGTTCCTGGCAGACGGGCTTCCTAAGAAGGTCAAATGGTGACCCAGCAACCCAGCTTTGGCAGCCAGTTGAAAGCCATGCTAATGTCTCCAGGTTGGGACTACTTCCTGGAGTATGTCACTGCTGTGTTGTATTACCAGAACCGACCTAGTGTCCTAGGATGTGCTCCCGGAGTGGGAGCACATTGCCATTGGTGGTGATGGGTTACACTAGGTCACCTGGAGTTCCCAGCTGGGTTCCGCCTGTGGCTGGTGCCAAGGGCTAAAGGCAGCTGTGGGTAGGGGCCAGTCTAGAGCTGTGTGAATAAATAAACAACAACGGGCTTGTGTAGGTCTTAAACTCTGACCTTCATTTTATTGCTTAAGATCTAGAGCAGCTAACAAAACCAGACCCAGACTTCACAGTACAGTATTTCCTTCTTCACACTTCAATGACAGTCCATTCAAGTAATTACCAGACGATTACTGTGAACTTTTAACTGGGGGTTCAAAACCACTCTTATCAGACAATTAGCTCTGCTGGGCCCACGGGCTCCTTCCCCTCTGGTTTATGTAGGCTGGGTTGATGTTCAGGGACATTCTGAGGAATCCTTTGTACCTGGACAACAGTACAAATGATTGCTGCTCTCAGGATGTTTTCCTTGTGTTCTGCTCACCTGCTGTGTCCTTAGAAAGGAATCAGGGCTCAAGACAAAGATGTTCTCATACCATCTACTAAAAATCCTCTTTGTTTTGAGAGGAACAATGTCATTGATACCAAGGAAGACCGGCTTCTGCTGCAGTCTGAAGCATGCTGACACCCATGTCAGGAGCTGTGGCTCTAAGGCAGGGAGCTAAAATATAATCATGCTTTCATTAACCTCCCCCAGGGCTCAGAAAAAGCAAGAAGCTGAGTTGCAAATAAGAACACTGGAGATCTAAAGGCTTAGGGTAAAGCAGGCTGAAGCCAAAGGGAAATTGATCCCCTTGAGGTTATAAAGGGATTGTAGAACAGTGTCTTTGAGTTTCTTCAGTTTTCTTTTGCGACTCACAAAACAGGAATGGAAGAAATTTGCCAGCTGATTACTCCTGCTCCCCACCAGTGTAAATAGGTTGGTGGGGGCAGAAGGGAACCATGGTTACAGAGCAGAAATTGTATAGCCTGTGTCCTTATCTCAACTATGTGACCCAGTGAGTAACGTCAGTAAAGGTCGTTCCCCTTGTCTGTAAAATGGGAAAAAGAATAGTTCCTAGCATATAAGTTGTTTTGAAACTAGATAATGCATGTAAAATTCTTAGCATAATAGCTGGTATGTTGCAAATATTCAATAAATGCTGAATACTATTTTTGCTAGGGTCAATATTATTATTACTGCTATTATTATTTTTAGCGAGCGAGCAAGAGAGATGGGGGGGGGAAGAGAGAGACAGAAACAGATAAGAAGAGAGAGGGATGAGAAGCATCAACTTGTAGTTGCAGCACTTTAGTTGTTCATTGATTGCTTTCTCATATGTGCCTTGACTTGGGGGCATTAGCTGAGCCAATGACCTTGGTCTTTAAGCCATTAACCTTTGGGTTCAAGCTAGTGACCCTACATTCAAGCTGATGGGCCTGCGCTCAAGCTGGCGATCTTAGGGTTTTAAACATGGGTCCTCAGCATCCCAGGTCGATGTTCTTTCTAGTGTGCCACTACCTGGCCAGGTGTAGGGTCAATATTCTTTTAATCAACTTGTTAGAGAAGTGGAACCAACTGAACTGAAGTAGACTTAGGGAATCATTCACACTTTCTTCTTTGCAAAAAACAGACGAAAAGATTAGCCAGCTTATTCCTCTCTTTGACTGCATCTGTGGGGGCCACATATATGGAAGCAGTCACACAGGAATGGTTTGCTGAACAGCCTGGTTTCCTTCCCTTCCTTTGTCTCCTAAGAGCTATTGCCCATCCAAAAAAACCCAAGCTGAGTTTCACATTCCAACAAACACATGATTTAGGACTCCCCAGCGGTCAATGGGATGACCAACACGATGGTAAAATCCAATCCACCCCTGGATCCGATGTTAATTACAACTGAAAAGCAGATGGTGTCTAAATGTAGGACCATCTGTTCCCTGTCTGTGGGAAGTTTTTCGGTCGGAGAAGACAGAGCCCTCGCCAATTTCTTTTTGCCCCAAGAAAGGCTTGACTTCTGCATTTAAGAAAACATCTTATTATTTATCGTGATAAGATTTTCTCTGATCTATATAACCACAGAAACATTAGGTCAGACATCCAACAAGGGAAGGTCAGTGGGCTGACCTCAAGAATGTAGACAGCTACTCAAGCTCAAGATGCTCCCACCAGTGAGACAGTCTGATGACAAGAAAATATTTGAATACAACTTGTCTATTGAGTTGTAAGATGACCCCTCCACCCACATATATAATTCCAATTAAATGGTCAGATGAGGAAATTATTTCATTGGCTTCTATTGCTGAGACTTACACTACCTGTCTTTTTAAAAACTGACAAAGAAATAATTTCCTTTTGCACTTTCTTTCTTTTTTTTAATTGAGAGGCAAGGAAGCAGGCAGACAGACTCCAATGTGCGCCCTGACCCGGATCCACCCAGCAAACCACCTATAGGGCGATGCTCTGACCATCTGGGGCCACTGCTCCATTGCTAGGCAACTGAGCTATTTTAGCAAGGCCATGGAGCCATCCTCAGCACCCGGGGTTAACTTGCTCAAACCTTTTGAGCCATGCCTGTGGGAGAAGAGAGAGAGAAAGATAGAAGGGGGGAGGGGAGGAGTAGAGAAGCAGATAGTCACTTCTCCTGTGTGCCCTGACCAGGTATCAAACCCGGAAATTCCACATGATGGGCCGATGCTTTGCTGCTGAGCCAACTGGCCAGGGCCCCTTTTAACTTTCTAAACAATACATACCAATGAACAGAAGAATAAATGCTGTGGCTCCTACTGGAATGCCAGTGTCACTGGATCTGGTCTGGTGGGGACTTTAAATCCACTGCTAAAAGCCACTACAGAAAGCATGATCTAATAGACACTGAAGGTACCTGTTTTCAGTCACATTTTATCATCAAGTTTGCACCAGACAGGGAATTGTGCCTTTCAAGGTGGACCTAATGGGAGGTGGGGGCGACTGGGGATCCAGTGTTTAGAAACAAATGTGACACATGAAACACACACTATGGATGCCCCTGGGCCCACTTCCAACAACAGACAACTTAAGACACACTGGGAGCTGCCTGCTCTGGACACTTGACACCTCACCCGTGGCTCTGCTCTTCTGCCCGAGGAAGCCTGCAGTGCTGGAGAACTTCCTTCAGCCCATGTGCAGAGTAGCCGGAAAGTGCCTAGGCTTGCACAACCCAGAAACAATCATCAATCAAAGGGACAGTAGGTGTCAGCGAGCGAGTGACCAGCCTGCTCAGCCCTGATTGGGGCAGTTCCAAGTAGGGGTCTACATCATTCTCAGTGGGTTGAGTCTCAGTTGTTCACAGGGTTAACTGACTCTTTAATGACCCCTTCATGGCTTCCCCCGCCCCCTCACATCTGCTTCCTGGGCATGACCTCAAATAAACTCCCCACACCTGGTGTTGTATTCGTGTAGGCCCATAGCAACTCACAAGGGCCAATTATTATATTTTCAGGAAATTTGCAAGTCCACTGAGGTACTGATAGCTTCTGATTGGTCATGGTGTGGATTTCTGCATCATGAAAATCTGCAAATGCTTCAAATCAGGTGTCCCTGTCACCCCCAGAAACATGCTGATACATATTTGCCAGCACACGATTGCCTTCCATCTAGTCCTTATCTCAGGGTTTGTTTTTGGGGACGCCCAAACTAAGAGTCTGAGCAGCAGGGCTCCCTGAAGCCAACACATAAGCGTTCATGGTAGCTAAAGAATCAATTTACCGTCATTATTACAAGTATTCCTTCACTGGCCAAAGGATTAGTGTGCTTTGCTGGTGGGAGGAAATCTGTTTCTAAATGTACCGTGAAGAGGGTGTGTAGAGAAACGGAAAGAAAGACGCAAGGTGCTCCCACCACTTGAAACGCATTCCAGGAGAAGGGATTTGCAAGCTCCGGCTACACAAAGGTTTATTAGATAGAATACAGGAAAGGAAAGCATAGGATATAAAATATTGGTAAAACGAAGCATATTAAAACAACAAAATTTGCTATTCAAAAGACACCACTAAGAAAACAAAAGGTCAGTCCATAAACTGGGAAAAAATAGCTGCAAAATATATATCTTATAAAGTACTTGTAATCAACATATAAAAAACATAACTTAAAAAAAGATAAACAATGCAATTAAAAAGGGCAAAATATTTGAGTAGACACTTCATCAAAGAAGAGAAAGAAGCTCATGAAAAGATGTTCAACGTTGTTAGTCATTAAGGAAATGAAAATAGAAACCACAATGAGATACCTCTATATACTCACTATAATGACTGAAGTTCTTTTTCTTTTGTTTTTTATTTAATTAATTGTGTTTACATAGATTCTAGGGTCACCCCGAATGCATCTCCCCTCCCCCATATTCCCCTCAACATCTCCTTACCCACCTCCCTACAGTGCCCTCCCCCCTTCCCTTCAGGTTTATCCCCTCCTATCATCCCCTTTCCTTCTGTCCTCTTTTCCTCTGGTCCCTTTGATCCCTCCTCCGTCTCAATTCTGTTCCTCAGTTCTCATTGTTCCTTGGAATTCTCAAATGAGTGAGGTCATATGATATTTTTCTTTCTCTGCCTGGCTTATTTCACTCAACATAATAGTTTCCAGGTCCCTCCATATTGTTGCAAAAGGTAATATTTCCTTCTTTTTCATAGCCCCATAGTATTCCATTGTATATATGTACCAAAGCTTTTTAATCCACTTGTGGACACTTGGGCTGTTTCCAGATCTTTGCTATTATGAACAATGCTGCCATAAACATGGGGGTACATTTCTTTTTTTCAGTCGGTGATATGGTGTCCTTGGGATATATTCCTGTAAGTGGGATGGCTAGGTCAAAGGGAAGTTCCATTTCTAATTTTCTGAGGAATCTCCATATTGTTTTCACAGTGGCTGCACCTGTCTGCATTCCCACCAGCAGTGCAGGAGGGTTCCCTTTTTTCCACATCCTCGCCAGCACCTATCGTGGGTTGTTTTGTCAATGAGTGGCATTCTGACTGGTGTGAGGTGGTATCTCATTGTGGTTTTAATTTGAATTTTTCTAATGTTTAGTGATGTTGAACATTTTTTCATCTGTCTATTGGCCATCTTTATGAACTCTTTGGAGAAGTATCTATTCATTTCTTGTGCCTATTTTTTGATTGGATTGTTTGTCTTCCTGGTGCTGAGTTTTACAAGTTAATAAATTTTGGTTATTAACCCCTTATCAGATGTATTGTCGAATATGTTCTCCCATTGTATAGTTTGTCTTTTTATTCTGTTCATGTTGTCTTTAGCTCTGCAAAAGCTTTTTAGTTTGATATAGTCCCATTTGTTTATCCTGTCTTTTATTTCATTTGCCTGTGGAGATAAATCAGCAAATATATTGCTGCGAGAGATGTTGGAGAGCTTACTGCCTATGTTTTCTTCTAGGATGCTTATGGTTTCACGACTTACATTTAAGTCCTTTATCCATTTTGAGTTTATTTTTGTGCATGGTGTAAGTTGGTGGTCTAGTTTCATTTTTTTTGTAGGTAGCTGTCCAGTTTTCCCAGCACCATTTGTTAAAGAGGCTATCTTTACTCCGTTGTATGCTCTTACCTCATTTGTCAAATATCCATTGTCTATAAAGATGTGGGTTTATTTCTGGGTTCTCTGTTCTGTTCCATTGATCTATGTGCCTGTTCTTATGCCAGTATGACTGAAGTTTAAAAGGCTGATGACACCCAGTTTTGGTGAGAACATGGGAGCAATGGGAACTCTCTTGTATTGCTGGTGGGAATGTAAAAAGGTATAGCCATGCTGGAAGAAGGTTGGGTAGTTTCTTATATAATTCAACATATAATATGTGTCACTCTCAAGTATTTACTCAAGAGAAATGAAAACACCTGTAGACACTAACTCTTGTAAATGTTCATAGAAGCTTTATTCATAATAACCCCAAACTGGAAACAACTCAGACATCTATCAACTGGTGAATGAATAAGCCAAAAGTGATACACCTATACAATGAAATTATACTAGGCAATAAAAAAGGAATAAACTCCCTGTATATACAACATATACAAAAACATGGATTGATCTCAAAAGTATTATGTTAAGTGACTGAGGTTAATATCACCAGTTAGAAGACATATCAACATCGCATCCTCCTGAAATGACTTGCTGAAAAGAGCACAGGTCGCTGTGGTATTCTTGCTGAACATGTGTAACCTCAATCAAATCAAGAGAAAACAGAACACAAACCCACACTGGCCTGGATTCTTCATAAAGATGAAGGTCATGAAAAACAAAGACCAAGGATCTGTCAGGAACTGGAACTGAAGAGACATACAAGTAAACCCAATGTGGGAACCTGGGTTGGATTATAAAAAACAGATTAGTGGGAAGACTGGTGAAATTTGAATAAGTTCCACAGTTTGGTTAATAGTATTGTAGCAGTGTTAATTTCCTGGTTCTGATCATTGTATTGTCATTATGTAAGATGTCAATATTATAGGAAGCTAGGTGACATGTATACGAGCATTGTACTATTTTTTCACCTTTTCAGTATGTCTAAAATTATTTCAAAATAATTTAAAATAGTGACTTTTTGGTATGCAAATTATACCTCAATAAAGATGATTAAAAAATAAGCAGGTCCACATTTCTCAAATAGTGACCTAGAGAGTCTGTGTTTCTTTAAGGGCCCAAGAATGAGAAGATGGTAAGCATGGGAAGGTCCATCCTCCCTTTCCTCCCCCACCCCCTACCTCAGGGGTCCCCAAACTTTTTACACAGGGGGCCAGTTCACTGTCCCTCAGACTGTTGGAGGGCCGGACTATAAAATATTATGAACAAATCCCTATGCACACTGCACATATCTTATTTTAAAGTAAAAAAAAAAACAAAAACGGGAACAAAATGTGCTTCGGAGCCGTGACGCGTGCGTCCCACGTCACTGGAAGTAGTACTGTACGTGAGCGACGCTGCACTTTGCTCTCACTGACCACCAGTGAAAGAGGTGCCCCTTCCAGAAGTGCGATGGAGCCGGATAAATGGCCTCCGGGGGCCGCATGCAGCCCGTAGTTTGGGGACTCTTGCCCTACCTAGTCATACTTCACAAAAACAACTCCATTTTCTTCTGTTATACAGTCAAACATTACAGTATAGACACAAAGACATTCACACACACATTTATTCTGCTTATGACTTCACTCAAAGGGAGGGATACTATCGCTAAGAATTGAAAAGATATCAACAGCCTGGCCTGTGGTGGTGCAGTGGATAAAGCGTCAACCTGGAACACTGAGGTCACCAGTTTGAAACCCTGGGCTTGCCTGGTCAAAGCATATATGGGAGTTGATGCTTCCAGCTCCTCCCCCACTTCTCTCTCTCTCCTCTCTAAAATGAATAAAGTTTTTTAAAAAAAGAATTCAGCATTCACTAAAAAAATTTCAACAATAGGATTATATTTTAAACATTCAATTTAGGTCTAACTTTTTCTTAGAGGAAACCCATCTTTAAGAAAAAATGGAAATTGGATAATCCAAGATGGTGGTGGGGTAGGTGGAAGTTACTTTCACCTCCTCACAGAACCAAACTGGAGTTACAGCTAATACATAAAATAATCAACCTGACTTAACCAACTGGAGACTAGCTGAACAGAAGTCTTATAACCAAGGATTTACAGAAGCCACAATGAGACTGGTAGGAAGGGAGGAGATGCAACAGGGGCTGGCCCTGCTCCCATGGGCAGTGGCTGAGGCTCTGGAGGGATATCTCAGCTGCAAAGGTTCTGGGCTGGTTTCCTAGCCCAGAGCAGAACTGGGAAGAGGAGCCAACATAACAACATAAAAGCCCACTTGGGGATTCTGAGCCCGAAGTGGAAGGATGCTGTGCTCGAGGAGCACATACTGCCCACAGCCTCCCAAAGTTCTGGGCTTCAGACAAGCCCAGATTGCCTGGGCATCATGTTGGCAGCATGTGGCAGTGGCCCAATGGATGGTCAGACTGTGGGGAAGGCCCTAACTCTTAGGTGATCAGGAATGAAGCAAAGATAGGTCTTGAGAAGTGTAGGGAATATTCAGCTTCCATAAACCATCCTTCAACCAAATGATTTGCCTGATGCTGTTTTCTAATTAGACTTCCTTTTCTCTAAGTTTTCGTGTTAAGATGTCAGTAAGGATGTAGCAAAGCCCCATCTACGCATTAGGAGAAAGAATGCTACTCTGACAACTTGCATGAACCTGATCTCTTGTAGAGAGGTATCCGAATCAGGTGTCACGAACTTGTTGCTGAAGTGAGTTACATCTGAGTTGAGCTTCCAGATTTTGTCTTTTCTTATTTTTAACACACTGACTGGCTACTACAGTAACATTTTCCACTCCAGCTAAAATCAATGCCTCCTTCTCAATGAAACATAATTATTTAGAATTTGCCGGAAGAAAACCCACACTTATTAAGTGGCTTAACTAAACAGTGAAATTATTCAGCTGACTTGGAATTCTCTACCAATTTGGATGATGGGGTGGGGAGAGGACAATCTAATCAGACAAACTGGTTATTAACACCGAGACCAATTTTCCCACTAGAATACTTTGCCAGTAAGTGAGGAGTTTTATTTTTGGATTTTCTTTATACCTAAGTCACAGAGTGAAGGATAGGAGCACCAGGCAACCTTTGATGTCCCTGGTGCGCCCTTGTGGCTGTTGGCATTTACTTCTCTTGGGCTGATGAAGCCTGGGTGTGGCCTATTTGCCATATAGAGGAGATGGGTCCTTAAAGCAGCTCAGAGCAATTCACATCCCCCACCAGTTATGTACAGGCAACTCGAGGGTCCTCCTTTCTCCAGGCATAAAATTAAAGAACTGGCATGATGATGTCCATTCATGCGCTAATGATCTTCATTTTGTAAATGACAAACTGAGGCCCATTGAAGCGGCACTGGGGGAGGGTACAGGGAGGATGGAGCAGGTCACAGGTGCCGCTGCAGTAGGAGCAGGTCTCGTGAAATCTTTCTATACTAGTGGTTTTCAGAATACGGCTTGGGTAAATAGGTTATTATCTACTGTCCTAAGTTTCTCATAGTTGAGACTAACTAATGGAAGAAAATATATGGCCATTCTTTTTGGTTTTTTTTTTTACAGGGAGAGGGACAGAGGGACAGAGAGGGACTGACAGACAAGAAGGGAGAGAAGATGAGAAGCATCAGTTCTTTGTTGTGGTACCTTAGTTGTTCAGAAATATGGCCATTCTTGAACTATGGACCCAATAGATTGGAACTGGATGACAATTCCTCATCCATCAGTGTTTCTTGGCCAGGGATCTTCAAAATAATTTGCTTTTGCTGCCAGCGAGCCTCCCCAGGATCACGGCACATTCATTGTTAGTTGGTATGTCATTAACAGATGGCTTATTTATAAGTAGCAAGAGCATGGGTTCTCCTTGTGACTCTGCACTGAAAAATGAGTGTGGGTTTCACTGCCTTTTTTAGGGGATGCTACAATCTATTTGGGAACATAGTAATGCTGTAGGTGCTGAGCTGTGGCTAACTCAAAGTTGGCTTCCCAAAACTGCCAAAAATCAGAAAATCAAACACCTTTACCCTGAGAGCAGCATTCAGCCACACTGGACAGGGTCGTTCTATGCCCTTCCTGCTCACTCTCAGGACCCCTTCTTTGCTGCAATCCCATCCTCCCTTCGGACTGTGTGGATGGCTTTGCCATCTCCGGTGGGGCGCAGTCTTTCCCCCCTGCATTTGGTACCCTCCATTGTACTTTCTATTCCTCTTTTCACTTGCTCAGTCCACTGCAAGAAATCTGAGATACACATTCAGAGTTCACTTAAGTTTATTTCAGCTCTGCCCTGCTGCCTCTGCGGCCCTTGTTACTCTGGGTGAGGGAGAGTAAGGGAATAATAAACTTCTATTTGAGGACCTCTTGCTACATGCAAGATATCCCATTAGAGGCTCTAGTGGTCTCCTGCTTAGATTTAACAACAACCCCATGAAACAGACACCATTAGCAAGCACTGTTTTGTAGACGAGGAAACCGGGGCTCTCTGAGATTGTGCCACTTGGCCCAGGACCTACAGCCAGGAGTGAACTCTAAGCGCAGCTTGATTTCTATTCCCACACAGCCTCTTTCCTCCAGCCTTTCTCTTCCCTCCCCAAAAGCTTCGCTAAAAGCACTGCTAGAACCGGCTGTCAAGGAGAAATATAATATGAACTACACATACAATTTACCATTTTCACCTCTTGAAGTAAAAATTTTAGTTCAAGAAAAGTAAAAAGAGACAGGTGAAATTATTTTTAATTTGTCTTGTTTCGCCGAATATATCCATATACTACCATTTCACCATGCAGCCAGTATAAAACCATGAACGTGCCCTTTCACATGCTCCTGTTTCATGCAAAGTGCCTGCGAGCTGGTGTGGGTCCCGCATTTCTGGCACATGTCAGTTAGGACTCTCCACCTGTCATGTGCTCCAGAAACGGTGGCTGGTGCCCACCATGCTGGGCAGTCATAGATGCCCGACTCTGTCCCTGGATTATTTCTCCTTAGAGCATGCTGTCATGGTTAGAGTTTACCTCTTACTTTTGCAATTACCACATTAACTTCACTTTCGGATTTTTCCAAATGATCCTCCTTTTCCCACACTCTGCCTACTGGCCAGCACTGCCTGCCTTCAGCCATTCTCAGATCATCCACAACGTCACCCAAAGATGCACTGGCATGTCTGCTTACTGAATGCACCCTCCTTTCTGTATCCCAATCTTGAGTATTTGTACGGTGTGCAATCCTGGCAACATTCTGTGCATCTGATGCATACATTCGTGCCCTCAGCCTTGGGAGTCAGCTTTAGTTTCATGACACCATTTGAAAGGGTTGGGGTCACCATTCCAGCCAGCTGATGTGATGGGCACCACTGCAAGTTAGTGATTTTTATCAGCATTAGTTTTATGCACCCTAGCCGTCATTCCGTTATTAAGTATCGACTGAGAACCCACAATAGCAAAGACAGTCTGAGGGGCTGAGGGAGAAGTAAAGATTATTGCCACCCGGACTCAAGCCTCTTGAAGTTTGCACAGCTGTGTTACGAGGTGGCCGCCATTCTACCCACTGATGGGCAAGAGGTCATGTTTTCTGAGCCAAGTGTCCCTCTCACCGTGACTGTCATCTACATGGCGTCTCCCATAGCTTTCAAGTGTTCTCTCAATACCAGCCACTACTTCCATTCCTCACACACACAGGTCACACACACAGGTGCACACAGGCTGCCTGTTTGCTGTAAACTGCTTGTGATTTGGCAGTAGAACTCTCTAGATGTTAAAAGAAAGGAAGAAGAGAAGGAGGGAGGGAAAGGCAAGCCAGTCTGAGGCCTTTACAAGCTTTGAGAATTGTACTTACTCCTTGGCCTCTGCCCGCTGTACTGCATGTGACAAATTTCTATGAGTTGTAGATCTGTGGACCCTGGTAAGTACGTACCCCTTTCTTTCCTCCCGTGAAGCAAATGGCACATGTGGTGTCTGTTGCCTAATCCTGTCCATTCTTGCTCATAGGAACTGACACTCCAGGTAGGAGGGGAGGGAGCCTCCATGTCAGTGAGAATGACAGGCTAGGGACTGTAGAGGCAGCAGAAGGAAACCCAAGTAGGGGACGGCAAGAGGAGGCAGAAAGAAGAAAACAAGATCTTTTGGAATGTTTAACCTCAAAGTCAAAAAGTGAATGGCATCGTCTGAAATCGGATACCGCTTCATCATAAAATTTTATTTGGCCTTTTTGCTGGGGCCCAGAGATCCAGCTAGTTAGTACACAGTGGAGGAAGGATAATGGAAGGAAATATCACAGCGAGGGGACGCAGGAATCTACCTCTGTCGTCCTCGACTTCTAAGAAGATGGCCACAGTGAGAAGTAGCTACGCTCCATAGACCTGAATATGCGGAGTCCACATTGTTAATGAATCCAAATTAGTAGAATGCATGTGATGGTCTCTCCTCACATGGAGAGACAGGCATGAGTGTCACATCACAGACACCAAGAAGAGCTGGCCACCAGGCAGTGCTGCGGCCCTGAGAACAGCAGTGTCTGTTTCCTCCTCTGCTGAGGGGGTCCGGCCTGAGAGAAACTGGCCCACCTTTCTACTTGGCAGGAGCCGGAGAAGGGGCAACATCGATTGTTTTTGTTTTTTTAATGGGGAAAGTACTATTTCCAGGAACATACTACCAATGAGAATTCAAAGAGAAAAAAAGTTTCCCTGAAGGTATATCTTAAAGAAAGTTGAAAGTTTTAGGTGAGAGGCTAACAATGGAAACTAGTTTCCAGGCTATTAAAAGAGACAGCAGTGTTGTATGAAAGGAGAAAAGGTTAGCACTCCCCTTCACAAGGATGAAGAGGCTCTTGGGCCTAACAACATGCATATGGTTAAAGCATTGCCACCTACTTTGTGGCATCTAACCACTGTTTATTTTAAGCCTGACCAGGCAGTGGCGCAGTGGAAAAAGTATCGAACTGGGATGCAGAGGACCCAGTTTCAAAACCCAGAGGTTGTTGGCTTGGGCGTGGGCTCATCTGGTTTGAACAAGGATCACTAGCTTGAGCCCAAGGTTGCTGGCTTGAGCAAGGGGTCACTCAGTCTGCTGTAGCTCCCCAGTCAAGGCACATATGAGAAAGCAATGAATGAACAACTAAGGTGCTGCAATGAAGAACTGATGCTTCTCATCTCTTTCACTTCTTGTCTGTCTATCCCTATCTGTCCCTCTCTCTCTCTGTCACACACATACACAAAGAAGTCAGCAGAAAAAAAGTATCTTCTTGCACAGTCAGCAAAATCAACTTTCAGTTTTTTGTTTTATTTTATATTTTATGTTTGGGCTTTTGAGAGATTTTATATATTTTGAGCCCCCAGCATGGATCAAAGTGGCTGAGGGCAGGAGAGGTTAATAAAGCAACCTCCTAGACTTGTCCACAGCGCTCGGCAGGAGGAGGGTGGAGCGTGTGGCCCACGTGGGTGATCAGCCGCAAAGCCACCTTTGTGGCAGAGCTCTGGTCCTGGAGTCAAAGGAGCAGAGCATCCCCAGGCCACGGCTCACCTGGCCCTCCAGTCCAGGGCGGTATGTGGTCTCTAGCAACGTTGGGACGACGTGGCATAGAAGAAAACCAGGAGACTAATGCGTGTTACAGCAGCCCCACCGAGGAATTTATTTTTCTACACCCGTCACGAGGGCAATGGGAGGTCATACGGATGTGACATGGGGAAGAGGGAGTGAGAATAGATTTTAAAATAACACCATTTTTTTTCACATTTTTGGAGATTTCATTATACATGTAGATAATCTTCTCAGTACCCTGACTTAGTTTCTTGAATGCTTCCCCTCCTAGGGTCTTGTCTTCCATCCTACTTCAGACATTCACCTCAATAACCATGCAACAGAACTTGTCATTAGCAATACCTATGGTCCCTTCTCTAATCTCAAATTCCTGTCTTCCACCCTGATCACTATCTCCAGTCTTCCCAGTTTGCTCCACCTAACATCTGACTCCAACAATCCTTTCCCTAAAGAGAGCCTTTATCTCGAAACCATGAAGACCAGAGAGAAGCTTTGCCAACCAGGGGCTTGGCACATTAATAAAACCGTGAGGGCACTGCACTTGAACTGACTCCTCTGGATTCTTCTTTCCCTCCAGAACAGTGGTTCTTAACCTGGGTTCTATTGAACCCTAGGGGTTCGACGAGTCGGTCTCAGGGGTTCGGAGAAGCCTCTGCCGCAGAGGCCAGAATAAAGTAATACTGTAATTTGTTGTGAGTTCATGCACTTTGTTGGTTTTGTTCTTTGAGCAAGGTAATGTTCATGCACGGCTCATTTTGTGCACCAGTAAAAAAACATATACCTATGTCTTGAATTTGGAAAAAGAAAATCATATTTCATTTATCACTAAAGAAGGGTTCGGTGAATGTGCATATGAAACTGGTGGGTTCGGTACCTCAAAAAAGGTTAAGAACCGCTGCTCCAGAATAATAAGCACCTGAGTTTAAGCCAGTATTGGCTGAGTGTTCTGTTTTCTCCTGTGAACATGACTGACGATGCAGAGCCTGTTGCATTCGCGCTGCGTTCTCCCCCAGCCCCTTGCGTTTCGTACTTCACTTCCAATTGGGATCGAATCTGCTTAACTCTCTCACCTCTATCTTCATTTGCTCTTTCCTCTTTTTAGGTGAGAGGAGGGGAGATAGATAGACTCCGGCATGTGCCCAGACCGGGATCCACCTGCCAACCTCCATCTGGGGCCCGATGCTCAAATCAACTGAGCTATCCTCAGCGCCCAGGGCTGATGCTTGGACCAGTTGAACCACTGGCTCTGAGAGGAGAAGAGGGTGAGAAGGGGGAGGAGGAGGGGGAAGGGGAGGGGGAGGGAGAAAGAAGAAGATGATCACTTCTCAAGTGTGCCTTGACCAGGAATCAAACCCGGGATGTTGGTACACCAGGCTGATGCTCTATCCACTGAGCCAGCCGCCTAGGGCACTTATTTGCTCTTAATTATTGCCTTTAAAAACTTTTTTTAAATACAGTTCCTTAATTGATCACCACTTTGAAGGCACTTCCTCTATAAACCAGACTTAGCAAATACCTTTCTATGCAGGTACAATACAAGGGTCTAGCCGGCCCCAGATAGAAGGCCAGCGTTAAATCTTTTTGTGGAAAGACTAAAGGAAAATATATTAGTAAAAAAACACTATATTCATTTGACATCATGCTGTTAGTCTTTAAGTTCAAAATCAAAGGTAGAATGCATTTTCTATTTTCCTTGTACATGTACATATGAGCAAGCGCGCGCGCGCACACACACACACACACACACACACACACACACCAAACCCCATTGTTCTGTAATTATAATTTTGTTACTATATGTAAGTCAAGAAGGTAGATTTCTTCTTTTCAATTTCTAGCTGTTCATGTGAACAAATGTTTTCCTCTAAGTTTTTTGTTAGCTGCTGTATTTTAAAGAACCAAAGGAAATACATGAAATAGGAAAGTTAAGAGTGGGATAAAAAAGGAAATTGCTGTAATTTTGGGGTTCCATCTAGACTAGCATGGTGAAATAACTTTCAAAAATTTTTCAAGGCCAAATTTAGTAAACACTGTGTTCGCAGTTAAGAACTGTTATTTGTATTTTTCCCAGACCCACTCTTCTCTGAAAAGGACTGACAATGATTAGGTGTGATTGTGAAGAATGTATCTAGAACTTTGATTTCCTAATGATCGTCACAATTCAAAGTAGTCATCTTAGGAGGTTTTTCTCATATAAAATTTTTTTCAAAAACATATCTGGAAGTCATATCTTTGTGTCCTGCATCATATCTTTTGAAATAAATTTATTCATTCACTTTTTTGTCAGTTGAGAGTAGACATTATTTTTCAAGACTCAGAGCTTTTGAGGTTGAATCTAGTAAATACAGTGAGCAGTGAAGTTATGAGAAATGTGCATGTTGATATTTTTGAAAATGGTATCTTTCAGAATTGAGATATATACATACTGCTCAAAAAAATTAGGGGATATTTCAAAATGAATATGAAGTGATAAAATATCTCCTAATTTCTGTGAGTATATTTCTTCTGTATGTCAACTTTAAATCCCAGAGGATAATATTCATTTGGATGGATTCGATCTGTATTGTTTCCCTATAAATCAGTTTTGGTAGAAGCATGTCTAGCTTTCCACCAAAAACTGGTGCTTTCCTAGTCATGGTGTAAGGATGTCACCTGGCAGTGGCTACCAGCTAAGAATACTATCTCCTGACTTCCCTAGTCATCAATGACTGAGCTCTAGCCAATCAAACATGGGCAGGCAGAGTAATGGGTACCACTCTCATGTCTGGCTCAAAAAGACCTTTCATATCACACTCCTCCATGTTTTACCTTTTCTGCTGACTGCTGTCGGTGCTCAGAAAGATCTTGGAAGCTACATGTTGAAGATAGCAGAGCCTCCATAAAGCTATGCCTTTGACCGACTCTATGGAAAAGATATAGCCCACTTCCCTGACCTGAAACTATCTCAGAAGGTTGTGTGAGGAAGAAATAATCCTTATGTTTGTGCCATGATGCACAATCCTTTATTATGTCTGTGGCAGAGAGAAAGAACTCTAAGATGCTGTCTGATATACATATAGACCTTCTTGCAGTTATTTAAAAACTAATCCAGTTGCTACTGAGAATGAACTTTGCAAGCATAATCAATGTCTGCAAGCAGCTGACAGGGAGATTATTTTTGGTGGATATAACCTAGTCAGGTGAGCCCCTAAGAGAAGTTGTGCTCCTCCTGCTGAAAGAGATGAAAGGCAGAGGCATGTGCCTTGGGCTTATTCCTGTCATAGCTAACAACTAGATTTTAGCCTTGTGAGACATGGGGGGGAGAATCCAGCCTACTATGTCTCCCAGCTGACCTAAAAGGAAATGTGTATTGTTTTAAGCTTTTAAGTTTGTGGTAATTTATTACACAGCAATAGAAAACAAACACAGGGTTCGTTTGTTACTGCAATTAGCCTCCCCTAACCTGTACATTTGCCTATTTACTTTAAAGTCATATATGTAACATCTCCTTGCTAAAATTTTTAAAAATTAGTGCTAAAGAAAACTTCTAATAGTAGATTTTTCTAAGGTTATCATTTATAGTGTTAGTGTGTGTGGAAACAAAGAACTTACACTAGAGGCCAAGGTTTCTCATTTGTGATGAACACGCTCCTTGTAACAAAAGAACGGTTCTAACTATGCAACGCCAGGTAAGGATGAGCACCAGCAAGTGAGGACAGATGCTGGGAGGGGCTGGGTGTCTGTCAGGTATGTCAGCCCATCTCTCACGCGAGGTCCACATTCTTTCTTGTCCTGAGCTTGAACTAATCTGCACAGCAACTGTGAAAACCGTGTAAATTCAGAGAAAACCATGTAAGTTCAGAAGAGAAAAGAATGCAGTCAGAAGAATTTTAATATGACTAATATTGGCTGGACATTTTTGATGATATGGGGGTGGGTGGGCAATCCTTGTCTCTACCACAGTTCCCAATACCTGGTTTATTTTGCCAAACTCTGCAGTGGTAACTGCAAAAATGTCTTGATTTCTGAGCTGTGCCCAAAGGAAACCTGTGTCATTCCAGGAAGAAGCTACACCAGGGCAGAGAGGGTTATTAGACATCGGGAATCTTCTCGCGCCTTGTCCTTGGGGACACCATCAAAGGAACTGCCGCTTCAGCACCCACCTCTGAGCTCAGCTCGGCAAGGGGGGAGGAGGAGAATTGTTTTTGGCCTGGTCATTCACCCAGCTGCTGCTGGGCTGCTGAGCAACCACCTCTCTTCCTGGAAGGAGGGGGGAGGGAGCTATGACGGCAGCTCTGTTGATGGAGTCACCTGGGAGATCCTGGTTCATTTCATCTCATCTCATTCAGTGTTTGAAGTTTTATTGAGGTGTAATTTACATGCCATAAAATTCACCCACTGTAACTGTACAGTTTGAAGTTAGAAGCCTTAGACAATAGTGCAGTCACTGCCTCAGTCCAGTTTTAAAACATGTCCATCGCCCCACAAAGTCCCTCCTGTCTAGTTGCAGCTCTTCCTTATTCCTACCCCTGCTGCTTCCTGCCTCTTTCATTTGCTTTTTCTATAAATTTGATGTGACTGGAATCATACAGCATCTAGTCCTCTGTCCCAGGCATCTTTCACTCAGCTTAATGGCTGCTGCTTTGCCACCCCCTCCCATTCCGATGTATTCACAAGGCCACCTGCTCCCCACTGAAGGATATCAGGCAATTTCTCTGTAATACCCACGGGGCATCTATGATGTGACAGGCACTGAGTTCGGCCCTGGGGGTGGACATTAAGGACTCGTAGAGAGAGATGTTGATCAAACCCATGAAGAGAAGTACAATACACACTGTGATAACAGCCATCACAGGAAGGTACAGGGTGCTATGCGCTCACACAAATGGGGATATGACCTGACCTGGGTCAGAGGAGGCTACAAAGGGGCAATGTCCTCTTATCTGAGAACATAGGGATATGCCGTAGTTAACCTTCCAAAGAGAGAGAACAGATGTCTGAAGAAATAGAAGAAGGCCAGAGGTGTTGGAGCACACCATAGGAGCACAGTGAGTGGGTGGTTAGGACAGAATCTGGGGGATGCCAGCCTTAGCCTGATCCCATGGAGGACTCTGACTCTGGAGTGTGGTTGGCACTACAGCATTGTCCCAGCAGAGACGAGGTGGCTGCAGAGGTCTAAGCAAGAGCCCATGGGTTAGTGGGAAGCAGAGGTGCAAAGTTGATACTGCTGAGTGTGCTTACTTCTCACATGTAATGTGTATATGTGTTTCCAAGGGATCTTGCTAAAAATGCAGATTCTGATTCACTAGATTTGGCGTTGGGCCAGAGATTCTCCATTGTATCCCGTGCCCAGGAGATGCCCGTACTGGTGATCCAAGGACCACACTTTTGAGTAGCCTGGAGCCAGGAGACCTGGTGGTGGATTCAGCAAGGCAGATGGTACCAGGCTCTGCAACTGCAGGGTGGTCAGCTCCAATTACAGAGAAAGGAGGGGCAGCAGAGGGACCGGGTTTGGAAGGCAAGGCCTAGATTCATTCCATGGCAGACGGCTTGGGAGTGCTGTGTGACTATACCACAGAGGATCAGAGAACATTCAAGTTGGAAAAGACCTTAAAAATTGCTAGTCTACAATCCCTGAAAAGAAGGCAGCGGTTTTCAAACTACGCTCTCCAGGAGCTGCCTTGTTGGGTGGGCACAGAAGTAGGAGAGGACACAAGGAGTGATGGGTGGGGAGAGCAGAGCTTCGGTCCTTCCAGGCAACTTCTGTGAAGCAGTTCTGTTTTATACACTGATGAGATCTGGTTTTTAATTCAGTGCTACAAATCCCAGAGATTGGGGTGGGGTGGGGTGGGGAAATGAAAGGGTTTGATATCGTGGTTATCAAGGGAATGTGACCTGGTTTCTGGCAGTCACACACACACGAAGTCTTTCCCCAGCTCTGATAATCTTGGCTCTGGGTTCCGGCACAAGCTCAGGGGTGCAGGAGAGTATGGATAAGGGTTCCTTACCAGCCACAGAATTCTTCTCCTGGCCACGTATTGGGAGGGGTGGGGGGAGAGAGGGGAAGGAAGTCTCAGGACAGTTACTTGTTTCGTGAGTTTTAAGGACTGATGCTTGCTTTCCAGGGAAAAGAAAGCATCCTGCTAATGAATCACTGTGGTATCAGTAAAAGTGAGAACGCATCTTAAACAGTTCTTTGTCTCCTCCATGAACCTGGAAAGGGACATGCCTCCCAACCGGTAACTGCATTTTGTTCCGTCATTGCAGAAACACTGTGAGGTCTCCTCCAGTGGGGAGCAGGTGGCCTCGTGAATACATACACTGGGGGAAGGGAGGGGGGATGGCCAAGCAGCAGAGCCCAGACCTCTGCTCCTCCAGCCCTGTCTCAGAGGGACCTGCTAATAACATCACTCCCTTCTCAGGGCCAGGGAGTATAGCTGACCTAAATGTTTGATTCCTTTCAACTCCACATGGAAGCAAGAATCAGAAAAAAGAAGCCCTTTTATCTGGTCTTAATTAAACACGATCTGCAGAGGGGAGCAGCTCTGTACAAGTGTGGAGCGGGGCCAGCTGACTCCAGCGGGAGTATCTTTGATGGCGGGAATTGAGCGTTCAGATCTGCCTGTTGTTATCCATATGGAAACTGAGAAGGCTTTTCTTCCAGAGCTGCATTGGTCCACCCTGTTTTCTCAACTACTCACTAACTCGCATCTGCTCTTATAGAGTTCACGAATTTTATGCAATTACATACTGTTTTCCCACCTACATTGGAAGCATCTTGCGTTATGAGCCACTTCTAATAGTTCTCGGACATATTTCCTGCTTTCCTTCACCCACTTTGAGCCCAGTAAGTATCCAAACCATAACATATGAGCTGCTTTGTTTTCACACCCCATGTGGTCTCTCTTCTACTAGGTCTTGTTTTGTTTTAATTAGAAATATAGCCACACAGCCTATTTCCCCTTAATTCTTGGATCTGGTGCTGGGAGGAACATCCACACATCCTTCCCACACTTCTATTCCCTGCTCATTCCCCTTACTGTCTCCTGCAGGAAGCTGATCTGAGGTCAGAGCGTAAGTTCCTAGTGGGCATTCATTACACGTGGGCAGGTTGCTTCATCCCAAACAGCCTGCACGTGTGCCTGCTCCCTTTCTTTTTGTCCCCTGAGGGTAATCGGGTCCATCTGGCAACTCTGCCGCCTTAAATAACAGTAGGGAGCAGCACGGGAGTTTTGACCTCTTCCATTTCTAACCTGGGCCAGATCATTCTTCCTTAGGCAACCTAGTGGTCTCCTTCTCCTGGGAGGTCACCAAATTGATGCCAAACTTAGGGCTCAGGCAATCCTCCTGTCTCAGCTTCGTAAGCAGCTATGACTAGAGGTGCACGCTACGCGCTGGCGCTGCAGCCATCTTGAGACTCCCTCTGGGTCAGTGGTTCTTAACCTTTTTTGAGGTACCAAACCCACCAGTTTCATATGCGCATTCACCGAACCCTTCTTTAGTGATAAATAAAATATGATTTTTTTTCCAAATTCAAGACATAGGTATATGTTTTTTTACTGGTGCACAAAATGAGCCGTGCATGAACATCACCTTGCTCAAAGAACAAAACCAACAAATTACGGTATTACTTTATTCTGGCCTCCATGGCAGAGGCTTCTCCGAACCCCTGAGACCAACTCATTGACTCATCGAACCCCTAGGGTTTGATAGAACCCAGGTTAGGAACCACTGCTCTGGGTGTTGCCCCTTACATTGTCCCCCTGCATTTCTCCCCTCTGGCTCCACCTTCTGGTCTGGCTGCAGGACTTCTCAATTGGTTGATTTGATGTTTGCCAGGTAGGATCCCTTGGATTTTCATTTGTAATTGCCACTGGCTTGGATCCCTGCCAGAGAGTAAATTCTTAGAAGGCAGGAGTGGACGCTTTTTCCTCTTCCTGTCCACTGTTCCCCTCTTCTCTCCAAGACAGGCCTGTTAGCATGCATGTAGTAGGAGCATCACAATGCATGTTGATGAGTTCATTACAGCTGAAGACTTGCAAACAAGGAGAATGTGGGACAGGAAGGACTAGGATAGAGCAGCTGCACACAGTTTCCATCCACAGGCCTGCTTGCTTAAGTCCCAATTGGTAAGCATGTCCCCCCAAACTCCCCTTTATTTAAATGATGCTAAAATTCTTAGCTCTCTGGTGATATTTTTATATTTTAATGGAGATATTTTGGAAATAATAACTCAGTTCTCTAGAAATGACTTTGATAAGGAATGAAGAAATGAAATTATGCATCCTAACGCTAATACTGAGATGTGAGAAATTTGTGATTCCAGGTGGACAAAGGGGGGGGGGAGCAGGAGTGTTCCACATCCTTGGATTAGACCTCTAAATCATCTTCCTTCAGGATTTATCCTAACCCAGGGATAATATAAAATAAACAATGATACTTGTGATTTAACTTGACTAGAGAAAGAAAGAGGGCTGTATGGGGGTTTTGCTCTGGGATGGAGGATGGAGGAGGGTTAGGAAGCTCCAATATCTTTTAGAGATGTCTCCTCAGTGCACTGCCATCATCATGGTTATTATGATTATTAAGCCTTCAACACAGCCATTTTTTTTCAGTCTGAAAAGTTTCCTTCATGGCGTTAGCCTAAATGGTACATTTTACTGGAAGGTTGAAAAAAATATGTTCACTATAAAGGGAGCATAGAGTAAAACGCTGCTTTAATGGGGGTTTCTAAAGCAGTTGGCCTTCAAGTCTTCACCATCTCATGTTCTTACTGCAGTTTTGCAGGGTTAACACACAAGAACTGGAAGCAGGAGACAGGGAGAATATTAGTACTAAGTTATCTGTAATTTTAAAATTACTTCAAAATGTATACATTTCCTGAAAATTAAAACCACAATGAGGTATCACCTCACACCAGTCAGAATGGCACTCATCAGCAAAACAACACAGAATAAGTGCTGGCGAGGATGTGGAGAAAAGAGAACCCTCCTGCACTGCTGGTGGGAATGCAGACTGGTGCAGCCACTGTGGAAAACAGTATGGAGATTCCTCAAAAAATTAAAAATCGAACTGCCTTTTGACCCACCTATCCCACTTTTAGGAATATACCCTAAGAACACCATAGCACTGTTCGAAAAGAAGAAATGTGCCCCCATGTTCGTGGCAGCATTGTTCACAATAGCGAAGATCTGGAAACAGCCCAAGTGTCAGTCAGAGGATGAATGGATTAAAAAGCTTTGGTACATATATACTATGGAATACTACTCAGCCATAAGAAATGATGACATCGGATCATTTATAACAAAATGGATGGACTTTGATAACATTATACGGAGTGAAATAAGTAAAACAAAAAAGAAAACTGAGAACTGCATGATTTCATACATAGGTGGGACATAAAAACGAGACTATGAGACATGGACAAGAGTGTGGTGGTTATGGGGTGGGGGGAGGGAGGAGAGGGAGGGGGGGGGGAGGGGCACAAAGAAAACCAGATAGAAGATGACAGAGGACAATTTGACTTTGGGTGATGGGTATGCAACATAATTGAATGATAAGATAACCTGGAGATGTTTTCTTTGAACATATGTACCCTGATTTATTAATTTCACCCCATTAAAATTAATTAAAAAAAAATAAATAAAAATGTATACATTTCTAATGTATTTAAAGTGCCATTGTTAATCGAGTAGATTTTCTCTTATAACACTTGACATTGATCTTCGGTGACTGTAACAAAAAAGTTAGGACTACCTTACCAAGGGAAAGATAACTGGAAATGTTTTATTTTTTCCTCTCAGCTTCTTTAGCATTTCTGAAAATAATTTTGAAAATAAAGCAAATCAAATGAAAACTCAACCATCTTCACAGCACTGATGTAAAAGCAGAATGTCAGGAAATCCGCTTCACTAGTCTTCATGCAATATTAACCACCCACATGTAACACATGTGATGTTTGTTCCTCACTTGGGCGCTGGCTTCGTCCAATGTACGATGTGGAGGAGTTGGTGTTCTCAGCTTCTGAGAGCCTTCTGGTTTCATATTTGTGTAAAGGAATAGCTTTTGAATTTTCAAGGCAGATTAAAGAATTAGTTTGCACTTAAATTGAGTGCTCAGGCAGAGACAATTGTCTAGAGGGCTAGATGTTGCTTCTGGGCTGTTCAGGGTGTTCCAGAATAGTACCCTCACCGGTAGCATCTACTGAGTCCTCTGACCTCTGCTTCCTGGTAGGAAGGCCCTGCCATTAGAAGGCAGGTTCTGGAATCTGAGAGACCCTGGTTCCAATTCTAGCTCAACGCTGAACATGTTCCCTGAGTGACCTTGGACAGGCCACCTGTCCTCTCAGAGCCTTAGTTTCTTCATCTGTAAATTGGAGCAGATAATAACAAATATGTATATGGTGCTTACTGTGTCTGCACTGTTATGAGTGCAATGACAGGCAGGCTGACATCAAGGTCTGGGCTAATTACATGTTCATGTCACGAGGCTAATATCCACGCCCCTGGCAACTTAACCTCACAGAAGAAAAGAGCTAGTAGCAGACCCAGAAAACTCTCAGACCTTTGGTGTAAAGAGCCCCTGCATCCAGCTAAAATCAAGTCTGGGTTTTCCCTCTGGGCTACTGCCCAGAGCTGGGCAGGACAGGTACAGCTGGAGCTGTTCTTCATCAGAAACTCAGGGATTCTGATTTTAGTTTTGCTTTCTTATTGGAATGGACATGTTAAAATTGAACAGCTTGTTACCTCTTTATTTTATACACTGTATATACCTATGGAATCAGTAACCAGATCAAGAAACAACAGAACATGACCAGCACCCAAGAAGCTCCCTTGCGCTGCCTCATAGTCATTAATGCTTAAGGCTAACCATTGGCTTCTATCTGCTTCTGTACTTTGTTATAAGTGGAATCATACAGTCCTCACTCTTTTGTATTTGGCTCAGTACTATGCTTGTGAGATTCAATCACACTGTTATGTGTAGCTGTAGGTCATTATAGATCATTTCCATTGCTGTGTAATACTCTGTTGTGTGACACTAGTGTGATCTATTTATATCTTCCATTACTGATGGGCATTTGGGTAGTTTCCACTGTTTGGCTATTACAAACAGTGCTTCCACAGACAGTCTAATACATTTGGTACATACATAATTCACACATAATTTCTGATGTGTGCATTTCTGTTGCTACACAGGAATGGACTTACTGGGTTACAGAGCAATGCCATCTAGCTGTTCAGCTTCAGCAATTACTGCCAAAGAGTTTTACAAACTGATTACACCAACTTACGTCCCCTCCACCCTAGCAGCAGGTGAGCGTTCCAGTTGCTCTACATCTTTTTTGCATTTCCCTGATGACTGAGTTGAGCAACTTTTCATATGTTTATTGACTATGTGAATTTCTTCATCTATGATGTCCTGTTAAGTCTTTAACCCTTTTCTTCCTATGGCATTGACTATTTCTTATATATTTGTTATGTACAGATAATTTATAAATATACAAATTATTGTAATTTGAAAATTTCACCAGTCTCGGGAATATTCCACTGAGTAATGAAGGACAAAGGGGATAAGTTGGGGAAGGGACAGTGATGGGAGAGACAAGTGAGGCTGGAATGGATTCTCTGGTAAGGACTGAACCCTAAGCCAGGAGGACATGGGCATGTGGAGGAGAGAAAGACAAGGGACAGTTCGGGAAGTCTTTGGAACAAACACAGTTGTGGAATTTGGGATTTTTTCTTTTTTGTGGCTAATACAATTCTTGACATTAAAGTAGAAAAATAAGAAAAAAAGATTTTCTTGAAAATACCACTCAAGCCTGACCTGTGGTGGCGCAGTGGATCAAGCGTTGACCTGGAACACTGAGGTCGCTTGTTCAAAACCCTAGCCTTGCCCAGTCAAGGCACATATGGGAGTTGATGCTTCCTGCTCCTCCCCACCTCTCTCTTCTCTAAAATGAATAAATAAATTAAAAATAAAAAAATAAAATACCACTCAAAAAGAGAAAGGCTATAAGAAGGTTGGAAAGCAAAGAGATGCAGAGTCAGATGAGAAATTAGAAACCTAGACAGTGCTTCTAACTTAACCAAGAAAGGGCAAATAGTTGTGCAGAGCACACATCACACTGTGGAGTGGCCCATTTCTCAGGTGCTGTCTGCAAGGATGCCCTGAAAATATGATTAAGGAAATATGAGGAACAAAGAAAGAGAAAGGCCCTCTTTGTACAGAAGGTCTGATTTTTATGAGAATACCACACACCATCAAGATATTCCTGCAGGAAGCTAGCCTGTATTAACTAAGAAGAGACCCAGTTTCAAAATTTACAGTGCAAATGAACACTCAAAGTTGCATTGATGGAGAGGGGAATTAACACAGATAATCCCAAACGTACTAAATGTTTGGCTATTGAATGTGTGTTGGTATCAGCACAGTGTCAAATACAGGTGTCTCTGCCTTTCAAGAAATTCAAAATTCTTAAACTTCTTCTGATTTGCTCCTACTCTCTGCTCTTTGCTGAGAAAGACCAGTATCAGCTCTCTATGGACAGCCAGCTCATCTAGGCGTTGGTGAATTCCAGCACTGTGAAGTGTTCTAGATCAGCGATTTTTAGCCTTTTTATCTCATGGCACACAAACCAATTACTAAAATCTGTGGCCCACTAAAAAATAAATTGTTTGCAGATCTGATAAAAAAAATAGGTATAATTTAAATTCATTCTAACTGGATAGTTATTGTTGTGTTGGCTGTTGTCATTTTTTAAAATTTGACAATCTAAGGGAAAAGAGGTCAGTGCTCCTGACTAAATAGTCAAGTATTGCATGTTTTAAAATTTCTTGCAGCACACCAGTTGAAAATGGCTGTTTTAGACACATTTCTTTATTAACTTCTCCCACCAACCTCATGATATATGTACCATTATCTTATCAAAGAGGGAAAAGTCAGCTCAGGAAAGCCATATAATAGATACACAGTTGCAGCGCTGACCCTGGTAGAGGTGGGATTCCAACACAGATCTCCTGATGCTGGAGCCCACGCCCCTGAGGTTGTGCAGCCTTGTGTTTCAAAATGATGGGAAGGGGTGCCCTAAAATTACCTACCCTGCTACAGTAAAATGATGGTCCACACATCTCTGCTGCAAACACGAGAGCATTCTCCTCATTCACGGCAGTTGTGTTCCACAACTGTGTTCCATAACGTATTCCATAGTATGTTTCCTACCGTGTTCTATACTGTTTCATAACTGTGTTCCGTGACGTGTTCCATACTGTCTTCCATAACTGTTCCATAACACGTTCAATAACTATGTTCCACAATGTGTTCCATTAACTGTGTTCCATAACTGTGTCCCATAACCCGTTCTATTAACTGGGGTCCATAACTGTGTCCCATAACCTGTTCCACTAACTGTGTTCCATAACTGTGTTCCATAACCCATCCTATTAACTGGAGTCCATAACTTTGTTCTATGATGTGTTCCATAGCTATGTTCCACCACCTGTTCCATATCTATGATCTACGTGTTCCACAAACACTGAATTAGTGGGTGCTCTGTCCTTTCTCCTAAAGGAAATATGGGATTTGGTTTCTAAGAGCCTTCAGTAACAACAAATCTCTACACATAATCTTATTGTGTATAGACACCTTACTTAACATACTGTTGACTCATTAACATTGAACTCAGAGCCAACAGCACCGTAACTCCAGCCTGAAGGAGGCTTACCCAACGTGTATTTTCTCCGTAAGGCACATCACAGCCTTCATGTGCTCAGGAACACTAGACAGCATGTCAGCACTGTGCTTGGAGGCAATTTAAACAGCAAAACCACCAACATAGAGCACAAAAATGCACAAATATTGCCACTAAGTAGACTGTGAAGAGGATGTTTGTTGACAGTTTTCAGAGCTGACACAAGTAGGCAGAGCACTGCCTCACTGGACCTCAGGTGGGAACATGTGTGTGGAGCAGGAATATTGACTTTTGGGTTCCATACACATTTTTAGCAAGTAGGCAAATTTGCAAATTTAGAATCTGTGAACAAAGAGGATCAGCTAACTAGTATTTGCTGACTGACTGATGTAGGCTAAGGAGTCGTCTTTAGTAAGTCCTATAAACTAGGAGCAATGATTTCAGGTACATTATTGAACTGAGCAGAGTAGTGGCTGCACTCTTCACTCTGCTCCAGATAGTGAAGAGAAAACTGTCTTCCAAAGATGCAGAGGCTGCTGGGAAGAGCCACAGGGCTGTGCACAAGCCTTTCAGTGGGTAAATATGAGCTCCCACCCTCCACAATGTGACAAAACCCAATGCCCTGTTTGAGCTGTTCTGCCCAGGAAGGGGTGCCATTTTGTCTCTGGCTTTTTGCCATTCGTCTGGAGGCACTATGCAGCTAGTGGTGGACTCTCAAAATGCTCTCTGGATGATTTTCCATAAATGTCCCCAGAAGCCTATGAGATCAGCAGGAGCAGGCAGCTGTGTGCTGGGGTCAGTGTTGGCAGTCGGGGGTGGGAGGGTTGTCCAGTAGTATTCCAAGAGTCACTCTTCTGACTCATGTGCTACCTTCAGAGCTGACGTAGCAAGAGTACCTCTGAGCAGTGCCCACTTATGTAGTGTTTCCCTTAGTCCATGAAAATACCAGGGAAGGGCCAAGGCTGCCACCTGCCAGCTCAACTATTTTAGTGTTCATTCTTGAGGTTGCCATGAATCTAAAAGGATTAAGGAAGCCCAGGGCCAGCATGGCAGCTGGCTAACGGCAGCTTATGGTCAAGTCTTTTACAGACTGACCCCATGCTGGCCTGGGATAAATAAAAATCTGCCTGTGATGACCAAATCCCAGTGTTCCCAACAGGACTCTGACATTTCCATGAGCCAAGAGATCCTGAGCAATACGTGTAACGGGACACTGACCAAAGCTAAGCCCCACCCCAAACCAAACACCATCTTACCTATTGGTAGACAACTGTTGCCTCCTTACCAATGACAACCACAGCAATGCTGACACTGCACAGACAATATGGAGACATCCACTCATTAAACTGTACCCACTGTTCCTCAGCATCCAGTCCATCCCTCCTCAGTCACATAGCCAAAGACAAACCTTCTCCTTCCAGACACACTCCCAGCACTGCACTGGGCATGCTCTCCCCAGCTGCAGCAGGCTAAACAACCTAACTGTGCACTGTGGGTGATGGCAGGTATGTTCCTGGTCATCTCTGGTGGGCTTTGACACCTGAGAGACTATTTTATTGAGAGAGAGAAGTTTAGACTCATGCCCAGGCAGGTATGGAAAAGTGGATTGCAGGTGCTTTAAGTCCTGTGCAATCTCCACCAGCAGCCCTTTCACTGTCCCTGCCCCAGGTACCCCAAATAAACATGGAACCTAGATCCCAACCTCTTTTATTTTGTTATGTAAATACAGTTTCAATGGTAATCCAGCCTTATTCTCCCAAGCAATTTGCTTCTCTGAAGACCCAAGAAATTTGGAAGTCTCCATTTTTTCTTGGCTTGGGATTCATAGGAGCTGCCCTTGTGAACTGCTTTGAAAAACAGAAAGTAGCAATTGTGATGCTGTGTGAATGGTGATCCTGGTGCAGCTTCCAACTGATCCCCAGGACCCTGTGCAGCTGCCATGAGAATAAACCTGGACTGGACTAATAGGGATGACAGATCATGTGGCCCAATTCCTTTCATCACCCCAGCTGGCAGTCAGTCAACTGCCCAGTGCTCACATCTCTTGCTGCTGACAGCTAATGACAGACACAAGGGGAAGCCCAGCTTAGACCAGAAGAACCACCCAGTTGAGTCCAACACATGTTGCCAAGCAACAGAACGATGAACCAAACAAATGGTTGTTGGCTTTAGATACTAAAATATAGCATCATTTGTCATACAGCAAAAACTAACTGATACAATATGATTCTTTTGAAAGCTGAGCTGAAATCAATGAGCACTGAGGCTGGATAGCCATTGTTATTCAAAGTAGGATGCTTTGCAAATGCCTGTAGAATACTCTGTGAAAAGGAGAGTTTTGTAGTCAGTTTTGAAAACCCCGCTATTTACTATACTTCCCATATGAAAATTTATGTTCCAAATTAGCATATTTAATGTTTGTGAGAAACCCTGAATTTAGGCAATAATTATTTTAGCATTTGTTAAAACACTTGATGAAAGAATCGATTTCCCACATAATACCTAGGACAATCTTTGTGTACAGTGTCCCAAGGAAACATTTAGGAAATGCTGCTCTAGATCAACAGATGAGCCATGGTTTCCCATCTGAGGACCACAGACCCACTGAGAAGCCTGACTTATTATACAGGGGTCAGGGAACTTTTCACAGATGGTAGAGGAATAGTCAAAATGTCCCTTGAATGTAAAAAAGGAGTCACCACACTCTGAAGTGGATTGGGGATCTCTGCTCTTGGTTTCAGATTGTCTGGTTGCTTCATGGAATTGTATCTGCTGAGGCCAAGGGACTGGCACAGACAGAGGTGACAGGAAGCATCCCCTGGGAGGCGGAAGCAAGGTAAGCGCTGGCTCCAAAAGGTGGGCGAGCTGCTTGGCAGTAACTGCCGACATTCTATATTTACAGAAACTGGCACTTCATAAATACCAAGTTGTGCTATTTATGTAGCTGTTTCTCATCAATATGTGTGGGTATTCTGTAATTATCATGAGTGCTATTCAGAGGCTTCCGGAACCACAGACAAATGAAGGCAGCAGAGAGAGCTGGCCGGGCCTGTGGATGCCCCGGGTGTCTGTGCTTTCCTGCGGCTTAGCTGCTCGGACAAGAGCAATGGGCCAGGGTGGGGCCCAGGCCTGTGCCATGACTAGGGTCTAGCCTGGCAGCCCTTCTCCTTGGGGTGGGGATGAGGGCAGAGCCTAGTCACTCAGGGACTGGGATATGAAGCCTGTCCAAGAATGCTTGTCCATCCTGGCATTGGACTTGAGGTTTGTTGATGGTGTCCTGAGAGCAAGCATGGCCATGGTCCCCATGTCTACTTCCCCTGGGTTACTCTGGGTTCTCTGGAAGCTTATGGGAATCGGGAAGTTATTTCTAGAGCCGTGTCTAGAATAAAGGCTGAAAGAACTGATCTCACATTGTGCCCCCAGGCCCTTCTAAAATCATTCATTCTAGTCACCTTAATGGAAATAGGGCCTCTTCCTGCTGCTCACTCTGGAGGCCCATGGCCTAGAGTTAAACCCCAGCTCTGTCACTCATGAGCTGTGTGACTAGGACAAGTTGCTTAATTTCTCTATGTCTGTTTTCTTATCTGTGAAGTGGAAGAAGTAATGCCTACATCAGAGGACAAGTTATTTAACCTCTCAGAGCTTTAGTCATCATGTTCATTTAGAAATCTGTTGGTACCTTTCATTATTGGGCAATGTTTCCCAGTTCGAGTCTTACAAGATGTCAGACTTTAGTAGGTGAGATCCATGCTTATCTGTCCCCTTCTGTCTCTGTTTCGCACTTCTCATTTACAAAGGTGTCAACAAATATTTCTTGGTTTGGTGGAACCTGAGGTATTTATGCATATATTAGTTGAAAGATGACATAAGCAATTTGTTCCCTTGGAGTTGGCACTTTCTAGGCCTTGGTTACTAATTTTTTAACAAGAGGAGGATGACAGAGGTGGAGGGATTAAAGGAGCATTTGTGCGGAAGACACCAGCATGGTACAGTGCACATGGTGGACTCTAGCCAATGTCATTCTCCCTCCTTTTTCTTTACGACTCGGGAGCAAAACAACTGGACAGCTGT
Source organism: Rhynchonycteris naso (assembly GCA_037038555.1). Lineage (NCBI taxonomy): Eukaryota > Metazoa > Chordata > Mammalia > Chiroptera > Emballonuridae > Rhynchonycteris > Rhynchonycteris naso. Next base: position 130,689,248 of record CM073001.1, read on the forward strand.
ATTTGTATATTATAGAGCCACATAGGTCATGCTTCTCTTTCACCTACTCTCCCTTATAAGCAAGCATCTTAGTAGGAGAGAAGACATTCCTAACTACTTGGCTGATTGCACTTCGAAGTTCAGGGAAAACCTCTGATGCATTTGGACCACTTCTGGGTGCATTTGTGTCTGAACGATGAAATGGGAGCATCTGTGGGCTGTTAAATCTGGTGGTGAGCTTACAGCAAAGGAGCAATAAGCATCTGGAGTCTCTGCTCGCTCTCATCCCGATGCCCGTGGGCTGGCACATGGTGATGCAACTGTAGTGCGCGGAGTAGCCAGGCCACTGGCAAAGTCGGGGGGGGGGGTGGCATCACCTAGTCTTGCCCTTTGCCACTAACATTATTGTTTTGGGGCAGTGGCTTTTGTTTCTCCACAGGAGTGCTACTCCTTATATGGAGCATCTGGAGACCTTTATTCTGCCCACATGGTCATGTGACTTGCTTTGACCTCAGGGCAGTGGAGACTTGCCTGTATACTTGTGACAGGAAGGCACAGAGCCTTCACAAGTGCCTGGCTATACCCCAGTGTCCAATCTCCGGGGTTCTGCCTGGCGAGTTTTAGATGCACAATATTAGAACTCCTATGGGGCTCGAGGAACCCCAGGCTCCTCAGCAGGGGCTGTATCCCTGGGACTGGACAATGTCATGGCTGTCCAGGGATGGATGCTTGAAGTCACCAACATGCCCTTTCATACTTTTTGTACAAATTGTGGATCTTAAAACCTTAAGAACATTTTTCTCATTTAAAGGTGAAGAAGCAAAGATCCAAAAGGGTAAGTGACATACTCAAGGTCACAGAGCTGGTCAGTGGTGGCTCTGGGACAGAAGGACTCACCACCGTTGAGCCATCATGGAAATCAACAGCTTAAGATATTGACACCCTCAGTCAGAGACACTGTCTCTTCTCTGGTGAATGGGTCTGGTGATATCACCTATTTAGCTCAAAGGCAGAGACCCTTGGCACTCAATTGATTTAAAGGTATGCATGGCTACCCTGTTGATGCCCAGTGAGTATGATTTGTTTGCACTGCGTTATTAGAAATATCATAAAGGGGAATAACTGAGGACTCTACCGGGCCCGACAGTGCTGGACTCCCCTTTCTATTCCCTTTTCATGCTGTGTCTCCATGCCAACACCATCACCAATCAAGTAGATATGAATACATTCACAGAAGAGCTTTTCCTTCCTTCCTAACAGTACTTTATTTTTTTTAAGGAGGGCCAGTTAATTTTATAAAGGATGACAGCAAGTCATCTCTTTAGTCATGCCAAGATCTTCCGAGTTTGAAAAGATTCCTCTCTGAGCTACCTTGTCTATTTATTATAAGAAGGGGGCAAGAAAAATCACTTATTGCTATTTTTGGTATAGAAAAATCTGGCTCCTTTGCCAGTAGAGCACAGAGTGAAGCAAAGCTCTCCAGGAGTGGGCTGTCGTGAGTGTTCACATGACTGGGAACTGACAAGCTCTCCAGGGGTGGACTGTCCGGACACGAATGGGAGCTCTCCAGGGGCGGGCAGTCTGTGAGTGTTCACACGACTAGGAGCTCTCCAGGGGCGGGCTGTCTGTGAGTGCTCACACAACTGGGAACTGACAAGCTCTCCAGCGGTGGGCTGTCCATGAGCGCTCACAGAGTGGGAACTGACAAGATATAACAAGCTGCATGACACAGTCTATAAAGGGTCAATGTGTAATTAATGAAAGGGGGTGTACCTAGTACCAAAGGTGGGACTTGAGATGTCTGAGGAACAGGACAGGAGGAGGGTCTGTGGGGCTGAAATGTGGTAGCACATGGTAGGCAGGAGAAGTAGGCAATGAATTTGTAGAGGTAAGCAGGGCTGGAACACACACCATCCTGCTCCTCCTAGGTTTTAAAGGATCGCCTGGACCACAACATGGAATGTGGACATGAGGGGGAGACCCTGGTCCGGGCGAGGGGTGATGGTGGCCCGGATGATGGCCATGTCAGTGGAGATGCAGAGAGGGGCTGGGATGGAGACACAGGCTGAATGTGGAATGGCCAGGACTTGCTGATGGGTATTGTGGGAAGGGAAGAAATCCAGGGTAATCCCTAAAATTGCTACCTGAGCAACTCAATAAGTAAAAGGTGAAAATTGGTGAGAGGGCCAAACTAAGAGATAAATGGGTTTGCAGGGAAGAATGAAAGGCTGCTCTCATTTAAAAACATGTCAACTCACGCTCTCTTCAATGGAGTGCTGAGTTGCCAAGGGCGATATTAAACACAAACATACACACACCTTTACCTATTCAGAATCACACTGTTAAGTGGTTGTGCCTAATATATTAAAACTCATTTCTATTGTCTTTTTTGTTGTTGTTGTTGCTAAAAACAATCTTTTCAGCATTTGTCTTTTATTTTATTTTTTTATTAATTTTAATGGGGTGACATTAATAAATCAGGGTACATATGTTCAAAGAAAACATCTCCAGGAAATCTTACCATTCAATTATGTTGCATACCCATCACCCAAAGTCAAATTGTCCTCTGTCACCTTCTATCTGGTTTTCTTTGTGCCCCTCCCCTACCCCTCTCCCTCCCTCTCCTCCCTCCCCCCACCCCATAACCACCTCTCTCTTGTCCATGTCTCATAGTCTCATTTTTATGTCCCACCTATGTATGAAATCATGCTGTTCTCAGTTTTTTTCTGTTTTACTTATTTCACTCCGTATAATGTTATCAAGGTCCATCCATTTTGTTGTAAATGTTTCAATGTCATCATTTCTTATGGCTGAGTAGTATTCCATAGTATATATGACCCAGCTATCCCACTTATAGGAATATACCCCAAGAATATACACCATAGCACTGTTCGAAAAGAAGAAATGCACCCCCATGTTCGTGGCAGCATTGTTCACAATAGCGAAGATCTGGAAATAGCCCAAGTGTCCGTCAGAGGACGAGTGGATTAAAAAGCATTCCTATTGTCTTTTAAAAGAGGAGTATCATATTCATAGACATGCATGTGTATGTAAAGTGTGCATTCATGTGTTGTATGTGCATATGAGCATGGGGATAAAATTACCCTCCAGGATCTGCTCTCCACAGAGGAGAGTAATAAATCTTGCCTGAAGCCAACTCTGTGAAGTGAAAAAGCGATGAAGTCAAATGAATTTGGGTCCGTGTCCAGGAGAGTCAGCAAGGGTCCAGCACAAGCCAAAGCTGCTAGTCCTGTCACAGCTACCGATGCTGAAAAGTATTATGCTAGCTGCCAAAAATACATGTCTGCCTTAATCCCTGCATCCATAGCACAGAGGAAAAGGCAGTTTTAACAACTTCAAGAAGGAAAAAAACCCAGATTTTTCGGCTTCCACCTTTGTGCATAAAACAAGAACCATCAAAGTGCTAAAGAACTAGCTGACAGGACCGATTCCACGATTACCTATGGGCAAGCTGGGAGTTCTCAGTATTCTGAGGACACACCATGAGAATTAATGATAAGCATCCCAACCAAAGGTCCCAGCATGAGGGCCACAGTTGGATCTAATCTGCATAATTGCTTTGAGATTTCCAGGTGAAATACATGTCACTAAAAATTCTATTTGCTCCCAGAATTCTTGCGAGAAATATGGAGAGAACCTTAGGAAATAAGAGTCTCAAAAAGAGCAGGACAGGTAGTCAAGGACACATGCCCAGAGAGTAAGGAATTGGGTACATGGGCACCATCTTGAGCCCCATCACAGCAAGTGGAAAGGTTGATGCTTGGCAGTTCTATCTAAATGTCCTCTGAACCAACTTCTTGGAAACTGGTTTCAAATTATCTAATGAAATAGGTGCTGAAAGCTGAAAGGGTAGGTGATCTTTGAGGGTCCTTGAGATTCCTTAAAGTAAGAGAACAAGAGTACTGTAATAAAAATAGCTCCAGAAGACCTTCAGGAGCCTTCATGGCTGGAAGGTCCCTGGGATCCTAGGGAAAGGAAGAGGACCTGGTGGAGTCCTGGAGTCTGGTACAAACAGATTTGCTTTCTTCCTTGTAACTAGCCCCCAGGCCAACCCAATGGCTATAGCCCCAAAATCCACCAAGGCCCATCTTTTACTGATAACATGTTTAGTGCCTTTCATCTGTGAACATGACCTTTAGTTGTTGAAATAATACCTCAGTAGATACAGGTCAACCTTTTGGAGAAAGAATTCAACTGAATGAAGTTAGGGAACATTGTGATTGTTATTAATGAAGTTTTTTTTAATTTTTTTTATTTATTAGATGCTACATCTTTGCACAAATGTTCAGAAAGGATTCTGAGTCACTGTGAAACTGTGACTCTCTGCAGGGGTGGGTCTCTGCTGTCACTGGCTCTTTGCAATGGCCAAGCTACCTGGTCAGTGCTGACTCAGGGGGAGAGCCGAGGTATGTAACTAAAGTCGGTGTGTCTGTGCTCTTTCTTCAACTTGCTCTGTGCTGCCGTCTGCACTGGGCTATCCCAAGAATTTACTGTATTTTTCACTCCACAAGATGCACTACTACCCCCCCCCCTCCCACCCACACACAGTGGAAGGGAAAATGCCCATGCATCTTATGGATCGAAAAATACGGTATTTTATTAAATATTTTAACACACCATTTGGTTCAGAATATTTTTTTTTCTTATTTTCCTCCTTAAAACTTTAGCTGTGTCTTATGGTCAGGTGTGTCTTATAGAGTGAAAAACACGGTAATTGGGTACACTTCTCTCAGTGAAGGTCCATCCCCAAAAGGCCATCTTGTTATGCTCAGGATTGACAGAAGTCCCAGAGCCTTACAAGAACACTGTATTATTTTCATTGCTACCCCTTTCATTAGTTTAACTCTTTCCAGCTTATACTCCTCAACCGAGATATTAAGTGCACTTACTTATTCATTCATTTACTCACACACTGCACCTTCAAGAATCAATTCCCACATGCAAGGTGCCATGACAGCTGGTACAGAAACATAAGGGTGGATTCAGCATGATCCCAGCTCACCAGTACTAATCTGGAAGAGGGCAGAGATGGTAAGACATGCGCTGAGACAGAGGGCAGCTTGCACGATGTTCTCAGAGAAAAGAACAAAAGGGCAGGAACCTAGAGTAGGGGCAGATCTAAGTGAGTGTAGAATCTTGTTTTTCCTTATGGGAAGTTAGAGAAATCTTCAAGGGGAGAGGGCATCAGGCAGGAGCTTGCAGGAGGAGTCCAAAGAGAACACAGGTGATGGGGACCTGGTTGGAAACTGGGGCCAGGAAGACCCTGGAATTTATTGGTGGGTGGTGGAGAATCTGTTTTTGCGAGTCTATAAGGAGAAAAGAAAAGAGAGACTGGAAAAATGGTTGGTACATGAATGGCGGGGACATTGAAGTGGCAGTCACAACAATGACTGCAGTTACTGAGCAAGTGCTAGGTGCCAGGGTGTGCTCCGAGCACTTGGTAGGGTTGATTTGTTTAACCCCCGTACAGACAGTCTCTGGAGCAGATCCTACCATTATCCTCATGTTACAGGAAAACCAAGGCACAGAGAAGACAAGAGACTTGCCCAAGGCAATGTACCTAAAGAGAGTCTGACTGCCTGGGTTCAACTGCCAGCCTGACTCTGAACCCCATCCCTCGCCCTCCCAAGCCAGGCTGGCCCTCAGCCGGGAGCGCTGTTGCTAGGGGCAAGATCTGAGCAAAGCACAGCCTGGATATCATACTCAGGACATTGATCTGGTGCTAGCTGTGCTCAGTGTTGATTGGAAGGGAACATGGGGTAGAAGGATCATTTTGATGACCGATGTCTGGATAAAAGTTGACCACAGATTGATGCAGGGTAGAACAATGAAAATAATATGAGTTAGCATTATCTTGTGCCTATTGTTTGCTAGGCACTGGACTGAACATGTTCCATAGTGTATCTTATCTCACAATCGATTTCCTGTGGGGTAGGTGTGAGCCTTGTCCCCATACGCAGACGGTAACTGAGGCCCAGACCAGTAAAAGTCACACAGGCAGTAGGTAGCAGTCAAGGCCTGCACTCTTGACCTTCACACTAATCCTGAGAAATGGCAGAACTAACAGAACTTGTCAAGTCCAACTTCAGATGCTTCATTGGAGAGAACACACTGAAGGAGACAAAGGCTGTGGGACAAGACAAGACCTTTGCTATTCTCAGTTCATTGGGTCCCAAAGGAAATGTGAAGGGCTGAACAGGAAGAAAAATTGTCGGGGAGGGGGCAGGGAATGACACAGCACACCCGAGGGGAGTGTTGACAGTCTTTCCATGTGGGTATGTGGGGGGTTGGGTAGCTGTAGATGCCCCATGTTCACTGGGGGAGGCATGACAACTTTTTCTGCTCCCCGCCCCTAGTTCGTTGCAACAGACTATGGAAAGCTACGGGCCAGTCTGCCTCAGGAGGCCCAGCCGGGTGAACTCACATGGGGACAGCTGCTGGCATCTGGGTCTCAGGCACTCACGGAGCCTGTGAGCAGAAGGTGGAACTGGAGAAGACACAGAGGAAGTTGCCAGCCAGGAGCTTCAGATGAGCTCAAGGTGTGGGCACAGGTGCGCTTCGGCTCCCATTTGGGGCAGCGCAGTGGGTACGTGTTGGGAAGAACCTGTCAGTGCCCATGCTTGTCCCCAGCATGACAACCAGACAACTTCCGTCTGTGGGCTGGGGGACTGGGAGGAGCCGGCCTCCCATGGGCGTGCGGCCTCAACCAGGGCCTGACGAGCGGCGGAGACAGATAGTGCAGGCCCTCAAATGTCAGCTGGGTCATCAGAGGGGCTGTCCTTCAATGTCTGCCAGTCCCTAGGGTGAAGGACGCTCAGTAGTCCTGCCCACAGAGGTACCGGCCTTACCACACAGCCCTATGGGCTGCCTTTCCCCTTGGCTGCCCTCCACACGTGCTTCCTGGGGTGCCCCCAGGGAAAGCACCTGCCCTGGACTCCTTGTTTCATGCCGGCTTCTGGGGGAGCCCCACGTCTCGGCCACAGGCGTTCTGCTGCATATCTGTGAGGAGGAGACATCTCCTGACCATGCGACAGGCTGCAGATCTGGGTCCCTAGGGTGCAGAGCTTCTGGGCTTTAAGGTCAAGTTTTTGTTAACTATCTGGAGTATAGTATAGAAATGCTATCCCAGGGTAAGAAGGATAATAGATAGAGGGGATAGAAACCAAGTTGCCTCTGGATGGCATTTATTCTGATGTCTGGAGGCACGACCAACAGCAGGTCCTGTACTAAGGGTCTCTGCAGAACAGGCTCACCAGGAAACTAGTGAGCAAAACCACCACGCACCAGCACTTCACATGCAGGGAGGGTTTTCTGATAAATTAGAACATTTCATTGACTCTTTTATCCAGATCGATTTTTTGAATATTTGCTAAAGACTAGTTCTTTAAGCTAGGACATAGGATAAATCCAATTGGCAGTACCTAATTTTTTAAACTTAGCTTTTAAATTTATACTTTCCAGAGGAAAAAGTGCTACAAAATTATAAGTAGTCATTTCATCACTATTGTATACCAACTGTGACTGTGGGCAGTATCATCTCAGAAGAACACAAAGTTTATTTTCAATATGACAAAATAAATAAAAATAAAATATCCAGAATGGGATGAGTGGACCAGGACATAAGCTAGCTAAGTGAGACAGAGAGGAGCACACGTGGCCTACAGGGTCGGTCTCTGCGGGGACACGTCTGTTATCTGAGCAGCGTGCGGGCTCTCACCCATCACCACTGGGGGCTCCGCATAAGAACGAACTTGAAAACTGTCTGCTCCAAAGCTCATTCCCCAAACTGCTTTCTATATGGCACTGGGTTCAGGACCTGAGCCACAGAGATAGTAGCTCAATATGTCACACATTGGTCTGGGCAGGATGTCTGGAAGGAACTGAGGCCTCAGAATTATGCATCTCTTATAGCCTCATGGGCTTTGGAGCATGACCAAATGGGCATAATTATAATGGGGGGGGGGTGATATTTATTCAGCCTGTGCCTCAGAAGCAGACCTGGATACAAGGATTTCAGGGCAAGTCCTTTAGTTGGCAAGGGAGAGCCCAGAAAGCACCGGGAGATGGCAGGAAAAGGAGTTGTAGGAGATTGGGCAGCTGCTCCAGATGTTATGAAACAAGGTACCCACCACTTAGCCTGCTCAGGCAGCCATGGGAGACAGGGTGGAACACATCTTTCACTTAGCCCAACCGAGGCATCTGTCCACTAACCCTTCTTTGAGGGCTGCTTCTGGGCTGTCCTGCATTCTGGTAGAATGCGCTCTCGGGACCAGAAAAAGTCCAGAGTCACAGGGCTGGACATTGGAGTCAAGCAGGCACACACAAGTTGGATGACCTAAGGGGTACAGCTGAGGTATTATCCATGCAGTCCAGACACCTGGCCAAGAGCTTGGCACACCCGCCTTTCTGCGTTCCTCAAAGCAACCTGAAGAAGTGAGTGCTGCATATACTCAGGGACACAGGACAAGACAAAACCATGTGGCTGTGTAGCTAATAGACAGGACTAAAACTTAGTTGGGTCTCGTTCAAGTGCAAGCTCTAACAGTTCGTGCTTTTATCTCCAGTTCACAGGTCCTGAGGTCAACCCCCAGCAAGCCCACTGGCAGCCCTTGAGTTCACGGTCAGATCCAGGCCTTCGGAAAGAAGTCTCGGGAGCAAGGAGAGGAGGGAGTAACCTGAGATCTATGGAAATGTAATAATTTACTGCCTCCGTGTTAATCCGCTCTGGACACCAGCATTAGCTCGGTGTTGACACTGACAGATTGAGGACATACTCAGCACTTTCCAAGAGTAAACAGCAAATTCCACACGCTCTTCTAATCATTTTTCCTTTCCAGGGTGAAATCCCTTAACTAAACATGTCTGCCCAGCAAGTGAGTTGTTGCTGAAACCTTGCTGACCAGATCACGTAAGTCTCCTGAAATTCCACAGCACTGCCACAGTCCCTCTCCTAGAGCCCTGGGCTCGGCAGAAGTGCCAGCTGCAGAGAGGCCTCCGCGACACCCTGTCCTGCTGCTCACATGGACTGGCTGTCTCCGAATGGATCTGGCTCTGATCCCATGACAGGAGGCATTTTGTCATGGGTTAAGCACAGGTGAGCTGCCCTCACAGGTGTGGGGTGGGGAGATGAAGACTAAAATATCCAACATTTACTGAGCACCTACTATGTGCTCCCACCTTACAGACATGGAAATTGAGGTCCTTTGTGACTTGTTCCAAAGCACCAAGCTTTTTAGTGATATACGTGTTTCCTCACTGCTAGGTGTCCTCTCTCCTCATACAACATTCATCTCACAGTGGTGGCCCAGTAGGGCCTTCCCTGTATCCTGTTTGCTTCAACTTCTAAACCCAGGCCAACCCTGAAGGGGACAAAGGTGACCTTTGCTGGTGACCTTTTTTCCTGGCCATCTCTGCTTCTTGATTTTTCTTGATTTTGAGTTGACAGAGGGAGGGAAGATGCAGTTAGGATTCATCTGCACGCTTTCTAGGGCAGCCCCTTGCCAAATGTGGCTATTTAAATTTATATTACCATGAAATAAAATTAATAATCAGTTCCTCAGTCACACTAACCACATTTCAAGTGGTGTGTGGCCATACATGACTAGCGGCTACCATATTGGACAGTGCAGACAGAGAACGTTTCCATCAGCATGGGAAGGTCCATTAGATGGCATTAGTCTGTAAACATAGAGTCTCAGAACCAGAAAAGTCAAAGGATAGCTCTTGGAGAGACAAACATACCCCTGGGGCTGGGGTGGACAGTGAGCTTTGATATGCAAAGCTGCCTCCCCCACCTCCTGCTTGTACCCTGGCCCTTCCCTGCTCCTAAGAACCCTCTATTGCATTAAGTAGTATATTCTTTGGCTCTTAACAAAAGCAATCTGGACCCCAGGGAAGGAGGGAGGTCCAGAGAAACTATTCTTCCAAATATTAAAGTTAAACAGCAGAGAAAACTGTGAGAAGCTCAGGGCCTAAGGAAATGACCTCCATCTAGTGAGGCTGTTTTTTAGATAGCCCTCTTCTCCCCTGGAATGAAAGGGGACAAAAAAAAAAAAAAGAAAGAAAGAAAGAAAAGAAAAGGGACAGGTAAGCTCAGAGGAGTAAGGCAGTCTTTCCTACTTGGGACTGGGCTCTCCCTAGACCAACCCCCATTCTTCAGGAACACATCTAATTAGCATTCACTTTCACTCTGGGTGAAGGGCTTAGTTTTGGGTTGCCGTTGCAAAGCCCAGACTCCCCATCAGAAGTTAGCCAGTCCCCATGCCTTCTAAAGGAAGCCCTGCTCTTCCATCACAATGACTGATTAAGACATGACCCAAGGGAGGTCAACCCATAGGCCAACTGGTGACTCAGGTCAGACAGGAAAAATATGAGCCGGGTTGATTAGAAACTTCTGGGGCCAAGAACTAAGAACAATGAATAGTACAGGGAGAGAGGGAGCAAGCGGAGCAGGTGTACACAGGGCACCAGGCAGAGTTGGGGCCAGCACGTGGTCACAGACTGGGGAAGGGAGGGTGGGACAGAGGGACCCAGGTCATCCAGGCACTGTGCTTGGCTGGGACACTGTAACAGAGGAAATAAGAAACAGAACGGACCTACAGGGAAGGGGCCTAGGATTCCAGAGGGAGGATGATACTTGAATACCCCCCCATCCCAGACACATTTCGCCACCTCCATCCAAGGGCCTTCCTTCAGTGCCAACTGGTTTCTACCACAGCTCTGGGGAGCAAGAGGGTCTTAGTGGAATCACGAACCGCAAGTTAGCAAATTCTTGACTTTGAAATGCTGATGTGAGAATAGGAGAGAATTGGATGCAGGTTCACAGAGAGATGTTCCCCAACTTCCAGACCAGATTAAAACTTCCTGGGCTGGTGGAGGAGAGAAATGTGGACAGGAGCTAGAGGTTTGGCAGAGACTGCAAATCTTGGGGTCTAGCCCTGGATATCACTGTACAGGGATGCCACGGGGATCAATGCCAATGGTCCTTGCCACCCTGAAGAAGTGCCATATGCGGGGATCTGGCATGATGGCACAGCACAAAAATCCTGCCTGAAGTTCCCAAATGCCCCACTCTGTGTGTGGGGCCCACCTCCTTTTATTATATGTGAGCCTCTCAAATGGGCACTGAACACTGGCTGCAGCAAAGATGGAGATGTGGACAAGGGAGTCCCTACCACTGGACAGAGCTGGCCTTAGGCAGATGGTCAGGGACCCCCAGGTGGCCCACACCTCCCTTTTGGCACCTTAGGAAGCCTCTCATGGCCCAGATGGTGGCTGCCCTGACAGTGCCTTGGAGAGAAAAGAACCTTCTGTGTGCACAGGGTCCATGCCTGGGTTTCCTGTGCTCCTCAGAGAGTGTCTAGTTTTTGGAATATGACGATGGACTTCAGAGCTGACCAGTGGTGGTGCAGTGAATATGGCATCAACCTGGAATGCTGAGGTCGCGTGTTCGAAACCCTGAGCTAGCTGGGTCAAAGTACATGTGAGAAGAAACTATGAGCTGACGCTTCCCACTCCTCCCCCTGCCTTATCTCTCTCTCTCTCCCCCCTCTCTGTAAAATCAATAAATAAAATCTTAAAACCTATATAGAGAGACATCAGAAACATTCTTATTGATATTTCTCTCCTGGGCTGGTCCATGGATGGTCTGAGTTGCTGGATCAGAGCTGGACCCTTCATCTAAACAGACTCACTTAGCAAGAATTTGCCTTCATAAGGACTGGCCATTCATTTTCATATAAGCATATAGAAATATTTCTATCCCGAATGAGAGGCATTAAATTGAAAATGTAAAAAGAAGGCTTGGGGCTTAGGAACAAGACTTTCCCAAAGCTGACAAGGTGCACGGAGGGCATTTATTTCTGCGGTGGAAGTTGATTTATTAAAAACAGACCCGTTTTGAAAAAGAATTTCAAATATTGACTACTGAAAGCTTCTTTCACTGGAAGAGAAAATGTGCAGATTGCTTTATAATCTCAAAGAGTCAGCTATCAACATGCAGGACAATTAGTGAACTCTCACAAGATACGTATAAATTGCAACCAAACCATGGTCCTAGAAAATTATTCCCAGGCTGCTTCCTCTATTTGGGGCAGGCTCTCTGAGCTTACAGGGCACAGATGTCCTCACAGACTTGAAACAGGGCTTTCAGTGTCTCAGTGTTGTAACAGATTGTTATAAAGCAAGTCCTAAGACAAACGTGTCTTCTTGGGGATATTCATTGATAAAGTTACACAGATGACAAAGTTCCATACTAGTCAGGAGCCCATTCATGAAGAATGGTAGGCAGGGTTAAAAATCTTTTTATTTTTATTTATTTAGCGCAATGCCAGGATTTAGGATTTCTGAAATTGACAAAACCAGAAAGATCCAAGGAATAATTACATCTACAGTATCTAGAAAGTTTAACTAAAAATGGCTGTTTAATTTCCACAAAGCTCACACACAAAAGGAAGTATATGTATGAAAAAAAAAAAAAATGAAAGAACAAAAGAAAGGAAAAGAAAAGCAGGCTTTGATATCTAAGGGGGTCCTGGGGGGAGGGGGGTGTCCAAATGCCAGTGTTGCCAGAGGCTGAAGGCCACAGTGCCTGGGGCCTTGTAGGAAAGCAAGCTCACGGGGGCCCAGTGGAATGGGGAAGCTGGAGTGTGGGCATGACCTAAAAGTCCTGGGCCATCTGGCTGAGATCTGAAATGACAACCAGTTAACCCCATGAAAGAAAAGCCCCATGGCCTTCTCTCTGGGGCAGCCTAGGGTGACAGAATGTAACTCTGGGACCCTCCCTTTACTGGGAGGCAGACAGGTCTTGAGGGGCCTAGAGATGGCTCAACGAAGTTCAGTCCCCTATACCCCCTTCTCAGTGTCCCTCCTCAAGTCTGGGACATTCCTCAGGGTACCCGAGTCTTCTGTGCTCTACCTGGGTCTTTCTCACCTTACTGGAGGGCTGGCCACTCTGGGACCCCTCTGGCTGTGGCTGACCCTATTTCCCAGGCAAGGAGCGGTGAGGTCTGGAATCTGCTTCCTACCACTTCTAACTCAGCAACTGAGCCTCCTCGTGGTGCCTCCCAAGTGAGGTCCACTCTCCTCCAACGTCTTCACCCCCAATATCCATAGTTTCCGCTCACTCCAGACACCATGGACTGACTCTTCAGTCTTGAGATCTTTCATTACTGGTTTCCTGTTCCTGCCTAGGAATCACTCTTCTCCCTTCTTTGGAAAATGCCTACCTACTCTTCAAGTCCAATGCACAGCAGCTCCCAATAGCAGTTGGTAAATTCTCTGCACTCCACACCACAAGGCATAGGTGACAGCCAGCACTGTGCACAGAGCTGATGCTGTCCATAAGAGGGCCTCCTCACGGGACAGGTTCTTGCGGGTGCGGCTGTATCTCGGGCTTCTGGAAGGGTCCAGCCCAGCACCCCTGAGTTGCAGGGGCTGAGTGCAAGAAATCTGTACTTAGCTCCTGGAAGCTCTGACTCACACATCCATCTCTTCCCTTCACTTCATTTTGGCCAAGAGACTGAGAAGCGATCGTCATCTGTCATCTCTTTCCTGCTGGCCACGAAAAATACCACACGTTAGCCCTAGCAGCATTTCTTCTTACATTCTTTTATGTTCACCTAACAGTACCTGTGCTGGCCACCACGGGAGATAAAAGGGAGAAAAAGAATCACTTATTCCTGCACTAAACTGGGCAGCGTTGTTTGTTTGACGCACCAGACACTGTACAAAAAGGCTTTGCTGTGAGTCTCATGTCCTACTGGGGGGATGTATTTTCTTGTGGAAAGGATAATGTGAGACTTGGCCCTTGACCGTGGACGGGCACTGGCAGGTCCACTCTAACCTGTGACTCCGCCACATAAAAGAGGTGCCCTCATCCTCGTCTGGGCCTGACTCTCCCCTGTACCACATGCATGTACATGGATGTCCCGGGCAGCGAGTTCAAGCGGCTCCCCTTGTTGTCTTCCCTCTAAGACAGTGGTTCTAAACCTGGGTTCTATCGAACTCTAGGGGTTCGATGAGTCGGTCTCAGGGGTTCGGAGAAGCCTCTGCCGCAGAGGCCAGAATAAAGTAATACTGTAATTTGTTGTGAGTTCATGCACTTTGTTGGTTGTGTTCTTTGAGCAAGGTGATGTTCATGCACGGCTCATTTTGTGCACCAGTAAAAAAACATATACCTATGTCTTGAATTTGGGGAAAAAATCATATTTTATTTATCACTAAAAAAGGGTTCGGTGAATGCTCATATGAAACTGGTGGGTTCGGTACCTCAAAAAAGGTTAAGAACCACTGCTCTAAGAGGTGGATCTGGGAAGCAGGCCTACGCAGGTGTTGGCAGCAAGCACAGGCCGTGTGGGTGGAGAGTTCTGGAGCCCATGTGCCTGCAGCATGGCCTTGAAGGGGTGGATGTGGACCTTGGCCCCTGGACCCCTTGCCCTGTGGTTTCTGCAGTGCAGGGCCGGCAGCGGTATTAGAACCAGTGATGACGGAGCGCTGAGCTGCAGGCTTCTACCCATTCTGGGGAGAAGAATCTCGGGGCAGTTACCCGTTTTTGTCCACGCCGCCATCCTGCCTCCCTAGGAATGCACTAGGCACCAGTAGCATTACAGGTGTCCCTGACTCCTGAAGAGCAAGGCAGACACTGCTCTGTCTCCACTGGCGCCAGGTGGGCAGGGCAGAGGAGAAGGGCCACGGGCCCTCAGGCCGCCACAGCGGGACAGAAGCTCGCACTGTTTGTGCGGAGGAGAGGAACCTCATCTCTCAGATGTCGGGCATAAGGGTGCCAATGACACGAGGGAATTCTGGATGGACCCAGCTCAGTGCCTGGGTCTCCTCAGCCTTTCAACAGGGGAGCCACGTTGGTGCCGCAGGTAGCAGCCATATTAATTGCTCTGCCAGCGCACCCTCCTGCAGAGCAGGGAGGGCTGCAGAGTCTACTTTATCATCTGGTATTTTTAGAGAATGTCTGTGCTTAAAAGGTACTTCTCGTGCATTTTTTTTTTTTCTTTTTTTTTTTTTTTTTAGCGGTGTGGTTCTGGGAGGCTGGGGGAAGTGAGGCAAGACCTGAAGAGCTGATTGCTTTTAGGGTGAGAGGAGTCAGGCATAGGGCCACTCATGGGCCCAGAGAGGTTAAGTATCCTGCTGGAAGCCACACACATAATGAGGGCAGACCTGGGCTCCAAGCCATGACTGGTCAGACTGCAGAGGCCAGGGTGTGCCTGCTGACTTATCCAGGTGGACTGAAAAGTAAGGTCTCTCTGTCCCCTCCCCGTATGTCACAGTGGCCTTGTGGCTGCAGTAGAGTCTGGTAGAAAAGATGCTTGTGACTTCAGAGGCCTGGACATTAAAGGGCAGGACTTCCTCCTTGTTCACTGTCACCCTCCCTGTCTCTCTGAGCCCTGGGCTTCCACATGGATCCACGCTGGACTGGCCACGTGGGAGTGCTCTGGTCAACAATCCCAGCCTAGCCAGTCCTTTGGCTACCTCTGCCCGAACATGAGGATGGACAGCCCTTTTGAAGTGGGTCCTCCAGCACCAGTGGCTGCAGCCCCAGCCATCTGTGTCACCGCCAGCCATCCAAATCGATCCCTCCAGGCCCGGGTCCTGGTGCAGCATCCCCTCTGTGCACTTTCTGAACGATCGACCCGCAGAACCCATAAGCAACATAAAGTAATTACTGGGTGTGTCACTAAATTTGGAGAACTTACCCCCCAGCAATCAATAAGCGGAAAGAAATGGAAAGAACTCCAGGGGAGGTGGATGCCATAGAGTTGAAGAAGCAGAGACATCCCGAGTCCAGAGTCTGGCCTGGCCTTCCTGACATTATCTCCACACACACACCCTCCCACATGGGTTGAGGAACTCGAAGGCCTTCACTCCTCTTGGTTTACAGAGGCAGTGCCAGAACAGTGGTGGATAGTCAGAGCCAGAACCAAGTTTTATTGATCATCTACTATGTGCCAGACTCCATACCACTTGCCAGTACACTCAATCTACTAATTTAACACTTCGTCCCTGCCACATGCCAGGAACGGGTCAGGGAATTAAGCCACGTACAACACAAAGTCCCTGTTCTCCTGAGGCTTACAGGTGAGTGAGCTGACAGTAAGCAAATAATCATATAACAATCTGTGGGGTAGTGATCAGTGGCATGGAGAAAATGAATCGGGTAAGAGAAAGATAGTGGCACTTTAGAAAGGATGGGAGCCCACACTTTGGGCACTGATATCACAGACAGAACACATACAGCTACCTGTCAATTTATGAACCCATGGCCACTTAAAGAGGGCACATTGAGAGATCACCCCACAGGGCTCAGAGGACCCCCACCAGGTGTGTGAACAGAAAGAAGGGAGGGGCCTCTGTGGCGCCACACTGCCCACCCACCAGCCAGGCCTTCCTTCCAGACCCTGCAGCAGAGCCACGAGAGGGGTACTTACACAGAGTACGTGGAGAGGGGTACTTACACAGAGTACGTGGAGCACCACCGCTCCCTGTCTCCGGTCCTCATTGGTGAAGATGTCATTGGGGAACTCATGTAGAGCTAAGGAACAGAGAGAGAGAAAACCAGCTCACTACAGGTGACAGCATTTCTGTGCTTCATGGTTTGGGACAGTGCTGCCTGTCCTCATTTTTAATATAGAGTCTTTAAACTTGGATGAGAAAGAATTACATCTTTATAAATCAACTGATTGTTTCCTTCAGATTAGAAGGTAGGCAACCAACTACAGTGGTCGTAAAAGCACCCGGGACGATAGCTCATGCTCCATTATGCGTGCTACTGTACTCATCACTCCAACATTAGGGTGGCTTTTAGATCTCTACTTGTGATTAAAATGTTAACGAGGTCAACTGAGTTCCTAGGACCAGAGAAGGCCCTGGGCAGACTCAGAGGTACCTCAGGAATCCACTTTCATGTCTGGCTGCTGATGCTTTGTTGGTTGCTGCTCACGTCCCTCATCCCTGTGATCTTCCAGCCTCCCTTGGTTAGGAAATGGGAGAGAGGTAGTGCAGGGTATCTCTGTGAGTGGGAAAGAGAGACCATAACTTGCTTATGCCTAACTGGCACCACAGCAGTGGGCAAGGGGTGACATGCCCAGGCTTAAAGTTCCGGACAGACTGCTATTGGAGCTTGAATTCTGAACCTAGCACAGCAGGACTCCAATGTTAGGATTTACACCATGGTTAGCTGCATTGTAACAGGCTGTTATATTAAACATCAGTTCTACCATGGTAGAAGCTTCTTTGACTCATTGGCAAAGGACGTTACCATATGATTCTGGCTGAAGACACTGTGATTCAGGGACAGCCTCACTGGAGACCCACTGGGCAGCAGCTTCATGAGGAGGGGGCCCTGATGCCTATTAGCGATCCCATCAGCCCTACATCTGCACTACAGACACAGCCTGTCAATGCATACGTTGTTATTTCACGGAGTGTTGCTTTGCTGATGTTCTTAAGCACTTGGTATGACTGCATTTAACCTTCTGAGGGAAGAGGTCCACCTGGGATCACAGAAAGGCTCCTCAGTTGGGCATCTGGAAATGTGTGGCTAGATGCCAGCACTCACTCCATATGGCCTTTGGTGGTATGTATTTTCATCTCTTAGGGCCCCAGTTTACCTACTGGCTATCTGAAAAATGGTCTGAGGTTCCTCTTCACTATTCCCAGAAACACAGAGAACAGTTAGTACACATAGCAGACACTTTTACGTGTCAAGAGGATGGAAAACTCTAAAGGGAGTGGATCCTCGGCCCTGGCCAGCGATGGAGTAGGCCACCTTTGCCCAGGTGGCCCAATGGGTCAGGAAAAGAGCTACTAGCTGTCACTCAGCTGAGCTGGCTTCCCCAAGGCCAAGCAAGCTCCCCACATGGCTGGCTTGGACTCTGCTGCTAGCACATCTGGGAAATGGTGCTTCTGAACAGCTGTGCAAGACAAGCGTGTATAGAGGAGCCAGGAGAGTGCAGACTGTCTGTGAAATACCTACAGCCGAGCTTCCCAGGTCACATATATTATAACAGCGATGAGATGCTGGTCCGACCTGGGGCCAAAGACATATATATTCCTGTCTGGTCTTGGGGTTAAAATCACCTGTCACCAATTCCTGACTGCCTTGCATTGGTACCTGTTTCTCCAGGATGGTGTTTAGTTCAAGGAAGCTGCACAATGCATGTGCCTCTAGGTAAGTGCTACCTGCAATCAGGCTGTTGCGACCACATGGTCTACATGGCATGCTGGTAATAGCTACACATCTGGCTGAGGGTTTCCCTGAATACCTTCAAAATCCTCCAAGTCTCTTTCTGCTTCTCTCTTTCTCCCTCTCAATTTTCCTTTTAATACATCTCACCGGCCCCAGGGGGCCAGCAAAGGCAAGCAGAGCTGTTCCCATAGAAACTGCTGAGCCTGAACTCGTGGATTCCCCTTACCAAGGAAACAGCAATCAGAGCCCAGCTCCTCTCTCCTCACTGCTTTCCTGTGGCCTGAGATTGATGTGTCTAAAAGAAAGTTTGCTGGGGGTGGACAGTGTTTTCTGCTTTGTTTGGAAAAAAGAAATGGCAGCAGGGATATCCGTGGCATCTTTAGACATACTAATTGCATGTTGATCAAGCGGAGCGGCCCAAGATGAAGATCAACACATTCTCAAGCCCAGCTCCGTAGCACGTCTGAGCAGAAGGGATCGGAGCCACGGCGATAGGCAGAGTGCTGGTGTCTCATCCCAGGGATTTCATACCAAAAGGCCAAGTGAACTTGACTGACTGGCCTCTTGGGAATTGCCCCAAGAACCTGGAGTCCTGACGTAGCCCAGCTCTGCCCTGCAGTGATGGCTGACTAGACAGTTCTGCTTTAGACACTTTCACCCACTGCCCACTGCCAAAATCTGCTGCTCCTTCTTCCCCTGGCATGAACGTGGGGAGACTTTGTCAGCCAGCACCTTCCTGACTCCTTTGTGGCCCTCTGGTGTGGTGAGAGTACTCAACAAGTGATGCTCCAACCAAACTGTGCTCATTTGTTGCCTGTGTGGACCTCTGACTCAACTGTACTGAAAGTTCCCTGTGTACAGAAGCTCTGCCATGGTCGGTGGCCACCAGGCTGGGACCCATGAAAGAGAAGGATAGATACCAAGTCAATACAAGTGTTAATGAACTCACAGGGTTTTTTACCCAGGAATGACATTGGGAGGGACACTTCAGTAAACTCCCCAACATCTGGATTCCAACTTGGGGGACATTCAGGCAGTTCACAAGTACCCTTTTCTCCTTGTTCCAGAGACGTGGAAGGAGGATGCTTGTGGGTCCCCTTCAAGGCCAGGTCGGGCTGGGCAACTTGCTTTGAATAATAGAATGTGAGGAAACCAACATGTGTCATATTTCTTGGCAGGTTCTGACAGCCATTGCCAGATTCACCCACCACCTTACCTTATCTAAGCATTCACGGAAACATATGCTGGGATGAATCTTCCATCAGCCTGGATCCCTGAGGACCTGATATCAGAATCCCACCCCCCTGCTACATGCATTTTGTGCATATAGAATAAGTAAAAATACTATTTTTATTCTTCTTAACACTGAGATGAGGGCTGCTTGTTACCCAGCATAACCAAGCCTACCCTGAGCCATGCAATGACTAACATGGTTCTTGGCTTTGCAGCAGCATTTTGCACATGAGACCTTGTTTTGCAGCAATTTCTGTTTCTTTTGCCTCCTTCACTAGACCAGAGGTTAGGATGGGAGGAAATTTATTCTCCTCTGTATCCTCCATGCTTAGTAAAGTGCCCAGCATGGAAGAGTCATTTAATGAGTGTTTATTGATCAGATGTACACATCTGTCATAACTGAAGGCCCCTGAACAAAATGATCCACAAAAGAATCTGTGTGAAAATGGATGTAGTCACAATTTAATTTTCTAAATATTTAGTCTCTGGAAAAGTTTCAGAGACATTCAGCGAGGTTCAGCAAGCCATAGGAATGCAGTAGGGAGAGTCCCCAGCAAGGGGCATGCAGGATGCCCCAAGGATGCAGCCTGCGGAGAAGCTGCCTCGCTTTAAGGACCAGGTCTTAACACTAGAAATCTTATTAATAAACCACTCATGTGCAAAACAACAACAACAACAGAAAAAACTATACACTTATTCAGCCTTTACCATGTGCTGGGCAGCACACCAAGCTCTTGTTCCAGAGCAAACAGGCTGCGCAGTCCTCATCAGGGAGCAATTTCAAGCTGAGCGAATGAAAGGCTTGGCTGGGGGCAGGAGACCCTCCAGGGAACCCTCCTCCCCTCTTTGAGATCATCCCAATAATTTCAGCATCCTGAATTTAAGGCTAAAATTCATCTTTATCAAGTACTAAATATATATTTATTGCTTTTTCATTGTTTCTACATGATAAAGAACATTATCCCCAAATTACAGATAAGTAAATCGAGACTGAAAGAAGGCAAATAACCAGTCCAAGTTCATACAGATGTTAGTGGGGGAGCTGAGGTCATAACTGGGGTTAACTGTCTAGCACAGTGGTTGGCAGACTCATGAGTCAATAGAGCCAAATAACAACAGTACAATGATTGAAATTTCTTTTGAGAGCCAAATTTTTTAAAACTTAAACTATATAGGCAGTTACATTCCTTATTGAGGTAGTGCCCGCACGTGGTATTTTGTGGAAGAGCTGCACTCAAGGGGCCAGAGAACTGCAAGTGGCTCATGAGCCGTGGTTTGCTGACCAGGGGTCTAGCATGTTGATTCCTGTATCAGAAGGGGCAGATTGACTGCCCCCCCCCGCCGCCCCTTTAAAGGGCACAAGTCCTTCCCTTCAAAAGCCAG
The DNA here is from genome assembly GCA_037038555.1 of Rhynchonycteris naso. Classification (NCBI taxonomy): domain Eukaryota; kingdom Metazoa; phylum Chordata; class Mammalia; order Chiroptera; family Emballonuridae; genus Rhynchonycteris; species Rhynchonycteris naso. The sequence continues at coordinate 130,710,063 of CM073001.1, forward strand.
AAACAAAGTTCTGGATTCAGAGCGATTGATGTGCGTATGGAAACAAGGTCATGAACAACATCTCTGTGAAGGACGATGTAACTACAGGTCATAAAACCAAGAGCCTCAAGGCAGGGCTCATCTAACTATCAAAGAAATATTAGCAATCAAATTTGCTGAGAAGGGTTGCTTCAGCCAAATACTTATGTGGTGGCATTTGTTTACCACAGGCAGCCAGGGATTTTTAGGAGCCTGAAGACTTAAATTTGATGCCCTCCTTCACCACTCATGAGTTCTGTGGCCTTCAGGAAATTCCTTGACCTCTTTCAGTCTTAATGCGCAGAACGGGAGAATGAAAACAATGCTAGTCTATGTGGACAGAGGATTAACTGTGATACTTGTGAAATACGTGGTACCCAGAATGAGGTCACCAGTTATCAAATACTGGCTCATTTTACTTTATTTAAAAATGGAAAGGAAGAAATATGGACAAGGGGTGTCCCCCAAGACATCAGTGCTCCACTCACATTCCTGGGGTCCCACCACTTTCACGCCAACTTGTATGTCTTTGCTGGAGGGCTTGCTCCAAAGCTGAGAAAGGGTGCTCTGCCCAGATTCTGAGGGCTGGAGATGCTGAGGAATTACTGCGCTCTTTCCCCCAGAAGAAGCACTCAACCAAAGTCTAAGGAAGCCCTCAACCTCAGCCCCCGTCCCACTTCAGTAAGACGACTCAGAGGTGTGTTCTACACTGTTTCAGTTCTCAACAGAATTAAGCACTGGGCCAACTAGTCCACAGTAACAATTGGCTTTATAACACTGCTTTGACTGTCTGCCTTCCCTTCCCTGTCTCAGTTCTGGGCTCCCCTATCTGGACCATCTCCCAAATAAACCTGTACTTGAGTTTGCCTCAGAGTCTACTTCTGGCAAACCCATATTTAGACAAGGGGAGCTAGGAATTTCGCACTTCTGCACCCATCCGTGTCAACAAAGGTTAAATTTTCTAGCAAATGACTCATTTATTTGCAGGTAAATTCCCCCCCAATAATAGCAACAGTCCTTAGTGGCTCATTCATAGTGAAATGATGTATCCTGCACTGTCAAGAGAACTCACAACCACCTCACTCCTGAATGCAGGCTGGGAGACTGTATGTGCCCCTTTTCCATGGTGCTGAACTTGATCCAACACCCAAGAGAAGTTCCTTGATTTTGACTTCAGAGCTCTTTTTCTCATTTCCATATTGGCAGATGACTTTAAACAATCATCCCACAAGCTTTTCTCCTGGAAGGAAACAGACATTCTTTGCAACTAAAGAACCCTAATCATTAATTACGTAGACATTTGGTCTGGCAGGGCACTGAAATGTAATTTGATGAACAAGAAACATATTTCTTTATCAGTAATGAAAAGCCATGGCATCAATGCTGTTCATGGTTCTGAGCCAGTAGCTACTGTAGCAAATACAGTGAATAATGTAGTTGTCTCAGGCCACAAACAGGGCAATAGATAGAAGGCGGCTTGTTTGCAGGGCAAGGGCCTACAGCTTGCATTTGTTGCTCATGTGGGAATACCATGGCTGTGTCCATAATGAATATTCATTAAAGGAAATAAAATATTTATGGTAAATAGCCCTGTGGTGTTCAGAAATTTATGCCATTCCTGGACTGCTCTGGTCCTCAAAGTGTCCCTCAGTGCCAATGTCAAAGAGAACGTTTAGATGGGTGAACTGGGGTCTGGCTCAGGGGCTACATCTCTTATGGTCTCAAGTCTGCTCATTGATCCCGAGAAATTCAAACCAACAAGCTGATCTATGCAGAAGCACAGTAAATAGCTTATAAAGAGGGCACTCAGTGGAGGACAGAATGCCCATACTGCCTCAGCACCCTTGGAGAGGACGAGGTTGCATGAAAAACTTTCTTAGAAGAAATGCAATTAAAATAGTTCATTTTGAAAGTAGTAATTCCCTATAAAAATCTATATTGAAAATGCTTCCTCTTTGTGCATTTATTTTATAGAAGATGAAGTATGCACGATGAAAAACTAGAGGTGTCAAAATCAGTGATTTTAAAACAAAAACCAAAAAAAATGTTAATTCATCAAATTTCAGAGTTGGAAGTAACCTCCAGTATTGGTCTACAAATGGAAAGGTAACTTTCCATTTGATGAGAAGCATTGTTACAGTTTTCCTTCTGCTTCCTCTTTGAAAATCTATTCTTTTTCTTTCTCTGAAGTGTTATTTCATAGTGATCAATTTCAGGGATAGAAGACAAATTTTATCTCATGTTCACCAGTTGACTGGTAATGCAGACTGGTGGGCTGGTCTGGGATGGGGCTCAGTGTGGGTGGGTGAGCATCATGAGCCATTAGCAATGTCTGTCATAGTTATGGAAATACGGAATGGGGGCTTATTTCCTACACTAAAGTTTTCCTGACAAAGTCCTAAAATAAAAGAATAGCTGGCATTCCTTGTGCCTGGAAATAGTAATTCCTGCCATCATTTCTTTGATCTGTGCCTCTTTTAGAGTATAGTCCATTTAAAAAAAGAGGGGGGAGATTAAAAGTATTTCTATATGATTCCCTAAAGATACCAGATATATTCCAGCAAATAGATGTATTAGGGGGTTACCCATTTATAAAACATTAGCTTGCAATTTGGTCTATAATAATTAAATATCTAAGAAAGCTCACAGTTAGTTGTGGGAAGAGCTATAAATAAATAGAAAAATTATTAGATAATTCAGTTTACAAAACTCAAGCTGTTTTCACTCCTCAATTTAGTACTTGGCAACCTCTTGCGTTGTCTTAAAGAAAAAATGAAAATGTTACCTGTAATAAATAATTTTCCCCTTTTACCATTCACCTAGGATTTTAGGTCAAAGCATTCAAAAATTCTTCCAATTACATTCACAACTCTTTTAAGGGTAACTTCTAGCTCAAGGATTTTTGGTTGGGTCTCTAAGTTAGTGCATCAAAAGTTTAGATTCCAAATATCATGGATACATCTCTTGGAAAACATCTGTTACTGAATATGAACAAAATTTAAAAGAAGAGTATAATTAATCTAAAATTAAAAAATAATTCTTATATCTACTTTTCTCCATTTTCTTGGGCCATCACAGTGCTCTAATGACAGCACATCATAGCTTTGAGTGAGACAGAATAAACACCTTTTGCTTCCACAATGTGCTTTGGTCTCCAATTAGATGATGGACCAAGAACAGAAACTGATGATGAGGAAGATATCTTAAGAAGGCCATTGTGCACTCTTATAATTAGCAAAGTAAGACCCACCCTAGTTTGGAGCAGGCTAGATCAGAGAATGGGGATTTAGAATCTACTTGATGTGTACCACTAATTTTTGATGGTATATTTGATGTTATGAATGATGCCCTGAAAAGACTCTGGATTCTGCTGTCTTCCTTTGAAGAGTGTTGAGTTTTTTGTTTGGGCAGAAAGCTAAATTAGTAGAGGTCATCTCTAGTGGTGGTTTCAGGCTTTTTCTACCAAAAGTCTGTTTTGATGATGCTTAGGTCTTCAGATTCTTATAGGATTTCAATGGAAAGATTTAGCTGTTTATCAAGCCCCTTTAACTTGGGGGACTGGAACTCCAAACTGTGTCTTCCCAGGGCTGGTATCTACTAAAATCCCTACTCGCAATTTCAGCCTCTTGACTGTTGTTTCCCCTGTGTTGCCTGAAGTTGCCCCTGAAGCATGCATGGTTTAGGTGTCAGTCAGGGATTTAAGATTCCCTTCCTTTCTGGGATAGCCCCCAATTTTCACCTGCTTTGGGAGCCCCAAACTCTAATCTCTGGTGCCTCGGCTTTCTGGCTGAGCTCTATGCCTCAGGCATTACACACACAGGGGAGTTTCATGAGGGAAAAGGTTGACTGATAACGGCTCTCCCACAGTGTGGTTTCCTTCTTTCAAGATTCATTTGCTCTACAGTCTTTGCTTACTGCATTCACTTTCCAGAGATTTTAAATAATTTTTCTCCTCTGGTTTGTCCAGTCTATAATGGTTCCTACCTTAATCCAATACAGGCTACTCTACCATGACTGAAAGGAAAAGTCCAGAATATATTCTAGATCCTCCCATGCTGCAGAAACTTACAGTAAACTAAATTAACACTAAATGTTCCCAAAGCTTTCTATTAGCCACATTAAATCCTCCATGAAACTAAGGCAGCCTGAAATAACTGTGTGGCTGCATGGGAAATAATAAGCTGGGGAAAGCAAAGGGAACTGGGATGGGCTGGCAAGATATGATGGAAGGGCTTGGAGGTAATCTAATTTCATACTAACTTATATGGATTGGCTAGAGAGAGCACTCAATGCAGGTGATTACAGGAAGAGATGCTGCAGTATTCCACAGCCCTCAACTATATCTATTTCAAGGTCAAGGCAATCCAAAGAAGTATCTGTGGCAGCTCTGATGTGTCTAACAGGTGATGCCCAATGACTTAGAGGCAAGAAGGTGTGTTAGGAGGCAAAATGATATTGGAAACCAGTTACAGCTGAAGAGGGAAATTGTGTTCTGCTTTCTTTTGGGATCTGGAAATTCTCTTACACGTTCCCATAAGCGCCAGATTTTTGACGTTCCACATGAAGTAGGCAAATTGAAATTCACAGCAATAAAGGTAGGTGTTTAATAAATGCGTTTCAAGTCCAGACAAATTTGTGAAGCTTTAGGAACAGGAAAGAAAGGTAGGCAGCAAACAAAGCTTCTGACTAAATCTGGCCCTTACCTCAAGCACATGAAAGTATTAATGTTTTTAAATTTTTTTTTTTTAAATAAAAGGAAGCGAAGAAAAATTCTGCTTAGCTCCTGAATTAGCTGAGATCAAAACAAAAAACATCACAATTTGTGTTCAGAGCAAAGAGGATAGCTGACAGGGAGAAGGAGGGGAAGGCTGCACTGCTTCACGGCAGACCTCGTCACATTCCCCTTCACAAGGTAATGACCTCTGGCCCACCTCTGAACTTAGGATTTCATGTCATTGCTAGAGAGCTTGTGCCTTTCTTTGCACTTACATTTCTTTCTTTCTCTCTTTCTCCCTCCTCTCCTCCCTCTCCTTCCTCTCTCCCTCCCTCCCTTCCTTCTTTCTTCTTTTTTATTTTTTTTGCTTCTTTTCCAAGTGAGAGGATGGGAGATAGAGATAGACTCCCACATGTACTCCGACTGGGATCCACCTGGCAACACTCATTTGGGGCCGATGCTCTACCCATCTGGGGCCATGCTTACAACCAAGATATTATTAACATCTGAAATGGAGGTTCCATGGAGCCATCCTCAGTGCCCAGGGCCAATGCACTTGAACCAATCGAGCCATGGCTGTGGGAGAGGAAAAGCGAGAGAGAGAGAGAGAGAGAGAGAGAGAGAGAGAGAGAGAGAGAGAAGGGAGAGGAGAGAGGAGTGAAGAAGCAGATGGATGCTTCTCCTGTGTGCTCTGACTGGGAATAGAATCCAGGACTTCTACACACAAGGCTGATGCTCTACTACTGGGCCAACCGGGCCAGGGCCCTTTGCACTTATATTTCATTGCATGGTTGGTTCTTCTTTTCTTTTTTTACAGAGTCAGAGAGAGGGATAGATAGGGACAAACAGACAGGAATGGACAGAGATGAGAAGCACATTAGTTTATCATTGTGACACTTTAGTTGTTCATTGATTGCTTTCTCACATGTGCCTTGACTATGGGCCTTCAGCAGACCGAGTAATCCCTTGCTTGTGCCAGTGACCTTAGGTCCAAGCTGGTGAGCTTTGCTCAAACCAGATGAGCCTGCTCTCAAGCTCACGACCTCGGGGTCTCAAACCTGGGTCTTCTGCATCGCAGTCTGACGTTCTATCCATTGCACCACCGCTTGGTCAGACGTATGGTTGGTTCTTAAGTTAAAAACATATTCAAAGAAATCCTTAAAGAAATCAACATAACTATTTTGAGACACCCTCCCCCCAAATGCAGAGGCAATGGTAATAACATAAACTTTGTGATGCAGTAACTTGGGTCATCTTGTCACAGTGACCAGATGAAAATGTACGTATTCATCATTATAAACCAGGACAGATTTTGTGCCCACAGGAGTAAAAAGCTGGTCAAATGAAATAAAGACCCCCGTGTTACCCCCACCATGCAGGGACTGGTTTAATACGCCTTGAGGATGCTGGCGCGCAGCTCATCTAGCATGCTGGCCAGCGAGCTTCTGTAGCGCGTGAGGTGGAATGACTGAGACCTTCAAAGAGTGGAAGAGAAGCTCAGAGCGTTACTTCCCTTGATATTTTCTCAAATAAACATCGTATTTCAGGGCACTTCAATAGGTCTATGAAGAAAATCTATTAAAATAATTCTTTGACCCTCTCAATGCTTCAGATATGTAGTATTTTGGGGGGTAGGCATACAAATAACTATCATTTTTTGAGATACTACAATATTTTGAGTTTTCATGTATAGCTCAAACACCTAGGATCAGACTGTTCAACTGTGTGCATAAAAATCTCCAATCTCCTAGGCAACAAACACTAGATGGGGTGATAGGCAAAGGGGCTGTTTTTAAATCTCAAGATGAAAGCAGCAAACCTAGTGGGGGCCCTGGGCCCAGGAAACAAGGTCCAGCAAAATCGCTTCTGAGAGGCAGGTTGTCAAGTGCCCACAGGTGGGAGCGCTGGTGAGAGCAGCATGATCGTTTCCTGAATCTCAGACATGGAAGCAAATCCGGTGGTTTATTCTCAGCGATTCAGACAAACAGTTCTGTCCAAGGATACAGGATTCCTTTGAGAAAGATTCAAGGACTGAAGTGACTCTGATCTCGTTATGATTACAGCTGCATTCTGTCATAAAAGCAAGCTTTTTTGGGATCCAGACGTGCAAACAGATGCCTCCCCATTAACTTAACTCAAAGATGAATGGCCTAGTTATTGCATGTGTCCTGTTGCTCTAACTCTGGCAGAGATAACTAGGAAATATACAACACAATCTTGCCTCTTGAAGTTCACAGCCCAGCTGGGGAAGCCGTGTGTGAGTGCCCAAGCACAAAGAGCACAGGATGTTGGAAGGCAGGCTATTTCCCCAGATTATACAGATATGCACACACATGTATGTATGTGTATGTGTGTATTTGTATACTCACATTATATGTATTTTTTTTTTTTTACAGGGACAGAGAGAGAGAGTCAGAGAGAGGGATTGATAGGGACAGACAGACAGGAACGGAGAGAGGTGAGAAGCATTAATCATTAGTTTTTCGTTGCTGTTGCAACACCTTAGTTGTTCATTGATTGCTTTCTCACATGTGCCTTGATCGCAGGCCTTCAGCAGACCAAGCCACCCCTTGCTGGAGCCAGTGACCTTGGGTCCAAGCTGGCGAGCTTTTGCTCAAGCCAGATGGGCCCGTGCTCAAGCTGGCGACCTCGGGGATCTTGAACCTGGGTCTCCTGCATCACAGTCCGATGCCCTATCCACTGCGCCACCGCCTGGTCAGGCTCACATTCTATGTATTTTTTTAAATTATTTTTTTAAATTTATTTATTCATTTTAGAGGAAAGGGAAAGAGAGAGAGAGAGAGAGAGAGAGAGAGAGAGAGAGAGAGAGAGAGAGAGTAGGAGCAGAAAGCTTCAACTCTCATATGTGCCTTGACCGGGCAAGCCCAGGGTTTTGAACTGGCAACCTCAGCATTCCAGGTCGACGCTTTATCCACTGCGCCACCACAGGTCAGGCATCACATTATATGTATTAATAGCTGCTAATAACTATCCCAAAACATAGTGGCTTAAGACAACCATAATGGTGTTTTATGATGTCTCACATATCTGGAGGTTGATGGGCTCAGCTAGGTTCAACTTGGCTGCTCATGCAATTGCAGCGATATAGTGGTGGGAACGAAAATGCAAAGGCTGGCTACTCCGTGCCTTTCCAGCACCTGTGCTGGGACTGCTTGTTGCTCCTGGTGCCCCTCTCTGTCTCCATGTGATTTCTCCATGTGGTCTTTTCCTGGAGTCTCTTGCATGAGGACTTCTCACACAGTGGCCCAGACATACAAGGCACATTTTTCAAGACAGAGAGCCAGGGAGAAGTTGTATGGCCTTTTATGACCTAGCACATAATTTCTATCACCTTCTGTTCCTTCGGGTAGTTACAAAAGTCTGGCCAGCCTCAAGTGAAAGGGAAAATGGACTCTGTCTCTTGATTTTGGGTGGGAAAAGGGCAGGATTCTGGAAGAGCACACAGTCCTGGAGTTACTGCTGTGGCCATTTTGGAAGATGCAATCTGCCACTGTTTACCTCTACCTGAAATGATAACTGTACTTATAACTACATTCATAACTAATGGACCAGACAGGGAGTAGTATTTAGAGTCTCTGGGAGAAAAGTATTGGCCTGAGCCAAAGCGGTGGGTAAAGACAGCATAGGGGGAGTCTGGCCTGAGAGGGGTCTGGAAGCAGGGCTTATGCAGCCTCCTGGTGGGGTGGAAGCAGAGACAGGTGTGCAGGTGGAAGGGAGCGGAGGGTTCTGTGTTCTAATGAGGCGGTTGCTCTTCCATGCGCTTCTCCTTCAACAGAGAGCCCAGCTCACCAGCGGAAACAGTCATAGCTAAATGCATTTCCCTTATGTGATCTTTCTGATTCTCATGGCTACCCTGGCAGCTCTGTGCTTTACAGAGGGGAAACCTGAGGCCCCGTTCACAAAGCAAGGGGATTTGAGGCCGGGTGTTCTAAGTCAAGTGTCCTTTCTCCTAAGCCACAGTAGCCTCTTGGGAATCAACATTAGTCAGGCTTTAGTTCACATTTCCCCCCAGGTTCGGAGAGATTAGGTACCTACTATGGAAACAGCAGCTTTGTTTCTTTCCAAAAGAAAATATTTCATCCCAAATTTTAAAGAACACATGGAACTGCATGGAACTTCATGGCACATTAGAACCCAGCAGGGGACCCAAGACTAAAATCAGCCCATGTTCCCGATTAGCCATTACTAAGCCTCCGGCAAGAGAAACAGCACCCAGGAGCTCACGGAGACTGGGATTCTGCTCCACTGAAGGAACAGTTCCCAGGCCCCTTCTACCCGAAAAGGAGCCCTGCCTTAGTGCTGGGCATATCTCCTTGCATCTTGACATCTGTCACAGGCTAACAGTGAGCTGGCAGTTGACTCAGCTTCTCCTGTCTCCTGAGATACACCTGATGGAAAGCATTTTGACACCTTTGCAGGAACCCTGCCTGTGTCCTGAGCCCCATTTTGTCATTTGCACACTTCATGGCCGTGGGATGTATGCCAACGTGTACTTGGTATGTGGGGACCCACAAGTGTAAGGCAGAAAGAGTCGGCATCGGAGCTTCTGAGAGATCCCAGCTTACAATAGAACGGGGTTAGACGCCATGGAAGCAGTGCCCTACTGCAGCTATTGCTGGAGAGGAACAGGAGCAGTGCTGTCCTCTCCCCTCACCCCCACCTGGGCAGTCTGGGAGCCCTCCACCACTTTCCTTGTGCCAGCACCCAGGTTCCTGGGAGCTGAAGCGCCAGGGGCAGCAGGCCGAGCCTCTGCGGTCCGGCGCCCTGCCCCTCCCGCCTCTGCCTCCGCCTCCATCCCGGTCCCAGGCTCTCCTCTCAGGCTTTCCAGGGAGCACTTTCAAAATCACTTTCACATCAATGCTCATGCCAGGCTCAGCTTCTGGGAACCCAGGCTAACCAGGGAACCACACAAACGCTGCTTCTTTCACAAATATTCCCTTGATCATCCCAAAGTAATCCTGCCCTGCATCACCGCAGAAATTGGGGTCCAGACCACACGGGTGCAGGTTGGAGGGTGGGCGGTGGGCAGCAGCTTGTCCCCCACACCCATGGGTATGCATATGGCATTCTGTACTTTCCCTTTAGCTGACAGTGTCCCAAGTGAGCCACACACATCACTCGGCAACCCATCAGTTCTTCAGGGGTCCGTCTATGCATGGGCCAGCACTTCTTGTACTGAGACTCCAGCGTGCCTATGGGCTCTTGCTGCATGCCGATGGGCTGGCTGGTGTTTAGGGCGGAATGAGGCGAGATTGGGCTTGCTCTGAGATGCTGTCGGCGAGCAGGGGAGTGAATGGGGGTGAGGCAGGGAGTGGAGAAGCCACAAAATAACTGCCTGTGGCCAGAGTTTCCAATCCCGGTGCCAGCTAATGGAGCCCGGGGTGTCCCAGGGGCACAGCTGACTTGCCTGGATTGAGCGGTGAAGGGAGGGCGTCTCTTATAGTGTATTCACTGGTCCTGAGCTCTTCAGACATTTCTATCTTCTCCTGTCACATCATTTCAAAAATCTTGTTTTTACTGGGAAGCATAGGTCCAAATAGCGGCACAGAATAGAATCTGCGGTTATGCCTTGGTTTGTTGGAACAGGAACAGACTTGGGTGACAACAAAAGGCCCAGCCTCATATCTGGGGTGTGTGGAGAAGCTGGGTATCAGAATCTTACCATGTGAAAGAAAATGGCAGCTAGGGCTCGAGTGAGGACAAGGTGGTAATTTGGGGTGATCATTTCCAAATAACAGAAAGACAAGTGCTTGAGAAAAGGCAGGAAGCACGGGCAATGGCCAGGGGCAAGACTAGGCGCATACAAGGGAGTCAAGTCTGGAAAACACCTCCCATGCCTTTCCTGGAGGAAATGACATTGCCCTAAAATGACTGAAGCCAGCTCTTTCTACGCCCTCATTTGTAACAAGCCTGGCTGAATAGTTGAGCGGCCACATCCATGGCTGGCGATGCTGCACACAGGGGAGGGTGACGATAGCTGACCAGCTACATTAGCTTACGCACCCACCCCTCCCAGCCCTCTCTTAAACATGTCTAAAACCTGATAAAGTGTAACAGCTTGGAAAGCAAAGCAAACCTCTCACAGACAGATGAACAGGCTTCCTCTTCAAGGTGACATGAACTTGTAGTTTTATCACACCCAGTGAAGTCAAGAGGACAGCAGGGTGACCGTGTACCCCTGTCATGGATGTGGTTGGTGCCAACCTAGGTCCCCTTCACCGGGCTGGTGTAGCCACAACCCAATGCTGTGAATGCTCTCTGCTAATGGCTCAGCCTGTATTCTCCTGAGAACGACCCTCAGCCGATGTGCACTCTTTCACCGTGAATGCCTGGAAGACTGTCTTCACTCCAACAGTGCTGGGCAGCTAGGCCCCGGCTCGGAGAGAACAATTTCATGGTGCCATTCACTGTCTGTGGGCCCTGTGAGATCAGGTTGAGGTCAGCCTGCAGCTGAGAACACATCTTTGCCAACTGCTTCTCCTGCCTGATTTTACCACTCTCACTCCCACTCTGAGGACTGGCACAGACTTTCTGTCTGGGGGGCCCAACCCCTAGCTAACCCACTGGGTCGGCCTTGGCTCTCCAATCTCCAATGACAAGGGGCATCTCACTGAAACGAAAACAGCATGCTGGCTGGGAAAAGCTAGTCCCTGTCACTCAGGGATGACCAGAGCAAGCTTTGCTGCTTTTAATTCCTCTGAAGTCATTGCAACCCAGAGCTGGACCAGTGCTTCTAGCTCTTTCTGTTCCAAGCTAAGCCCCAGGCCCGAGAAAAGCTGCTGTCCAGGCTCTGTGCCCTAGAAGCTGATGGCACGAGGCCAGATTCCCACTTGGCACCAAGAGCCAGTTTTCCCGCCACTCAACCAAACATCCGTGAAATAGTTAAAACTGGATAGGATTTCCTTCTTCCAAATCCCCTTTTGAAGTTTGAAGAGGGATTTTGGGAAGATTTTACATTTTAATAGGAAATTTATTTCCCAGATACTGGTAAGGTAATGAGTTTGGGTGAAACCAGGCAACTGTGTTTAGACGTCCCAACGATTCAAGTTCACAAAGCTTTCCCTGCTGATTTTGAACCCTTTGTAGACAGAGCCTGGTTCTGTAGGCGTGCTGTTCCACTGAAGGGCTCCCAACATGACGCCTGGAGGGAGCAACCGTGCCGCTTCATGGCAAGAGTTAATGTGTGTAAAAAATGTACCACACACGTGGCTGATGTGGCTGGGAGGAACTGCAGCGGGGGAACCCCGGGTCTAAACGTTCAGATACCATAGGTGGCATCTGCACCTGTCACTGACGGTCTGGTGGTCAAGGCTAAAAGGTGCAGCAACCACCACCCCAGCCTCCATCCACGCAGGTCTCCACCCCAGTCCCGGGAAGCTGCTCAGTCCCGTCCGGAAGAAGAGTGAGCTATTTTAACCTGGAATGCGGCAAGCCAGGCCAAGGGCGCCGCAGCCAAGGGATACAGTGCACAGCATGCACGCCCACAGGAGCGTCCCCCACAAGCCAGGTCTCTTCTGCAGACCCTGAATGGGCTGCACAGTGGTTCCTACAGCATGGCCCTAGAGTGTCAGTGTTCCAGGATGGGGAGGGCTGAACCATTCTCTGAGGGGCAGTGCCTGAGTAGGCAGCTGACATGACAGGTGTGTCCCTACACAGGATCTCTATCTCAGACTCATAACCTCGTCTAAGATACTCGGACAATCTTCCTCTTCCCCAGCCTTCCACCTACTCCCTCACATTCCACTCTTCTGTCTTCAACCTGGTCCGAAGAGTGCAAAGAACGGTCAGTAAATGCCAGTAGAAGGAGTAAATGCATGACTATTATATAGCATGGTTTTGGTACTTGGTTTTGTCACTCAATAAAAATTTTGAGGACCTATTCTGCACCAGATGCTGCAGTCATCTGTAAGTAGCCAGTCAATGTGAACTTTGTTTACTTATCTTTCTCACTCTTTTTTAAAAAAAATACATTACTATATCATGTCGTTCTTCAAAATACACACTGTAAGCTGCGTTATATGTTTTTCAGGTCCTTCCAACTGAGATGTCAGAGCTATGACAGGGGATGACAACTGGCCCTCTGATCTGCTCAAGGGGACAGGAATGAAAGCCATTGAGATGGCTGACAGAGAAATGGCTCATACCTATAATCTTCCTCATTTATCTTGTCACCTGGTCAGCTGATGCTGATTCCTGTCCTCATGGTGAAAAGCTCAAAACCAACCGTTTAATTCTATAGGAGCTACCTACCAGCCCCACCAGCAACTTCAGGGGCCAAAATATAATTCCATGACTTAGAATCAGACTTTGGAAATCAAATATATTTTTGACAATATTGGAAAGATCAGAAATGTCATACCCTTTAAAAAAAACAAACAACCCCCCCAATATTGCTATGAGCATCCCTAAACATATGCACATATCCTGGTGCCAACGTCCTCAAGTTTCTCTTGGGGAACAGTGCAATCCATAGGTTGTACATGTTCAAGCTCACAAGATCATTCCAAACAGTGTTCCAAGTGATTGTGTTATACTAATTTACAATCCCACCAACAGTATATGAGTTCACTCTGATCCACATGTGAACATGCAACTTGGTGATAACAGACTTAAATTTTTGCCAAACTAGTTATAATGCAAAATGGTAACTTACTGCGGACTGACTTCACTTTTCTGATTATTAATGAGAGAGAGACTCTTTCCCAAAGTTAATCCACAAGTTGGATTTTCTTTTCTCTTAAACACCTATTTTTAAATTGGTTATTTGCCTTACTCCTAATGATTTGTAGGAAGTCTTTATATTTTCTAGATATCCGTTCTGTCCTGGTTATATGTTTCAGAATATACTTCCAGTTTGTACCTTGCTTTTTGATAAAAATTTTAATGAAGCTAAATGCATCAATCAAGTTAGGAATGCCTTACTTTTAAATGCTCCCAAGCTCCAGGGTTGCTGTTTTGGGGGGAGTGTGAGATGAACTGGTGCAAAAGAAAAAGATGAACTTTTAAGAAAAGTTAGTGGTTATATATGTTTTCTAAATATATAAAATCGCTTTGAAAATAAATATATATTTGAAAGGGAATCTAGGAAAAGTATAAAGAAAACAATTGTCCAGGAAGTATGTGGACATGGCAAACACATAACTATGGGATACAGGAAACTGAAGGAGGGCCCCTTAGCCTCAAGATTAGAGGGTCTGAAGGCCACAGTGAGTAGGGTCTTGGGTAGCATTAACCTCTTGGATGCCTCTGTTCCAAGACTATAAGATTCCCCCATGCATTCAGCGGATGTCATGGGCTGGATCCCGATGCCAGGCCACGTGTGCCCTCAGAAGATAAATGGAATGGGTGTGATTGTACAGATGCAGAGATTGGACTCACAAAGGCAAATAACTTGCCCACAGCTATACAGCTCCTATGTAGCAGAGTCAGATCTAACACCCAGTTTCCTTAGACTCCAGAGCCCACACTTTTAACTACAGTATTGCCCTGATTACCAAAAAGCAAGCATCTGGCCAGAGGGTAGGAAGAATAGCTATGACTACTTCAAGGTCAAAAGGCTCAATTTGAAATATTCTCCAAGTCACATATCTGCTTAGTTGATACTTTAAGATCTAGTGCACAGTGGACAACAGTGGGGACCTGCTCAGCCTTTTTGTTTTCATGTGCACCCCTCCACTGGAATCCAGTGTCCCACAGCCAGAGCCTGGGCAGCTCTATGCACCTGAAGAAGAGTCCAGCTGACAATATAAACATCACCCCTCCCCTGCCTGGGGCCCTGTAAACAGTTCCTGATGGAGGCAGATCCCTTGACTGGGGTTGGGATGTCTAAGGGGCATAATTTAAACTTAAGAGCCACCTGTGGGATCAGAAAATGTCACACTTCACTTTGATTCCTCCTTTTCCTCCTCCTGCTCCACCCCCTTCTAAGCACACCAATCCTTAAGACCACTTCTGAGAGCCCATCCTCTTGGGTAGAGGAGGGCAGAGGTGTGGATACATGAATTGAGAGGGTGACCAGAAGATGATGGGCTGGCTACCCTGAGCACCCCCCTCCCAGGCCTGGAGAGGCCAGAGCCAGGATGCTCAGAAGCTCTGTCCTCAGCAGGCTGGCTTTTCCATTGAGCACAAGGTTTGTCATTTCTGCCCGGAAGTCACTTCTGTGTTAAGGGGCATGGATGGCAAATGGCACTTCCCTGGCTCAGCCAACCCGGAAATATGGCCAATGAGGTAGTGGGGCTGGGGAAGAGAGAATGTTGGGGAAACACCTTTGAAGACAGACTAGATGACTAAGAAGGAAGGGAGAATCAATGCACAGGGGAAAACTATACTAGGAGAAAGCAAACCAAAAGACGCATGCACAAAAAGTCAGGGAAGAGTTAACATCTTCTCCTTCCCAGGATGACCTACCCGCTCAGGGGAAGGCCTTGTGGAAAGGCAATTGGTATGACATCCTTGGTCCATATGCAAGACTGGCAGTGAGGACCCTCTAACACCAAAAAACAGCAGGGCCAAATTCACAAGTTTAAAAAATTATTATCATAACTGAGTTATTAATGTATGAGAAAGAGAAAAAAGAAAAAAAACTGAACTTAATTAAAGCACTACAGTTTTAAGTCTGAATAAAATACTAAATTTAAAAAAGTGACAACTGTGGCCCTGGCCGGTTGGCTCAGTGGTAGAGTATCAGCCCACCATGTGAAAGTCCCAAGTTCGATTCCCGGCTAGGGCACATAGGTGAAGTGCCCATCTGTTTCTTCACCCTTTCTCCTCTCCTTCTTCTCTATCTCTCTCTTCCCCTCCTGCAGCCAAGGCTCCATGGCAGCAAAGTTGGCCCAGATACTGAGGATGGCTCCATGGTCTCCATCTCAGGTGCTAGAATGGCTCTGGTTGCAGTGGAGCAACGCCCCAGATGGGTAGAGTATCGCCCCCTAGTGGGCATGCCAGGTGGATCCCGGTTGGGTGCATATGGGAGTCTGTCTGTCTGCCATCTCACCCCCACCCCCGCTTCTCACTTCAGAAAAAAATAAGTAAGTGGCAACTGTGGAGATTGACACTAGATAGAAGAGGGAAGAGATTTTTTGTCTAAAGTGAGTCATTCATTCATACCTAAGTAAGATCTGTAGATGCATTTAACACGGGGGGAGGGGGGCAACGGCCCCGTAGGCAGGTCCTCTGTTGTTTTGTGCAACCAGCACACAGAATTTCATGTCCCTCAGGAAAGGGGGCCTGGAAAGTGGAGTGCAGAACAACAACACTGGGGAGCAATGTTCATTTTTAATGCTAGTGTCATTGGTAAAATCTTTACCCCACCCTCCTAAGTCTGTGTGTGTGTGTTATAAAGTTATTTATAGATTACTCATATATGTCACATACAGAATATACGTTTTATGATAATATATATTTCAAAATTGTATTGCTTAACAATACATGCATATGTGGTAAAACTATCAAGGAAATTATTAATGCAGAATTTAGGTTACTTCTGGCAGAGAAAGAGGGGGCAAGATCAGGGCAGAACCCTCAGGTGGGTCACAGGTACTGGGGATATTAAATATATTTATCAGAGTGGTGGGTTCATGGGTTATTCATTTTATTATCTTTCATGTCTTGTTTGTCTGTTATGTGTACTCCTGTCAATACATTTCCTTTAAAATCTTAAAGCTATTCCTCCCTGGTCTCTCACCAGCCGGTATGCCTGTAAAGACGTCAATCTAAATCTCATTCCTTTGGAAGAGATATGGTTTGGGAAGCTCTTAGTATTTTTCTTATTTATGCCTGCTTTTCTGAAATTTCAGGACGAGGTATCTGGTTGTAGTTTTCCTACCTTTCATTGTGCTGGGTCTTTCCTGGGCTCTTTCGTTCAAAAGACGCATGCTCTTCAGCACCTGGGAAATCTCTTACATTGTTTCTTTCATTTTTGCTTCTGCTGGCGCATGCACCTGTGCTTCCAACGCTGCTGAGCAAAGAGCCTTCGGGGTTTCCCCAGGAAGGGTATCTCCCCACTCCCGAATGGCCTCCTTTGCAAACACTCTGGAACACAGCTTCCTTTATTTTCCTTCAATTATCATTCCTCCACCTACTTTCCATCTCCTAGAGATTTGTTGATCTTTCTTTTTCCTTCTGATGATCCTTCTCCCAGTCTCTTGGTTTGAACTAGAAGACTCCAGGGATATATATATTTTTAATGCTAAATAAATCTCAGCTCTCCACACTCTGGCTCTTGAGTTCCCAACTTCTCCCTCAGTTCTGCAGAAAGGCAGGGAGAAGTCCAATGGGGGAGGACTGAGGAGAGTGGGAGCCAGAGCCCGGAGGGAACCGAACCTGCGTACCTGAGTGAGCACCAATTTGTCTCCTTACTCACGAACTGTGTAATTTTGGGCTAAGTTGATTCTCTTATCTGTGCTTCAGTTTGGGGTAAAATAGAGATAGTAATTAATATTAGATATAACAGTGAACAAGATGAAGAAGCCTCCGGCATCATGCAATTTCCATCAAGGTCAGGGAGAGTTTCCTCGGGTGGGATGATAACAGAGCTAAAATCTACAGGATGTTTAAGAATTAACTAGACAAGAGATCTGGAAGGCATGCAGGAAGAGAGAAGAGAGCATGTGCAAAGGCACTGTGGAGAGAGAGCGTATACTCACTTCATCCCAGTGCACTCAAACATGGCTACCTACCGCCACCAGTTTATCCAGATTTAGCCATCAGAATGTTCACTTTTCTCTTTGTGATTATTTTGTAACTGCCAGTTTGTACTTCCTAATCCCGTCACCTCTTTCACTCAATCTCTCTGGCAACCACAATTCCACTCTGTGTCTAATAGTCCATTTCAGCTTTGTTTGTTCATGTATTTTGTTCTTTAGATTCCACATATAAGTGAAATCATACAGTATTTTTCTTTCTCTGGCTAAATTATTTCACTGAGCATAACAACATTTTCAGCCCACCTATGCTGTCTATCATAAATGATAAGATTGCATTCTTTTTTACGGCTGAGTAATATTCCATTGTATATATGTATCAAAGCTTTTTAATCCACACATCTATTAATGGGCACTTTGGTTACTTCCAAATCTTGGCTATTGTAAATAATGGGGCAGTTAACACAAGGGTGCATATATTCTTTTGAATTAGTGTTTTGGGTTTCTTCATATAAATTCCAGAAGTGAATTAACCAAGTCATAAGGCAGTTCCATTTTTAACTTTTGAGGACTCTCCATAATGTTTTCCATAGTAGCTGCACCAGTCTGCATACTGACTAACAGTGTACAAGCGTTCCCTTTCTTCCATATCCCCACCAACACTGTTGCTTATTAATTTATTGATGAAAGCCATTGTAAGGATATATATTATTGTTGTTTCAATTTGCATTTCTCTGACAATGACTGACTTTGAGCATCTTTTCATATGTCTATTGCCATCTCTGTGTCCTCTTTGGAGAAGTATCTATTATATCTATTCAGGTCATCTGCCCATTTTTAAATTGGATTGTTTGTTTTTTGGTGTTGAGTTTCATAAAATATAAATTTTGGGTATTCACTTTTATAAGAAGTATCATTGGCAAATTTGTTCTCCCCTTCAATAGGCTTTTTGTTTTGATGGTTTTCTTGGCCATTCAAAAGCTTTTTAGTTTGATGTAGTTCTTTTTGTTTATTTTTTCTTTTCTTTCCCTTGCCAGAGGAGATATATCAGAAAAAATATTGCTAAGGGAAATCTGAGATTTTACTGCTTATGTTTTCTTCGAGGAGTTCTATGATTTCAAGTCTTATAGTTATGCCTTTAATTCATTTTGAGTATATGTTTGTAGATAGTGTAGAAACGTGGTCTAGTTTCATTTTTTTTTTTTCATGCATCTGTCCATTTTTCCCAGCATCATTTATTGAATAGATGGTCTTTACCCTATTGTATGTTCTTGCCTCCTTTGTTATATATTAATCGACCATAAAGGTGTGAGTTTTTTATGATCTTTCTATTCTGGTTCATTGATGCCAGTACCATGCTGATCTGATTACTATGGCTTTGTAACATATTTTATATCAGGTAGTATAGTACCTCCAACATTTTTATTTCTCAAGATTGCTGTGGCTATTTGGGATCTTTTGTGGTTCCATAAATATTTTTGAGTTATTCTAGTTTTGATATTGATAGGTATATTGATAGGAATTGCACTGAATCTATAGGTTTCTTTGGGTAGTATGGACATTTTAATAATGTTAATTTTTCCTATTTATGAATATGGTATACGCTTCCACTTATTTCTTTCTTCAATATCTTTCTTCAGGATCTTATAACATTCTGCATACAGGTCTTTTACCTCCTTGGTTAAATTTATTACTAGGTATATTTTTGATGCAATTATAAATGGGATTGTTTCCTAAGCTTCCCTTTATAATAACTCATTATTAGTATAAAAATGCAACTGATTTTTAAATATTAATTTTGTATTTTGCTACTTTACTAAATTGATTTATCAAGTCTAGTAGTTTTCTGGTGGAGTCTTTAGGGTTCTCTAATATAGTATCATGTCATCTGCAAATAATAACAGTTTTACTTTTTCCTTTCCAATTTAGATGCTTTTTATTTCTTCTTTTCTGATTGCTGTGGCTAGGACTTCTACTACTATGTTGAATAAGAGTGGTGAAAGTAGACATCCTTGTTCCTGATCTTAAGGAAATGCTTTTAGGTTTTCCCAGTTAAGTATGATATTGGCTGTTGGTTTATCATATATGGCCTTTATTATATTGAGGTATGTTCTCTCTATTCCCACTTTGCTGAGAGTTTTTATCACAAATTAGTGCTGGATTTTGTCAATTGCTTTTTCTGCATCTATTTATATGATCATGTGATTTTTATTCTTCCTTTTGTTTATGTGGTGTATCACGTTAATTGATTTATGGATATCGTTCCAAACTTGCATTGCAGAAATAAATTCCAGATAATCATGATGTATGCTATTTTTAATGTACTCCTGGATCCAGTCTGCTAATTTTTTGTTGACAATTTTGCAGTTTTTTCATCAACCCTTCTCAGTCTCAACCAAAGCTCTAACTGTATCAGTCCCTGAGTCCTTGCTTTTAGTAGAAGTTCAGGGCAGGCTTTTTCAGTGGTTCTAGTATGATGTCCTTGAAACTTGTATTTTTTTAAAAAGGTAATTATACAATTGACCACATGGGGACACCTGGACATTTATTGCCCAGAAAGCCAGGTGGTTCAGTAACAAAGTAGGCAAACAGAACCCTTGGGCTGTACCATGCCTCTCTCCTGGGCTTTGTATATGGACTAGGATGGAGTGATTGTCAGGGGACGTTTTTCAACTGCTATCTTTCTCATGAGTCTGAGAAGAGTTTCTGTCATGGGGAAGTAGATCAGGGGCACTTCTCAGTTCCTGAAGGACCACAGGCTGTGCATGGGGGAGGTGCTACACCAAGGCTGAGATGCATCTCATTACTGACCATGGGGATGGACCGGAGGACAGTTGGCCTTTGGGTCAAGAGAACAGTCTCTATGAACTGAGAGCAGTTCGTGCGGCCAATCTTGGGTCAGGAAGCATGGCTGCTATGAGTCATGGCAGTCCTTAGACGTTTATCAACTCAAAGATAGGTGATTCAAACTCCACACACAGGGATCATAGGAACTTTCTCCATTTCCAAAGATATTTTCTAATTCCTTCTAACCAAAGTCTCCAAGATCTAGTGTTGGATTCAGAAAGAAAATGGGGCATTTAGCTACGTTAATCAGTATATAAAGGGCACAGTGCATTCTAGAGAGGGAGGTGCTATCAATTAAAAGGACCACATGCTAAAAAGTACACTCAGCACGAACATTTTCCTGAGCATAAACTGATTTTTATTCCATGTTCAAGACAGGTCAGAACCTACAGATCCTTAGGGCCACTGTGAATTCAACCATTGTTAAAATCTCACTGATAAGCACCTTAGTCTACTTTTACTTTGCTTCTAAGGACCCTTGAGCTCACTTGAAAAAATAAATAGGGGAAAACATCCAAAATGAGAGAAACACACAAATATTCAGAATAGTATGTGCCAAATTTCAATAAATGTGAATTATAAAAACCTCACAGGGCCAGTGGGCCAAGCATATTGAGGAGGAGACCTGGGCCTTTATTAGACCTTGTGAATGGGACTGAGTCCAGCTATGCCCCGTCTCATCATGACATGGTGCCCTCCCTTTTGTCTCAACAAATTATAGGAAGCAGGAGTTTTGAATGTGTGGACAGTGAAGGCCATGCACCCTACGCAGGAATTTCAGGAGCAGCTTGTATATTCCATTTTTCTGAGTTCAGAAAAAGTAAGAAAAAAGAACTCGAAAGTATTCAGTTTTCTGCTCTGTGGCTGATCTGGTGGGCGCAGGTCAGTTACACTGCTCTTGCCCACTGGTACCCGGGTTGGCATGTGGTTTAGCCTGTACCCTTGTCCTCAGGTTCACCCACTGGGACTTCTGAAATGGGAATTCTAGGGAAAAAGCCTCTAGTGGCATCTGAAATGGAGACTCAAGCATCCTCGGCATATTCTCTTGGAGGTGGTTAAGTGGGCAAGCGGGGTTGCTGCTCCTCTTCTTCCCTGAAGGAGGCGCTCTCTTTTACCTTTCCCTCAGTCTGAAGAACAGAGTCCCACCCACAGAGCGCTCTAATGAAGCACTGTTCTGTTGTTTAAGTTACAGTGGAAAGGGTCCCCTTCCTAAGTTCTCAGCCTAGGCCTTGAATGCTCAAGTCAGGAATGAGGAGGGGCCATCAATCCTAGAGGTGACAGGAAGCAGAGCTGGGACTGGGGGTCTAGCCTCATGCTCCAGAGCAGCTGCCCTTTTGCCTCTGCCTGGCCTAGTGAGGGGACAGAGCACGGAGGTCCCATGATTGCAGCTCAGAATGTGGGTAAAAGCCGGAGCAAATAACAGTCATGTTACCTGAGACATGCTAATTCTCTCCTGCTTACCATAAGAAAGGCTCCCTTGGTGATGACTTCCTGTCCCCAACAGTCTGGAGAAGAGGGCACTCATCTATTTGGGATGTGTGACATAAGCACACAGGAAGGGTTATCATTGTGTTTCCCAATTTAGCCCAAATCTGAAAAAAAACCCACATCCCATATACATAGCCTCCTCAGGAAAAAAATAAGCAAATGAAACAAAGCTATGCAGGAAATTTGACAATAAAACTGAAGCAGCCTGACCAGGCAGAGGCACAATGGATAGACCATTGAACTGGGTCGCAGAGGACCCAGGTTCAAAACCCCAAGGTCATCGGCTTGGGCGTGGGCTCATCTGGTTTGAGCAAGGCTTACTCGCTTGAGCCCAAGGTCGCTGGCTTGAGCAAGGGATCACTTATTCAGCTGTAGCCCCCCAGTCAAGGCACATATGAGAAAGCAATCAATAAACAACTAATGTGCCGCAATGAAGAATTGATGCTTCTCATCTCTCTCCCTTCCTGTCTGTCCCTATCTATCCCTCTCTCTGTCTCTCTCTATCACTGTCACAAAAACCAACCAGCCAACCAACCAACCAACCAAACAAATAAACAAAATCCGAAGCAGAAGCTAAGCACAAGCAGCCATCATTCTAAGAAGGTCTGAAACAGAGCTTCATGACCTTGAATGGCATCAGGATCTTGGAGCTCAGCCAATATTGCTAGCACTCAGTGGTCACTGCTCGTTCTTTAATTCACTGGGCAGTCCATCTAGTGTACAGACCTTTATCTCCATCCCTCACCTCAGTGACTGACTGGGGTTAGGGGCTGGGGTTGACTAGAGATGGAATTTTTGGTGTCTTCTAATAATATGTTAAACTGTGTGGCAAGCTGGGACCTGTTTCCCCAGAAAGCTCTGGGTCCATCATGGGTGGGTTGTCACTGTGTCCTCTGAGCCTCGGTTCCCTCAGCTACCAAACTGGGCAAAAGACATTTTGCTTCGGGAACTTACAGTACTGTTATCATTATTATTTTATTATTACTATTACTATTACATTATTATTCAGAGCATTGGTTCTGGGGCAAGAACAACCAATCTGATTTAGTGAAGTGTAGGGAGAAACAGGAATGATGTAAATGAAAACAATACACTATGAAAGGAAAAGGGAAAGAACAGAGGTGGAAATAGCGCCTTCTTGTGCTCCCGGGAGGACACGAGGGGGATTCCCAATGGACCGGCACAGAGGTCTCCAGCCCTTGAGACCTCTTGTCACATTACAGGGCATTTAATTCTTTCTAAGAGAATCTATTTAGCATATCCTGTGATCTGGGCACTTGATTCTATGGAAGAAGCCAAAGAAAGGGTATAGGAAATAGTTAATCCTCCACATTTACCCACCGTGTCTTCCAAACTCTTCTGTGAAGAAGGTATTATTACTATTGTTCCCATTTTATAGATAAACAAAACTGAGGTTTAGGCATTTAAATACTTGTGCTTAAGAATTTGGAGGCACGGCTCAGTCCCAGGTTTGACTTATCTGGTGTCTGTACCTCCAACCAGCATCCAAAAAGGCAGAAGTACGCAGCAAAGACAGAAGAGAACTTGACCATGGCTAAATCTGAGACCATGGAACCAGGGGTCTGATGTATTTCACTTCCCAGGCTCCCAATGTAATATCACCTTCTTAGTGACTCTGCAGGGCCTGTGGCATCTGGCAGGAGATAGTGGAACTGAGGTTTGCTCTTCCAATTCAACCACAACTGAGCAGCTCTGCACGTCACTTCCACAGTGAAGCCATTCGATGGACAAATCAGCCAAGAATAAGAAAGCAGCAGCGAAGAGCCACTCTCGTGAAAGGTGGTCAGTGCTGCCGATGGAGTCGGGCATGGAGACAGGGAAGTAAATGGGGACCCAACGACGTGTTCCTGAAGCTGAGCCAGTGGACTGACCTTGTGGCCATGGCCCCCAATAGGGGACTGAGATCCCAAGCTGGCACCACTCATATGACAATAGTATTCTTAGATTTATCCCACCACCAGCAGCAAATACTTTCTTTTGGGAATTTTAATTCACTTAAAAAAATTTACATCCACTGACCAGGCAGTGGCGCAGTGGATAGAGCATCGGACTGGGATGCGGAAGACCCAGGTTCGAGACCCCGAGCTTGCCAGCTTGAGCGCAGGCCCATCTGGCTTGAGCAAAAAGCTCGTCAGCTTGGACCCAAGGTCGCTGGCTCCAGCAAGGGGTTGCTCAGTCTGCTGAAGGCCCACGGTCAAGGCACATGTGAGAAAGCAATCAATGAACAACAAAGGTGTCGCAACGGCAACGAAAAACTAATGATCGATACTTCTCACCTCTTTCCGTTCCTGTCTGTCTGTCCCTATCTATCCCTCTCTCTGTCCCTGGGGGAAAATAAATTTACATTCAATAAAATTCACCACTTCTAGTGTACAGTTCTATGAGTTTTGAAAAAGGGTTCATTCACACAAGCACCTTGTCAATCAGGATATGAAGCAGTTCTATCACCCCCTCCCATCACACACCTTCAAATTTCTAAGTATTCAACTCTTAGTCCCTGAAAACCAGTGAGCTGTACTTTTAAAAAATGTTTTATAATATCAGAATATGATTATTATTGTTTTTAGTCCTTGTAAATACTGTTTCGCAGTGAGTGCCAAGGCCTGAGAGGAACCAGGACGTGCCAAGTGTAGGGTTCATCAGGGACAGCGGTGACCCTCGGGCCTCACAGTGAGTGCCAGCAACAGCTCCCTCTACTGCCATTGCCTCTGTCAGACTCCCACCCACCCACCCACCCCACCCCTGCCCAGTGCCCCATCCTGGCACCTGCCTACACCAGACCCTTCATGGGCGAGAGGCCCACAGGGTTCACTCTCCAAGCCCTGTTGGCTCACCCACATGGACTAACCCCAAATGTGGAAGGCAGCTCGGTCTGGGGAAGAGCGAAAGGTAAAGGGTGTTTGCTCCAGCTTCCTGGAGAGGGTTCACTCCCTGCTGGAGGGGATTTGCTCCCTGCTGGACGTCCTGTCTCTCCCTGCTGGAGGGCCCTGTCTCTCCCTCCTGGAGGCGTTCCAGCTCTCTCTCCTGGAGGAGCTCTTGCAGAGGCTTTATCTCTAATAGAATGGGTCTGAAAAGGCTGGTTTTGGGAAAAAGAGCAAGTCTGTGGCAAAGATCCTCTCATCAGCCTGGACTGTCTACCACTTTTTGGGGTCTCCCTGGTGGGCACCCAACTGTGCCCCCTTCAAGGTCTCAAGTTCCTTCAGCATGGCACCCTGCTCTACACGCTAAAAGGTTCACACCCCCACATTTCTTCTTGCTTATCTTTTCTTTCACAATGGAAACTCACCTTCCTTTAGTATGAGAATTGCCAGAGAAGTTTTAAGAGAAAAATAAATAGACCAGTGGTTCTTAACCTTTTTTTGAGGTACCGAACCCACCAGTTTCATATGCGCATTCACCGAACCCTTCTTTAGTGAGAAATAAAATATGATTTTTCCCCCAAATTCAAGACATAGGTATATGTTTTTTTACTGGTGCACAAAATGAGCCATGCATGAACATTACCTTGCTCAAAGAACAAAACCAACAAAGTGCATGAACTCACAACAAATTACGGTATTACTTTATTCTGGCCTTCGTGGCAGAGGCTTCTCTGAACCCCTGAGACTGACTCATCGAACCCCTAGGGTTCGATAGAACCCAGGTTAAGAACCACTGAAATAGACTTAATGCAGATGAAGTCAGAAATGACAGACAGGGATAGTTTTAGAAATAAGAAGTCCTGCCTTACCATCACCACACGTATTTCTTATCATTAAGACTTCAGACTGAGTGATTCTAGAAACGTGGGGAAGATACCTGGAGTAAGGGCATTTTCTGGAAGTGAGTGACCCTTGGTCATCTGGCCCTGGAGCTGTGGACCAGGGGCACCCTGAGAAGCTGCGAGGCTGGTGGGCTCGAACCTTTGTTCCCATAGCCAACTCTGAACAAGTCACGTGTGTTTGGACTTGTTATTTATGCGCCTAGTTGTTTGGAAGGGGTAACACAAATTGTGAAAAGTAATCCTCAAATTCGTAAGGAGTGAAGTCCCCCAATCGCCCAACCCCAGGCCCAGTGACAACTAAACGCTGTCCCTCTTGGGCCCTGGCACAAATACTCTTATGGACAGATGAGCATAAAGGCATGAATATGGTCTCACTTCTCTCTACACAGGTAGTAGCTAACTGAACACAGTGGTCTGATGCTGCTATTTTCATTTAACACGCCTCAGAAATCTCTTGGCATGGGCACATCAGTCCAGCCTCATTCACTGCCTGGTATAAAGGAATGACCCATCCATCCGGTGCCCAGGTGAAGGGCATCTAGAATGTGTCTACCCATTTGCTGTACAGCGTTATTTTGCATACTTCTTTGTGTACCTGCACAATTATACTTATAGGATAAACTTCTTGAAGAGGAATTGATGGCTAAAAGCAATGCACACTTTTAAATTTTGGTAGAAGTAAAATACCATCCAAAGGGTTTGCACTAGCATTTACACCCACCAGCATGGACAAAAGCATCTGCTCTGCATGCCTTGCAAACATATCAAATTACCTAACGTTTGGACTTCTGCCACTGTGAAACAGGACACACGGTGTCCAATGTAGCTTTAATTTGCACATTTGCTTGTAACTAATGAGACTATTTTCTCAAAGTTTTTAAAAAGCATTCGTTTTAATTTTTTAAAAAGTGTGGTGAAAAACACAAAGAATTTACCCTCATTACCATTTTAAAGTGTATACAGGTCAGTAGCATTAAGTTCACATTGTCATACAACCAGTCTTTTGCATCTTGCAAATCTGAAACTCTATACCCATTGAACACAACTCCCCATGTTCCACCCTCCCGGCTCCTGGCAACCACCCTGCTACCTACCTCCTGTCTCTAAGTTGGGCTCTAGGTACCTCATATAAGTGTAATCGCACAGTATTTGTCGTCTTGTTTTATTTCTTTTATTTCTTTTTTTTTTTTTTTTTTTTTTACTGATTTATTTCATTCAGCCTAACACTCTGAAGGCTCATCTCCAGTGTAGCATATCTCACAATTTCCTTCTTCTCTATGGCTGGATAATATTCTACTGCATGTATACACCACATTTTTTTTTAATTTTCCAGGGACAGAGAGAGAGTCAGAGAGAGCGATAGATAAGGACAGACAGACAGGAACAGAGAGAGGTGAGAAGCATCAATCATTAGTTTTTTATTGCCTTTGCGACACCTTAGTTGTTCACTGATTGCTTTCTCACATGTGCCTTGACCGCGGGCCTTCAGCAGACCAAGCCACCCCTTGCTAGAGCCAGCGACCTTGGGTCCAAGCTGGCGAGCTTTTGCTCAAGCCAGATGAGCCTGCGCTCAAGCTAGCAACTTCGGGGTCTCGAACCTGGGTCTTCTGTATCCCAGTCTGACGCTCTTCCCACTGCACCACAGCCTGGTCAGGCTGTATACACCACATTTGTTTACCCATTCCCCTACTGGTGGACACTTAAGCTGCTCCCATCTTTTGGTGATTGTGAATAATGCAAATATGGGTGTGCAAATATCCCTTTGAGACTCTGCTTTCCATTCTTTTGCATAAATGCTCAGAAGTGGAATAGCTAGATCATATGGTAATTCTACTTCTAATTCTTTCAGTATGTCTGACTGCCATTTTACTTCCAGCTGACTAAGGTGACCAGATTTTAAAATTGGTAAAGCGGGACACCATTAATGGGGGGGGGGGTTCTTGATTAAAAATTTGGTCTATATTGAACAAAAAAATTTTTTTCATAGAATGCAAAAATAGTATTGTAATATATTTTTTTTAAATCGGGACTTTTTTAAAATGCCGCGGGATGCAGGACAAATTGTTAAAAATCGGGACTGTCCCGCCAAAAGCGGGACATCTGGTCACCTTATCTTTTTTTCTTTTTAATTTTAATAATGCTTTAATTAAACCAATATATCAAAAATATTATCATTTCAACATGGCATTAATATAAAATTATGAGGTATTTTATATTTTTAAATACTAAGTCTTGGATGCATTTCGGGTGACACTAGAATCTATGTAAACACAAATAATAAAAAAATACTAATTTGGTGTCTATTTTAAACTTTCAGCACCTCGATTCAGATTACCCATGTTTTAAGTGTTTGATAACGACATGCGGCTAATGCCTACAGTAATCAGTACTATAGTTTAATATATTTTAAAACATATAAAATATTAATTAAAGATGTATGAGAATAAAAAAGACACTACAAAAGGAAGTTTCAGGTTCTAATATTTTCCCCATATTTAAGTGGATGGCTTCTGGGGCGTGTGAATCACACATTTGAAGCTAGTGATCTAGATTACATGGTTGGATTTACCATTTTCTAGGTAAGACAGTTCTGAAAGATAAAGTTGTTTTTTTTATGTCACGGTTGACATTGAAGCAAGTATTTATACAAACACACATATATACATACATGCATGTTCACTTATTTCAAAAGAAAGGAACATAGAGCTTATCTTTTGATGGGAAGATTGACACGTTTCACATTTAAGAAGAGTGTGTAGGATGAGCTATACAGTAGTCTGGCAGCCATCTTTGCAAAATACAGTCTGCTCCAATTATTTAACTATTGTGGTCACCTTATCTTAAACACCAACCGGGACCTCTATACCCAGAACTCTCTCTCCTCCGTCTTCAAGCTTGTCACTGAATGTATCCTCAGCTTTTTCTGACATCTGGGACTTGGCTTCCCTGTGTGACTCCAGAATAGAGCCAGAGCCAGCCCTGGCAGTGGGAGGCCAACCCGGCGGCAGAGGTGAGAAGCTGCGCCGTGAGCAGAGGCGGCCCATCTCAGGGCTCCCAGAGCGGCAGCCCATCTCCTTGGGCCACAGGGTGCTAGCCCATGGACTGCGGCTTCTCTTCCACTCATGGCACAGCTGCTCCAGGGCCCACACCAGGGAGGCAGCCCCGTTGGGCATCAGGAGCATCATTTAACTTCAGAGTCAAGAACACCAGCTGGTACAGCGGATAAGAATGCCATCTACCCTTACAATTGTGCCAGATATTCCAAACCTAGCTTCAGGTTGGTTAAAACCTAGACATACAACTACTCGACAAGCCCACAAACCACGGAAATGTGACGGCTAAATTCTGTGTCCTGTGTGTTAGGCTGGCAGCCTCTACAACGTCTTTTTCATTGGTTTTAATGACAAAGAACTTTATTTATCCCCTTTCCTACTACTTTGGAAAGCCAAGCACAGTAAAAAATCTGCCGAAGAGTTACTATTGCTTGTTAAATGCCAACCTCCACTGCGTGGGGAGGTGGAGAATTATTGGTGACTGAATGCAGGTGCCTCCTGGAGTCCCTGCTCAGTCGAACAGTTTGATCAATGAAATCAGGACTGAACGCTGGCCCCGATTTGCCTGGCCTCAGCAGTCATTAATCACAAGCAAACAAGCTCATCAGTAGTAGGTAATTCATTGCTGCACAGCCTCAATCCCTGCAGTGGAGACAGGTGTGCTGCCGCGTGCGCCCAGCTGTGCTGGTTACCCATGCTTTGGAAAGACCACAGTACACTACAGCGCATTTCTGTCATCAGCATACTTGCCCACCTAATAAGCTGGTCTTCGCACCAAATCATATATCCTGCAATTCAATTCAGGGGAAACAGTTGCACACTGACTACGCCACGTGCTTGTGGTGTCCTCAAACTGCCCAGGGGTCCTTTCTGAGATCTGTCAGATCTCACCATGTCAGGGGCTGGAGGAAAATTCTCAGCAAATGATCTCACTGTCCCAGAACATTTCCGCAAAATATGGCTTCTGACCTCACAGAAGCAAGAACAATCTTCAATGGGAAAGCAAGTGAGATTGTCCCAGGCTTGCTTCGTTCATTCATTCACTCATTCATTCAGATGACATTTATTGAGCACCTGTTATGTGCCAGCTGTTTGTTAGGCGCTGGGGTCAGAGATATTACTGTCTAGTAATTGATGATTTTACTAATGAATATAAAGTTTTGACTGTAATGAGCACCAGAATGATGCTTGCTGGGCTCTGGGCCTGTGGAAGGAGGGCTGTGAGTCCGCTGCCTGCACAGAGAGGTAAGAAGAATAGGAGTGATATGGATGAGCAGAGAAAAAACTGTCTGCGAAAACAAAAAGCTTTGAGAAGTTGGGGTGGGGGCCTCCTTGGTGTTTAAACGATTGAGGAAGAAGAGTGAGTCTGAATGGGAGAAAAGCATGGGAGTGTGAGAGGCAGTGAGGTGGAGAGGGAGGCAGACCACTGAGGACAGGGGGTCAGGTAGCCAAGGTTAGAAGTGTTGGCCTTTACCCCTAGAGCAGTGGTTCTTAACCTTTTTGAGGTACCGAACCCACCAGTTTCATCTGCGCATTCACCGAACCCTTCTTTAGTGATAAATATGATTTTTTCCCCCAAATTCAAGACATAGGTATATGTTTTTTTACTGGTGCACAAAATGAGCCGTGCATGAACATCACCTTGCTCAAAGAACAAAACCAACAAAGTGCATGAACTCACAACAAATTACAGTATTACTTTATTCTGGCCTCCGTGGTAGAGGCTTCTCCGAACCCCCGAGACTGACTCATCGAACCCCTAGAGTTCGATAGAACCCAGGTTAAGAACCACTGCCCTAGAGCAATGGGAAGTCACTTAGGCATTTTAAAGAAAGGGGGTGCATCATTAGGTTAAATTTGTAGGCAGAGCACTCTGGCCATCACACACAGACAGCGTTAGTGGGGACAAGCAAGGCGAGCTACATCACAGCCAGGGGGAGAGGGAGTGCTGGGCGCTCCCAGGAACAGCCAGTGCGTGCATCACAGAATCACAGAGGCGAATTTAATGGCGGGCACACTGGGCGCATGCCCTGAACCCCAACTTCTGAAGGGCACCGCAAAACCCCAACTTTACACTTTTTTTCTAATGTAAGTGGCCCAGTATTTTCTTCTGCACCTGGGGCCTCAACTGACCTTAATCTGCCTCTGCTGAATTGGCATGAGGAGAAAGGGAGGGACCAGGGCTGAGAGGATGGCCAGATTCTGCACTCAGCAGTGGGTGGGGCTGGCTGGACAGAAAATGGGGACCTAGGAGGAGGACCAGGTCTGTGGGATGGAGGAGGGGTCAGCCTGGATCTGTGTAGGGTGGGGATTATTTGGTTCTCCAGGAGGAGGTCTCAACGAGGTCTAGAGCTCACAGGAGAAGCCTGGTGGCAGGAGTCAAATAGGGAAGGCTCTGGCACCCACTCTGGAGATGAGGGCCGTGAGGGAGGTCAATTAGCGCATGCCCACCGAGCTGTGTTTGGGTGCAGTGAAATGTGGACTTGACTGCTGACATCTCCGGGGACCTCCCTTGGAAGTTCTCCCGAGCTATCCACCGGTATCTAACTCCACCTGGGCCAACTCGAACTCACTGTTCTCACCATTGAGAGCTACCCTTTGAGCCCTCATCCTGCATCTGCCTTATGGATTGATAGGACCACTGCTTCCCCAGGTACCCAGTAAAAAAATGGAAATCAGCCTGATTTTTTCTGACTCTGATGCTCCCTGGCTCAGATCCAGCCCTCTGAGGCCCTCCTTCACACTATCAGATTCTTCTTATACTGGCAGATGCATTCTCAGTAGGGTCTGAAGCTGGCCTCTAGGATTCCCATTCTGACTCTAGCATTCACCAGCAGGACAACCTTGGGCTTCAATGTCCTCATCTAAATTGTGGCTACTAATGCCTGACCAGGTAGCGGTGCAGTGGACAGAGTGTTGGACTTGGATGCAGAGGACCCAGGTTCAAAACCCTGAGGTCGCAGACTGATTGCAGGCTCACCAGCTTGAGTGTGGGGTCACTGGCTTGAGCGTGAGATCAGAAACATGACTCCATGGTCTCTGGCTTGAGCCCAAAGGTCGCTGGCTTGAGCAAGAGGTCACTCGCTCTGCTGTGGCCCCTGATCAAGGCACACATGAGAAAATAATAAGTGAACAACTAAGGTGCCTCAATGAAGAACTGATGCTCTCATCTCTCTCCCTTCCTGCCTGTCTGTCTGTCCCTATCTGTCCCTCTCTCTGTCTCTGTCGCATAAATAAATAAATAAATAGATAGATAGATAAATAAATAAATAAATAGTGGCTACTGCCTGCTATGCTTCATAGAGTTGTGTAAGGCTAAGCATTAATGCATGTGAAGTGCTGAAATTAGTGTCTGGCACATGGAACTTGCTCAATAAATATTAGCTGTCATTACACTACTATTTCTCTCAACTCAACATACTTTGTGCATGCTAACAGCCAAGATGTAGCAATGCAGCATCTTTTCTGGAGAGCAGAACCTAAACTATCTGTTTCTTTCCCAGCGTTGATGGCTCCTCTTAGACAGAGGCTGTTTCTCATTCATATCTGACCCCCAAATTCCCCTTATATGACCTGAACATGCTGCATAGTGATGGCTCCTTCAATAACCATGCAGCCAAGTCCAAGTGTCCATTAGGCAGTACTTGGAAAAATGGGCATTTATACTGTTCCTGTCAAGAACCCAAAGTATTTTCAGAGGCTTTTTATTAAAAAAGGATAGTCAATATGCACCGGTTTCATTCTATCAGCTTTTGTGTGTGTGTGTGTGTGTGTGTGTGTGTGGCAGAGACAGAGAAGAGTCAGGAAGAGGGACAGACAGACAGGAAGGGAGAGAGATGAGAAACATCAATTCTTCATTGCGGCTCCTTAGTTGTTCATTGATTGATTTCTCACATGTGCCTTGACCGAGGGGCTACAGCAGACAGAGTGAGCCCTTGCTGGAGCCAGTGACCTTGGGCTCAAGCTGGTGAGCCTTGCTTAAACCAGATGAGCCCGCGCTCAAGCTGGCGACCTCAGCGTCCAGAACCTGGGTCCTCCACATCCCAGTCCAACGCTCTACCCACTGCGCTACCGCCTGGTCAGGCTCTATCAACTTTTTCTTACATTACTAAACTCGGCTCTGTTGGGAGAACAGCAAGGCCCCAAATGCCAGGGAAGAGAGGTTGCCCAAGACCCACATATTCCTGAACAATAAATGCAGCTCTCAGATTAGGTCCACTGACCCAGGGGACTCAGGTACGTCAGCCGTCCTTGGGAATTTTCCCCTCCCTAGAACCAGCAGCTCATAGAATCTTCTCCCTAGCTGAGAGTGATGATAAGTAATTTGGAGTCTAGGGAATGTTCTGGAATCCTCTGTGAGCTGGGAGCTAAATGGGATAGCTGTCTTACAAAAGAACAGAACC
The DNA here is from genome assembly GCA_037038555.1 of Rhynchonycteris naso. NCBI lineage: Eukaryota > Metazoa > Chordata > Mammalia > Chiroptera > Emballonuridae > Rhynchonycteris > Rhynchonycteris naso. The sequence goes on from CM073001.1 coordinate 130,743,032, forward strand.
AAACCTAGAGTTGAGGACGCCCCCAGCTCTCAGCTAGATAGACTGCCAGGCAAGCCCTAATTGGACAGTGTACCTCAAACTGGGAACCACTGTTTATCTTAAAAAAAAAAAAAAGCAAAATTTAGGCAGCTGTTTCCAGTAATGCAGATGTGGTTCCAAAGGCAGGGTCACTCAGGTGTGTGAAAATGGGTTTGGGAAGCAAAGAGAACTACGAGGCATAAAGTATTGCTTTCTAATTAACTGCTTCACAGAATCACCGATGCTTAGAGCCACTCCTCCACTGAGATTTCCCGGATGAGAAAGCAGGTCTGGGAGCTGAAGTGACTTCTGAGTTCACTGACCTTAAAGTCAGACACCCAAACCCCTTCTTCTAGTAATTGCAAATTTTGCAAATCGCACTGTATGGAACACATTTCAGTTTCAAACAATTGGCAAAAGACAGGTATGATAACACCATTAATGACTAAAATATTTTGTCCTTTCTCAGTCAGGCCCCGGGCTAAACTCTTTAAGTGTGTTTCCTGGGTTTTACAAACAGTGTATGAGTGTGCACGGCAGCTGGCCCTGTTCTATGGCAGGAAGAGCCAAGCCTGCCCAGTCCATGGAGCAGCAGGCATCAGAGCCAGAACCCCTTAGGATTTTCTTTCAAGGTTCTCAAAATCTGAGTGTACCATCACAGCTGTGTTCATGGTCCTCATGCGAGCAACGAAGACTCTCACCTAAGGGCTCTCTCTCCCTCTGAAGTAGGACAGAGGGGCAGACCAGAAGAGCTGGGAGTTAATGCCCCTTGAAGCATCCCCTGCCAACGAAAGAGGGGCCTGGAGGTTGAAAACCTCAGCCTCCTCCTTCTACACCACGTCCAGAGCTCCCTGGCGGGACTGAACCCTATTTGCCCACAAAGCAATTTGCTTGTCACCATGCCTTGTACTGATCTTCTTCCTTCCCCAGTCACTTCCCTGCTGGCCACCAATGCTTCTTGGGATCACCAGGAACACCTGCTGCATCTTTGCTCTGCTTCTTTCCTTAGCTTGGAACCCCGGCTAAGGTAGCCAGAGGGAACAGTATGTTCTCTCCCAGGGTCTGTGGGAATAAAGAGCCTAGAGGTGTCTGAAACATGAGAGGGATGTTGGGAGAACCAGCAGGGGGCGGTGCCTTGTCCCAGACACGTAGATGTGGGACAGTCAGTGTTTCCTGACGAAGGTGCTGGAATATCGGACTCAGGTGGGAAAAAATGTTAACAATGGGAGACAGAGGCCGGTGCTACAACCACCTGGACCCTTTTACCTTACCCCTCAGTGTTGCCATTATGCAAACCTGGCTCGTGCCTGCTAGAAGTCAGGGGAAATTTGGCACTGTCCTCAGAGACTGGCCATGAAACCAAGTGGAGCAGTTTTCTGGAGAAGGAAACGAAAGTTCTGCAGCCAGTGCATCAGCAATGCTTTCCTTCCAAGGTGACCAGTGCTGCCACCAAGGCCACCTACTCCCTCACTCAGTCAACAGGAATAGGTTGTGTCAGGCACCAGGCTGTGTTTGGAGACACAGATTAATCTGAGACAGCTTTTGCCATCAAACAGCTCATGATTAGGGGTCCCTTGTCACATACTGTGAATAGCTTGGTGAGCCTAGACATATCCACTGGACACACAGGGGCATGGGTGGAGTGTAAAGGTTCTGGGGTGCCCATTGTCAGAGTGTGGCCCCGGGCCCAGACTGCTGGGGGTGGAAATGTTCACCCTCATCCAAGCAGGGGCTGAGACGCATTGCTGGTCACCAGGAGCATGGTCACATCCAGACACACTGCCCTCCCACGACCTGCCCTGATAGCAACACTGTAGCTTTTGGAGCTGCAACTTGTCAAGCTAAAACAGATCAAGGACTGTGGTCCTATCGTTCCTATTTAAAAAAAGTCTTTGAATTTAAAGTTCAGAAATGGCCCTGGCCGGTTGGCTCAGTGGTAGAGCATTAGCCTGGCATGTGAAAGTTGTGGGTTTGATTCCTAGTCAGGGCACACAAGAGAGGCGACCATCTGCTTCTCCACCCCTCCCCCACCCTATCCCTTCCTGCAGCCTTGGCTTGAATGAGCAAGTTGGCCCTGGGTGCTGAGGATGGCTCCATGGCCTTACCTCAGGCACTAAAAAAGCTTTGTTGCTCAGCAACGGAGCAGCAGCCCCAGATGAGCAGAAAATCAGCCCCAGATGGGGGTTGCCAGATGGATTCCAGTCAGGGTTTATGTGCGAGTCTGTCCCTCTGCCTCCCTGCCTCTCACTTAATTAAAAGAAGTTCAGAAATGCCCCCCAATGAAGAATAGGGTGTACCTGAACCCCCCAAGGATTGTCTGCATGTCAAAGGTAAGAAAAACTAGCATAAAGGATCATGCGGACAATAACAGTAGCAAAACATTTGTCAGCTGATTTACAGACCTGAATTGGGTCAGAAGGCCAGTGCTGAAATAAAAATAGAGCCCTAGCGATGTGTCTGTTGCTACAGAAAATTGATAAGGCCCTGAGCCTGCATTTCACTTCTCCCAGGGGGTGGAGGACAGGTCTGCCATTCATCAGTTGCATGAAGTCTGGGACCGGACCAGAAGCAGCCATACAAGGTTATCCCTGACTCCCGTCACCGAAAGATGATCCCTGGGTTCAGATCACTAAATGAAAACCCTACAGATAATAAAACAACAGATGGCAAAATAAATGAGGAAGACTGAGGACTTCTTGCTGATACTACGGATGAGATTCCTTAAGGCCGTCCAAGGAAGGGAGTGATGTCCGGGGATCTGGGCATTCTATTCCTCTGCAGGGTTTTTAATCGCCCTACTTAGACTGTCTCTTGTGAAAGGGACAATCACATTCCTTCACTTATTTCTAATACCCTCAAAGCCAGTATTAGTAATCTAATACTTCTTGGCAGCAAATCTAAATGATTTGATACTATACACAGTATATGCGGAGTTTATACTATGGTTGTGTACAAGGCCGGCAAATGGGAAAAACTGACAGAGAAGCAAGAACATAATCAAGCTATTTGCCTTAATTGTGATGTCACTGACACCTGCTCTTTAGTCATGTGGCACACCACATTCTCCTGAAAGGTAAGGCCAGCATGGTCAGGAGGAGCCGGGCTGATCTCCGCACCCCCGGCTGAAACCTCTTCCCATCTAAGGGCTGGTACCCGAGATTCTAAACTTTGGGCTAAGCACCTTTCTTTCAGAGCTCTTTTAACATACACAGGCACCACAGAAGAGAAAAGCTGTAACTCAAAAATACTTCCAGATAATTAATTTATCTGTTACTAAAACTCTCTCCTTTTTGTGGACTACGCTTGCCTTCCACTATCTTGGAAACCCTCTGCCCGCAGGTCCCTCCAGCTGCAAACACCTGCCTCCTTCTCCTGCAGCTGTTATTTCTGTAATGGCAGCAGCACCGACAGAGGCTCAGAACAGGAGACCTGGAATCATTTGTCCTCCCCACACGTGAGCCAGACCACATCCAGACTGTTTCCAAATCGGGAGGCCTGTCTCCTGCCACGTTTCTTCTATCCACTAGCTGTTCACCTCGTTGCTATCAGGGCAGGCCCATGGGAGGCCCACCACTTGTGCCACCACAAGCACATTTTTCTGCTGTAACCTTTCCTTTTTCAACCTCTTCTGCTTTTTTCTCCCCACACAGTGCCTGAAAGAGTCAGGACCCCAACGTAGATAGAGAAAGGGAGGATGAACAAGCATGCACTGCTGGCATCCCACCTCCAGGGGCCACCCTTGGAATTCTGTGCATTTTGGGAGAGGGCCCTTGTCTGGATTCCTGTAACCACTGATGAAGATATCCACCTGCTCAGTCCTCCTTGCTATGGAGACCATACTCAACTGCATCTCCCTTCCTCTCAGACACAACCGTCTCCAGCCATAAACCTACCTCTCTCCAAGATCTTGTTTAATTTTACATATTTTGGATACTGTCCTTAATTAAAAGTTCTGTTTTGCAAAAGTTTTTTCTCCCAGGCTTGTCTTTTTTTTTTTTTTTTTTTTTTTTTTTATCTTAACAGTGTCTTTTGAAGAACTGAAATGTTTTTCATTTTAATGAAGTCCAACTTTTTTCTTTCTTTCCCAGATCATGTTTTTGGTGTTGTATCCAAAAGTTTATTGCCAAACCCAGTGCCACCTAGCTTTTTTTTTTTTCTGAGTAATTGTCTATGAGTTTTATAATTCTGCATTTTATATTTAGGCTTCTATTTGACATCGTACAGCAGAACAACAAAGTCATTTGCTAAGTAGTGAAAACATCAGGGCTTCTTTTATCTGCTTTTAATCAAGTCCAGGATTTGCACTGGAGGCAAGCTCAGACTTATTCTTTCATCATCAACATCTTAGATTTATAGCAACTGCTCATCAAAATAAATCTCTGGGTGTATTCACATAACCAGCTCCAAGGCCAGCAAGAAAGAGGTTCGGGTACAGATGGCTACAGTCCTCTCCTATGAGTGGATTGCTTGGGTATGACAGAGGAGTTGGAAAGCAAGAAGGACTACACAGTAACCCTTCCTGATCAGTAGGGGACACATTCTAAGGCCCCCAAGTAGATGCCTGTAACTGGGGATAGTACTAACCCTCCCTGTACTGTGTTTTCTCCTACACATGCTTATCTATCTTTTCACACAAAAGCAGCACTTGTGGCTTCTCTTTGGCGTATCTGAATTGCCTGCATCGCTACGCCACTCTTGCACTTTGGGGACATTATTAAGTAAAATAAGGGTTACGTGAACACTAGACTAGGATACTGCGACTCCATCTGGTAACGGAGACAGCTACTAAGTAACGAGGAAGTGGGGGACATATGCAGAGTAGAGACACTGTAAAGGGCTGAGCGGGACAGCCCAAGATTTCATCATGCAACTCAGAACAGTGCACGATTTCAACTTTATGAATTATTTCTAGAATTTTCCACTTAATATTTTCAGACTGCAGTGGACTGCGGGTAGCTGGAACTGCAGAAAGTGGAGCCATGGATAAGGCAGGCTGACTGTATGCACCAGGTGGGGCGGAAATCTTACTTGAGTTTTCCCAAGTAATTTGCCAACTTTCCCCCACACTGTGCTAAAACTCCTTCCCTTCTGCCTTGGTCTGTTTTCTTTGTTAAAAATTAGGCTCATGCCCTAATGTCATTTTGGGGCTATCTACTATGTCTCACTCATCTGTGTGGCTTAATTCTGTTGCTTTAATAAGATGTAAGATACAATTCAGTGTAGAGCAGGGAAAATGTTCCTTCATCGCTCTTCTTTAAAATATTTTTTGGTTTTCAGGTAAATCCAAAAATAAATTTTATAGGCTTTTATAATTGCATTTAAAAGATTTATTTTTTAAAAATTTCTACCCATGAAAATTTATTGTAAAATATTTTAATATTGCCTGACCTGTGGTGGCGCAGTGGATCAAGCATCAACCTGGAATGCTGAGGTCTCCGGTTCAAAACCCTGGGCTTGCCTGGTCAAGGCACATATGGGAGTTGATGCTTCCTGCTCCTCCCCACCTTTTCTATCTCTTTCCCTCTCCCTTTCTCCCTCTCTCTCTCCTCTCTGAAATGAATAAAAAAGAAGGTAGAATTAAAAAATATATTTTAATATTTATTTAGACACATGTTGAAGTTTCCTTTATATAAGGCCGCGCCCTGTTCAGCTCAACCCTAGTTACTTCATCACTACTCTCTTTATTGTGATTCTCCAAATAACAGAGTCCATGTCGCTTCTAACTGGTCACTGTCAGTATTTAAGAAAGAAAGCTATTCATTTCTGCATATTTATCTTGTACCTGACCATTTAAAACATTCTTACTAATTTTGATAGTTAATAGATTCATGGTTTTGTAGGTATATAATTATATTATATGCAAATAATACTCATCTTTCTAGTTATAATAGTTATTCACCAGGACCTCTGAAGCAAACACGTTAAATAAAAATGGTAATGGTGGCCACTCTTTGTCACAGTGTGATTTTTAGGGGTGTGTAAGTGTCCTGTTCATCTCCACAGCTGACTGTTGGTGCCACAGAGAAAAAGTGTTTTTGACATTGGGGGAACCCTTTTATCAACATAAAAATATTTATATAGTATTTTTCTCCATGGAGATCCATCTCTGTGAAGTATGACACTGGTAGACATTCTACTAAAATTCAGTGTTTGTATCCCAGGGATAAACTCTTATCTGTTCATAAAGGATGCTTCTTTTAATGTACTGCCCAATTTAGTTAACATTTTCTTTAGCAGTTCTGAATTTTTAATAATTTTCTTTTCAGGGTGCTCTGTGTTAGATTGTCAAATGTGGGTTATGCTTGTGTTCTAAGCAACTGAGAAATCAATGCTGTCCTCCACCACTGCCCGGTGACTGGCCCAGGGGCAGTGGAGAGCCCTGTGAATTTAGGGCCTTCTTGATAATCTGAGACTACAGAGTGGGTATAGGCTGCCGTGCTTACTTTAGGCTGGTCCCCCTGGAGACCACATGGGGAATTTCAGAGGCAGCTGACACCAAATCCACACAGACTTCAAAAGAAAAGCTACACTCCAGTGGCCACCAGGGTCGACAGGTTGTGTGATGCCAGCCCCAGGCCCAGGCTGAGTAAGACAAGTAGAAAATCTCCTCAGACAGTTCAATTAAGCTGAGTGAGTTTCACTGTTTGAGAAAATAAACCAAACCATTTTCTCTATTAGCAAAAATGACAATTCAGCATCAAGGCAGATTGCTGAATTAATAAAGTTCATTAAAAAACCCATCTTTTAATTAGAAGTCTCCGTGGACCCAACCACCAAATTAAAGGCTGATGTGATTGGGAAGGACATGGAGAGGAGTTTGGTGCCCAGGTGGTGCCAGCCCGCTCCTTCCCATGTCACTTTGGAGGCACTTTCTAGAGCTCTTCACCCACCTGCAAAGGAGCTGACAGCTCCTGGATGACAGCTCCCCTGGGAGGGTCGTAAGGACTACATTAAACCCACTAGAAGGTAAGGGCAGGGAGAGCTGGTTTTGACACTGGCTCCCAAGCTGCATGGCTATGGGTGAGCAACCCATTGTGTGATCTTGGAAATGGGGAAAATAGCAGTATTTAACATATGTCATAGGGTGTTGTGGGATGGAGGGAGAAGAGCTGCACAAAGGGCTGAGCACGGTTCTGGCAGGTGCTCCAGGAGAGTGGGCTGTTATGACTCCGGCTGCTATACTAGTCCCTGCTTCTCCTTGGAAAGGAGACGGGTGAACCATGAGTTCAGAATGTGGAGCTTAGATCTAAGCCAATTCCATAAACTCTGAGCCTCAGTTCTCTTACCTCTATAACATAAATACATACCTGTTGATCCTGTTCTACAGAATTCTAAGGAACGTGTTTTAAAATCCTGAAGTGTCCCATGCACGTGAGGCTTCACGCGCTGCCTAACGTGTAACTACAGCAAATGGGAGAGTAAAACCCTGACCCACCAAGTCTCAGGGGTGGTATCTTTGGTTTTGAAAGCGGCAAAGCGACTTCCTGGAGGTTAGAGAGAGGAGGAGAGGTCAGGAGTACTAATATGCCAGAGCAGGGGCCCCATGCTCGGCCCTTTTAATCCACGGCCTCTAACACCACTGTAAGTCACAACAGTGGTTCAATGGTCCATGCAATGAATGGCCTGAAGGTTCCTGTTCCCTGCACAGCCTGCCTGGGGTCCCTAGGAGCAGCCCCCCCTACTGCCAACAGCGGGGCCAATACCCATGTGAGAGTGAAGCTGCAGGGAGGCCACAAGGGTCTGGGAAGTCAGTGTGCTCGTGGGTGACACCCAAGGGGCGGGTGCATCCACCCTACTGACTCCCCAGTCTCAGACAATGAAAGTGGGGCCCATGCACATGAGCCCCTTCCTACAGTCCTTGTGAAGGCCAGATGTGGAGGCCCTGATTCCCCAATTAACCAGGAAATTAAGATCAACTCTTTGAGAGAGCCACGCCCCCACCCCATCATGGCAATTAATAATGTCACAGAGGGCCGCCTTTCACAGCCCTGGTGACGTACACATGTCCAACGCCGAGTCGGACAGGCATAGCGACCTCGGGGTGGGAAAGGGAGGTGGTGCACTTGGGCTCTGGCTTGGTTTCTGTTCCTCTCGGTGCATTCCTGCATGTGTGGAGCTGAGTGTTGGCATCCCTGTCACTGGCATCATCAAACATGCTCCAGGCCCTTTTCAGCACAGTCCACGTCGCCCTGCTCTCCCAAAGCAAGCCAAACTTCTCTGGCAGGCCCAGGTGACCATCACATGGAGTAAGTCTGCACCTGCTCTAAGTGTGCCTTTAACTGAAACACCCCCCTGGACCCATGGCACAGACCACCCATGTATATATGACACACACGACATAGGGCCCCGTAGCAGGTGACACAGGCCATTACTTTGTAAGTAATGGACATATTTAAGCATCGGTGAAAAGCTACCCACCATCACCACAGAAAAAGCACATGAGCCCTAATTCAAAGCATTCCCAAGTCCCTAAACTCTCACCCCAGTGGGTCCTTCCAGGGACTTATGGACCTCAAATTAAGACCCATTGCTCTACAAGAGGAATGTTTTTAAGAAACAGTAAGTTAAAGAATTGCAAAGTTCAATCATCTAAAATCCCAAGATGACTTGGTATTTAAAGTACATGCCAAATTCCTTTGTAAAAAATAATCTCTCTGTCATGCAGAGATTTGCAGACTATTATTTTTATAGTTTAAATTTCCAAATCTTGCTCTATTTTAAAGGACCATTGCAATCTCAGCGTAGGGAAATAAGTTGGCTAAATTCATTCAGATTATTTTTTTTAATTAAAAAAAAATAGCAACTGTGCATGGAGAGTTCTGTGAGCAACCCCAGGATAGCAAGGGAAGGAGCCATCCTAATCCTTCTGTGTGCTCTTAATTCTTGGTCCCTGCCCCTCCTTCTGACTGCTGGTGGGCATGGCCAACATGGGCCAGCTCCCACAGCCCCCTGTTCAACATTCAGGAATTTTACAAGCCAGTGGTTAAATCATTATTGCCTTGATATTGACCACTGTGGGGGAATTTACACCGAGGAAATCGGCAAGGGCTACAAGTGAGGAGTTGGGTCACTCGCCCCAGAGAGCCAGTTTACACCCCTCCTGCTAGTTACATATGTGAAATCAACACCCAGAAATGTTCTCAGAGATAGCATCTGAATTTCTGGCCACCAGAGAAAAAATGGAAATGTATTTAGCAATGAACCCTCAGAAAGAAATTGGTGCCAAACTTGATCTTAATGGCATGTTAATTAAGGTTGAAATCTGAAGCAACTTCTATGAACACTTTAGGCCTGCATTTAGAGAGCAATAAAAACCGTAACTCAGGAGTAAAGACTAGGCAACCTGGAATCTCCAATCAGTGAGGCACTCACGGCAATGCCACTCACTGCAGACACTTTCAGCCAGTGACACCTGCAGGGTCAGCACGGAGGACCCCCGCCCCCCCCCCCCCCGCCGTTTCTCCCTCAAGTTCCTCAGAGACATACTGATGCAGAAACATCACACTAGGCACAGAACCCCTGATGTGCCTGCCCTCCAAGCCCCTGATACCGCCGCCCTGCTGACTTGGCCCCCGCCAAGCCTCTGCCTGCTGAAATGACAGGCATCCTCCTGCCACCTACTTCTGAAGCCTTGTCTGAATCCCCCTTCTCAGAGAAATTCCTCCTATTTTAAACCCCTGTGGTATTTTGCAGACAGCTATCTGTCACTCACTACACTTCCCTTCCAGCCATTCTAGGTCCATGTGTGTGTCCATCTCTACTAGATTGCACTTTTCCAAATGTCCAGGACTCTGTGGATTCATATCACACATGAATCAGCCGTAAACCAATGGACAGACTAATGTGTGGCTATGTGATCAACCTAATGCCAAGTCCTATGCTGGGCACAGGCACCACAGAGATGAGCGGGTCAGTCTTGTTTGTTCTGATTTCTGGGATTTGGTGGTGTTAATGACAGCAATAGTCAAGAGTAGTGTGTCTACACGTGAGTACACACATATGTGTGTTTATGTACCATGAAGGGGGAAGAGTTCAGTGCACAAACATAACCTGTACATCTGAGCAGTCATGGGCCAGACTATGATGTGATCCACAGTTTAGCGTCTGAGCAAGTGCTACTCGGGAGAGAGAAGAGCCCTTTATTGACACTTGGGCAGCTCAGCCTGGCCTCTTTGTTTCAATCTTTTCCCTTCTCAGAGAAAGAAGTCCACCCTAACATCACTGAGATATGAGCCCTGTTCAGGGACCCACCAGGCCTTCTGTGTCAAATCTGGCCATTGTGGCCTCTGAGCCACATTCTGAGCTACTCTGCTTCAGGGAGCTGGGTATCTCTGGCAGTTCCATGGCAGAGAGAAGTGACGATCAGATGAACCACTGCGGGCAGGACTCTGGCTCCCTGTTGGAATCCCTAACTAGCAGACAAGACAGGAGATCTGGACTGTGATGGGACTGAGCGGGGGCAAGGCTGGCGGGGCCTCTCCACACACGCGCACGCAGCCCTAAGATAGTTGGAATGACCAGGCTGTGGGTGCTCCCAGAGCAAACGTCCCCGCTAGGCTTGAGAAGCACCTCTGAGGTTGCAGGGAGGGTGCCGACATGTACACACACACCCTAAGCACGGAGATGAGTGTGCCTTTTTCATGAAAATACTTGCAGGTTCAAAGAATTGAAGTCATCAGGGTGACATATTTGGATGAGCTTGTGACAAGAGCATTTACATAGTCATAAATCAATGATGTCCTTTATTGATGCAAACAAACTGAAGCTTGCTAGTTCTTATCCAGACTGAGTGGAGAGAGATCTCAGGCCAGATACAGACATAAGAGACCATAGAAGGCTAGAGAAAAATAGCTCTCAATCGAGAAGTACATCGACTCTCTCGTGTTACACGTAAGTAAACTGAAGTGGTATCATGTGTCCAGTTACACAGGGACATACTGGCAGAGCTGGGCTGGTCCTCAGGTCCCCTTATGTCCCCGGGTGAATGCACTATGCAACATGGACTTGGCCACTGAGTGGTGGATATAGCCACATGGCATGACCCCTGCTCAGCACCGTGAGATGTGGTACCGTATTTCCCCATGTATAAGACGCTCCCGTGTATAAGATGCACCTTAATTTTGGGGCCCAAAATTTGAAAAAGAAATGTATTACATAAAGTTATTGAACTCAAGTTTTATTCATCATCATATTCATACAACTCCTCATCTACGTGAAAAAGCAGGAAATGCAAGTAAAAAAATCTACAACCACTGTATAAGACACACCCAGTTTTTAGACCCCAAATCTTTTGGAAAAAAGGTGCATCTTATACATGGGGAAATACGGTAATTTCTCCAGTACTACAGGTTGGTCAGAGGCAGCTAGGAGTCCTCAAGCTTGGGGACATGCTGCTCTCCAAGAAGTTTCTATAGCACTAACTGATCACTGGCTCCGGGCCCGAACAGTGAGAAAACTCAAGCATTCCAGATAGTTTTAATTTCCATTAAAGCACCCCACTGCTGCTGCCAGTTTTTCCTCTTCCTTTTTCAACTTCCAGCTTGGTCCCTGCTTCTGTCATAACCATGGTGACATCAACGTCCCTGGAGAAAACCATCAAGAACTCTGACTTGTCACCTTACTGATCTTAATACTTCCTCTTAATAATTTTTTAGTTGGTTGATTTTAGAAAGAGAGGGAGGGAGAGAGAGGAACATTGATTTGTTGTTCCACTTATTTATGCATTCATTGGTTGATTCTTGTATATGCATTGACTGAGAGTCAAACCTGCAACCTTGGCATATAGGGACAATGCTCTAATCAAGTGAGCTACCCAGCCAGGGCTGATCTTATAACTTCCAGGGTTCGTGTTGCCTGTCCTTCCTAAGCCTTGACTCCTGCATCCCTACATCTTGGTTTCAAGCATCCTTTCTCACTACTACCTGCCTCCCCAGTCTAGGCCATTTACTCTAGAACCCCCACTCTCCCAACCCTTTCTTCACTCTCCATCATCTCCCTTTCTTACTGCTGGTGTTGCTCATTAGGTTTGTTTTTTTTTTTTTTCAGAGACAGAGAGAGAGTCAGAAAGAGGGACAGATAGGGACAGACAGACAGGAATGGAGAGAGATGAGAAGCATCAATCATCAGTTTTTTGTTGCCATTGAGACATCTTAGTTGTTCATTGATTGCTTTTTCACATGTGCCCTGACTGAGGGCCTTCAGCAGACAGAGCCACCCCTTGCTGGAGCCAGCGACCTTGGGCCCAAGCTTATGAGCTTTTGCTCAAGCCAGATGAGCCTGTACTCAAGCTGGCGACCTCGGGGTCTCGAACCTGGGTCTTCCGCATCCCAGTCCGACACTCTATCCACTGTGCCACTGCAGGTGCCCATTAGGTTTTATTGTCTGTTCTTTTAATTACTCCTTTTCAAATACCCTCACCTCCTTGCCTGTCTTACACTGTGCAATACTCAGGTGACAAAACTTCAGACCATAGTTAAAGCCAACCATCCATCATCTCTGAGCCACACCTGAGCGATACACATGGCCATAAAAGATGACCCATCTGGGCTAGCAGGCTCACCTCAAATGGGCCATCAAAACACAAAGGGCCACCCAGGGAGCTGGGTGATCTGGTGACATTTTCTGTGTCAATTTGTTCTCTGCTCTGGGCTCATACTTCCTTCTCTGTCCTCAAGTGCATCCTCACATTAGCTCATCACTTTACTTGATATTCAGAAAAAAGAGCAATCAGACCCTCATTTCCCTCCACCAATCCTCAGGCTCCCTGCATCTACACCATCTTCCCGCTCGCCTGCTGTTAAAGTAGAGATGTCCCTGCTGCTTTAGGAGGGTCAGGAAGATGCGTCTGAGTCCCAGCCCCACCTGGGTTGTGGTCAGCTTTGCCCCTGCAGTTTTCCCTTCTGCTTCTGCAGCATCCAGTCTCCCCTCTAGCTCACCATTTCCACCAGCACACAAATATTCTACAGAATTTCCATCCAAACATATATTAATAACAACTCCCTACCTCGTTCAGCACCCAGCATCTAGCTGGCATGCCATCTCCGAGCTCAGTTTCCAAAGAAAAACTTGCTAAACTGTAAATTCCAGTTTCTTGCCTCTCTGCCTCTGACTCAGTTACTCTTTGACTTTTGAATACATTTCCTACCCTCTAACCTCCTAAAACTGCTCCATGGTCAATATAAGCTGTACAGTGCTGGACATCCTCATGACTGCTTCTCCAACCATGTGTTCACTCCCTCCTTATTGGTGCCTGGACTGTCATTCTGTTCTCTCCTTCATTCCCACTGGCCACTCGTCTTCCTTTGCTGGTGCCTTTTCTACTGGATTCTAAACAGTGAAAGATCAGAGGGCTCACTCCCTAACTGAGCTGTCTTTCCAAGTCAGCCCACTCATTGCTTTAACCATCTATAAGCTTATGTCTTCAAATGGATATCTCCAGGTTGGACCTCTTGCCTGAACTCCAGACACATCCACACATAGATGACATCCGTACCTACATCATTTAGGTGACAGTAACTTCAATATTTCCCCCAGACCTGTCCCTTCTATCCACAGCTTCCCTGTCCTGGGAAATGTCACAACAATCCACAGCAGGCTGAGCCACACATATAGGAATTTTTCCTGCTTCTTTTCCTTCTTCTAGCTAGCCCATCCAAACCATGACCAAGTTCCACTGTGCTCTTAAATCTATTACAAACCCGCCCTCTTTTCTCCACCTCTGTTGCTACCAGCGTTTCTTTCCCAGAACGCTGAATCAGCTCCTTAACTAGTGTCCTGACTTTCACTTTTGTCTTCCTACACTCCCCCACCCCATCGCACCCAGCTACCAGTGCCATCTTTCAAAATGCAAATCAGGTCATGTCACTTCTGTGCTTAAAACAAGTCACACTACCCTGCTTATGTCCTTCGCAGCAACGATCCTAGCCTGTCATTTCCCCGATTGTTTGTTTTCTGGTCTGAGTCTATCTCCCCCACCTGGAACATAAGCTCAGGGCCAAGAACCTGTCTCACTCACCACTGTGCCTAGCACATTGTGGACAGTCATCACCACGTTTTTGTGCTAAATTAATGACCACGTTTGGGGGGGGGGGGTGTCTTGCAATCTCATTGCAGGTCCAGGATGGTTTCCCACGGTCAGCAGCATCTCCGTGTGTTAGAAAGAAGACGGGCTTTAAATAGGCACCGTCCCAGGGAAGGTGGGGCACCGCGAGAACGCTGTCTCCATCTCCGCAGAACCCTTGACTGCCCTCAGAAGCAGAAAGCCCTAAATATAGGCCATCCATTAAAGATTCATGAGCTCCCGCCGCACACATCAGAGCCGGGGAGATCGGAGACTTCCATCATGGTGGACACTTTGACATTTGTTTCTAATCAGGGAATGCACATATTTTATTACCTTCTGGGGAGGAACAACCAGGGCACCGTTCCAGGAGCCCCAAAGGCCTCCCCTAAGAGCAGGGCTGTGCTGTGCTCTCCCACAAGCCCAGAACCACGGGACCCATCGGCTGCATGGCGGCTGAAGACAGAGGTGGCTCTGACTTGAGTCCCTTCCCCACATTGCTGCAGGCCGCCTCGCTGCTCTCTGTCCTCTGGTCTTTCATGTGTGCCACTTACGCCTTGTTAGGAATGTCTGCCGCAGCCGTCCTGTGGCAATGAGACTTTCTGGTCAAAGGGACTATTAAAGGGAGTAGGAACAGGGAATGACTGAAATAAGGTCATCATTTGACATTGTACAGGAATTCTGCTCAGATTTATCATTTAAGATCCTATGTTCAAGAAAAGCCTCACACTATGTGTGGTGACTATATGATTGTACTTTCTTCTAATGAACAGGATGTAGAATTTTAGATAAGGTTTCCCAGTCTACTTCTAAATGACCCTTGGGTGGCCTACAAGGAAACCAAATATGAAATATGATGGCTGGGAATCACGGACACAAACCATTGAAAGCAGGGTGCCCCACCCCGGGGCTGCATGTACATGTTCCTGGGTAGCTTTCAAAGATGCCTGTTCTTAGGCAGCACCAAGAAGTTCTGGTCTAATTGGTCTAGAGTGGAGTCG
Organism: Rhynchonycteris naso; assembly: GCA_037038555.1. Lineage (NCBI taxonomy): Eukaryota > Metazoa > Chordata > Mammalia > Chiroptera > Emballonuridae > Rhynchonycteris > Rhynchonycteris naso. Next base: position 130,758,110 of record CM073001.1, read on the forward strand.
GGCCTCAGTGGGTTATTTTGGAAGGTCTCCTGTGACTTCACTGAACTCCTAGTGGTAGAGTGTGGGACCTGAGGAAGCAAGGTTAGATTCTTTGACACCCTGGAGATGAATGCTGAGCACAACTGGGCAGTGGCTTTGCCAACCCGTTTGCTGACATCTGTGACAGAAGGGAAACACACCAGGTCACACCAGTTCCATTTTCTGCTAAAAGGAGACTGCAAAGGTGGTCTGCGGAGACAAGCCCTCCCGTTTTCCCGGACAGCCCCAGACGCAAGCGTGGCCCTCTCCTACAGTCAATAGAGTAACGGGCACACCATCAACTCTGGTTTCTGTGGGAAGTGTGTTCACCAAATTTCATTGCTCATTTGCTGGGTTGCAGCAAACAAATATTCAGTTCCAACAAGCCATGCGAGTAAGAATCGCTTGTATTCCTGCGTGATAGTGAGAAAGAAATGTTCTTAAGCCCCCCAGGGGAGAAGCTGTTCCAATTGGGAGGTCTGTCTTGGAGGACTGGACACTGTGGACACTGTGGATGCTTCTGCCACTATGCGCCACCCTGGTAGTCAGTGCTCCACTCTCCACCTCCGACTCGCTCCCAGGAAGGAATCCCAGGACAAAGGGGTGCCTGCATCTACTCCATGAACTCTGCCCTTCCTAACTGCTCTTTGCTTCATGTTCCAGGCCTGTGCTGACCAGTAAGGCAGCCACAGGCCACACGTGGCCATCTACATTTAAATTAGTTAAATTTAAGTAAAATTGAAAATTCAGGCCCTCCATTGCTCTAGCCATATTTCAAGTGCTACCAATTTGGATAGCTCATGGCTTCAGAATTTCCGCTGCAGCAGGAAGCCCCTCCAGGCAGTATGCCTGGCCCAGCAGTAGCCCCTCACAGTCCCCAAGAACACCGGAAGGGAGTTGCAGGAGTGAACACAGATGCATCCTACCCAGACTCCACGACCTGCCGGCAGAAGGGGAAATCATGGTGTGTCTGTGAACCTTAGTTTCTTAATCTGTATAATGGGTACACTCTCTCCTTTTTTCTCTCTGCTTCAACATATTTAAAAGCTTACAGAGAAGGTAGACTTGAATTCCTGAAACCAATGTACTGCGTGCCTATTGTTCATCTTAACAATGTTAAGTTCTAACAAACTGTCCCTGAGACCAGGCTCAGGAGGGCAAACAACTAAGCGTCAGTGAGCGAGTACATGGGAGCTCTCCGTGTACTCTGCTCTTCACCAGACTGGGCTCCACAGGGTGCGTCCGCTCCCAGCTGACTCCCTGTCTGCCTTCGCCCTCTCTTTATGAGCCCACACGTGAGTGCGCTCATACTACATACCTGCCCACTAGCAGTGTGTGTACGTGTGCATGGGCGTGCTCACATGCGTTTGAACTAAGGCCTCAGGAGCTGGGCGGTCACAAAGGAGGGCGGGGGAGTCAGGAGCAAACCCCAGCGCCAGCCTGAGCAGACAGGGAGCCCCCCAGCAGCCAGCCCCTGGAGCCCCCAGCAGCGGGCCTGGCAGGCCCCGAAAGCCCTGTGATAAAAACCCTCTCACAGCAGCCTCAGCCATTTATGGGTTCTACCAGCCTCTGAAAAGGTCAACAGAAACCATTAACTTTCCAGTGGCCTTGGTGACAGTGTGCTTTGGCATTCTGCAAGGCAGGCATAAGCGTCCTGGCCTGGAGATGCCCTGTATGAACAGCCTTCTAGTTTCAACAGGGAAGTAACGGTGGGGAGAGCACAGTGGGCACCCCGCCCTGGGCCTGGGCGAGCCATGGGAAGAACAAGGACAGTGCACCTGTGCTGAGCCACTTCCCCACAAGACCTACCCAGCAGGATGCCCACCCTACCAAAAGCCCGTGCCCGGAGGAGGCTTGGACAGGGGCTGGCTAAGCAACCATTGCTCTCTTCTTTCCTTTCGATATTGGTCTTTACTGGCAAATTTAAGGCTTGCAGAGAGGACGGCAGAAGCAGGGGAAGAAAGGCAGGCGTGCCAGCAGGCTTCGCGGTCTCCCCTCACACTGCTAACATGCAGGGGAGAGCATAATTATCCATGGAAAGCGCTGTGGAGGGAAAAACATCACAATACAACAGCTTATGTAGAGAAGGCTCCATCAGTTCCACTTGGTTTGAGCAAGTGGTTAAGACTTGAGTGAGAGGATTGCTTGGGTTCAAGTCATGGCTCACTGTTGACTCACTCTGCGCCCTCTCCTCACAGCCACGGGGGCATGGGGCACATCACTCCACAACGTACTCAGAAGAAAACACTCTAGAAGCATTCTTTTTAAAATACTACACCACTCAGGCAGGCAGTATTCACTGAGCTGTGGGGAGTCCTGCCCTGACCTGGTGAGCTGGGTGGTCATTAAATGGGTCTGGGAATCTGTGCAGGGTCGGCTCAGGTCGCAGGAAGACCAGGAGTCTCAGGTGAGACCAGCAGAGCTTCCCATTGCACTGGCGTCTTAGGTAACTCAGGTCAGAGCAGCACAGCGTGCCTCAGACCCCTGGAACAAAACCTTCCTTCCAGGGCTGGGACCAGGGTGAGGTGAGTAAGGCAAAATTTAAGGAAATGCCAGTCCTTGGGGATCAAGGCCACTTTGTAACTGCACCACCCAGAGAAGGGAGCGGCCCAGGCAGCCTCAGGTGACTCTGAGAGGCAGTGTCTGCTGACACCTTATGCCTTAGATTCCTCACTGGAGTGCTGGCCCCGCTCTTTTCAGACCCTCGGCTCCCGGAAGCCTTGCAATGCAGGGTGGTCCATGAGCAGCAGCATCACCTGGGAGCTTGTCAGAGATGCAGAACTTCAGTTCCGCTCCAGACCTTACTGCATATTAACAAGATGCTGGGTAACTCGTAGCACAAAATTCAGATTTGAGAGCTGGCAGAGCCAAGAAACAGCAGACATTAGAGGCTCCCCTGGCACGTGCCCTCTCTTAGTGGGGCTGGGGGTAGGGGTGACCGATATTGGTGGGAGAAAAATAATCCAGAAGGTTTCCAGAGTCTTTCCAGTCACCTGAAGATCACAAATCCACATTCAGTTTCCAGAGGGACATCACACTGATTATATTAAAAGAAATAGTTGTTGGACATTTATTAAAGGTTTAACAAAGCTGTGTTGTATTTAAATGGAGGAACAACCACCCTGTAAAGTACATCTAATACTAAGAGTTTATTTAATATTGAATTATGTCAATACAGTTTGTGAAATAAAAATCAATAGATATTTACACTATGTCTCATATTATGTATCCAGAACATGAAAGAACAATGCCAGGCACCTGAGTGCCCACTCCTACCTGCACAGAGAGATGTGAAGACTGGCCATGAACAGTTACTAATCCAAGGAGGGCCAGACTGCAGGAAGTCCGCTGTGCTCGGCCGTTTTATCTGAGTGAGCCCTAGATGGGGTGATGTTAGGGAAGAGCTCAAGGGAAGAAGGTGCTGGGGACAATGACAAGATTGGCTGGGGCATTCAGAGTTACGCTCAGTATTTCTTTAAAATACATCCCAACATATGTACTTTCCATCAAAAGGAACGTAGCTCAATAAACCATGCTAATGACCCAGTTCAGGTCAACCAAGACTGTCCTATTGATAACAAGTGATGCTTGGACCTCCCACAGGCAGGTGCTGGGACACAGGTCCTCCCAATTCTCATGATCACTCGGTGACCTCTGGGCTCACACTGGAGGGGGCTCTGAGCACATACGACCACAACATTTCTGTTTTCACTACTCCGACAGTTCTCAAGAGCCTCCTAGTCACAGTTCTTAAGTCCATCAGGGTAAATGACTTGACAAAGCTTTCACAGTAAAAAAAACACCTCAATTTTCCTGCTGCCCTCAAAGAATAAAATATTATTCTTATTTCAAATATGGAAAACCCTAGGCTATATATTAACCACAAAAAAAACAGACCGCTCAACCAGCTGTGGGAAACACAGTCTGGGGTAAACGAAACATGACATATTCAACACAGGGTGGGCAAAAGATGTGATTACATGAAACAGTTTATCATCCTTGCATTATTATTTACTAATTATTGTATGGTTTTCCATATGAACAAAAGTATGCCTACTTTTGCCCCACCCTGTACAAAGGAATAGTATCCAACTTGATTAAGGAAGGAAATCCTGGCCCAGTGACAACATATGTGAGCCTTGTGGACTCTGCTGAGTGAAGTAAGCCAGTCACAGAAAGACAGACTCTGCACCATCCTACCTCAACGAAGCGCCTCGAGCAGCTGAATCAGAGAGACAGAGACCAGAGTGGTGCTGCCAGGGGTAGGGGGGGGGGCGGCTGTTTATTGGGACTGAGAGTCAGTTTTGCAAGGTGAAGAGAGGCCTGGGGTTATACAGCGGTGACAATGCTGCATAACGTGAGTGTCTCGCTGCCACTGAACCAGACACTACAGAACAATTAAGAGATTACTTTTATATATATTTTACCACAAGTCCAACAACAAGGTCTGTTGAAATTAAGAAAACCATAGCCTGCCTGACCAGGTGATGGTGCAGTGGATAGAACATCAGACTGGGATGTGGAAGACCCAGGTTCGAGACCTTGAGCTCGCCAGCTTGAGCGCGGGCCCACCTGGCTGGAGCAAAAGCTCGCCAGCTTGCATCCAAGGTCACTGGCTCCAGCAAGGGGTTGCTCGGTCTGCTGAAGGCCCGCGGTCAAGGCACATGTGAGAAAGCAATCAATGAACAACTAAGATGTCATAATGGCAATGAATAACTAATGATTGATGCTTCTCACCTCTCTCTGTTCCTGTCTGTCTGTCCCTATCTATTCCTCTCTCTGACTCTCTCTCTGTCCCTGTAAAAAAAAGAAAAAAGAAAAACATAGCCTGAACTAAAGCCAAAAATATGGCTAGAACTAGTTAACAATATTTTTACATAATGACTCTTAAAGGCCTTAGGGTACAAAACCTGCCTCTGACTTTATTGAAGTAAAACCAAGGATGGAGAGAATATAGACACATATATGCACACACAAGAACATGTGTCTACATGTGTGTATGTGTGTGTATGCATGTAAAGGAGACGGGCCTGGAGTCATCCTTTTTGCAGGAGGTGAGATGAACAAATTTAAAAGGCATGCTGCCTGAACAAGCAATGGCGCAGTGGATAGAGTGTTGGACTGGGACGTGGAGGACCCAGGTTTGAAACCCCGAGGTTGCTGGTTTGAGTGCAGGCTCATCTGATTTGAGCAAGGCTCACCAGCTGGAGCCCAAGGTCACTGGCTCGAGCAAGGGGTCACTCGGTCTGCTGTAGTCCTCCGGTCAAGGCACATATGAGAAAGCAATCAATGAACAACTAAGGTGCCACAAGAAAGAATTGATGTTTCTCATCTCTCTCCCTTCCTGTCTGTCTGTCCCTATCTGTTCTTCTCTCTGTCTCTGTCACACACACATAAAAATAAATAAATAAAAGTCATGCTGACCTTCAAAGCACTTGTTTCCCACCCAGTGCTGACAGGCTAGGTGTACAGAAGTCATGTGTGAAAGGGTAATTATGTAATTGCCAAGTGTATACAATCTGGAGGAAAGGCTGGGGAACGAGTCCCTGGTTGCCCCTGTGCTCTGTGATTCACCTGGGAACATTGAACCCAGGCTTTGCCACCTCTGAGCCCGGGTGGGGTGGAGCTGCCACTCTGCATTGCCACCAGTGGGAGGTGCTCCTGTGGGGCCATGTGGGGAAGGATCCCCAGAGACTGCTCCATCTGCTCTCCTGGCTGACACTCTCACCTTCCTCCAGACAGGCCACACAACAGGCCAGAGTTCCAGCCCAGAAAGGCCTTGTCCTCTAAGGGCACCCGTGGTGGGGTCTTGGTGGTTCGTGGCTGCCAGGTTGTACAATGTTGGCTCGGCTTGAGAAGGCAGCCCAAAGGTCCACTTCTAGGAGAACACTGGAAAGGTGCCAGCATGTTACCACTTCTCAAATATGCCCAGTGACTAATATTTCTGAGGCTAAAATGCACTGTTGACATTTTCTATTGGTGTTCTTCTATTCAGCACAGTAAATCAAACGAATTCTAAGAATACACAATTTAGCTCATAGATTTCAGTAAAACATTTTTATTTTGAGTGAAAATAGTAGGCCACAAATAATTTTTATTTTAGCCTGTATTTTTAGCATGCAAAAAAGAAAAAATGTTACTTGAAAATGAGCAAATCTAATTTCTTGGTTTGAAAGTTAAAGCTCAGGGAGGTGAACTGACCCGCTCCAGGTTACACAGCAAACGAGGCAGAGTCGAGGCCAGAAGCCTGTCCTCCCCCCGTACCTGCCCGACAAGACTGGAAGCTCTGTGGTCATGAGATCTGAGACTCCTGGAAGGGTTGGTTATGCCGTTAGGGTTCCCCTTCACATCCCAGGCCACATATTGCTAAAGGCTGCATTACTCACGTTTTCCTTAGTTCTGACTTTTCCGGATGCCCTTTGCAGTGCTTCCTTTTATAGCATTGGAGCTCACGGAGGAGCCATATCTGGCACATGCCTCCCCTTATATTAATCTCTGAGAAAGCTCAGGTTGTAATATTTAAGCTTGCAAGACATTAACAGGGCGGCTCTGCACAAAGTCACAGTATCACCTTTTGTCTCTGAACATGGAGCTGCACACAAGGCAGGAGACTGGGGCGTTGCACTGACCCCAGGTCAAAGCCCTCACAAACTGAGGTCGCCGCCCATAGCCACTCCCTTGCCCCTGCCAGCCTGCCTTGCAAAGTGACCAGAATTGGGGCTCATGGGCTGAGAGTGACTATCTGAGCCACTCCAGGCTGCACCGGCAGTTTTCACTTGCTGAAATGCTGGCTGCCTCAGGACAACGTGGCAGGATTTGCAGAACGGCACGTATGCTTACTCCATGAGGAATGGACATGTCCCTATCTCTTGCCATGGGCCCTCCTAATATGGGAGCTCAAAGCAGCAGTATCTTCCAGATTTCCTTTTCTAGAAGCTCTTTCCTTGACAGTTAAGAAGAAGATTGAGAGAGTCAGATGAGGAAGAACAGAACACAGGTTTGTGGAGAAGAGCACTCTGCCCATAGCTTGAAAACATTCTGGGCAGGATGCACATACTTGTCCTTCCCACGTACACTACAGACTCAAGCTCATTCATGTCCAACACAGAGTGAAGTTTATAAAAGGACAGGTGGCTAGTAAATGCTGCTTAAGGAACTGATTACATATTGTGGTGACACTTGTCATTAGTCTCCCAACCAACTAGTTATAATTATTTCGCCTCTATCTGCATTTGGCCTCCCCCAGAAGTAAACTCTGAAATAATTAGTTTATTTGGGAGTGGTCCCAGGAAGCAACAGTAAGAGAGTGGGAAATTGAGACAGGGGAGAAAAAGAGGACAATATAAGATGTAGTCATGAGCATGTGACCTTGGTGGGCAACAAGGGCTCAATCCTACGAGGGACTCTCTTCAACAATGTTCAATAACCACCTGTGAATTGTTCCTTAAGGAGTCAGGGAAGCTAGCATTTATCCACCTGCCTGTGTACATCATTGGCTAGAGATGCTCCTTGCTTAGGATGAGCACAGGATCATGGCCAGAGAACAAACACCACGAGGGAGAGCAAATCCGTTAGTTAATTAATCAACCCACGCAGGACTCAACACTGTACCAGGCTTTATGGAAAACATTCATGCACATCCTTAGCCACTAACATTAACAATACCCGATGACACAGCACTCTCTAGAGAAACTCTTTTTAGCCAGAGTACACCTTGGAAATGTACATGTGGGACTTTGCACTTACCCCAATTAAATTTCATCTCTTCCATCTGCAGGCTGTAGAGACAGCCTAGAATCTTGGTTCTTCATTAAGCTTTGTGGTTACTACTACAGTGGGTCCGTAAAATCATGGTGCACCATGACTTTATGGACACACTGTATAATCCTTGGGTCGCTTGCAAATGTGATAATTATGCCTTTTATGTCTTCATTGAAATTCTTTATGACTTGCCTTTTCTGTCATTTGTAAAAATGTTATACTTTCTGGGATCAAGTACAGACATTCCATTATAGAGGACCCTCGTGCACCCCAGGACCTTGATCACACATTTGAAGCAGTTCTTCACCAGCTCCTGACACACCAGCGGCATTCCACCCATGCCCAGATATCTGTCTGGCCTCCAATGAAGTCGTAACAAGATTCTGTAAATCTTATGTTGAAATCAAGACCCACTCTGTCTACCTTATAGTTCTGAATTACCAGCCTGGAAATCTTATCACAAAACAGGAAATAAATGACCAGTGCAAAAGATGTCCTCAGGAGACCTTAATTCCATCTGGGTCAGTGGTTTATAAATTGGGAACCATATCACACTGATGAGTCTTATCCTCATTTGTCTGGTAAGAATCAACCCCTCAGGTGGTCAGGAGGTGAACAATGCCAGCTTCCTCCCTCTTGGATCCATAAATATTCAATTTCATCAGAATCAGACCTGCCTCTAAATCCCTGGCTTTGAGCACATGTCTCAACCCCAGCATCTCTGCCTCTTAAACTATGAGATGGTTATGCCACCATGCTGGGCATTATTCATTACCATCTGGAGGCAGCAGCTTATACAAGGAAAAGTGGTGCTGTCAGCAGCACTGGTGATCCTGTGCCCAAATGCTTGCAGTGAGTGGCACCTTTGAGTACATATATAGTCTTTTTAGGGCAGCCAGGGTGGCCTGGCAGCACTGTCAGCCCTTGAAAGCGCTCTATTGGGCATCTGCCTTTTGATGCTCTCATTATTCAGTCAGTGGGCAGGGCCTGCAACAACCAGAACAGGCTCAGCTGGAGGTAAGAGTGCACAGGGTCCTACATAAAGAAAAGGTGGAGCTGGGCACAAGGGGCCAGAGCTCACGACCAAGGCAGCTCAAGGACGCTGGCAGCATCTATAGCGAACGCTGTGGATCCGTCGCCACCCCAACCTGAACACTCACCACCTGTCTGCAGACTCCTGCCCTCCCTCCACCGTAAACCACACTCCCCCCAACCCCGCCGCACATCTCCGTGGACATGGCAGCTTCTCATTTTAGGGCGGAAGCCAGTGGCCTCCAGAACCTGGTCAGGCTCCCAGAGGATTCCAGCTGACAGTGCGCTCCCTGTGTGCAGCCATCCACTGTCCTCTCCAGAGGCAGAACCCGTACCGGATCAAACAGTCTGTCTGTCCGTGGCCCCTCCATGACTCCTCGTGAGAGGGCAGGTCTCCATGATCCTGCAGACCCTCTCATGGGGGTGTCAACTGCTGTCTAGCTATTTCCCAACCCACCAGGCACCCCGGTCTCCCCCAGAGTATCCCATCACTCTCAATATCCCCCTTCTTCTCCAGTGACCCCCACACACCATATGCATGCACAGAGATGCACACACACACGCACATCCCTCAGGCCTCACATTAGCCACCTGCTTTACATTTTTTAAACATTACCACTGACAAGTTTTGACAACAGCAAATACTATTAGGCTAGAAATACTGCTGGGAGCTAGATAGTCAGATAGTAGGTTTTGATGTTATCCTTTGATAAATAATAAAACCCCCTTGGAAAATTCTAACCCTGTTCTTTAAAAAGCACACCATCTCTACCCCTTGGCATCCACACGTGGTCTGTGGCTGACAGAACAGCCGCACTCATCAGGTACGCCCCAGTGCCTTATCTCTCGCACGCAATGCTTCCAGGAGTAGAGCTGGGCTTCTTTGAATTATGTTCTATGCTGTGATGAGATGTGGTCCAGGCTCCTGGAAATAGCCACATGGAAAATTCTGTAACATGTGAATAGACTGAGGCATGTGAGGGAAAGCAAATGAGGATGGAGAGAGAATCTTGATAAATCTTTCCTTCTGTCCCTCATTGGGGGCTAAAAGGCCATTCTAGCGCTGTTAGGGAAAACCAAAGCAAAGACAAAGTTGGATTTCCATTGACAGCCTGAGATCTGCGATTCTGGCTTCACAGCAGACCGGGTGGTCCCCTGCTGAGGCTGCACACCGGGAAGAGGGAAACAGCACCAGCCAGGGATGGGCTAGTAAGAAACCAGTTAAAAGTCAACAGCTAAAAATGCAACCTCCCAATGAACTTAAGAATCTCCTGGTCCTACATGCATTTGCAGCCATCATTCAAAGTGCCTCTACCACAGGAGCTGCTGGCCCACCTTTATTTGCTCTTGCAAGAGCAGGAGACTTTCATAGGAGACCTTTTCGCTGTGCCACACAGCTGAGTAGTCATCAGCAATGAAGGGGACAAAGACCTGGCTCTGAGCAGAGGGCCACAGAGGCTCAACACGACTGATACGTAGACCAAGTGGACACCCACTGACAGGACAACCTGCCAGGGACCACAGTTACAGGAAGCACCCCAGAGACTTACAGGTAAGGTGAAGGCAGCCACCTGCGGCTGTGCAGGAGACTCGGTGCACAAGGGCAAAGAGGCGAGAGCCACCCTTGTCAAGCTGGAGGAAAGGGTATTGTAGTAATTACATTTTCCTATTTCCTCTTTTTCATAAATGTCACTGAAGTATTACATACGTATAAAAGACGTGCATAAATCACAAGTTCCAGGTTTGACAAATTGTCACAAACTGAAAAGACACATGTAATCAGTACCCGGGTCAAGAAGTAGAATGCCAGGAGGACCCCTCCAAAAGACATTTTTAAAAATATTTAAACTTAGGTGCCATCTGTTCACTGAGCAGGTGCTCACAAAGCCATGACCAGCCTAGGCTCATCCTTTTCGAGTATGCACAAAGGTGTTCCATGGGCTCGTGGTTTCCCAAGAAAGAAAGACACTGTCTCCAAGAACTGATCACATGGCGAGGAGGACAGGCACACACCGAGATAGAACATTATGAAGCAAAATGTGACCAGTGACACTGCACAGAGGGAAGCCCTCCTCCGCCTACACTCCTCCTATCTTCTTCCCCTCTGCCACCTTCTCCCCACCGTAAATATCAAAACCTCTTGGCCTAACCTGTGGTGGCGCAGTAGATAAAGCGTCGGTCTGGAATGCTGAGGTTGCCGGTTTGAAGCCCTGGGCTTGCCTGGTCAAGGCACATATGGAAGTTGATGCTTCCTGCTCTCTGCTCCCTCTCTCTTTCTCTTCCCTCTCTAAAATGAGTAAATAAAATCTTTCAAAAAAAAATATTGAAACTTCTCATTAACAGGACAGAGGACATGGCACCAGAATGACAGTGCCTTTGGCAATGGGGACAGAAAGATAACGTAACAAGCTTTGGGAAAGCAGCCCCATCCTTCACGAGAGCTGTCTTGAGTTTAAATGTTGCCAGTCAGCTGCTGTCCGAATGTTGGCGGTGAGTCCAGTTCACTGCTTAGTGGAAGACATTACCACCAGGTCACAAGAAGTTTCCTCACCTACCTTTTCCCAGGTCAGAGGGACGGAGTGTGTGGTGACCACATAAAGTGGCCGAGCCCTCAGTTCCTCTGAACCACGGTGCTCTCACATGGACCTGTGATCGATGCTCCACTTTGGTCCTTTTCAAAGTGACACGGCCTTCTGCTCCTCACCCCAGACTGTTTATGCCTTGAAGACTTGACCCCATAGCTCTGTTCTTAAAAAAAGTGAGGATGCTAAATGAATAAACTAATAAATGAAAACAAAATTTATAAAAAGAGAAAGATGCTTTCATTTTCCTTTCTTTTCTCCATAATGTTCTTTTCTAATAAAGTTTCAAGATAAATGTCTAGAATGCTCTGCCTGGCTGGCAGCCCTTCAAGGGCCAGATTCAGAGTCCCCATCACAGAACAGTGGTAGGAAGATGGTCTTCATCAGAGAGACTACACTAGAAAAGTATTCCTCCTCTTCCCCCACACTCCAGGGCTTGCAAATATAAAGCTTTCATCCGTCTCATCTGTCAGGCACTCTGGAGTCAAGAGAATGTTCAAGCTCAAGGACAGGAAGAGAATCAACACTAGGCAAGAGGGAGAGTTCAGTGTATGAGCTACAGGCTGGCCATCCCGCTGGGCTGGGAAGACCTGAGACCTTCCCTTTTCCTGACAGAGACCAAGGCTTTCCCCAGTTTCTTACTCAAGGTCCCAGCCTGGGACACCATCAGAGTGACCTTCTGAAAATGTGAATCTTGGGCTCCTGGAGCCTGGGCCTGTCCTGGGACAGGGCAGCTGCCGTACTCTGGCTGCAGCTGTGGGTACATCCTGGGCTCCGAGCAGCATCCCACAACCTGTGCCAGAGGCAGCTCTCAGCCACCCTACCAGGGGCTCTGCCATGGGTCAAAGCTGCCCAGGTCCTGGACGTGCAGGGAGCTGGCCTTTGGCCACAGGGCAAGGGATGCCGGAAGACTCTCCCTGCAGCTGTCTCTGCAGAGGCAACTCTGAGGAGTATCTACCCAGTTTCAGTGGCATGCACCCTCATCGGCCCATGCCATTCTGGACTCAACACTGCTCCCTTGGTCTGTGCTTCCTCCCTCCTGCCTCACTGCCCTTCGCTTCTATCCCTGCCATCATGTCCCACTAAACCGGCTCGAGTCCTTGTCTCCGGCTCTGCTTTCAGGGTCCCTAAATATACCCAAACAGGGCTGCACTCGGGTGGTACAAGCGACTGCTGCTCAGTACCCTTCCCCAGCCCAGGAAGTGTGGTCTCTTGCACCCTCTGTGAGTACAACAATGGTCCCGAAGCCTGGTCTTTCTCAACACTAATCATCTATGGGACACTGGCCAGGTGGCAGGACTATGCTAAGTCGCCTTGTACAGTTTATCTCACTGAGACCTGAAGACTTCCTATGAGGTGGCACATGTGTCACCCCTGTCATCCTAAGGCTTCAGGATGATATACTGCTAAATGGTGGAGCCCAAGTTCAACCCAAAGGGGTCTGGTCCAATCTCCCATCCCTAACCTTGACCATGGGGCCTCAGCCAATGAGCCATCCACACAAACACTGGGATACAGCCTTGACATGGGAAACCACTAAAGGTTTCTTACGGGAGAAAGGACACATAATAGTGTGCCTGATTCTGTGATTTCAAGGCTGAGAGAAGCCGTGTGACGTCCTGCTGGGGAACAGTGAGGAAGGGAGGCAGGATGTGGCTTGAATTCAGGTCAGCCAGGTAGCATCTCTGAAACCCGAGATCTTGTTCCCACATTGAGATATGTGGGCTACAGAGACCATTTAGAGTTGGTTCTTGAGGTTAGAAGAGATCATGCACAGTAATCACCTGTGACTCGTGCATAATAAGCATCCAATCCATGGCAGCCATCAGCAGCATCGACACTGCTCTTAGAATGCTAAAATAATCTCAGAGCACGGGAAGTGGGCCATCCATCACCTGGGGCAGCTTCACCAAGGAGTCACAATCACTCCCCAAGGGAGTCTTGAATTCCTACAAACACCACCAGTGCCCAACACCGGCCTCAAAACTTCCAGTGATGGAATACCTGCCACCTTCCAGTCTCTGTACTTAAAAAAATAAATAAATAAAAATAACAGAAAAACTCTTTCTTGTACAGAATAAAACGCTCTGTTTCCCTGTAACTGCAGCTGCTCAGGCCCTGATCCTATTGCTCTGAGATCTGAAAATATGTCCACTCTGTCCATTCAACCCCCCTGAGCAACCGCCTGAAATGTCCCTTCTCCAGATCACACAGCATCAGGCTCCCACGCCAGAGTGGGGCCGTGGTACCACACCTACTTCTCACCACCTAGCTTGTGTCTCCCAACTGCCAGACTACGGTCCTGAGAGCTGACCATGTCCATCCCAAGGCTGTCTGTCAAGCATGGAGGGAAGCAGGATTGACTCCTCTCTGGATTAGAACCCCATTCCTCTAGAAAGACATGAAACCTGAACAAACCTGAACACAATCAATATGACCTTGAGTCTCATTTGCCCCATAGCAGCTGGCGACCTTGGGAAAATCACTTGATATCCTTGAGCCCTGGGTTCTTGATCTGTAAAATGCAGGTGATGAGTATATAACCTCAGAGGGCAGCTGTGGAGATGAGATGAGATAATGTACACAGTGCCCTGTGTAGTGCCTATCACACAGAAAGCACTTGACAAACATGACCTGCTCCCACAGGACTTGAAATGCAGACAAGGAAGCTATGAACCACTTCTAAGGGTGATGCTCTTAAGCCACATCTTCATCCCCACACCTATGCATAAAGGCTTTTTGCCAAACTAAGAGCTTTATGTATTTATATTCCTCATGTTTTGTCTTTTAAGATATGTTCCCTTATTACAGGTGGTTGGACTTTTTTGAATCCCTCTCCTGTTCTCATATGATTAAGGCAGAGTTGGCTTTAATTCAGTCAAAACCCATGCCACCTACATCTGGGTACGCATCTCACTTTCAGTATGTTGCCATAATACATGGGCAGAAATGAGATGTATCACTTCTTGGTATTGCCCTTTTAAATCTCCCTTATGGCCCCTTACCCTTTCTCTTTCTTAGCCATGTGAAAAGAAACACCTGAAGTCCTAGCAGATGGTGAGCCAAAGACAGAAGGCTTCTGGGTCCCTGAGTCACTGTATGGAAGGGGGTCTGCTGAACAATGCATTGCACCTTGTAAGAATGAGAAATAACCTCCTGTAATATTATAACAGCTAGTAGTTCAACAAGGTACTTTGCGCTCATCTTACAACTTTATGAAATTCATAAGGTGGGTGTGTTTGCTCTCAGTGTCCCCATCAGAGTCACAGGAGGGGTGCTGGATGATAAAGCCCTGCAGGGAGCACCAGGCTTGGCCTTGAGGAGATTCACTGCATGACATAAGGTAGCAAGAGCTAGTGGCAGATGCTGGCAGCAGACCCTGAGCCCTGTGGGTCCACATGCAGGGATTCTGACACAGGCTTGATTGTTCTTGTGTTCACCTGTTTGCCATGTGCAATTAACAGAGCTAAACAGGCCCCGATCGAAAATCCCTTAATCCAGAGAGTTCTATGGACTTGTCCAAAGCCCAACAGCTGGTGAGTGGCAAAGCTGAAGTCTCTTAGTTTTGAGTCCAGGAGTTAATCCCTGTAGGCAGACATTTTGATAGAACGAGTCGAGGTCACATAAAGGGCACTCTCTTTTTCTGACATTTGCTGCTCAAATGGCTCTTCTAAGTCACTTGAATGCAGAGAATAAGAGTAGCTCTGTCCTTCCCAGAACAATTATTTGACACACTTGCCTGCAATAAAACACTAAAGATATGCCCCTTGGCAGCATGTGTCAGGCCAAGGCCAAATCCAAGACCTGCCTAAAGGCATACCATGGACTAAGAACAACACCTCTGTCCTTATTGTTAGGAAACAGAAACTTGGTAATTACATTACATCTAATGAGAGGCCCACATTTCCAGAATTTTATTTTTCTTAATCCGTAAATACTGGCTTTCCCATTGAAGCAGCTTATTTTCAACCTCCTGTGCTTTTTGATGTTTAATTAAAAGGTTCCCAGCACTCACTGTGGACTGCCCTTAAAAGTTGGCTCAGAATAAGCTTTCGTTTCCTTCCCGAATGCTCTCAAAAGTTCCTGGAGCCACTCTCCTACAGGCCGCGAGGGGTCCTGACAGGTGAGTCAGAGTTTTCGTACAGGCATCAGCCACCACTGAGTGCTGAAGCCCGACCAGCCTCATTTTCCACATCTGGACAATGTGATAAAGGACGGATGGGATCCTGCAAGGTCCCAGGACCTGGAACACAGCACGTGCCCTTACACTTTTTCTTTTCACTTATTTACTAAATAACTTAAACCTTAGGAAGAACTTTTGTACGAGAGGTTTTAGCAGATGCTGTTGGTGGGCTGCCCGCATCCTTACCTTGACTAATGCAGAGCACACTGGCCTGACTTCCACCTGCTAGCACCTCACCTCTCAGCCCATACGCAGCCAACTTCACCCATGCCCAGAAATGTTAGGGACACAATGACCTTGGTGCCCTTATCAGCCAACAAATGATGGGGGTTGTGGATGAACACCCTTTCCTTCTGGTGTTGAGTGCTCTACGCTGCCTCCCAGGTCCCAACAGGGACTGAGCTCCAGTTGCCCACAGTTATAACTTCCCTTTATCTTCTCTTGTCTCAATTTCCTGTTCCCCGAATGGCACTACAAAACGAATGACTTGCCCTTTAATCCTTGACCCTGGGCTTGCTTCGAGGAGATCCCAAACTAAGACATATGCATTGTGTATGAATACACATCTGTTCTTCCCGGAATAGAATACTATGAATTCTGCTTCTGCTCTCCTCTGATGTGCTGACTGTCCTCTTTCCCAGCTCTATGAGGTCCACATTGTTGATGTAAGAGGGACTGAATGCCACCTAAGTCAGTGGAAGTAACTGGTTTGGAAAGAAACATGCCACCCTCCATCACAGTGGCTATTTCTGGGAGTGGCAAGTAGCGGGGATAGGGGGTGATTGGGACTGGGGATGAGGATATTATATGTAGTGCTGCACTGGCTTTTATTAAAAAGACACATAGCAAATATAATACAAAGTCACTGACACAGTTCTGGTTGGCGATTATGCAGAATATATTAAATTATCTTTGTACCTTTCTATATCTTAAAAAATACCTAAAATAAAATAAATATTAAAATACAGTTAACCGAAATTTGTGGGATGCAGCAAAACTGTCTTTAGGACACTTATAGCATTGCATGAACATATTATAAATCAAAGTTTCAAAAGCAACAATCTAAGCTTCCACCTTTGGACACTAAAATAGGAAAAGCAAATTAAATCCAAGGTAAAGAGGACAAAAGAAATACTAAAAATTAGAGCAGAAATCAACTGCAGAAACTTAAAACTTGAAGGCAACAGAAAAATAATAAATGAAGCCGAAAGCTGGTTCTTTGAAAAGATCAATACAATGGATTGACCTCTAGTCAAGCTATCAGAAAAAGAAAACACAAACTACTAATCTAATATCAGAACTGAAAAGGAGCCATCACTACTGATCCCATGGACATAAAAAGGATAGTGAAGGAATATCATGAATAAACTCTGTGCCCACAAATTGATAACCAAGATGAAATGGACCAATTCTCTGAAAGACAAGTTCTACCAAAACTCACATTAGAAAGACAAGTTCTACCAAAACTCACATTAAAAAGACATAAACAAGTGCCTAACCAGGTGGTGGCACAGTGGATAAAGCATTGGACTGGGATGCAGAGGACCCAGGTTTGAAACCCCGAGGTTGCAGGCTTGAGCACAGGCTCATCTGGCTTGAGCACGGGGTCGCTGGTTTAAGCCCAAGGTCGCTGGCTTGAGCAAGGGGTCACTCGTTCTACTGTAGCCCCCTGGTCAAGGTACATATGAGAACCCAATCAATGAACAACTAAGGAGCTGCAACAAAGAATTGATGTTTCTCATCTCTTTCTCTCTTCCTGTCTGTCTGTCCCTATCTTTTCCTCTAAATTTCTCTGTCTCTGACAAAATAAATAAATAAATAAATAAAATAGACAAGTTGAATAGGCCTCTATCTACTAAAGAAATTGAATAAATAATTTATAATCTTCTAAAAGAGAAAGCCACCAGACCCAAAATGGTTCCCTGGTGAATTTCACCACACTTTAAAGAAAGAGAGTATACTAATTCTCTATAATCTCTTCTGGAAATTAGAAGTAGAGACAATACTTTCTATGAGGCCAGTATCACCTTAATACTAAACTGGACAAAAAGATTTACAAGAAAGAAAAACTATAGAACAGTATTTCTGTACAAAGTATTTTGAACAAAGATGCAAAAATTTTCAACAAAAAATTAGGAAGTCTAATCTAACAATATATAAAATAAATTATACATCACAACCAAGTGGGATTTAGCTTTATTCCAGGCACATAAGGCAGGTTCAACATTTGAAAAACAATTAAACAATGTTTGAAAGTCACATCAACAGGCTAAAGAAGAAAAATCATATGACCATATCAATAGCTGCATAAATAGCATTTAATAAAATTCAACAACTATTCATGAATTTTCAAAAATGCTCAGCAAGTTAGGAATAGAGGGAGAATTTTCTCAACCTGGTAAAGGACATCTGCAGAAGTATCCAGCTACCCTCACAATTAATACTGAGAGAGCAGATGCTTTATTAACTGCCCAGCACCCTCACATTCCTTGCATGTAGCTGGGCCTGCTCAGAGGGCAGAGAAAGCCCTCACACCAGGAAGAATGGGTGCCAAAGGAGTGTGGGTGGAGCACCCACGGCTCCATGTCACATCAACTACTTAGCAGTAAAAGTGACAGTGAGAAACTAGGAGCTTTTCTCCTAAAATCAAGAATAAGACAAGGATGTGCCCTCTCACCATTATTTTGGCGGGGTCCTCAGGAAGTCACCTATTTAGGCCAACAAATTTTGTACAGAATTATATAGCATCTAAATCATTCCCAGGTGCTTCATAAGAACATCTCTGAGCTGAGTAATCTAGCCAAAACGACCGGTTTTGGGGGGCCCATGTTATTTTCCTAGCAGGTGATTTTGCGTTTGCTTTCAACAGAAGAAAAAAATTAAATAAAACCAGGCAAAAAGAGAAAAGGAAAAAAATTGTTTCTATGCTCCTACATGGCTTTAAAAGTAAAAGAACATTGCTTGAGATGAATGAGGCTTGACCCTCAGACCTGGGATGGCTGCCCAGTGACATCACACGTCCTGCTCAATGCAGGACTAGGTCGTGGAACAGGCTGCAGCCGCAGGGTGCTAAGTGGTGTCAGGTCTGCTGGTGGCCAGTCACCTGGATGCCTCAGTGGAGAATGGGCATGTACGTACAGTGGGGAGGAGTGTAAAATTGAAAGCAATAAGCCTTATTTACAAAGAAGCTGCTTTGAATTTTAGAAAACCACAGGCAAGGGCCATCCTCACCGCGGCTGTACACTGTCTCTGGCATGACTTAACATGCTCCTGCAAGCTGCAAGCCGACGTCTGTCAATCACTCTGCAGGTACACAGGGCCCAGAGGCCAAGGTGCGCTGGCTGGCCACATTGCACATCGTCTCTGTCAACCCCAGCAGGCAGTGGGTCAGGCAGAGCCCAGAGATGAAGGTATCCAAGATCATCTTTCTACATCACTAGGAAAGTGTCACTGTGCAAACCAGGCCTCCCTGAAATGAAGACCTCCTTTTCAAAGCTCAACACCATCCCCCCGGAAGTGGTAAAAGGCCACTTCATTCTAACTGTCAGAGGCCTCGTAAGTGCAAGGCCAGCACTGCCCTTTCTGAGCTGCGTGCATGGGCCCAGATGCTGAGGACTCACCACGCTCAACTGATATCTTTATGCAATGACTATTCCACCTCCTGAGAACACAGGGCCACTGCGTTCACCCTTGAAGTGAGAACACCAATGCCAGAACCTTTCAGGGGAACCACTGTATGCCCCATGGGCTCACATGGGAGTCAGGAGTGTGCACAGAATATTTTTCTGAAAATACAGAAGGTCCCTGCGCTGGCCTCATGAACATGCCATCACTGTCCCGTGGAGAAGTGGCTGTGAGGGAGTTTCGGGAATCATGAGTGAGAGGCAAGCATGGCCAATAGCTATGCCCCAGCAGCTGTGGGAAGAGGGTACAGGAGCCCGGAGACGGGAGCGGAGCACACACCATGCAGACAGGCTTGCTGGTATCTGCCTGCCATAGGAAACTCCCTTTTCTTAGACACCCGGGTGCTCCAGAGACTCACAGAGCAGTGTCATGCTGTGATATCCCAGGTGACAGCTGGCATCACTGTCCTGAGTGTTTGGATAAACCTGCCCAGATAACCCCATAGTCCACATGGAGTGAGAGACCCATGTTCTTCCTACCACCTTGGGGGGATCCTGAGGGCACTCTGTTGGCCGAGTCACTCCTTACTCTTTCTTCTGATGTCTGATTCTCAGGCTCTGTGTTCTATTTCTTCTCTCGTTTTCTCCTCCCTACATCAGCACAGCCCATTGCTTTTGACCTCCCCAGAAAACCATCAGTCACAGAAGGATATTATAATGCCAATATTTACTGGGTGCCTCCTGATTGCCAGGCATTAGATAGACACTGAAGATACACAGGGGAGCCAACAGGCACAGTCTACAGGAAAGACAGACAAGGAACAAATAAATTCAGTAAGTGACCAGAATTTATTACAAGTGCTCTGAGGGCAAGAGGGTTCTATGAAGGAGAAGAATAGAGAAGGATGTGGCTTAATTCAGGGGTTCAGGAATAGCTTCGCCAACAAGGGAATGTTCACACTGGGATCTGAAAAATGAAAAAGAGGCAACTATGGCTGGTTGGAAAGTGTGAGCATTTCAAAAAGAGAAAAGATCATATGCAAAGGCCCTGTGGTGAGAAGGCTCACCTACTTGGAGGAGAAGGAAGACTAGTAGAGCTGGAGGTGTATGAGTCAACTTTCCCTCTGTGCTCCCGGCCCACACACACCCTTAAACACTCCTCTTGATTCTGTGAATCATTAATAGCCCAACACCAAAACTTTCGTAACTGAAGTGAGAAAAGATTCTTTTCTAGAGCCTGTGAGAATGTGAGTCCAGGTTAGTGGTGGGCATGGACCCAGCTTCCTGGGGAATGTGGTAGGAGAGAGCAAGACGGATGAGAGCTGCAATCGTACAGCCATCTAGGGTCCTTTGTCCAGTGGCTGTCTACCAGCCACACAGCTCCTGACAGGATCCAGTCAGAAATGGGAGGAAAGACATCCCCTGGAGAGGCCCCTTTGAGTACCAGGACCTCTAAATCCACGTGAGCACACTGCATCTTTTTCACATGGAGAGCAAGGGTTCTTTTTCATACTCGTGTGAAGTCTTAGATAGAAATCAAAGGGTCACACCAGTAGCGAGGGGGGGCAAGGGGTCTATCATGCCCCAGGTGCCACTCGCAGAGCGGTGCCAAATGGTATCCAAGACAAACAAGAAAAGCGTACTATGCCCTCAGGGGGCACCAGTAAAGTGTCGTGCCCCAGGTGCCAATCATGTTCCCTACGCCACTGGGTCACACTGCATAGTAACAATAGAATGAGATGAAATTCTGCTTGGGTATTTTTGCTGGGAAATCAGAGGAGACTATACTCAAATCTGAAGAATCAGAGGTCAACTAGAAGACCCATCAGTGGCTCAGCACAAATCCATGGCTGCTGCTTCCCCATCCCAGCCCTATGACACAGAGCCAGGCACTGACCCTCTCAAAGCCTTAGTTTTACCTATCTGGGCAAACAGAAATACTACAGTGTTAGTATACAGTATACTGATAATTGTCCTCTTCTCACACAGTATGACCATTAAGTGGGCTGATATGTGCCATGTTCTCAGAATAATATCTGGCACATGGTAAGTACTCACTAAAGTTAGCTATTATTATTTGTTTATTTGTATTTGAAATGAGGAAAACCTCAAGCCAGTCTCCAAACCAAATATTTGTAGGAAGGAAATACCAGAATTTCATTCTGCACAGGGAGTTTCAGGTGATTGAGCTGAAGACCCAAGAGACAGGAAAATGAACATCTGGGTCATTGTGCCACCCATTCTTAGAAGCAGTATGGGCAATATGTGGGCTAGTAACGCATGTGGGATAAAACATTTCTCTCTGTTCTACACTTCTTCTATAACCACTGACTGGTCCAGCTGAAAGGGGTCCTAGAGATAAAGAAAGCTGCTGTAGGGTCTCACTGGGTACATGAAAATACTAGTCACCTCTGCATTGAGCCCACAGGTCAGTGCCTGCCAGTACTGGGGACTCCAACCGGGTACCCACTGCCCGGGGAGACAGTGCTGTGAAGATGACTGTGAGTCTTTTAAGCACATATTAGTTGCCCTGAAGTATACCCTAAAATGTCTAGTGCTCAACTCCAACTGCAACATCTATCCAAATAGACCATTTTCAATTTTTAACATTTTCAGTGGGCAGATGACTCTGGGCCCTAAATATTTCTCCTTGAAATTGTATTTTCTGCTGTAGTGTAAGGATATACATAATGACAATTAATTTTTTTATTAAAGTACTTTTGTATGCTGTTTGGTGTAGAAATGTAACAATGTACAAAAGATAAGTCTACAACCAGGCAGGGGCTTTCGCAAACAGTACCATTGGACAGCCCCGTGGAGTATGAGGTAGCGCTATTATGTTCATTTTACACGGGTAAATTCAGGTTTCAGGAAGGTCAGTGAATGGCCCAAATCTGTCCAGCTGGGAAGTGACTCAGCCAGGATTTGAACCTGGACTTGGCTGTCTTGGGAGCCTCTTATTTCTTCATTACAGACTGCCCCAAAACAAAGAGGAAAGCATCTTGTAATCATTTTGGCAAAATCCAACACTAGTGTAATTGATTCATTTGATCAAAAAGTACCTGTTAAAAGAGGTCCAGAGTACCCCAGACTCATGACAACACAGAGGAAGATGACTCGTGGTTGTTCTGTAGTTTCCAAAACTAAGAAACTGTATTACTGTGTGATGCTAGCAGGAAGAGTGGGTTCCTTCCTTCCAGGTATGCAGTAAGCATTTGTTCTCTGCATACATGTCTCTCATTAGGCATGACGTGAGCTCCAAATTTCAGGAAAATAAAAAGTGAGTTTCTAAAAGTAAGACTGTCAAATCCCTTTCCCCTTAATTATCCAGAACAAATCACCACCCAGAGGTGCAACAACCTGTTAAAGGCATTCAGAAAAAAAGAGCAAAGACACCATGCTGCCCTGCAGGGACTGTGAACTGTGAATGCTCAAACAGCAAGTTCTCAAAGATAGTCATTCAGGTTCTACGACATTCTCCATCCTCCCCAGCGGCAGAAATGCTATTGCTGCGGTGTAAACTTTTTTGGCTGAGGTCACCCGAAAAATGTTTACTAATTTGTTCCCACCATACACTGAACTCAAAGGAGTGCCCCTGCTCTCTCTCATCTTGTTTAGCTGTCGCTCTCTCTGGAGCCTTCCAGAGCCTCTCTCAGCAGAGCCACCAGCAGGGACTGAGGAACACCAGGTCTGTGAACTTCATGGGAGAATAACGTTCTGTGATTTATTTGTTTCAATGCCCATGAAAACTTCCTTATATGGGGGTTTCTGTGAACACAAACGTAGCCCTAAATCTTTACTCATCTTGTTTGATAAACCACTGGAATGTTGGCTTGGGGATGCAAATGAACCCTGTCTGTTAGTTTCTGAATTCTAAAGCTTTGACATCTGGGCCCTTGCTGACCCTGGAGGGACTGCCTTCTTCAGTGGTAGTTAATTCCTATAGGTAGGAAACCATGAGTATTTTTTTTCAAATGCAAACCAACTGAACCAGAGTCCATACCCTAACTACCTCCTCTAGGAGGCTCTCTCTCTCTCTGGGCCACTATCTGCCTCTCCAGTGCGGTACCCAGGCCCAGGTACAAGCAAACTAGGTACCCCAGAGCTTACTGAAATTATTCAAACAAGCTGACCCTAAGCCTCCTTACCCTGCCTTATATGTTCCTTCCAGGAGAACCACAGTAAAGGCTTTGCGGACAGACCCTCCCTCACTGCCTCCTGACCGACCCTGTGCTTCTGTGTTGCCCTGTGTGGTGTGGCATGGCATGTCCCCTTCTTGCAGAAATTATGAGGGCCTGACCAGGCGGTGGCACAGTGGATAGAGCATCGAACTGGAATGTGGAGGATCCAGGTTCCAAACCCCGAGGTCGCCAGCTTGAGCAGGGAGGGGCTCACCAGCTTGAGCGTGGGATCATAGACATGACCCCATTGTTATTGGCTTGAGCCCAAGGTCGCTGGCTTGCAGCCCAAGGTCACTGGCTTGAGCCCAAGGTCACTTGCTTGAGCAAGGAGTCACTTGCTCTGCTGCAGGCCCCGGGTCAAGGCACATATGAGAAAGCAATCAATGAACAACTAAGGAGACTAAGGAGTCGCAACAAAAAATTGATGCTTCTCATCTTTCTCCCTTCCTGCTGTCTGTCCCTATTGTCCCTCTCTCTGCCTCTCCCTCTGTCTCTGTCACACACACACACACACACACACACACACACACACACACACAAAGAAATTATGAGGGACACACTGTGTTTTCCTCTCTTGACAGGTTGGCCTTACCATATCTTAAATTCTCTATTAATATGTCATATTTTAAAACAAGATGGAACTTTCTACTCCACAGCCAATCTCCCACAAGACAGAAGAAAAATCTGGTGGTTTTATCCTGCTTTCCAAAGAAGAAACCCGAAAGTTGTGATTGAAAAAAGAATCAAAAGTATCAAATACGCAGACACAAGTTTAATACTCTGCACATAGGAAAACTTTACCTAAAGTGACCTGAGTTTAGTCACTGCCTGATTCAAACGAAAAGTCTTGGAGCATTGTCCCTGTGCAACATTCACGGACTTCTGAGGGTCTGGATTCTGTAACCTCATTAGTTTTTGTAAGAGCTCTCTGTGATTTGACCCAGTTTCAACTCCCCAAGTCTGAAAATAAAATATAGATGTTTTTTGTATAAGGCTTTGGTCGTATGTCATTAATCAACTAATTAAGTCTAAGGCTGTACGGCTCCACACAGACCTCGAAATGTCCCAGACGATACACCACGGAGGAAGCACATGCCCCATAAAACCCTGTAGAGATAGCTACTTGCAATGAATAAAATACAGTAAATTATCACTTAAACTCCTCAATAACTTATGTGCCTTTAAGTGAAATAACAAATAACAAAACCAATTTTACCAAAGGCTAATTGATACGAACAAGAGTTACATTCCTATAGCATCTCATGAACATCTTACTAAAACAACACTGTACCAAACAGCGTCATGTGAGGACCTGCTGTATCTGTATCTTAATTGGAACTAGCTGAAGAATAAAATTACATTCCTTCCAAAATTATTCAAGATACAGACAACTGCAACCACTATGAGGCAAAAAAGGTTCATTAAAAACTCAAAACATTCCCACGGATTTATACTTCTCACAATTTACAGTATTAATTTAGTGTTTTAAGACGCTTTGGTGAACACACACTAAATAATGCATCTGGCTACTAAGAGATGGCAAATCACTCCCTTTATACGGGCGATCACAGCACAGCTGAGTGGGTCCCTGTGCTGTAACATTACACACTCTTTAATCAGCCAGACGGGACTCCCAGCCACCGACGGCAGACTTCCTTCCATTTTTGTGGATGATTTTTTTTTTCACTTATGAATGACTTGGGGCTTGAGATTCACATGTCATGGTGAAATCAGACTTAAACTCTGAGTCCTCCATGGGGTCACCTGCCTCTACGGGAATTGTGGGCCATGAGAGGAAGCCCCGTAGGCTAACCAAAATGATCATGGAAAAGAGTAACCCAAGACTTTAAATTTTTTCAGGCATTTTTCTTGTCCTCTATGATTGATTGAGCATTTCTTGTAACTCTAAAATTTTCCATTGTTTATTACAATGATTATTAAGATTGCATATAAACTTGTTTGATTTTGTCAAAATGATGTCAGGTGACTGCTCCTCTGCTCAGGCCTGCTCTGGGGTGGGGTTTGCTAAGCGCCGTACTTGTACAATGTTCACTTCCTTAGCCTCAGTGCAAGGACCTCTACCCCTCGTCACCCCACTGATGTCTGTCCCTGAACCCACCCTGAAGCAAGGAGCATTTTGGGAAATTTGGGAAGTTAGAGGAGTATCTCTTCTCAGACAAGGTCACTCTACTTAAACCAGTAGAACCCAGACCTGATTTTTAATGACCCTAAAACAAAATGATTCCCGAACCCTGTGCAGTGTTACCATCCACCACCACCAAAGAGTGACACCATAACCCAGTGCAGTGTTAACATCCCCACCACCCAGAGTGACACCGTAGGCCTGTGCAGTGTTCAAGTCCCCACTACCTGGAGTGACACTATAACCTTGTGCAGTGTTATAGTCCCCACCACCCAGAGCAGTGGTTCTCAAACTTTTTGAAGTCAGGGAGCATTTAAAATCCTTCAAATAATTGTAGGCACACTATATACAAATTTCTGAGAAATATGTTATAATAACTAAGTCAAATATTAAAGAAAAAAATATAAAGTCCAAACATGCTTTTATGGTAATTAAATGAAATAAATACGACAAAATTAAATTTATTCTGACATTAAAAGACATTTTTATGTTACATTTTTTGAGTTACACTTTTTAGAATTTGTAAAAAGGAGGGATTAAAAAATATAAAAACAAGAAAGTTATCTATATCTATATATATCTATGTATATCTATATATCTATATCTATCTATCTATCTATATATATCTATATCTATATATATAGATAGATATATCTATATCTATATCTATCTATATCTATATCTATCTATATCTATCTATATATATATCTATATCTATATATATATCTATATCTATCTATCTATCTATATATATATATATATAATTCTTAGTAAAATTTAGTAAATTTGGCAGGTTCCAGCATGAATGTGTTAAGTTTTTTCATTCTTGTGTTTACGAGAAACATGAGCCTGATGTGTCCTAGCAATTTCTTCAATGTTTGGGCATATATTTGAAAGGCAAACTCTCATTTCCTCATCAATACATTGAAGAATTCCTCTCTTTTTACTCTTAATTGTGTTGAGTGCAGAAAACCCCACCATATGTATCATCTTAACTTTACACCAAACAAAGGATAGAAAACACTTGCCTCCAGTCTTTCTGGGGAATATGGGGGTAGTGTAAACAATCCAGCACCACAGCTTAACAGCCTTTGCAACCTAATCAGGCAAGTGAGTTAGGGGGTTGGGCAGACTGTCAGCTTACAGCCAATTCCCCACACCTCTGTCCCCCAAAAATCTAAACTCCAAAAACCCTGTTGGTTTCTTGATCCCTAATAGGCACATATTTCTCTGGAATACCATAGGGTGCACCTGGAAATCTTCTAGGGTGCACCAGTGCACCTGGCGTACATTTTGAGAACCCTTGACTCAGAGTGAGACTATTACCTTGTGCAGTGTTAATGTCCCTCTACCAGAGTGATGCCATAACCCTGTGCAGTGTTAATGTCCCCCCACTAGAGTGACCCTATAACCCTGTGCATAGTTATGGTTCCCCACCACCACCCAGAATGCCCTTATATCTGAGCCACACTCCCCATAGCACACAACCTCAGTGTTTCTTGGTGCTGATAAGAGTGGAGCCTGCATGTTGCTCAGCTGTATGCTGAGAGAACACCCCATAAATTCAGAGAAAACACCATATCAGCAAATAATTATTTGATTGAACTTATCTTTTTCAAAAAGTGAACCTATTTCTTTAGTGAATTGCTGTTGATGTCCTGTATCAAATCAGTATGAAAGGGCGTGGGGTTGTTGCTTCTGACTTGAGGCTATTTTTCAATTGACCTCTTTCTCTGCTCCTGCAGTGGCGCAGGGAGGGCTCACTGTGGCTGCTTACCTGGCTGGGGACTGCTGACACACCTCACCCACTGACCACGGGATCCACAGCCCGTCCCTGGCACACAGGATTTCCTTGAGGACTGGCGTTGGCTCAGTGATTCCCTTGTGGCCCTGCGGAACCTTCCCAGGCTGCACGGAGTCCCCTGTCTGCACTGCCTTCCCTCCCGACTCCCTCCTCCACTGGGAGGCAGGGGAGCAGTGGTGCTCTTCACAGGCATTCCGGGACAAGGTCCTCGCATTTTTCACCTGTCCTGGCATCTGCATCCCCAAGGCTCCCACAGCAAACTGGATGTCCCCAGAGGCAAAGCAGAGGGCACAATGCAAGGCCTCACCAGACTGTGTCACCATTCTCTTTGGACCACCCACCAGCCAGGTGAAAACATCACCAGTTTGTATGGGCCACTCTTCCCAGGCTCCAAAATCCAAGGCTCTCCTACCCCAGGAGACACACGACAGGGTTGAGGGCCAGCAGAGGGTGTGAAGACCAGACTCTATAGAGACCTACTGGGTCAGGGTAAAAAAAAAGTGCAGAGGCCAAGACCCAAGGCAGGAATGATAGAGGGGGGGGTGCAACTGAGTCTGTTGTGTGTGGTGTGTGTTATGTCTATGTTCTTGTGATGCTGTGTGCATATGTATGAGTGTGCTCTGAGTGTGTGCATGTGTGCAACTGTGTTTCTGTTTACACATGCATGCAGGTATGTGTGCATGCCTAGGTGTGCATGTGTATACTTGTGCATGTGCCTCTGTGTGTATGGAGCATGTGTGCCTGTTTGTGCATGTGTGCAAGAACATGTGTGTGGTCACAGGCTGGGGCAGGCCATCCCATGGGAGCAGGGCTGCTACCCTGGGTCAGCTGCGCTTTCTGCACCATCTTCCCAGCCAGCCCCTCCCTGAAGGCTGTGGAAATAAATCCTACAGGAAGGCTCTGCTTCCCATTTCCACGCAATCCACTGGGAGAGCCCTCTCCCTTCACCCTCTTTCTTTTCTTCCTTCCCACTTTCTCTACTTTCCTGCCTCCCTTCTCTGCTCCCTCCCTCCCTTCTTTTCCTCCTTCTCTCCCAGTGCTCTCCTTTCTCTTTTCTTTCTTTTGACATCAGGCCTTAGGTCTGGTTTGAGACAGCACCTGCACAAGCAGGGAGCCAAAGGACAACCCTCCTTGGATTTTCTGTCTTCTCTGCTTCAACCCTCCTTCCTCTCTTTGGAGAGAAAGCAGGCCCAGAGTGTCTCTACCATGTCTCTGTAACTACCGCCAGCAGAGATCAGGGTTCTGGACCCAAATCAAAGATGGGCTCCCCCCACTAAGCCTCAAAATCTTAGCTAGAAGGAAACTGGCAGGATAAGGTGGGCGGGGAGGGGGTAGAAAGGGAGGAAGGGATGGGCAGAGCCCCTCCCCCTTGGGCTCCAGGGTCCTTTGCAGGGCACCCTGCAGCCGGTAGCAGTGGGCAGCCTTCCCAGCTTCCACTCTATTTAATCATGGGCCCAGCCCATCCACCCCATTCCTCTAAGCTGTGCAGACAGGCTTTCCCACTGCAGCCCTGGATTAAAAGTGAGAGATTTATTGTGGGGAAATTCTCCTTGCTTTAGGGTGACATAACTTTAAACCAGATGACGAGCTCGTAATCAGCCACACGAAGGCTGCCTTTTATGGGTCAGTCAGAAATAAAGATGGAGTGGCTGCGTGGCACTTGCCCGTGACAGCATATTTATGAGCTGCTCGGGTGAACAGATATAGTTTCTGCTGGCCCAGGGCATCATTTATTTAGCAGCTCAGCACTGCTTCGGAAATAGTCCTCCATAAACCTCGCCGTCAAGTAACGGGGGGGGGTGGGCAGCATATTAAAATGATACAATAAATTCGAGACCAATTCCCCCACCTTCCACATGAGCATGAGTCTCTCCCCTGGACCGAGCCGGACTCGAGAACACAGACAGCAGCTCCGGACTCTGGGGAACAGAGCGGTAGAGACGCTACATGTGTTTATCACCTTCATGTTTATTTACACAACACTCCCAAGGTTGATCCTTTTTAAAACCAAAGAAATGAAAAAAACAAAACAAAACAAAAAACACCAAAGAAATAAGAGGTGCAATACTGCCTGAGTAACCTAAAGCACAAGTGAATTCTCTTTTTCCAAACATCATTAGGTTAAACCACTGAAAACTGGCATTTTTGCATGGTCCAATACAGTCAGCTTCAAGCAGGAGCCCCTCAATTATTTTCTTAAATAAGACGATAGCGGTAAAGACGAGAACAGCATGGGTGGCAGATCGTTAGCTTTGTCCACTGGTGTCCCTCTCTTCCCACACTGAGCAAGCTTCAGAGCAAGGACACTGGTGCTGCTAACTACAGCCACCCTGGGGGACCTTATTTCATATGTTTACAAATCAGCATTGTATTTCCTTTAGAATGTGTGGGGGCAGAGAGAGGAAAAGGAAGCCCCAGAGGAGGGGGAACTCAGGGATGGAGAGAAAGCACCCCTGGTGGCCGTTGCTAAGAAAAATCACCTGGGTATACCACACTGTCTTTAAATCATACATTTAAGATATACCCAAAGTGCTGACAAAGGCGTTGTGTGTCTGCAGACCACACTCCTGTACAGAGCCTTTCTACAGTCTCCCCAGGCGGGCAGGTGGTAGCCCCACTGGTGGAGCGGACACACGGGAAGGAGCTGCTGACCTGCCTAACAAGCCCCCTTCTCGGAAGAAGTGACTGAATCTGGAGTGGATGAGAACTCAGAGGCCTACTCCACGGCCTCTCCTATCCCGCCTCCCAGATTAGGACTCAGGGTCGCCCATGCCACCCCCACCCACGCAGAAGACAGCACTCACACCAGTGAGTAGACTGGAAGCTTACTTTTGGTCAGTTGTACTGGACATTTTATCCTTTCAGAGAAAAAGAATGTTTGAATACAATGGCGGTGGTAAGACTTGACTACCCAGAAGTTGTACCTCCTCCACATCCTCACTTTCAGGGAAGATTTCTCAGCCTTTGCTGAGGTGCCATGAACCCTCATCAGGCTTTTATCCTGAGAAGTCGGTGAGTGTCTCTTGACTCCTATTGAACACACAGTTACTAACACTATGCACAATGGGGTACCAGGTCCATGCCCACTTAAAGTTCAAGCCAGCAAACAGAAACAAGAATGACTGGGTTTTCGTAGCATGAAAAAGACTCTTAGAAGCAGAGCAGAAGAGGCCCAGGCTGGTTGGCTCAGCATGTGGAAGTCCCAGGTTCGATTCAGTCAGGGCACACAGAAGAAGCGACCATCTGCTTCTCCACCCTTCACTGTTCTCTCTCTCTCTACCTCTCCCCCTCCTGTAGCCGTGGCTTGAATGGTTCAAGCGAAATTGGCCCCAGGCACTGAGGATGGCTCCATGGCCTCAACTTCGGCACTAAAATAGCTTGGTTGCTGAGCAATGGAGCTGCAGCCCAGGTGAGCAGAACATCACCTGGT
This sequence comes from Rhynchonycteris naso, assembly GCA_037038555.1. Classification (NCBI taxonomy): domain Eukaryota; kingdom Metazoa; phylum Chordata; class Mammalia; order Chiroptera; family Emballonuridae; genus Rhynchonycteris; species Rhynchonycteris naso. The sequence goes on from CM073001.1 coordinate 130,788,867, forward strand.
AGGGGGCTTGCCAGGTGAATCCTGGTTGGGGTGCATGTGGGAGTCTGTCTCTCTGCCTTCCAGCCTCTCACTTAAATAAATAAAAGGAAGCAAAGCAAAGTAGGAGAGAGCAGAGCAGGACGGCAGCTGGAAGCCAGCCCTCACAAGAGCAACAGAACCTGGGACTCGTATTGATCCTACCGAGTGGTTAGTAATGTGTCCTACACACAGTGTAAGAAGACAGGAAAAGATCTTACTGAGAGTCAGTGCATGCAATAATGAAAACCAGGTAGTGTTTTGCTTCGTTGTTGTCAAACTGGTATGGGTGGACTAGTTTGTTAGATGACTGCGGAGTGTAGAGTTTTTGATAAGCTTTTAAAAATGGGGATTTACTCACTGTTATCAAGCTGTGCATGAATTCACAGGGCCACGCCTTTAGCCAAATGTAAGCTACCCTCTAGAAAGGTGAGCACGCTGCCCGATGGGAGGTAAAATGCCCTTTCCAGGGAACTGTGTTTGGTCCCATGGGAGCACACCATGCAACGATTCTCCCCACCCTCTGGCAAATACTTTTTTCAAGAGAGATCTTTACTGTCTGTGGGACAGCCTAGGGCAGGCCAGTTAGGAGGACAAGAACAAGCACTTGCTAACAGGCAGAAGCACCACAGGATTGCTCACAGGTCCCCGCCAGCAGCCTGCTTCCTAATGAGAGACATCAGACTCACATTGGGGCCAGTGTGCATCCACCTGCCCCAGCGGGTTACTAAGTATGTGTGGTATCCAAAAAGCTGGGAAACCTCATCAAACCTACTTATTTTTGACAGCAGTTAGGTACATATTTACATAATGTTCTCACTATATTTTTCTTCAACTCTCAGATGTCTGTTCAGGTGAAGTACCTGAGAATTGAAGGCAGTGGGTCCACTTGTGCATCTGAGAAAAGAACAATCAATCCACCACTTTCCTCGTGTGGTCAGCGTTTAGGGACACTCAGTACTGTATGTATTGACATCAGCTACGAACATAGCTTCTACTGCCCTGCTCATGCCCGCAGCGCCTGCTGCTGGCCCCGCCCCCTCCCCGTGTTGCAGGCCTCTGTACAGCTCTTCCCAGGGGGATTCATGTGCACGTGCACACACACATTCAGGCATACAGGCACGTGCCACACAGGCATGCACAGACACACGTGCTCCACATGCACACAGAGACAGACACAGAGAGGCACACTCATAGAGAGGCGCCCACTTACACATCTTCCCTCCTATTTCCTCTCTTAGTGTGAGCACCAAGCTGCCTCCACACCTTAGCCTGGACGTCCTTCTATTCCCTAGTTCTTCTGTTCTTTCTGTTCCCTGTTACGTACTTCCAATCAATAGCTAAGTCCTCAGCCAGTCCCGTCTCCCTCTCCCATCTCACCACCATGGTCCAGGCACTGATCATCACCAGCCTGGATGGCCATGGTGACTTCCTTTCCTCTCAAATCCATTCTTGGTCAGAACCTACTGAAAACTCGAATGGTACAGCCTGCGCAGAAGGGAATGTGGCAGTGTCCCCACGTCACATGCGCTGTGCCCCTCCCTGCAGCAGCCCCACCGCCGGGAGTTTACCGGAAGGTACTCACGTACCACTAGATCAGAATCCTTTGCCACTGCATTATGTGTCATAGCAAAACACTGGGAACAACCAAGTGCCCATTCCTAGGAGACCGATCGAACAATTTTATATAATAGTGACTTTTGAAATTTAAATATTTTGTTTTCCAAAGTAATATTGAAGATGAATAAAGAAACCCTAAATCGTATAGAAATACACCTAATTGTATACATTTATAATGTGACCAGACACACAAATAAGAAATTCAGATACTGTGATCATACATCCTTACTGGGCTACATTCTAAAGGAGAAAACCCTGCAAAGAACTCTTATATTTTACCGAGTAAGTCTGCTGCTGGTGGCACAGTGATCCCAGGATGACTTAGTATCCACTGCAGGACAGAGCTAACAGCGAACGTTTGGAATCAATGTGAGGATACGGAAGTGGGGGCTGGTGAGTAAGAACCTTATAATAAACCAGTGTTATTGGCCTAAACTTGTAAGTTTTTAAAAATACACATTTATTTCCTAGCAGTCCCTACTCAAAGGACTGAGAGGCAATGGCACTTTTGTAGAGATGGAGCACAGCTGGCACCCAGACAGTGGTTTCCAACAATCATTAAAAGGAAACAGGGAAGTGGTCAGTTCCAAGTCAGGGGCACAAAAGCATCAGGTGAGACAGAAAGCAGGGGGTGCTCAAAGTCAGACAGCAACCCACCAAGGACATACAAGCTGATGAAAGAAAGGGCTCCCACTGGCCGAGGTTGGAACAGTTTGAGCATAAACAAGCATAAGGGCATTTTCTAACATACCAAATAAAAAAATGGCTCTCATGAGCTTAAAGTGATGATTTTTATAAAGTGGGATAGTGGAAGTGTTTCTTGAGAGAATGTCAATCTACAAATGCAGAAGAAAAGGGAGAACTGCAAAGTCACCCTTGGTTATAAAGGGAAAGAGGTTTCTGTAAAATGAAGAGAAGTGGTGACAGCCCAGTAAACAACTGAACCCAGCAATACTGGGACAAGCCAGCACCAGCGCCTTCTGATATGACGCAAAGGGAAGGACACACTTCTTCCATGTGCTGCTTTTGCCAAAAATGTTAAACCCTAACCGAATTGTGAGTGAACAGCCACACAGAGATTCAGAAGGAGGGACAATCTGCTAAGTGACTGGCCTGCACTCTTAACACATGTTAATGTCAGCCCTGGCTGGTAGCTTGGTTGGTTAGAGTGTCATCCAAAAGCACAGAGGTTGCTGGTTTGATCCCCAGTCAGTGCACATACAGGAACAGATCAATGTTCCTGTCTCTCTCTCTCCCTAAAATCGTAAGTAAGAATTAAAATACAAGCAAATGTTAATGTCAAGAGAAACAAAACAACAAGAAGGTAGGGAACATTCTACACGAAAAGAGATTGAAGAGTCAATGTTCTCAAATGCAACATGTCTTCCTTGATCAGACTGTAGATAGAAAAAATAACAGAGTTAAAAATTTCATTTTGGGGAAAGTGGAGAAAGCTCAACTACAGACACAGACGGGATGTCAGGTAACACATGCAAATGTATTATAAATGTCCAGTCCTTGAACGTGATAATGGCATTGCAGTTACATAGGAGAATGAATGTCCTTTCTTCCTAGAGACCTGTGTTCAAATGTTTAGTCATGAAGTCTATAATCCACTTTCAAGGATACTGAAAAAGAAATGACCATTAGCAGGAGAGAAAGCCAGTGTGGCAGATATGAACAATTTGAGATTCCATGTGTTGGGTACACACTCATTTACTGTATGATTCTTTCAACTTCTCTGTAGGTTTGGACGTTTCAAAATAAAGAAGTTGGAAGGAAAGTCTGTCCTCATCTGGGTCACTCACAGAGACAAGTCTGGACTCTATCTAACCCAGAAAATGATCTCTCACGGCTGGTGTCTGCTAACCTCCTGGCTTTCTCCCTCTTCACCGCCCCCCCCCCCCCCAATGAACTTGCTCTTGCGGTCCTGCCGCAGCACCCTGCTCTTCCTCCTTCCCACCATGCTTTTCCTTCTTGCTCAACCACGGCTCGTCCAGTCCTTTCCACTAGTAAGGGTTCCTTTCTTCCTTTGTATACTTAAACTATGCTCCTTTACACTCATTTCGGACAAGGCGCTTGTGAGGCACAACCCCTCACCCTCCAGGCTTCCTGCCTATCTCCATTGTACCCTGCGCCATGTGATACTGAAACAAACTGCTTATGCACGGGCGGCCTGCACGAGACAGTAAGCTCCCAGACCAGAACTAGTTGATTGTGCTCTTGGGCCCTGACACCCCCAAATATCTACAGAATTGACTGACAGGGATATCTCTGAACACGCTACCCCCTCAAAATAGCAGGAGTCCTGCCTTCCTGGCTGCCTGTTTTGGCTCAGCTCCGGATGACACTGTGTTATTAATAACAACAAACGGGGTTCTGGAAGACCAATGCCGTTCAGTGCCCATACCAAAACAGAAACTGAACCCCTGGGAGCAGAGAAAACAATTCTCCAAACCCTCCCGCTGCTCAGGCCCATTAAAAACACCTCCAGGGGCTCCTGCTTAGCTGTTCTTTGGGAGGGAAAGCATTCTGTGAAGTTTGTCAGTGGCCAGGCTATGTTTTCTCCTGTCCTAATTACCATGGCCATCCATCTATCCATTGCTTTTAGGCTCAGTGGAGGTCTTTTATCACAGGGCATGCGTCCTGTCATTGGCTTTCCGGTTGGTTCTGCCGTTGGGGCTGGGTAGGTGGAGCAAGGAACCCTGGAGGAAGGGTTATCTCCCTCCTAAGTCTGGCTCCGCCAGTCTTCCACATGACACTGCAGAGAGGAACTAACATCATCCGTCCCCCCTCCCCCACCCCTCCTTCCCCTGCGCCACTAAAGCAGCTTCACTGCAGCCCAGCTATGAGCCACCTTTGGCCTCCTGGCCAGATGTGGGTCAGGGGCTGCCCACGTAGCCCTGTGCTTACAGCTCATGTGTCAGGCAGCACGCACAGCCCCATTTTAGAGACGTGGACACTGAGGCTTGAGGAGCTTAAGAGGCACAGCTGATGAACAGGTTTTTACAGCCAGTGGGTAACAGAGACTGGGGCTTTCAACAGTGAACCTCTCCAAATCACTTATCAATCACTAATCAATTACACTTACGAGCCGTCTTACACCCTCTGAGGTCTACAGGTGAAGGGAACTGCTCTCATTCTCATCCTCAAGTCAGTGAGTGGGGTTTCACAAAGGAGTGAGCAATTCCTTCCTGATTGCTAAAAGAATTATTGCTTGCAATATAGACTTCCTGCTTAAGCTTTTAGAACTTTCTTTTAAACTGTGGCTGCTCATTAGAAACATTTGGAGAGAAGTTTAAAGCCCCCCTATATCAGCACTCACCACAAACCAGTGGCTCCATCACTCTGGGGATGGAATAGAGGTATCTGTCTTTTAAAAGGTCCCCAGGTGATCCTAACGTGCAGCCATGGTTAAGAACCACTGGAAGCATTTCCACCAAAGCTACCAGGGGAGGAGCAGAACTACCCTTGTCTAAGAGACGCTACAAAAGATGCTGAACTAGGCGGACGGCCAGGGCAGAAGCCAGGTCCTTGCTAGCACATTGAACAGAAAGTGTCTCCATTTTATTCTTAGGTGGATAATATCAGAGTCAACGGTGTATAGTCCAGCCACCTACATGCCTGCTCCCTTGAACCATAGGCAAGTGCAGGTGGTGTCAGCCTGTCTCCCTGCCCAAGTCCTAGGTCTTCATCTCATAAAACACCCCAAGAATTTAGGACACTGGCTACAAGCACAGTGTGGGGCCAGGGAGCTCTGGTTCCGCTGGCCTTCACTCACCCAGAGGTCACAGCTGCTCTACAGGTAGTCAGCTCACCACATCTTCCTATCTGCAGGGGTTCTCTGGCCAGAGAGCATGCTCAGTAGGACCAACCAGAAGTGTGAGGGAGTGAGCAGCCCAGAAGCGGCCCTCAGCCAACGGGGGAAAGTGATCAGTGGTTCAATACCCCTGCGTCCTCACCCCCTGATGCGATAGCGCTTGGAGGTCCCCAGCAGCCCAGAGCTGTATCTGGTTCCCTGATGTGTCCTGCATGGGTATTCCCGTCTCGCTTCCTCCTTCCCTCACCCTTCTTTCTGGGATCACCTCTTACACCCACACCCTCCTCCAGCTTGGCTGTGAGAGCCCAAACTCGGGCACAATGACCTTGAGTTAGCTTCTCTGAGCCCGGCTGCCTCACTCTCAAAGCCCGTGGAGGCGAAAGTGACTGTGCAGCAGGAGCTTCCCACTGAGGTAGGGAAGGTCGGCTGCCAGGACTGCCCAGCCCGAGGCTGCGCTCTGTGTCCAGCTCCTTCAGCTCCCTCCCCGTGAGCTCCCAGGAACATAGCACGGCTCTACCTGATGGATGGGTAAACCACCAACACTCCTTCTGGGCAGAGATTCAGGAACTTTTGCTTGGAAGCACTGGGTAGCTCATTAAATAATTAAATCAATCACTTTCAAAAGCCTTTATGCCAGTTCTCCAGCCCCCGAGCTCAGTATAAACTAAGCCTCAGCCTAAAATATTCTTGTCTGCCTTAAGTAGCCAGGAAAGTGAGAAACTGGCCTTTGATTGTCTGGTTTGTGCCAACAGAGGTGGGAATTTGGCAATGCCACCTCCCAGGTGGTGGTGTGTACTTCTGTTGAGAGGTACAATGTGTTTGCTTGTCACTATTTCTGTGATGTCAGTGGTAACCAATGATCTCAGCCTGAATCCTTCATTTTACTAGGGAAATGTGACATAGTGTTCCCATTTCATGTCTCCTTTGTTTATTAGCTAAAATTCTTTTATAAAGAGAAACCTCTCACTTATCAAGAGGCTGCCCGCAGTAGTTTTACAAGCAAAATACAAATAGATGCTTGAGTCTTTGTTATTCACTGGCTTTCAAAATAATGAGTTGGTTACCTAGCATCTTCCACAGGTGAATATGAACGTAAGGCTGGTGGTTGTGGCCAGGCAGGTTCACATTAGATTTGGGCAGACAGTAAAGGAACTGTGGAGCCAGAAAATGGTGGGCCAGTCCATTTATTAGAGTCTCACAATAGCGAACAAGCAAGCAGGCAGAGAAAGCTGCTTCCCTTTCTTTTCCAGGGCTGGCAAGCAAACAGGCGGGGTTAGCGGGTGGAGGTGGGGTGGGGGGACCCTTCTCCGGCAAACAATAGCAAAAAATAACACCTCCCATTGGCAGCAGCAATCTACAATCTGCTACGCTGAGGTCAAGCAGCTGCAGCCTCACATAGACTATACACACGTGGTGCTGCCCCGAGCTCATGCACCAATCAGGCAGAGTACAAGCGAGCAAGCCTAGCACACTTGTTTGCCTGACAATGGACTTTTGGTTTGATGCACTGCAGTCATCATGTAAGTGAGGACCAAATCGTCACTGGCCAGTGGGACTTCTCTGCTGTTTGATCTGACACAAGGTTCCTCCTTGGACATCTTGTACATTTCTTGTTCCAAGTCTAGAATCAACCTCTTCTCCAAGGATTTCTGGTTCTTTTAATGGGAAATGGTATTTAGGGATGAAAGTCTTTCTGAACTTATTGTGATGGCCACTCAGTGGCCCTTTTCAAAGTGGGCAACTCATATCTGTGAGTTAGACATGTTCTTGTACTTTTTAAAGTGAAAGGATGGGAGATAGTTAGACAGATTCCTGCATGTGCCCCAACTAGGATCCACCCAGCAACCCCTGTCTGGGGTTGATGCTAGAATAAACTGAGCTTTCCTCAGGGCCTGGGGCCAATCCTTGGATCAACTGAGCCACCGGCTGTGAGAGGGGAAGAGAAAGAGAAGGGGGAGAGGGAGGGGTGAAGAAGCAGATAGTTGCTTCTCCTTTGTGCCCTGATCGGGGATCAAACCTGGGATGTCCACACACAGGGCTGATGCTCTATCCACTGAGCCAACTGACCAGGGCATATTTTTTTCTTTGATAATTTCTTTTCCTTTTCTATTTTCTCTGTTTTGGTTTGTTTATGTAACTCACATTTATCTGGGTTTTAGATATCTAATTTTCTTACATTATTTCTTACACTTCATTCCGTTCCATTCTCATGTTATTCTACTTTCTGGGAGATTTCCTTAACTTTATGTTACCACTCTTCTACTGAAACTTTGCTTCAGCGATGACTCCTTTTCTTCCCAGGATTCTTCTGTGCTGTCCAGAAGTGCTTTGCTCCGGCATGTTGCTCCTGCTCCGTGGCCGTGGTCCCTTCTCACACACCACGGTTCCCATGTTTCTGGGTGCTTTTTGCATACTCCACGCTGTCTCCAAGTCCTGCAAATTCCTTTCTGTCCTATGTTCTCACCTTGGTTTCTGATTTTCCCTCTCAGACATCTGATGACACTGTGATTCAGTCACACCTGAGTGAGGGGCTGAAATGCGGCAGGGGCTGGGGGGACGAGCTCTTCTGCAGAGGAAGAGGCTGTCTCCTGGGCTTCAGCGCAGAGTCATCAGGCAAGGATATCGCCATATCTCAGGGGAACTTCAAAGTCAAAATTATACTGTGGGTCTTTTTTATTGTAGTTGACCAGTTTCCCCCCAAAAGTCTCCTCCGGACTGGGATGTGGAAGACCCCGGTTCGAGACCCTGAGCTCGCCAGCTTGAGCATGGGCCCATCTGACTTGAGCAAAAGCTCACCAGCTTGGACCCAAGGTCGCTGGCTCCAGCAAGGGGTTGCTCGGTCTGCTGAAGGCCCGTGGTCAAGGCACATGTGAGAAAGCAATCAATGAACAACTACAGTGTCGCAATGGCAACGAAAAACTAATGATTGATGCTTCTCATCTCTCTCCGTTCCTGTCTGTCTGTCTCTGTCTATCCCTCTCTCTGACTCTCTCTGTCCCTGTAAAAAAAAAGAAAAAATGAAAATCAGCAGGACAGATGCCATCTTGCAGGTGTCCTTGGCCAAGCACACTTGGCTGAACTCAGTTTCCCTATCTGTGAGGGAGGAGAACTCTTATCAGCCAAAACAAAGAGGCAAAACACCTGTTAGGGAATTCACGTTGTAATATAATTTGGATACCTTATTTTGCACTGACATTTCTGAGGATGGCACTTTTCAGGAAAGCTTAGGCAAATCCTTTCACCCCCTGCATAAGCTCAGGGACGACTGTAGTTACTGCTGCAGACACAGATGGAAACACCCCAGTCCATTAGAGATAAGGAGCTGAATTCATTTGCTCGGGCTACGGTAGCAAGTTGGCATACAACAACAGAATTTATCCTCTCATGGTTCTGGAGGCCAGAAGTCCAAATTCGAGATGTCAGGAGGGCCACACACCATGCAGAGGCTCTGAGAGAGTCCTTCCTGCCTCTTCCAGTGCCAGCAGACATGGCCTGGCAGCCACATCATTCTCACCTCTGCCTCTGCCCTCACCTGGCCTTGACCTCTGTGTCTCTGTGAGAAGGACGCTTGTGATGGTATGGATAATCCTGGACCACCCGGATAATCTGGGATAAATTCTTTTCAGACTATTTAACTTAATTACCTTTTTTGCCTCTGGTAATATTTACTCTCTTGTCATATAAAGGTACTTTTTATAGGTTTTGAGGATTAGAAACTATTACTCTTTATAGGTTCTGAAGATTAGAAACTATATCGTCAGGGGGCTACTTTTTTCAGCGTATCAGAGGGCGATCAAGATTTTACAGTTCTCTTTAGAAAGATGCTTAATGAAAATTTTAGATTTTCTAGAGCAACACTTGACTGATGACCAGGAAGGACTTCAAGTTGCAGAGAGGGTGGCTCCTCTGTATGGCGCTGTCTGGAACTAGGGGTCGAAGGGGCCCAGTCACTCTGCCTGCACCAGTTCAGCTAATCCTCAGAAGGATCCTTGCGGGCAGATGTTACCAGCCAAAGCAGGGCGGTTAGAACCCAGGCTCTAGGTCTGGTCCTTGATTGGAGTCTAGGCTTTGCCACTTTGAAAGCTGTGTGAACTTTAGCAGATCATTTCACCTATTTGTGACTAAATGTCCTCCTTTGCAATGGAAGTCCCTGTAATGCCCACCTGGCTGAGGTGGTGGGAGATGAGATGAATTAATGCATGAAAGCACTCAGCCCAGCCCTGGGCACACAGCAAATATGCTGTATGTTAGCTGCTACTTTGGTCTGTATGTACGTGTGGGGACCCTGAGGCTCAGAGCAGATAGCTGTCACTGCCAGCCTCACAGAGCTAGTAAGTGAGAAGGCACAGCTCAAAGGGCCCAAAGTTCTAGTTACACAAAATGAAGACATCCTAGAGCTGAGCTGAGCTCACTGCAGCAACTGGAATGAACAATCCTAGATCTTTTGCTGCAAATCTGGAGGAGGTGTCAGGTGCTCTTACCACCAAAAAAAAGGTAACCATGCGAAGAGAGGATATGATAATTAGCTTGATTTGAGTAATCATTTCCCTATGCATATGTATATCAAAACATCATGCTGTATGCATTAAATATATACAATTTTAATTTCTAAAGAATCCTACAGAGCAAGGCCTGGCCCCACAACACTGTACCTAGCTATCCCGGTCTACTACCTGTCACATGTACAAGGAAAGGGACAAATGAGCCAAAGCCTGAGAGGTTTGGGGGTCTTTCCTTTCTATTTAATACATTATTGGAGGCTGAAATTGTAAACTTCGGTTTCCCCTCTCAGAAATGGAACATGAGGCCAGAACTCACAAAGTCTCCAAATGCTCCCACCTCACTTCCAGAGAGCAGAAGTCCTTGGATATGGCTCCAGACTTAGTTTTGACAGGCTGTTTCAAGCTTAAACTTTTTGTTTTTTAAAAGAGGAATCTGATTATTTATGGAGGTTTCTTATTTGTCTCTGGAAAAATCAGCATGGCTGAAGCATTTGTTTCCACCTCAACTTTTCTGCAGAGATGCTGGGATGAGCCCCGGGGTCTGTAATACAGTGTTGCCTCACTTTGTAAACAGACTTCCTCCAAGAGTAAAGGAAAAGCTTGTTAGGTAGCTTGTGCCATTTAGGCTGCTCCATAAACTCTGCTCAATCTTGGCTCAGCATCCACACAGTTCTGAAGAGGCAAGGCCTGTGTGCACACGTGTGTGCTCACATACATGCATGTCCATGGGTACATGTGCTGTGACATGTAAGCAGGCATATGCATGGTCAGATGTGCAGGTGTATGTGTGTGAGTGTGTTCATGAAAGTGCACACTCCCAACACCACTCTCTTGCTGGAAAACACATTTACACCAAGTGTGTTCTGACTTCTGAGCAGAACACACACACACACACACACACACACACACACACACAACTTTCAAATGTGTTCAATGTTTTTCATTAACTTTAAAACCTCATAAACATGTTTTAATAATTTAATTACTAAATCTTTTCAAAAGAAAAAGAACCTGAAGTGGTTTCTAGTTGGAGAAACCAGCTATAAAAATCAATATAAATGATAGAAAGAGAGGTGTGGAAAAACTCGATATGAAGTGAAGTCTATTATTATTGTTGTTATTATTTTTGGTTGAGCATTAAATTTGGTCTTAGCTTTTTGATAGGCAAGGTAGAAAGGGCAACGTGATATGATGCATTATGTAATTTATGGGTTAGTTGTCCAGAGATGGAGCGCATGCTATAAGATACTTAGGAGGGATCATTATTATTTCTCTATCTTAAAAAGATGAGGCCATGGCCGGTTGGCTCAGTGGTAGAGTGTTAGCCCAGCGTGTGGATGTCCCAGATTTGATTCCAGGCCAGGGCACACAGGAGAAGCACCCATCTGCTTCTCCACCCATCCCTCTCTCCTTTCTCTTTATCTCTCTCTTCCCCTCCTTCAGCCAACGTTCTATTGGAACAAAGTTGGCCCGGGCACTGAGGATGGCTCCATGGCCTCCACCTCAAGCGCTAGAATGGTTCCAGTTGCAATGGAACAACGCCCCAGATGGGCAGAGCATCTCCCCCTAGTGGGCATGCTGGGTGGATCCTGGTCAGGCGCATGCAGGAGTCTGTCTCTCTGTCTCCCTGCTTCTCACTTCAGAAAAATACAAAACAACAACAAAAACAATGATGAGACACCCTTTCTGGAAAACCTGTGGGAAACATTTTAAAAGAACACATTAGTTTCCTGTAATCTTTATACCCTGAGATAACTATGATGAGAATTTGGTATTTTCTACCAGTTTCTTTCCATTAAAAAAAACCCAAAAACCAAAAGACAGACAAAATCATATGTAGTGATATATTTTAACCTTTTCTATTATTGTTCTATCATTAGAGTTTTTCCACATCAGAAAATCATTTTATACATATATTTGATGGCCCTATATTTCATAGAACAGATAAGCCATATTTATTGAGTCATTCTCACTATTTGGGACACTTTGGCTGTTTAATAATAAGTATTTAAATAAACTAAATGCCTGTTAAGAATGTCCTTCTACATACATGTCTTTGTACATACAGTTTTGATAACCTTTACAAGATGCATTTCTAGAAGCAGCCTTCTCAGGTCAAAGGGCATCCCATTTGGAAGCACTCAGCCTGTGGGGGCCAACATGCCCCAGACTGTGTGCACTTCCCGGGTAGCACGTAAGATTCTGTCTCACTGCGACTGTTTCTGGACTATCAATTTTAGAGTCTTTGTTAATGTGATAGGGGAAATGATGTCCCCATGCTATTTCAATTTGCCTTTTGTTAAAAATCAATGAGGCTGGACGTTTTATCATATGTTGATTTTCCATTTGCATTTTTTTCTTTGGAGATTTGTTTGTCCTTTACCCTGGAATCTATTTTGGGTCTTAATGTTTTTCTTATCGATTTCTATCAACTCTTTATGTATTAGGAATATTAATCCTTTCTGTCCTATTATTTTCAAAAATCTCCCAGCCTGATATTTTCCTGTTAATTTTGGTAATGAGATAGAATTATGAGGGGAGATTTTAAAATGTTACGAAGTCAAACCTATTGATTGCCGCCGTTAGGCTTTTTCTCAGTGTGTTTCCATTAAGCAATTCCAGCAGAGAGCATTACTAAAATATTCCTGGTTCTAGAAACTGTAGCAGAATGTCACAGAGGCTTTTGCTTTTCCTTCTCTTCACTGGTTTCAGAACAGGCAGTTGCAAATCAGAATGTAATCATTAGTCAGCACTGCTAATGTGGGGTGAGGTGATTACGAGGTGTCAGAATTATTGCTAGGAACCAACCCAGAAATCAGAGGAGGCAATGCCTATAGCTGAAACTCTTCAGCTGAACACTTCAGGCATCCTCCCGAAGGGACTCCTCCAAAGGATGGGGCACACCCGGCAGCACACAGCACCCACTTGGAGCCTGATGATCTCCTTGAAGAGAACTCAGAAAATTCTCTAACCTTTTAGCATTCTGTCCAATTCTTCTGCACTCTTCCACTGTCATGGAGACCAGGGCATCTCCACCTGGTACCACTGATGTACGTCTACAACAAATATTCGCTTTATCTTGGCTTTGCCCGAGATACTCCGTGAGGCATTGCAAAGCCATGTTCTCATTTTCCCATTTTCTTCCTTTGTTTTTCAGAAAAGATACTCATCTTATGAAAACATGGCTAACTACAGCCTTAAATTTTGGGTCTGACCTTTCTCAATGACTAAGTAGATGGCCAAATGACGAAAGGGTAAAACATTACTTCAGGGGCTGACAGCTTGTGGGAGTGTCCCAGTTGAACAGATGTTGACCTTGCGAAATTAGAGCACTCATACCAAGCTGGTACATTAGCAAGCGTCAAGTTAGAATGCTCTTCTCCATTTAAGCTACTGCTTCCAATTCGGATTATCTTTTAGTTTTATCCAGTGGTAAGATTCAAATAATTAAACAAACAGTTCTCTGCCCTAATGACCGATTTAAGTATAAAAAGACTCCAATATATCAAAAGGTAGTTTATTATTCCATGCATTTAATACTTAAATAAGAACAATAAAAGAGGTACACACAAGTAGATTATATTATAAGATTTTTAAAATAGCCTGACCAGGTTGTGGCACAGTGGATAGAGCATCAGATTGGGATGCAGAGAACCCAGGTTTGAAACCCCGAGGTTGCTGGCTTGAGTGTGGGCTCATGTGGTTTGAGCAAGGCTAACCAACTTGAGCCCAAGGTCGCTGGCTTGAGCAAGGGGTCACTCAGTCTGCTGTAGCCCCCTGGTCAAGGCACATATGAGAAAGCAATCAATGAATAACTAAGGTGCTGCAAAGAAGAACTGATGCTTCTTATCTCTCTCCCTTCCGGTCTGTCCCTCTCTCTGTCTCTGTCACAAGAAAAAAGTTTTAAAATATTAATGAAAAAATATTAAAGAACATGTGACAAAAAATAAAACTGTTATTTAAGATATTTCCATATTGTTTCTTGATTGGCATCCTCACTTGCAATTTTTTACACCTATGGACGAATGAACATTACTACGGGCTCTTAGAATACACGGTTGCACAGATAAACGTTAAAAAGAGTAAGGAATGTAAATTTGTGATTTCCACATTGGACAGCTGCCCAGGTGCCCACCTTAGAGAAAACCATGGTTACAAGTGCCATTTTAACAACCAGTTCGCTGACCTCAACCAAAAATTTGGTATCGGTTTCTGCTGAACCCGTGCAAATCAGATGAATCCCACCACTGGTTTTATCCTGACTACACTATAGTGTGTTTAACAGAGATATGTCAAAGAGAAGGATGCTAACAAAGTAAAGTGAACTGGCCAGTTAGTGGCAGTTCAGTGGCTAGAAGCTGGCCAGGTGATAACCCATGAGTTGTTAGTCCACTGCTCTACATACGAAAAAGTGCAGGGATTTCTGCCATGAGTGAACGGTCCATCTCCTCCTTTCTTGCATGATATTAAGATAACAGGGCATCGAAAATAAGCTCCCTAGACTGTGCTCTGAGAAAACCTGAAATAACTTCATCAGGACAGGCAGCCACGCTGCTGCCTTTGGGTGGTTCTTCTCGCCCCTTTCCCCTCCCCCCACCTCGTCTTTTCTAATTTGGCCTTTTACCCAGGAGAGAAATTCGATGGTCACAATCATCGTCATTTTCCCATCCCTGTCCTATAATAAGTTTTCTTCATGAGATTCTGGCCCTTCCTTGCCACCTCAACCAGGATGTCTATCCTTGTCTGGGTCACTCCCTCGACCTGAGTAATTTTATTTAGGCTTAATGTCATTAGGCTTGAAACAAAAATGCATCAAATTTGAACAAAATAACATGAGATAAATTTGAACAAAAAAAATAACATGAGATAAATTCATAGGCCAAATGCTCTACATTCCTAGTTTCTGAGGTTAGAAACCTGCCCAGTGCTCTGCTCTGTAGTTTAATATGTTCAAGCTTCCTTCAGTGGTTGCAGAAGGGAGGAGAGGCGACGACCTTGAGATACTCCCCATTAAATGTGATGGAGGACGTGTGTGTGTGTGGGGGGGGGGGGAGGTTACAGGGAACATGACGTAAGCTCACCAAATATATTAGAAACAAATTCCATATTTTCGAAGTATCAAGGGAGATTCAGTGTCCTCACATCCACAGCTACAGAGACGAAAGACTTTCTTAGAGGCTGCTTGACGTGGGCACATGACTTTCACCTCTCAGGACCATAACCCACAGTATTTGGGCTGGCAGAAGGACAGCCAGTGCTTTGGGAGGGACAAATGCGGTGCGTCCAGTGACCCCTCCATTGCTCCCTATTTGTTTTTCTTGTGTCATTTCTACCTCAAACTTACCTGACTCACTCCTGCCTCCAAATGAAGCTGTTTCTAAGGCCTGAGCGATCATCTGCCTGAGAAGTCCGCTCACTCCTTGCTGCTGGGTGCGTGGGAAACACCCAGAGCCTGGACGTGGCTGAGGCTGCCATCAGGCCACCTGGTGATGGCTAAGGCCAAGTCCAGAGATATTCTGACATTTCCCAAATACTGACTTTATTTTCCTGCCAACAAAATGACAACCGCCATAGCATTCTGAAGACTCGTGCTAGAGAAATAAAGTGTTGTCAGTGTACAGTTAGTTACTGTTCCCTTCCTGCTGAAGAAGGAATCTGAAGACAGACCACTTTCAGGCCCACAACAGGTGCACCCTCTTTAAGAACATGAGTACAGTTCACCCCCTAAGAAAGTTCTGGGAGAACCCTGTGCTCAAGGGGTCACATCACTCATCCCACTTTGGCCCTGGGGCCGAACAGGCTTCCTCCACAACAGCCCGCAGATGACCTGTCTTTGCTCTGTCCAGGACACTGCCCTAACCAGCAGAGGAAGGTGTCAGCGGACTGCATTCAAGAACCAAAGAACTAAATGCACAGCCATCCTGAGGACCAGGGGTGCAGCAAGGGATAAGGCGCTTCTCCCCAGACTCCACCTCAAAAGGGCAGCTATGGTTCCAGAAACATCTCCCACCTCCACTCCCTTTCACAATCCACTGTGGGCACACTGATTTAGTCAAATTTGTTATGAACTTGTTTCTCATTTGAAAAAGCCTTGTACAGCAAATGTTCAATAAGTATTTGTAGAAAAGAATGAATGATCAGGAGTGAAGACAGTGTCACCCGTGAGGTCCCTTAAACTCATGGTTCACTGGATTTTTATTACTTTATTTTCAGCATTTACTGAACACCTACTACGAGCCAGGCAAGCTGTTGGTGATGGGGCTCCAAAGGAGAGCAAAACAGGACCTGGTTCTGCCCTTGGCATCCACAAAGCTGACAGGAACACAGACGTGTTTTTCATCCTGATCAGGGACGGGAACAGCACACCCTCTTCAGTCCCCCTTTTACCTTCTACCACCTGATGCACATTTACTGCCTTCACAAACCAGGTGTTCTTCATCTGTAAGTCTGTCTTCAAGTGACTATCACTCTTTCCACATCTCCAACTCCACGGTTCCTGGCTCTCGGGAGGCACTCCAACATGCGTAGTATAGGTGGTGACATGCACCTCACTGCCCCTGCCACTGGAGAGGGGTGGACTAACCCTCCGGGCCTTGAACTCAGACCTGGGAAAGTAGCCTGACCGCTCTGTGCCTGGCTTCACTTACCTATTAAAGATGGAGAGCATGTGCACCTGATGGGGGTGTGGCTAAATGGTAATCTCCCCACAACCCCCCAGCTGCCTCCTCTCCTGCTCAGCCGCATTTCCTCCTACTCTGACTTGTCTTCCTGCAGTGAACCAGCCTCAGCCTCATCTGACAGCTCAGGACTGGGCACAGCCTTCTCTCTATATATATAAATGTGTGTTGAAACGCATACAGTGCAATTGCTTCCTTTCTCCCTTCCATGCTCTTACCTTTTTGGGGGGCCATAACGGGGCAGTTTCTTCAAGAGCATTGTCTAATTATTTTGTCAAGGTGGTAATTTATTTTTCCCCATTCTGGGAGCCAAGTCTCTTTGCTTCCTTGTAAGTATTTTTCTAGGTCTCTAATAAGGTGTTAGATAAAACTCTCTGGGCTCTTTGTAAGGTACTTGCTTTGTTCACAGGATCCTTCCAATGGTTTTCTAAGGCCCCTGCTCTTCCTGCTGTTCCTTGTTCTGCAACTGAATGTCTGCATGATGAATTTCATCTCATTCTGGCATTCAATAAAGCACCTATACTGTATATTTTATTATTCAGATCAGAGATGTAATGCATATATCCTTCAAAATGTGGAAGATGCAGAAAAGTATAAAGATAAAATTAAAGATTGCCATAATCCTATTAGCCAGAGACATACACCGTTAACATCTAGAACATTCTAGTTCATACATATTTTGTGTACATATATATTTTTATATAACTGTGCTACTATATAAAATTTTAGATCTTTTTTAAAAAAAATTAACACAGTATCATGAACATTTTCCTACGTTATTAATATTTTTCACAACCATGATTTTAAATACTGGCCTAATATTTTACACTATGGAGCTACTATAATTTATCGTATTGTTTCCTATTTAGATACTAGGGTTGTTTCCCCTTTTTCGCTATAGTTATATAAGGAGTTTATTTCCCTCAACCCTTCCTCCAAACAGACATCTAGATTTAATTGTGCTGTGATTCTTCTGACACAGTGGCTCATCTACAACGTGCCCTTAACCTTTTCCATTGTTGTGCTCAGAGCAGTCACAGATGACCTCCTCCTTAGAGGTCATGGTCAAAAGCGTCATATCCTGGTACTCACCTGATGGGACATATCCTGCCTCCAGATCTCTCAGTACCAACATCTGCACTCTGTTCCTGCTTCTGTAACTTCACTGAGCCATGCCCCAGCTGCCCCTCCTGCCAGATCTTGATACCCCTCACCTTCACAGGGTCTTTAACCTACTTCTTTTCCTGAAAAGGTTAATTCCTAGATCTTTGCAAATCATGTTCTTATAGTTCAGGACATGGCCTGCAAGTTATCTTCTCAAAGAGGCCTCCCTGAATCTATAGTTAAAGAAGCTACAGGGGGCCCTGGCCGGTTGCTCAGTGGATAAATCTATGGCCCAGCATGCAGGTATCTCGGGCTCCATCCCTAGTCAGGGCACACACAAGAAGCGACCATCTGCTTCTCTTCCCCATCTGCTCCCCCTTCTCTCTCTCTTCCCCTCTCGAAGCCAATGGCTCGATTGGTTCAAGCGCTGGCCCCAGGCACTGAGGATGGCTCATTTGATTTGAGCATGGGCCCCGACGGGGGTTGTCAGGTGGATCCTGGTCGGGGTGCATGCAGGAGTCTGTCTCTCTATCTCTTCCCTTTCACTTAAAAAAAGAACTTACAGGTTCCCCTTCCCACCAGATATTCTAATGACATCACCCAGGATCACTGTGCTCCTTACCCAACTCTTTCTGACAATACCTGGATCTTTGATGTGATTCTTTCTCCTCCACCCAAGCTCTCTCTCTTGTTCCTTACTGTGATGACCTCTTTGCCCAGAACTGCAACTTAAGGTGCAGCAGCTTAATACGTGTCTACTGAATGAATGAATGAATGAATGAAGGACGAACAAATAAATGAAAGCACGAAGGTCAATATAATTTCCTTGATGAATTACTCTATATAACATTTGCCACATTATATGGATGGACTTCATACCCAGGGAACTTCTTAAATCTTAAAAATATCCATAAACCTTTGGTCAGCATTGTGTTTCAAGGAATCTTTCCTGATGACATGAATAAGAATGCAGTCACCAATTCTGGCAAAGAGTGGTCATCAGAACAGTATTTATAATATTAAAAATGAAAAGCAATTCTAGCATAGAGAAAAATGAGGAGCTTGTTACGTGTTAATCTTATTTAAATGATGAAATAGGCAGCCATTAAAAAGCATGTTTGTAAAAAAATTTGATGACATGAAAATGACAAAAATAATGTACTAAACATTAATGGTGTATATCTGAGTAATAAAATTAGGATGACATTTTTTTATATATATTTTGAGTGTTTCACACATTTTCTTCAAAGAGAATGTATTTCTTTTACAGATAAAGTAAAATATAAAACAATTCGCCAGTGTCTTAAGTTGAAAGGCATTTGTAATTCACATATTTGCCCCACTTTGGTTTCTTTCTTTCTTTTCTTTTTTTTTTTTTTTTTTTTAGGTCTCTGCCTTTACTTCTACTCTTAGTGGTGGTTTGCAAATATTAGGTATGTTTTAAGTGTTACGGAATGTTCAAAGAGGGAACCAGTTTTACAGGTTTCCTCCCATGAGACCACTAGGTTCTTTGGGACTAGAGCTGTCCTACTTTTGCGGCACTCCAGTCCCCCCAAAGAGGAAGGAGCATGAAGCTTACTCCCGTCTCATGGACACCTGCTGCCAAATTCTTTTCAGGTGATTATGTCCTTAGGGTGCGGACAGGGTAACACAAACACATCACTGCCATAATTTCCTTGTGACACTAGAGAGGTTCAGCCATCAATATGGCGGTGAAAGGGAAGACAGGAAACGTTGGACACAAGGGGTAAGGGGTAAGCTGACACATCTAAACGATGGCTCTCCTTGTCATTGTAGGTTAGTCTCTTCCTGTTTCTCCCCTCCATGCCTGACATCAATCACCAGTAACTAGGCTCCTAAAATAGACACCGTTGTGGTTCATTTATTCTCCTAGAAGAGCGTTCTCTACTGCTGTTTTCCTGTAGTTGTCTTCTAAAGCCAGGAGAACTTTGCTGTTTTCTCCCCCTCTCTGATGGCATGAAAGTCAACCCGCTCTGCCAGGTAGCCTCCCCTGACATGGGACGCAGCTGGAGTGCACGCTTGCGGAGTGCACGCCGGCATAGATCAGCCTGCCCCTTCCCCAACTCCCAGGAGAAAGAACGAAACAGAGACATAGCACAGGGAAACAGAGTACTTTCCATATGAAGGATACATTCAGCTAGCCAGAAACCTCCTTCTGTTTTTTAGCCGAAGACCACATGAGTACTTCTCCCCCTCAGGCCTCCCAGGCAGCCACTCTGCACTGCTGCCCAAATGCAATCCTGGCTGACAAGAATTGGCTCTGGTCCTTGGAAGCCTCCACTGCTCCAGGATCAAAATGTCCAATAAGGCCCTGGCTGGTTGGCTCAGTGGTAGAGCATTGGCCTGTCGTGGGGAAGTTCCGGGTTCTATTCCTGGCCAGGGCACATGGGAGAAGCGCCCATCTGCTTCTCCCCCCTCCCCCCCTGTCCTTTCTCTTTATCTCTCTCTTTCCCTCCCGCAGCCAAGGCTCCATTGGAGCAAAGTTGGCCCAGGTGCTGAGGATGGCTCCATGGCCTCCACCTCAGTCGCTAGAATGGCTCTGGTTGCAATGGAGCAACGCCCCCTGCCCCCTAGTAGGCTTGATGGGTGGATCCCGGTCAGTGCATGTGGGAGTCTGTCTCTCTGCCTCCCCATTTCTCACTTCAGAAAAAAAAAAATAAGCCCCTACCTCCAGAGATCAACAGAAAAGAGGGCCATGGTGGACTGGTGCTGTCTGTCAATAGTATCTCTTACTGGAGTTATCCCCAAGGCCTCTACCTGGATCTCTGCAGCCTCCTACCTTAGAAATGAGGTGGAAAGTCTCGCTCATATGGTAGACAAAGCAACTAAATAACCCAGTCCACATATCGGGATGCCAGGCCATTGTACTGCCTCACTTCAGGTGGGGAGACTGAGCTGGCCATTGAAGACACAGTGCTCTCCACAAATCCACTGCACCCCAGAGCCTCTAGGCTAATCCTCTCCCCTCTATGCTCCTCTCCCGCTGTGTTACATGCCTGTGCCTGTGTCCACTCTGCCTACTGCATCAATCACTCATCTTGTAGCAGATCTGTCCTGTATGTCTTTAACCTCCACTAGACTACGGACTCCTTCACACCCTGTAGGAATCACACCGTTTGTTAGAGTGGACTGGCATCCATGGGCTCTGAAAAAACATTTTTGAATAAATTTGGACTGATTCTCCAGATGAAGACTTAACATCAATTCTCTTAGTCCCTATATGGACATTAAAGAAAAAGAGAGGCAGAAAAGCTATAAAACTGAACCCCAGCCCTTCCATATCTAAATCTACTTTGCAAATCCTCTGTAATCTTTTTTTTTTTATATATATACAGAGAGGGAGAGAGTCAGAGAGAAGGATAGATAGGGACAGACAGATAGGAATGGAGAGAGGTGAGAAGCATCAATCATCAGTCCTTCATTTTGATACCTTAGTTGTTCATTGATTGCTTTCTCATATGTGCCTTGACCACAGGCCTTCAGCAGACCGAGTAACTCCTTGCTCGAGCCAGCGACCTTGGACTCAAGCTGGTGAACTTTTGCTCAAGCCAGATGAGCCCGCGCTCAAGCTGGTGACCTCAGGGTCTCGAACCTGGGTCTTCTGCATCCCAGTCCGACACCCTATCCACTGTGCCACCACCTGGCCAGGCAAATCCTCTATAATCTGAGAATTGCTCTCACATGTAAGAACAAACGGTACTCACATGGAAGCAAAAGAACGGAATCTTCCCGAGGTGTATGATTCAACACCAACATTCAAATCTCGCCTTCTCTCTCTCATGACTCATATGTATTTCAGAACACTGGACATTTTGATAAAATGCTGAGTGATTTGGGCTGGGCCATCCCAATGTTGTCAAAGCCACTAAGCTTCTCAGACTGACTTTGAAGTTTTCTGAAGCAATTCAATGAAGATGGACAGGTAGAAACAAGATCACGGCAAGGTCTAGGAGGCGCCACCTCAGACTGCCACAGCTTCCTCCTTGAAATTCCATTTGCTGACTATCACCCTTTAGCACAGGAAATCATTCAGTGAACAATCATGAATATATTTCCAAATCCACGTGTTAAAACTATTTTGCCTGAAGGTCCCTCTACAAAAGGAAAAAAGCACCTTCATTTTATACTATCTGGTGTGAACAGTCCCATTAGTGAAGGCAGCTGCATCTTTGGGTAATTTTCCTTAGTAAGAATAAAATGTAAATTCTTCAAGTACTTCAAGGATTGGGATTTTGGTTTAAAATGGCTGGCAATAGTGCTGATGTCAAATGCACTACTTGGAATTAGGTTATTTATGTCAGGGTGGTTCTCAGTGGCAGTGCAGAGAAAACACAGTGTCAGGATTCTTCCCGCTGAAACGGTGTTTGCACCATTGTGATGAAACCGGGCCTTCACTCTGCCTTTCATGTTTCAATTGTGTTTCTACAGCATGTGGCCAGCGTATCAACGGCATGGTGGTTGCTTATGCCCTGCCTTAAAATGAAAAGGAATTTGCTGCCGATAGAAGGTTCTCAAAAATGAATTTGTTTTCCCAGCCATAAGCTTTACCTTACAGGAGGGATGGTAAGATGGGATTGAGAAAGATGGTCTGGAGGTACTGAGGGGTCCTGCTTTTCTGGTGGGAGAAGCAGTGCCATGGGGGTCCCCAGGCCTGGACTCAGTGACACACGCAGGTAGCATCCACTCAGGCTCTCTGTGCTGGACACAATGCCAGCAGTGGGCCTTCTCAGTGACACACTGACCAGGGATGGTATAGAAGTACGCTAGATCTTAGAATTAAGATTCCAGAGAAGCTTGAGAGGGGTACAAAGGCACTTCCTGACTTTCAGAGAGAGCCACACCCAGCAGGAGCTCAAGTTATAGCCAGAAGACTGCAGGGGACACTGGCTGGTGGTCACTGGGGATGAACCGTTTTGGAGTATGTCCTACTGTCTTCTATCTCTGTCCTAAATGCCATGAGACAGGAGGTAAAAGGAAACTGAATGGGATCTTTAAAAAAAACAACAACAAACCATGATTTCAGCCCATAGATGTGGAAGAAACCAAGTGCACAAGGTTGCTTTCGAGCCCCACTCCCCACGTGGCAGCGCTGTCTTGAGGAACAGATGTGCTGAAGGTGAGGGCCTTATCCCTGCTGCAGACACACGACACTGCTCCAATAGGGCCTTCTAACCCCATCTTGGATCCCAGCCTGGACTGAAGTCTGCATGGAACTGGATTAAAACTCAGGACCAAGTCACCAGCTCAGGTAGGTGCAAATGAACAAAAATGCACAAGGAGGGAGACTGACAGAAGCCGAGGAAAGAACGGGGTAATGTGAGGACCCCTTAGGATCCTGTTTCCTGGTTCTTCCTGTCAAAGTTCTACTAACGGGGTACCTTGTATTTGGTGGTTCTCAGTGAAGATTTACGTTGTCACCTTTGCCTACACCACGATGGCCAGCGGGTAGGACTTTACTTAATCACAGTGCGATATCATAAAAAACTAAGAATCCACAACTAGAAAAGTCATTGGCTTACCCTCCCAATATTCCCTTGTCTGAATATAAGCTCACAAAAATTCACCACCACAAGGAAGCATGGCCTGTTTTGTCAGCTGACACATCCCCAGCTCCCAGGAGAGTACCTGGCACATATCACAGGTGCTCAGAATTGTTTGTTGGGTAGGACTGAATTCTGAAAGAGGTGCCCAGGAATCCCGTGTGTCTGGTTCAGGATTTTTCTTTGCAGTAAAGCAGAAAGAACACATGGCAGAGTGGGAGTGGGGGCAAGGTGACCGCAGGGCTGGTTTCATTTTGCCCTAGTAATGCTACGATACTACACACAGCACACACTTGCCTTGGGTCTCAGTGTTCTCATCAGTAAAAAAAGAAGAGGTGATCCCAGCAGTGTCTGCCAATTTTGTTATGGCGGGTCCCAAAACTGGGGTGGGGGCGTTCTCTGCAGGAGATGCACCATAGCCACCTTCGTTTATTTTGTTATGAGGCTTCCTTGTGATATTTTATTGACTAATAGTCTCCACTGCTAATAATAAAAGGTTGGGGGAAAAAACACTTGAATCTTTTGCCCCTAAAGGTTCTACCCCCTGACAATACTTATAATTCCTTAACTCTGGCTCTTCTGCATCTAATTGTTCCTAAGGCACCTGACAGTCCTTCCCTCTCCAGGGCCAACCCACCCCTGCTCCCTCAGCCAGGACCACCCTTCCCTGGCTACTCAGGGCTATGCCTTCACCAGACAACCTCACACTTAAAGGTCACTTCCTGTGAGAGTCCCACCTGCTATCCTCAGATTGACTTGAGTCCCATTATGTGTTCTCACAGTGCTCTGTCAATAAACAACACTGTTCATAAAGTCAAATAGATCAATGTGATTATCAGTCTCATGTATGTTCCTCTTTAGATCGTCACTTCCATGAGGATGGGAGCGTCACTGTTTGTTCACTAACTTGTCCCAAAGAACTGAACTCATATGTTTTAATCAATAACTACTTCTTGAATGAATGACACATTTTACAGGCACTAGATGTTACATAAAAGCTGCATAAGATGTTACATAATAGTTAATTACGGCATAGTTATCACCCCCCCCACACACACACACACATACTGTAAGACGTTGGACAAGCCAGAGCCAGGGTCACACTTCTCACAGAAAAATACAGTCCTCTGGCTCATGCTCTGTCCTATATGATGTCTTAAAGTGAGAGCCAGCAACTTCTTAGTAACAGCTGAAATTACCTGGGGGTGCATATTCCAGACCTGTGCTGTCTAATATAGAAGCTACTAGGCACATGTGTATATTTAAATTTATAGTGACCAAAATGAAATAAAACGAAAAATTTAGTTCCTCAGTCATACTATTCACCTTTCTAGTGCTCAATAGCCACATGTGGCTTGTGACTATGTCCTGGACACTGCAGACATTGACTAGTTCCATCACTGTGGCAAATGCTGTCTACCAGCACCTGTTCTAGCACCTGCTTAGCTCAATGCACACCATATTTCAGGGTCATCCTGGACCACATTGCTTCCTCCATGGGTATGCCTTCCTCCTCAACATCAACAACCAGAGTAGCTGTGGTGACTGAGCCCTGCCAACCTTTTCTGAAAGGACAGAAGTGATATTCTTAAAGTTTTCATATGTCAAAAAAGTCACTTCTCTGTTTCTTTCCATCTGTCCAGGAGATTTAAAATGTTCTGATTTTATTATTATTTTTTTTCACGCCTTTTTCTGGCAGTACCTTCTTCCTTTCAAAGTTGCCTGTTTCGAAATCGCCTGAGTGGCGGTGTCACTGAACTTTGCTCGGTGGTGCCGGCCTCACTCTCTCGGGGCCCAGCTCTGCAGAGCCCGGGCTGAGTCCCAGGCTGGTTTCTCATCACTTCTGTCCTTCTAAAACCCTGGTTCATTCGTTTCTGAAGAAAACCTCAGGCTGTTGAATAACGGCTCCAACATCTACATTCATCTGTCACTTTTCATCTAATGGTTAAGAAAAAAAAAAAATAGCTGGAGAGAAAACCTAAGCAAATCTGCTTTCCTGAAATGGAGTCTTCATTTTCTGGCTTATTCTTACTGAGATCATCATGGATTTGATTATTTTGTGATCATTTCCTCCAAGGCTTCTATCCAATCTTTAGATTAGAGCTTTAGAGCAGTAATTATTTCTTTCCTTTTTTATAACATTACAAAGAGGGATTTTTGCCTTTGTAGAATAGATCTCCCCCCCCCATGCCAGTAAACACCCCCTACAGCTGTCAGGCTCAATCTGGGTTCCTGAGACAAAGATTCACATTTCCAAGGTACCTAAGTGAATCCTGGTACAAAACTCAAGAATATTTAGAGGAACACAAACATATCCAGCACCTAACCAGGTAAAATCCACAATGCCTGGAGTCAAAGATTACCTACCAGTTATGAAATATGAAAACAGTGGGAAAATAAGACCCATAATACATCAATCAGTCAAAAAAAAAAACACAAAAAACCCCAAATTAACAAGTGTTAGACTTGGCAAACAAGAATATTAAAATGGTTGTCCTAAATGTACTCCATAGATCAAAACATATGGAGAGACATGGAAGATAATAATAAGTTTCTAATTGAACTTCTCTACATGAAAACCACAGTGTCCGAAAAGAAAATATACCAGACAGGATTAACAGAAGATTGAATAGTTCATTAGAGAAGATTAGCAACCTTAAACATATAGTAAAAGAAACTATCCAAAAGGAAACAAGGAAGAAAGGTATTTCAACACCCCTCTCTCAATAATTTCACAAACAGAAAGTAAGCGAGAAGACTTAAACAATCCTACTGACCAACTTGACCTAACAGACATTTGTGGAACACCACACCAAACAACACAGAACATGTGATCTTTGCAAGAGCACATGAAATATGTTTCAAAATAGATCATATTCTGGGTCATAAAATGGGTCTCAATTCAGAAAGAATCAAGTCATACAAAGTTTGATTTTAATTTAATCCACAATATAACTAAATTACTTATCAATTATAGAAAGATACCTTAAAAATTTCCCAAATATTTGGAAACAACATATTTGGTTGTTTATGACACTTCTAAATAACCTATATGTCAAAAATAATGCAAAGGGAAATTATAAAGTATTTTTAACCAAATGAAAATAAAAACACCATATCAAATTTTGTGAATGCCACTAAGCAAGGAGAAATACATATAACACTATAAATCTACATTGAAAAAGAAGTCTCAAATCAATAACTTTAGCTTCCGCCTTAAGAATTTAGGAAAAGAGCAACTTCTGTACTGGTTTCCATAGTGGTGGCACCATTTTACATTCCCAACAGTACACAGGGTTCCCTTTTCTTGACATACTTGCTAACACTTCTTGGAGAGGGTTTGTTTTAAATCACAGGTATCCTAACAGGTGTAAGTAATATTTCATCATAGTTTTGATTTGCATTTCCTGAAAACTAGTGAAGGCAAGCACCCTTCATGTACCTGTTGGCCATTTTTGTATGTCTTCGTTGGAGAAACTTACTAAATTCATTTGCTTATCTTTTTGTGTGTGACAGAGACAGAGAGAGAAACAAAATGAGGGACAGATAGAGACAGACAGATAGGAAAGGAGGAGAGATGAGAAGTATCAATTCTTCATTGCAGCTCCTTAGTCTCCTTAGATGTTCACTGATTGCTTTCGCATATGTGCCTTGACCAGGGGGCTGCAGCAGAGCAAGTGACCCCTTGCTCAAGCCAGCGACCTGTGCTCAAGCCAGCAACCATGGGGTCATGTCTATGATCCCATGCTCAAGCCAGTGACCCCACACTCAAGTTGGTGAACCCTGCGCTCAAGCTGGATGAGCCCGCATGCAAGCCAGCAACCTTGGGGTTTCAAACCTGGGTCCTCCATGTCCCAGTCTGATGCTCTATCCACTGCACCACCATCTGGTCAGGCTCATTTGCTTATTTTTAAATAAGATTACTTGTGTTGCTTTTGTTTTTGTTTTGCTATTGGGTTTTAGAAATTGCCTATAGATTTTGGGTTGTAATCCTTTCTCAGATATATAGTTAGCAAATAATTTCTCCCACTCCAAAGATTGACTTTCCATTTTATTGATTGTTTCTTTTTTCTGTGCACAAGCATTTCAGTTCATAGTAGTCCCCAAAGAGAATTGTCACAGTTCCAGCAATCCCATGTCTGGGTATATATCCAAAGAAAATGAAATCAAGATATTGATGTGCACTTCCACAATCACTGCAACATTATTTACAATAGCTAATTCAAGGAAGCAAGCTAAATGTCCACTGACAGATGAATAGATAAAGAAAATGCAGTATATACTTACAATGAAATATTATTCAGCCTTAAGAAAGATAAAAATCCTGTCATTTATAACAACTGAATAAACCTAGAGGACATTATGCTGAGTGAAATAGACCAAATACAGAGGAACAAATGCTATGTGATACCATTTATATGAGGTATCTAAAAGAGGCGGATTCATAGAGGCAGAGAGTAGAATGATTGCCTGGAGAGGGGGAGGAGGAAAAAGGGTGCTATTAGCCAAAGGATACAAAGTTTCAGTAATACAAGATGATTAAGTCCTAGGGTTCTACCATACAACATAGCCTATAGTAACAATAATGTATTATATACTTTAGATCTTACATCAAGTGTTCTTATCACACAAAGATAATAATGGATAAAGAGAGTGGGAGCAAACTTTTGGTGGTGATGGATATGGTTATGGCAGAGATTGTAGTGATGGCTACAAAGATACATACTATCCCGGCATTCATCAATGTCCCTAAATCTCCACTGTGTACATTCAATATGTATTGCTTTATGTATGTCAATCATACTGCAATAAAGTGGTGAAAATGAAATCCAAAGCAAGTAGAAGATAAAAAATAATAAAAATTAGAGTGGGAATTAACAAAATAGAAAACAAAACAAACAAAAAAGAAGCAACAGAGAAAAATCAATGAAACCAAAAGTTGGTTCTAAAGATTTCAATAAAATTAACAGATAAAAAACGAGAAAGATGACATCAATACATGTTCCACGCATATATTTAAAGGATATTAAGTAAATATTATGAACAACTTGGGAATGACAATAAATTTGATAATATAGAAGAAATGAACAAACACAAACTACTAAAGCTCATTCAAAAAGAAATGAATAATGATTAGCTCTTTCTATATAATAGTAAATAAGTTGAATTTGTAGTTTAAAAACCTAAATAAAACCCTAGGCTCAGATGACTCCCTTGGTAAGGTCTAACCAAATACTTAAGAAATAAATAACACCAGTCTTATACAAACTCTTCCAGATCCCAGACAATTTATTTTATGAGGCTAGTATTAGTCTGTTAACTACCAAAACCAGACACAAATATTGTAAGAAAAGAGAACTGTAATAAACGAGTATTCCTTTTGAGCATAGATGCAAAAATTCTACATGAAATCTTAGCAAATTGAATCCAACAATATGTAAAAAGGATAATATATCATAACCAATTGAGATTTATCCTAGGGATTCAAAATTGGTTTGATATTCAAAACTCAATTGATGCAGCCTGCCATATTAAACTAAAATGAAAAAACCATATGATTATCTTGATATAAAAAGCACTAAATTCAATACCCATTTTTGATAAAAACTCTTCCTCACTTGATGATAAAGAACATCTAGATAAAACTTAAAACTTACATCATACTAAATGGTGAAAGACTGAAAGCTTTTCCCCTCATAAAGAACAAGATAAGGATATCTACTCTCTCTACTTTTGTTCAAAATACTGAAGTTCTAGCCAATGCCATAAGGCAAGAAAAATAAAAGGCACTTGAATTAGAAAAAAAGAAGTAAAACTGTGTTTATCTGCAGACAACATGATCCTTTATGCAGAAAATCTAATGTAATACACAAAAAGCAACTAGAACTCATATGCAAGTTTAGCAGGTTTCTGGAAACAAGCTAAATATGCAAAAATCTATTTTATTTTAAATGTTAACAATGAACAATTAAAACATTAAAACAAAATATCAAAATAAAGAAGTTTAAAAACAACACCATTTACAATAGCATCAAAATATGATAAATCTGGGTTAAACCTGATAAAAGATATGAAAAATCTGTACTCTGAAAATTACTAAACCCTAAATAAATAGAGAGATATACCATGTTCATGTGTTGAAAGACTCATTGTTGTTAAGATGTCAGTTATGTCCAACTTCATAGATTCAATACAATCCCAATTGAAATCCCAGGCTTTTTTTCAAAATAGATAAGAAAAAATTATGGTGTTTTAAAGTTAAATTAAGTAAAAAAAAAAGAATATTAAATTAAAGTAATGAAGTCGTACCAATTAGGAGTCTTAGAAGTTAAATTATAAACCGAAAGGAAATGATTACCATGGGAGAAAAGAGAAAACTCCAATTCTTGAAATAGGTAGAAAGGAAAGAATTAGGAGAAAGAGGCTGAGATAGAAGAAAGAAGTACAAGACACACCTCAATAAGGTAGGTTACCTTCTTCACAAGCAGAGTTTTTAGAAAATAGTATTGATTTCCTTTGCAGGTAAATCTCTCCCTTGCATAAGTTGGGGGAGAATGAGCTAGTTCCAGTTTTCTTACTTCTTACTAATATCTCACTTTGTGTTGAAATCATATCTCCTGTTGCCGGAGGTCCTTGGAGAGCAAAGCTTGTGATGTAATACTGTTCTCCCAATCCAGATGCTCTCACAGCTCCATCGAGAACTAACAGCTCTATCAGCATCCCAACAATAGTTCCAAATTATGTTCTTTCTCAAAAGCTTCGAACTTAGGAAATATTGCAGATACAAAACCTTTTCTATTTTTCCAGCCTCAAATTTTAGTCTTCACTTTGTGTCCCTTTCCTACTTACCACATTTTTTTAAAGCACAGTCTTTTCTTTTATAACCACCTACATTCTGAAAAAGTTTAATATTTTCAAGATAAAATGAAATAAGAGCTAAGAAAAAAATGGTCATTTTTTTGAAGACAATAAACATCTGTTCTTTAATAAGTTGTTTTTAAGATTTAGTTTTAGTTCAAAGTTTGAAAACACTGCTAAACTCCTGGGTTTGGGTTCTATTTTCTTTCCAGCTGCTGTAGTTTCCAACTAGTGTGTCATCTTGATTGGAGGGCAGAACTTCAAGATACACATCTCAAATGATTATTTCATACCTTTGGCAAGAACTTAATTGGTTATGATTAAAAAACAAGCCACTTATATTTGGGGGGAAGGAAAACATGGCTTACAGAAGAAATTCTGTTAATGAAGAAAGATCTTGTGAGAACTAAGAATTTCAGACCTGTATTTTAAAAACATGCAAGACATGGAATGAGAGGAAATTTAAAAAGTGGGTAGAACATGTTTACATTCAGAGCAAAAGCCTTATATCTTTTTAGTTGGGTTGAAATGCACACATATTACAAATACATACTGAATGCCTCGTACATGTTTGCTACTTCAAATATTTAGTGACATTAATGATTACTTTCTCATTTGCCCTCCAGGCCAAGTTCTCTTCAAAATTCAGTGGCACCCACACTAACACAGGCCATGTGTATGCATCCTGAAGCTGATTTCGTTTCTGTTGACAGGGATGAAAATGCAAAAGAGCATCATCTGCGAGGTTGGCAAGTGGAGGTGATGCAGTCTGCACACAGACCCCTGACGGGATTCTTTTGGGGACTAATTACTATGATTTGACATGACTGCAGAGTTTTTATGCACCATAAGATCCTGGCAAATGGCGGTGTCAGTGAAAATTATAATTCATCAGTTTAAACCTTCCTAAATGCCAGGGAAATAATTTGATCTGTGCTGTGAGCAAAGTCTTTAAAATGGGTCCTGATCTTGATCAGGTTTTATTCCAACCAAAGGGATAAAGAATACATGACTAGTATTCATTTCTTTTAAACCAGTGATGGGCAATCTTTTGAGCTTGGTGTGTCAAAGTTCGCCAAAAAACTGAGCATAACTCGGGTGGTGGTCACTTCGAGAAAAACGGCCTA
Source organism: Rhynchonycteris naso (assembly GCA_037038555.1). Lineage (NCBI taxonomy): Eukaryota > Metazoa > Chordata > Mammalia > Chiroptera > Emballonuridae > Rhynchonycteris > Rhynchonycteris naso. Next base: position 130,820,151 of record CM073001.1, read on the forward strand.
ACCGGAAGTCCCGGAACTAGACGCTCTGTGCCAGAGTTCTGTTGTTTTGGCCTACGGACCTCCGGCACAGAGTGTCTACACTACAGCTAATGTTTTATCCTCGGCTACTGCACCTGGCCGTGCAAGAGCCGAGGATGAAACGTCCTTCTCAGCATGCAGCCCCATACTTCTCTGGTATGCAGCCACATGTGGCTGCGTGTCAGTGCTGACATGCATGTCATAGGTTCACCATCATGGTTTTAAATTGTTGCACATTCTAGAACTGCTCCGTCCAATACAGTAGCCACCAATGATACATGGCTACTGACCAGTCCCAATGTAGCTAGTCTGAATTGAGATGGGTTGTAAGAGTAAGATACACACTAAATTTCAAAGACTTGGTATAATAAAGAGAATATAGGCTCTGGCCAGGTGGCCTAGTGGATAGAGCGTCATCCTGGTGTGCCGAGGTCAGGTCATGGGGTTGATCCCCAGTCAGGGCACATAAGAGAAGCAATTATTGAGTGTACAACTAAAAGGGACAACTAAGTGGAACACAATGATGCTTTTCTCTCTCTCAAATCAAATGAAAAAAATTAAAAAATAATTTTGTTTACATGTTAAAATATTATTTCAACAAGCAATAAAATGGGTTAAATAAAATATATTATTAAAGTAATTTCAGTAGTTCCTTTTTACTTTATGTAATGCAACTATTAGAAAATTTAAAAGTGCATGTATGTCTCTTATATTATATCACTACCAGAGAATACTATTTTAGACAGCAAAGATTAATAAATTTGTTGGACTCACTACTTGGTCTATTTTAAAGTATAGAGATTTGAACCACAATAGAAAAAGAAGACCACCCTTTGAGTCAATCTCCACCCCCATCAGGTTTATCCCTCTGTGCGCACCAGGATATTGGTCATTTCCTTTTTCAGAGTATTAAATGGTCATCTTCAGGGCTAAAGCACAACTTCTGCAGAGACAACTGACTTTCGGTGATCATTTTAATGTTATGTTGCAGCCAAAATGTCATTCTCATTATTAATAAAACAATCCCCTACTTCTCAGGCAGAAGGGGACGACCTCTGTTGTCTACAGCTAGGAAACTGAAGCCCCAAGTTCTGGCCCATACCACCTTCTCCTGGAGCAGGAAGCCCCAGCGCCTGCCCATTCCAGTGCTCTCCACGCCGATACAGACTTCACTGCTTCCAAACTGATGCAGCCCACCCAACTCCATTCCTCCTCACACGCTAGCCTTCTTGCTGGAATACCAATCCTTTTCTGCCTGTAGAGTTTCTTCTCATCCTTTAAAACCCAACTCATTTGACATGACTGCATACTTTTTTGATACCATATGATCCTTTGCAAAACCATTCTGCTCTGCTCCCAAAGTGCTCTCACAACCTCAGTGTTTAATTACTAGAGCACAACTAGGTGTCACTAATTATTGGATTTCCTAACAGTCTGCTCTCCTTTCACTGTATCTACATGTCTAAAGCACTGTCAGACCAACACAACAAACAGTGCATTGGTGTGTATATGTACAAACACACATGCCTATTTCTACTCATGTCGCCTGTGCTGGCATAGCCAAGACATCACTGCCAAATCCAGTGTTATGAAGCTTTTGCTCTGTGTTTTTATCTAAGACTTTTATAGGTCTTATGTTTTGGTAATTTATCAATATCGAGTCAATTTTTTGTATATGATGTAAAGCATGGGTCCAACTTCATCCTTTGCATGTGGATATCCAGTTTTCCCTACACCATTTGTAAAAAATAAATGGCCCTTTCCCCATTGTATGATCTTGGCAACCATGGAAGAATAATTTAGCCCTATTGCAAGGGTTGATTCTGGGCTCCTTAATCTATTCTAGTGGTCTATATGTCGTCCCAGTGCCAGTGCCGCACTGTTTTGATGACTATAGTGTGAAATCAGCAAGTGTGTCCAATTTTGTTCCCCTTTTGAAAGATTATTTTGGCTCTTGAGAATCTGTATAAATTTTGCTATTTGCAAAAAACACTGTTGGGATTTTAATAGTGACTGCATTAAATCTGTGGATTACTTGGGGTAGTATTGATATCTTAACAATATTAAATCTTCTAATTAATTAAATGGGATGTCTTTTCATTTACTTATGTCTTTTTCAATTTCTTTCAGAATTGTTTTGTTGTGTTTAGTGTACAAATCTCTTGCTTCTTTGGTTAAGTTTATTCCTAAGTATTTCATTATCATTGATGCTAATGTAAATGGAATTGCTTTCTTAATTTCTTTTTTAGATTTTTCATGGTTAATTCATAGAAACATGACTAATTTGTATGTGTTGCTTTTATATCCTACAACTTCGTTGAATTTGTTTATTATAATTTGTGTGTGTGTGGAATTTCTAGGATCTTCCACATAAAAATCATACAATCAGCAACAGAAAATTTTTACTTCTTCCTTTCCAATCTGAATGCATTTCATTTCTTTTTCTTGCCTAAATGCTCTGGCAAGGATTTCAGGACAGTATGGCACAGAAGTGGTGAAAGAAGGCAGGCATTCTTGTCTCATTCCTGATCTTTCAGAGGAAAAACTTTCAATCCTGTGGATATGGGTGATATCTCTGCTTCCTTTTACATTAATTAATCCACTATTTTTTTTTTCACTGAATAGAAATTTATTGATTATCTCTCCGTTTTCAGACACCATCCTAAGCTTTGGCATGAAATGAAACAAACCCCTACTCTCATAGAGCCTGCGGCAGGGGGAGCAGAAAAACTAACAAATAAGCATCTCATATTAGAGGTGGTGAGACATCTCTTGAAGCAACATGAAGCAGAATGAGAAAGTGTGTGTCATGCTGGGTACCGTGGTCTTGGACACAGTGGCCAAGAAAGCCCCCTGTGCGGTGAACTGAGTCACTGGCCATCCTGGGGAAGGATATATGCTTGATTTTGTGACTATATATTAAGTGTGCTGTCAAGAATAGGGAAACTACAGAGACAGGCTGGGGGACCCCAAGCTCTGTGGAGCCTTTAGGTCTGGCTGGTGGAGAAGGAGAGTGAAGACAAAGCACTGAAGAGTTCAGAGTGCTGAGATCACCAGAAGTTAATAAGCAGTGCCTGGAGAAAGCTTTCAGCTTCAAGGTGTAAGCAGACTGTGGGTAAAACAGGTCAAAATGTAGATAATTCTCAAGGTTTCTAAGAAGTAGTCAACAGGGGTAATGAGGACATCAAATAAATACACCCAGTTTTACCTTAATGAAACTAATCCAGAGAGTCAAGCAAAACATGCAAATGACAAGCTGAGCTCCTCAGATCTGACGTATAAACACAGAACTTGGGTATGTGCACGTGAACTGACTAGGATGTACCTGCTGTGTATGTGTCATGTCATTTCACAGGGCAAATGGTCATCCAATTTTTGTCTGGGTGAAAGAAAAAATGTAACTTCTATAGAAATACATTAAGAAGAGTGTGCTCCTCCTCTATCTTTTCTGACAACCTGACTGCATTAAAAACAACAACATCATCAACAACAAAACCCATCAGATTTCTCATCTTGAATACAGGATTAAACAAAAAATTCGACTAGCGACACAACGGCAGCTGTCTGGAGTGATCATATCTATGGAAAATGGACTGAGTTAGCTGCCAAGCAGTATCCAGAGAAATATGTATACCATCATGATGACCTCCCACTTATAGCCCAGCCTCCTGGGAGGGTGTTGATCGGAGCTGCCCAAGAAGAAAAATCAATTCATTCCAGTTGCACTTGGTGACTTTACCACTTGCACTCAGAGAATCAATCAGGCTGGAATCACTTTGAAAAGGGATCATCTCTCTTCTGTTTATACAGAAGCCTTTGTCAAAAATGGGCAGAAAATATGTTTTAGCAGCCGAGTCAGTGGTGATTGTAAGAGCTGAAGGCTCACAATTTTGCAGGCTTTGCCACTGAGAAAAGGGGCAGCCACTTGAGTGGATGTCCTGAAGCCATGGAACAAAATGTAGCCCCCTTGATTAGCCTGGCTGCCACCAAACAACCTCCGGTTTGATCCTCTTCAGGCTGGATATGCTGTGTTTGTTCACATACTATTAATTTCTGGGTGGGAGAGGACAGAACAGGCAAAGGAGGGAAGCTGTAATCAAACCCTGTCTTTTCCCTTCGCATTTGCACCGTTTGGCTATCTCGTCTTAGTACCCTGTGGGGCTTCTGTGTTGCCTGGGAAAGCCAGAGAGGGGCAGTCCCCAGAGAGACCCTGGTCACACCTAGGCCTCAAGCAGCTTCTGGCTCAGGAAGGACATGTGAGTTCACATGGCAAATCTGGCAGCTGCCAGGCCCCCAGAGAAAAGATAATGGCTCTCCAGGTCCTCTTCTAAAAAGAGGAGGAAGCTGTTTAATTTTAATCATTATAACCATTAGGTATACAACACAATATTAATTTTATTTTCCTTTTAAACCTTTTCTTTCCCTCTTCCTCCCACTGAAGTAAATTAGACTAATTCCCATGTGGCTCTAATTAATCATATTATCATCATCAACAGTAATCAAGTGACTAGAACTTTTCAGACTCAGATTGTTTAATGTGAAATTGTCATCCTGGGGGAACTTGTGTTTCTGCATTTCCTCCCACAGATAAAATGTGGCATTTTCTCCCACGTCTGCAGGCCCTGGCATACGGATCAATCAGCCAAATTCAAAGTATTGAGTCATGTGTAGAGAATCACACAAATTGCTGACATGCTGAAGAACACTCCCAGGCCTAACAGAGAGCCAGCACGGGGCAGATGATGCACAAATATTGGGAGGGACACTCGTGGCAGAGAACATCTATTGAATGCAGAGCAGACATTTAAAATGTCACTTGAGTGGTTCAGAGCCTCAAGGAACAAAGAAAGAAAATTGAAAGTGGATGCCAATCACTTCTTTCAGAGCTGCTTACCTCCTCCACCTGGGAGAGGAACCCAACTCCTGTTCTTAAGGATTAGTGGTTATATAATAACAGAAGCTTAGAGCACACAATGGAGATCATTCCCCCCCTCCCCCCCCCCCGCCCCAGCCAGCGTAGCTTCCGAAAGCGCCTCCTGTCCCTGGGCCTCTGAACCTGCTCTTCCATCTTCTCAGTCATCGGCATAGTCCACCCTTCCACTCTGACGTTGGCTCAACAGTACCTCATCAGAGAGTGCTTCCCAGACCACCTTCCCCATCACTCTCCATCCCCTTTCCCTGCTTGCTTTTTCTTCTTAGCTCTTATTCCAGGTGGCCTAATAATACATTTATTTACTTGTTACTTATTTATGTATTTGCCACCCTCCTCAGAATGTAAGCCTCATGGTGACTGTGATGTAGTTTTACTTAGTGTTTCATCTCCAACACCTGTAATAATACCTGGTAAAGTGGGTGCTCAACAGACAGATATTGAAAGGAATAAATGAATGAATGAATGAAATGAGAAAAGAATGAGGGTTTTCCTGTCGATGATAGTGGTATTGATATTAATAATGGCCATTCTAATAACAGTTAGCAACCTTGCGGGACACAGACCAAAAGACTTTCACACTGATTTCCACCACCCACACCCACTTAGCATTTTGGACACCCAGGTGTTTCACTTGGTTGATTATTACAGAGTGAGAAATCACTCCCTAGTGCTCCATCATTTAAGATTTGATGCCAAGGGAAAAAAAAACTCTTACATTTTGTTCTGGATGTCAAGGAAAAACCAGTTTAAAATAGGAATCTTAACCTTCATGGTCAAGGTTTGGTCAACATGTCTGATATCAGTTCACCCGTTAGCACCATAATTCCCCTGTTTAGCCCATTGCTTCTGGCATATGGTATTCCTACTCATTCCAGATCCCAAGCAACACTCTTCTGGAAAACTCCATCCCAGCCTGCCTTTAATAAATGCACCATGACCAGCCCTTCTGCTCAGAAACGACCAGAGACCCGACCAGCCCAGAACTCCACAATCCAGAGGAAAGGTGAAGGGAAAACAAACCCACAGAAAGTCATCCCTCTAAGTTGAGGCTTCTATTCTGATCCACATCTGCACAGCAACCAGAGGGACTGTTCCAAAATCTAAAGCAAAACGCACATTTTCCCAAGTGTCAATCCACCCTGAGGAAAGCGCTGCAGCAGCTTCCCACGGTTCTTGAAATCAAGTTCACCTCCTCACCATGGCCAACAAGAAGCTGCATTGCGAGGTCACTGCCGCTGGAGACAGCTTACCTCACTGTCTCCCACTTGGCAGCCTTCTTTCCATTTCTTTTACATGCCCTGTTCCTTTGCATAGCTTCCCCCAGCCCTCATCTGGCCAACCTTCTTCCGCTGGATTCCAGCCTGTGTCACTTTCTTCTCTGTGAACTCTTCCCTGACCGCCAGGTCCTGTGTCATTTACAATACTTTACTAACCTGGCAAGCATACATTTCAGTATTATTTTACCATTCCTTGTCACCCCTGTGAAGCTGTGAGTTCCCTTTGGGCAAGGACAGGCTTGTTTTGTTCACTACCTACTCCTCAGAACCAAGTACGCCACCTGGCATAGGCAGTGTGCTTTGTACTGATGAGTTCGTGAATAGATGAATAAATGCAGATGCAATAGTATCCAGTAGGGTCTGTATCATAGGGTTACTATTAGTGATTCTCTAATAGTTACAAAAATACCTTATTAAAGTATAAAAAATCATATTCTCCCTCCATCCCAAATCTATGTAAGTAGTGGCTGACTTAATTCTGTTGAGCATCTGAGAATACTTAACTACCTTCCAGTTAACAAAGGTAAGTGAGGGGTGTGTGAGTGTGAACACACACTCCTGTGGGTCCTCCTTTGTAACAAAGTAAACTACGGCACTGTGCCTCAGCATACTCTTATACTTAGTATAAAGAGACTCTGAGTACATGCAATTAACTGAATGATTCCACTCAAGAGGCAGGGGTCGTGTGACCAAAGCGGTACTATTCCATTCTGTGCAATAAATTTCCTCCACGCACATTTCATCTGCTTGTTTCTGAAATGCTCTTGGTTAGACAGTAATTTCCTGGTTCTAACAATTATGCCTCCCCTGCTTGCAGCCACTGTAACCTGGGCCACTAGGGAACAACAGCCTAATATAACACTGAGGCACACACTGCCTTGACTTTTTAAATTCCCAATTAGATGGACTCTTAGGGTCTATCATGAGCTATACACACAGGTGTTTGGTTTTTTTTAAGAACAAATTTGCTTCTCAAGCTTAGGTGATACTGATTACATTTAGTTCTTTTCGGTAAAAAAGAATTATTGATTCCTTTTCTGAATCTTTAATTTTGGTGACCACTGAACAGGAAATCAGCACATGGAAGAAATAATAATTGCAAAGTGAAAAAAGACTAAGCTTTGGGACCTGAGTGTTACACTATTAAACCTTCCAGTGATGTCCCGCCTGGTGATGACATTAATCTATGAGGGAAGGGAAAAAAGAGTAGGAAGTTTAAACCCTTTTTTAAACAAAACAACAACAATAAAGAGTATCTCAATTAGCTCCAAATTCAAACCTAAATTTTGACATCAGTTCATTTGTTCAATTTGTTTCTTCATTTAATTGACAAATATCGCCAAGCACATTGACCAATTCTCATCTACATTGCTTTCATCAAAATCAGTTAGCTGAGTTTTAGTTTCCATGCAGGGATCATTTTCAGCCAAAGACTTAGGGTGCAAGACAGGAGCCTTTTGATGGTCATGACAGTTTCCAGGCCTTGTTGATGTCTCTTAACAACAGCGACCAAGAAACCTTTTTAAAATTCAATATAGGCCAAGCCATACTTCACTGAAGCCCAATGGCATTGTGCATGGCCAGCGAACTCCAGGGGATGGAGAGCAGCGTGTCCAAGCTATGGCAACCCAGAAGCTGTGTCTGACTCTTCCAGACAGCATTCTCTGTCAAAAACTCCGCCCACACAGAGCCGAAACCAGACTGTTCCAGAGGGGAGTGATCCTTTCTCTAATTGGCGTACTTCACTTAAAGCTCTCCAGGTCTATCTGTGCTGTTGCAAAGAGTAAGATTTCCTCATTTTTTATGGCTGAGTAGCATTCCATTTGTGTAAATGCTTTTTTAAATTCACTCATCTACTGATGGGCACTTGGGCTGTTTCCAGATCTTGGCAATTATAAATAATGCTGCAATGAAATAGGGGTGTATGTATTTTTTTGAATCAGTGTTTGGGGTTGCTTCAAAAAATTCCCAGAGGTGGAACTGCTGGATCATAAGGCAGTTCTATTTTTAAGTTTTTAAGGTAGCTCCATACTGCTTTCCACAGTGGCTGTACAAACCTGTGTTCCCACCAGCAGTGCAGGAGGGTTCCCTTTTCTCCACATCCTTGACAACATTTGCTGTTTGTTGATTTATTGATAACAGCCATTCTGACAAGTGTAAGATGATATCTCATTATGGCTTTAATTTGCATTTCTCTGATAATTAGTGACATTTGAGCATCTTTTCATATGTCTATTGGCCATCTGTATGTCCTCTTTAGGGAAGTGTCTATTCAGGTCCTTTACCCATTTATAAATTGGATTTCTTTTGGGGTTGGGTTTATAAGTTCTTTATAATATAATATAAAGATGATGTATCATAGAATTGTACACCTGAAATCTGTATAATTTTATTAACAAATGTCACCACAATAAATTTAATAAAAATTAAAAACAAAAAAACAAGAAGTGATCCTTTAGACCAATGGACTGGTGGTTGAAAATCACTCTTTTAGACCAAGTTGCCACAAACCTTCTCTGTAAAGGTTCAGATAGTAAATATTTTAGGTTTATGGATTGCTGGTCTCTGTAGCAACAACTCAGCTCAGTCTCTATGCTGTGAAAGCAGCCACAGAGGACACGTACATGAATGGACATAACTCTCTCCCAATACAACTGTGTGCACAAAAATGAGGGTGCAGATCTGGCCCAGGGGCTGCAGCCTGCCCTTCTTGAACTAACTCGGCTTCCCAAACAAAAGGCTTTACTGGACAACTCTGGGGAAAGAATGGACCACAAACATTTAATTAGAGACTAATGATCAGGATTCAAAATCCACATAAAAGGCAAAGCATTGGAAGGTGTTGGAAAATAGCTGTGTAGGTTTGCTCGCTGGTTTCCTGGCTGCAAGCCCTTAGCATGACTGGTGTGTGAGCACGTGGCAGAGACACATGTGCATAGCTTATGTAAGGCTACGGGGCTTGCCCTCAGGGCAGATTGCCTGCCCCCACTGTAAGGGGCCATTTTGCTGTTTGCCTGCTGCCATGAGAAGCAGTTTCCCCTGCCTGTTTGCTCATCCACTGTTGCAAGACTCTATTACACGGGACTGGCCCAACACCTCTGCAGCTCCTCCACGGTCTGCCTGAATCCAATGTGAACATGCCTGGCTGTGGCGACTGCCATTACAGAAGGTCTTTCACAGTTATTTAACTTCCATAATTTCATAATGTATACGCAACAAAATGCATAGATTTTTAAGTGTACACCCAACATATTTTGAAAAATGTTTATTTCTATGTAATCCTCAGCCCAAGAAACAGAACATTCCCATTGCCCAATAAAGCTCCCTTGTACAACCAGAGACTGACATGCATCGCCACTGCTCAGTTTAATTTGATCTAGAACTTCATCAAAATGAAATCAGGCAGAACGGACTTGGGGTTCTGGCTTCCTTCACTCGATATACTGTGTCTGCGATCTAGCTGTGCTGGGATGCAACTATGAGTGTCTACTCTCTTGACTGCTGTGTTGTAGTCCAGTGTAAGAATACCCCACAATTTATCCCTTCGTCTTCATGACAGGGACATACTATCCCACCACACTTCTATAATCAAATTCATTTCAAACAAAAAGAGAATAAACACTTCCAGAAGTGCCTCGACTGGAAACAATATACTCAACTATTATCCCCTCTACACCACATTGCCATGTGGATCAGGGTTACCCCCTCCCCACCCTCCCACCTCGGCTCAGTGTAAAATAGAAATAATGTACGCACTCCAATTAATAAATAACCCCTGCTTCCCAGAATCCCAAGTAGGCAGCCCTGGCAGCTTGTCCAGCAACCATGAATGTGTCTTTCCCAAGCCTTTCAAGCTGCCATGTGATGGACAGGCCCATGGCATTTCCTCAGTGCTAACACTAGACTGTGAAGCCGGACTGCATAATTAACACCCATGGTTATTTTTCAATGCCTGCACCTGGCACTCTTAATTTAATTATCTCTCCATTTCTACAATCCACTGCACACTGGTGACTGCTCCACCTGGCCATCCTTGCCCTGAATCTCCACTCGCCTGCAGGACTTTTCATCCAGAAATAATTAGGAACACAGGGTCCTCTGTCTCGTAGCCAATTCAGCTGTGAATGCTACTGGACCAGGAGGAAAGTTTTATCTCAAATAAATGCAGTCAGCTTGCGATGTGGTTAAAGGGACAGGGTGGACATTTCCAAGCTTGTCTGCCGTGATGGGAGCCACCAAAAAGAAAAAAAAGTGGCAATGACCTTTCAGAAAATCTGGAACACTCTGGTCCTGGGAATAATCTTCTCCCTTGGCTTGCTCATCATGGAGAATGAAATCATGAATTGGAAACAGTTTCCCAGCAAGGCTAGTTATCCAGCCTTCCCACAGTTATCCATGCTAAGGGCACAGATAAAACTGGGGGACCAGCAACTCGGAGACGATCCTGGTTCCTCATTTTGTACGCTTGTTTTGTACAACTAATTCTTCTACCTAACCTTTATATGACCACTACTCCTTAGAGTGACCAGCAAGTGGCAAACTTGAACAGTTTGTCCTCCATTTGTCCTTTCACTTTTTGGTTTCTTGTTGAAAATGGCAGCTAACACCTAAAACACCGTTCCCGCACTGGCAGTTTCAATAATAAGTAAAATCATAATATTATAGAAAATTTAAATTGGGGTACAGAATGTATCCCACAAGGCATTCTTAAACACCCTCTTCCCTCACCCTCACATGTTTTTCTCCAAGGTCTGCCTTTGCACACATGTGTGCGCACACACACACACCTCTATTGGATTAGAATGATCCAACTTTAATAATCAATTTGCATAAGAAAGCCAGGATATCTTCTACATCACTCCACTTTAGTCTCTTTCAAGATGCACAAGAGAAACTTCTCGATACGTATATGGATGTTAGAGACCTTGCTTTATTTAGAAAGTCCCTCCTCACTCGCCCGGCAAATTCTAGGTTTACCTTTGCCAAATGCAGAAAAAACATGTCTCAGGAAATTATGACATGCTCTTCTCAGCTTCCTGGATCTTCAAGGGAATTCAGAAGAGGGGAGGGGAATCCCACCCTCGCAGATACCCCAAAAGAGCCCCTTCCGGTCATCAAGGTGCAGCCCAGGGAGAGGGAGGTGAGGGTTGATAGACGGCTTTATTTCCAAAACACAGTGCAAAGAAGGCCACAGCACATTTCCCATGATTTATAACACCTGCCTGGAGTTTGATATGGTACTTCCTCCCCTCACATAATACAAGGCAATGGGCAGAATAAATGTAGCAACTTGGTGAATTCTGTAACCTCTCTAGGCCCATCTGCCTTCCCTGGGCCCGAAGCCCTGACAGAAAGGTTTGTTTGCTCCTGCATCTCTGCGTCCACCTTTCCATTTCAGGCAATTTCTCTTACTAATGACAAACAGTGTTGATCTGGGGATGAGCATAGATATATGCCAGGGTGTGCCTGTCAGTCTCGGAAGGAAGGAAGGAAGGAAGGAAGGAAGGAAGGAAGGAAGGAAGGGAGGAAAGGAGGAAGGGAGGGGGGGAGGGAAATCCACCAACATTAACTATACACTGTGAGCACAGTACTGTATCAAGACACGGTGTTCTTAGTTTTAGAATAGAACCTGACTTCTAAGGAGCAAGGTGAGAGCCTTTACACCCAGAAGAAAATGGGGAAGCATTTCCACCCAGATGGGAAGAGCCGGGATTTGGTGCCCAAGGATCTGGCCTTAGTTTATGTTCTTCCAGAAGCAGACACTGAGGAAAGGGTCCCGGTGCAGGTGACTCATGCATAAGGTGGAGTAATGCCAGGGGAAGAGTGGGGAGTGAGACTGGGAAGGAGAGGTGGCCAGTCAAGCATGTGTCAGAAAACCACTGTAAGTAACTGGGGATCAATCTCAGCCCCCCCAGGAACTCAGGGGAAAATGTGTGGCCCACATACCTCAGTGTTATCTGTCCTAAGAGGTGAGGGGAGATGGGTACTCACACACCAATGTGTCAGACTATGGGCTTCCCTAGAAAGCACTCTTTCCTCTGATTTCTGTTTTACCACAAAGGCAGGTAAAGCATACTTACGTGACCAGAAAAGGCCACCGGGCAAAGAACACAGGTGCTTTCATGAGTACAGGTGAAGGATAGGGCAGGACCATAACAATCTCTGAATCACGTGTCCTGCTGCTAATCAGAGCTCGACTCGAGACATGTATGTCCCTTAACTTCTTGGACCCATCCCTGAGCTCCCTATCTGGAAAACAGTGTGAGGGTACCTACCTACCCTCATGCTTGTAGTCAGAATGAACTCAGATAATATCTCTGAAAGAACTGTGTAGATTATAATTATAAAGCCAAAGTATAATTTATAGAGCCTTATGAAATCAGTAGCTCTCCCAAGTCCACAGAGATGGCTAGGAGCCCACCATCTGCCTGGAGCTCCGGGAGGGATGAGAGAGGAGGGCAGGTTTAGCTTCCCCTTGTCTTACACAGAGCACTGAATGGGAGGTATGTTCCACAGCCAGGACCCTGCTGTCTGAGTGTGCAGTGGGCAGGCATTCTGCCTAATTTCGAGGGGATGAGTCCATCCTGATTCACCAGTATCCCAGCTCAAGGGAAATATCTCTGCATTCTGACAAGGTTAGGAATGTTCGTGCAAGACCATAAAAGGCAATTTGAGCAGTGGGAGGGGCAGCTGCCCACCTTTCTTTGTCTCAGCCCAGCCCAGGTGGTATCTGAGTGGCATCTTGGGGGTTGGCAAACAGAGAAACTAGGGGACTTTCCTATTTTTTGAAGCATGATTGGAGCTCCCTGCTTTGTCATCTGACCATGAGATAAACTATCACTCCATACTTCTGCAATCGCATGCCCCTTCTCCAGCAAAGACTTTCTGGCGTTGAAGCGCCCAGGCTACCCTACAGAATGATGGAGTGAAAGCTGATGCCAGTAGCTTGGCGACAACTCTGTGGATAAGGAATCCTTCACCTCAAGCCAAGTATTCAGCCCATCCAAGAAGAACCTGGAAGAAGCTGTGATGAGCTGTGGCAGGGGTCTAGGAGATGCACACAGACACGTACCACCTCTGAATGTTTCGTATGTCTTAGCCTAAAAACCGGCATCGCCCTTAGTGATGCCTCCCAATCCAGAAAAATCCACCACTCCAGAAAATGACACCCAGCTGCAACTAAAGCTCTTGTTCCACTCAACTTCTCCCCTCGCCCACATCCCTCAGGACAAAGTCTTCCTAACCCAGGATCTATGGAGTAGGTGTCTACTGAGTAGGCTTGAAAGGGATCCCTGAGTGCCCTCAGATTCTGTGTAAAATCTTAATCAGAATTTAAAGCTGCTGCAATCAGAACTTCCACATGGGCAGTGTCACTCAAGAATTAGGAACCACCATCCTAGACAAAAATGACGCCCAGAAAGCACGTGGAGCTGGTGATGATACACACGAGGTAGTGTGTGGGCTGTTCTCATCACCAAGACAGAGGAAAGGGGCCAGACCCGTGGCCTTTGCCCCAGTCCCCCGGCTCTCTATTGAGGGTTCAGAGGTCATGCTGCCCTGTGTTCGTCTTCTTGCAATGGGGAAACAAGGTGCAGAAACATGGACTGATTTTTCAAAACCATGTGGTGAGCTGGACACAAAGGTCACGGAGCTGAGTTTCTACCAGGGCCCCTCCTACCAGTGGTTGCCTCCTTCTTCTCTGCGAAGTGGGAGTCCTTTTTTTCTTCTTCTTGAGTTTCACTGCTCTCTGGTTCTCTGAACTCAAAACGATAAACCAATATGGTTCACTGCTCCCCTCTAGGCTACTGGTCCCCATCCAACTGCTCAGCCAGGAACAAGAAAAGCCATGCCCAGCTCAGGGCCCTGGCTTTTCACAGGAGGTAACAGCCAGGCTGAAGCTGGCTGGGACAGAGCAGAGGCCCCACAGCAGGCCTCTACTTCTGGCTTGATTTCCTTTGGGGGCTGCGGAGGTAGAAATGAGCTTGTATAAGGCAGATCCTCTCTCAGGAACTAAATACCAGCAGCAAACAAAAACCAGACCAGAAAGCATCCATTAAAAAAGACAAAGTGGGACAAGGGCAGGGAGCCAACCAGTAGGTCTCTATCCAGAGCTAATTGTCAGGATCTCCCTTTAATAAAAAGGGACCAAAATGAAAAATCGCAAAGTTAAAGGATTTCTTTCTTTCTTAAGTCAGGCGTGTGTCCTCTCTATGTAATTCATTTCCCTTGTGGTCCCAACCAGCCTCAGGAAATGGGGAAGCAGAAGAATTTTCCATAGATAGGTCCAAATATTTGCCTTCTGATGCCACCTGATTAAATCTAACTCTGGCCACCACAGCAAAAGGGGAAATTTGCTGGTTGTTTCCGTGTCCTTTACTCAATGGTGTTAAACACGTGAAGTGAAAGCCTCACATTCACTAGCGTTTTCCTGCTTCCTCATGGGCATCTTCCTGGTCTAGTGCCGCTCTTCATAACAGGGTCAGTGGGGCTCAGACCAAGGAGCCCCAGTAAGAAACAGACAGGGAGCCTCTCAGGGTTGGGTTGCTCTGTTTGTTGGTTTGTTTGTTTCACCATTTTCATTGTAAACATGAATGACCTAACTGGGTCTCCTCCCAGATAGTGCAATGAAGTCAAGGCCATGACCTTTTATTCCTAGGAGCCTTTATGTTGCTTGTCTTTATTTTTACTTATTTTTTATTTAAAAAAAATTTCAATTACAGTTTATAATCAACACGATTTTGCATCAGCTTCAGATGCACAGAGTGCAATGGTCAGAAAATCAGAGTGATCCTCCAATGCTTCAAGTCTCCACCTGGCCCCACACACAGTTATCACGGTATCATTGCCTGGATGCCCCATGCTATAATCTACATCTGTGACTATTCTGTAACTACCAGTCAGTACTTCTTAATCCCTTCACCTTTTTCATCCAGCCCCCCAAACCCCTCTCCTCTGACAACTGCCAGTCTGTTCTCTATATTTATAAGTCTGTTTCTATTTTGTTGGTTTGTTCTTTAGATTCTACATATAAGTAGAATCGTATCGAATTTGTCTTTCTTTGACTTATTTCACTTAGCATAATACTCTCCAAGGTCCATTCATGCTGTTGCAAAGGGTTAGATTTTATTCTTTTTTATGGCCAAGTAGTATTCCATTGTGTAAATGTAGCACAGTATTTTTTTAAAGGATATATTTTTTATTTTTTCTTTATTCATTTTAGAGAGGAGACACAGAGTGTGTGAGAGAGAGAGAGAGAGAAAGGGGGGAGGAGCTAGAAGCATCAACTCCCATATGTGCCTTGACCAGACCAGTGCAGGGTTTTGAACTGGCGACCTCAGTGTTCCCAGGTCGACGATTTATCCACTGCGCCACCACAGGTCAGGCAATATTTTTTTTTATCCACTCATCTACTGATGGGCACTTAGTTGCTTCCATATCTTGGTTACTGTAAATAAAACTGTAATGAACATAGAGGTACATATATTCTTTTGAATGAATATTTCAGGTTTCTTCAGCTATATTCCCAGAAATGGAATTGCTCGGTCATAAACAATTACACTTTTAATTTTTTGAGATAACTCCATACTGCTCTCCACAGTGGCTGCATCAGTCTGCATTCCCACCACAGTGCATGGGGGGGGGGTGTCCCTCTTCTCCACACCCATGCCAACACTTGTTATTTGTTGATTTTTTTTATGGTAGCCGTTCTGACAGGTGTGAGGTGATGACAACTCATTGTGGTTTTAATTTGCATTTCTCTGATAATTAGTGACATTGGACATCTTTGCCTATATCTATTGGCCATCTGTATGTCTTCCTTAAGAAGTGTATACTTAGATCTTCTGCCTACTCTTTAATTGGGTTGTTTGTTTTTCTGCTGTTAAATTGTCTGTTGTTTCATTTTCAACTTGCTGTTCATCCTCAGAGCACGCCTCACCCTTGAGGGCCGACGTGGCACTGAACACAGGAGAGCCGTGGCGCCGAACAAGACGAGCAGTAGGGTGTGCTGCCCCTGCTGTCCTCCAGGGCCCCGTGCACCTTTGTTCTCGTGCAGTGCTTCCTTTCACGGCCTGCCTGCTCTCATCTTCTGCCTCTTCCAGGAGTTGAGGTAGAAGATGCCAAGAAATACAACTATAGCACATGAGAAATTCTAGGTGCAACAAGTTGGGACTTTGGTCAGTGTCACGTCACATAGCTAAGGAATTCCAGCCATGGGATCAGAATTGGGTCTAGGTCCCATCCTAAAAGGTGGGTAAGATACATCACTGAACAGCACGGGCAACCTGAAGCCTGCACACATGTGGAGGTGTGGAGGAGTGCTGCCAGAATGCTGCCCCACATTTGGCGGTAGCAGGGTTATCACTACTGGTTGGCACCGGGGAGGTCTGGGCCCTTTCTAAGGAACTAACTGGAGAACATCCTTCCCAACTCCCACTGCCTTTTTCAGTCACTGCTCAGGCACTGGTTCCTGGGCTGGTGATCCTATTCCAACATCAGGTCAAAGTCCAGTCCAAAGGAGCTCACACTTTCACAATCTATTCCCCATGGTTTAGCACTTGAAAGGCAGCCTGGGAGTCACTGCGGGCTCCCTCCCGCACCTCCTCAGTCTTCACCACGTCAGTCCTGGCCACTTCAGCTTCCACCTACCAATGTTGCATCCGCTTGCCCGAATGTGTGATGGATGGAATGTCTCAGGAATCAACACTTCCCCCCACCCCTTTGCAGCTGTCAACCAACTACTACTAAGACTTGTTGTGCACCCCCCTCTGCACCCTTCCCCGTGGGTGAGAAAGTACGAAGTGCTTTCCAGAGCCCCCCCACCCCCCGCCACAAGACAAGTCACCTTCAGGGCTCCCACCTTCCCTGGGTCAGCTCCCAAACAGATAGCCTGCTTTCAAGCTCTTACTCAGGGTCTGCTGAGTGGGGAAACTCACACTCAGGTGGGTTCTGTGGTATCCTGGAGAGAATTTCAGAAAAGAAGGAAGAAAGCCAGGTTCTAATAATTTCATATCTCTGAGCCTCATCATCTGCAATGAGGGTCAAAGTGCTGCCTACGGAACTCAAGTGGTTGACAGAGGATGACCCATCAGGGTGACCTGCCAGGCTTGTGAAGGCTGGGGACTGACCAGACACGGGACTCCTGTTCTTTTCTTGGGCAGCCAGAGCCAGAATGCAGTGGGGGGGTGCCGAGGTGAGGGCCTGACCCTACCTCCTTACAGGAAGTCTGCTCCTGGTGCTGAGCCCTGGCTTCATGTCTGCCTTCCTGATCCTCTCACTGGGCAGGGCTGGCATGACACATTTTACTCCATTTGACTTGGAGATGGAAGGATTACAACACCCTAAAGCTTCCTGGCAGAGGAGAGTAAATAAAGTAGCAATAAATACATTCTCCAACCTTTGCAAACCAGGTGTGGGAGCTGGCTGGGTCATTTAAAAAGAAATTCCAATAAGCGAACTGTCAGACTCCAAACCACAAGCTCAACCACTCTACAGCTGGCCAGTGAACTGGCAGGAGAGTGTGAGTGCCTGGAAAGTTCTGACCTGGGGTCACCTTCTGCTCCTCCCGGGAAACAAAAATGTCTTCCCTATCTACCAAGTCTCAAGCAGTATGAAGTGTGTTTATTATAAAATCTAGGATAGCAATCATCAAACAACTCGCTAATGTTCATTATGTGCAATATGCTGCTAAATACTATGATGGGAAATAGTCTATGACCATAAAATAGTGAATTATGAACAAGTAATTAACATGCTTAGATCAGGGACCGCTATGAAATTTCAAAGCAGCCATTTTGAAACCATTTACACCTGCTTCAATGGCTTTACACATTGAACAATTCTGAATTGTCTTTTTAAAACAGTGTTTGATTTTTTAAAAGTAATTTTTCAACAAGGCATAGCTCACCTATGGGAAATGCACAGATGTTCAATGTATAGTCAGGACATTTCGACAAACGTAGACAGTGTCGTAATGCACAATCCAGTTAAGAGACAAGGCGTGTGCCATGGCCAGGCAGGGTCTCGTGCTCTGCCCTGTCAATGCAGTATTGTGCCCTTTACACCTACAGAGGTCAGTGTATTTCCTAACAAGGATGCTCTCACTGCAAAACTGTCAAAATAGGGAAATTAACAATGATAACAAAACTATGATTTAATCTATAGAGCTTACTCATTTTGCTCTTTAGCTCCCTGATATCTTTTAGAGGAAAAGAATATTTTTTGCACAGGGTTCAATCATGGCTCAGGTGTGGCACTTCTCTGTCCTGTCTCCCTGGACTCCTCCAAACTGAGACAGCAACTAGGTCTTGCTTGATTTTGTCTTTCATGCCCTTTGAGCTGGTTATTCTGTAGAGCAAGGGTCGGGAACCTTTTTGGCTGAGAGAGCCATGAACGCCACATATTTTAAAATGTAATTCTGTAAGAGCCATACAATATGTTTAACACTAAATAGAAGGAAATGAGTGCATTTTACGTAAAACCAACATTTTAAAGTCCAATAACTCTCTGAATTCTTTTTAATAACGTTGTTATGCTATTGCTAACCAATGATGAATAAAGTACTTCTTACCAGTAATGCGACTTCTGGTGCTGCATGGTTTTGCTGATGGCTTTGTAGTCTAGTTGATACGTGGTGAGGTTAAGCTTCATGAAGGCGTTCAGACTTCCATCCATTAAACATGATTGTAGGTTGGTCTTAACGTTCCTTAGATGTGTGAAAGACTGCTCATATGCATACGTAGAGCCAAACATTGTCAGTACAGCAATACTCACACGCTGCAGTGTGTGGAATGTGACAGGAAGTGCGTTGCAAGTTTTGACAATCAGCAGGTCCACGGGTTGAAGTTTTTTCATTTCTCCCCACTTGTGTTTGCTTGCCAACTCTGCTTGCTGTCATGCAAGTCTTTCCAAATCCTCATTCAGTGACTTGAACTTATTCCCCCACATGTCTGAGGCCTTCAGGTCAGCAGCTTGTAGCTCAAAATCTCTGACGGAGATACCGGGAATAGAAATCAGGTTAGCGCTGTCCACTGCACACTCATGTGGATGGGTGATAAACTTAAAAAGATCAGTGTGCTCAGGAAATTCTCCAAAGCACACTTTGAATGACTGCAGGAGATTAGATGTGAAGCCCGCTAACTGCTGTAGATCAAGATGTTGAGTAGGGTCACTTACCGTGCATGCATCTTTAAACTCTCCCAGTTTTTCAAAGTGTAGTAAATGACCTGTTTCAATGTTGGTGATGAAGAGTTTCAGCTTGTTTTCAAATGCAAACACTGCTTGTTGAAGGGATAAGACTGTATTTCCAGTGCCTTGCATTTTCACATTGAGCTGGTTCAGATGTTCAGTCACGTCCATGAGATAGTAGAACTTCAGGAGCCACTCAGTGTTAGCTAACTCAGGATGCTCGATGTTTTTCATTTCAAGAAAAGTTCGAATTTTGCTCAGACAAGCCGTGAAATGGTTGAGCACCTTCCCTCTTGACAACCAACGCACATTGCTGTGCAGAAGCAGACCAGGATAATTATTCCCAATTTCATCCAGCAGTGTTTTAAACTGGTGATTATTTAAAGCTCGGGCAACAATAAAGTTGACCAACTGAATGACCAGTGCCATCACCTCACCAAGCTGCTTGGCACACATCTGAACCCAAAGCGCCTCCTGATGTAGGATGCAGTGAAAACTTAGGATGGTTCTCTTTTCATGTTCATGAAGAAGTGCTACAAATCCTGTTTTCCCCACCATGCACAGAGCACCATCAGTACACACCGAAATAAGTTTACCTGTGTCGATTTTTTTCTTTAGAGAAATAGACTTGAATAAATTCTCCCCTCTTGTATCTTTCATAGGCAAAACAGCAAGACTTTCCTTACGTAGTGTGTCACCCACAGCATACCTTGCAATCACGCTGAACTGGGATAAATGGCTTACGTCTGTTGACTCATCCAAGGTGAGAGAAAAGAATGGTGCTGCATTTATGTCCTTCACTTGTGTTGCCTCAATTTGATTTGCCATCATGAGTGTACGATTGTGAACAGTTCTTGCCGACAGAAGTATGTCTTTTACTTGTTTGATTATCTTCTCTGTATCCGAAAAGTTGTCAAAAAGTTCATTGGCAACATCAAGCATGAATGTTTTGGCATATTCCCCATCTGTGAATGGCTTTCTGTTTCTCACAATTGCTAAAGCACCAGCAAAGCTAGCCAAATTCCAGTCACCTTGTTGGGTCCAAACACGGAGTTGCTGCTGACTAGCTTGCACTCTGCACAGCAGCTCTTGACATGCTTTCTTCCTGCTGTCCCCGGCTGGATATTTCGATGCAAATGTAGTATAGCATGTGTCGAAGTGCCGCTTTATATTTGACTGCTTCATCGATGCAATTTTATCATTGCATATTAGACACACTGCAGAACCTGCTCTCTCTGCAAAGGTGAATTCCTCTGAGGAGTATCGTACATTCATGCTGAAATGTACGATACTCCTCATCTTTTTTTTCTTTTAGCCATCTTCTTTGTCAAAAAGGTTTCTGCAATTAGCTAGCTGACTACTTGATTAAAAGGAGGGAAGTTTACTTCCTGACAGCACAATGACCCGTGTACGTTATGCATTATCCAATAAAAATTTGGTGTTGTCCCAGAGGACAGCTGTGATTGGCTCTAGCCACCCGCAACCATGAACATGAGCGGTAGGAAATGAATGGATTGTAATACATGAGAATGTTTTATATATTTTTTTTTAAGTTTCTTTTTATTTTATTTATTTTAGAGAGGAGACACAGAGTGAGAGAGAGAGAGAGTGAGAAAGAGAGAAAGGGGGGAGGAGCTAGAAGCATCAACTCCCATATGTGCCTTGACCAGACCAGTGCAGGGTTTTGAACTGGCAACCTCAGTGTTCCCAGGTCGACGCTTTATCCACTGCACCACCACAGGTCAGGCCAGAGAATGTTTTATATTTTTAACATTATTATTTTCTTTTATTCAAGATTTGTCTGCGAGCCAGATGCAGCCATCAAAAGAGCCACATCTGGCTTGTGAGCCATAGGTTCCCGACATCTGCTGTAGAGCATGCCTCAGCTAGAACTTGCCTGATGATTTCTCAGGACAGGGCTCCTTCAGGGAGGTGTGTGCTTCTCATAACGCCAGCCAGGGGTAAGTTAGCCAGGTTCCCCGGGTGGATAGTCACTGCTTTTTTCCTTTGTAATTAATAAGTATCATATAGGAATATATTTGAAACTATGCAAGTGTCCTGTTTATCAAGCATTTAGTCACTACTTCTAGTATTAATTTATGGTTCTTGCTTGAAGCAAGTATGACGGTTGCCATATGGCGACTTTTCTAATTCCATCATTTCTCCCACTCAGAGGAAGAGTTATTTCTGTTTCAGTCATTCAGTTATTCATTCAAATGTGAATGCACAGATTCTTATTTTATCCTATAACCTGATACTGTCATTGTTTATATGATGTTCTTCAAATTGCCTCAGCTTTGGCCATGAGAACTTCTTCACGCTGGCTGTGTCTTTTGACATGTCAGGCCTGACAAATCTTCCTGGACACCGAGAGGCCAATTGGCCCCATTTTCGTTTCAGAATAGATTTAACTTTTGTTAAGGGCTCTCTTTTCAATAAAGCATCCTTTAGCTACACTGCTGGGTACAGGGGCCAACTGTTGTCATGGCTGCCTGCCCTTGGAAGAGAAGTGAAACAGAGGGGCCTGGTACTGCAAAGGGAGGGGGGACTTGCTCACTGAGCACCCAGGAAGCAGTGCCACTGCCCAGAACTCATCTGAATGCAGTGGCCACTGCTGGAGGTGCCAATCGAGAGTACAGACAAGGGCACACACCAGACCCGAAGCCAGAGCCAAGATGGAGGGTACTGCTAGGAGACACCCAGCCAAAGACATGTGCCAAGAAGGACCACAGTGAAGAGCCAACATCGAAGGGAGGGACAGGCTAGAGGGTGCCAGGTTCCCAGGGCAGTCTTTGGACCATGGCTTGCTGCTTTAACTCGGTCTGCACAATTTTCTCTCTGGCTGGACACTGATTATCTTCAAGTGTCAGCCTTTACTGTCACCACTTACTAGTCTGTCCTCAGTACAGACACCAGCCAAGATGATTCTCAGTTTAAATGGAATCCAACACCTCTCTAATAGCAAAGCTTTGTCCCACCGACTGCCAGCAATGCATTAGCTAAATGTCTGCATGGGTGCATGCACACGCACACATGTGCACACACACATGTGCACACACGCTCCTATTCTTTACTGAAAGATTAACACCTCGATAACTAACTTTTCTGCCACTTACTCCAAGAGTGCATAGTACTCGATCTCTCCTGCCCTGTGGTACTATGTGCTGTAGTAACACATGATGCTTCTTGCACTTAATCTCATGACATAAGACATGGAGCCTGCTCCTCAGCAGACGCCTAGTGATGGATATTGCTTGTCTATTACTGAAGAAGAAAACAGAACTAGGTTCTTCAGACAAACACAGCCAATGCAACAATGCCCAAGTACTGGCCACAGGACTAGATGGCAGAGTCTGAGATGTTTCAACTGCCTCCCCACCAGAGCCTCACTCAGACACGGTCCACAAGGCAGAACCTGCTGGTTTTCACCTGACTTCTCGCTCGCCAGGCGAAGTGTGGCTCAGCTGACCACACCTGGCCTGAGGATCTGTGCGTCCCATCAGACATCTGACTACCTTTTTCCCAGGTAAAGAAGCCCTTAGACCAGGGGTCCCCAAAGTTTTTACACAGGGGGTCAGTTCACTGTCCCTCAGACCATTGGAGGGCCGGACTATAAAAAAAAAACTATGAACAAATCCCTATGCACACTGCACATATCTTATTTTAAAGTAAAAGAACAAAACAGGAACAGATACAATATTTAAAATAAAGAACAAGTAAATTCAAATCAACAAACTGACCAGTATTTCAATGGGAACTATGGGTGCAGATGCATCCTGTGCTCCTCTCACTGACCACCAATGAAAGAGATGCCCCTTCCGGAAGTGTGGTGGGGGCTGGATAAATGGCCTCAGGTGGCCGCATGCGGCCTGTGGGCTGTAGTTTGGAAACCCCTGCCTTAGACACTCACAGAGTTTTCAGCAATCTGTTCCTACTGGACAAAGTGGGGTTACAAAAGAAAAATAGATTGTAGGACTTGCTCTTTAGCTTTCTGTTTTCATCCCAAATAATGAAAAAAAGATTTGTTTCACCTCGGTGAAAATTTCAAGCCTCAATTATCTCAATTTCTTCTCAAAACAATGATCTTTTCCTTTTGGAGCTTCCAGATTCAATCAATCTGGGAAGACATTCTCTTTGGGGAGCTGGTCTGCTCTGCACTACTGCTCAGGGGAATTAACAGTTTAGGGACTCTGCTTCCTTCCCTGGGCTCTGTGCTGCCCAGCATGCAGCCTTATCCTCATGTGGCCATTTAAATGTAAATTAAATAGAATTAAATAGAACTCAAAATATAGCTCCTCAGTCACACCAGCCGCACGCATGTCAAGTGCTCATATGGCTTCCTTACTAAACAATGCAGTGTACATTGTGTCATTGCAGGGAGTTCCACTGGACAGAGGAGTTGGCCAGCGGACCGCCCAATTCACAGGAGAGTCAGCGGCTGGAGCCACTCCGAGACTTCCCAAAGCAATCTCTCCATTCACACCCACAGATAGTGTGGTGTACCGGTACACCTGCGGGTAGGGAGGGAAGACTGGGAAATATCTGACCTTCGTCTTTCTTCTACTCACCTTTTCTCTTACGGATACCTTCCATTCTATATTTCTAAGCAAGTGGGAATATTCCCTTTAATACGGAGCCTGACTATGGGTCCCTATTCTTTTTTTCTATAACTTTTTATAAAGTCAGTTTGCTCATACCAAGGACTCTCTGTGACCAAAGATGCCCACTTAATATTCTTCAGGGCATCACGAGAGAAAGGCATGGTTTCAGGGGCTTTTCCAGGATGGAGAGCCAGATAAATGTAATAGTCTTGACAGAACAGAAAAAAAGTCTTAGGACCCTGGTCATTAGAAATGGAGAGGGCAGCAATAGGGGAAGAGAGACTAGAACCCACAGTCATGCTCAAAACCCCATTAAAATGAAGGAACTACGAGAAAAAAAAAATCTCCCGAGGTCATCTTTCAGTATAAAAGTAAATTACTTTTGAGATAATTACCAGCTTAAATGTATGCCATGGGCATGACGTATTTAAAAGTCACTCTTTAAATAGTCACAGCAACATGCACTTGCAGAAGTCGGGGAGAACTTTAGGTACAGTTTAAACCAGTGGTTCTTAACCTTTTTTGAGGTACTGAACCCACCAGTTTCATATGCACATTCACCGAACCCTTCTTTAGTGATAAATAAAATATGATTTCTTTTTCCAAATTCAAGACATAGGTATATGTTTTTTTACTGGTGCACAAAATGAGCCGTGCATGAACATCACCTTGCTCAAAGAACAAAACCAACAAAGTGCATGAACTCACAACAAATTACAGTATTACTTTATTCTGTCCTCTGCGGCAGAGGCTTCTCCGAACCCCTGAGACCGACTCATCGAACCCCTAGGGTTTGATAGAACCCAGGTGAAGAACCACTGAGTTAGACAAAGATGCTCACTGAAGGCATGACTATGCATGAGGGGCTGCGATGCCTATTTTGTATTAAAGAAGTTAGCCTTCCACACTGAAAATCAGGACCCTGGGCAATAGAAAAGGAAACCAGGCCACGCCCCACCCACCCCACCTCCTCCCCACACAGTGACTTCATCAACAACCTGTAGCTTGAAAAAGTAAGAACAGAGCTCGGGGTAAGTGAATCAGGAGAGCTGGGCAGGTGCAGAGAGATGGATGGATTTCCTGTCTGCAGGAAGCCCCTGCAAACCTGGAATGGGGAGCAAAGAGGGCATTATTTTTAAGACTTGTGAAGTTTGAATTGGCTTAAATATAGTTCCTCCCTGGAGGAAGGGAGATAAACCAGATAATAAATAATTCCTGGACCCATATGTCAGGAAAAAGAGAGAAAGGAAAGATCTTCATATTCATAGGGCAGTGCCCTGAACCACAGAGCGGGCAGCCTCTGATACTGGAAGTGTACACCAGGGGCCCAAAGGAGGCGCTGGGGCAGGACCTCCCGCGAGGCCCGCAGACACGAGTTACTAATGGCAGCCTTGAGATCAACTATTTCTGTCGTTGTCTTCTTATGTAAAGTGCAAACAAGAGCATTCTTAGAGCAACTTTTCTGATTTTACTGACCTATCCCATATCATTTCAGTAGCAGCCCTGTGCTTTTCTCTAAAACAGCTTCAAAATAAATCTTTCAGTGCCCATTCCTAAAGAGCCTCTCACAAAGACGCCCCACAAAAGCCGAAGGCGTGCACGAACCCAGAATGTGAAAGGAACGGAAGCGGCCTCACCATGGAATCCCACCCCTATCTGCTTTCTGCAGGAGTGCTCCTGGTTCCTCTCCATCTTTAGAGCTCCAGCCAGGAGTGCTGACCAGTACTCACCGGGAGGGTCTGTGACAACTCAGACTCCATGCTCACCCACCGTGGAGTTCCTGACTCAGCAGGTCTGGGGAGAGGCCGGCAAGGGTGCACGTCTCCTTTGCTCCCAGCAGAAACTGACTGGCACTGCTGACCCCACAACTGCTCTTTTAGAAATGTTCCCTGTGTTAATGATTCCTGTCATTCCCAGAAGTCTGCTGGAAGGGAAGTCAAGCTGTAAGGGCCAGTAGGGAACAGCCTTCTCCTGCCGGTCACTGGTGCCCAGGGCTAGGCCTTCCAGGAGAGCACCTGTCAGCCCCAGCACAGCCCCGTGGCTGCACGAAGCATGTGGAGAGGGTCATTCCCTCAGACACTGGATGCAGCCATGAGAGCCCCTCTCTGTGGTCTGTGGGAGGCTGCCCGACGCAGCGGCGTGGACTACAAGTGCGGCTTCTGCTATACTCTCCTTTCCATTTCCTCTGCTGCTCCGGAGTTCGTGTTGACCTGGCCAGCTATGGCCTGCAGATGATGGCACTGCCCAGAGAAAGCCTGGGGTCTGGGTGGGCTTCCCAATCCAGCCCTGCGGGTGCAGAGGCACCATGTGGCTTACAAATTAACTGCTCTTGCAGAAGCCTGGAGCCGTGCTTGGACACCAGGCCAGGCTGTAGGACATGGGCTTCAATAGTCCTGTTCCCTATTAGGTGTTGGACATGGCTTTTCTGAAGCCTCTGTCCCTCCTGGCCAGAGGCAAGGTCATTGCTGTACCCGCAGCTCCCACCAAAAACCCAGCTGGGCCCCCACATAGACAGAAAATCTTCTGACGTCAGCCCATCCGCCTGACCACATCTGTCTTCTCCCTGGACATTCATTGCTTAGGAGAAAATAACATATTTGCAATGGGGCCCAACGGCCTCTCTCAAGTTGCAAACTGACCCTTGAGATGTTTTTCTTCTCCAGGAACTATTTTTTCTGGCACATGTGTTAACATACAAAGAAAAAAGAAGCTCTGCTTTTTTAAAACATCCAATACAAAATAAGCGATTGTTAAGGCTCCAAACAGTCTGTTGCATGCTCTAAAAACAATGAGCCCATGAGGGCGTGTGTTCTTTGGCCGTGGCTTCCCTCCCAAGCTGGCCTGACTTCGGTTCTTGCACGGTCTCTGCCATGCTGCAGAGCGCCATGAATGAGCACCCCTGCTGGGCGCACACGGCAGGCCTGGCTCCGGGCACTCCCTTTCAGGGTGGATGGAGTGCTCAAACAGCTGACATTATATTAATTGGACAATATGTTCCATCTGTATGATGCAAACAAGTCCAGTAGTTAGTTCTGAATGATGAACCTAGGAAAATGGCCTAACCTGTGTTAAAACTTAGCTATCTGGCATAAGGCTGCCCAAGACCACCAGGTCTGAGGTAGAGATGATATCCAAGGAGAAGGATCCCACAAGTAACACAACTCTTCTTCAGTTGCTGTGTGTGCAGCTCCACAACTTTAGCCACAGGAAGGACAGAAGAGGAAAGCACACTTGAAAAGACCCCGGGTCCTTGGGAAGACCACTGATGCCCTCGTGAGTCCTCCCACTGGCTGAAGCAGAAACAGTAGTGGGCTCTGGGATGTCCATATGGTTGGGGTCTGCGGTGATTAATTGAAGTTTTCCAATTACTAGTGCCCTCTACCTGTGCCCCAAGCTTCCTCACCATTCACTGCTCAGTCCCAGGTGTGGGGGATGGAGTCAAGGCCCCAGTGGGGATGGAGTGACAAGCAGCAGGGCACGCTAACACGGGAGGGAGGCCTCACATGTGGAGTGCTCACCAGGATGGGAAGACAGC
This sequence comes from Rhynchonycteris naso, assembly GCA_037038555.1. NCBI lineage: Eukaryota > Metazoa > Chordata > Mammalia > Chiroptera > Emballonuridae > Rhynchonycteris > Rhynchonycteris naso. The sequence continues at coordinate 130,847,700 of CM073001.1, forward strand.
AGTGGGTACCAAAGGCGTAATATCAAACTCTTGGCAGGCCTTGTCCAAACTACCCCAGGCGACACTTGTGAAGCTGAAACGTTTAAAAATTGTAAAAAAGGTCAGTGCAAGTCTGCTTAGTAATCACAGCTTGTCTTTTGACCATCCTACCATCGCTGTTATAATAAATTTCAACAAAATTCTTTTTGATAGTCAACAGTATGAGGCAAATTGTTTTTTCCCTGAGACCAAAGGACATAGCAGTCTAGTTCCTAGTTACACTCTCACGCTGCTTTCCTGAGAGCAGCAGCCAAGGTGAGGGACATGGAAACACGGACTCGAGGGCTCCACCTAGCCCAGGATACGCGTACGGCTGGGGTTGCAAGTCACTGCACTTCTCCAGGCACTAGACACCTTCCCTGGGAAATGCATGCAACAGTGATCATTCTCTTGCACAGAAACAGCGTGAAAGGAACTGAAACTGAGAACTCCACCAGATGAAAACTCTGTTATGAGTCCAGCTCTTTGATGTGTTTTCCCTGCATTATTTGACCTATTTTTTATAAGAAACCTATATTCCTACTTGTCACAGAAAATCGTCAAGTTCAAACAGATGAAGAAGTGTCTCTGTGGTCACATACCCAGCAAGTGGATGAACTAGACAGAATCCGATCTCAGGTGACTAGTCCAGAAAGCTTTTCCCTAAAACTCTGAAACAATGCATGTAAGAATGCCCTGAGGATGCTGAAGCCAAGTCAAACGGAGGATGGTGTGCCCATCCACTACTCGTAATGCTAACTAATGGACACCTCATTTATCCTGCCTTGTCAGGGAATGAGCAATTTCACTTAAGTGGGATTTTCCAGATATCTAAAGTTTACCTCTAATTAAGAATCAACCTTTTTTAAATATACATATACAGAGATTTTTAGTGGGAAATTTCCAAAAGTAATAATGTCCTTTTTCGCTGTCTTAAATACACATGGAACAGAATTTTGAGATGTCTAAAAATAACCCAGGACATTAATAAGTATCAGGCATCAAAATGAGATACAATTGGGCAATGTTCTCAGAGTCTGTGATGTGGTTAAAGTGGGTCCAAATGCCTGGATTTGTTCATCTTTCCAGCCTACTTTCTTTCAGAATCTTACTCTGAAATTTTTCAAATGGGCAGAAAAGTTGAAAATGGTTGCCTGCCACCTAAACTCTAACATAATATTGTAAAATGCTTGTTTTTATCACACATGCACCCATCTGTCCATTCCTCTACCAAGGCCTTTAAAAACTGCATTTAAAAGTGTATTGCAAATATCAGCACACTCCTCCCTGAATACTTTAGCATGCATGTCATACAAATATTTGTTTATGGTATTTCTCTACTGAGATACTATTTACAATGAAATGTATGAATCTAAAGTGAAGATTCACTGAGTTATGCAAAATGAACAGACACATGTAGGCAAAAGCCCTATTAAGAGGCAGTTCAGCCTGACCAGGCGGTGGCACAGTGGCTACAGCGTCAGACTGGGATGCGGAGGACCCAGGTTAAAAACCCCAAGGTCGCCAGCTTGAACATGGGTTCATCTGGTTTGAGAAAAAGCTCACCAGCTTGAGCCCAAGGTCGCTAGCTTGAGCAAGAGGTAACCCTGCTGTAGTCCCCCGGTCAAGGCACATATGAGAAAGCAATCAACAACTAAGGAGCTGCAATGAAGAATTGATGTTTCTCATCTTTCTCCCTTCCTGTCTGTCTGTCCCTCTCTGTCCCTCTCTGTCTCTGTCTCACACACACAAAAAAAGACAATAAAAGTGGCAGTCCATCACTACTCCCCAGAAAACTCCTAGTGCCCTTCCCAGTTGGTGCCCCTCTCACTCCCCAGGGAGCCCACTTTCTACAGATCTCTCCTCCCCTGCCACCAACTATTATTTTAGAAGTGTCAGGGGATCTGTTTCTAATCTGCACCTCATTTTATCTGCAGTTATCTGGGTGAGATCATGAGAATAATTCTAAAGCCACTTTCAGAAAAGTACATGGGCCATGGGGTTGTCTTTTCTGTCAGGCTGAGAGCCATCCTTGCCCCCCCCCCCAAAGGACTGGGAATATCTGATCTCACCAGTGGCCTGATTTCCATATAAATGGAGTGCTACTAGATTGTTACAAACCTGACCACATACCTCTCTGCCTGTAAGATCCAGAGTTAATCTGTAACAGAACAATTTCTGTAAGAGTTAAAATTTCTATGTGCTAGTATTTCACTAGAATTCTGAGGAACTGGGTTTAGAAGAAAAATAATGGATCACTCAACTTTTTGGATTTGTGGTGTTATGACACTCACTTGTTGGGATGTTGCAGCATTCATGTGTTGTGAGGCTGAGATATCCACATGTGATTTTGACCATCACACGTTGAGATATGGAGACATAAGCATGTTAGGTGTTGTGGCAATCAGATGCAGAAGTTAAGACAATCATATATTAAAATGTTGAGACAGGTCCAGGCTGACTGGCCCAGGGGATAGAGTGTTGGCCTGGCATGCAAATGTCTTGGGTTTGATCCCCAGTTAGGGCACACAGGAGAAGCAACCATCTGCTTCTCTTCCCCTTCTTCTCTCCTGTCTCTCTTCCCCTCTCACAGTCAGTGGTTTGATTAGTTCAAGCGTCATCCCCAGGCACTGAGGATAGCTCAGTTGGTCTGAGTGTCAGCCCCAGGAGTTGTTTAATAACTCGGTTGATTTCAGCATCGGCCCCAGACGGTGGATCCTGGTCGGGGCGCATGAGGGAGTCTAACTCCCCTCCTATCACTTAAAAAAATGTTGAGACCTGCACAGGTTCCTATGTCAAGAGACTGTATGTTGTTGTGTTGTGACATCTGAAATGTGGAGGGGTGATTCACAGGTTTAGCTGTTGTGTCATTTGCACGTTGAAATGTTGAGACATTCACATGCTGAGATGTTGAGACATGTTGAGATGTTGCAACATGTGCATGTTAAACTGTGGAGACATTCATGGGTTCAGATGTTGGGACAGTCACGTGTTGACTGTTGAGACATTCGCATGTGGACATGCTAAGATGTTCACGAGTTCCAATGCTGAGTCATTCACAGGTTTACATATTGAAACATCTGCAACTTCAGACATGGAGATTCTCGTATGTTGCTATGTAGAGACATTTACAAGACCAGTGGAGACATTCACATGTTGAGATGCTGCAACATCCACAGCTGGAGATTGTTAAAACTGTTCAAGTGAGATGTCTTCCGTCAGGCTAAGATATGGATATGATTAACTTCTTCTCAGCAACATCTGACACACTCTCCTTCCACATCCCTCCCCTGTAGCACCATGTTGGAGGTCACCATGGACAGTTTACATCCATGTGGTTTCCTGCGTCTCTGCCTAAGGATGTTCTCTGGCCCCTTGTACGTGCTCAATCTCTGTACGGGCATGTAGGAAATAGTGGGGGCTTTACAGCCCAAGAGTGACCCTCAACCAACACCAGATGAGACCTGGAGGATAAATACCTCAGCTGCTTCACCCATCAGTGACTGAACACTATCTACTACAGGGTCCTCACTGATTGAGCCTCAGCTGTCCTCGGTGGCAATGTCCCCTACTAGTGTTTCTTGAGATCATCACCCAAAAAATCTCCTTGTCCCTAAATCTTTGTTTCTCATTTTGGTGGAAACCCAAACTAAGCCATCTGCAAAGCAATAGTCTTGTATCCAAATAGACAGTCAACAAGCAGAGTCAGGACATCAATCCTGCCAGAGGGGACACTTCCTCCTTCACAGGTTGCCAGGTTACCATCTCCTCACTGTAAGTCTGCTGCAGCACGTGAGGGTAGGGACCTTTTCCCCAAGGAGTGAGAGCTACCAGGATGACAGAAATTTATGAAGCGCCTCACACTCCCTCACCACCCCTTCCTATGGAGATCTGGAAGGGCAGCTTCTCCCCACACGTCCAGATGCCCATATAGGTCAGTGGCAGCAGGGCCAACAGCTCTTTTGGGGCGGGTAGCTCCCAGTACAGTTCTCTTGGTGGGGAGAGAAGGGACTGGAACTCCGTGTAGGTTTTTCATTGCAAATGTCTCCCGAAGTCTCTGGGTGAGCATAAATAATAGCTGCTTATAGAGACAGAAGAATCTTAGAACATGAGCAATTTGAAAAAAAAATGTTTAATTGGGAAAATAATGGATCAAAAAATATACAAATGGTGCAACTGCTATGGAAAACATTTCGCAGTTTCCTCAATAAGTTGACCATATAAGGTTTTTCAAACAAAAACTTGTACAGTGACATTCAGAGCAGTGCTGTTTACAACAGGCATAGGCCAGAACACCCACATGTCCATCAACAGATGGACAGATACTCAAACTGTGATATATCCACACAGTGAAGTATTATTCAGTTCAACCATAAAAAGAAATGAAGCACTGATATCTGATAATGTATACAGAGTGGGACAAAAGTAGGTTTACAGTTCATCTGGAAAATAATAAATTAACAAATACTAATACAAGAATAAACTCTGTTGCATGTGCTCACAACCGTAAACTTACTTTTTCCCCCGCCCTGTACACATTTATATATATGCAATATACCTTGTTAACATTATGTTAACTGAAAAAATCCAAACACATATTATATAATATTTAATTTACATGGAATATCCAGAATAGGCAAATGCACAGAGACAGAGCATAGAGCGTTGTTTGCCAGAAGCTATGAGCTAAGGGCATAGGGGTGACTGCTGGTGGGCATGGGGTATTCTTCGGGGAAACGAAAACGTTCTGAAACCACAAAGAGGTGATGGTTGCTTAACAATCATGAATGGATTAAATGCCACTAAGTTGCATACTTCAAAACAGTACATTTTATGCAGTGAAAATGTAACACAATTTAAAAAGGAGAAATGTCACCTTACCAGGCGGTGGCGTAGTGGATAGAGCACCAGACTGGGATGCAGAGGACCCAGGTTTGAAACCCCAAGGTTGCTAGCTTGAGTGCGGGCTCACCAGCTTGAGTGCAGGGATGCTGGCTTAAACCCAAGGTTGCTGGCTTGAGCAAGGGATCACTCAGTCTACTGTAGCCCCCCAGGTCAAGGCACATATGAGAAAGCAATCAATGCACAACTAAGGTGCCACAACAAATAACTGATGCTTCTCATCTCTTCCCTTCCTGTCTGTCCTATCTGTCCCTCTCTCTGTCTGTCTCTCTATCTCTATCACAATAAAAAGAAATAAACAAACAAATAAATAAAATGTCCTGTCCCTACATACTTTTATAAGCTGGAAGTGGTCTTAGAGCAGTGGTTCTTAACCTGGGTTCTATTGAACCCTAGGGGTTCGATGAGTCGGTCTCAGGGGTTCGGAGAAGCCTCTGCCACGGAGGCCAGAATAAAGTAATATCATAATTTGTTGTGAGTTCATGCACTTTGTTGGTTTTGTTCTTTGAGCAAGGTGATGTTCATGCACAGCTCATTTTGTGCACCAGTAAAAAAACATATACCTATGTCTTGAATTTGGAAAGAAAAATCATATTTTATTTATCACTAAAGAAGGGTTCAGTGAATGAGCATATGAAACTGGTGGGTTCGGTACCTCAAAAAAGGTTAAGAACCACTGCCTAAGAGGTTGTCTAGTCTATAATCCCATTTTAAAGCTCAAGAAAAATACAGAGTGGTTAATGCAAATGTGGGCAAGGTTTCAAAGGGAATTAGTGAGTCATTTCATTTGCTGGAGTTTCTACTTTACTTTTTCATTTCAGAATGAGACCAAATGGATGTCCATATCAGGCTGTAAGGGATGGAGGCCAGAGCCCAGGTGTGGTGCTCAGGCAGGATGTGCCCAGGTGAGGTGAACAGGTGGGATGTGTGTGGCCAATGCCAGATTTCAGGTGGGACTTTACCCCACACAGCCGCCCCTGAGGCTGCACACCCATTTCTCCTTCTTACATCACCTACCTAACCCAAAATGCATTCAAGTTCATGGTCCCTGGTCTGGATTACTGATAGGAAAAAAATGAACTAAAATTGTCACTTTTGAAATTTTAGGCGCTGGAAAAAATAAAGAAAAATGATGATACAACTGGAGCAGGAAGAAGAAAAGAACTGGCAACTCACAGCTGAGCGAAGGGGCAGATCTGCCCTAGTTGGAGCTGTGATCGTAACCAGAGAGTGACAAATGGTAAGTGATGATTAACAAATACAGGAGATGCTCCAAAAGCTAAACACCAAAATAATTACCCCAGACATTTGGCAAAATCAAGGTTTGTAAAAGGTAACCGACACCAGTTTCCAGGCCAGCGCTCCCTGGCAGGCTTGCTGGAATGCCTGTGAGGCTCTGCCCAGTGTCTGAAGAGTGGTGTGGCCCACTCCTGGCTGGGATCTATCACCCAAAACACAGGGGCTACCATGTTCCTAAATGGCAGTAGATATTTATAAGATAATAGCCAGGATGAGTCTATATCTCTGATTGCAGGTAAGAAAGAACTTTGTAAACAAGACACAGCACAAACCAGCAAGGGAAAAAAAGATAATACAGTACATTTGACCCAGTGGTTCTTAACCTTTTTTGAGGTACTGAACACACCAGTTTCATATGCTCATTCACCGAACCCTTCTTTAGTGATAAATAAAATATGATTTTTTTTCCAAATTCAAGACATAGGTATATGTTTTTTTACTGGTGCACAAAATGAGCCGTGCATGAACATCACCTTGCTCAAAGAACAAAACCAACAAAGTACATGAACTTACAACAAATTACGGTATTACTTTATTCTGGCCTCCACGGCAGAGGCCTCTCTGAACCCCTGAGACTGACTCATCGAACCCCTAGGGTTCAATAGAACCCAGGTTAAGAACCACTGATTTGACCAGTGTAAAGCCAGTAGCCATGGCCGCCATCACAGCCGCCTGGCTCATGCAGGTTCACATTAGATTCGGACAGAAGGTAATGAAACAATGGAGCCAAGAACTAACTGGTGGGCATTAGCTTTAATCCTTGTTTGCACCCAACAAGCAAAAAATACACACAGTGGGAAAACACTTCCCTTTCCATTCAGGGCTCCCAAAGCCACTGACTTATCCGAGTTTCCTAGAATCTAATGTTTCTAGCTCACCAGCCTTATTCACCTCTATTCCCCATCTCCTTCTCCCTGCACAAACTCTGTACAAACTGGCTTCTCCCTCAGCACTCCACCATCTTGGCTGCTTTTCCTGGCCTCCTCCACATGGCCTTTCTCTGCTCTCCTCTCTAAGCTAATCTCAGGAACCGAGAGAGAGCAAGCTCCTGGTCTGCCCCATTTTATAGTATAGAAATCAAAACCTTTAATCCAATATATAAACAAGAAAGTCTCTGATACAAAGTCACTTATCTGAGGCATAATGGGATTCCTTATCAAAAAGGATGGGAAAGGCTTAGTCTTAAAACTAAGTCTTAGGCTAAAAGGATCCTGCATGCTTACAGCCTGCCCTCCCCACATTAATATAATCATGCCCATCCCAAGCAAAAAGGGCAACCCAATATCATCACCTGGGCAACGGGCCTCCATGTGGGCAGCACCATCTTTAACAAAGTGAGCATAATATATTTTATCTGCCCAACAACCAGGTTAAGGTTTAAAACGTCTATGTATCAAAACCATCATCAAACAAAGAAAAGCCACGGACAAAATATCACACTGATAGAAAAAATGGTACCTAGAGTATATAAAGCTCTCTTACAGCTAATAAGAAAATAAAACAGGCAAAGTTTACACGTAAGCAATTTACAGAGATGGCCATACGAATGCCCAATACACACATAAACAGAAACTGAACTTGACCAGTGCATTTGATTTCTATGAGTGCTGTCGCAAATTACCACAAACTGGGTGTTTTAAAACAACAAAAACTTATCCTGTTACAGTTCTGCAGGTGAGAATTCCAAAGTAAACGTGTCGGCAGGGCCGAACTCCCTCCGTGGTGCTCTGGGAATCTGCCTGTTGCCTCTCCCAGGTATGGAGGCTCTGTATTCTCTGGGTTCTGGCCACATCACTCCAATCTGCCTCCATCTTTGCATAGCCTTCTCCTCCATGTGGTCTCACCTCCCTCTGCCTCTCTTATGAGGACACTCATTTAGTGCCCACCCAGATAATCCAGGGTAATCTTCACATCTCAAGATCTTTAACTTATCCCATCTACAACAACTATCATAAAGTAACACTCACAGGTTCCAGGTGTTATCTCACTCCAGCAACCAGGGGAATGCAAGTTAAAACCACACTGAGACATGTCGTCAGACGAGCAGACAGTAAAATATCTGACAATACCAAGTACTATGACAATGCAGAACAACAGGAACTCACATCTCCTGCTGGTCTAAGTCTACCACCAGTACAACCAGACTGGAGAGCAGTTTGGAATTTTGCTTAGCGCATGCAAAATGTCTCCTGAAGTCTCAAAACTAAGGATGTAATGGCCTTGAGTCAGCCATTTCTCTGCTCGAAAAAGGCATCATACCAGGAGTCACCCACAAGAGTGGTCAGTGTAGCAATGTCATGTCAAAAACCTGGAAACGGTATGCATGTCCAGCACCAGCTAATGAAATAGACGTGATGATGCAAGAAGCTACTACGCGGCTTTGAAAGTAAGTGAAACAGAGCCTCATACATTGACATCGATAAAGCTTACAAACATTACACAGCTGAAGAAACGCATGTCGCAGAAGGACACACGGATTGAAAAATCACTTACACCAAGTTTAAGCTCATAGACACAGACAAGTGTGGGGATTACCAGGCAGAAAGAGGGGAGGGCAGTTAGAAGAGGGTAAAGGGGGATAAACTGTGACTGAAAGGATACTTGATTTGCGGTGGCCAAAACACCATACAATAAACAGATGGTGTATTATAGAATTGTACAGCTGAAACCTACATCATTTTATTAAGCAATGAAACCCCAATAAATTCAATTAAAAAAATATATATATAAAAAGAATACGCAGCTGAACCTGGTGTTATTTATGGATACATACACGTATGGTGAACATCTAAAGATATATAAAGGGACCCCAAATACCCAATTCTGGACAGAAGGTGCCCCCAGAGACAGGGAACGGAATGCAAATGTGAGCTCTGAGAAGTCCAAAGATTTCAAAATGCATTTGCAATAGTTTATTTCCTAGGTGGGTGACAAATGTATGGTGTTCATTAGATTAATCGTTCTATATTTTTTGTCTAAAAAAAATTGTTCCTTTTTTTTTTTTAATTTAGGAGGTGATGTATGCAGCTAGCTGGGGTGGTGATAGATGCTGCATCTCAGAGGGATGGCCTGGCGGGTGTTGGGGGAGGCTTTGGTCTTAGTCCCGGGGGCTCTTTCCCAAGGAGTTTATGGATATAGTTGAGGAAAATTGTGAACTGGAATGTAGCATTTCCTTCTACGATGAATATAGGCAGCAAGCCACATGGTATTAGCAATTTCTGTGACTTTATCACCAATCGCAGTCGGGTATTATACAGCCATTGCAGCTTGACCAGCAACTCAAATGGCATGTATGCCCATCAACAACTCACAGTGACAGCAGTTATTAGACCCGCCACCAGATATTGCTATTGAATGTGTGAATAGAGAAGTACATAGGTTATTACTCCGTCACCTAGATCACAATACTGAGAACTGCTTTAATACAGTTGAAATACTTTTTCTTGCTCTGTGTATTTTATCCTATGTATTAGAAACAGTGTGTTTCGCCAGACCACCAAGGGAATTAATCATCCCTGGAGTGGGAGAGGGGCTGGTGATTCCCAAGGAGCTGATTCAGTGGTCCCTGAGGGCCCACGCAGCTCCAGGCCAAAGAGGTCAGAGATAAAAATCAGATCTCAATTTTAAAAGGAAAAGTTGCACTTGTTTATCTCAGCAGATGTAGATAATGCCGAGCCCAGGGATGAAGAGGAGCTATTTTCCAATGTGCCATCCTTCTTACTCTGTCTTCTGTCCTGTTTTACTGGGTTTTAATTTGGGCTATCTTGTGAAGTGTTCTGAACACAGACTGAGCTGTATACCACAGAGGAGACCTAGTGGATCAAGTCTCGGAAGAAGCCTCCAAACTGAACCGAAACCCAAGTGAGGGCTCCGTCTGTAATTGAGTGATTGGAACCACATGAATTTCCTCTTTCCAGACCAGAAGGATGCCCGGGTAGAGCAGAGGTGGGGGAGTCAGCTGGTTTCCTGACTCAGCCCAGCCCCAGGCGTGGCCAGGCCTTGGGAGTCTGAATCCAGGTCAGAAGCATGCCAAGATGAAAACGAGAGCATAATTGCTTCCGGAAGGACACGGCTTCTCTCCCGCTGGGAGCCCACCGGGAAGGGGATTCTGGCAGGCCGTCTGCCCAACCCTGAAGACCTTGGGGAATTTCTGCGTGCCACTGCTGCCCCTGGAGAAGAAGGAACCTATCTCAGAGCGGATACTGGTGGTTATTCTCATTAAATCCATAATTTATTGAGGATTTGCTATGCGCTAAGCATGCTGTTAGGTGCTTTTAAGAATCAAGTTTAGCCTGACCAGGCGGTGGCGCAGTGGATAGAGCATCGGACTGGGATGCAGAGGACCCAGGTTCGAGACCCCGAGGTCGCCAGCTTGAGCGCGGGCCCATCTGGCTTGAGCAAAAAGCTCACCAGCTTGGACCCAAGGTCGCTGGCTCCAGCAAGGGGTTGCTCAGTCTGCTGAAGGTTCGCGGTCAAGGCACATGTGAGAAAGCAATCAATGAACAACTAAGATGTCGCAATGGCAACAAAAAACTGATGATTGATGCTTCTCATTTCTCTCCATTCCTGTCTGTCTATCCCTGTCTATCCCTCTCTCTGACTCTTTCTGTCTCTGTAAAAAAAAAAAAAAAGTCAACTTTATTAAAGTATAATTAATGTACAATAAACTGCAGCCATTTATATTTTATTACAATCATCAAACACACTAAAAGACTAGATATTAATTACACCACACAAAAAAATGATAATTATGAGATGTGACAGAGGTGCTAATAACTATTGCTACAACGGTGTCGTATTGTAATGTACAAATGTATCTATCAAGTCAACGAGCACACCTTAAATTTACACTGTTACATGTCAAGTATATTTCAATTAAAAATAAAAACACATAAAAATAATAAATATGTGTACAATTCCATCACCCCCAAAAGTTACCTTGTGCCCCTTTGTGGTGCATCCCCTCCTGCACCTGGCCCCCAGGTGACCAAGGATTTATTTTCTGCCCCAATAGATCAGTAGGGACTTTCTAAAATTTCACACAATTAAGGTTATATAGTATGTATTCTTTTTGTATTTGGCTTTTCTCATTTAGCATGAAATGTTTTTTAGCTCCATTCACGCCGTTGCATGTTTCAGTGGTTCATTTCTTCAAATTGCTGAGTTGCATGGTGAACCTTTATTAATTTAATCATTTATATGGATGCATCCTTATTTTTTATGCATTTGCCAGCTGCTGGACACATGGGTTTTTCCAGTTTGGATAGAATAGGAATAATATTGCTATGAACATTCACATGCATGTCTTTCTTTGTGACCATATTTTGCATTTCTTTGGGTTAAATACATAAGTGTGAAATGGCTTGGCTATATGGTAAGTGTATGTTTAACTTATAAGGAACTTTCAAACTGTTTTCCAAAGTGACTCCACCATCTTGCACTTCCATCAACCATATATTAGAATTCAAGTCATTCCACATCCTTGCTAACACTTGGCATTGTCAGTTTTTAAATTTGAGTCATTCAAGTGAGTGCAGTAGTATCTCCCTGCAGTTTTAATTTTCATTTCCCTGATGACTAGTGGTGTGGAGTATCTTTCCATGAGCTTATCAGGTCATATGATTTTATTCATCCTGTAAATGTGATAAAGGACTGCTCAGGGGAGGCTCTTGCTTTTGTCTCTTATTTCCTCTTGAGGCAGTTTTTATGATGTAAACTCTTAATGGACAATGACCTTGTCTCTAGTACACTATCTGACAGATGGCAAGTACTCAACAGAAATCTGTTGAAAAATGAGCAGCAAATGAATTTCCGTTAATTCTGGATGTAATACAATGACATTCTTAAAACCAACTAAAGTGTGTTAAACTGTAGATGTTTCTACACTGAATGGACCAAGACTGCTTTTTATGTCTTTAAATGCTGTGATTAAACTCTCTCTTCCTTCATATCAGTCCTTCAGCCTCCCCCTGTCTGTAGATGGCCCACTTCCCAAACTGGTGATTTGAATCTATTATGTGCTTGTTTGGGAAGCAAAGAAATTTGTTTTAACTTCTAAATGTGTAACTACATAAATAAAGCAAATAAGCCAGAAGGAGAGACTTAGAGACTTCAAAAGATGATTTCTGGAAAAACTTACTAGGAGATCCCTATACAATGTTTTTTCCCATTAAGGGCCAGAACCCACATAGTAACAGGGGTCCGTGGAGCAGCCAGCAGTTGAGCAGTGAGGTTTAATGCACAGAACTGGGGCTTTGGGGAGAGAAACCAAAAAGGAAGGGTCTGGGTTCAAATCCTGGCTCTTTGCTCATTGTTCTTCAGACCTTATAAAGCTCCTGAATCCTACAGAGGGAAAATAACACTGCCTTCACAGGCTGTTCAAAGAATTAAATGAGGACCTGGACGTGGAAGCCATGCACACACCAGCTCACAGCAGCCTGTCAATAAGCATTAGCTTACTTCTAGAGCAAGACGTGGGGTAGTCATTGCTTCTGGTGCTGGACGGGATTGCCTTTAGTGGCCGGTACTGCATCCCCCGGCTGCTGGTGCCAAAGCTGGGACTCTGTCCATGGGACTGCCCCTTGAAAGTCTGGAATTCCCCTAGCCCTTGGGGTGTTTACTGCCTGATTGATAGAAGCACAGCCAAGGCCCCTTGACTCACACAGGGATAATACCAGGTGTGACTTAAGCTGCAGGACTAACTTCCCCTGCTCTGGATCAGGTCACGGATGAACCTGCCCTAAGAGGGCACTGTTTTCTGGCCCCTTCCCCTGCCATGTCCTGCTTCTCTGTGTCTTTGACAGGTTTCTCCCAAGGGCTCTCTCCCTCAATAAAGCACATGCTCATGAACCCCCAATGCAGGCTCTGCGTCTAGGAACCACAGACCCAGAAAGAAGTACGTGGTGCGCTGTGTCCCTGCTGATGCATTCAGGGCACAGAGGCTAAGGTTTTCTGAAGCCAGGCTCTCTGGTCACTGTAGTGTGAAGAGTCACTGTAGAAGTTCTCTACACCTGCTGTGCTTGTTGAAACCCATGGAATCTAGCTATTACGGTGCTCAGCCTGCCCCAAACCAATCACCTGGGGGAAACGGAGGTAATCAATAAACAAGAGGCATCCTTGGAAGCCTTGAGCGATGCAGGGAAGAGAGGGACACAAAGCTAAACCTCTGTTCAGAGTGTCACAGGCATAAAGACGCCAGCTCACACTGACCCCAGGAGAGGAATTTGCGGAGGCTGAGAATGACAAATGAAACTACCCTGTCGTGCACACAAGGAAGATGCTGAGAAGCTAACCACTTAGGTTACCCAGCACACATGGCAGAAGTTCTCCAAGTTGATTTTCAAGCTAAAACATAAGGACAAGCCAGAAAGGGTGGCGGTGACCAGAGAGTAGTAGGATAAGGGTCCTACTGAATCATACATCCACTTTAGGACAAGCAGCTGAGCCCCATGAGCTGGTCCTGATGCTGCTGAACCCATGATGCAGAGATGAGGCAGAGGAAATGACAAGAATGAGCTTCAACTCCAGAGAAGTGGACAAGAGGGGCGATGCTCCCCACAGGCTAAAGTAGTTGGTGCACAGCCATGGCAGGAGTTGGCAGAGGAGCATGAGAGATGCCCACAATGCCAAGGCCAGGTTTCTGGGAAGACTGAGGAGGCATGAGTGTGGGGAAAGGTCTATTCATTGCCTCCCTCAGAGACTCTGTCAAGGTAGCCCTGCACCCGAGTTTCAAAGACCAGCACACAGACAGACACACATCAAAGCATCTGAGGAAGATGATCAAGGAGCCTGGGGGCTAGTTCATGGGGGAGTGCATGGCATTACTACATATACAGTCAGTGGGAGGAGTGGAAGGGAGAGAATCCCATCTGAACATATGGTTCAAGGTCTGGATTAAATTGCCACTGGGGCTTGGACAGAGGTGAGTAGAAACTCAGCTTATGGCTCTTCTCTTTCTTGGAATCCTCTCAAATTGATGAGACACTTAGCAAGAGCTTCACCCAAGGCTGACTCACAGACCATGAGACTCAAGAACATGCTGTTCTAGAACTCCCCTTGCTTCCTACATTCTGCTAACAAATGACAAGAAAAAGAAACAGCCACACCGATTACCTGTCTAACTTGGTCTCCCCAATCCAATCATGCACATCAAACCACAAAACGTTCATCTCTTATGCCAACCCAGACAATTGACAATGGCTTCCTAGAGCTCTGGGTTGAGAAGGGTACTGTGATTGGTTACTGATGTCCACCAAGGGCAGAGGAGAAATGTGGTGCCACAGATTTGTCCTTTTTTTAAAGAAAAAACTAATGAGTTCAAATGCTAAATACTTAAATCAAATTTCTATATGTATTAAAAAAAAACACCTAACATTGTCTAAATACAATAGCACTAAAGTAGTGATTAAAAAAAGAAAAGAGGCAACCTGACCAGGTCGTGGTGCAGTGGATAGAGCATCAAACTAAAACACGGAGGTCCCAGGTTTGAAACCCTGAGGTCTCTGGCTTGAGCACACACTCATCCGGCTTGAGTACAGGCTTACCAGCTTGAGCATGGGATCGCTGGCTTGAGTGTGGGATCATAAACATGATCCCATGGTCACTGGCTTGAACCCAAAGGCCACTGGCTTGAAGCCCAAGGTTGCTGGCATGAGCCCGAGGTCACTGGCTTGAGCATGGGGTTACTCACTGCTGTAGCCCCCCAGTCAAGGTACATATTAGAAAGCAATCAGTGACTAACTAAGGAGCTGCAACAAAGAGCCACAATGAAGAATTGATGCTTCTCATCTCTCCCTTCCTGTCCGTTCCTCTCTCTGACTCTATCACAAAAAAAGAAGAAGAAGAAGAACAAGAAGCAGAGAGAAAGGAAGCAAAAATAATGAAAAGGAAGGTCAGGAAAGCAAAAATTAAGGGGAAAATGTAGGAGTAAATTTGGACAGAAGTAAATCGGTAAAAGAAAAATTTCAAAGTAACTGATCTCTTCCACCAAATTCCACTTTAATTAAATGCTTTTTTTTTTTTTACCAACTACAGAAAATAAAATTTAACATAAAAAAAGTTTCCATTTTTCATGTAGAAACCACCCAGCTCTGAATCCACACCTTATGGACAGCAGAGCCAGTAACTCAGAACTCCCGGCTTAAGAAAGGTAGAACCAACTGCAGCCAAGGACTTCTCTGCACCTGTCCCTCCAGGAATCCTGGAACCTCCAGTTGTGCTCACACTCATCCTGCTGGGCCCAACTGACCACGTCACTTATGAGGATTAGCCCTGTGACATGAATGAAGCGACCATCCCAGCTAAGAGGGTAGGGACATATGCCTCCCCGGTAGCAAATTGCGTAGACAAAACACCACCGACAGCACATCGAAGGTTGACAAAACCAAAGAAGCCAGAATATCAGAAATGAAGCTTACAGAGCAGTCATTCAATATTAATTTGGATTCCCTAGATGCAGAAACAGACAAAGATTCAAGGCAGCTAGTTTACTAGGAGGTGGAAGGAACCCCAATAGTTAGGAAGTGGGACAGGGAGGGAAGGCACCCAACAAAGGGTTAAGTTTTCAAGTCCTTTACTCTGTGGACAACTAAAGCTCAATCCTGGGACACTCTGGGAAGCTGCGGAAAGCAAGGACCTCTGAGCCATCCCGCCAGACAGGTGAGGGAGTGGGGTATTTGGATGAGGACTGCTCCCTGTGTATTCATTTCTAGAACTCTTGGTTGGCCTGGTGGGGTGGGTGGAGTGGTCTTCTCAGTCTTTGGGGAAACTCCAAACCCTCAGGCAAAGACGTTCAGGTTCAGGCAGTGAGGAGAGTAATCCATACCTAAATAATAAGGCCTGAGGGATACAGCTGGGCATCAGCAGTGTCTGGTACACAATCCAGCCCCCTTAGTCTGCAGAAGGCAACACGTGAGCAGTGTACAAACGTAGGTCCAGAGGCACAGGGCTGGGGTTGAGGCGGAGATTCTGCAGGATCCTCACACATGGACTCAGTATAACGAAGAGTGCTAGCTTTGTCTGTGGTCTTAGGAAAGAATTTGGAGAAGTGATTCTGGAGACTGTTTCTTAACAAGGGGGTCTGACAATTCACCAAATACATATTGCTTGGCAAAGCACAAGGCTATGTACACACATGAAGGAGACAGAGCACGTGTCCTTAAAAGGAACATACATTCCAGGAGGAAGGGGCGATAGGAAATGCAAGTAGACCAATTTGATATGAAGCAGGAAGTGCTAGGTGTCACAAGGGAGGGAGACCTAAAGCATTAGGTATCCCCTGAGGCAGACATTCTCTCTGGTTGCGTGATCATGAAGGACTTCTTTGAGGAGGTGATATTTGAGAAGCATGCCAAGTCATGGAGGAGATTTTGAGCAGGATAGAGGGAAAGGAATGAGACTACTCCAAGAGTGAAGAATGAAATGAGACCCAACCCAGAGGCACAGGGGGGACTGATGAGCTCCCCAAATGCTGAGCCACCTAGCTGCAAACATCATGCACCCTGGGCACGGGCCGGGGAATGAGCAGGAGGAGGTATGTGGCACAGCTGGGCTGGTGTCCTGCTGAGGGCTTGGATAGCCAACAGAGGAGTAGCACTGCCATCTGAAAAGTCAGAGTTATACTGTGTTGCGCCAATCTTGCTCAAGGACCCTCCCTCAATCCATCAGCATGGGAACACACTGAGGGCCAGAACTGGGGGCTGCCTAACAAAGGAGATGAGTGCAGGGGATAAGGAGGATAGCACAGAGAGAGAGACACAGAATATTCCTTGCCTATGCTGTTGGATAGAACTTTCTGAGATGATGGAAATAATGTGTCCACACTGTCCATAACAGTGCCAGCTTGCCTCCGACTACAGACTCATGGCTGTTTGCAGGTCTGGGAGTCTACCTGAAGTGCTGCAATGAGAGTGAATAGAATGTCCCAATCAGCTGGGAACTCCCAATTCTCTTTGTAGGAAACCAAACATCCTCAGGACGCCCATCTGAAGTGTGAAGTGCCTCTGCCAGCCCATGAAGAATGTTTGGAGGGCCTCAATGTGAAACTGAAACCCCACAGGGGAGCCCTGGCTTCTTGCAGAGCTGAGCAGATGTCCTGGGGGAAACAAGGTCAATTACCACCTTGTTGTGACCTGCCTGAGTAGCTATCTGTCATTGATTGGCAGCCCAGCTAAAGATGAACATAAGCCAAAGATGATGCAACCCTTGATTGAATCGAATAGAAACATTCTGTACTGCACCTTGAGAGGCCTGGAGGCAGGCAGGGCGATGGTGGCCAGGAGCTGAGCTCCACGCCGCTGTGCTGTCTAACCACCTTACAAACATTACCTCCCCTCGCCTTCGTAACAAGTGCACGGAGTAGGTCTTTCCACCTGCACCTTGCAGATGAGATGTCTGGGCTGAGTTATAACTTATCTAAAGTCTAACAACAGCTCCTTAGAGACAGGCTGGGACAGAACTCAGGCATGAGTGACTCTCACCACTTCATGCAAGTCTCCAAACATAGTGTTTTCGATTTCCATAACTTCTTGCACACTAAAATAATTTTTATGGAAAAATTCTGGACTCTGTACTAACTTATTTTATAAGTTAATTACTCAGAAATATTAATTTTTTAAAACTCCAATCAACATAATGGTTTGTTTCAGTTTTTTCAATTATTAATAGGCTTTTTAAAGAAAGATTTTAGGTTTACAGAAAAATTGAGCAGAATATGCAACCTAGAGTTCCCATATTCCTCCTCATCCCCTCACTCCACTTTCCCCTATTAACATTTGCATCAGCGTGGTGCACTTGTGACCACTGACGTACTAATATTGATGCATTATTATTATTTAAGGTCCATAGTTTACAAAAGGGTTCACTCTGTGTTGCACAGTTTTAAGGGTTTGGACAAATGCATAATGTCACGGATCTATCCACCACTACAGTATGCAGTACCCTAGAAGTCTTATTTAGATAGAAAAATGTTCTCCTGTATATATCTCTCTTCATCCAGCCCAAGTAACCACTGATATTTTTACTATCTCTATAGTGTTGCCTTATTGCTAAATAATATTCCATCATATAAATGTACCACAGTTTGCTTATCTTTGCCTACTGAAGGACATCTTGTTTGCTTCCAATCTGGGGGCTCTCTGTTCTGTTACATTGATCTATTTCCTTATTCTTTCACCAATTTCACACCGTCTCTTTTTATTAAACAAATTAATAATTGACATAAGGCATTGTGTTAGTTTCAGGTGAATACCACACTGCCTCAGGGCTGTAGCTTTACAGTAAGGGCTGCAGCTGTGCAGTCAGTCCTTTGACTCTGTTCTTCCCCTTCAGTTCTGAGTTGGCTACTCTGAGCCCTTTGCCTTTCCATAAAAACTTTAGAATCACTTGGTTGCTATTCACAAAATAAAAGCTGGTTGGATTTCGACTGGGATTTCATTTACTTTCGTTAGGATCAACCTGGGGAGAACTGACATCTTAACACTATTGAATCTTCTTATCCATAAACATAGAAGAGCTCTCCATTTATTTAGCTCTTTGATTTCTTTCATCAGTTTTCTGGTTTTCCTCAAATACAGCTCTTGTGTGTGTTTTATTAGGTTTATATCTAAATATTTCATTATTTTGCTGTTAATGTAAATGATGTCGTACTTTAAATTTCAAATTCCAATTATTCAATACTAACAACTTTGCTATAATTACTTAGTTTTCATGAGTTTTTTTCATCAATTTTTTTGGGGAGTACACAGGTAATCATGACATCTTCAAACAAAGATAGTTTCCTTTCTTCCTTCTAAATCTGTATACTTTTATTTCCTTTTCTTATCTTAATGCATTGGCTAGAACTTCTAGTAGGATGATGAACAGGAGTAATCAGGGCAGACATCCTTGTTCCTGATCTGAGGGGGGAAAAAAAACTAGTTTCTCACCATTACTTTTACTGCTAAGTGGTCCTTGTGACATAAAGTAGTGAGTGCTTTATCCATTTTCCACTGGCAACTACTTTTCTTTGCCTGAGGGCTTTCTCTGGCCACAGAGCAAGCTCAGCCCATTATGTGGAGAAGGCCAGGAGTGCTGGGGAATTAATGCTCCTAGAAGTAATCCTCAACCAATGGTGGATAATAGTTAGTTGATAAATGCTTCCTGGAGTCCTTGAACTTAAGAAACACAACCCTGCATGTACTCTCTCTGCAGATTCCCAATGGTCCCCAGTGAACTGAACCCCTGCTACCCAAAGAAGTGAATTACTTTTAGTCTATCCTTTGCTGGCTTCCTTCCCTTCCCTGTCTCATTTCCCATACCAGTGCTTCTTGGGATCTCCTCCCAAATAAACTACCAGAACTCAAATCCTGCTCTCAGAGTCTGATTGTTGGGACACCTAACCCAAGAGCAATGTACACACGCAAAGCTGTAACTGGTTTCCCTCTATCTGCCAATGGATAAATTGGGCTGCAGAATGTGTGCGAGCACTGTTCTGAGAGGAACTGATGGTCCCACTGGAAACCCAGCCAGGTATATATCTCAACCATATTATTAAGCTTCAAAAATAACAATGTAGCAAAAAATTAAGAGGCAACTAAATTTTTTAAATTATATTTTCATATACTTTATTGTCTTAGGTTCACTGTTCTGTCCATCATCGACCACTGTCCTGTTTATTCACTGGAGGAAGCGGTATCCACAGATAATCAGCTGCTCTCCCCAAACCAAAAACCAATGCTCAGAAGTGATGTCCACTACAATTCTTTTCAGGCTCAGAGACCAGGGCTTATCTCCATGACTATGGCAAAGGGATGTCTGTAATGAAGGCCGTGATCCAACAACTTTGAAAAACATGGCAGAAGCAAGCCCCTTTTAGCTCCAATATTATTGCCAAGCATACAACACCTAAAAAGTCATATCCAAATCTCCTTTTCCTTTATGGGTGAGAAATCTACTACCAGACCAATAAAGTTCTCCACAAACTGGCATCACTGAACTTATTCAACACTGTTTCCCAATACTCCCAAGCCCTTCCCTCTGTTCCAGCCAGACCTCACTGCAAACACAAACCATTCCACCATCTAACTGTGGCTCAGCCTGCACTGCTTGCTATCTCCAGAACAGGACATAGGCTTTTGTTCCTCTCTGCCTCCACAAGGAGTACTCCCACTGCTTAGGATGGCTCTTCCACCTTGACAAACTCCTACACACCCATCTAGAGCCAACTCAAGTATTGCCTCTTCTGTGAAGCCACATTCATCATGTAGAATTAGCATTTCCTTGAAAAATAACAACGGATACAAAGATGAAAATAAAATACCATCTTTCTGCCGCCAGAAACCCATTCTTAACATTTAGTACATACATTTCCTTGTCATAGCTTGCTTTTTGCACCAGAACATTAATCATCCTTAGGTTCCCATGTCAATCAATATTCAACAACCTAATTTTTAATGATTGCTCAATATTCTAATGTACTGTTGTTCTATAATTGAATATGACCTTAAATCTGATCATCTGATCTGTCCAAAGATTAACATGGCCAACTCAGCAGACACTCATCATGATGTCTACACAGGGCAGAGTACAGGTGCCTTGGCTTCATTCCAGTTTCCCATAGTCCTGGTGCAAGATATAAAGACTGATTAATTAAATGGACCTGCTTTGGCCAATGGCCCAGTCACCTTTGTCACTACCAATATTTTCTGTCTTGGATATTAAGCCTCAGGAGAACAGAGAGCTAATCAGCTTAATTCACTGTATAAGGCATTATATTTCTAAATTATTTGAAGGTGGCACAAGAAAGCCAGACCCACAAATAGAAATTAGTACTTAACTGTTCTTGTAGGTACAAACCAAAGTAGATGTCCCACTTTGAGTTTCCATATAAACCTAATGTAGACAAATATTTCAACAATAGTACCAAAAATAAAAACAATAATACTCTGTAATATTTAAAGTGCTTTTGATGCTCACTATCTTGTTTACTCTTCACAAATACCCCAAAAGTAGATACCATTAGAGACTGAGACAATCGAAGCCCAGAGAGCCTAATCAGTTTGATCCAATGCAATTAATGGAAAGAGCTGAGATTTGGAAGGTAGGATTCCCAGCCCAAATGCAATGTTCATTTCCACCACATAATTCTATGTCTCAAGGTCTCTTTTCCACATGGAATGATGAAACACCCCAGGACAGAGGGTCCTTGATGTATGCAAGATGACATGCACAGGTCTATAGGATACAGAATTAGGAGCTGTCCAGGGTGGGTGCGGATGACCTTCTGGAGAAAGCCATGCCATTCATTCCAGAGGACATCCTGAATGGAAACCTTGACCCCCTTTCCCTAAACCATGCACTGTGGAACATGCTTTTGCTCTTGCTGGGTAGACTCCCCTAGGTTCTATGGTAGGTCCTGGCCACGTACAGCTTTGTGTATCGCCACATTACAGTGACTCCTGCTGGACGGGGCCAACCCTGAACACAGATCTCTCAGAGGTGTGGTCAGTGCACTGCAGCTGATCAGAAACACAGAGACGACAAGGAAAATGCCACAGTTCGCACTAGGAAACTTCTCAGGGATTAGAAAGGTGGCCATGTGCTCTATGGGTTTCAGTTTCCTCATCTGTAGAACAAAGAAATCAGCCAATTGATGTCTAAAAGGCTGTGTTCTATGGGTTTATAGAGCGGGCAAGTGCTTCCATTTGGCAGATTTCTACAACACTGTAAAATTCCAAAGCAGGTTCCTGGGTGGCTGGGAGTTGCTGAGTGAAAGTGCATTTACGCCATCTTTAAGCCCAGGTGCTTCCTAGCACTATACTGTAATATTGACCTTGAGAGCCACTGAAGGGAGCAGATGGCCATGTTCCCTTGGTCGCTAGATCGGGTGTTGCTGCCAGGCTTCCTAGGAAGACAGCGGAGCGCTTCGCGGCCTGGAGTCCCTCTGGAACCCACTCTAGAATCCACATCTGTAAGATTCCCAATTAACCTTTGGACCTTTTGTATAACTCTTGGACTCCACCCCTAGATATTCTGATCTAGTAAACCTGGGTCAGGCCCCAGAATCAGAGTCAGCACCCAAGGAAAAATTTTCCAGGTGATTCTCACAAGCCTCTGTGAGAAGTTCTCAATATGCTAACTTAAATTTTTCAGTCTAAAATGTCTTGTTAGTTTGCCTGTTGTGACTCAACCTGGGAGATCTGAAAAATCCCCACGCCCAGGCTACCTGTCAGACCAGTTAACTCAGCCCCTCTGGCGTGGGCACCAGCACTGTCGGACCTCCCCAGGTGACCCCAGCTAGGCAGCCATGCACTGCCCCACAGGGTGGCAGGGAGACCACAGACCCCGCGGGTCAAGAGTTCTGGGCTTGAACTCCAGCTCTGTCACTATCTGCCACTGTACCATTTGGAGCCTTGGTTCTCTCAACAAGGGTCCATGACTCTTTCATTCATGGGGTGAGGACAAAGTGTGGCCCTCACATACATTAATTACCCTGTGCAGCCATGCCCCCCGCCATGGGTCACTGCACACCACTGTACCTCCTTCTATTCTCGTTATTGTCTTACACATAAAATCCAGATGACAAGAGGCAGAAATCTGGACTTAGTCATGTCTTTTCCATGTGTTTATTAGAAGTACATGAATCATAGTTGCTAAGTGACTCCCAGACTCATCTGGGGTGACCTGGAAATACCTGGTCCCTAGTGCTGTCACTGCTCTTTACCTCCTCCTCCTCCTCTTCACACAGGCTATGGACTGCTCTGAATGTCCAGGGGATGACAGGTGACAATATGCACATCCCTCATCATGATGCCAGCCATAGTAGTTCGCTGGCTGACTCAAAAGCAGACTACAAACGGGACGACTCACACAACTGAAAGTTGTCATGCCATGATTTTAGAGGCTAGAAGTCAAAGGTCCCGGTGTCAGCAGGGTTGGCTTCTGCTGAGGGCTGTGAAGGAGGAGCCATCCCAGGCCTCCCACCTGGCTTTGGGGGACCCGTTGCCAGTCTCAGGAGCTCCTTGGCCTGTAGAAGCGGCACCTCGACCCCCGCTTCCATCTCCACGTGGCCTCTCCCCATGCGTTTGTGTCCATGTTTCCTTTCGAAAAGGGCACCTGTTGTGCTGGACTGGGGCCCACCCCAGTGGCCTCATCTTAACTTGATTACTCTGTAAAGATCCCATTCCAAATCAGGGCATGTTCTGAGGTATTGGGGATTAAGATGCCAACATATCATTTTGGGGAACACAATTCAACCCATGCCATCCTAAAGATCTGAGACTACTCCCTGGGTCCTGAACATGCCCCAAGTCCCAGTGACGAAGACGGCCTGCAAAACACACACAAGGCTGCAAGGTCCCAGTGAGAATGTCATTTCCTCAAACATCCCTTGCTTCATAAGCCATCATAAGAAAGTCCTTGGGGGATTACAGAGAAGTCACTTAACTGCCTCCCTTTATCCAATCCACTGTTGGTTAAACAAGATTGATAAACACTTAAAGTGTTACTAACTCAGAGTTGCATCCAAGCAACTGGGCTCATGGACAGGATGCGAAAAAGGCTGTCTCCAGCTCAGCCTCACCCCCATTGGTCTCTGGCCCTCAGCCATGGGCTAAGAACATAGTTCTGCCCAGCAGGTAGGTCAGGGCAGGTCTGTCTGAAACACCACGTGGAAGCTAAGTGAAATGTGAACTCCGATACTTAATTAAAATTTCTGTTTCTTTTAATACTGCGATACCTTACGTTCAGTTTTCCTAACCTGTTCCTTCTTACAAAACAGGAAATATCAGAATTTTTAAACAGTTAAATAAGTAAAAGGACATGTTGAGCTCCTATAAATTGTTATATAGACTCAGAGGTAGCTTATAAATAAATATTCTCATGGACTCTTCATCAAGTGTATTTATTTACAAGCTCCCTTCTGTGGTGCCAACCACCACAAAGATGCTGAACAGAGAAAGACACAAAATGAAACAGGGACCTGGGAACAGAAAAGCAACTGTCCCCCACTGAAATCTGGCTTGCATGGTTAGAAAGTGGGCTGAGCAGTCACTCGAACTGTGGCTACAGCCCGCCAACCTCCTAAGGGAATCCGGAGCAGGGGGCGCTGTGTAATACGAGGCCCTGGATGCACTCAAATTCATTATAAACAGGGTCTGGTTTTTTGGGGAACTCTGTGTCCAAGAATGCCTTTCCATGACTCAGAAAGTTTAGAGCTCTTTCGAAGCTTGGAAAGTGCCCCTTTGCTGAGGAGAAGCTATCCCTTTAAAATGTGCAAAGTCCCTGCGCAAATCAGAAATGACATCTTCATGGCAACCTCCGGCTGTTTCCACAAAACTGGACCTCCCAGAGCTGGCCTCTGCAAAGCAGTGGAGACCTATCTGAAAAGGCGGAGCCAGGTGTATCACTCAAACTTAAAAATTTCCAAGGGGCTCGCTGAAGTGCTGGGGGACCCAGGAAATAATCTTGATGAGAGCTGTCACTGAGGGAGTGCTTATTCCACACACTGCAGTCAGATGCATCACCATCTAACTGCAGTGTGACATGCCCTCTCCCCGGCCCATGTCACAGGCACTGACAGAAAAGGAGGGCTGAAGCCCCTCAAGCTCGGCATCTTGCCCAAGGCCATGCCTGAACATGGTGGAGCCAGCCTCCCACATTCTGTTTGCCTCCAGAGACCAAGATCTTGAATGTCGCGTGCTTTTGACAGCGAGTTACTCCAACCCCAAGCAACTGGCTTAAATCGAGCAGCCAATGAGATCAAACCAATGGCCTGATCCTAGAGGCCAAGACAGCACCCTGTTCCAACGACAATGTTCACTTCTCAAGTGACCTCAATGGCACTGTACAGACGGCACTGAACTCAGACTCTGGGAACTTCACCATCTGACAAGTAGGGGCTGAAGGGCTCCTTCATAAAGGAACCCGAGGACTGTGGTGCTTGTAAAAATGTCTGCCAAAGAAATCCAATATGCATCCAGCCAACAGACCCTGAGGTTTGCTGACCTTATTACATGACAGACAAAACTGTGGGAGGCAGGCCCCAAATTAAATCCTGTCACATCAAAGGCTCTGCTGCCTAAAGTCTGTAGCCAGGATGTCAGAGCAAGAGAGCTTGGGTTCGCTATGTGGACTTCCTAAACCAACAGCTTTGCTTCACAGCTTCTTTCTATTAGAGGTAAAGACTGGGATAGTCATTGTCTTCTTTATAAAGGGTAAATAGCAGTAGCTAAAAATATCTGGATAACTAACTTTAATAATTCATGTGAATAAAAGGAATAGTAGCTGTGGTTTCTTGATTTATTTTCTATCATCTTGGTAAGGAGCCAATGTAAGAGATGAATTGCAGAAAGTCTTCCCAGTTCTTCATTCATCCCTGTCCATGCCCTTTGCAATCTGATTTTTCAGCTCCTTCATTAGTTGGTGGAGCGATCCTTTGAATTTGAGCTATCCTTGTAACTTGATTTGGCTAAGAGAATGTGGTAAAATAGATGCTGTGTCATTTCTCAGCATAGACTTCAAGACACATGAGGCCACCCTAGACCAGCTAGCCCCCAGCTGACCATCAGATGATCACAGGCACATGAACAAGCTCAGCTGAGATCAGTTGAGCCTGACCCAGATCGGCAAAACTGCCCAGTTGACCCATGGATTCATGAGCCATAGTAAATGCTTAGTGTTTTAAACAACTGAGTTTGGCGGTGGCTTCTTACACAGTTATAGCCAACTGATACAATAAGGTTCCCAAAGTATGAATGGAGAATCCTTCCCCAAGATACTTACATAAAAGATGTGAGCTTGTTCTGAACACACCCATTCTCCTAGTCTGTCACCTGCTTAGTATAGCATGTTGCCAGCAGACCTACCATTGATGGGATTTAAGATGTGTGGAGCCCTAGAATAAGCACTTTTAATCCATTTTCTTATTTAATCCTCACTTTGATGTTATCCATAGCCACATACAAAGAGACTGACTTAATATTCTCATTTTAATAATGGGGAAACAGAGACCCAGAGCAGTCAACTGGACTAAGGCCACATGCTAAGTAGCTGTCCAAAATGTGACCCCAAGACCAATTTACCCCAAGCTCACATTCTTACAAAGTATGCTTAAGAAATTCTGTGTCTGCAATTAGTTAACTATAATGTGCTGGGGTTAAAAAGTTTCCACCATGGCCATATATCAAGTTCATATACAGTTTATAGATTGGAAGTTTCCTGGTCAATAAGGCTCCCCAGAATCACCCAGTTAAGGGGAGGACCAGAGTAACATGGTGCCGACAGGAAGAAGAGCTCATCTTCCGATACAAGAGTCAAGAGCCTAGGACAGGGGTCAGAGACTTTTCTATAAAGGGACAGAGAGTAAATATTTTAGAATTTGGAAGACAGTCTCGAATGTGCTGTTATTCTAAGAAAAAGCAGCCACGGACAATACATAACAAATGGATGTGGCAGTGCCCGATTGTAATGCCGGTGGCCAAGACCAGGCAGGTTCCCATCAGATTCGGGCAGAAGGTAGAAAAACTGTGGAGCTGGAAAGGGTTGGTCCATTCTGTTTAATAAAGTCTCACCATGGCGGACAAGCACACAGGCAGGGGAAACCACCTCTCAGGCAAACAAAAAGCAAAATAGCCCCTCCCAGTGGCGGGCAGGCAATCCGCGCATCCACAATCCCCCTGAGGGCAAGCCCCCACAGCCTTACATAGGCTGTACAAACGTGGCACTGCCACATGGTTACACACTAATCAGGCAAAGGGCTTGCAGCTGGCAAACCAGCGAGCAAGCCTGACAAAGCTGCCCAACACCAATAAAGGTTTATTTATAAAACAGGAAGAGTATGCCAAGCTCTAGACTTGAGAAGGCCAGGAGAGGGGAAATAACTGTAATGTTAGTGCCCTCAAATCCTAAAGTCAAGAGAAAAGAACAGAAAGTTTATTAAAAGCCTCTTATAAGTGATCTTCGTGTCACCCAATCTCTTCTGTCAGGTTTCTTACAGAACATACTTGTGCTGGTTGGCTTGCAGCATGTTATCTGCCAGCAGTGTCGTGTTACGAAAGATGCAGAGACTGTATATTGGGTCCACAAGAAAGAGCACTGTGGTCGATGAGCAGTGGCCTTGGCAAGGAAAGGGAGAAGAGGGTACGAGGTGAGTCAGGCGTCTCATACATTTGTCATTTATGTCCGATATTGTTGCTGCCCGTTTTCAATAAGAAGTTGATTGTCAGTACTTCAGGCTGCTTTTCAGAAACAGGTGTGAATAATCTTCAAATGCTCTTCAATCAGTGGTCTGATGGACATCTTCAATCATACACCCGAAGCTGAGAGTTGGTCAAAACGGTGAAGCTGATGGCACCAAACACAATTACCTGGCCACTACTATTTTTAATTATAGTATTCAAACCAAATGACTAATTCCAGGAACTCCCTCACGACAGTATTTACCTGTGCAGCCCTACCTGCCTGAGTCACGCACCTGGGTGGTCCTATAGGCACGGGTGCTGTCAGTGAGGCTCCAGCATGCTGCAGGGTCTCTGGACTGCCCTACAGCTGTCGCTGAACAACTTGATGAAATGCCTTAATTAGCAATTATCTTCAGCTGAGCGCACCAAGCGCTCCTTAATGGCTTAGAGAAGTGCGAAGTCTATCCAACTACAGCACACAAAAAATGAAGATTTAAAGGGACATAAGGAGACATCTTTAGATACCAGTCATTGTGTTCTGGTCATCTGGATGCCTCACATTGTGCCTTTGAGACTGTGAGACTGAGGGGTTCATTTTCTAATATTTTTAGACCTTCATGGTCCATGATGATAAGCACTAGCTATATAGATAGTCATTCAAATTTAAAGAAATTAAAATTAAATAAAATCAAAATGTCAAGTCTTCAGTCACACCAGTCAGATTTCAAGTGTCCAATAGCACATATACAATCATCACTGAAGAAGGTCCCACTGGGCAGCATGGATTTAAATCAAGGCAGAAGCTGGTGATGCCCTGTGTGTATCCCTGGGCTTGCCACGGCCACCCAGCAGAGCTATTTGCTGACACCTCTAACTCTGCCTGAGTGCTCTGTTCTTGGCTGGGGGCACCCTCACCCACATGCAGGGTGGGCCAGTAGTGCCAGCAAATACCCACAGAAACAGTGCTCACAATGACAGATGGGAATTGGTGGACAAGTGCAATGCCAGAGGTCGAGGCCAGGGAGACTCACAGTGGATCTGGGCAGACTACACAAGAAACATGGAGCTGAAAGGCATTGGGCCATTTCCATTTACTGGATGTTCGCAGAGGCTAGTGAGTGAACAGGCAGGCAGGTGAGAGCGCTTCTCACAGCAATGGGCGAGCAAACGGGAAAATCACCCCTGGGGAAAGTAGCAGTAACCTTAGATAGGGTATGCATGCACACAAAAGTGGTTTTCTGCCAAGTGCTTACATCACTAATTAGGCAAAGTGATTGCAGCCTTTAAACAGGAGAGCAGCCTAAGTGCAGCCTTTCTCTCTACAAAAAGCACCCAGCTTCCAGACTCCCTGGCTTGGGTAACTCTGAGTAATGTCCCACAGAGGCTCCCAGACTGGTTCAGTGACATGGAGTCCTGGTGGCCCATATTGAACCCTGCAGTGAACACCCCCTTTGTTAGTTTGACTCGGGTCTACTTCTGGAGGACCCAACTAAGAAATCAACTACATGGGTTGTTCTTAACTTAGTCACATTTATCTTGGCAGTGAACCTTGATGTTAGAAAACTAGGTGATTCCAGTGGTGAGAAAGATGATCATTTAAGGAATCAACAGAGCACATAGATCTCCTCAAAGAAAATGCTGGCTGTCTTATGTAAAAGT
The DNA here is from genome assembly GCA_037038555.1 of Rhynchonycteris naso. Lineage (NCBI taxonomy): Eukaryota > Metazoa > Chordata > Mammalia > Chiroptera > Emballonuridae > Rhynchonycteris > Rhynchonycteris naso. The sequence continues at coordinate 130,876,733 of CM073001.1, forward strand.
ATTCTGTCATTGCTTTTTATTATGCTGTTATTTCTCAGCTCGATTCACTGAATCACCAAGCCTATCTTGAATCATTTTAGTGGCGTCCAAAACTCAAACCACCTTCCAAAGTCACCTGGCCCTACTGAAAATCCTGCAAGAGTACATTCCTAGTTCAAAAGGCTATTCCCTCAGTCCTGCTTGAGGACCTTTAGCCAATGCCAAATCACTAAATTAGTTGCCTATCCTGTGGAGATGATGAGCGCACATCTGTATGTTTTGTTGCCTTGTGACTTGCTTTTTATTCTAAGTGAGAGGAGGGGAGATACAGAGACAGACTGCTATAGGCACCCCGACCGGAATCCACCCGGCAACCCCCATTTAGGGTCGATGCTGGGATCAACCAAGCTATCCTCAGCACCTGGGGCTGACACTTGAACCAATCAAGCCACTGGCTGTGAGAGAAGAAGAGAGAAAGAGGGGGAGAGGAAAGGGGAGAGAAGTAGATGGTTGCTTCTCCTGTGTGTTCTGACCAGGGATCAAACCTGGGACATCTGCACACTGGGCCGACAATCTACCCACTCAGCCAACCAGTCAGGGCTCCATGTGACTTTCTGAAACTTGGTTTCTCCGGAGTCAAACCTGTCTGCCTGTCCATTCTCTCATGCTGCCTTTTTTTCCTAACAGCTTTATGCAGACATAATTCGCATATCACCCATGTCAAGTGTGCAAGTCAACATTTTTCAGTATATTCACAGGGTTGTGCAACCACATCTTTGGTTTCTTCTCTCACCATAAATGGTAACAGGCAGCGAGCTCTCGCAATGTACTTGATGACCCTGTAACTACATCCAAAAATCAAAGCCCTGTTCATGGGAGGATCATTGACTTCCCTGAGGACACACAAAAGAATAAGTAGTAGATATGCTGATGTTGCTTTCTTTCCTTGCATTTTCTAAAATTACTATGTTCAGTTATTGATTACCTCTTTACACTGCAAAAAAAATTAGCAGGACTGGACTCATCAGTAATATTTTGTTTGCTCAACAAAATGCAAATACACACACAAGAATGTATCCTTTTAAAAAATTCCATTCCCCCCAGTTCTCTGATTCTTACTTTTGCCACAAACCACTCTGGTGAAACATGTCCCTTCTCTTCCCATGCTGCTCTTGGCAATAGGTCGAGTTCCCCACTGTCCCCTTGAAACCTGGCATCTGTTCAGGGCCATGTACGCCCCCACCAGGGTCTGCTTCATGGACCCTCACTCGAGCGTCAGACTGGTAGAGAAGTGAGCTAGAGCAGAGACCATTAATCCAAAGGGAAGATAACAGGGCACCATTCTTTATAACCATCAAAATAGCTGACAAAACTGCTGTCTTTCTAGAGACACCCACTGCCCCACTGTGCATCTACCCCCACCCCCACCCTCCCATCCCCACAGCCTGAAGCTCAGAGGGTCCTACAAGAGCCATACCCTCTGCGAAGAGTCGGTCACTGCTGTGATGGACCCACTCCAGTCTTCCCAGTTCTTGCCTGTGCTCCCTGGCTGGTTGGGCCTCCACAGAACACCCACCTCTGAGCCACAGGAACTCAGTCGCCGGGCCCCTCAGCACTGGAAAAACCTTAGTTCACCTGACACAGAGAGGAAAGAAAAAGAGCTATTTAGGGTGTCCTCCCAAAACTACCCTGGCTCTCTAGACTTGAGATTCCAAATTCTAGAAAAGGTAGCTGGTGGGACAGAGGAGAAAGAGTTGGGAAAGCATGAACAAGTAAGAGAAACTATAGCACTTATTTCCTTTACATACATAGTCCATGGAGCACTGGAGTGTGTGTGGGACCACGTCTCTGTCACCAGGCCTATTTTGGGAGCTCTGGTGACTCCACAAAGGTCCCTCTGGGCCCTTGTGGTGGGTTCTGCGTGTGGAACTGGGCCTCTCTAGACATGTTCTGGGCTTCTCCTTATTCTTTCCAACACTTGGGCCTGAAAGTAGCTCAAAAGTGGAAAAAAAAAAAAAAAGAAAGGTGCATTTTTGTCATTCTTGGCATGTGTCAGAGTAATGTTGGAAAAAAAAATCTGGTCAATTTGTAGAGCTGCTGAGAGGCACTGAGTAATTGCACTGAAGATACAGTTTGGTAAAAAAGGCAAAATAAAAGGGGAAGTGTGCTTGGATAGTCTCTCTCTACTACAGACGTTCATACCAACAGGGGCCATGGAGGGCGGACAAGGGGTACACGGGCAGCCTCTCTTGGTGCCTGCTGGAGGCTGCTGGCTTCTTTCCTCATTCAGTGGCCCCTACACTTCACGCTCCTGACTTGGGTGATCTTTGAAAACATCAATTCATGAGTGCTACTTCCTTTCTTCCTTTGCTGCCCTCTCCAATTTAGAATAAAATCGAAACTTTGCTATGGCTAACAAGGTCTAGGACGATCCTGTCCCTAAAATCTCAGTTGCAATGTCCTCAATGTTCCTCAAGCAAGCCCAGCTCTGTCCTCCTGATGGGACTTCACAGCGGTCGGTCCCTGGGCCTAGAATGTTCCTCTGTGGGTGGACCCAGGGCTGCCTCCTTCCCTCAGTCAGGCTTCCATTCCTCCGCACTTAATGGGCCCTCTCCCAGCACCAGTCACTGCCTTACTCCCCCACTTCCCGTCTGTCACGTGCTCACCCCAGCACTTTCCTGTTGCTCTCTGTGTGCTCCTTTATTGCATCTGCTCCCTAGAACGGAGGCTTCATGAGGACCAGTGGCTTGTCTATGTGGCTCACTGCACGAAAAATGGGGCCTGACCTGGGACCCACACTCAATATGACACCTGTGTGAATAGGTAAATCAATCAATCAATCAACAAAGGGTTTAAAATAAACATTTTTAGAAAAAATTCAAATTTACAGGAAAACTACAAGAATACTACATAGAACTCCTGTAAACCCTTTACCCCAATTCACCTACTATCAATATTCTGTGCCATTTGTTTTATTCTATTTATCGATCTATATAATTTATATTGATATCCATCTACTTGCTATCTAACTAGCTATCAATCATTATTGATACCATTACTGATAACTATTTAGCTAGCTATCAATCATTATTTCTGAACTGTTCAAGAGTAAGTTACCTATGTCATGTCCCTACACCCTTAGCAACTTCAGGGCTCATTTCCCAAGACAAAGAACATTCTCTTACATAACCACAGCACGTGTATTAATTCCAGTAGGTTTGCCATTAATGTAATCTTTTGTCTAATCTACTGTCCATATGCAAACCTTGTCAATGACCCAATACATCCAGCACAGCATTTTTTCACTCCAGTTCAGAACCCAGGCAAGATCTGCACTTAGTTGGTCCATTGCTCGTTTGCTCAGCCTTTTGGTCCTTCATGACGTGGGCACTGTGAAGAACACAGTCCCTTAAATGGGATACTCGTGATTAGATTCACTCTTGGCCAGAACATGAAGGAGACAAAGGTGCATCCTTCTTTCTAGAGCATCACCTCTAAAGGACACCATAGCCACCTGGTGTCAGCAGTGATGTTAGCTTGGATCAAGATCATTTCAGTCAATGTATTAGTGGGTTTCCCTGCTGTATAGCTACCAGTTTTTCTCTTGCTAATTATAAACAATCTATGGGGAGACATTTTAAGACTATGCAAATATCCTCTTTCTCATCAGAATGTCCCCCACTTTTCACCTGCTGATGACTGTTCCCAATCCAATCCCTACTGTGGTGGCGGGATTAGGATCTTCCTAATCAGCGCCGTCTCTACACCTCCCTGATGGCGTGCAGCATCCCACAGCATGCCAAAGCCCTTCCTTGCTCTCCCATTTGTTTCTCTGTTTCTTAGTCCATCCTTAGCACCTTATAATCATATACATTATTCCATATGTGAATACTCCAGACTTATATATGAAATCATGGATTATTTTTTCAAACTTTATACTTTATTCTTATCTTTATTTTGTTCAAACTGTCCCAAACGTGGCCAGTGGAAGCCCCTTCAGGCTGGGTCTTGTGTAAAGGGAGCTAATTCTTAAGTACATTCATAAGGTCCTGGTTGTGTGAAATGTGCACTTTTCCCTTAAAGTATGCCTTACAGGAGAAAGAAGCATTCCCTCGTGTCATAGATTGGATTGTTAAAACAAAATACCATAGACTGGCTGACTTTGGCAAAAAATATTTATTTCTCATAGTTCTGGAGGCTGGAGGTCCAAGATCAAGGCGCCATCAGAATCAGTGTCTGGTGAGAACCCTCTTCCTGGTTTGTAGACAGCCACCTTCTCACTGTGAGGAAGGGCTCTGATCTCTTCCTCTTATTATAAGGGAACTAATACCATCATGACTTCCTCCAAATCTAATTAGGGCTTCAACATATGAATTTGGGAGGACATAGACATGCAATGTGTAGCACCTCACTTTGAGGCTCTAGACAGTTGCAGGCCATCTAATTGGCCAAACCACAGTTCTGTGAAGTCCCTGATTCCTCCTCTGGTGCAGAGAAACTATCCCTACAGAGTCTGAGCATACCTGGACCCAGGATCTAGCTAGCCCTGATGGAAAGCACAGGCTGAGACACCAGCCCTCTGTCCCTGCAGACAACGAAAATGATTCCTCATTAAGATATAATTGTGTTTCAGAATAAGAATGTGTGATCTCGTTAGCCCAAGAATCATGCTGGAGGAACGTAGTGTAAAATAGTCTATGATGTGTGTGGAGTAGCCCTTTCCATTTATAATCATGTCTAGAGACTACAGATTATTAAAACACTAAGTTCAACCAGCTCAAAAGGTGTCCCCTAATGTGTGAGGCCTTGAAGCTGGAACAAGCAAGATTTCACACATGTCAGGTACATAGTAGGGTCCCTGTATGCTGCCAAGGTCAAAACCTTGACCTGGAAATAGCACAGGTAATAGCACTCATGCATATTAAGCAGACAGGATAAAGAAAGCAGCAAACTCAGGACCTGAGAACCTTTCAACCCACACACTAACTGACCTGAGTCGCTTAGCTATGAAGGAGAAGAATTATTTCTGAGTTAGAAGGTCTAGAAGGAGGAATCTTATCGGTTCCTCAAATAACGATTCTACTACATCTCCCTCTCCTTTGGAAACTAAATAACAAATTCAATAACAGTGCATAGTAAAATAACCTTCATGACTATATAAGGGAATACAACAAATATTATAATGTCCAAAGTAATATGACAAGCTTATTTGTTGAGCATTGCCAGACGGTTTATATATGTCCAACGAGCAGATGAACTACAAGTGAACTCAAAGACATCTTATTGTGTTTCCTATAGGAATAATAATGTATCTGCTACTGAAAGAAAAGGCACACTTGTGGAATGAAGTGGTGGAATAAATATATTAAGAAAAAAGAGACCGTGAATTAAATTAGTTCAGGTGAACAAAGACCTTTTCCTTTGGCGTACAAAGACATTACTATTTTCTTTAATCAGTAAAATTTCTTATCCCACTTTTTCTATGAAATTCTGGACTATTTCTCTTCACTTCCGAGTGTTGCTCATAAATCTTGCCTCCAAGTTCTTCCCCTCCCATCTTTCATTGAACCTGTTCCGATCAGCATGTTGCACCCACCAGTCCTGAGACTGCTCCTGTTCCTGGCACTGATGGCTTGAAAGTCACCTGATATGTCAGCAGCATTCAACTCTGCTGGACCCAGCCCTGTTCCCCCAAAGACACCTTACAGGGCTGACTGCGTTGTCTGGTCCTCCTCCCTCATCTTTGGATGTTCATGTTTTTTCTTCTGACTATAGGCAGGGGCCCTCTCTGTCCACACTTGCTCCAATGAGTGCCTTCTCCATCTCGTGGCTATGCATACAAGCTTCTATATGCTGCAGAGTTCCCAGTCCACATCCCAGCCCGGACCCATCAATTGGATTCCAGGTGCACACGTTACCCTCTTATTCATTATCTCTACTTGGCTGCCTAGTACCCATCTTAAAATTAATATTTCCGGAGTGGAACATCTGATCTCCCCGCAGAGCCTGCTCCATGAGCTGCCTCACCCTCTTCTGTAATTGTTCAGGTCAGGAATTCTGGATTCTGCTCTTCCTCTCTCATTCACTCTCTTACTTCAGGGATGTGCCTTCTAAACTAGCCAGAATCTGATGCCTCCATACACCCTCCCTTGTCGCCACCCTGATCTGAGCCACAACCATTTTAATAGTCTCCCACTTTCCACTCGTGCCCCCACATTTTATTATCAACTCGACATTCTTTCTGATGCTGGTTATATCACTTCTCAGAGCAAGAAGGGGCTTTCTACTCACAGTAAAAACACCTCCACTGGCCTCCAAGGCCCTAAGTAATCTGGTTCTGAATATCCCTATGACCTGCTCCATTCCTCTCTTCCTCCTCCTCATTCCACTCCAGCCCTACTGACTCTGTACCATCTGCAAGACATGCCAGGCATGTGTCCATCTCAGAGACCTGCCCTCCATGTCCCCTCTGTCCTGGGATGCTATCTTCAGACATCTCCGTGGCTCCCTCCTGAACCTTCCTCAGAGACTGTGCTCAAATGTCACCTTCCCAAAGATTTCTATCTTGATTTAAAATAGCAACCCACCTTCCACTCCCCCGACTCCTAATCCCTCTTATCTTGTTCCTGCTTCTCACCTATCAGTCATCACTTTTTAGCATATTGTACATTGACTTAAATATGTTTGTCTTTACCATCCATCCCTCACCTCAGATGAAAGCTCAGGAGGGTAGAAAATTTGGCTGTTTTGTTCCCTATCCTTATGTCCCAGAACACATAATAAGTGACACACAGCAGATTCCCAAAAAATATATACTGAATGAATGAACACAGCTTTACACAACCTTGTGGAATAGTGGCAAGAATAAAGATATATGTTTAGACCATCAAAGTACAGTGAGCCAAGAATGCAGTAGAAGACCCTGAAGCTGGGGAGCAGACAAGTTCAAATCAGCACCATCCTAATGATGTCATAATGATAAAGACCACATGTAAGTGCAATAAACAGTCATCAAGGCAGAACAAGATGTCCTGAAGTGAGATCCTCTCGGGGCAAGGTGTGGAGGACGCTAGTGGAGTCTGAGGTTATAGTATATACAAGGTCACACAATGGCTCTAAGGAGCATTTGTGTATGGCACACACCAGTACTTCCCTTGTTTATTCTGCAGAAGTCTGTGTACGTCACAGATCCTGTGGTTGCACATCCACATCATTTTGTGTGTCCCACCTGCTGGCATCTGTGTCTGGGGCACTTTTGAACAGATAAATGAAAGAAGGTCTTTCTGTTGATGACCAAAGCCACTATGGCTGCTCTGCGCCCCAGCCATGAGTGAAGAGACACCAGGGTCCACAGTGACCTTCTCAAAGGCTAGAGCAGCTCAAGGCATGTCCCTTACTTTCGACTCCAGCAAGCACAGAAGGGAATGGCTTCAGAAGTTCTCTTCCCTGTGAACCATAACAGAATAAAACGATCCAATGTTTGTATAGTTAAATACACATAGGATATTTTAAAATGAAATAAAAAATAAAGAAATGTTAATCAAAATAAATGCAGGGAACAATAAACCTTCATAAAATGTTCAGGCCAATCTGTCTCCTGGCACAGAATCTGGTTCTAATGAATCTCTAAACAGTACCTAATTATTGGCAGGATTTGTTTTTTCTGGCTTTCCAAAGAATCCATTGCTATAAAACAAAGGAAACGAGCTTTGTTCTGTATCAAAAAAAAAAAAGGAAAACAGAATGTGCTGGAAATTCTCCCCCTATCCCTCCTGACCCACAATCCATATGACCCACTCTGCCATCCTTGTTCTGTGTCCCAGAAGACCAGTCCTGGCTCTTTTGGCCTTTGGCTTCGAGGTGGATTTGGCCAACAGCAGGAGGTTAAAGGGCAGGAGGAGAGAGACCAGGGCACTTGTTCCCCAGTCTGTCTCCTGCCCACAGTTCCTATCAAGTGCCCCCCTCCACAGCACATACTGTTGCATTGGTCCTGACCCCGTCTCCACTTAGACAAAGGTGTGGTAAGAACCCTTGCTGTGGCTATGCTCTGAGGCATCAGCATCTTCTCTTGGTTTTCTCACCCTTCCCACTTCTTGGTAGATAGACCCTTCATGAAACCATCCTCCATCACCCCTTTTGAATATATCATTTGCTTCCCAGACTGTGGCTAAAGGAAGAATTTATGTTCCAAGGGGAATATGAGACACAGAGGGAGGCACATACCTATGGCCCTGGCAGCCATGCTCTCCTCTCCCAAGGCAGTGGTCAGGAAGGAGCAGGGTTCTGGAGGAAACTGACCATCAACTCTAAAAATGGGTAGAGGCTGTTCACCCAGGTCAATGCTCAGGCCTGCACTATGGGTTCCTTTTCTTTCTATGGAGTGATGTCACTTTGACCCAACGGTCAACTAAGTTATTTTAGGAACGCAAGAGAATGAGCAGGAGTAAGAATGAGAAGGTGTCATCTCAAAATAAAAGTCCTACCTTCCATTCACCTCTATGAGCTGTCATAACAGAGAAAAGCTATGCTTCTCGAATGTCAACTGCTAGAGTAAAGATTGAAAAGTGAACATACTGGGATAATTAACTGAATGAATAAAAGTCTGACACATTGCCCAGGACAGCACATGTCACAATATTAATGCGAACACCAGAGTATGTTAAACTTTTTGGGAAACATAAGATAATTGACTTTTCCGCATTTCCAGCTACATAGTTGGCAGTCTATAGACACAGCCTAAAGGCATCTCACTGGTGAATCAACAGCATGGTTTTCTCGGATTATACAGATGGGTAAAATTGTCACACCAGCATGGTTATGAAGTCAGGAACAGGCAATGAGCAATGTGGCCAAGGCCACAGAGCACGTGACCAGGAGCAACTGTGAACTTGAGAACCGTGAGACTGTAACACCTCTTGGTACAAGTCCAAGGCAACCGGTTTCTTAAAAGCAGAACTTCCCACTCACCAATTAGAGCAGTAAAAATATCGAAGAGTTTTTAACTTAGACATGATAATATGTTCACGAACTAATCTCAATGCCGATATTATTAGTAGGCAAGAAATGTATTAAAGCTAAAAATGGTTTCAAATTGTTTGGAGTGGTATGTTAGTACCAAGAAAAGCAGCACTCTGGCTAATATCCCTGCTCTAATGAGGGAAAAGGGCAGTCAAATTTGCCCTCTGACACCCATTTGTAACTTATCTACCACAGCAGATAGCAGGAGATTTCAAATGACTAAAAAAAGAGGAATTACTTAGTGACTTGGGAAGAGCATATTTTATTCTTAAGTATCCCAACAACGTATCATCGCAGTTACCAAATATGTTCAATGATCACAACCATTTTTTCCTGAGCTCTTATCTTGTGCCAGTCATCATGCTAGGAGCTTTCTGTGCCTGATCTCATCTGCATCTCTGTAACCTTCGGAGTCAAGTTTCCTTGTCTGCAACAAAGTAGAAAGCAAACATTCTCAATTTAGTAGACTTGTTTGAAATGCTAATGATGGTGTTGATGATAATGTCAATTAAATGGTTTGCAGAGCTACAAAATTATTCTTAAAACTGAGAAGACAGCAGCAAAAAGAATTTTTAAAAAATGATGATAGTGAAAGGACTTTGGGACAACATGAAGCGCAAAAATAACCATATCATAGAGGTACCAGAAGAAGAGAAAGCAAGGGATTAAGAAACTATTTGAAGAAATAATAACTGAAAACTTCTCTAACCTGGTGAGGGAAAAGGACACTCAAGTCCAGGGAGTGCAGAGAGTCCCAAACAAGATAGAACCAAAGAGGCCCACACCAAGATACACCATAATTAAAATGGCAAAGGCTAAAGACAAAGAGCAATCTTACAAGTAGCAAGAGAAAACCAGATAGTTACTTACAAAGGAACTCCCAGAGAGCTGTCAGTTGATTTCTCAACAGAAACATTTCAGGCCAGAAGGGATTGACATGAAGTATTATAGGTGAGGAAAAACAAGAACCTACAACCTAGACTACATTATCCAGTAAGGCTATAATTTAAAATTGAAGGAGAAACAAAGAGCTTCCCAGACAAGAAAAAGCTAAAGGAATTTGTTACCATCACATCAGCATTACAAGAAATGTTAAAGGGTCGTATTTAAGAAAAAAGAAAAGGAAAAAAAACAGAGGAATACAGTTAAAAGAAAAAAAAAATGGCAATAAGTACATACCTGTCAATAATCACTTTAAATATAAATGGCTTGAAAGCTCCAACCAAATGACAGGCTAGCTGAATGGAAAAGAAAGCAAGACCCATATAAATGATGTCTACAAGAGACCCACCTCAGAACAAAAAATATACACAGAATAAAAGTAAAGAAAAGGAAAAAGATAATTCATCAAAATGGAAATGAAAAGAAAAGCTGGGGTAGAAATACTTCTGACAAAATAAACTTTAAAACAAAGGCAAAGAATGACACTGCATAATGATAAAGGGAACAATCTAACAAGAGGATATAACTCTTGTAATTATTTATGCATCCAACACAGGGGCACCTACATATATATGTAAAGCAAATCATGATGGACATAAAGGGAGAGTTTGATTGTAACACAGACATGATAGGGGATTTTAAAACCCCGTTGACATCAATAGATAGATCTTCCAAACAGAAAATCAAAAGGAAATGGCAGCTTTAAATGACACAATAGAGCAGATAGATTTAATAAATATCTTCAGAGCATTTCAACCCCAAACAGCAAATTATATACAGTGTGTCCGTAAAGTCATGGTGCACTTTTGACAGTGTGTCAAAAGTGCACCATGACTTTACGGACACACTGTATTCTTTCCAAGTGCACATGTAACATTTTCTAGGATAGACCACAATAGGACATAAAACAAGTCTCAATACATTTAAAAAGACTGAAATTATATCAAGCATCTTCTCTGACCATAATGGTATAAAACTAAAAAATCAATCTCAAGAAAAGAAAAACCCGAAAAGCACACAAACACATGGAGACTAAATAGCATATTATTAAACAATGAATGGGTTAATAATGAGATCAAGGAACAAATCAAAAGATATTTTGAAAGAAATGAAAATGAGAATACAACTAACCAAAATCTATGGGACAGAGAAAGCACTTCTATGAGGGAAATTCATAGCATTGCAGGACTATCTTTAGAACCCAAAATATCTCAAATAAATAATTTAACTTTAGACCTAAAGGAACTTGAAAGAGGAAAATGATGCCCAAAGAGAATAGAAGGAAAAAATAATAAATATCAGAACAGAAATAAGTGAAATAGAGTCTAATAAAAACATTAACAATCAATGAAACCAAGAGCTGGGTCTTTGAAAAGATAAATGAGATTGATAAACCTTTAGCCAGACTCAACAAAAAAAGTCAAGAGAGGACCCAAATGAAAAAGAGAGAGAGAGAGAAATAAAGTAGGAAAAGTAACGGCAGACAGCAAAGAAATACAAAGCATTATAAGCAAATACTATGAACAACTATGTATAAAAAAATTGGACAAACTAGATGAAATGAATAAATTCCTAGAAACATACAATCTTCCAAAACTGAATCAGCAAAAATCTGAGAATCTGAACAAACAGATTACAATTAGTGAAGTTAAAGCGATAATAAAAAAACTCCCAACAAACAAGAGTAATAGATTGAATAGTTTCACATGTGAATTTTTCCAAACATTCAAAAAAGAATATGTATCCTTCTCAAGCCATTCCAAACAATTCAAGAGAAGGGAACAGTTTCAAGCTCATTTTGTAAGCTCATTATCCTAATTCCAAACACAGATGAAGACACTTCAAAAAAAGAAAATAATAATAAGCCAATATCCCTGGTGAACACAAATGCTAAAATCCTCAAAAAAATTTTAGCAAACAGAATCCAGCAGCACACTAAAAAGATCATACACAATGGTCAAGTGGGATTTATTGCAGGGATGCATGGTTGATATAATATCCCCAAATCAATAAACATGACACACCACATAAAAAACACAAAAAATAAAAACACATGATCATATCAATAGCTAATGAAAAAGCATTTGATAAAATCCAGCACTCATTTACAATAAAAACTCTCAGCTAAGTGGAAATAAAGGGAACATACCTCAATATAATAAGGTCCATATATGATAAACCCACCAATAACATCATACTTGACAGGAAAAAGTAAAAGTATTTCTCTTGAGATCAGGAACAAGACACAGAAGTCCACTTTCACTACTCTTATTCAACACAGTATTGGAAGCCCTCGGCACAGCTATCACACATGAAGAAATAAAAGGCATCTAAATTGGAAAGGAAGGCGTAAAACTGCCATTATTTGCTGGTGACATAATACTGTAGAGAACCCAAAAGATTCCACCAAAAAACTATTAGAACTGATAAATGAACTCAGTAACATATCAGGATATAAAATATTCATAAACCAGTGGCATTTTTATACACCAATAATGAACTCTAAGAAAGGGAAAGCTAAGCATACAACCCCAGTTACGATTGCATCAAGAAATGAAATATATAAAAATAAATTTAACCAAGGAGGTAAAAGACTTGTACTCAAAAAATTGTAAGACACTGAAGGAAAAAACTGAAGATACAAATAAGTGAAAGCATATACCATGTTCATGAATAGGAAGAATTATCATCATTAACATGTCCACACTAACCTAAGCAATCTAGAGTTTCAACACAGTTCATATCAAGATACCAATGGCATAGCCTGACCAGGCCGAGGCACAGTGGATAGAGAGTTGGACTGGGATGCGGAGGACCCAGGTTCGAGACCCCGAGCTCGCCAGCTTGAGCTTGGGCCCATCTGGCTTGAGCAAAAAGCTCGTCAGCTTGGACCCAAGGTCGCTGGCTCCAGCAAGGGGTTGCTCAGTCTGTTGAAGGCCCGCAGTCAAGGCACATGTGAGAAAGCAATCAATGAACAACTATGGTGTTGCAACGGCAACGAGAAACTAATGATTGATGCTTCTCACCTCTCTCTGTTCCTGTCTGTCTGTCCCTATCTATCCCTCTCTGACTCTCTCTCTATCCCTGTAAAAAAAAAAAAAAAAAAAAAAAAGATACCAATGGCATATTTCATAGAACTAGTATAAATATTCCAAATATTTATATGGAATGACAAAAGACCCTGAATGGCCACAGCAATCTTAAGAAAAAAGAACAAAGTTGGAGAAATCATGCTACCTCCTATCAAACTATATTATAAGGCCACAATAATCAAAACAGCATGATGCTGGCATAAAAACAGACATACAGAACAATGGAACAGAATAGAGAGGCCAGAAATAAACCCACATCTTTATGATCAATTAATATTTGACAAAGGAAGAAAAAAATACAATGGGGTAAAGACAACCTATTAAATAATTGGTGTTGCAAAAACTAGACAGATATACGCCAAAATATTAAAGTTAGACCACCTTTTACACCATATACAAGAATAAACTCAGAATGGATTAAAGACAAATGCTAGACACAGAACCATAAAAATCCTTAAGAAAACATATGCAGTATAATCTTGAACATTTCTTGTAGCAATAGTTTTTCTGATATATCTCTTTGGGCAAGGGAAACAAAAGAAAAAAGAAACAAATGGACTACATCAAACTAAAAAGTGCAAATAAAACCATCAACAATATGAAAAGACAACCCACTGAATGTAAGAATATATTCACCAATGATATATCTGATATGGGGTTGATATCCAAAATTTATAAAGAGCTTAAAATCCTCAACACTAAAGAAAACACGAAATGATCAAATTAAAAAATGGGAACCTGAATATACACTTCTCTAAAGAGGACATATAGATAGCCAAGAGTCAACTGAAAAGATGCACAACATCACTAATCATAAGAAAAATGCAAATTAAAACCACAATGAGATATTACTTCACATCTGTCAGAATGCTATCCTCAATGAGTCAATAAACACAAGTGTTGGCATGAGTGTGAAGAAAGAGGACCCTTCGTGCCCTGCTGGTGGGAATGCAGATCAGTGCAGCCACTGCGGAAAGCAGTCAGGAGTTGCCTCAAAAACTTAAAAATGGAACTGCCTTATGACCCGGTGTTCTAATTCTGAGTATATATCAAAAGAAACCCCAAAAAACTAATTTGAAAGAATACATGCACCCTTATGCTCACTGCAGCATTATTTACAATAGCCAAGATTTGGAAGCAGCCCCTGTGCCCATCAGTAGATGAGTGGATAAAAAAGCTGTGGTACATTTACACAATGGAATACTAATCAGCCATAAAAAAGAAGGAAATCTTTACCCTTTGAGACAGCATGGATGGACCTGGAGAGTATTATACTAAGAGAAAGACAAGTACCATACAATTTCACTTACATGTGGAATCTAATGAGAAATAAACAAACAAAATAGAAACATACTCAGTTACAGAGAACAGACCGACTGCTGTCAGAGGGGAGGGGGTTTGGGTGAAAATGGTGAAGGGATTAAGAAAATAAACCCCTCGGAAACACAGACAATAGTGTGAGAAAGCGGGTGGGTGGGTGGAGGTCAAAGAGGGTAAAGGGGGGATAAATGGTGATGGACGAGACTTGACTTGGGGTGGTGACACACAAAATAATATAGAATTGAACATCTGAAATTTTGTTAACCAATGTTACCCCAACAGATTCAATTAAAAAAAAAACTGAGCAGAGGAAAGGAGCAATTTTCCAGCTAACAACAAATCTTCTGCCACTTTGGCAAATGAGGCACTAACTTTTAGTTTCTCTGAGATAAATGTAGTGTCCAGCACTTCTCTGGCCAAAGGTTCCATACAAGGTGGAAATGATAGTAAAAGGCCTCTGTAGGCCTCAACCTCCCATATTAACCTCCCGGTGGACCCCTGGTTGTGGGATTCCCAGAGCTGACAGGCATGCTAAATGAGGACGCTGCTGGCACCACAGGGTGCGGTGGCCTGAACAAGCCAGGCTGGTCCTGCGGCCGCATAGGCCTGCCTCCACTGCTTCTTTTCTTTTTTTACAGGGACAGAGAGAGAGTCAGAGAGAGGGAGAGATAGGGACAGACAGACAGGGACGGAGAGAGGTGAGGAGCGTCAATCATTAGTTTTTCGTTGCCGTTGCGACACCATAGTTGTTCATTGATTGCTTTCTCACATGTACCTTGACCACGGGCCTTCAGCAGACCAAGCAACTCCTTACTGGAGCCAGGGACTTTGAGTTCAAGCTGGCTCAAGCCAGATGGGCCCCGCGCTCAAGCTAGCGACTTCGGGGTCTTGAACCTGGGTCTTCCGCATCCCAGTCCGATGCTTATCCACTGAGCCACTGCCTGGTCAGGCTACCTCCACTGCTTCTTGAGGGGCACTGACTAAAGACAGTCTCAGCTAGAAATGAAATGATCAATTTGCCAGACACAACAACTCTAGGTGAAACCTTGGGGTCCTAGGAGAAGTCTAGAACATTTTCATGCTCGGCCACCCAAAAGCTTCTGTGTCACAGACCTGCTTATATTCTCACCGCCAGTTAGCGCACTTCTGGTCAAACTTTGCTGTGGGTCATTCTGTTCACGATACTCTTCTCGATACCTTATTGGCTTAAAGAATAAAAAAGATTATATTTCTCCCCAAAATAAGGCCGTTCACCCCAAACAGGTTCCTTTGCCCCCGTGGTGTTGTGACTCATTGCCCTAGCCATCGAGGGAAAAGGCTCAGCTTTTGAGTGCTGACTTCCACCAGCCTGTGGCTGCTGGGATCCGGTCTGGCACGAGGATGGCACCCCCAGTGTGTGCTGAGTGAACACAAAGCAGTGTCACATTTTCAAGACCGATGTTCAGTAACCACAAGAAAAACTGTTCTAGTCCGACTGGACTCTGCAGAACAGACAGGTGCAGGCTAGAGAGAAACCCCAGGTCTTTGAAAGTCCAACACACCCTTGCAGGAAAGAAGAAGATGAGGGGGTCTGGAAAGTCATTAGTGAACATGTCAGCTCGAATGGGTTCTCCTGGCCCAAATGGGGATAATTTGAACATCAATAATAATAATCAATTATTTTAAAAAGTATAAAAAGGCATCCACAGTGATACTAAAAGGGGGAGGGCTCATTTTTAGAGAGGAATGCCAGCCCATAGAAGCAACTGAATAGGGGAATCACCGTTTTGCACACCCTGACATAAAACTAGTCTTGATGAGATGGCTCCATGGATGCTACAGCCCCAGGGCAAAGGGCTGCTGGGAAACAGGATGGCCACACACGTGCAGAGTATCAGTCTGGTGGATAAACCATAGCTAACTGACCA
Source organism: Rhynchonycteris naso (assembly GCA_037038555.1). Taxonomy (NCBI): domain Eukaryota; kingdom Metazoa; phylum Chordata; class Mammalia; order Chiroptera; family Emballonuridae; genus Rhynchonycteris; species Rhynchonycteris naso. Next base: position 130,892,991 of record CM073001.1, read on the forward strand.
AAATTAGTCATGACACATCAGCACTGTGTGCCTCCCAACGTGAGGCACCCGGAAAGGCACCACACCACGGAGGCAGAATTCTTGCTAGAAATGGTCAGCTTGCACCGCATCAGGGACAATCAGACAAATCCAGGGCATGGGGAATCGTACAAGTTAACCAGCCTGGACCCATCAAAGTGACAGTAGCAGGAAAGAAAAAGAAAAAAGGAAAGAGACTGTTCCAAAATAAGGCAGATAAAAGATACTCAACCAAACAATGTATGAGCTTTGACTAAATCTCAGATATTTAAAATAAACCATAAAAAAACACTTTTGAGTACAATTGGGAAAAACATCATAGGAACATATTTGATGCTACTGACATTTTTTTTAACCAGAAAATGGAACTCTATTTATTTAACATATTGAAGGGAAATACACAAAACTTTATAGCATCTTTAATCCACTGTCTTTTGACATATACCTTTTGTTATTTTAAGCATATTTAAATGTAACAAATGTGTGAGAGATCCAAAGAATAAGGTAATCTTACTCCTTAAAATAATCTGTATTGATTCCTATATGATCTGAGAACCTGGAAGTAAAGGTGACTTTATTTTCCAAGACTGAAGTCGTTTAGCATGAACTTCTTCCAACTTCTATTTTGCCCTTCACATATGTTCAGCGTGCATACCAATTTAGTATTTCCTCTGCTCTGTGCACGCTGCCTGAGCTCCCAGCTCAGTGCCTGGTACGAACGATGACCTGCTAAATGTCTGCTCCATAATTACAACTTTTCATGCTTCTGATGCTCAGGTCTTAATTCGATCAAAAATTCATTTGTATCGCTTTAAAATTTTTTCAGTTACTGTTCCATTTCTTGACTATATTTATTAAGTGGCATTGTGTTTATGGGTTTGAATGGAACGCTCTTGTTCTTAAAAGTTCAGCCCCCAGTATTTAAAGACAAAAGGTCCTGGTGTTTGTCTCCACCTTATTTTCAAATCATTTTGAATAAAACAAACAAACAAAAAACCACACACATATACACACACAGTAAAAAAAAGAACACAACGAAAATAAAACACCAAAAAACCAAAATAATTATGTACATATATATTCAATACAATATATTTGGTCTTTGTTCCTGGTAAAAAGCTCCTAAAACCCTTGAACTTTACTGAGTGATAGGCATGTCTTTTATTATACTTAAGGAGCCCCTTTTGAGGCTACCTGAGTTTGTGCTAATGAGGTGACTTAGCCCCTAGGAAGCCTCAGGATGAGCCTGGTCACTGGAAAGTCCAAGTGATTAGAGGAAGTTTTAACCCTACGCACCAACTTCTGGGAAGGGAAAGGCGGAGGCTGCAGGTTAAGCTCTATCAGAACTCTTGAACGACAAGAGTTAATGAGCTTCCAGGTTTGTGAATGCCTTGTGCATGGGAGAATGGTGCCCCCCAGGTCCACAGGGACAGAGGCTCCTGTGCAGGGCCCTCCTGGCCTTGACCTATGCACCTCTTTACCTGGCTACACCTGTATCCTTGATAATATACTTAATTTTACTTTTACTGTGATATAATTGAGATATATATAATGGCTTTTAGAATAAACTAAAAAAGAAGTTAAGTAAATACTACACTGAGTTCTATGAGCTGCTCTAATGAATCAAAGCTAGGGTATGTTTGAACCTCTAATTATATAGCCAGTCAGAAACACAACAACCTGGACTTGCAACTGGTGTCTGAAGTGGGGGCAGTCTTTATGGATCTGAACCCTTAATCTGTGGGATCTGATGCTATCTTCAGGTAGGTAGTATCCAAACCGAGTTAAATTTGCAAGACACCCAGTCAATGTCCTCTGATAATTGGAGAATTGCTTGGCAGTCTGTGTATGTGCATGCCCATGCGTGTGCGCGTGCATGTGTGCGTTCAGAGAGAGATCAAGCAAATGTGATACCCCCATGCAGGATGCTGACTCAGAGCCAGAAACACACTGTGGATGAGCTCACTTGAGGCAGAATGACCGAGGCATGAACCAAACAAGGGACAATGCACCCCCCAGAAAAATGAGCAGATGTCTAAACCCAAGAACTCCATCCAGTAGGCGACTCAGCAACAATCTCCTAAATGAGGCGGAAATAATCTTTTCAGTTCCATTCAGGCATCCCTCATGTTATTTTCATAACTTGACCTTTATGATGTTCGTAAATCACCTTATTTTGAAACAAAAACCACACATGCACATCACCTCTCCAAACGACAAAGGCTGACCTGTCTGTGCACCACAGAAAACAAAGCCAATCAACGGCTGCCGCACAGGACACGGGCTCGTGCTTCTCCAGGCCAGCTTTTATTGAAACACATGTGGCTCCAGGTGCAGACTTGACAAGCCAACAGATTTAAGCAAACGTAATTACAGGTGAGCAATCTATGCCTGCAGCTGCCCAGGAGCAAGGCAAGCCCAGGAGAACCCTGGGAGGAAGCTCTGGGAGTCTCCACCCCCATCCCCCCACCCCAGCTTGGGGAGGAGCTGCTGCCCTTTGGCAAGCCCAGTACACCAATTCTTTGGGTGTGACTAACCCAGAACCCCCACTGTCCTGGTTCCCCAAACCTCTCCAGCGCCTCTTTGTGTTCTCTGAGCCCTCCCCCCGTACCTGTCCTCCCAGTACCCGTTACCCCACCTCCAGGACCCCAGGACCCATGCTCCATCCACTGAGGCAGCCACATCTGGCTTGTCCGTGTTTGACAAGGGTGTTCGCACTTTGTCACTGGGTGCACTTTCACCTCTAGAATCCAGTTCTGCCAGGGCAAGGAGTCTTGTTCATTTCTGCATCCCAGCACTTCTAACAGTGCCATGCACTTAGGACACATCCCCAAGGAACAGGAGGGGCCTGCAGTGAAGCAGGTGTGCCCGTGAATGAGGGAAGTCTGGGCACTGCTGAGACAGCAAACCACATTTGAGCTTCAGGTGTTAGTCCAGGAGCGACCTGAGCCTGAGTGCCTATTTCTTCACAAGGCAGTTCTGCTTGAAAAGTGCTTACATGCAATAAATTTCAACAATAAAACACACACACATGCAGTGAAAAATTTCGTCCCCATTAGTATCTCGTATTCACAGGACAGTGGAGCCCACGGTTCCTTCAGGTTCATTTTAGTCCTCCCCTACTTGTGACCCTCACCCCTGCAAACCGACTGGAGAGTGGAGGGCAGGAAGCGCCGTGCAGTGAACACACCCACAGGCAACAAGGAGAGGATGCTCTGGACATGTGGAGGAAGCCACGTCCCAGATCAGGACCCTTTCCCAGCTGTCCTGCCCTCTGTGACCTGAAAACTGGACAAAGGGGAGGACTCTGTGGGAGGACAGTGCTGTCACTAAAGGAGGAATGAAGCCACCCCAGAGCCTGAGGCACCCACACAGCACAGAATGGACAGTATTTCTTTCCCCTCGCAGGTGGCTTTCAACCCTGTGAGTGGCTCAGGAGGGGTTCTTATGGCACACCTGTCCCATCAGGTCAGCCCAGACCTAAAGATTCCACACAGCAGACACTAAGAGAAAAAAAAAATTGGTGCAAGTAACTAATGTGGGAGGTGGGGACAGAGGAATAAGGAACTGAGGCACAGGGGACAGGAGCCACCCAAGCTGTCATCAAGCAGGGGACCACCGCAGGCATCCACCTGAGGGGATGCACCTGCTCCCATCAATCTGCGACGCCCTCCCCTTCCAGTCTGCCAGGAGCGATCCGGTGGGATCTGGCCAGCGTGCACCGAGTGGGAGAGGTAGGGAGCCAGGAGCAGGGCCTGGGCAGCTCCCACTTCCCCAAACACTCAGAAAGCAGCCAGTACTGCCCCAGCTGGGGGCCTGGGGATCCAAAGTACCAGGCTTTGCACTCCTCGAAAGTGAGGTATCCGCTAAACACAAGGCATGACCACTGACCCAGAAAAACAATTCTATTTCCCCCACAAGAAGGCGACAGCTGTCAGAAAACAAAAGACCTCAAAAGGTGTGGTGTATACCCCATCACAGCAACTTGGGGGAAAGGGAGCCTCCCATGACTCTTTCTTGTTTGCTCTCTGCAGAGAGGGCTCCAGCCAAGTCTGAGGTGTGGCTGGGACCTGAGTCCCTGTTACCCATTGCGGTAACAGGAGCGAGGGAGTGGCTCCCGGGCCCTGCCTGGCTGCTTTGCCTCGAAGCACACTTTTCCCTTTGGCCTCTTTTCTATAAACACAGCAGGCCTTATCGTGGGAAGCAGAGCAGAAACGAAAGTATCACTAGTGATTAAGGAGATACAGAAACAGAAGAGAGGCAACCGGCCAGGCTCACTCACTCAGAAATCAAGAAGACTCCACAGTTTAATATTTTGGTGAGATGTGGGACCATTTAAAGAAGTCTGCTTCCTAGGTAAAGACCTTAAGGTTCTTCTCACTGTCACCTCTGCAAGGCCCACCTCTGGTCAGGTGACCTCCTGCCAAAGTACCCGAGGAACCCAGAATGAGCTCCTGGCTGATTTATGGCTCCCATGGGCATAATTTAGCCCAGACTTTTTGATCTGCTAGGCATTTTCAAGATTGGAATCTTTTTTTCTTTAGCTGATTTATGACCCATAGCTCAGATTAAACAGGGAAATGCTCTCCTACCAAATGAACCATGTATGTCCTTATACGAGGGACAAACACTTATGTCTTAGAGCTCACCACCACCACCACCACCCAGTTGGCTGCAGGCAATCTTCCTTCCTTGGCTATTTATGTAAACCCTGAGGCCCTGCTTAAGGTCCTCTACTTGCTTTTGAGACTTTACCTTATCTCTCTCTCTCCAGCGGTATAGACACAGGACCTGGGGTCTCTTTGCTAGCTCCCCTGACACTAATGCCTCTAGGTATTTATGTGCCTGAGTGAACAGAACTGTGAGCTCTGGTCAGGGTGTCATAATTCCCTAGCGGAGGACAGCCCTTCCACCATCAGAGCCACTGCCCCCACACAGATCCTGAAAACCACTAGCACACGCACTCCTGGAAAAATCCCAGGTGCTGCACAATCTCACACAATCACGTGACTACAGCCAGGGGGAGGCCTCCATTCTGCAAGATAAAGGCTCTGTCCCCAGCCACTCAACCACTTGGGATGGGCCTATGACCCTATCTTTTTCCAGAATATTCCATTTCATTCTTAGTTGGTGCTGGATATAAAATCCCTCCAATATATGTCTCCTGTTTTTCTGGAGTGCAGGTCTCTGATGCCCAGCCAGAAGACTGGTCCTAAGGGCGTCATCCTCAGGGAAACCTGATCCTCCTTTCCATTTCTCATTAAAACTTTCCCTGCCTGGTGGAAAAGAAGAAAAAATAAGGTCTACTTGGCACAGAGAAAACCAACTTTTCATGTGTAAAAGTGTTAGAAACAGATACGGTAGTGAGGGTGAGTGGGTCTGACTACAATGCCACCATGGGCATTTTCTTTGCAAAAAGACAAAAAACAGATGATCTCCTTGAGCTGGGGCAGAATGTGGGTACCCCAGAAGCTGGTGACTGGACTGCCAGCACACTGGCCCCATGACCCACAAAATCCAAGCAGACTTCTCCTTCAGCACATATTATGTGTGGCCTTTGACCAAACGCCAAAACACGCAGTTAGTGTTTTGAGATGATAGGGTAATGCTGTCCTCCTGTGCAGGGCAGGTGCCACGTGTAAATCACACATCTGGACCTTCAGGCCTCCTGCCCAGGCCCAGACACACCGCCAGGCCATGGCTTGGTCAGCACCAAGGTGTGCGACGACACGCCCTGCTGGCTCCCCAGGGAGACAGTGAGGTCGGGCAGCACGCTGACGTGTTAGAGGAACAGGAGGATGTCTGCACCGTCAAAAACCCTCCACGGCAGCTCCCTTCAGCCTGCAGACGGGGAAAATCCTGTTTCGAGTGAGAATACTTAGGTGTCCAGAACACCAGTAAAGAGGGTTTAGAACAGGAACAGGCAACAGCTGCTCCTCTATGTCAACCTTTCTCGGAAATACACTGGCCCTGGAAGGACATCTGTCTGCAGCCCTGTGTTCCTGCGACAAAAACACAAGAAACTTGGGGGCAGAGAATTTTCAAGTCAAAAGCTTCGTCAGCTATCAACAGTCCCCGGTTCTGAAAGCATGAGCTGGATAAATAAACACAATTAATTGCCTGAGAACAACACCAGAAAATGCCCACAGAGCGAAGTTTCCTTCCTGCACCCCAATACTTGAAATCCCACAGCTCGGCTCACATGTCCTGCATCGCCCTGTCCCTCTGCCCACCTTTCAAAATGTATCCTCTCCCAGTGGGGTGTTGAGGGCAGGCTGCATCGGTTTCTTAGACCCAAAGGGATTAAACTTGTCATCAAGGGCCTTCCCTGTCCCTAGTCTGAAAAGGGCAAAAGGAAATGTTAAACACCAGAGGAATTCACCCTGCGCCCCAGCAATCCCAGGCCCTGCCCTGACAGCACCTAGACCCAGCAACTGGGACACTGTAGCCACCGCAGATTTAATGCCTCAGAGCAGGGTCTCCAAACTTTTTACACAGGGGGCCAGTTCACTGCCCCTCAGACCGTTGGAGGGCCGCCACATACAGTACTCCGTACACTGACCACCAATGAACGAGGTGCCCCTTCCGGAAGTGCGGCAAAGGCCGGATAAATGGCCTCAGGTGGCCGCTATTTGGCCCGCGGACCGTAGTTTGGGGACCTCTGCCTCAGTCTTAGAGAAACTTCAAAATCCAACTTGCCAAGTCACCTAAGAAAGGTTTCAAAGAGGCAAGTTCAGGTGTTGGAGTGCAAATGGGCCATGACCCAGGATAGGGCTTGGTTCCAGACCCACTCGGGTTTCTGGGCCCACTCGGAGGCACTCAGGTGCAGAGCCCAGGGAAAACCAGGGGAAAGAGCACCCCCTGCCCTTCCTGGGAGGCTCTTGCTGTCCACCTGGGTACAGGAGCAGCTCCCAAACACCTTCGGTTTCGCTTGTCTCTTCCCAGGGGACACAGCGGGAAGAGCACAGGCAAGAGAAATGGAGGAGCAAAGAGACTGCAGAACACTGCCGCTGTCCTCACCGCGGTGGTCCCGACGCTGCTGCGCAGACCTTGCAGGAGAGCAGCCCCACCGTGTGCACATGGGCTAAGAGGCAGGGGAACCGGCAGAGCCGGCTGTGGCAGTCGCCCATGACCACGGGCACCCACACTGCAGCAGCACAGGGGCAGCCGGCCTGCGGAGATCTGACAGACCACCTGAGCACAGAGCAGGCCCCGGGCTCATTCAGGTGAGAAAGGGAGACTTGTCACAACCCCAAGACCTTTCCTTACCACACGCATCAACATAAAGTCTAAACTAAATGGTGTAGAGGAAATAACACACAACAAATTTTTAAAAAACCAGGGGCACACGTTTTGTAAAAGTGTCAAAGGTATCCAGCTTGTGTTTAAGTGAAGGGCACCTGTGAGTGAATAAGGGAATGCCCCGAGTAAACCTGGCCCTGGCCTCCCTGCTTACAGAGGCTCTTCCCTGGGCAGAGGGAGCACAGAGGTTTCGACTCCTTACTCTATCGAGTTCGGTACACAGAATTTCAAAGACCTAAGTTAAGAATGATTTCCTAAATGACTCTTACAATTTAAAAAAGTCAAAGATATACATATCAATCCTTCCTATACTGAAGCTGTTCAAAGTTTCCATACTGCTGGAGCCTTAGGTAGATTCGTGGGCTGTCCTCCCCCACCTGTCCGTGAGCTGGGCAGCCTGCCAATGTCCCACACTCATCTTCGGAGCAAGAACGGAGCCCTTCACAAAAGGGAAAATGTAGCAGAGAGCTCTCACACTGGTTTATGCTTCCAAAGAACTTTTCCAAGACTGTGACCTGAGGGACATACATGGTCACTTCAAAATAACCTTGTCACCTTAATCAATTAAGCAGGAAACGGGTACCAAGTTACTCATCACTCATGACAGGAGAGAGAAAGAGGACACACAGAGAAAAGTCATCATGAGTCAAATGGAGTCCGGGCAGCCACGCTCTTAGACGGGCCAAGGATGACATCAGGCAACGGAAACCACATTTCTTCTGTGTGATACTTTTGAAAGACGTGTACTGATGAGCAAAGAAGCAAGGGCCACAATCTGCAGGCTGTGCTGACCAGGGTGGGCAGGAGCAACCCACGGGCTGTGCTATCAGATCGCAGGCTGCGCTTCCAACTGCCCCACCTCTCAAATGAGTGCCTCTGTCCTCCCAGGGGTGACGTCATTTAATTGTTTTCCTTTGGAGACACTTGTCATTTCGAACACCATCTCCTCCTGGAAGCCTTTCTTTACGAGTCCCGTACCATCCCCCCGACCCTCTGCAGACCGCACCAGGCCCAGTGCGCACATCAGTTTATGGAAATTGCTGGATTTCTCTTCCCGGACCTTCAGAGTGTGATTCTTGAGGGCTGAAATGGTATCCTTTCTAGCTCCATGCCTCCCCTCCACTAGGAGTGTGCCTGAACCAGCAGGAGAGCTCCAGGGAAGTCCATGTGTCTAACAACTTAGGACCTTGTCCTGATTTCCCAAGCGTGGCCCTGGAGTGGCTCCCCACGTGGTGAGGAACTACCCACGGACCCTGCTGACCCAGAGCCGCTCACTGCAAGTCTGTGTTCTCTTGCACCCCGCAACCCTTGAGCATGAGTTAGGTTCACACCCAAACTCCTCAGAGATGTGAACACTTCTTTACACATACATGTGAGCAACCAAACCAAGACTCCAGTGGCCCTAAACTGCTTCTTCAAGAAGGAAGAAAAGAGGGAGGAAGGGAGAAAGATAGATTGCAAAGATAAAAAAATTTGCTCAGACAGACTCCAGGAAAGCAAACATAACTCAGAATGATTTCCAAACAGGCATTTTCCCAGAAGATGTAAAGCACCTGGCTATCCTCAGAGCCTGCCTTTGACCTTTCCCCAGAAAAGCTGACTATGGCTACAGAAACAGGTAGTGCAGGAAGCAGGGAGCATGTCGATACACAACATCTGGAAAGTATGACTCCAGAGCTTGGTTATGTAACAGGGCTGAATGCCCACCACGCTCTGTTTATACTCTTGCTGCCCGGAGGATTGCAACACAGGATGGCTGTCTCCAGTGAGGGCTCCGGGGCTGCGGACGCCCAGGAGGAAGCAAAGTGGCTGGGAGCAGTGGGGTCCCTCCCAGGTAGCCTCAAGCGTCCTGGGGCAGCCCTAGCCTCCCAGATCACCGGCCTGGACCAGAGAAGAAAAAATAGCTCTCACTAAATTCCTGCACTGAAATCTTCCTCCTCATTTCTCAAGCCCACACAGAGCCTTACTGCTTTTTATTTTATATACAATGTTTAGCCAAGGAGAGAGGTTAGTATTTACTGAGCACGCACTAGCCCAGTGCTTCTCAAACCCTACTGTGCATGTGAATCATCTGGGAACGCTTAAAATTCACATTCAGAGTCTGCGGGCCCAGGTGGACCCGAGCTTGCAGGTGCTCAACGAGCTGATTCCTTTATCCTCACACTATGCTCTGAGTGATAAGAATGCATAATATGGTGGAAAGATGTTAGAAGGGGCCATGTGAAAGCCAGGGTCCATCTTTTCAAGAAAGTAAGAAGTCAGTGATTGGATAACAAGGTGCCTAGATAAGGCTGCTGGGAGGAAGAAGCAGCTCTCCAGGAACAAGCAGGCCATGCTCATACCCTGGGCTATCCCTTGGTATGAGCATGGCCTGAAGTAGAACTTGGCTCTACTTCAGGCCCTAAGGGCCTGTGGACTCCCTCTGCTGTGCAAGGTCAGGGCTGGGGCAGGCTGAAAATGGTAACAAGAGGGCTTGATACTCTGCCACCTTGACCTAGCCCAATGACCTAAATGGTTCCCAAGGTATCTGTGTCCATGGGCACTGTGGGAAAAACAACTGCATTAGGATTGCCTGCTGGTTTCCCAGCTACACACGATTAGTGCGCGAGCACGTGGCAGAAAGCCATGTGTGTGTCTCTATGAAAAACTATGGGTGTTTTCCCTTCCCTGATTCTCTCAGCCACCAACGTGATGGGGGTCTTCCTGATCCACTGCCCTCCACTGAGAAAAGCGGTTTTTCTTTATTTTCTCACGTGTCTTTGTGAGCCTCCAACAAACGGGCATGGCCCGACGCTTCCTGGCTCCACAGTTCCTCTACCATCTGCTGGAATCCACTGTGAACCTGCCTGGCCTCGACCATTGGCATTACAGGCACTGATGGAAAGCCCTAGTCTCCTGGGGAAAGAAGAACTCCCTTGTATTTATATCCCCCAAACGACGATTCTGTCCCTGGTTAAGTATGGCTGAGAAACAAACAATATTTCAAATTAAGCCCCCAACACAGAGAATAATCCAGAAAAAAATGTTTCTAGATCACTTCTCATGATGCCTTGGACCCTGTACCCTTCCAAAAAGCTCATTGCCTTGCCTACAGACAGTTGGCTTATTGTTTTCTCTCCTAAATAGGAAGGGACAGGGAAGCGCTAGGCCAGTGCTCCTCAAACAGGAGCGTGTATGGGGGAATCACCTGGGGGCCCGAGTCAGCAGGTGTGGTGGGATGAGAGTCAGCATCCTGACCGGGCGGCTCCCGGAGACAATGAAGTTACTGCTCTGCTTCCCGGACCTCCTCCGTGCAGCAAAAGGCCCGAGAATGTGCGAGGCACCGGGTTAGGCACTGAATCTGCACTAGTGAATTGAATATCCTAGCCATGTCATCAGGTCAAGCATGGAGTCCCCACCTGACATGTGAAAAAGCCAGTCGTCATGGTTAGAAAATGTGATCAAGTTCTGTAGCTGGAAAAAAGGACAATGTCCGCACTCAAGTCTGCTCAGCCTGGCACCAAAGCTTGTGCTCTCTCCTTAACAATATGACAACCTCTATTTTTTATGAGAAAGTCCAAGGCAAAACGTCTAGAATTTACATTTGAAAGATATCATTCAAATGCTTATCACTTTAAAATGACCTGCATTTGAAGGGATGTTTCATTTAGTTCATTCAGCCACACATCCAACAAACATTTGTTGAGTTCCCAGATATGAAAGGCAGCCATTTATGCGGAAAAGCTTTCTCAATGATACCAGATAAATGAGGCACTTAGGTCATAATATAGCCTCCTTAACAATAACATGAAGACCTGACTTTAGTATTTCTCCATCCCATGTTCTAAATGACACAGCTGATTTCAGACATTTCAATAAAAATATAGCTCAATAAAGGTTTGCAAAGTGCAGCAAGTATAACATCTATACTGATAACCCCTTGACAAGTATGGTGATGGAATAGGAGACTTGGTGTTACCTAGCTCTCCAATGTCTGCTTTTGGAAGATACAAGTGTCACCTCCCCCCAGCTAGTAGTCTGGGGACTGACTGCAAGGTGAACTGGCAGTTTGATTTCTGGACTCTCTAAATGTATAAGAAAATAAAAGTGTCTTTAGTCTTTTGCAATTTCAAAATGAAGCCACTTAAGGTCTACGTAGGAGCCCTTTTATTGCAAGGGCAATTTGAGCAATTCTTAAAGCTGTGAAGTTGAAGAAATGAAAGGTCAAGGAGTTGGTAATGTCAAGGTTGGCCAATATGCCCAAAGCGACACTCCTCAAAGCCTTTCTCTGTCGGCACATTAGCAGGCATGAAAGTAAAATATGCTTAATATGATGCATCCTCAATTTAAAGAATGACCAGATTGAAGAAAATATTTTAACCTGGTACTCATCCACCCTCACCTCCAGCCATCCCCCACAGTCCCTCTTTATACACCTGTGGAGGGACCGCTGTGTCATGCAGATATTAAGTTAAGTATGATGAATAAAGATGACATTTCACTTTCAAAACTTTGTTTCAATTAAAATCAAGCACAAAAGAAAATGCAAATATGCCCATGCTGAGTTAGGTGAAGTAAAGCAGCATCAGGCTGGTCACACAAATTGGTTCAGAAGTTCCCAGGGCACTAACGGTACACCTCTAAAATTTTAATTGGTTGCCCAGAACGAGACCTTTCAGATGATCACAGCCTGGTTTTGGAAACAGTAGGAGTTGTATGTTTCCAATAAGAAGAAAGGTTGCAACATAATTCATATTCACCTGGATGGAAATTTCCCCAAGTGTGTTTTGCCAAATTCTAGATTCCTAGGAAGTCAACAAGAATTATCAGAAGAGGGTTCCACTACCCAGCTGGGTTGGGAAACACATTCAAATGGGTTTCTTCCTGCAGTTCTCAGAGACTCTGACGTGAGTGTGTACTAGGTCTCTCCAAGAATGAGATGTGATGTTTCTTAAACTTAGTCAATCACAGAAGCTCCTCCTTCAATTTTATTTTCCAAGACCAGCCAGAATGTAGCAAAATGAAACATGTTTTCAGTGTGTACTATGCTGCACTTACTGTTCAGGCAAATGTTACTTATTTTTTTTAAGAGACAGCCAGTGAGACAGGAAGCGGGTAAGGAAGGGGAGAGATGATGTAATGCCTGTGGCCATCCTCATGGTCAGGCAGGTTCACATTGAATTTGGGCAAACGGTAGAAAAACTGCGGAGCCAGAAAGGGTTGGGCCATTCTGTTTAATAAAGTCTCACCACGGCAGATAAGCACACAGGCAGGGGAAACCGCCTCTCTGGCAAACAAACAGCAAAATGGCCCCTCACAGTGGCTGGCAGGCAGGCAGGCAATCGCCACCCACAGTTCCCCATCTCTCTTGAGCGTAAGCACCCATAGCATTATACAGGTCATAGACACGTGGTGCTGACATGTGCTCATGCACTAATCAGGCAAAGGGCTTGCAGCCGGTAAACCAGCGAGCAAGCCTAACACAGCTGCACCACAGATGAGAGGCATCAACTCATAGTTGCTTCACTTTCATTGTTTATTGATTGCTTTTCATATATGCCTTGATGGAGGGGGGGTGATTCAACCCGAGACAGTGAACACTTGCTCAGGCCAGTGACCTTGGGCTTCAAGCCAGCAACTTTGGGCTCAAGCCAGCAACCATGGGATTATGTTAATGATCCCATGCTCAAGTTGGCAAGCAAGCACTCAAGCTGATAAACCCACACTCTAGCGGGTGACCTTGGGATTTTGAACCAGGGCCCTCAAGCATCCTAGGCCTATCCTCAACCCACTGTGTCACCATAGGTCAGGTTATTTTATTTATTTAAGTTAGATAAATGAATCTTAACACAAGAACTGACAGCTAAAGCTAATTCCTCACCGAAGATCTGCCCTTCACTGTTCCCAGTTGTTTTCTATTCCACCTCTTTGGACCATCACTGGTGTGGGGGTCTCAAGACCTGCACAGACAGTCATTCATTCATTCATCAAGTATCTACTCAGAGCCTACTCTGTGCCAAGGCTTGTTCTAGGCACTGGAGAGAGCAGGAACTACCAGACCAAGAGCTGCCTCCTGGGCTGGGGGTGGGGGTCCCAGATGAATGGTTCTTTATAAAACGTTTCACAAATAAGAGGCCTTCTTTACTGGGTCTTACTTTTTTCATCTATGGAAGCTTTTCATCTACATGAGAGCAGACTTTCATCTCTTTTCAACAATAAAATCATTCCTTTTTAGTGCTAGAAGGGGCCTTAAAGATCATCTAGTCTAGTAAGAGGTGACCGCTGACTGAGTACTTAATGTTCAAGCAATAACATAAGTAGGCAGGAGAAAAATTTGATCTCATTTATTCTAATAACCCAGTGATGTGGTTCATATCCCCATTTTGAGATGAAGAGACTGAAGTACCCTTCTGAGTAATTGAAAGGCTGTAACTAAAACCTGGTTCCTGATATCCCAGTTCCATGCTGTTTGTATACCAAACTGTCTTTTGACTCATTCCCCACAATTTGTCCCAGAAACCCCTACCCCACTGCAACCAAAGTCCTCATCAGGGTGCAGAACAGCCAGGGCGTCAAGGAGGCTCTGGATCCCTCTGGCAGTACCTGAAAGACCCAGATTTCATCCAATCATCATCAAGGGTCAATGGGAAATGCCTCCATTGGCACAAATGCCATTTGTGATATGAGACCACAGTTAACCCCATAAGCCATCCTAGTATAAACATGCCAGGTGCAAACCACCAGGAGAGACCAAGGATGAAGGTCCAGGCAGGAGCAGCACCCACACAGGTTGGGGTGCACCACCCACTCTTTTGCCTATTGCATGACTTTGGCTGAATCCCTACCGCCTCCACCCCACCATGTTCAGGTGCCTCAGTTACAAACACTGGCTACCCAGGGTGTAGTAACGCTGACAAAATATTCAAAGAGGGAAGAAACTGGGAGAAGATTCCAGGAATGGCTTTCAGAATAGTACTGAAAGAACAACCATCTTCCCCATTTCCTCGTGGCAGACAGTGTTTGGGGAAAAGGGGTATACTGGGAAGGCTGAATAACAGGACGCCAAGGAAACTGACCCTGGGCAGGGTGGGGAGATTATATATATAATATCATTGGAGAGAGAAAGAGAGAAGGTGATATCCAAGAGCCCCCCTCTGCAGGCTTGTTCCCCAGGGGTGTGACAACATGAGAGCCAATGGCCCATGGAGAGCGACTCTATCCCACATGAGTCTTCTGGGAGTAGCCCAAACAGGAAGAGTTAAATTTAGAAACACAATAGTCACATTGCACTCAAGAAGGAAAGAGAAAACTAACTCACCAGGTCCTATCATTCAGACAGGGCCAAAATACTCTGGTCCAAATGCTCAGGGTGTGATTTTTTGAAGAAGCCCGGGCTTTGAGGACACCCGAGAATGAATTCTTCATGACCACTGCCCTCTCCTCTCTCCCCTTTCCCCTCTCCTTCACAGTCCCAGCCTCCCCTGTTGGTAATTAGCATCCTCTCATAAGCTGTCCTGGTTTGCTTTTTTTCCTGTAAAGTTTTGTCAGTGGCTTTTAGTTGAGGGATTTTCATATCTATGCTTTTTGAAGAAGAGAAAAAAGTCCAGGAGATGACACTCAGCCTCGTGATGCCCCTGCTTGCTTCACTGCGTGGCTGGGGTCAACCTGACTATCCAGAGTAGCCTGGTTACGGAGAAAATGAAAGGGAAAACATGCAAGGAATTAAAGGGACTTCTGTTTACTCTATCACAGAACATCTGCAGCAGCAGATTGCCAGGGGTGAGCACCTCTGGTTGCTTCTCACATCATCCCTGAAGGTGGAGACCTTAAGAAGCCTGAACTCCAAAGACTCTTAGCCAGCAGTAATCAGAGCCGCCATGGAGTAAGCCCCACTCAGTTCCAGGCGCAGGGCACACTCATGGTGCGTGCTGTCAGCGACAACAGCAGTTTTCACCCTTTTCTTCTCACAGTACAAATCAACTAATTGCTAAAATTCTGCAGCACACCAGAAAACATATTTTTTACTGATTTGACAAAAGAAATTTATATAATTTTGATTCACAACAGATGGCTATTGTCTTTTTTTTATTATCTGTCAATCTAAGGGAAAAGAGGTCAGTGTTCCCGAAGAAACAGGTATTGCATGTTTTAAAAATTTTGGGGCACACAGATGAAAAGAAAAGTCACTGAATTAAGTAATTATCCTAACAACAACTAACAATCACTGAGCACTAATTATGCAACAGGCATCCTGACAACTTGCATATGCAAGAAGGTGAATCCAGGCTTCAATCCAGTTTATACAATTTGGGGTGGGCTGTTTATGAAAAAGTATATCAAATATAAATAAAAATTAGATAGAAGGTCCTGGAAGGGTCCCTGCAAGTAAGGAGCCCTGAGACCCACACCCAGATTAACTGGTTCTGGCCCTGAGAGGGATCAGCTCCCTGTACTGTGACAGGGAGCTGACCACGGAAGTCACGTCAGCCCCAGGGCCTCCCCAGCAAGAAAGAGAGCCCAGTGGCTTCCAGGCCACGGTACTGTCCCTTGAGAAGGGAAAAGAAGGTCCTTATTGTCTCAGAAACTTGGCTATCTCTTGGTAAAAATTTGTAAAAGCCAATTAATGTTTTCCAAGCCTAAATTTTTAAAGAGAAATGAGGAAAATAATGATTAGTTTCTTCTTACATTAACTGGTTTTAAAAAGGTTAACCTCCAAGACAGAAGTGGCCCAGCCCCCAAGGGACCCCCTGAGTTAGAATAGAAAGTCACCCCTGGCATCCTTTTCAGGCCAGCCTTTTGGTGGTTGTAACACTTATCCTCAGTCACAATGCTGTTCATACCTCATGGTGACAACATAGACAAGACCAGGGGTCAGGGAACAGCCCCTGTCAATCACAGGTCTCTTGTCTTCTCTGACACATGTAGAGGTGACCTTCTGCATCAAGCATTTTCACTCTTATCTAAAAATGGTCTTTCCCTTCCTAAAGCTTTTAAAAAATAAAGCTCACCAACATTTCCTTTGACTTGCCATCTCCTCTCCTGAAGGGAAAGGGCTGTCGTCAGGAGAGAGGCTGGCGCCCAAACCAAAGACGTGCTTCTCTCTGGGTGCACTGCCCACAGAAACTGTGACACCTTGGCTGGGTCGTTTAACTGTCGCCGCCACGTCTCCCTGCCTGAGAACTAAGGGTGGCAAGGATATGATTTACCTACAACAGGGAAAGGAAACCAACCACGTGTGTATCACAAGGGATGGAGCAGTGATGGCAGTAGCCATGTAATGAACAACACAGCAGCAGCTGACATGAAGAAACTGACGCACACATATCCACCTCAAAAGTATGAGTGGAAAACACTGCAGAGTATTAACAAGGGGCGGACGATAAAGGGGGCCACACACTGACACTGACAAGCTCAGGGGAGCCCTGCATGGTGGCCTCACAGAGTCAGAAACCTAAAGTAACCACACTAGACCGTCTGAAATAAAAATTTAACTAAAAGTAGTTAATGGTGAATAGTGTCAGGTCCTAGGACAGTATGTTCCCCTAACAAAGGTCAATCTTCACCTTAACTGAGCCTGTCTGTTGTCTTTTTACATATAAAATAACACACCTGATAACATGCCTTTGGAATGTCAGCGTAATCCGTCCTCCCCTGACCCCTCAGGGCACACTCTCCCACCACGACACTGGACCACAGAACCCCCATTGGCACCTGTTTCCCACACACTGTTTGCAAGTGCTGTGAAGGTGAAAGAAGTGTGTGTCTACAGATTCCCTTCCTATCCAATCCCAGAGGTTCCCGCTTTGCTTTCTTCCGCCTCCCTTCCTAGTCCATCACGGATGGGTTTTACATAACCCCCTTTCGTCTTCCCCTCTGATTCTAATGTATAAAATAAGCGGTGAAACTGAGATTTTCTGGAGCATTTTCTCAATTCATTGAGATTTTGCTTCCCAGCAATTGTCAGTTTGGCTCAGATAAACTCATGAATATTTTCTACAGGTTTGAATGTTTCTTTCGTTGACAACAGTAAAAGAGCACTTATGTAAATTTGAAAATATGCCAAATATTATTATTTATATAAATGCATGAGGCAGAAACATTAAACATTAGCCAGACAGCACAAAATAAGGACAGTGGCTGCTTCTGAAGGTGGAAGCCCTGCTGAGGGAACTAGCAAGGATGTCGATCTCATCTGCAATACTTTGTTTTTTTATAAATGGAAAAAGATTAAAAGCAAATGAAATGTTGACATTTATTAATTCTGAAAGTAAATACACTGGAGTTTGCTACATTTTCACATGTAGTTTTCTGAATCTGTTGTTGTTATTTCCAAATAAATTGTATAAAAAGAATTGTTACAGAGGAATCATGAGCATTCATTCATTCATTCATTAAACAAAGATTCAACATCAGCAACTATTTAAGATGCAACTCCCATGTTCCCAGTATGACCTAGATCCTACGAACACAGTATCTAGCACAGCAGTCCTGATACCTGCCCACACAGGGTGTGTCACCTACAGGCAAAGACCAGTCCTTATGAAAGTCATGTGTCCACTCCAGATTCCTGCTTGAAGTGCAGCATAGGGCACAGCAAGGTGCTGGCAAGGGACACTTAAGTGCAGGTCAGTGTGAAGTCCAGCTCTGCTGCCCTCCCTGGGTGCTCTAGGAATGTCTGACTCATGAGCATGTTAGGAGAATTAAGGTGATACTATAGGTAGAGCACTTAGCCAAGCCCTCACTCCAAGGAGACATTCGATAAATGCCCGGTCCCTTTACTTTGTCACATAGAAAAGAAAAAACTATAGATTTAAGTCCTAGCTTAGAAATGTTAGATTTGCATCTGAAAAAAATTATATCTAACAGCTGAGCATGGATTGGATCAGGTCTAATTTATTCACGTGTTGTTCAAACAATAACAGGAGACTGGTTTTTAAGAGTTGAAGGAGAGCTTAACATTTGTCCCAGAAGGTAAACAGAATGGTGGGGAGGGGTGGTCTCCAAACCAGGTCACTTGGGGTGAGGGTGGGAAGCTGAAAAACTGAAGAGGGGGAAGATTGACCAAGGAAGACTTTAAAAACTGACCTTAAAAGTATGCTACGTGGAAAAGGAGTACGATCTATTTTACACAACTTTGGTTCAGCACGAGGAAGACGATGTTAATAACCCCAGTTTTCCTTGGAATAAAAGGCTTCTAAAAGGAGGTAGGGAGTGAGTTCTGTCACTATGGAGGAATCAAGGATACGACCGAGCACCACTTTTAGGTGATGCTGCCAAAGGAGCTCGGGCATCCTGTGGGCTGCTGGGTCACATCACGGGCTACACTCCGAGTGCCGAGGGTTTGTGACTCTAAATGATGGTCTTGGTCTTCAGAGAAGATGAAACAGACAGCTAGGTGTGGTGTTCCTGCTGCACCCAGTAATTGCTTATTAATCCCCTCCTAGTACCTTCCATTTGTGCAACACCTCTGCGGATTTTCAAAGTTCTCTCACATGCATTTTCCCATTTCTCCCCAAGACAGTGAAGACACGGTGGAGCCATTCTGGGCTGAAGGAGGAGAGGAGCGAGAAGGAAGTGAGGTAGGAGAGAAGGCTGCTGGGGCACCCAGGGTCCTGCCCCCCATGGGACTGACTCACTGGAAGGGACAGTGGAGTGTACTGCTCTGCGCCCGACAGCTGGCTTCATCCCCAGGCTGTGGTCAGGTTTTGGATGTCATGACAAAAAAGCAAATTAGGTGCACAACGTCAGCCACAGAAGCCAAGAGCGTGGAACAGCATGGAGGGCTGCTTCCCACAGCTACCACCACCGCTATAATCTCTTTTGAACAGAGAAAGGAGGCAGCTGCTGTCCCCACTGCTCACAGCCAGAACATGAAACAGGCCCTCCATCCCCAACCTGTTAAAGCCAAAACAGCTGGAAACCTCCCGTGGCTTCTAGGATGCCAAGTTAGCAAGGAAGCTGGAGACTCCGGGAATCTGAGAAACAAGCCTGCCCTTGTCTCTTCTCCCCAGATACCAGTTTCCTAGGGAGCAAGAAACAAGTCATTGCACCAGACAAAAGGAGGAAGTGAAGAACAATAGAGACCCTTAACTGGCCCCAGAAATTTGCTAGCAGTATGGCTGTGAATGTGTGCATGTACCAGTCAGTATGGCTGCGGAACAAAGCAACCCACACTAGAGATGCAAAATAGCAACCATCACTTTTTGTTCTTATCTCTCCTGGCTCTGGGGGTCTGGGCTGGTTAGGCTCATGTGATTACAGTCTGATGATGGCTAGGGCTAGGGTCATCTAGAAGAGGTCTTCAGTCACATATCTGGTTGTCATGCTGGCTGTCAGCTATCAGCTAGGATCTGTGCTGGGGCTGCCAACTGGAATGCCTACAAGTAGACTTTCATGACATGTGGGCTTCCTCCAGCATGATGGCTGGGTTCCAAGAGCAAGCATCGAGAGAGAGAGAGAGAGAGAGAGAGAGAGAGAGAAAGCATGCTGGGGGAAACTGTAATTATGACCCAGCTCTGGGAGTCACATGACTTCTACACTTACAGTCCCTCTGTCAGAAATGAGTCACGGAGGCCAGCCATATTCAAGGAGAATGAGAGCCTATTTCATGTTGTAAGAAAAATCAATGCCCTTATGGGCATGTTTTAAAACACTGTAAGCTACAGTCCTTCCTCTGGGGCTACAAAGTACATTTCATAGCCTTCAAGGAATCCAGATGCTTCACATTCTCACATTTCAGGGGAGAATCACCTCCCATTGTGCCAGGCGATGAACATCACAAGTTTGGATGTGCCTTTCATGGAGGCTTTTAGAAGTCCCACATTTGGGGGTCTCTGTAAATACGAAAGCATGTAGGACCTAAATACCACGGTTACAGGGTTCCCAAATTTAAACATACTAAGTCTCTCTGAAAGATGATTTGTTTGAAATACAGATTCCATTACACACAAGGCAGAGCCCAGTGAGGGACTAAACAGTTGCCGGAGGATAAGGACACATTTGCTTTTGACATTGGAGCCAGGAAAGCCAGTGTGTGCCCTAAAATAACTCATGTGCCAGAGGCTAAAGGACGGACCCCATGTCTGCAGTGACACCACATTTCCTCATTTCTATTCAGCGCTCAAGCTGAGTTTTCTCCCTGAGTTTAAGTTCCAAGCCCCTGGCCCCAGCAATACTTGTAAAAATAACTCTTTTAATTTAGTTGACTGCAAAATAAAAAGATCTTCCTGGTGAGCAAAGGGCTCTGTTTTCTTGCAGAAGGAGCAGAGATGGAATTTTGTTAGTGTTCCCTTTTCTCTTTTTATCAATTTTGACAGGTTCTGAGTTTCTCTGGAGCCCCCAGAAGTCCAGCACATGCACAGAGGCAGTCCAAGATGAATGAGGAGGGGAAGAAATGCTTCTGGTCTTCATGAAAAGCTGTCAGGCCCCAGACCCCCGCCTGAAAGGCTTCCTCGGCTCCTCCTGCCTAAGCTCTCTACTTGCTGTGCAAGGGTGGGTGAGCCATCAGCACTTGTGCAAACGTATGACAATGCAGTGAAAACCAGTGGGGTGAGCCCAAGTGCCCTCACCCCGCAAGCTAGACCCTTGCACTCACACAGGAAGTGCAAAGTGCTGTTGCACAGTCTTCCTGGGTTAGCACAAACTTCCCAACCTCATAGATGACACTGACATCACTTAGTTGGAAGGAGGGAAGTAGGTGTTTAGCAAACACTGTCCATGCCCCAATTACCTCCCGTCCTTAACTCTCTGGTGCATACTGGCCTGACTTCCAGCTGCTAGCACCTGCACTCCTTCACCTGCAGGCTGTTTCTGGTCACGGGCACTACTCCACCTGCCAGAGGGGCAGGCTGAAGTGCCAGGGCATCACTGCCCCTTGGAGGAGCCCTCCTAATGATGACACACACCCCAGCTCCCTCACCTCTGAGTGGAAGAACCCTGAAGTGTCTTCTACTCTCGATCCCAGGGGGCCCAGGAGGCTAAGCCCTATCGCCTCCAGTGCTAAGTGGCCAATGACACGCCATGCATTGGCTACCTTGCCCTCTGTCCCTGTCTCATGTCCCCATGCCCTCCTGCTGTGTCCTGGGATCATCTCCCAAATAAACTACATGTACCTAAATCCTTATCTCAGCATTTGCTCCTAAAAGAACCCAAAGTGAGTCAACGTACTTGATGGAAATTAATGATTGCTGAGGGCGTGCCACTGTTGTACAACTTGTTTGTGCTGCATTTCAGCTACCTACTGTCAATCAACTTCTGAGTCAGGAAGTGACACGTAGAAAAGGAATACAGGGAACAAATGAAGACCCATGCCAACAAAGGGTCCTGCCTGGACAGTTAGTCTGTGAAAATGAGGATCTCGCCTTTCCAAATCCCCTGACCAGGCCCCTGCTTCCCAATGCTTCCTCTCTCTGATGCAGTGTTTTTAACAAGTATGCGCAGCTCCATCAGGAAGAGTGCCAAACGGTTCTCCTGAGCCCTGGAAGCAGCGCCCACAGTAGATGCACATGGCTATTTACTCAACAAATCAGGATGTTTTCTCTACTTCCTCAGGCATTCTCCCATATTTTGTTATAACTGTAAAACTAAATACGCAGTGTTGCATCTGGAGTGGCCTGACCAGTTATCAGAACAAAAAAGTAAGGGAGACTGTCCTTTCCTTCTCTCCCCCTCCCACACCAACCATAAGGTTTCTGAGTCCAAGGGAAGGGAAAAAGGGGACATTACAAATGACTGTTCTAGTGTGTTACTTACCTTTCCTGGTAAACCAAAACTGGAACTAGTTTTCCAGACAGCACAAAGGTCTATTTGAAAGTTGACCTAAGTCCTGGCTGGTTGGCTCAGTGGTATAGTGTTGGCCCAGCATGTGGATGTCCTGGTTTTGATTCCCAGTCAAGAACACAGGAGAAGTACCCATCTGCTTCTCCACCCCTCCCCCTCTTGCTTCTCTCTCTCTCTCTCTTTTTTTCTCTCTCTCTCTTCCCTTCCTACAGCCATGGCTCGATTGGAGCAAGTTGACTCCAGGTACTGTTGATGGCTCCATGGCCTCTGCTTCAGCTGCTTAGAAGAGCTTGGTTGCTGAGCAACCCAGATGGGCAGAGCATCACCCCTTAGTGGGCCTGCTAGGTGGATCCCAGTCGGGGTACATGTAGGAGGCTCTCTCTCCTGCCTCCCCTCCTCTCACTGAATTAAAAAAATAAAATAAAATGAAAGAAAGTTGACCTAAAATAAGTATCTAAGAAAAGTGATCAAAATCCCAACAAAAATACCCCCGCCATTTTAACATCTGTCATACTTGTGTGCATAATCTATATGCTCAGATGTCTGTGTATATACAGTCAAGAATGTTCCTACACATAAAAACATGAATGAATGAATCTCAAACACAGCGTGCTGAGGAAAAAGGCTCACATAAAGAGCACATATTGTATGATTCGTGTATTTAAAGTTTTAAGACAGGCATACACTAAACTATGGTGACAGAAATCAGAAGTGGGGTTGTTTGGGGGTGGATTGCGTTGGGGACTTCCTGAGAAGGGGCCTGGGGAGACTTCCTGATATGGTGACATATCTTCTACCATGATAAGGGTTGGAAGAGCACAGATGGTACACTTAAGACTGATATACTTCATTATGTATAAATGCTAACCCCCCAAAAGGATAAAAAAACAATAAACTGCAGTTAAAGATATACATGGTAGGCCCTGGCAGTTGGCTTAGTGAATAGAATGTTGGTAGATGTGTAGATGTGTAGATGTCCTGGGTTCGATCTCCAGTCAGGGCACAATGAGAAGTGACCGTCTATTTCTGTTCCCCCCTCTCTCTCCCTCTTCCCCTCTTGTAGCCAGTGGCTCAACTGGTTCGAGTGTCAGCCCCAGATGCTAAGGATAGCTCAGTTGTTCCAACTATTGGCCCCAGACAAGGATTGCTGGATGGATCCCAGTCGGGGTTCATGCGGGAATCTATCTCTCTATCTCCCCTCCTCTCACTTTAAAAAAATATACAAAGTAAAGTACAAGGGGTCTTGCCTGACCAGGCAGTGGCACAGTGGATAGAGCGTCAGACTGGGATGTGGAGGACCCAGGTTCGAGACCTCGAGGTCGCCAGCTTGAGCACGGGCTCATCTGGTTTGAGCAAAAAGGTCACCAGCTTGGACCCAAGGTCGCTGGCTTGAGCAAGGGGTTACTCAGTCTGCTATAGCCCACGGTTAAGGCACAAATGAGAAAGTAATCAATGAACTAAGGTGTTGCAACAAAAAACTGATGATTGGTGCTTCTCATCTTTCTCCATTCCTGTCTGTCTGTACCTATCTATCCCTCTCTCTGACTCTGTTTCTGTCTCTGTAAAAAAAAAGTACAGGGGTTTCTGGGGTTACAACAGTTTCAACATACAACATTTTGAGTTTATGATGCTCACTCCCATAAAAAACTTAAAATAATTAAGATGTGAGTATTTTGGCTTATGACATTAGCATTGTACTTACAGATAATGTGGGTGAACTAGTTTGGTTGTGTGCAGTGGAAGAATACACAGTAACATGGTATGTTTGTGTTTTTAGGTTCTACAACTGTGTTAGGATACATAAGTAATTTAGGCTAAGGTATGTTTCGACTTACACAAAAATTTGGGTTACATCTCTGTTATAAGAACAGAACTGTGTCGTAACCCAAGGACCTCCTGTATGTAAAAGGGAGTGTATATATTTTTGCAAATTACTTTGAAATCCACTAAAGTAAAATAGGATAAATTGATGAATGTGGGTACCGGGTTGGACAGGTGAATGAATGTGATAACACCGGTTTAATAAAGTGGAAATCACAGAACCTAGAGGCTGACTCTGGGTGTTCACTGTAAATTTCTCTTAGTTTTTCTGTATGTTTGCAAATATTCATAAAATGAAGAGCAAAGAACTAAAAACGCACAAAGCCCCTGAAGGCAAGGTTGAGACTGGATGGGAAGGAAAGGAAGCAACAATTAAACAGCCCATGAAATTGTGGCACTGACAGGACAATTTGAGATACATAATGGTAACAACTGAGAGATTCTACAGGCTGGGAAGCACTAAGCAGAGCTGCCAGCACCCAGTCCTTTGGCCTGGACCCCATTAAAGGGAACATCCTTTTGTGAACCATGAATACAAATGATTCCCACAAAGTGGCCCATACAGCTAGTCACTGGACAAACACACCTGATAGAGGGTAGGCACACCTGTGCTACAACTTCACTTCCTTCGTGTTGAACTATAACTTCATTTGTATTTGTGGTTACAATGGAGCAGGCAGTGGGAAAAATTCCTGGTCCTGGGGTAGGGAAGGAGAGCTGCCCATGGAACACGGGTCACCTCTTTTCTCATAAGTTGACTTAAGGGGCGTCCAAAGTGCAGAGTCACATGGTGAAAGGGGGTGGGACTGAGCACAGAACAAGTGCCACTTCTTTTCTACCTTCTCACCGCCCATTACTTCCTCTTTCTTCTTCTGCTGATACCCATTCTGGACACCCAACCTTGCACACCCTGTCTAATGACCCAAATTCCCATCATCAGTGATTTTTCTATGGATTTTCCCAGGACAGATAGACAAGATTTCAGTACAAGTGGAGCTCCCTTCTCCAGGAAAGATGCACCAGGAGGCATACATGATGCTGACAAGCTGTCCGTGTGACCTGCACGTATGCTTTGACAATTAGAATATTTTTACTTTCCATTTATGTATTGTAATACCAGAGCATGTGAGATCCATTTTACTCTTCTCATAGAGTAAAATCCCCATGCCCTAATCAACGCATGAATGATAATCACATTCTCCTGTGCATGGCGGACTGGGGTCCTGTTTGTGAGGCCCCAGAGGGTGTGCAAACAGTGAAACGAGCATCCATTCTTGGGCTGCATGTTGCTGTGCTCTGAGAATTTACAGCTAAGGGACTGATTCTGCTGACTCCTGGTGGCAACCCTCTCTGTTTGTAACCATGAATTATCCCCACTTCACAGGGGAGAAGGCTTTGAGATGCTCAACAACTGGTCCAGGGCCCCACAGCCTATGAATATCAAAGTCAGCACTCCTCTCCAGGTCTGTGGGTCCCTGGTCTGCAATCCTAGCTACAACCAGAAATACTTCATCATTATAAACCGTGGGTGTCCCTTATTTTCTGGCTCTCCCAGTGACCGTGCGGCAGGGTGGGTACTCTGAGTGTCCACTTAGCAACTGAAGTAACAGAGGCTTAAATGAGTCAACCCTGACCCCTTGGATCCAGTCTTTTGCTCCTTCCAGAGTGGCCTGTCCCCGTGGTCTGCAGCTTGTTCTCTTCCCTTTCTCAGCCCTGTGTCCCTGATCCCAATGGTGTAAGTGCTGGGTGAGCCCTGAGGTCCCACTGCAGACTCAGGGCTGGGAGGCCAGACTGGGCTCTGTGCACACAGGCTTTGGCAGGGATGGACAAGCCCTGGGCTGGGCTTATGTCCATTTTGTTCTGAGTTGGCTTTAAAAAAAAAACAAAAAACTCCTAATCTTTAATTCAGGGATTATATTTGTTCCATTATAGAAATTTCTGCCAAACTAATGGATTAATACTGTATCAGGGATCTCAGTAGTACCAATATGTTAATCTAGACATGTTCCAAGGTGGAACGTGGGTGCTGTGATAGGCTCATATGGGTCCTGCCCCAGGCAGTGCTGGCTGAACCCACTGCGACAGGGAGCCCCCAGGGAGAAGGAAGCAATAGGCGTTTTGATGGATGCCCAAGCGTGTGGTCTTGGAAAACACACTCAGTGAGTCAACTCAGACAAGCCCTCCCCACAACCCTCACCCGCACTGCCCTGACTGCTCCTTGGAGACTATTTTTAAAAGCCGGAGGCCTAGAGAGGCTGCCGTGAGCCTCTAAGGAGAAAGGCCAGGCCCTCATCCACCCTGAAGCTCCCAGCATCCACTTCAGGACTGGGAGAGTCCAGTTAGGACCAGAGTTCTGCAGGGAGAGGCGGTCAGCGCCCCAGCAGCCTGGCCCTCAGGCCCCTTGTCAGCCCTGCACCTTGGCCTGCCCAGGCTCTGAGCAGGGAGGGAGGTGAGGGTGGGGAGGAGAGTGCTAAAAGCAGGACGAGCTGCACTGACAGGGGGAGGCAGACACGTCCGCATGTGACTCTGATATACTGCATGGACATTAAAGTACAGCTAGAAGGAAACACCATCCTAGTATTTCTCAAGGGAAATACTTAGAAACAAAAGACCCCCAAGATGGAGTTTAAAGCTAAATGACTATGGTGTAGCTCATAAGGAATACTAAATGAGTGAGGGACCTACGGGTTGACATTCTGTCTGTCTCTGTTTGCTGGTTGAGTGACAGGAGGAAACGGGTCCTGAGTGGCTTGTGCCCCTCAATCATACGCACAGGGCCATCCCTCCAGAGCTAGCCAGTGCCTGGACAGGGTCTCAGGCAGTGGTCTCAGCCCTGGCATCACCAGAGGACTTGTAAACCACTGGTGCCTGGCTCCCAGTCCCAGAGACTCCGGTTGTTGAGACTAGGGTGGGGCCCAGGTTGCAAATCTCCCCAGGTGACTCCAATGAGCTAAGCCAGGGCTCCTCACACTCAAGTGCACTTGAAGACCCACATGACTGAGCCCACTTCCCAGAGGTCTGACCCAGTGGTCTCAAGGGGCCTGGGAATGTGCACTTCTGGCAAGCTCCCAGAGCTGCTGCTGGTCTGGCCCCCCGTAACAGCTGCTGCCCTACTGCACCTGAAAGCACTTAGATGAGGGCAGAGGATGCTCACATGTGCAACTCTGATTGGCACATGTGACTTAAGGCTGACTCCACACACAAACAAAGTAAGGGCACACAGCCCAGCTGTGTGTCCAGAGGCTGGGGAGTCTAGAAACTCAAGTGCTGGTCCCTGGGGACAGATAGCCTTTCAGACTTCTAGACCTCATCCTGGTATCATCAGTGAAATAAAATTATCTGTATAACAGAATAATTTCTGAATGAATACTTCAGAAAAAGAGTACGTGGTCATTCTGTGCACAATTTTGCTCCAGAAATGACTGGGAAGCCTGGGGCCAGGTCAGAGCGAATCCCCCTACAGCTGGAGACACAGCTAAGCTACATGTGCTCCTTGGCCAGGAAGAAGAAGCTGCCATCACTGTCACAGGCCACAGAGGTCCAGCCACGCGACACAGTGGGGCCAGGAGGCGGCTTCTCCTTAAGCTGGCCCGTGGCAGATTTCCAGTGCCCATGGCCTCCACACATAGGTAGCTCCCTGTTCCTTGCCTCAGGGCACCTGCAAGATAAGCCCTGGGGAAACTACCACCAGCGACCTGGCTGACAGTGCTCACCTGCAGCCATCGCCCTGTGGATGCCTCTTCCTCTGACCCAAGAAGGAAGCAATTCCAAGGTATATGGAGGGTTGGACAGCTGATCCGGACACCCAGAGGCTCAGAAATAAGAAGTTAGTCCAGACCTTGGTTTTCAAGCACTTTTAGGGAATGAAGATTTACTTTTCTTCCTTTAAACAAACCCCCAACACATGGACAAATGTTGAAGGTTTTTGACTATCTGTGTCTGTGTGTGGAGACGGGAGTGAGGAGACCAGAGTGCCCACATCACAGAACCCAGCCCAGGGGTGACGTTAAAAATACAGTGTGTCTGTCAAGTCATGGTGCACTTTTGACCGGTCACAGGACAGCAACAAAAGACGATAGGAAAAAAAAAAAAAAGACGATAGATATGTGAAATCTGCACCAAATAAAAGGAAAACCCTCCCAGTTTCTGTAGGATGATGTGGCAGCATGTGCGCATGCGCAGATGATGACGTAACACTGTGTATACAGCGGAGCAGCCCACGGCCATGCCAGTCGAGATGTGGACTGTACAGAAGAAAGTTCAGTGCCACAATTTCCAGAAGGTGTCATCTTTCAACAAGACGACGCTCCTCCACACTACGCCACCATTGTTCGTGAGTTTCTGGATAGAACATTCCCCCGGCAGTGGATAGGCAGGGGTTCTGTCAAGCCATGGCTACCACAATCCCTGGATCAGACGCCCTTAAGACTTTCACTTTTGGGGTTATGTGAAGCAACAAGTGTACATTGAACGTATCAATGACGTTAATCACTTAAAACATAGAATCACAGACATTATTCACTCTGTTACACCAGACGTCCTTACCCGTGTGTGGCAAGAACTTCACTATTGTTTGGATGTGTGTAAGGCAACAAATGGAGCCCACATCAAACTGCACTGAATAGGTATGAGACTGGGAGAGTTTTCCTTTTATTTGGTGCAGATTTCACATTTCTATCGTCTTTTGTTGCTTTCCTGTGACCGGTCAAAAAGTGTACCATGACTTTACGGACACACTGTATTTAATATGGCACTAATTTTTTTTTTAAACATTTTAATTTTTATTTTTTTATTTTAGAGAGGAGACACACACACACAGAGAGAGAGAGAGAGAGAGAGAGAGAGAGAGAGAGAGAGAGAGAGAGGAGGAGCTAGAAGCATCAACTCCCATATGTGCCTTGACCAGACCAGTGCAGGGTTTTGAACTGGTGACCTCAGTGTTCCCAGGTCGACGCTTTATCCACTGCACCACCACAGGTCAGGCAATATGGCACTAATTTTAATATGGCCCCGGCCCCATCTAGGAAAAGGGTCAGGGAGAGCAGAGAGGGAGGTGGAAAGATCATCTTTGCCTCGACTTCCCCTCCTGGCCATACAAGGCACCAGTCCAGGGACCTCAAACAGGGAAAAGGAGCAGACTCTGGAGGGCACCAGAGTGAACATTTCAGACTGGGCAGGCCCAGCTCCTTGACACACCTTCTCAGCTCCGCCTTCATAGAGAATCACAACCTTTAAACTTCTCTCCATATTTACAACTACAGAGACTCAATTCTTTAAGTCAACTTGCCTGTGTCTCTGTCTAATTTTCTATCAATTATATAGTCATCCCTGACCTGCATGCCAAAAGCCAAATATGTTCCAATGAGCTAATGAATATGCAAATATACTCTGAAAAGTCTAAAGTTCTTTGAAAATGGGCACGCCCACAGGAACACCTAGGCAGGGCTTCGGATTCCTAGACCTGCATTTCAGCAAGGTTCTAGGCACCATTCACTGGGTTTGGCTACCTAAGCTACTTTTAAAGAACAGGGCTTTAAAGAATGCCTCAATGAAAAAAGTCCTAAAAGGATGTGGAAGCTGGAAGAAATAGTATTTGCCTCTTTCTCCTGAATCTTGAAACTTTAAAACTCTTCTTAGTGTGAAGTAGAAAATCCTGCACTCCCTGTTTCATCCTGCTTGCCTACAGAGTGGACTCTTATGCCAGGAAACGGCGTGAGTCAGATGCCCCCTAGTTAATCCCTGGGTATCTACCCTCACACTCTGTGAGACTGCTGCATTGCTGCAGACCTCTGCTAAGTCACCTGTCCAGCATCCTTAATACAGCTTCCATAATCCCACAGCGTTCTAATGTGCCTCAGAGTGGTGGAGGCCCTACAAATGCCGCCATCAGCCCACCCCCATTGTATTTCTGGTAACAAAGATAATAGAGCTATAATGTGTTACATACAGACTATAACTGAGGTTTTGGCACTTTCACAAACTTCATGATTACCACAACTCTGTGAAGGAGGCGTCTTTAACCTGCACTCTACAGATGGTGGAAACGAGGTTCAGAGAATCTAGGAACCTCACCCTGTATCACATAGGTGGAAAGTGATGGAACTGAGATTTAGGATTTACTATGGAACCCAAGCTCTTTCCACATGATTGCCAATGACTAAGCCTATACTCAAACATTGATTACCCTCCCAAGCTTCTTATATTTACAAAGAAGAGATGCAATCTGCAAATGGGCACACCTGGGACAATTCTGACCTTACTGTGTCCCTTCAAAGGTGAAAGAAAAATGAATTGTGTCATCTTGACCAGGTGAGGATCATGAAGGTTAAGCCAAGGGTTAAACCAGTCTCAGAAGATGTTAAAAGCTTGGGTTATAACTATTCTATAGAAGGAGTATACTGCTTTTATAATAAGCATAAAAGAAAACAAAAACATTTGTTTGTTTGTTTTTTAAAGGAACAAGTTTAGGGCAGTCGTGGGATTCAAATAATTTAGCTGGTTCTCTGATCTAATGACCATTTTAAGTATAAAAAAATGATATACCAGAAAGTAGTTTATTATTTCATGCATGTAATACTTAAATAAGAACAATATAATAGAAGTACAGAAAACTAGATTATAAGAAAGTTTTTAAATATTAATGAAAAAGTATTAAATAACATGTGACAAAAAATAAAACTGTTATTTACAATACTTCTATATTGTCTTGATTGGCATCCTCACTTGCAGTTTTTTTCCCCTATAGATGGGATAAATAAGACTGCGGGTGCTTGGAAGACGCTGGTACACAGATGGACGTTAAAAAAGAATAAGGACTGTAAATTTGTGATTTCCACACTGGGCGGCTGCCCAGGCACCCACCTTAGTGAGAACCCTGATTACAAGTGCCATTTTAACAACTGTTTGCCAAACTCAACAAAAAATTAGGTATCGGTTCTGCCGAACTGGTGTGAACCGGCTGAATCCCACCCCTGGTTTGGGGAGGAAATAAAGTAGCTGTTCACCAAACCTGCCTTCTCTTCTTCCAGGGCATTCTGCTAATGGACATGTCCCCAACCCCTTGCAGTCAGAAGTTGTCATGTGACTGAGTCCTGGCCACTGAAATGTGAGCAGGAGTGAAAGTTCAAGTCCACAAAACCAGCTACTTAAAATCCTTCAAGCTCTTTCCTCTTAAAGCAGAGAAGCACTGCAACCTTGGAAACCAGGTGTGAGGATGAGAGAGCATCAAAACTGAAGGCTCTCCCATCCATGGACCACTTCTTCCAACACAGCAGCCCACAGACTAGAACTTTACACAAGAAAACAATAAACTTCTTGTGTGTTAAACTCCCAAATCTGAAGGACTATCTGTTGTGGCAGCTACTATTGCCCTAACTCAGTAAAGAATTTGATACAAATTGAAGAGCAGATCACAATGAATTTCTAACTCATTCCACTTAAGAATATCAACAGCTATTATTTGAATTATTGTGAACCTTAAAATGCAACAGGAAGTTGGCAAAAGTAATATAAGCTCATACAATGAAGTATAGATTTTATGATTTTTTTTTTTTAACAAACTTTAGTTCTTTCTGGTTCAAACCTTTCTGGATAAAACACTGAGTTGATTAAAATTTGTCATTCCTAATACGGTGGATATATTTGGTTAAATAAAATATACTATTAAAATTAATTTCACTTGTTTTCTTTTATTTTTTTAAGTGAAGCTACCAGAACGTTTAAAATTATATTTGTTGCTTGCATTATATTTCTGCAGGATAGTGCGACTCTAGATCATGCAACATCAGATTTTTCTATCTAATTGTCACTATACAGTGAGTATCAACATATGATAGTTGGGGTTCCTACTCTGTTTCCAAGCCCTGTCACCTTGGGCAGGTGACATCCCTCTGGACCTCCTTTTTTTCATGTAAAAGATGAGCAAGTTGGACCTTTCATGCTTCGTGGATAAGTCATGCCAGCCCTGTGATTTTAAACCACTGGACCCTAATGTTATGGTTTATTTGAAAAAACAGTAGGATCCCAACACTTATTTGTTCATGACTTGTACCCTGGACCAATCTGCCTTGCCAGCCAATCTGAGGAGGGAGAGGTGGAGGAGGAGGGGAAAGGGAGGGAGGGTGAGGAGAAGAGGGAATGAAAGGAGGAGTGGTATGATGTGCAGACACAAAGAAGTTACACAGGGAAGTAGAGTGGAAGTTTCAGTGAATCTCTACTCTGGACATTTCTTGGGTTACTAAATTTGCACCATAGAAGGAAGAAGAGAGAGAACCAGCTGTAGGTCTATTTCATAGGTGAGGAAATGAACATCCCCACACCCAGAGAACACAATGAGCATAGTGGTCGTTCCATCCCCAATCTCTGAATCTACTCATGCTCATGGCATCTGAAGCCAGGGGTCCTAAAACACAGACTGAGAAGTCCTGTGACACCTTAAGTAGCACTAGATGTACTTTATAACAAAAGCCTAATTAACTCCTGCCTGTGACCTGGCACATTACTTACATGGCCACGGCATGGGCAGGCAGCCCAAGTGCTCAGGTCCTGTGTAAAGTAACCACCCCTTCAAGCACACAGGGCATCCGATGGGTCAGCCTTGTAAGCACATGACTGTTTAGCTTACATCATCACATAGAGGAAGAAAGCCCATCTGGAAACCACCCAGCTAACTTCCTAGTCCCTACATTTAAGATGTCTGAGAGCAGACACCACTACATTCAACTAGTTCAAGTAGCAATCACTGCACTTTGACCTCTTAAGGGAAACTGGGCAACATGTAGTGAGTGGCCCTGCCTCTGTCCCATTTCAGCTCCTCTTACCCTATAGTCGGACAGAGCAGAGAAGATGAATACTATTACATTTTCATTCTAAATCAGGATCTCATGAGTGCTTTGGTTCTCCACTTTTTGCATAAATTATCCTTGGGTAAACACGGAGAGTAGTCTTCTGACAGTATTCAGAAAAGAACACCAAGACAACCAGTAGTGATGTGTGTCTGTAGCAATGTTTTGATCACATTCTTATAGAAACAGAGGATTCTGAGAAGCATTGTGCTCATAACCATAGTGAGATCTTCCAACCTGTCTGTGTTTGAAGATGGTATGTGAGCTTCTCTGCCCACCTAGCTGACTGCCCAGACCTGGGCCACCTAAGAAAATGACCTGTTGACTAAACTAGATACGCCATATTTGCCCATTCTCATGAGGAGGGGCTGGAGTGATGGATGCCCTGAGCAGACAGTGAGGAATTCATGAGTGAGCTCCAGCCATGGAGCTGTGACACGCAGAGCACTAAGCTGTTCATGCTTTATTACTTATTGCCAATTATTAGAGCAAAAGGGAAAGGTCAGAGTGATTACTTAGTTTCACAAAGAGTGGCTTAGAGAACCTCTTTATTTTTCCCAAAGCAAACAGCTTTCAAGTTTCTAAGCTAGGATTCAAACCTAGGTAAGTGTGATCCCAACACTCAGACTAGAGATGGGGCTCTCAGATTTACATATCCACTCTGTATCCCTGAACTGGAAAGACAGGAGAAATGTCCAGCGACAAATGGACCTTCTAGACCAGCCTGTCCAACAGACAATGGAAATGCTCTATTATCTGTGCTGTCCAGTATGGTAGCCATGAGCCTCACGCAGCTCTTGGATATTTTACATGTGGTTAGTGTAACTAACAATCTAAATTTTTAATTGTATTTAATTTTAATTAAGTCACTATTGAATGTCCATATTAGACAATGCAGTTAGAGACATTTGATATCAAAAAAAGAATGCTCTAGGGTGGTCAAAGCAGCTTAGTGAAGGACAGAGGCTCCAGGTAAGCCATTGATATGTTAGGATTTGAAGAGGACCCCTCCTGGTTCATGCATGATCATCTTCCCTACAAAATTTGGTTCAGAGTCAAGGGCCCCAGAAATCAAGTCCAGTCCCTATAGTCTTGAGGAAATCAAGAATGTGTCTCCTGGGTTCTTATTCTTGTTAGACCAGCTCTACATAGCATGATGAGCTCTTGTTCCCTCCTCCATTGTCCTCCTGAAGCCTTTCCTCTCTTCCCTTTCCCTGTCCCTGTTCCCCCAGTTCTCCACTGCCGCCAGCACCAGCAGGTGCTGGGCTTATGCTCTTTTTAAATATCTGGACACCTTCCTTCCTACCTATAAACTGAGTGATTTTCTCTCTCGTAGTGACTTTTAATCTGCTTTATTCTTCCACATCCACCACTTTGAGAATGGCATTTCTTGATACAGTGAGCAAAGCCACTCACAGAGAGATCACATCACTTCGCTAAACCACAACTCCAACAACAGGGAACAGAGCCCTCCATTACTGATGGACCCACATATTGCTGAACCCAACATCCCAGAGCTGGTCATCATATTGTACCTGACTCCATTCTTCCTCATACAAAAAGTGATAACTGGGCTGCCAAACACTGTATGTCCCATGACTCTGACTTACCTTTTCTGCAGCTCCCCTAGGAAAACAGGTAGAAACAAACCTGAATCTCACCTTTGAGTTTCTTAGGCACTTTCCCTAAATGTCCTTAGAGTATCTCTGGGTTAGAACTCAAAGAACAAATGGCAGTCAGCTCTTCCTCAGCCACAACCACTGCCCAGAGTGCTGCGCCCATTACCTGGTTCAGTGCAGTTCTTGCTCTTCTGTCTTGTGTCTTCTGAAGTCAGAGTGTCATTCACCTGCATCAACTTCCTCCCCACCATCCACTGTCTGTCTTCCCCTATGAGATCCATGAAGTCAAGGTCTAGGGAGAAAAAGATAATAACAACACATCACTCATTGGCCTTCACCAATCAGGGTACCAGTGTCTCAACCAGCCATCAGATCTCAGTGCCACCCATATGCTCTTAGGCCTTACTACTGTACTTCTTCTGGTTGCTGGATCCTACCTGGCCCAACAGAGGAAGCCCTCAGCCAATAACTCATGGGAAATAGTACATTAATACCTCACTGCTCCATCGGGATGACTTTGAGGTGTGTATTCTAAACTGGGTTCCAGAGTTTTCTCGACTCAAGTTCCACTCTAATCATTGAAAATGTAACTCTGATGATAAAGCATACTTTATTGCCTGCCATTTTTCCCCATCTTAATTCCCCACTCCCAAAAACATGCTGAGAAATGTTAAACAACCAACATCCTGGGGGATGGTGAGCCTTCATTTGTAGTCATGGGCCAATTTCCGAGGTGTAAAGAGTCCCATTACAGCCTATTTCAAGCTATCCACATGGCCTCACTGAACATGAACTTAGGAAGAAATAGGCACAGTTAGGTCCATGAAATCAGTATGACTGGCTCCAGCCCACCGGCATCTACTCTCCTACCAGGATTCTCTTAACCTGCCGCCCAAAAAACTGTCATTGAACACTTGATCAGGACCAGCTTCTGGAGGGTTCCCCATGCTAAGATGCCATTTTCACGCCCAAGAGCCTAGGCCTGGCAGGCCACAAAGCAAGGTTTCCATAAACAGGAGACGAAGGCATGCACGAGGTAAAGTAGACCACAGAGTACGTGAAGGGGACAGGATGGAACAGTGCTAAGGGCTGTGGCCAAGATGACTGTGGGGGTGAAGTGTCAGGAAAGAGAGCAGATATGGAAAAGCACAGAAGAGGGGGGATGGGGTGTTCTTCATTAAGGGTGTGCCGAGGTTGGAGAGTTTGTGGAACACCGAAAGGGAGGCATGCTGCCTATATCGATGTGACCCCTCAGGGGACAGAGAGCCCAGCAAATAGGGGTAGTGTGAAACATGTATGAATGGGGTCTCCCTAAGAAGGAGGGGAGGGAACCAAACAGCAGGGAATGAAACAAGAAATCATGGGGAACTGTGCATTCCTTCAGAGAGCAAGCAGGGCAAAAGAATTCAGCAAAGGATCATAAAAGGAAGAAAAAGGGTTAGGAAAATGGTGTCACTGAAGGTGAGCAGACAGAGAATTCCAAAATGAAAGAATGGCCAATGGTCTTGACCACTATGGACAAATCAAAGAGGACAAAGGCAAAGGAATGGCAAAGCTGGACATTAGGGTCACTGGAAAGTGGAAAGAGCAAGCAAAGAGGACTCCTTCTAGTGTCTTGGCACCAAAAAAAAAGATATGACATGAGGCAAGGACAACGCCCTGAGTGTCCAGAGTTGCTGTGGTAATGGATTCAAGTATACAACAAGGGCCTAATTCATGGGCCAAGTGGCCTTCACAAAAGGATGGAGAGTGCACCACATCCATCTGCATCCATGTGGTGTTCTGAAATGATCAATGAAAAGCTGAAGGTTGTCATACCCATTCCTCTATTTCCATGGTAATTCACAGTTTGCTAAATAATTTCACCTTCATTATTCAATTTGAACTTCATGACATCATTGGGAACAAAAGGGGGAGAACAAACATTGTCTACTTTGCCCACTGTTGTTTCTTCAACACCAAAGAACTGCTGGATCAGAGATGTTCGGTAAGCCTATATTAAAATAATTATTCCCACCTTGTGGATGGATAAACAAGAGACTCACAGAAGTTTTTGAAAATCCCAATGCTTGTGGACATCCTAAACTAAGCCAACAGGTCACAAAAATATCAGCCACTCATGCACTGAGGTCTTCCTTAGCCCAAGGGAAACTGCCCCAGATGTAAAATTATCAGGATATCTAATTAAAACTTATATATGTTGGCCAAGGCAGCCCTGAAGAATTTTCTTTAAAAAAGATTTAAAAAAAAATAGACTGTGGAGCCTAACTACAACAAATGAGAACTTTGACTTTGAAATATAACACCTACACGGTAGCCACATATATCAGTTTAGCCAAAATTGTGAGGCTTACACCAAAGATAATTCAAGGGTAAAACAGGCATTTGTGTAATCTGGTTAACCTG
Organism: Rhynchonycteris naso; assembly: GCA_037038555.1. Lineage (NCBI taxonomy): Eukaryota > Metazoa > Chordata > Mammalia > Chiroptera > Emballonuridae > Rhynchonycteris > Rhynchonycteris naso. The sequence continues at coordinate 130,929,757 of CM073001.1, forward strand.
AATGGTTAATTCTAATGACTCAGACTGGTGATGAGCAGAGAAAACATTTCAAAAACTCATGTAGAAACAAGCTCGTTGGCCTTAAAATCCAACAAGCAGCCCTAAAATGTGAATCGAATACCATATTATCATAAATAATCTGAAAGTGTGGAGGACGACATCCCATTTTCAGGACAGGTTTCTGCCAGACATGGGCGGGATCCAGAAGCAGGGACACGGGACAGGGAAAAGAGCCAGCTAAATGAGGGTGCATGTCAAGCAAGTTACCCAAATGAACCAATTAGAGCTTGACCAGTCCGACACCCAAGGTGAGGGAGCTTGGGTATTTATCTACCTACTCCTGGTTTGCCATTGGTTGAGGACTGTTCCCAGGGGACACTAATTTCCTGGCACATCCAACCTGCGGCATGTCCAAGGGAGGTTCTGGTGCCTGGAAAAGGGCCCTGTACAATGAGATACAGGTGCAGAAAGCTGAACAGAACCAGTGTGTGCTAAAGAGGTAAGAACAAAGTGATATGGGCAGGGCACCAAAAGCATGTGCCAGCCTGCCTAAGATCCAGAGATACAGCTGTGCTGTGGAACAACACATTGGCCACTCTGCGGTTCTCCTAATCTGGGTCAAAGCAAGTACTTTATGACACAGCAATGCAAAGATTTGCAAAGAAGCAAGTGTCGCTTCCAATGACTTCCAAAGTTCTTTCCTAGGCCAAGTTTCCACGGTTCTGTAATTGTGAGAGAAAATCTGATACTAATTAAGAGATGTAAAAGTAAAGCCAGCTATTGTAGCAGAAAATTAGAGTATATATGTAGATATACATATTTACATAATGATTCAGTATCTTCAGGAATTAGAGACTATTAAAGCAGCGCCTCTGGATTCCAAAACCTACAAACTTTTATCTCAACAAAAATATATTTTACCACTGACCATTAATGCAGAGATCAGACTCTGAGAAAATGAGAATGATGAAAGCAAAAATCCCATTCATTTACTTCCCACAAAGATCCCAGTGTGACAACATTATATCCCATTCCATTTGTCCTCACAAAATTCCTGGTGAGGTAGGAAGAAGCAGTTTGTTTTGGGTCAACTTACTTTTAGAGTAATGAAGTCAGAGTAGATTTGCCTAACATCAGAGCCAATCCATGACTTCCGTTGACCAAGTATCTATTTATGTGTTAAGAATTCTCCTTCAGTGTCTTTCAGCTTACAACAGTATTACTTTGAACTATTAGCTCCAAGCTGAAGCACAATGAGGTTAAAAGACTCAGCCAAGGTCACACAGGAGCAAGAAGAGGCAGAATGTGATTTGAAGGCAGCTCTGGCAGATTCTGGGGAGGATGAAATTCATCTAGTTGCATTATCTGGCTGTAGAAAGACCAATCAGCAATGCAGCCTGCATCATGTAATAGGCTGGGGTGAAGACAGTTTTACTGGACGTATTTTCAACATGGTTGTTTCCTCAGGACTGTTAGGAACAACGGGGAGGCATGAGCCCCGCCCCACGGATGCAGCACAAAGGGAAAAGAAGATGGCTCTGAACCATCAAGGGCTGCACAACACCCGGCTGCTGTGGACTGCCCAGGGACTGCGCTCGTCCTGTTGGTCATGGCAGGGAGGGTTACGGTCTTGGACTTAGGGGGGAGGGGCAGAGGGTGAGTAGTGAAGAAAGCAAAAAAAAAAGGACCTGGGGAGGTGGACACCCTTGGTCCTCTCACTGCTTTCCCCTCATCATCTCCGACCTCCTCAGACTTCTCTATGGCAGAGGCTGCTCCACAAAGCTACACTTGAGCAATGTCAACAAAAACACTTGGCCCCTGTCCACTGCATTCTTGGCTCTTCATCTACCAGGCCCTGGAAGCGCATGCTGGCCTAATTAGTCAGGGCAGGGGTGGGGACATGCAGAGGGGCAGCAGGCTCACATGTCCCATGTCACACGCTGGTGAGCAGAGCTGGCGTGTATGACTGCAGGCTCTGGGGGCAGGGGGCGAGGCAGGAGTGGGTCGTGGAGACAGCATGGGGTGCCTGCTGAAAGGGGAAGAAATTCTCAGCCCGAGACTCAAGCCACATGCACTAAGGAAGGAAAGAAAGTGGAGGCTGGGTGCCAAGTTTCCATTACAGAGCTGAGGGCTCACCCTCTGCGGCTCGTGCACGCGCGCGCTCTCTCTCTGCTTCTCCTCTCCTCTCACTCACTCTCTCCCCTAGTTTCCTTCTACTTCCCTGTGACTGGGGCTTAGAGAGCCCAAAGATTTCTGACACCAAGAATGGGTTTCTTTAGGCACCCCAGGTCCCAAGGGCCTGGGCCTTCCCCCAAGACCCACAGGGCTTCCAACCTTCCCAAATTCCGGTCCCAGGCCCAGCGGAGAGGTGAGCCTGACTGCTCCCTGAGGGGATTAACTCAGTCACACATGTGGATGGACAGCTGGTGGGCTGCAGCATCATCATAACTCCCTTGCATGCCCCTCACCTGTGCCAAGCAGCCTTCCTGCAGCATGCACGCCCTGCTCTCACAGGGAGTTTTGTCCATCTTACTGCTACTACTGATGGGGTAAGTGGCTGAGCTGGTACTCAAGCCCACATCTGACTCTAAAGCCCAGGTATGCATGTCCCACCTTGTCCCAGAGCTGTGGGAGCCCAGGGAAAGTGTCCGCACAGGGTCAGAGGGCTCACTTGGAGAGATCATGTTAACTTTCCCCTCCCTAAGAACTCAAACTCTGCATTTTGTTCTTTAAAACCAGGGGTGTAGCCTGACCTGTGGTGGCGCAGTGGATAAAGCATCGATCTGGGAACACTGAGGTCGCCAGTTCAAAACCCTGCACTGGTCTGGTCAAGGCACATATGGGAGTTGATGCTTCCAGCTCCTCCCCCCTTTCTCTCTCTTTCTCTCTCTCTCTCACCCTGTGTCTCCTCTCTAAAATGAATAAAATAAAAAGAAAATTAAAAAAAAAAAAAAAAACCTGGGGTGGACAGTGCCACCCCTCTGAGACACCCAGAGGGCCAGGGCAGCAGCCCTCCATTTGCAGATGAGTCTTGAAATGCCTAACACAACACCGTTAACATCACAAAAGACAGAGCCAGCAGCGGCAGTGACTAACTTTGGCTCTGAGGCAGGCTCAGCACACCGAGGCTATAAATACCCCGCCCGGTGGTTTACACAGCTGTCTCCACTCTGTGCTCCCCCCCTGCCCCCGTGTTGTCACCCTGGGTCCGTGGTCAGTTTTGCATAAGGCTTAAGCCAGTGGATGGCTTTCTGCGGACTCAGTGAGCCGAGTGAATCTGCCTCTCCCACACCATTCTTCCAACAGCCCCTTCCTAACTCCACCCCAAAGTCTCAGGAAGGGGAGCCTAGTGGTTGTCCCTCTCGGGTGAAGAGGGGAAGCAAAGGAGGTGCTGGCTTTCTGCATGTGCAATTTCACTTGGACTTCCCAGATGAAACAAGAGCATCTCCCTGCCTTACTCTTGCTCTTGGTCTTTGAAAGGAGTATGAACTGCAGAGGCTGCGAGCTCTCCAAGCCCAGCAGGAGAGCAGGAAGCCGGAGGTCAGCAGGCTCCACACGGACTCCCCTCCACGCCACACAGCTCCGGGGGCACAGAGGGCAGATCCAGAGAGCTCGGAGCTGCAGAGGCCACAGACCCCGTCTAATTTTCTTTTCTCTAGTTGTTTACACACCCTGCCCACTGGGGGAGGGGGCTCTGACACCCCAGTGGGCTGGGTCAAGTTGTCCTTCTCACGCACTCCCACTCAGCAATGGCAACCACAGGCAGCAGCCTTCGTGCTGAAATTTAAACATCACCACAGTGTCGAAGCACACGTTTCAGTGTCAAGAAGAAAAGCCCGTTGAAAGTTGAGGTTTTCTGGTCCCTCGGATGGGCCTCCCTTTCACTCAGAGGGGAAGGAAGAAAGACCAGTAACCACCTGCCCCACTGAAGCAGGTATTTACGCAACTGCTGTCCTCCGGAAGTCTCCTACGCAGAGTGTGGCTCAGCAGAAGGGGCATCTCCTGGAGGTTGGTCAGAAATGCAGATCTCAGGTCTGGTACAGCCTGAGCCTGCAAGGGGCACACTAGAGTCTCCAGACCCCTAGGGGCAGTCCTGCTGGAAGGACAAAGGAAGGCTACCTGGCCCAGAGAATGACCCCTGTCTGCCTCTGTGGGGAAAGCAGGGTCCTATGGAGAATGGGGGTGGGGAACACACAGCGCAGGGCTCCAGGCTCTGTTGTGGGATGGGCGCCATTCGGGGTGTCCTGCATCCAGACTGGCTCTGTCAGCAGTCCTGTGCAAACCCACCCATGGGGGGAAAAAGGAAAGGCCGATTACCTTCTTACTTCCCCTACGCCCAAATCCCAGCCACTGCTGCTGCCTTCTCTCTCAACACTGACTCCGACATAGTCCCCAGAGGCTGAGCAAGCCCCCATAAGACAGTCCCTGGGAACAAGGGACCTCCCAAAGTACCCCACCCAAAAACATGAGCCAACTGTCCCAACAGGCTCCAAATGTGGATTTTGCCATGGTTGGGCAAAACTAGGCAGGTCTGATTTCAAGACTAAGGCAAAGATGGGGGAGTCCACACAGCACCCAGTTGCTTTCAGAGGGAAACCCTTCCTCCAGGCAGACTTCCCAGATCTTCCAGGAGCCTCCAGATCAGAAACTCCCAGAGAAGGAGCACATAATACAGATAGACTAACTGACTGTCGTTATGATAGCACTCCTCCCCACCCCCGCCAGGGTGTAAGCTCCAAGAGGACCCAGCCAGCTGCTGTGGTTTCCTCCCTTGGCCTGAACCTCAGTGGATGCTTATCACCATGGTACCCCAGCGTTTCACTAGAGCTGGGGCCTGGGCATGTCTCGGATGCAATCACGGGATCCCAAGGCAAGAGCTTGAGTCTCCAGAAAGACCCCCAGGTGATTCAACGCCATTCTTCAGGGGTCATGCCCCTTGACTAGGGGGTTCAGTTTAAATGACAGGCCCAGGAATTTTAGTGACAACCCTGAATCAAGAGTCCAGGTTCTCTGGGTTCCTGGACCAAACTATTTGCTTTGCAGCCTTACTTCTCAGAGGGTGACCCTTGGGAGCTTGTTAGAAATGCAGCACTCAGGGCTCCGCTCAGACCCACTGCAGGAGACTGCGTTTTAACAGGTGCTCATGCACCCACTGAAGTCTGAGAAGCTCTGCTATGCCATACAAACTATTTATTCCTAATTTGTTCACAGACATGGCGTGCCTTCACGTTCCTGGCACAGTGCTTAGCCTGGTCTCTCCATCTGACGTCCAAAATGCGAGAAGTTCTCAACATCCGCAGAGCCCAGACAGACCCCTCCCTGGCACCACACAAACCGTGTCCGATGGACTGTGGGCATGCAGTGCTGTCCGGCCACTGAGACACTTCCTCCTGTATCAGCCACACAAGCTCCTTCTTCAAATTCCTCTCGGTGGCTTGAGAAGATCGGTCCTGGCAGCCTGCCTCAGAGGTCTCTCTGTTCAAAACAGCTCCATTTTATTCACTGCCCCGGCAAATGGGTTTGTTCAAAGGGCCCCAAGGGCTGACTCTGGGGAGTGCTCCCTCCTCAGGGCCTATCTTCCTCTTGATCTGAAACACGTGGGGAGAGGGTGCCGAGTCAGGCCCAGTTCTTGGTGGTGCTTCCTTGGCCCTGTGCTGCTCCAGCAAGGCTCGCCTGCAGCCCCTCTGCTTCTTGTCCTTCCCCAGATCTCACAATCTGCAGTAGCTCAGAGCTCAGGCCTCCTCCTGACGGTCCCTCCCAACTGACCTCCTTGGGAAAGGAACAAGGGACCCTGCTCCTTCCTCCCTGTCCTCTTAACTCTCTCTCCACCATCCATCAACACCCCCCCCTCTCTCTCTCACACACACACACACAATATTCAACATGGGATTTCTTCTCAACTTTAATGTGCATGCCTATCACCCACAGATCTTATTAAAATGCAGATTCTGATAAGCAGACCTATGAGACTCAGTATTTCTAACAAGTTCCCAGCGGACGCTGGTGCTACTGGTCCAAACAACACTTTCCATTACACATTTTTCAATGAAGGTACGCATGAATGAAAGGGTCTGAATCACATACGCAAATGTGCACCCATTTCAGAAAAGGAAGCTGCACAAGTCCCAGGCGATGCATTCTGCAGCAGCTCCAAGCAAGCGCAGAAGAGCTGCAATGGAGCAGATGCCTGTGGAAGTGAAGAGGATGATGGTCTGACCTGGTGAGGAGGAAGGTGACAGAGGCTTTCTTCTCTTTGTACTACAACTCTCTAGACCTACAGTTAACCCCCAACAGTGGGCACCCAGTGGGTCTCACTGATTGTTACAGTCTCAAGAGCAAACACGAAAGTCATGTGTCCACTGCACCTGGTGATGGGAGAGAAGGAAGCGTATTTCTCAGGCAGCAGGGGCACCGTATCAGCCGCCACCCTTCACCCCACCTGCCCCTATTATCCCGCGTGCACAGTCAAGAACAGAAAGCCAGTTCAGCTCCCAACCTGTGCTGGTGGCCATGCAATGGGCCTCACAACATAGATGGCTCTCAAGGACTGATAAGGGTGGACAGAAGAGGGAAATAGGGAGGCCAAGGGGGTAGGTGGCAACATTTGCACCCACAACCCAATGGGTGTAAGGTCGATCTCTGGCTCCAAACTAAAACACCTCTCAGACAGGGGTTGAGAGCTACTTGTTGTCAGGCTCCGTGAGGCTTTTCCTTCAGCCATCTGGCCCAACATCCACCTGTCAATGAATTTTGGGAAATTAAATGGAAGACACAGGAACTCCTAAAATGCTCCCCAAGACAATTCCCTACATTTTAAAAAGCAGAAGCCCCCAAATACTACTGTGACCCATCTAGATCTCTGCCATCAAAAAGGGTCTTCTGCAGTGAATGGAAGTGTCCTAGACGGTCGCTGACCAACATGGTCGCCACCAACCACATGTGGCTGCTTTAAATGTGGCTAGTCAAAATGAGAAATGTAATTTGTGATAGTCACTTTAATTAATATGAATTTAAATAGCCACCTGTGGCTTGTGACTAGACTAAGAATTGGCCTAACCAAATAAGTAGAATATCCCTGTTCCAAGGTCAGGAACCCAGGCAGAAATTGAATCTGTCAGCACCCTGCAGGGGCACAGGAAATAGAGGAAAAGGCAGTGGTGTGCGATAGAGGTGACAACGCATTCTGATGAGACAGAGCAAGTGGGCTTGCTTGAGTTTTGTTCTCTTTCGGCTTCTGTCTTTGGGAAGAAGAAAGACAGCCAGTAGTACAGGTGGAAGAGAATGGGAAGGGTCATCAACACTAAAAAGCAACTCCATGCACCTGACCAGGAGGTGGCCCAGCAGACAGCGTGTCAAACTGAGATGCAGAGGACCCAGGTTCAAAACCCCGAGGTTGCTGGCTTGAGCACGGGCTCATCTGGTTTGAGCAAAGCTCACCAGCTTGAGCCCAAGGTCGCTGGCCCCCGGTGAAAGCACATATGAGAAAGAAATCAATGAACAACTAAGGGGCCACAACATAGAATTGATGCTTCTCATCTCTCTCCCTTCCTGTCTGTACTTATCTGTCCCTCTCTCTGTCTCTCTCTGTCCCTGTCACATAGCATCCACACTGAGTCCAGCACGTCCAATGATTAATGTAAGAGAAGGACACTGTCATTCATGGCAGGTGAGAGCCCTGAAGGAAGAGTGCAGGATGAATAAGGAACCCTGCCTAGCTCACCTGCTTGCACAGGTTGCAACATAGTGTACCTTCCATGGGCTCATTTAAGCACATTTGCAGATATTTTTTGAAACAATAAAATCTTTACACTATTTTGAAATGAGATGAGGGGTGTGATCACAAAATCTTTTTATACTATATAGATGTCCACTGATTATATTTTGGCAGGAAAGTTTTAAAAATTGTTGAACTTAAAGATAAATTATGCACTTCTCTTTTATAAAAAGACAACTGCTATAAATATGCAAACCTTTTCTGAGAAGACATGTGGCCACAAACTGAGTATGCACCTATCCGATATATTCAGAAAACACATAAGTGTGCATACACACACACACACACAAACACACACGCGCTCATATCCTCCAAGGTGATATTGTGTTGCCCCCAACAAAATAGAAATCAGCAGCATCCTAAGCATTCATAGTTTTCACCTTAAAACATGGAAGAATTATGTAATTTGAATAAAAACATTCCAGATAGAGTTTTCATGAGTTTGGACTATTTCTTAAAAAGATGAATATAAACACCTTGATTCATCAATTGAAACCAGGAACAATGGGGAGATGTTAGCAAAAGTCTTTATATCACTGCTGGATAAAACTGAAAAATTAACCTCTTGATTAAGTTGATATCACTTCTCATGCTTTTCTTTCATTGAGTCTATACATGGTGAATTACCTATTTCAGAGAGGACAGACTTTAAACTTTAATATTAAACTGAATTTTAAATTAAATTTAAATAAACAGACATTCAATTAGCTGTACCTCAAATTATGGAACTAATACTTTCAAAAATGATTTAAATATAATTCAACCACAATCTTCAATAAAATAATACTCGTAAAATATAACAATATTAATAATTGTAATACTTTAGTAAAGTTGAAATGCTTTCTTCTGTTCTATTAACAAATAGACTACTTATGTTTAAATGGTTTATTTCATGTTTATTTTCTTCCTCCTAAATTTGTTTCTTAATATTTAAAAATCAGAGGAGGATTCAGGTTTGGTAAGCCCTGAAGCTTATATAATGTTGGGGTCCTTCCTTGAAACAGAAAAATTTGTAAATATAAAATTAGATACAAGGCTATATTTTTGTATCACATAGTATATATATATATATATATATATGCACAAAATACATACTACAGTATTGATTATATGTAATTTCTAAATAAGTGTACATTCATAAGAACATTGTGGAGATCACCACATCAGTGACACATTGCATTCCAGCTACACATACACGCTTCCTGTTTCCTCCATTAGACTGTAAGCTACCTGATGACAGCAATTTTTCTCAGTGGCCCCCCAACACTTGCATTCAATACATCTCCATTGGGAAATTAATTTTTTTAAACTACACAAGAGTTTGGTGCCTACAGTCCTCCCTCCTAGCATCTCTTCTCCCTTAATTTGAATCAACCTCAGATTTTCGTATGGAGAATGGCCCCGTCCCCATACCCAGTCTACCTTGATCAGGCAAAGCTCCATTCACTCACAACAGGCCTGGCTAATCAAAGCCCCACATCCTGCAGGCCATGATGATTGGTTCTGAGATGTGCACGTACCCAAGCCAAGCCAATCAAAACAGAGATCCCAGGAGAGAAGCTTACCCATTCTCTCCCAGTGGGCTTGAAACTGGAAGGAAAGCTGGAGGCTTAGAGTCCAAGAATGCAGCCAGTACACAAAGTAGCACAGAGCCGAACCAAGAGGCAAAGAGAACTCAGGTCCCGAGAACATCACATTTCAGCCCCTGAGTACCTAAAGCCAGACTAATTACAACCTTTCCATTATGTTTTTCTATGTACTCCCCTTCTAGCCTAAGCCAAATGGGAGTGGTTTTTATCTAGAAGAAACTGACATTCCTCACAGATACATGCTTCCACCTTTTACCTCATTCCATGTGAAATCTAGTAGCCCAGTAAAGCTCTTCCCCAAACCAACCTGCCTTCATCCTCACTGTTCACCAGGAACACTGCTGGGCAGAGAGCACTTTCTTTTCTCTTCATAAATGTCTCCCATCCTGCCATGAACACATTGCCTCCCCAATGCCTTCTATCAACCAAAGTATAAGTCAGAAGAGCACTGGAACATTGTGTAGGAATTAAGATGGCTATGGGGCATAAAGAGTTCAAGTACAGGCTCCTGATGGTGGAGAGAGACAATGTGTGTTCAGCCCCCCAAATACCCTGCTGACCTGGGCCAGATGACAGCCAGAGGCCAGCCCAGTCACACACAAGAATCTCAAATGCCTCTGTGAGACTGCAGCAATGCTTCTGATTGCAATGCCATGCTTGCAATGCTGGAAAGAGTCCCGGTTTGGGGTTCTCAAAAGCATAGTCTGAGACCAAGACTTAGGTGCAAGCAGTTTATTCTGAAAGGGATGCCTGGAGGAAGGAGTGAGGAAGCGTGGAGAGTAGCCCAGGGCGAGGGAAGAGGGTCCATGAGGGTGCACCACAGAGGCTGCTGTAGCAACCAGGGCACAACTCCCCAGAGGTAAGGCACGGATGCACCCAGGACGACTTCCAACATTGTCACCTTAAGGGTAAGGTGTTGGCTCCCTTCCCTCACCAGCTGAGGGTCACCCAGGAGCATGAGCTTCCCCAAATTCCAGGCTGCATGTTTCAGTGAGCCAGGCCTTCTCCCATCTACTGGGGAAGACTCAGAGCCAGGGAGTAGAAAGACAGATGGCCCATGCTGGAGATGGCACCATTGCAGCACAAGAAATAGTCTGCACTCATGCTAAGCTGCCCACTGCAGCTGCAGCTGGGACCTGGAGAGGGCTGAGGGGCTGTCATCCACTGCAGGTGACCTTGGCCTCATCTTGGAAACAATGTCTCTTGAAGCCAAGTAGGAAGATGTTATTGGTCCAGACCCATGGGCATATAGATTCTCTAATGATGTTTTCCTTTTTCCCTCCCTTCTCTCACCACTGAACTTGACGCCGGAATGAAACCTCCCCAGGATGCTTCCCAGTGAGAAGAACAGGACTGGGCGAGAAGAGCGGTGAGGTTTCACTTACGCACAAAGCCACTCGGTTTCCACCTCCTCCTACTCCTTGGCCCACTGCTTGCATCTTTCCAGGTTGGAAACTGAAGCCAGCCATAGGAGAGGAACCAGGCTGAGTGGAAAGATAGGATCCATGCTCTCTTGGGTTTCAGTCCCGAGTTACAGATCCAACAAGAGGAAAGGGAAGACAGGAGAGAGTGCGGAGGGGTGAGTGGGGATAGGCTGACATGCAAAGGACCTTTCAGGCCACAGCCTGAGTAATGGCAGCTTAGTTCCTCACCTTTTATTCAGAGAGAACATCTCCCTCGCTCTAATCCCCACTGAAGCCCTCCAAGTATGTTTCTATAGATTTGGGAATTGCCTAAGGAATGAGACTGTTTATTTTCTAGAGTCCCGACAAGAGCAGACTCCCAGTAACTTCCCACTTGAAAGACTTGCTGAAAACCATAATCAATACTCCTCAATACTCGGTGTTTAGGACCCGCCATGTGCCTCTCGCAGAGGGCTCCTTGTCACACTGTGCAGTTTGCTCCTTCCCTTCAGGCCTCACTCTCTCTCCCAAAGCCACGTGAGGCCATTCCGTTCCAAACAGAGAGAGACCCCGTCTGTCACAATCACCCCAGCCAAGGTCAGTGAGCCCTTTGACAGGGAAGCAAAAAGAAAAAGAAAAGTGAAAGGATTTTTCCATTGTCTCTAAAAATGAAGGAAGTAAAAAACAAGAAAGAGGAATTCAACAAAAAGAACCCACCCCCCCACCCCCCCACCCCCACACACACAGAGGCAGAGAAGGGGTGGTGTAGTAAGAAATTCTGGGATGACAGAGCATGCCCATCTCTTCTGGAATCACACATTGCTCCATGGCAGAAAGATGAGTGGGCAAGAGGGTAGATGAGTCGCGGACACAGCGCATGGGCTCGTCCATGTCCCTCGTGAGGTATCAGGACATTGTTGTTTCCTCAAGATCCTTTCCACTTTTTCCCACTGTGTGACAGCAGAAAGTTGTGCAAAAAGAGGGGGCAGCTTAACCCCACTTCACTGCAGCACTGGGGCACCATAATTTTAACATGGAAGGAGGAGGGGTACAGAAGTGGCAAGTAGCCCCCTTCAGATCAGTGAGATGTGAGCAGAGGTTTGCTTGCACCTTCTGGGAAGTAAAACCTCGAATCCTCCAGTGAATGCTGCTGCTGTTCTCTCTCCTTCTGTGTGAAGAGGTGATGCCTGGAACCTCGGTAGCCTTTTTGCCACCATAGGGGAAAGCACCCTTGGAATGAAGCTCACAGAGGAAGGGAGGAAAAGGAGGGAAAGAAACTGGGTCCCTGATGACATTGCTGGCCCACAGATCGCACCAGCCTGCAAAAATACCCTCTAATAAATTTCTTAATGATTTAGACATTGTGACTTCTTTTTTATTTTTGATGGCATGAAGTGTCATGACTGATATACCATCAGATTAAACCTTTTGTTAAGAAGATATAAGGGCTCTGGCCTGTTGGATCAGTGGTAGAGTGTCAATCCAGCATTTGGGTGTGCAAGTCCAGGTTCGATTCCCAGTCAGGGCAGATTGGAGAAGTGACCATCTGCTTCTACCCTTTATACTCCCCCCACCTTTTATTTCTCTTCCCCTCACACAGCCATGGCTTGACTGATTCGAGCACCTCAGCCCCAGGTGCTAAGGATGGCTCCACAGAGCGTTGACCTCAGGCACTAAAAATAGATCGGTTGCAAGCATTGATCCTAGACAGGGGTTGCCAAAGGATCCCGGTCAGGGCACATGTGGCAGTCTATCTAGCTCCCCTCCTCTCACTTAAAAAAAAAAAGATGTAAGTACTGTAATGAGAAATATCAGACTTCTGTTCAAATTACTGTTCAGCAACTTTCTAACCTATTTTACCTATGACTGCATAAACATCTTAAAGCTGGCCCTTTAAGGGTGTAAACAGTTTTACATATTAACCTACCTGGACACAAAGCTTTTTTTGTTTGTTTTTTAGAGAGGCAGAGAGACACAGAGAGAGGTGAGAAGCATCAAGTTGTACTTGCACCACTTTAGTTGTTCATCTCACACATACCTTGATGGAGAGAGGTGAGGTGAGGTGGGGTGGCTTAAGCTGAGCCAGTGACCCCCTTGCTCAAGCCAGTGACCTTGGGCTCAAGACATTGACCTTGGGCCTCAAACCAGCGACCTTTGGGCTCAAGCCAACAACCCCAGCATCATGATGATGATCCTGCATTTAAGTCAATGACCCCACATTCAAGCCAGATGAGCCTGCACTTAAGCCGGTGACCTCAGGGTTTTGAACCTGGGATCTCAGCATCCCACATCAATGCTCTATCCACTGCACCACCACTGGTCAGGCTGGATGCAAAGCTTTTTACTCTAGGTAGTGAAAGTTCATCACAATGTCCCTGTCACCCTCCTCAGGGATGTACTACCCATCAGGTCAAATCACCATCACTCTGTAGCATGAGTGATGACACCTAGCACATTCTCACTCCTCTCTGTGCCCCCCATTCGTGGCAGCCTAGCAGCCAGCCCTAGTGTCCCTCAGCTCAAAACAGCAGTAGACAAGGAGGATGGGAAAAGATGAGGAGTCCCTGGAATAAATTCTCATATCTCCTAGAAGTTCAGTGATGCGTCAGAGGGCTCTGTGAATACTGTCATCTAATTGACAGGGAGTATAAAGCAAGTGAAGAACCTTGAGAGGAACTGGAGGCATCCAAAGGGCTGGAGGAAGCCTCTCCTGGCACCTCCTGCTTCCGGGGCGGGCCACCCTGGTTCGGTTTCCAATTAGAAACACTGCGTCTGTGGCTTGAACTGATCTTAGCCTCTCTGACGACAAACGTGAGCTGTGACTACTGCCAGATGATAAACAGGAAGTCTCTGAGTAAGGGGGGCAGATCACCTGTCCGTGCATGTCAGAGGCCGTCACCTAACTCAGGAGGGCAGAGCTCGAGCGACCATGTGTCCTTCACGACAAACGAGCCCATGCGATGATGCCCCAGGCCTTCTCCAAAGGGTTGCAGAGGACAGCACTTTTGGAACTTCCATCTTTTATGGGAAGCAATAAATCAGAACACTTTCATCTACAGAGGTAAATATAACAGTTCTCTCCACAAATGCATGCAGGGGATGCTCAGGTTGTAAAGTGAGAAATTTTATGTCTGGTTCTCTCTGTCTTCGGTTCAGGTCTAAACTTTACAATAATGGCTGCTTTTGCTACTATTATTATCCCTGAATACAATACAGATGAAGCTTCAGCAATGTAATAGCCCTGAGCAGTGTGTGCTGGGCACTGTATAGTGGTAGGTGTGTATTGCAGTCAAAATATTTTCCCGCCTGCACATGCCCCGCTCATGGCAGGCATCATTTGGGACACTTGTCCTGTGTCTCAATACCGTGCCGAATCTGACAACAGCCTTGTGAGATGGGTGTTGTCCTCACTTCTCAAAGGAGAAGCCAAGAGCTCAGGATGTGGGCCAGCCATTTGTCCCTAGTTGTGTGTCCAGTCCCTTCCTTAAAACTAGGCTACAGGCCCAGGACTGCCCTGGCAAAATGAAGGCAGTTTAGCCACAGAGCCTGACCTGACACCCCACCTTCCACTGCTTACTCCAGGAATCTTCCCCTTACCGTTATCTGCCTCAGCCTCACCTGAATTCTCATCTCCGCAGCATGAATGCTGCTTTGCCTAATCTTCCCTCCACGTTTCCACCTGAGGCAATTTTATTCTTGCCTGTTTTTTCAAAAAATTAAAAAATTATGATGGATGAATCATGAAGAGATTTTTATCATGGCAAAAAAACAAAACAAAACAAAAAACCCACAAAAAAAAGTTGCAAGCATAGCAAAGCGTTAATGGTAGAATCTCAGTGATAGGTATCCGAGTATTCACTGTCCAGTCCTTTCCAAGCTTCTGTCTGGTTGAACATTTTCATATTAATGGCCTGAATAATGTTGCAGAAGGTCCTGGCATGAATATTAAAAGCATCCCCCTTACAGTATCCGAGATTGATATAAAGAACTGCAACATGGCCACAGCCCATGTGGACAAGGAATCCCTCCAGATGGGGCACTTTCTGTGGTCACAACAACTCTGCTGGTTCCAGAACATGACGGGGCACTGCCACTCAGCACTGCTCTGCTTCCAAGACCATATTCACTGTGCCTGAAAGGCCCAGGGCCAGCAGTGCGACCAGGAATGTGGCACCCATTCGGCAGCCAAGTGCATTACAAACACCAGTCCCAGAGAAGAGAATCTCCTGGCAGTGTCTAGTGCAGGGCTCCCCAAACTGCGGCCCCCTGAGGTCATTTATCCGGCCCCTGCCACACTTCCTGAAGGGGCACCTCTTTCATTGGTGGTCAGTGAGAGGAGCACAGGATGCATCTGCACCCATAGTTCCCGTTGAAATACTGGTCAGTTTGTTGATTTAAATTGACTTGTTCTTTATTTTAAATATTATATTTGTTACCGTTTTGTTTTTTTACTTTAAAATAAGATATGTGCAGTGTGCATAGGGATTTGTTCATAGTTCTTTTTATAGTCCGGCCCTCCAACGGTCTGAGGGACAGTGAACTGACCCCCTGTGTAAAAAGTTTGGGGACCCCTGGTCTAGCGGGTGGATGCAACCCCTTCCAGAACCAAACTTCGTGAATGCAGAAGCCTCTGCTCCTGAGACATGGTGTGTTGGAGATGGGACACCCCGGCACCTCGCTATCTCTCAGCTGCACACTCATTTCCTCGTCCAGAACCACAGTCTTACTTATCTTCTCATCGAAGGGTTTGGAGGGCTCCCCCAGCAGTGAAGCCGTATCAGCCAAGTATCCTCTGGGAGACGTGTGAAATGCCTGGGCCCAGAGGCAGAGCGTCTTCGAGCAGCTCCATTTTCAGTCCCTCCTACAGGTATTGCCGACAAGATGCCTGGTTCGACTGTGAGGCAGGCCCTCTCCTCACGCTCATGCTAACGTGGAAATATCCCAGTGCAAAGGCACACGTCTTCCATGAGTTACTGCAGGGATGGGACAGGAACTCAGTGTGATTTGCTTGGTGTCCCGCAGCCACTCTGATTTCTGTAGATGGGGCCTCTGTCAGGCATCCCACCTGCTGTGCTTTCTCGTGTGGCGTGCTCTCCTCCAGAGAGCTGAGTTAGTGAACAAGCGACAGGAAAGTGCTCACTCTTACATCTCCTTATCATTACTGTTTCTATCATTCTTTCTCTGTGAATGTAATTATTAGCTCAAAAGAACCCCAATAACAACCTTACTTTTGCCTTATTCCTTGGAGAAATGGTAAAGCTGGCTTTTATAGAAAGCCCTCACTTCCTGGTGCCCTTGCCCAAACCCTGAAATGGCTGAGGAGAGCTCCCAGGACAGGAAGCAGCCCGTGTCGGCTGTGGGATGGCAGCAGTGTGGGGAAGTGGGGGACGTGGCACCAGCCTCCAGAGACCTGCAGCTGAGCCTCCACAACTGGTGAACACTAGCACCCACTGTTTAAATGAAAACAGGTAAAGAGAAATAGTTTAGGAACAACATCCTAAACAGGAACAATCCAAGTCCAGATAATGAAGAACACAGAGGGTGACAAGGGCTCATGGCCCCAGGACTTCACAACTACCCCACACAGCATCCACAAAAGGCAGGAAAGAGAACGGGTATTCACTGACTAATTCATGGAGGACTGAAGTAAAAGGACACCAAGATATCTTCAGCCCTCTGGGGGGTGAGATTGGGGGCCAAGGTTTCTGTTTTGACACTGAGGGTTTGGGGAAATGAAATCAGTCTGGTGGCCTCAAGCTGGGCCATAAGGACATGAGGAATCCAGGCAAGGGTGCAGCCAGGCTCCTGTTCAGCCCTTTTGCCAACCAGGAATTCACAGCCTGCTCCTCTGGGCAGCAGCGTTCCTGGGTCAACCATCCAAGAGGAGGACCGACTGAGAAAACTGTTGTTCAGACTCAGACTGTAAATCTTTAAAAACAGCCCTGTCCATGATTACAGATGAATATAGGTGGCTCAACCCTGGCCATGATCACGCACGGATAGGGATGACTCAGCCCTGTCCACGATCACACATGGACAGGGGTGGCTCACGGGGCAGAAGAAAGGAGCGGACCAGGCTATCAGGCTTACCTTATGTGACTGTGTCTCCTTCCAGGAGTTCTCTTTAGCAACCTATTTTTGCAAATGGCTTTAAAAAAAAAAAAAGACCCAAATGAACTTTATTTCAAGTTGGGTTTAATCCATGGTACCATGAGTCATCAGAAGTCCAAACCTAGGGCCCATTCCATGGAAGAGTGTAATTTTGGAAGCAGGAAGGCCCTTTGAGAGCTCAGCATGGTCCAGAAGAAACACCCTGTGAGCCACACATGTCTGTGAGTTGCCCATTTTCTCACAGACATACTAAAAAGAATCAATGCAACAAGTGAAATTAATTTTAGTAATATATTTTACCTAATCCAATATAGCCAAAATATCATTTTACCATATAGTGAATATAAAAACTATTTTATCAGCTTTATTAAAATATAACTTACATACCATGAAACACACCCAGTTAAAGTACACCATTAAATGGTTTTTGTGCAATCATCGTCACAATTTAATTTTAGAACACTTTCATCAACCCAAAAGATACCTTCACCTGTCAGCAGTCACTCCCCATTACGCCCTTGCTCAGCAAGATTTCCTGTCATCACAGCTTTGCCTGTTCTGGGCATTACAGATAATGGACTCAGATACCACGTGGTCTTTGGTGCCTGGCCTCTCTTAGCATGATGTTTTCAAGCTTATCCAAGTTGTAGCATGCACTGCTACTTCATTCCTTTTAATTGGTGAATAATATTCCATTGTATGCATAAAACTGTTAATCAACTATTTCACATTCTTTTTTTGCACTAAACCTTCAAAGGCAATTGTATTTTACACATCTCAGTTGAACTAGCCACACTTCACTCCTCAGTGGTCACACGCGACTCATGGTCAATATTAGTGCAGATCAAGTCATATCCCTCTAGGAAACTAAATAAAGCCCTGAGAGGACAATTACTTGCCCAAGGCCATGTGTCAGTGAGAGACAACACCTGAGCTTAAACCCAAGTGTTCCTTGGCCCATCTGATAGCACCACCCTTCCTCCGCACCCATGCTTTGGGCCATATAGGATAACAAACCAGCGAGCTAATCAGACAACCACAGAAATTCTTTCTTCTCCCTCAACAACACTCCAAGTCTGGTTGGCCTTCATTCTGTTTTTTAACCAGGGCATGGGCTCAGTGGGACAAGGGGTGGGATATGCAGCCAGAATCAGCCTAAAGAAAGCACCTCTCCACCCTCCGGACAAGCTGACTCCTAACAGCAGCAGCCGTTGAAAAGTAAGAAAGGTCACCATGAATAAGCCACTCAACTTATCTGCAGCTCCTTGAGAGAGGGATGGTACAACATCCCCTACCTTATGAGGTGCTCATGAGAGGAGATGCAGACATACCTGGCATGCATAGGTCTGTCCAGTTAATGAGAGTCACTGAACATCCAGCCCTTGCAAATAATGTTGCCATGTGGATTTCCCACTCAGTGAATCAAAGGCCTTTAACTGTGTGTGGGAAAGGGCAGATGTGTCCTTTCTTCTGTTTCTAGCATAGTAACAATAATAATAGCAAGCACTTCTGTAGCAGTTACCATGCACCAGAGAGTGTTCTAAGAGGTTTACATACAGTAGCTTTAATTCTCACAACTCTGTGTGGCAGGTATCATCCTCATTTCTATTATTATCTGCATTTAAAGATGAAGAAAGTTTGGTCACAGAGCTAGTAAGAAGCACAACAATCATTTGAACTCAGAGTCCGGGCTCCGATTACCCCTGAGCAGCCTGGGACAACCAGGGAGGCCAAGGCCCACCCCATGGAGTCTCCTCCCCAGGGAGTCCCCTCCCCATGGAGTGCCCTCAGCCCTCCTAGCCCATCTGGCATGATCTCCCAAATCATGCCTTCCCACTCCAGAGAACATCTGTGGCCACCCATGCATAGATTCCCCATGCTTGAAGTATGAGTCAGAAAGACAAGAACATTTCTTCCTTCTTCTTATGAGTTATTATTACTTGTCATCACGCGTGTTGCACGAGCCACAAGAGTCTGGATTTATGAAACTGGAAGGAGATTTGCTGAGTGCGCAGCTGAGCAATGACAGCTCCACAATGCTAGATTCACCACTTTGCCCCCAAAACCATTCTCCCACCCCGACTCACTGCCTGCAGTGCTCTCTCAGAAATCCTGGCCCATGACAGCAAGCAGCCCAGGGAGTGTGGGAACAGTGTCTCTGCAAGTCAGCTCTCCCCACCAGGCTTTCCTCCCCGGAAGCAAAGCAGGGCTCCTCGGCCTGTCTGGGGGTCCCTGAGCCGGCTGTGGTGGCCACACACAGGAAGACTGGCTCTGGTGTCCATCAGGAGTGAACGGATGTCAGGCTGCCTGGGCAGTGTCACTCTGCAGGGGGCGGGGGGGGGGCATGCCACCATGGCAAAGGCCAGGGTCACAATCTGGCTGGAGATTGGTGCAGACTAGTTTAGTTTGCTTCAGACAGTGTCATAAACATCCCCCCAACTTCATAGAAAAAGCCAGATTTCTTGCTTCTCTTAAAAAACCAGAAGACCTGAGTTCTTGTCATGTGGACACTCAGGAGAGGACTTACTCCCTTCAGGACTAGTGAAGACCTACTGCCCTCACTTCCGGCCCCAACACTTCCTACCATCTGCCCCTGGGCCTTGGGTACACCACAGAGCACATGCACTGGCCCTGGCCCTGGCCCTGGGAGGACGGTGATACCCTGGCTTATCGAGCAGCATGGTGTTTCCTGTGAAGCCACATTCACACCACACTTGGGGCTGTGTCAGCCTGCATCCCCCTGCGCTGTGACACCTCCCTTCTCTGTGCTCAAGTCCCTTTTCTTCTTCGGCCTCCTACTTCTGGGCTGCTCTGACCTCATTAACTCCGGTATGTCCGATCGGTGTTTCTCTCACACGTGAATGCCTCATCTCTCCATCCACTCCTGAAGCTCTTGAGGAATGAAACAGTTCACACACTTCTCTTGGTTCCTTTTCTTGCCCTACTGGGCTGGGT
Source organism: Rhynchonycteris naso (assembly GCA_037038555.1). Lineage (NCBI taxonomy): Eukaryota > Metazoa > Chordata > Mammalia > Chiroptera > Emballonuridae > Rhynchonycteris > Rhynchonycteris naso. The sequence continues at coordinate 130,949,589 of CM073001.1, forward strand.
ACACAGCAGGTACACAACACGGGCTATGTGGCATGGCGAGATGGAGCTTGTAGGAAACGTGAGGAGAGTGAAAGGCAGATGCGACTTCTCACAGCCCCTTGCCGGTCACATCTGTGCTGAGACCCTGGAAAGCCACGGAAGACGCTGATGACTCAGTGAACAACCAGGAAACAAGCAGCAGCATGAATGCCAGACAACGATTGACTCAAGGGCCTGGGAGGTCCAGAGGATGCGACCTGACTGCCTAGAATAATGCAGGCGCCAGGAGCAGCCGCAAGGCTATGCCAGGGGTGGACACGTGGCAAGGGAGCCACAGAATATGCCATGCACACCTGACCAGACCCTGGAATCTGAGCCATTTTCATGCTTCTCCTGTAGTGAAAACACCTTAAAAGTGACGAACTCCTACAACCAACAGCAGGGGGTCATTTATACTCAGTATGTTGGATCACTGATCGAAATGTCCAGGACATGACCTGGGCCCTGGGACATCTGGAAAGACCTCCAGGGGATGAGAAACTTAAAGTCTATTCCCCTTCCTCACCTACTCCTATGGGAAAGGGCAGAGGAGTCCATGGACCGCTGGGGAAAACACCGGGATGCCTTCTATAAATAATACCATTCTGTCTGCTGCCCGGGGGCATATTAGGACCAGCACTGTTGCTTAATCCCGTGGGAGACCAAGCATCCAGAAATTGCTCCAGATGTTTCCACATGGCCTTGCTTAACTCTAAGAGGCAAAGTGCCTATTGCATAATTCTATAAATTTAAATGCACATGGCTCCTGCCATAAGATTGCGGAATCAAGTACCACCTCTTCTGTATATCTCTTAAGAATTTAACACAGAACTATCAACACATTAATTCTAAATATATGTGGACCACTTTCCCATATTGGAGACTCTACTAAAGGATTCGAAGAAGTTTATCATGGGAGGTCTATAAAAAAAATTGTCCAATAAAAAAAGTGAAGTTGTTTTCTGCCAAGTTCACACAATCCAGGGAGAAAAAAAAAACCACATACAAAAAAACGTACTAAGACAACTCAAGGGAAACCATAAGGAGGTTCTCAAAAATATGTCCCTCGTTCTAACTTTAGGCTTTTTAAAATTAAGTTAAAGAGAAGAGATAGAAAAGGAAAAGGACAGTGTTGGGTATCTGCCTATTGGCCCAGGTCATGTCCTGCACATTTCAAGAAACTGAACCACTCCGTCAGTCAGCGAGCTGATTTCAACAGATGACAGCAATGATGAAAACCAGCCGTCGGGGTTCATTAGCGCCTATTACCACAGATACATGGTTCCCCTGTCACCACCATGGCTTTTTCTTCTTGCTCCAAGCTTTGGTGGCAAAGATCTTGCTACCCACAACTTCAGGGACCTCCCAAAACTAAAGATCTCTTCATTGCAAACGTCACCCACCTTCCCCCTGTCCCTTCTACTGTGAAAAAACTATTTGGCTCCATTTCAAAGCTAGTGATGTTAGTTAGCCTCAACACACCTCAGTTTTCAGTCCACGGTTGTCTGGGGCAACATTCGCTCTGGCTGACACGGCCCGCTCTGTGGAGAGAAGCAACGCTTGCCCGAGATGGTTATACAAGATAACAAGGAACTTATTAGAAGCTACGCACAGCCTTCTGCATTGTCTTTGATGTAATCAACCACCACCATAAATTTCAAACCCACACTATTGGGCTGTAGCCACTAATAATGCAACCTGGCCATGGGGAAAGGCCATCTGTATTCTGTACATCCTATGTCCCTAGTCACCGAAAATAGAAAGAATCAGGATAACTTTCTAAAGTGAGGTAAGTGGGATCAGCTTAACTCTCTGCCCACCACCTGGAAAATCACCTGACAGAAGCCAGCTAGAATGAACAGGGGAGCATCCCCAGTCTGCTCCAGGACCCCATGTGGGTGCCCCCTGAGGCCACTTCCCTGCTCACAGCTTCCCCAACCCAGTGCCTGATCTCCCAGCTTCACCTCCGGAGGGCTTCATCTGGCACCAGGGGAGGCTGATCAGCTCAGGAGATTTCATGCTGGAGGAGGGGAAGAATGTGAACACACCTCTTCACCAGCAGGGGACCAGATATCATGGAGAAACAGCCAAGCTCCCTGTCTCTGGGGCTAGCTCCGCACTTTCTCTCAGAGATCGAGGCTTGATCCCAGAAGCCCAGGGCAGTGTTCTGCTTAACAAGTCATATTTGAATCAGCCTCCCCTACACACACACACACTTTGTCTTAATTTGCTCATTCCCTCTCTTGGAGCAAGTCCTGGATCACTGCCTACAACCAAGTCCTTGTCTAAGGGTCTGCTTTTAGGAAAACCCAAACTAAGACAGAGGTTAAACAGACAGGATTTAAATTCATAATTGTTTTTCTTCCTGTCTGTGTGGTATTCCACAGGGAACACATTAGCTTTCTCTTGGTGTCCCAAATATAGAAATAGTGGGCACGGGGTTATAACTAGAAGGAGGGAGGGACACTTCTGACTCAATAGTAGTGAGTGGCCAAACTGGCCTAAAAGCTGCCCCTAGCACCTAGACCAGTGCCCCCTTAGTCTAGACGTCCCTAAGAGCTCTTTGTTCACATACCTTTCATTTAGGGGACAAAATGTACCATTCAGCTTCTTCATGGGAAGCCACATGGCATAAGGCAAGAGAATAAACAGGTTATCGATTAGTGATGGCTGTAATGGGACCAGGATTAAAGAGTGGTGGCCAATATGTCAGGCATTTACAATCATTTCTATATAGAAAAGGGTAAGGACTTTAGAAATGAACAAACTCATATTTCAACTCTAATACTTAAGATCTTGGGCATCTTAGTTTACCTGTCTAGACCTCAGGTTCCCCAACTATATAAATGCAGATACTGGTTCCTAGCCTATAAGGCTATTATGAGGTTGTGTATGATGATCTGTGACAGCTCCTGGCACACTCCTAGCTCAATAAGCATTTGGTTCCCTTCACCACTGCGAGCCAGAGAGCTGTTTTATCAAAAGCATTTTTGGATTTCTTAAGCAAAATACATTATTTGCCAGAATTACTTTATGTATTTAATGGCAAAAATCTCAAATGAATTTAAAAAATTATTAAAGCTCTAAGATCATGAACCTCTCCCGTCACACCTCTCTTTTGGTTGAAGTGGTTTTTCAGGGGAATTTAACCCTCCAGGCAAAGACATTTGATCCTAAATAAACCATAACACACCCTTTAGAGTATGGTGGCCATAACTCCCAGGTCAATAAAAACACTGAAGAAAGGAAATGCCAAGAAATGTGTCTGACTTTGATGACACATGCTTTAAATAATTAACCAGCAACTATGCAAGTTTAGACAGTGTCCATTAGCTGATTGTTTTGTTTAGAAAAGGGACTGTCCCATCTGGCAGGCCCAGACACGGACCATATCGCAATCTCAGGAACCTGATGCTTCTGAAAGCATGTGTATCCCAGCAATCGAGATAGTGGAAACTTGTGCAAATGAGAAGTCACTTTAAAACCTTGTGCAAATGGTGTAAGTGGTGGTTTGGAAAATATGCTGGAAAGTTAGCTGCCAAAAAACAAAAATGAGAGCAATTTAAGGCACTTTTAGTTGCCAGCAAACATGCCAGAGCCTAGCCCGCACCCAGCACAGACGGATACGGAGCACATAGCTGTCGAATGACTTAATGAACACTGGCCCCTGTGCATTCCCCCCGGCACGCTTGGCACACCCACAAGGTAAGGTCTGAGAACCAGAAATAGGAAGGGTGGCCTTTCAGCTCCGACAAGGGATGGAGGCAAAGATCCAGGGGTTGCTGGGTCCATCCCTGAGGAATAACCTTCCGAGCTTGCCGAGAACAGACAGTCCCTACTTTGCACAGTCCGGGAGGCACTGATTTCAGGTGCCACAGTTTAGTTCAGTAAAACTAGGGCTCCAAGCACACGGTTCAAGTTCCTGTTACCAGGATACATTAACTGTGATGAATTGCTGAAAAAAGTACAAACTTCACTGATAGTTCCTCAGTCCACCATCGCTCTGTAAGTAGCATGCACACCACGATCAGTGACCAACATGGATCGATGTTTTCAAAGTGTGTCATGATTGGTCACTGCACCAGTGACTCGGTGAGCCAACAGACTGTAGTCATAAGGCTGTGCAGCCCCTTGCCTCCCAGTGATAAACCCATGTGACATTCAATGAGATGAGAAATCAAAAGAAGGAACCCACTAACGGGATGACAGTGCAGCAAAGGATGGGAAGCGATGATGCTGGGAGGGATACATAAACAGAGCATAGATGGAGTCAGAGGAGACGTGGCCTGATGCCCCGCGGTCCGCAGACTTCAGACATGCAGTCAGAGGGGCTCAATGAGGGTAAACTTACTGGCACAAATAAAGAAAGTGGTGGTGACAAGAAAGAAAGATGTCTCAGAGGAAGTAATGCCTGCAAAAACTTCACATTAACGGAACTCATGGAGATAACTCACAACACAGAAGGCACAAAGGATCGAGTGCTGGAAGCCACTCCAAACCCAGAAAGCAGCAGGACAACAGCCAGCACCAGGAAAAGATTCTCAGTCCATACGGTAAGCCAGGGGTCCCCAAACTGCGGCCCCCTGAGGCCATTTATCCGGCCCCCGCTGCACTTCTGGAAGGGGCACCTCTTTCATTGGTGGTCAGTGAGAGGAGCACAGGATGCATCTGCACCCATAGTTCCCACTGAAATACTGGTCAGTTTGTTGATTTAAATTTACTTGTTCTTTATTTTAAATATTATATTTGTTACCGTTTTGTTTTTTTACTTTAAAATAAGATATGTGCAGTGTGCATAGGGATTTGTTCATAATTTTTTTAATAGTCTGGCCCTCCAAAGGTCTGACGGACAGTGAACTGGCCCCCCTGTGTAAAAAGTTTGGGGACCCCTGCGGTAAGCAATGTTTAAAGGACTTGAGGTGAGTGTTTTTATTATTTTAAACAAAGAAATGAAACACTTTAATTCTCGATATGTCTAACGTTTTTAATTAAGTTTACTGAATAAGTATTAGTTTTACTATTTTTCACTTTACAATACATTGATAACCAATGATAAGATCATTTTTAACGAAAATGTCAGAGTTCACAAAACCATCACAATTTTCCTCATTGAGTGTTAAGACTGTTTTTCCGGTTCCAGCCTTGCACAGCCATTTCTACCATTCTGCACAACCGTGGTGGAACGAAAAGGATGCCAGGCACACAGAAGTCCCTCTAAAAGCAGAACCCATAAACAAGACAACAAAATTTGCCCAGAGGATGGTCTTGCTCTCTGGCTCCAAAAAATAAGCAAGATGCCAGCAATGTGGTCAGCCTTCTCCAAGCCCCCTTTTTCTTTCTATTTCTGGAACAGTGTTGTGCTCCCAAACAAAAATGAACTGACAAACGGAAACAACTTCAATCCGTGTGGGTATGAGGGTTTCCTGTTTATCAAGTCCTCATTTGGAGCACGGGCTTCTCCACTGACCATTCTCAACTATCTCAGGTCCACGAAGCACAATCACCCCTTCTTATAAAGGAGAAAACTGAACTTGAGAGAAAATGAAGCATTAACCCTAAACCACACAATTAGGAATTAGAAACCTATAACAGTGCTGAACAACAACAACAAATGCCTATAAATGCAAGACACATGTAACAAATTTTCTAGTATTCACATTAAGAATACAAAAAGGAAAAGTGAAATTAATTTTAATAATTCATTTTAACTAATCCCATACAGTTGACTTTTGAACAACATGAGTTTGAACTGCACATGTCTACTTATACATGGATTTTTTTTTCATTAAATATAGTCGATATTCCATATCCCCTGGTTTTGCATCTGCAGATTCCCAACAGCTGTTTCAATCATGGTTGAGAATCTGTATATTCAGAGGGTTGACAGTATACACTGTTCTACACCATTTTATATAAGGCAGTTGAGCATTTTGGTATCCATGGGAGTCCTGGAACCAATCATCCATACATACCAAGGGACAAGTGAAGTTTTGGCTAAACACTAATTTTAAACAGAAAAGGTGTGAGTACTCCTTCTAGAGCATGGTTCAAGGGTCAAGTGTATATCAAAACTATTATGATGGCCCTGGCCAGTGGTTCAGTGGATATAGTGTCAGCCCAGTGTATGGATGTCCTGGGTTTGATTCCCAGTCAGGGCACACATGAGAATTGACCATCTGCTTCTCTTTCCCTCCCTCTCCCCCTTCTCTTCTCTTCCCCTCCCTCTCCCGCTTCTCTTTCTCTTCCCCTTACACAGGCAGGGGCTCGATTGGTTTGAGTGTTCCCCAGACAGGGTTGCCAGGCGGATCCCAATTGGGGTGCATGTGGGAGTTGGTCTCGCTATCTCTCCTCCTCACACTTAAAAAAAAAACTATTATGATTACAACACATCAACATAAAATCATTAATGAGATATTCACATTCTTTAAAGTCTTCAAAATTTGGTGAGTGTTTTACATGGATAACAAGGCTCAATTTCATGTTTCAAAAGTCCTCAGTTGGCTGCGTGCAGCCCCAAGCTGCTGTGCTGGACAGAACCGTGAGCTGTCTGTGTGGACGGGGAGCCAGGATGGCAGAGGCAATGCCAGTTACTTTCATCTCCTCCCATGACCACAACAAAACTACAAACAAATCATAGAACAGTCAACCTGGATAACCTAAAGATGCATTGAACAGAAGTCTTATAACTGAGGATTTACAGGAGAAACCTATCAAGACTGGTAGGAGGAGCGGAGACACAAAACAGGCTGGCCCTGCACCCATGTGCAGCGGTTAAGAATCCGGACAGCTATCTCAGCTGCAGAAGTTGCCCCTGAAGAGCAAGGGTCTCAACCCCAGATTGGGCTTCCCAGCCCAGATTACCAGTACCAGGAAGAGGAGTGCACAGAACATGTGGTTGTGAAAATCAGTAGGGATTCTGTCTGCTCTGGTGAGGCAGAAGGTGCTGGAATCCTAGACATCCTCTTAAAGGAAGAGTGTACGAAATCTCCGTCTCACACACTCACCATGGGCTCCAGCAGAGGAAAAGAGCTCAAGGATGCCAGAGTCATACAAGGAGAGACTGAGCTTGTGGCTTCAGGGAGAGGACTGGAGGAACAGCTGCCAATGTCCCCGTGCCGAGTCCCTCTCCCGAACTGCCCAAAGATGCCGTCTCTTCTGAGTCCAGCAATCTCCACATAAGGCATCAGCCTGGGAGCTATACTAGCCCTAAACTGACAACTTCCAGAGGCTCTGTCCTACCCTGCTTGTGGACAACTGTAGGCCATGACAGCAGCAACCAGCTTGGGCCCATATTGCCGGCTTTCTTAAAAAACTTCAGAAGTTCAGAGCAAGCTCTGGGTGCCAGAGACACAAAAGTTGGGGGTAAGACACTGAACCGTTTGGTTTTAGAAGGAGGTCTGTTTTCCCCATACTCCAGATTAGCACCAAAATAGATTTTAAAACAAAGTCTGTAATAAGACACAAAGAAGGACATTACTGACTGACAAAGAAATCAATCCAACAAGAGGATACTATCCTTGTAAATATTTATGCACCCAACATATAGGCACCCAAATATATAAAGCCAATCTTGGTGGACACAAAGGGAGAGATCAACAGTAATGCAGTCATAATAAGGGATTTTGATACCCCATTTACAACAATGAATAGATCTTCCAGACAGAAAATCAACAAGGAAACAACAGCCTTAAATGACACATTAGACCAGATGGATTGAACTGGTAATTTTAAAGCATTTCAACCCCAAGCAGCAGACTATATACATTTTTTTCAACTACACTTGGAACACTTTCCAGGTAGACCACTAGACAGGGCACAAAACAAACCTCAATACAGTTTAAAAGATTGAAATCATATCAAGTAACCACACTGGTATCAAACTATAAATACATAACACACAAACAAACAAACGAACACATGGAGGCTAAATTACATGTTACTAAGCAATGAATGGGTTAATACTCATTTAAAAAAAATTTTTAAATAGCTTAAGACAAATGAAAATAAAGCAAAACAACCCCAAATCTATGAGACACAGCAAAAGCAGTCCTGAGAGGGAAATTCAAAGCATTACAGGCCTAACTCAAGAAACAAGAAAAATCTCAAATAAACAACCTAGCCTTACACTTTAAAGGAACTGCAAAAAGAATAACAAAGCCCAAATGGAGAAGTGAGGGAATAAACAAAATAGAGTATATTAAAACTACAACAGATAAATGAAACTAAGAGTTGGTTCTTTGAAAAGATAAACAATAATTAAGTAAATACACAAACAAGATTGATAAACCTTTAACCTGACTCATCAAAAAAGGACCCAAATGAATAAAATCAGAAATGAAATAGGAGATGTGACAACAGAAACCACAGAAATACAAAGATTATAAGAAAATACTACAATTATATGCCAACAAATAGAACAATCTGGAAAAAAATGGATAAATTCCTCGAAACATATAATCTGTCAATACTGAATCAAAGAGAAACAGAAAATCTGAACCAACCAATCACAACTAATGAAATCAAAGCAGTAATCAAATAACTCCCAGAAAACAAAAGTTCTGAACTGGATGGCTTTAAGGTGAATTTTACAAAACATTCAAAGAATAAAATCTATTCCTCTCAAACTATCTCAAAAAATTCAAGAGAAGGGTAGCCTCACAAGCTCATTTTATGAGACCAACATTACCTTGATATCAAACCAGATAAAGTCATTATGAAGGATTAAAATTATAGGGTAATATCCCCGAAGAACATTGATGCTAAAATCCTCAACAAAATTTTAGCAAACTAAATTCAGCAATACACTGAAAAGATCATATACCATAATCAAGTGGGATTTATTCCTGGAATGCACGGATGTTTTAATTTTCATAAATCAATGTGGTACACCACATAAACAAAATTAAGAATAAAAATCATATGACCATTCAATAGATACAGAAAAACAGCACCAATTTATAATAAAACTCTCAGCAAAGTGGGAATAGAGAAAACATACCTCAACATAGTAAAGGCCATACAGGGGTCCTCGGGTTACAACAGTCTCAACAGACAACGTTTCAAGTTTATGACACTTACTCCCATAAAAACTTTAAAAAATTGAGACATGAGTGTTACAGCTTACACCATTAGTGTCATACATATGGACCACCTGGGCGAACTAGTTTGGTTGTGTGCAGCAGAAGAATACACAGTAGATTATATAGTACAGTATATTTATGTCCTTTTCCTTTTTCTGTGGCTTAGTTGTACTTTTAAGTTCTAGATTATGATTTTACAACTGTGTTAGGATAGGTAAGTGACAAGCTAGGGTGTGTTTCCACTTACACTGAAATTCGGGTTATGTCTGTCATAGGAACGGAACTGTGTCATAACCTGAGGACCCCCTGTAGAACATTATACTCAATGAGGCAAATCTAAAAGTGTTTTCCTTAAGATTGGGAACAGGACAAGGATGTCCACTTTCACACTCTTATTTAAAATAGTACTGGAAGTCCTAGCCAAAGCTATCAGACAAGAAAAAATATAAAAGGCATCCAAATTGGAAAGGAATAAGTAAAATCATCATTATTTGCAGATGACAGGAAACTGTATATAGAGAACCATTAAAACACACACACACACAAAAAAAACCTTACTAAAACTGATAGATGAATTCAGTAAAGTAGCAGAATACTCAAAATAAATATCCAGGAATCAGTTACATTTTTAATACACCAATAATGAACTGTCAGAAAAAGAAATTTAAAAAACAATTCTATTCAAAATTTCATAAAAATCACAACTAGGAATAAATTTATCCAAAGGTAAAATAACTGTACTATGAAAATTATAAGATATTGAAGAAAAAATTGAAGATACAAATAAATGGAAATATATACTATGTTCATAGGTAGGAAGAATGGACAGATTTTAAATGCCCTTACTACCCAAAGAAATCTATATATTCAATGCAAACTCTACAAAAATATCAATGTCATTTTTCACAGAACTATATAAAATAATCCTAAAATATATACAGAAACACAAAAACCCCAAGGAGCCACAGCAATCTGGAGAAAAAACAAAGTTAGAGGTTATTATACTAACTGATCTCAAACTATACTGCAAAGATATCGTAATCAAAGCATGATACTGGCATAAAAATAGACATAGATCAATGGAATAAAAGAGAGAGCCCAGAAATAAACCTATACCTATATCAACAGTTAATATATGACAAAGGAGGCAGGAACATGCAAGGAGTAAAGACAGTCTATTCAATAAATGATGATGAAAAATTGGACAGATACCTGCAAAAAATGAAATGAGATCACCTTCTTACACCATACACAAGAATAAACTCAAAATGGATTAAAGACTTGCCCTGGACTGTTGGGCTCATCAGTAGAGCATCGGCCTGGCATGTGGAAGTCCCAGGTTCGATTTCTGACCAGGGCACAGAGGAGAAACGCCCATCTGCTTCTCCACCCCGCACCCTCCCCTTTCTCTCTGTCTCTCTCTCTTTCCCTCCCACAGCCAAGGCTCCACTGGAGCAAAGTTTGCCCGGGTGCTGAGGATGGCTCAGATGCTAGAATGGCTCTGATTGCAGCAATGTCCCAGATGGACAGAGCATCGCCCCCTAGTGGGCATGCCAGGTGGATCCCATGCGGTCAGGCGCATGCAGGAGTCTATCTGTCCGCCCACCCCCCCACACCCACTTCTTACTTCGGAAAAATACAAAAAAAAAAATGGATTTAAGACTTAACTGTAAGACTCAAAAGCACAAAATTCCTAGAAGAAAACATTTCTTCTTACCTATATGTTTTCTTACCTGACATTTCTCTTACCTATATGTTTTCTGATACAGCTCCTCTGGCAAGGAAAATAAAAGAAAAAATAAACAAATGGGACTACATTAAACTAAAAAGTATTTGCACAGCAAAGGAAACCACTAAAAAAGACAACCTTCTGAATTGGGAAAGATATTTGCCAATGATATAGTATATCTGGTAAGTGGTTAATATCCAAAATATATATTAAAAAAACTTATACAATTCAACACTTAAAAAAACATCCAATTAAAAAATGGCAGAGGACCTGAATAGGCACTTTTCCAGAGGACCAAGACATATGAAAAGATGTTCAATTTCACTAATTATCAGAGGAATGCAAATGAAAACCACTATGAGATATCACCTCATATTTGTCAAAATGACTATTATCAATAAATCAACAAAAAGTTTTGGTGAGGATGTAGAGAAAAGGGAACCGTCATGCATTATTGACAGGAATACAGATTAGTGCAGCCACTACAGAAAGGGTATAGAGGTTCCTCAAAAAATTAAAAATGGAATTATTTTATGAATGAGCAAGTCTACTTCTGGGTATATAGCTAAAGAAATTCAAAACACTAAGTCAAAAAACTATATGCACCCCTATGTTCATTGCAGTGTTATTTACAACAGTCAGTAATTAAAGCAACCAAGTGCCCAACCACAGATGGGTGGATAGAAATATGGTGGTACATATATGCAATGCAATATTACTCTGTCATAAAAAATGAAGTCTTACTTTTGCAACAGCTTGGATGGATCCAGAGGGCATTATGCTAAGTGAAATAAGTCAACATAGAAAGACAAATAAGATAGGATTTCACTTACCAGTATATGTGAAAAACAAAGAACAAAATATAAACAGACTCAGATACAGAAAACAGACTAATGTTTGCCAGATAAAAGAAAGTTTGGTGGGCTATATGAAAGAAGTGAAGGGATTGAGAAGTATAAACTGTTAGTTACAAAATAGTTATAGGGATGGAAAGTATAAGAAATATAGTCAATAATGTTGTAATACCTATGTATGGTGCCAAGTGGGTTCATACTTGAAATATTCGGAGAAAACTTTGTAAAGTATATGAATGTAACAAGGTTATAAATGTCTCTCTATGGTCAAAGAATTTAATCTGTGTGATGGTAATTGTATGGCCAGTAGCCACGGCCACCATCACAGCCGCCTGGTCCATGCAGGTTCGCATTAGATTCAAACAGACAGTAATGAAACAATGGAGCCAAAAACTGGTGAGCCATCAGCTTTAATCCTAGCTTGCAGCCTGCGGGCAAGTAAAAACTCACACTGGGCTCCAAAACCCACTCATTCCGTGCTCACAAAGATACTGACTTATCAGAGTTTTCTGGAATCAAAGGTTTCTAGCTCACCAGACTTATTCACCTCTGTTTCCCATCTCCTCCTGCACAAACTCTGCTCAAACTGGCTTCTTCCTCAGCACTCCACCATCTTGGCTGCTTCTCCTGGCCTCCACGTGGCCTTTCTCTGCTCTCCTCCCTAATGCTAATCTCAGGAACCGAGAGCGAGCAAGTTCCCGGTCTGCCTCACTTTATAGTGTAGAAATCCAAACCTTTAAGCCAATCTACAAATAAGAAAGTCTGATAAAAAGTCCCTTATCTGAGGCATAATGGGATTCCTCAAGAGAGTGCACCACCCTACATCATGCAATCAGTCAAGGGTGTGAGAAAAAGCTTAGTTTTAAAACTAAGCCTTCGGCTATAATGACCCTGCCTGCTTACAGCCTGTCTCCCCCACCCCCCACCCCGCCCAATAATATAATTACGCCCATCCCAAGCATAAGGGCAACTAATATCACCTGAGGTTCAGTTTTACATATGTTGGAAATAGTGTATATACACGGTATATATTGAGTAACATTCTATATGTCTATCAGAACAAGCTTTTGTTCAAATCCTCTATATCCTTAATGAACTTTTATTCTTTGATCTGTGAGTTACTAAGAAAATTGTATTACTATCTCCCAAAATGATTAAGATTATCAATTTGTCAATTTTTTTAGTTTCTTCTGGAAAAGCATCAGTTTTTGTTTTATGTTATTTTCAGACAATCTTATAAAGTGATTAGAACTGTTATATCTTCGCAGTTAACTGTATCCCTTACTATTCAAGACTGGCCTTTTATCCCAAATAATAATTTCTGCCTTTAAATCTACTTTATTGGATAATAATATCCAATCTTATCTAGAATTTGCTTACATTTTTTGTCATCCTTTTCATTTCAACCATCTGTGCCTTTATGGTACAGATGTGTCCCTTGCCAACGGCATATAGATGAATTTTTAAAAATGTAAACTGACAATCTCATCAGGAATTTGGTCCATTTATATTTATTATTATTCATATACAATATTTGAATTATTCCTACCTTCTCATTTTGTGTCTTTTATTTACCTTTCTTTTTCCCTTCTATTTGTTCTTTACTTCTTTTTTGAACTGACTGAATTTTGAATACTACATAATATTCTCATCTGCTGATTTAGAAATCGTATATCCTAGTCTTACTATTTCAGCCATTCCCCATAATTTTAATATACATTTAACTTAATAAAATTTAGTTGTAATCAATATTTTCATGCTCTTAAGCTAATACAAATATCTAAAATGTTTTCTATCACCTGCCCAAAATAACTATATTTATATAATAAATATTGCTTTATACTATGTAAAATATTGTCAAACTTCTTTTATATATACACACACACACACACACGAAATACTATTATATAAAATTCTTTAGGGTTTAATGCTACTTAGAATTTCAGAGTGAACTATGATGCTTCTTTTCTAGGAATACCAGGTGGTGACCAGTGTGGGGCTCATTATTATGTTAATTTCCTGGCCTGGGGTTCAAGGACCTTGAAAGTGGTATGAAGAAGAATCCCAAACCCAACTAAGGCACACCCATGGTATGATGTTTACAGGACACTCCGCCCCGGCCACAGCCACAGTCCAGGTCAAAAGAAACAGACTTGCTAGCATTTTCTTTGTGTCAAGTAGATTTATTGTGTGGTCTTAAGAAAGGTTCCTCTTTCACGGCAAGGTCTCATATCACTTCCCCAAGCCACTTACACCCCCAGCCTTGTCTTCTGTCGGTGTGGTCCTTAAAGGCGCGTCCCTAGTTTCCTGAGATGGGCACATACTATCAGGGAAGGTGAAGCAGTCAGAGCCAGCATGCCCTTCAGGCGTTCAGCTTTCTCTTTATTCACAGCTCCAACGAGACCTCTTACTTCCTCGTCAGCTCAGCTGCGCTGTGATACTACCCAGTGATTCCTGTTCTTCCGATCAGGATTTTCAGGTTGTTTTCTGAACACACAGCAGTCACAGTGAGTTTTATAGAAAAGGCTTATCTGGTCCTGTCATTGCCTTCCTGCTTAAAACCCTTCCAAGACTCCCCTTTGCTCTGAGGACACACGCCTAAGTTATTTTCCCCCAGTTTTATTGAAATATATTCGACATATTACATTGTATAAGTTTCAAGTATATGATGGTTTAATACACAAAATGATTACCACTGAGGAATTTGCTAACACCACCAATTACTTCACATAATTACTTTTGTCTGTGTATGATAAGAACCTTTAAGAGCTGTATAGTTCTTGCAAGTATATTATACAGTATCGTTAACTACAGTCACTCTGCTGTACATTAGATGCCCAGAAATTACTCATCTTATAACTGGAAGTATATACCCTTTGACCAAGATCGCTCTATTCTCCCATCCACCAAGGCCTTACCAACCACCATTCTACCCTCTGTTTCCATGAGTTGAGCTTTCTTAGATTTCATATATCATATATAAGTGAAATCATACAGTATTTATCTTTCCTCGTCCGACTTTTTCCTTCTCTGCCCATCCAGGTAAGATGGAACTACCTGATCCATCCAGGTAGACACCTGTATTCTTCCTGCAGCTTAGCGTCAGCCCGCCTGACCCTCATGTACCCCAGCTTATCCCACATCTCTCCCTCTCCCTCCCTCACTTCACAATAGCACATGGGTCTCTCACGCTCAGTCACCCTAATGCCTCCAACCACCTGCAGGACTTGGTAAGCTATAGATTCCTCATCCCCGCCAACTTGCCTCCACGTATTTAGTGCCTACCAGTTCCACAATGCATGCCCAGTGGTCACCTGCTGAGAGACCCCTCCAGACTAAGCAGGGTTTTCCACTACCTGCTCCTGTGGCACAGTCCCTCCAGCCTCATCTCAGTTTCTGGTTATACACTTAATGGTGTGTGTATCTAATCGATGCCTGCCTTCTCAGTAGACTCTGAGCATTGGAACCCTAATAGCTGGGTTGGAACCCAGCTCAGGGTCCCCACTCACAAGGCCCTGAAGGAGTGCTTACTGGATCAGGACTGATGCAGAAGGGTGAAGGCCTGGACTGTGGCAGAACAGCTGAGTGACAGGAATGACCGGATGGAAGAAATACTGGGAAGAAAGAACTGACAGGGTAAGCAGATAGAAGACAAGTTCAAAAATAAGCTGCATTGCATCAGGAGAAATCTGATTGCACGTGAGACATCCTGAGTATGAAGCATGAGCCCATTCAGCTGGCCATGTCCAGTGGCTCATGTCCCACGGACACGGAATGAAGATGGTGAACACCTAAACCCAGGTGGCAGCAAGTTCTCCGGATGAGGACGGGATGAGGGCGTGACATCTGGGGAGAGTGGGAGAGAAAGGAGCACATGGGGCGGCATCCCAGGGAGAAATGACAAGAGGGCAGAAGGGGGCAGTGGAAGACACAGAGAATGGCTCCAAGGATGAAAACAAGTGCTGTAGATGGTCCAGGAAAAAAGAAAAAGGGACGTGTTTCCAACAGAAGAGATGGGGCAGCAACGCCAAGGGCTACAGAAGGATTAGAAGAAATATTTTCACAATAAGCCAAAATTGGCTATGTGAGTTAAATCCTGCCATCGATTCCCCTGTCCTTCCACTGTTCTTAACGACTTCACATCTTTTCAGGATGAACTTCACAAAGGCAGACAGGATAGAAGCTTGCAGGACTTGAGCTTCTTTTGAACTGTGAAAAACATCAGCTTTAAGTTAATTACATTCAAAGTTTTCAGAGGTTAAAAAGTAATGCATGAAGAAATCCCCAATTATTTTTTTCAGGAATTGATCTGGAATTACCTGCAAGCGTCTCCTTCCCCTACCCCACATACCCCACCCCACAAGAGCTGTGCTTTGAAAACTTCTGCGTTGTTTGAGCCAATTTATATCTGGTTCACATATATACCCCAAATCCTATAAATCATATATATAAATCCTATAAATCATACTTTCTACTCATTAATATAGGCCCTGGGAAACCACATAGGGTAGCATTAATTCTCTTCCACGATAATTTTTCAAGGTATTTGGAGAGTAATAACCTTGCTTTAGTATCATAAAAACAAATATAAAGTATCCCAAAATGAGAAAAAGCCTTTTCTCATTGCTAGTTATGCATTTAAAAGGAGGGAAAAAGGCAATTTGGGGGCAAGCTTAATGCTTGAAATACTGGACTTTTTAAAGATGAGTACAGAGGAAAATTTGCACTTTAATGGAAAACTAAGCATTATCTCACACACACCCTTCCTAGCTGTCTGACTCTTCATTGCCCTCAAGCTACTTCACAGTTCCTTACAGTCACGGCTGTTCTCTACACAGGCAAATTTTGTTCAGTTGGCTCACCTGACTTCTCTCTGCAACTGCGGAAGAAACCAAATTTGCAAATGCATTGTAATAATATTCCTGATCTATAAATGTGTCTGTTCCTTAGATTTTTTTCTTTTAATGTTTGTAACATTAAAAGTGTTAGGGAACCTAACGGGGTAAGCAGATAAAAAGTAGACCCACACTTTCAGAACACGAAACGGGGAAAATGCCAGCTGCAATCCCAGCTGCCTGCGGTACAGCCCTGGGAAAAGAGTGAGGAACTGCTCCTTCCTGCAGCGCAGACTGCTGTGGTCTAAACCCAATCTATATGGGACATCTCAAACCCGACACCACTAAGGCTGACCTCATCCCACACCTGTCTGCTGAATGGATGAATGAGTCAATGAATGAATGAATACAGCTGAAACACCTACAAAACCTGGAGTTTTTATTTACTCTCATCAGGGCCCATGCAGACCAGCTTCAGATTAAGTGAGCATCCCTCCCTCTGAGTTGTAAATTAATCTTCCTCTTGGATCTGGGTGCCCAATGCACCTACTCACAATCCCACAGCTCAACCCCCCCCCCCCGCCCTTTCTGCCTTTACCAGGAAATCATTCTAAAAGCCTAGAACTCACTACTGAGATGTAAGTCTGTCCACAGGGGATCTGAAAATGTTGAGGCACAGAGAACGATGCTTAAGACACTCACTTTTTCCAAAGCACCAGTCTAGGACCTTGAAGGTATAACTGGGTCAATCAGAGGGAGCCTTTCAGACCTTGCTACCTGGTGGGATCAGGTTCACTTATTATTCAGCATTTCCACAGCCTGTAACATTCATTTCTCAGCACCCTTTTGCCAGAGAGATAAAGGGCAGCTATTCTGCAGTAAAATGACCCCCATTGTCCGCGGACACCGATTTACTCTTCATTACAATTGCCCTCAATGAGAGCTAAGTGTGCCAAAAGCTCTGAGTGCACAGCCACCACCAGAGTCTGCAAGGAGCACCCTGGCCAAGATGGGATAGAGCTGAAAACACCATAAGCACCACTGACCCAAGACCAACACAGGTGCTAGTTATAAGCCACTGTTTTCCAGTCATCACTGCTAGCCCCAGGAAAGCCCCTGGGCATGCTCTCTAAATTTACTTAAAAAGCACTTTTTCTATTTTTGGAATTCGGACCTGGCATGCCTGCTTCCACTCTAGTGAGACCGGGTGAGAGTTCCCTGACCAATGGCCCCACTGCATCAATAGAGAGATGGAGTGGCCATCCTGAGAGAGGGCCGCCAGCCTGAGGGTACAGCATGAAAGGGGTGGAGGCTGACATCACAGGACTGTCATGCTGGTGGGATGACCCAAAATCATCTGTCTCCCCAGCCAGGGCCCAGAGTGCCCCAGAGAATCCAGAGCATGGGCCATAGGACTGAGGGGGCAAGCTACCCAGCCATGGGCTTAGGAGTGGTCAAGGTCTGTGCTTGGCCAAAGGGCAGAAAGGGGCAAGTGACAGCAACAAAACACACTGCCAGGCTGACCCCGCCACTTGCCTTTTCATTGTGTATTCACTCCCGATCAGAATGGCACATCTTCCAAGGACCCTCCTTTCATGTCCAGGACCCCTGGACTTGGGCCAAGGCTGTCTGCAGGACTCCGAGGTCATGTCCAATCAACTTCTCCAAATATGCCTTCACTCACAGGCTCCCAGGTGGGGCAGCATAATGACAGAGACCTTCAGGGGTCCCGGAAGCCTCAGAGCTGGCCACAGGAGCCTCAGAGTCCAGCTGAGAGCCGGGTTTCTTCAGAGGCCACTGGGTATGGGATCCCACATGAGAAAACAGTCACCTGAGGTGCAGCCTTCACTACCAGGGAAACTCCCCCCAAATGGTAGCCCACGGAGGGTTAGTCACGGCAGCCAGAGTTGCAGCTGGGTCCCTGGCACTCTGCTTCAGGCAGTGAGATCTCAACCTCGGGTGGACCTGAGCCATGGGAAGCAGGCAGTACGACCTCCAGTTACAGGTGCCACTGGCCAGAAAGGCACTGTGCTACTGGGGAAATGTGCTATGGCCACAGTTCCCTCTGCAGGCCTACGGGCTGTTTCTGTCTTCAGTCTGCTCCATGCAGACACAGCCGAATGGGGACACCACATAGGAACGCGAGTGTGGAAGAGCTGTTCCTCACAGGCCTGGCCTCAACACAGTAATTCTGGAAATACTTGTTCTTACTGATTTTATTTTTCCTTAAATAAGCATTTCTCTAAAGAACTACAGTTATTTATACACTCTCGTATAATTAACAGCTCACCACATCGCGGTTCCCTGGAATACATTACTACCTCAGGAGCTGCTCCTCCCACACCAAGACTGTGCGTATGGTGGGTGTGGGGTGGGAAATATCTCCTATTTGGAGATGTTCTGCCAGGAAAGAAACGAGAATTCTACAAAGAGGAAGAAAAGGAAGGGGGAGTAGAGGATAAATAACAAGTAGTAGTTGTTGTTTCAGGCAGAAGAGAAGGTGTGTGATTCTGCAGCATCTCCTGTCTGTACAACCCCTGTCTGCTGCAAGGACCCCACACTAAACAAGGGTAAAGACACCAAGGTGAGGCAACTTCTCCGTCCCAAAGGTTTGGACTCTCTCTTGGCTGTGGTTGGTTTTCCCATAAAGCCTTTCAGGCCAACAGATGGGACCCCGGAGCTCAAATTCAATTATTCACTTGGATTTACAATTCGAGTTACAGTTTAAATAAGTCCGTCTAGCTGGGGAAACTGTGTATTAGGATCTACAAACACCGAACCACAGGCATATCCTAAGGCAGCCATGCTGGGTGCAGACCTCACTGAACAGTGCATGTGCGATCACAGAACAGCACAAATGAGACTGTTCTGAGCATCACGACTCACAGCAGACAGCCAATGGAAAGAACTCAAATATCCATCCATTCTCACAAAACATTTAGTAGTAATAACAATCTACAACCAGTCAAAATTATGAAGGTAGATCTCAAAAGCATAATATTCAGCAAAAGGACAGGCACGTGGGTTACAATGAAACAAACTAAAACAGACAAACCTGACCTATGCTATTAAACGTGAGGCAGTGATCACTCTTGCGGGGAAGGTGACTATAGAGGACCATGAGGGACTTCAGGGATGCGAGTCCTGCTTGCTTCTTGATCTGCTGTTTAGGTTATGAAAATTCATCAAGCTATACACCTACATTAGTAAATGCACTTTTCTGTAGATATGTTGAACTTCAAAAAACTTCTTTACAAATGATAAAATGAATCACATTCTCTCTGTACTGAAACTACCTTATCACTTCCTATTTGGGTTGCAAATAGAAAAGACAGGAAAATGTGAGAGGGGCTTAGGCTCTTTAAGTGAAACGAAGAACAGCAAGACTCAAGCCTGCGCTTATGTCAGAAGGTGAGACCTGAGGGAGAGGTAAATAGGAGGTGGGAGTGGATTTGGTGTAAAGACTAAGTCGGAGTCCCAGGAAAGATCGGCCCAACTTTTCTCTCCCAGGACAAATCTCAGTCCAACTGAATTCAGCCACACGTGGACGATCACGCCATTGACATCTCATTCGAATTCTGATGCATGTGGGCTGAAATGACACAGAACTGGAAACCAGGTTGCCACCCAAAGGGAATGTGGAGGGTCACATTTGAACCCCCAATTCCAGCCTAGCCCTGCAGGTTTTTCGGATGCCTCAGAGACTGCATACAAGCTAAGTTTTTATGTAACACAAGCAGATGCTGAACCTCAGAGAGCACAGAGTGCCGTGACTTTAAAGGGATTCCAGGCCAGGCTTCCTCATAATGTAATTCTCATGGAATCCCTTTTCAGGATGATTTACAGATGGCCGAGCGGACAAAGGCAGGTGCTGCAACCAGAGAGGAGCAGACAGTGCTGCTGGCTCACCAAGTCCGGACCGCTCCATGCACAGCACACCCTGCCCCGTGCCTGCCTGGCCAGCAACAGCAATTCCCAGTCCTATATCACCTCCTCCCACACAGACAGAACTCTGCTTTGAGACGGAAAGCAAAACGAATGACCACATGTAGCTCCAAAAACATGGAGCATCTCTGAACTCAAACGTTTAAAGAATCCTCCCGAAAAGGGTGCACAATGTGATCACAGTCCCATGTTTGTGAGGACTGAGCTCATCAAACATTTACAGCATTGCCATAATTTCTCATATCATTACCTCAGGCCAAGTGCTATATAATATAACTAATATTACTTTTCAAAGTTAATTGCAGGATTGGGAAGTAACTGCAGCCTTGGAAATTCCCTGGGGAATAATAGCCTAGGGAAGAAGAAGAAAACTCTACCAGCTCAACTATTAACCAAAAAAAGTGAGGTTTATAAACCTGCAGACCAGACACTGTCCCCAAGTAACCCTTCCCCACCCTTCCTACAAATGCATTCCTATCTATGGGCATTATGTCATACCTGTTAGTCTTTTTTATGCCCTTGATGCTCATTTAAATATTTTTTATCTAAAAACATTGGGGAGGGAGTAAGAAGCATACAATAAAATATGGGCCAGCCTATTGCCTATCTGGGAAGGGAGGGAGACCACAAGTTTCTCCAAACACAAGCTGTTTTCTTCCTCCTGAATTATTTTGTAGTTTTAACCCATATCACTCAGTGTCAACTACTACATCCACCCGCAAAGTCACAACACTCTCCAAATCACAACAGACACCTGGTTTCCTATGCCCTGTCATAAGGAAACTTTTCTCTGTAGCATCCATTTTACATCAGGCATAACACTGCACCTAGACATCGAGCCGGTCGGTCAGCTAGAACCTCTCTGAGCTAGGAGCTAATCTCTGGTCTCAGCGAAGTAGGGACCCAGCCATATCTGAGCACTTGAGATGAGCCAGTGAATAGACAGAGAATCTACTTGTACAGTGCTAAGAACTGGGTTGTATCCCCTCCAAAATTCATGTCGAAGTTTTAACCCCCAGTACTGCAGAATGTGGTCTTATTTGGAAATAAGGTTGGTCATGGTTGATGTAATTAGTGAAGATGGTGTTATAGAAGAGTAGGTTGGGATCACCCTAATATAATATGACTGGAAATCTTATAAAAAGGAGAAATTTGAACCCAGAGACAGATATGCACAGAGAAGAGCACGTGAGGACACAGATAGGACAGCATCCACACGCCAAGCAAAGAGGCCTCAGAAGAAAACTACCTGCCAAATACTTTATCTTGGACTATTAGCCTCTACAACTGTGAGAAAATAAATGTCTATGGCATAAGAAAACAACAACAAAAAGCTAGAACCTCTGGATCCTGCATCAACTTTTTTAGGGCTCTGGAAATAACTCGTCCTCTGTCCAAGGTGAGCAGGGCATTAAACAGTCAAAAGGCTAGAGGGCATCTTATCTGAGGTGAACAAGATAAGGCTTTCTCCTCCTATAAATGGGAATTCATTCATTCATTCCTCACTCATTCATTTGAAAGCTACTTAACAAACTCCTCTCTGCAGAGCAACTCATTCCATTCTGCAGGGAGGTGGAGGCATGTGAGATCCAGAATCTACCTGAAGAGACTGCAAGTGAATCACCCATCTGGTGACCTCATGGGCGCAGGCGCTGTGTGCAAGACAGCTCAACTCCAGCACGATCTGTGACGGCAGAAGCAACGCAAACAACTCAACTTTCCACCCTAAAGGAAGAACTAAAAAAAGCAAATTCATCTCTAGCATGTCCATAAAAATGAATCAGAGGCCAGTGAAGAAAACAAGCCACACCAGGCATTTCAAATGGAGGGATTGGCTGTACAGGTGACAGAATAGCTTAGAAGCCAAATGGGCTTGTGGAGCAACACAAAGAACAGCAACAAAGGAGTTGTTAGCATCCCTAGGATGGGAAGGACAAAGGGAGAAGATGGTGTTAGCTGTCCATGAAGGGAGGGACTCCCAGTATGAGAGGGGAAGTGAGGGGAGAAGATGCCTTTCTTTTTCTCCCTCTCTTGCCTTTCTTTTTCTTCCTATTGGTTGAGCTTCCTAGGAACCAGAAGGCAGGGGAACGTGGAGAGGTATCCCTGTGGTAAGAGAACAGGAACTATCCAGAAGGTGCACAAGGCATCCGGGATAGTATCTTAGCAGGATAAAGAAGAAGAAGGTAGATCAATCTCTAACATACCTTGTTGAATGAGAGCAAGCAAAATCCACCATGAAATACACAGATTGATACCACAATGAAATGCCACATATTTACTATGGAAAATAAAAATGTACATAAATGGGGACATGTTCAACTGATGATGGTGTGGCATCTGAACAGGACCAGAGATACTGGGGATAAGCCATAGGTGCCCAAAGAGGACACTGGCATTACTAGTGATGTCTTAAATTTCACCTGCAGGAAGTAATCCAGGAATTACTTTGCTAATAACACTTAATTTTAAACGTTGAATGCAAGAGCCAGTCCTGGTGTGTGCGGCATCCCAATGCTGCCAGCCAAAACTAGTGCCTCCTTCCTGAAGACCCCCTGGCTCTCTGTCAGGGTGCTCCACATGTGGCATGAGAATCTATTGTTTACACATGCTTTTCTTCCCTAATAGAGTCTGTGTGCCTCCAGGGCAGGGACTGTTTCTTATTTAGCTCCATATGGTACCAACATAAAGTCTCCACCATACAAGTCAGTTGAATTACAGCAAATTAAATTATGGATAGATTCAGAAAAGTTCATCATTAGATAGAATAAAAGGGTCAAGGACAGCGAAGCTGAGTTAGGCCCTGAAGGATAGGTGTGATCACACAGGAGAGTCTGCCGTAGTACGCGCACTCGACTAGTATAGAAAGAAGGAGCAAAGCTGGGCCTCACTTGGTTTGTCACTCCATGTATGTTCCATCGTGTTAAACTCACTCATAATTCACATGCATCTCTGACCCTGCAGACTATGGAACTGGCTCTCCATCTCCGAGGTAGGCTCGAGCCAACACTTGGGAGCTTGAAATGCAGGCCTCAGGGTTGAGTCTGACTTTATGTTATAGACTGAATGTTTGTGTTCCCCTCCAAATTGATATGTTTAAATCCCAATCCCCAAGGTAATGGTATCAGGAGATGGAGCCTTTGGGAGGTGCTGAGACGATGACAGTGGAGCCCTCATGATTGGGATCAGTGCCTTATAAAAGAAACCACAGAGAGCGCCCAGCCCCTTCCACCACAGGAGAACACAGTAAGAAAGAACCCCAAATCTGCTAGTGCCTCTGTCTTGGCCTTCCAGCCTCCAGAACTATGAGAAATAAATGTCTGATGTTTTACACCCAGTTTTCAGTATCTGTGTCATAGTAGCCCGAGCTGACTAAGACACTTTGCAAGTAAAAGCAAACAGGAAATAGGGAAATACTAACGATGTTCAGAGGGACACATGCCTGCCACCACCACCATCACAGCGCCGTATCAGAAAGCGAGGTCCGGTGTGATGTTCTGGAAAGGGCAGTGGTGAGGGCCTGGGGGCTCGGAGGCCAGTGAGGCGAGGGATCAGGAGTATGGACAAGGTGACAAGAAGCTGGAGCTGAGGGTAGACAGGTAAGAGCAAAGACAGGAAGACACTGTGAAAGCAGGACTAGACACCGGCTTCCTAGATGCTGGTGTAGTGAAGACACAGGAGTCCAGGGTGCTCAGATGTCACACCTGGGAGTCCAAACAGAAAAGGGGCTCTGGTTTAGGAGGTAAGTCCGTGAGAAGGCAAGTTATGTTTTAGTTACGTTTAGAATGTTTGGAAACATTCACACTGGAAGAGGAAGGCAGAGAACCTTACTGAAAATAAGTATTTCCCTCGCATGGCACAGGGACCCAGGCCACTGCGAGCCCCTATAGCCCCTCTGAATAAACGTCAGAGTGCCTCAACCTCATGGGTGCACAGACTGGGAAGCCTGCAAAACACCTTCATGCAAACTTGCAAAAAGCAGTCTGACTCTCCCAGCTGCAGCCCCACACCAGGGCCTCCATCCCTGCACACCTTTTCTAAGTGTCCTCATGCAGGGCACAGCTGGTGCAACCTCATTAAATGGTTTTTGAGGCTTAAAAGATAATAGAGGATGTAAGAAATGAGTCAAATAAGTATTCCTTGGGTAGAAAACAGTCAAAAGAGTAAGGATACTCACCACTTGATGACACTTAACTCGGTGGGAATGAGTTTGCATGGAGAAAACCACCCCAGGAGCCCCCACACCGCCGCACCACATTCAGGCAAGCACAGGCGAGGCTGAATACACAGAAAAACTTCATGACATCCTCTACTGGGGAGGGATGATTATAATGTGTGTGTGGTGTGTGTGTGTGTCCTACCACACACAAACTAAGAAATGTCTACAATGAGTTACGGTGCTATGATAACTCTGTCATCAGTGACTGATAACAAGAACCACTGGGCCTCTGCTAAGCTCAGGACAGACTCCCCAGGAGAAGTCTGAGGGCACTGACTTGCTGCAGACCTCAGCACCATCCTCAATGCCAGCAGGCAGATCTCTGGGCCATCTGCCACCACAGGACTGGGAATCAAAGCCCAGGGCCGAACATCACAATAAATGCCAGGTAGGAGAAACAGCAGAGCTGCCACAGATGCTGTGCCTCCTCACAGTCCTTTCAGAAATAACCTGTCCATACATGGTTTCCTTGCAGCATGCCAATGCCCACCTGGATCCCTCCCGCACCTGCAGCTCCTCTGGAAGTCAGGAAAGGCACCATCCCCGGAAGACAGACGAGAGAAGCAAGCCTGGGGCAAGAGGAGGATGGAGACATCCCACAAGGAGCAGACTCTCGCCTCCTTCCTTCCCAAGACGGTCTGCGTTCCCCTCTCAATGTCCTTGGGCCTTTGAGAGAGCGACAGTAGCTTCCTGTGCACAGAAGGCATTTCAAACGAAGCCCATTAGGTCTGTTGGAAGTGGTCACTCAAAGGCAAACCACATGCTTGGGGTTTCTTCACATACAGAAGGCGAAATCACAGCCCTTGCCTGCCTCCATGCTTCAGCACTGCTTCGCAAACTTCTTGCACATGCAGCAAGGAGACCCTGTTATAACAAGGTTCTTGGCCCTTGGCCGGAGACTTCCATTCAGCGGTGGGGTGGGGCTCATGAAAATGCAGGTTGAGCCAGGTGATAATGATGTAACTGATGCAAAGACCTCACTTTGAAATCACTGGCTTCTACTATTGAGCAGAAATTAATGACAGGCTGAAGCCATCCATCGGGCTGTGCAAGTTCAATGGCTCTGTGAAACCAACAGGAAATCAGTTGTAAGAGTAATCCTCGTGAGACAAAAATGAATAATGATTCATGGCGTGCTCGGAAGCAAACTACATTGGTCTGGCTGTAAACTAGCAGAAAGCATATTTCCAACATTTTTCAGGAGGCTGGTGATTTAAAATTAATGATAAAATTAAAAAGCTTTAGGGTTATCAATGAAAAGACAATTTAAGTGTAAATGGTCCCATTTTTACAAATGAAAAAACTGAGAAAAGCAAGCATACAGGTTCCCACCAGGAATGGAACTAGAACCCCTGTCTTCAGACTCACTGTCCAGACTCTTGTTGTGGGCAGTATGAACCAAGTTTCCCCACCGGCGAACGTTTTCAGGGCAGAAATTATAAAGATGCAGGAGGGCCATGAAGTTTTACTGTCCTTCGTGGCAGAACAATACAGATCAGTCCTGCACAGTATCAACATAAAATATTTCATTCCTGGTGTCTCCTAAAATAAACCCTCATTCTGTGCTGAGGCTCAGAATGCGCACCAGAGCAAGTGCTCCCAGGCAAGCGAATCTCTTATCCCCCCCTCCTTCTTTCCTTCCTCCTCTCCTGCCCAATGGACTCAAAAGCACTGACAAAGAAAACACCGGGGTGGGGGGTGCTATCAAGAGACATGATGGCCCCCCAGACGCCTGCAGAAGCATCTCTTCCCAGACACGACAAGATGTGTCCATTTATGGTTTTCTTGGCTCAAGATTGGAAGATGATGATGTTCTTGCCATCTTAGGCAAACAGCTGTCCAGATCTGCTGGGGTAGACATCCTTCTCTTAGGGTTAGGGCTGTTTGTAATTCAGTTACACTGCTGGCTGGTGCCACCAGAGGGGGCCTGTGGGGGTCCCTCCCACACCTCCCTGACATAGCACTGATATTGAGAAATTCAGTTAATAGTTAAAATTGTTTTTTTCCATCTTATTTAGTTATCAGCGGAGCAGCTGGCGTGAAAAAAAAATTGAAGGAACTCTCAAGAAAAGATAAGAAAAATAAAACGTCTGTTTAAAAAAGTGCCGGTCATCATGTGAAATATTTTAAGGAGATGCCTCCGCCCGATACTCATCACCCTCTAGATGTGCGTCCCAAGGCGGCGCTTCCTCTTCCCGGCCTCATCCAGCTGCCACGCCGCCTGTGCCTCCAGCTGTTGCAGAAGTTCTGGAGATTTCTGAGGACTACTGTAGGTAGCAGTGCAACTGAGGTTGAATAAATCAAGTGGGGACAAGGTGCCTGGCAGGGCATGTCTTCTGAATAGGTTGGACAAAAATTTAAAAGCCACTCACCACACTCTTGAGACCAGGAACCTCATAGAGCTCTATACCGAAGTATGTGCAAGCTCTGGAACTCCACACACACTCTCAGCAGCTCTGCCCGTCAGGCTGGGCCTATGGGGTCCCTACAAACACAGGAACCACTACAGAGTCACAAGTGACTTACAACAGACTCAGCACAAAGGAGTTTAATTAGTAGTAACCAAATATTTGGAATAACCAGCAATAAATAAATAACTATATATATTGACTATAAACAGCCTATATTCTATATATCCAATATTTAATCTTGGAGGATGACATAATTTTAACTCAATTTTTTTTTGTCTTTTTATTTCTTTTACTAAGATAGTTGGCATTTGGTTCCATTTATTTGGTACAATGTCTTCTGGGCAAGAAGCAATAATCTGCACAAATATTTATGGAGCCTCTCCTCCATCCCAGGCACTGGGCATAAGGCAATGAACACAACGGATGAAGTCCCTCCTCCCAGGAGCTGGCAGCCTCCCTGGGACAGGGTAACAGCCACCCAGTGACAAAATGAATACACAGCACACAGCAACTCCTCGTAGAAACCCCAAGGTGGTGTGCACAGAGCCCATCATTTCAGGACTTCCTGTTTCTGCTTCTCAGAGTTAGAGCACGGTCACTCTCCAATATGCTACGCATATTAGTTTCCTAGCGTTGCTGTAATAAATTCTCACAAACTTTGCAACTTACAACAAATCTTACAGTTCTAGAAGTCAGAGGCCAGCAGGATTCTTACTGGGCTGAATTCCTTGCCTTTTCCCACTCCTAGAGGCTGCCTACATTCCTTGGCTTGGGGCCCCCTTCCTTATTCAAGGCCCGCAATCCCACCACTCCAACCTCTGCTTCTGTCATCACATCCCCCTCCCTGACTCTGGCCCCCCTGCCTCTCTCTCACTTATTCAGACTTGTGTGGTTACAGTGGGCCTGCCTGGGTAATCCAGGATACTGTCCCCATCTCAAAGTCAGCTGATATGCAGCCTCAATTCCATCTGCAACCTTAACTCCTCCTTGCCATGCAACGTCACAGATTCCCAGGTTGCAGGAATGAGGACACAGACACCTTTGAGGGTGAAGGGGCACAGCTCTGTAACCACACTGGGGAAGCTTCTTGCTGAATTCCCTAACAGGAAATGTTCAGTACTCTTTCTCCAGAGAGGTTAGCACAGAGGGAAGTAGCACTGTCTGCCTGTGAGGCCCTGGGAAAGTCACTCCGTGAGGATAGTAATACCTGACCCATGGTTCTATGGAGATAATTAAGGGAGGTAAAAATATGGAAAAGAGGTATGAACTGGGAAAACACAATGACCAATTGGTTAATATTGGACAGATTTAGCTGTTCCTGAATCTCTATCCATGAATTAAAATTTCTTCTTTGTAACAAACTAAAAATTTCAAGCTAATATCTGAACTGGCATCCTGATGTGGTAGGATTCCCCAGCAGCACAGGATCTACCTTTTCCTGCATTCCCACTGAAGGGAAGGCAGAAATCCACAAAGGGAGACTGAGCGTGGATGAGCCCTGAAACACAAGAACGGGGTGTGGACACAGCACGCTGACCCCAGGTGTGAACCCCCATCTCAGAAATATGCTGCTGGAAGGAACTACTTTCAAGGGCACTCCCGCCCCGTGATCATGTCTCTTAAATCTATCCATCCAGAGACCCCAGTTCCTAGAAATGTAACTCAACCAGGGAGCCAGGTGGATGGATGGGGGCATATTGCTTTCTGGAGAATGACAGAAAAGATGACAATAGAAAGAAGCACAGGAAGGGTGAAAACTGGGAGAGTAGATTTTAATGTACCATCTTTAGATGGAAGATCTGGGAAGAACTATACACTGACTGAAATGATATGAATAAAGCTCCATCTAAATACTCAAACTACCAGGTAGCAAGAGCTGGAGGTTCCCTCTCAAGCAAGCTAAGTCACCCTGACAATACAACATAAACAGAATGTGGCCCAAGACCATGAACAACAACCAACCTTGAACTGCAGGTAGGCTGTAGCAACCTGACACGATGCGGAGAGGGGAGTGCTTGGGCGGGACAGGAAGTCTGTTCACAGTGAAGGGGCTCAGAACAGTCCTCCCCAAAAGGCGCCACTCTTGATTAAAGGCAGTCAAGACCCTGAAGACTCATGAGAGAAAACTTTTTCCTTTTCCTTAAAGAATTCAAATTAGAGATAACTTTTTATGACCTATCTATAAGGCAGGGAAAACTACTTAGTACTGCGCACCTGCTCTTCTAATCATCCTGCAATGATCTTCCTCCCCTCTGAAGCCCCAAGGCACCTTACCTCATCTCTACCTCAGAATATCATATGCACCTCTTTTTAACTTTCTGTCCCCAAGTCTCTCATGTGTGTGCTGTGTCAGCTGAAGGAACCTCGAAGGAGAGAGAGTCTTCCCCTCCCACAGAAGGCACACCCAAAGCCTGCATCTTCTTTCAAAGGTGGGGAACTAAAAAAAATTGCAAATTCTCTTCAGCATAGAAAAAAATATATTATACTTCCATAAATAATTTAGTACAGGAAGGAGAAGTAAATTTCAGAATAATACTATTTTCTAATCTCAGTGATGTGCCCTAGCCAGTAGGCTCACTGGTAGAGTGCTGGCCTGGCATGTGAATGTCGCAGGTTCAGTTCCCTGTCAGGGCACCCAGGAAAAGCAACCATCTGCTTTGGCACCCTCTCTTCTCTGTCTCTTCTTCTCCTGCAGCCATGACTCAATTGGTTTGAGAGCATCGGCCCCAGACACTAAAGTGGCTCTGTAGAGCCTCTGCCTCAGGCCCTAAAAATAGCTCAGCTGTGAGCATGGCCCCAGATGGGCAGAGCATCAGCCCCAGCCACAGGTTGCTGGGTGGATCCCGGTTGGGGCGCATGCAGGAATCTGGAATCTGTCTCTCTATATCCTCTCCTATCACTTGGAAAAATAATAATAATCTCAATAATGCAAAAAAACATGGGCTATATGAAAGAAAAAATGTTAAATGAATGGAACAGCTAAGGTTACAACAGGAGGTAGCTACTGAGAAAGATACTATATGGTTTTAAAAAAACAGAAGTGTATCAACAAAATGTAAATGGAAGAAATGGTAGTAGAGCAGATCCAAAGTACTGAAAATCTTATCATGGAGGAGGAAAAGAAATTTAGAGAATCTTGTAGATTGAAGAGGAAATGATAAAAGGGGGAAATGATGAAAGAGATGATAGACACGGAAGACAGACAAATGGTGATTCAAATCACCAACAGTTCACATGCCAAGATAAACAATCAAAACAAATAAGAACCACAATCAAAAGTCATACTCTCTGGACAAAATGAAAAAAAATTAGAAATTGGTATTTCAGAATGTACACATAGAAAGCACCCTGGCTTTCTTAAACTTAAAAATTAAAAAAATCACTCTTCTGAATAATTATTTGCACAAACTACAATTAATTAATGGGTAAGGAGAACAAAGCAGACACCATAGAAATTGCTCCTGTACATAGGAGAATCAGCATGAAATAAAGATGTTGCCACTAATGTGTGGGTAAAGGATTCTTAAAAAATAATTTAACTGTTAAGTCTGTTAATCAGTTTAATATATATATATATATATATATATATATATATATATATATATATATATATATATGTTTGATCGAGATCCTGGATCTAAGAATAAAACAGTGAAAAAATATAAGGGAATAGAAATATAGTTTTGACTAGATAAAACTGAAAGTCTTCTATAAGCCAAATAAAAATTTTTGAAGTGGGATAAAATATTTATATATATATAGAACACAGCTTTTACAAATCATTAATAAAAATCCTATCGGAAAAAAAATAAAATTTTTCTTGCAAGGAAAGAAATACAAATGACCAATAAACAAACTAACACTTCTCTGAAGTATAATTTTAAATTGAATTTAAAATATGTAAAATAATCCTGATTATTCAGTCCTGGCAGAGAACTCTGAATTGAGGACTCTCAAACATTGCTGTTGGAATCTCCAATTTGTTCAGGTTCCTGGAAAGTTACACAGCAGCGTTGTTAGCTTTTACAATTAGCATGCACTCTGACACCGAATTAGCACTTCTAGGAATCCACCCTAGAGAAAATGTCAGAGATTATCCAAGACTTCAATACCAGAGCATTCCACATAATGAGGACAGTGAAAATAATGGAGCCCTGCATAAATAAGTTAGGATATAATCAGAGGAGACAATGTAAAATACTTAAGTCCGTGGGTTCTAGAATCAAACTGAGTTCCAAATCCACTTGGCCCTGTAGAAATGTTGTGAACTTGAGGCTTGAGTAAGTTATTTAAACTCTTTGTGTCTCATTTTCCTTTGAATGTGAAATGGAGATAATGATGCCTACCCAATCAGATGTTGTGGAGCTTAAAGGGATAACACAGGTAAAGCACTTAAGACAGTAGCTAAAGCAGTGGTTCTTAACCTTTCTTGAGGTACCGAACCCACCAGTTTCATATGCACATTCATTGAACCCTTCTTTAGTGATAAATAAAATATGATCTTTTTTTCCAAATTCAAGACATAGGTATATGTTTTTTTACTGGAGCACAAAATGAGCCGTGCATGAACATCACTTTGCTCAAAGAACAAAACCAACAAAGTGCATGAACTCACAACAAATTACGGTATTACTTTATTCTGGCCTCCACAACAGAGGCTTCTCCGAACCCCTGAGACCGACTCATCGAACCCCTAGGATTCGATAGAACCCAGGTTAAGAAACACTGAGCTAAAGCAAGCTAAGTGTTCAATAAATGTCACTTGCTATATTAAAAGTTATTATGATTTTAATACTATTATTATGCCGATATTAATTATTTTTTAAGTTTGAGGACATGGAGAAATGTTTACGATAAGTTAAAAAGCAGAATCCTCCAATTTTACAATCTCTTCCAGAAAATAGAAGAAAATACTTCCTAACTAATTTCATGCGGTTAGCAAAACCAGACAAAGATAATAAAAGAAAACTCTGAACAACACCCTGGGGATCACAGGTGCAAAGTCTTCAATAAAATATGACCGATTCAAATCCGGAAAATATCAAATGAAAAATAAACACACCATGATCAACTGGGACTTATCCAGATTATGTAGGGCTGATTATACATTTGAAAATCAATCTACATAATCCACCATGTTAACTATCTGAAAAAGAGAAACCATGAGATTATATCAATTGATGGAGGAAAAACGTCTGACAAACT
This sequence comes from Rhynchonycteris naso, assembly GCA_037038555.1. Lineage (NCBI taxonomy): Eukaryota > Metazoa > Chordata > Mammalia > Chiroptera > Emballonuridae > Rhynchonycteris > Rhynchonycteris naso. The sequence goes on from CM073001.1 coordinate 130,981,882, forward strand.
TCAATATCCATCTAATAAAAACTGTCAGCAAACTACGACTAGATGGAAACTTCCTCAACTTGATAAAGGACATCTATGAATACCCTACAGCAACTATTGTGATTAATGGGGAAGGACTAAAGGCTTCCCCCTTAAGATCAGAGACAAGGGAAGGGTGTCCACTCAAACTCCATGTTGTAGTGAAGTCTTAGCCAGTGCAGTAAGGAAAAACAAAAACACCTGGATATGAACATTTATAGCAGCTTTATTCATAACTAAAAACAACCCAAAGGTTTTTCAAAAGGTAAAAGGATACCTAAGCTATTGTATATCTCTATAATAGAATAATATTTAGCCATGAAAAGGAATAAACCACTGATACATGCAACTGAGCTAAATCTGAGAGGTATTATGTTGAGTGAAAGAGGCCAGTATCAAAATGTTACATACAGAGGATTCCATTTGTATGACATTCTCAAAAAGACAAAACTATAGTGACAGCGAACAAGTCAGCGGTTAGAGATGGGGGAGGGTATAATTACAAAGGGATAGTTTGAATGATTTCTTTTGGCGGAGGAGGAAGGGTAATTTCTGTTCTGTATCCTGACTGTCAGTCAATTTTACTGTATGTTAAATTTTTAAAAATTTAAAAGCAGGGCCTGACCAGGCGGTGGCGCAGTGGATGGAGCGTCGGACTGGGATGCGGAGGACCCAGGTTCAAGACCCCGAGGTCGCCGGCTTGAGCGCGGGCCCATCTGGCTTGAACAAAGGCTTGCCAGCTTGGACCCAAGGTCGCTGGCTCCAGCAAGGGGTGCTAAAGGCCCGCGGTCAAGGCACATGTGAGAAAGCAATCAATGAACAACTATGGTGTCGCAACGGCAACGAGAAACTAATGATTGATGCTTCTCTCCTCTCTCTGTTCCTGTCTGTCTGTCCCTATCTATCCCTCTCTCTGACTCTCTCTCTGTCCTTGGAAAAAAAAAAGAAAACCCAAAAATTTAAAAGCAGGATCCCAGATATTACATATTATATGATATGAACTTTAAATACATAAGGGAGAAAATATACCACAATGTTGGGAAGTACTGGAATTGACCTGTCCTCATGCCCTGGTTTATTCAAAGTAGGAGCAGTGAGTTTTCCTTCCGCAAGTACCCCAACACAAACCATGAAACCCCACTCGGATAACTACCATCAGATTGCCAAAATCTAGATCATCAAGGTTCCAGGAAACTTTGCGTTCTTTGGAAGCGATGTTCAGAACAGAGACTAGAATTGCAACACCAGGGATTAAAAAAATTAAAATCTTGTAGTAAACTCAAAGGCTGCTAACCAGGAAAGTTAACAGGCAGTCATTTCTAAAATGGCCAATCCTTCTCGTGCTAGATGACTACCCAGGGAGAAGGTAAGCCAATGATGTTAATTTTCTCTTAAGGCAGCTAAGAGTATCCTCAAAGACAGTATTTTTGAATAAATCTCATTTTCTACAAGAAGTAGAGCACCCTGAAATTCCCTAATTTTCCCCATTTTGTGACTATGCTGTACGCCAAATTCCCAGCATGATTCCAGCACTTCGGAAACATTTCGGAACTTAAAATAATTTCACCAACAGTTTTCATTAAACATATTTTTAATTTCAACTTTCTGCTGTGCTTTTCTTAAGTATTTACCAAGCAGAATCAGAAAACCTAGGTTTTTACCCCAATTCCAATTGTCTTTCACATCAGTTTCCTCAAACATAGGATCAGATATTAAGATACAATGGTCCCCAGATCCTTTCCATCTCTAATGCTCTAAGACAGCAATTTCCAGCCTTGCTCATGTCATGGCACACAAACTCTAAATTCTGCGACAACCATACACGCAGATTATATTTTTTGTCGGTCTGACAAAAACAAAAGGTATAATTTTGATTCATTCACAGTGAACAACTATTGTTGTGTTGGCTATTGTCATTTTTTTATTCGACAATCTAAAGGGTAAGAGGTCAGTGCCCCTGACAAACTAGTCAGGTACTGCATGTTTTAAAAATACTTGTGACACAGAGGTTGAAAATCACTGCTCTAGGAAATGAATCATGGTGCAATTAATATTGCAAGCAGCGTGACGAAACTGCTTTAATGAACAAGCGACTTGAATAAATTGTTTTCACAAAGCATTCATTCAGAAATATTGTGCAAGTGACAGAGAAAAAGAATTATTCATTCAAGAAACTGTTAACTAGCCATGTATGACCTTTATCTCGCACTTAGCACAGGTTACCGTACCTGAAAGTGGTAACACTCCATGCCCCAAGTTCACTAATGTAGACTGGCCTGCAATCACTGTCCTCCCCCAACTCATAAACAGTCTTTTGTGTAGAGCAGCATTATTGGTGGTAGCATTTTCCTTAATTCCTAAAGCTATAATTTTTAAATCAACTTAATTTGGAATAGGTGATAGGAGTTATTTAAACTGACCATTCCTTTTGTACAAAAAGATATATGAAAGTGTGTGTGGTTATTAACAGGTACCAAGAGTTATCCTTGAAAAGTTGGATTTGCCTAATATTTTACTGTAGTGGTTATGAGAACCTACATAAGTAAAAATGTACAGAAAGCACACACACACACACACACACACACGTACACAAATACAAATAAAACTGGAAATCTGAAAGATGTGTGGATTGTATCGTCAGTATTCTGGTTATATCATGCTAAAGCAGTGGTTCTCAAAGTATACACCAGGGCACACTGGTGCGCCCTAGAAGATTTCCAGGTATGCCCGATTGTATTCCAGAGAAATATGTGCCTCTTGGGGACCAAAAAACCAACAGGGTTTTGGAGTTTAGATTTTGGGGGACAGAAGTATGGGGAATTGGCTGTAAACTGACAGTCTGCCCATTCCATCCTCACTTGCCTGACTAGGTTGCAAAGGTTGTTAAACTGTGGTGCTGGATTATTTATCCTATCCCCCCCGCCCCCCCCCCCCCCCCCCGTGTTCCTCGGAAAGACTGGAGGCAAGTTTCTTCTATCCCTTGTTTGGTGTAAAGTTAAGATGATATGTATGGTGGGGGTTTTCTGCACTTGGTAAAATTCTTGGGTTGCCTTGGAAATGTGATCAGAGACCACTGATTTGCTAATGGCCTCACTTTGCCCTATAAATAAAACAAGATGCAGTTTTGGGCGTGCTTTGTTCTTGCCCGCAGCAATTACAGGGCCCTCCCGACCCCACATTTTCTTAATTCCGCACAGTTCCCACTCGCGGGACCCGGAATTACTAGCTGCACTGGTTCATGGCATGTGCCCAGATATAAAAATAAATATATATTTTATATATTATCTATTATACCATTTCATTACGGAAATACCACTCTTTTTGTTAAAACATCATTATTATATTTATTATTAACACATCATTATATTATTTTTAGCTAAATACACCCAAATAAAATGGATAGATTTTTCAAAAAGAAGCATGATATTAAAGAATCTGATTCTGGAAGTGAGCAAAAGTTAAGTGTAAATAAAATAGCACTTGAAGGCTGATGGGCAGAATTTAATTTATAGCATTTTCCATCACTTAACACCGAACAATACAATTGGATTAGAAACCCAGTCATGGAAGCTTCAAGTGATTTTGGTTTAACATTAACAGAAGAAGAACTGGCAGCTATATCCGCTGATCGTGGATTGATGATTAAGCATAAGGAATTGTCTCTTGAAGCCATTTGGATTTCTATAAAAGAAGAATATGTGACAATATCTAAAAAATCTTTGAACATTTTACAATTTTCAACATCCTTTTTATGTGAATTAGGATTTTCTACCCTCAACACAATTAAGAATAAAAAGAGAGGAATTCTTCAATGTATTGATAAGGAAATGAGAGTCTGCCTTTCAAATATATGCCCAAACATTGAAGAAATCACTAGGACCCATCAGGCTCATGTTTCTCATAAACACAAGAATGAAAATACTTAACACATTCGCACCGGGACCTGCCGAATTTACTAAATCTTACTAAGAATGTAACTATATATATAAAAAGATAATGTTTTGTCATCTTTTTTTATTTTTTAACCCCTTTTTTATGAATTCTAAAAAGCATAACTCAAAAACTGTAACATAAAAATGTTTGTTGATGTCAGAATAAATTTAATTTTGTCATATTTATTTCATTTAATTACCATAAAAGCACGTTTGGATTTCATATTTTTTCTTTCATATTTGACTTAATTATTATAACATGTTTCTCAGAAATTTGTATATAGCGCGCCTACAATTATCTGTAGGATTTTAAATGCGCCCCGACTTCAAAATGTTTGAGAACCACTGTACTAGAGTTTTGCAAAATGTTACCATTGGAAGGAAACTGGGGGAAATCTACAAGGACCCTCTTTCTTTATTTCTTACAACTGCATGTGAATCCACAACTAGCTCAAAAATTCTTCAATTAAAAAGAAGGATATGGTGAAATCTCTGCCATCCCCCTACTCCTGACCATTATCGTTCCCAGGAGGCAACAACCTTTAGCAGTTTCCTGTGTATAGAAGCTAAAAGAAAGAAGGAAGGAGGACAGGAAGGGAGGGGAGAAGACTTAACTTGGTATGGCCCTGCAATGTATCAAAACAAATTGTTCAGCTGTTTCATACACATAGTTGTCCTTGAGACATCTTGAGTCTAGGAGAGTGTTTCTGTTGAACAAATCCCCAAATCACCCCAGCTTCCTCTCCCAAGAACCGGGTCTTTTTCATCAAGACAGGACACTGGATGACCCTTGTCTGGGAAATCTGACCCTCCCCTGATAAAGAACTAAAACCCGAGACATGGAGAGATGTGGAAGACTGCCCAATGACACAGCCCCGTCAGTTCACCTTGCAGGAGCACAATCAACAGACACTCTTCCTTGCAGTTTCCAACCATCTATTTAATAGCCTCACTTGAATCGGAGTGTACACCAAGGATCACCTGACATTGAGAGAAAGCACATCATATGAAAATCAAAACAAAGCAAATAGACAACAGCAACTTGGAGAAACAGACTCCATACAGAGAAAAGAAAACCTCAAAGAACTATTAATAACTTAGGGATCTAAGAGGTAATACTGTACCATTTAAGCAGAACAGGATGTTACTAAAAATAACTTCCAGAGGATAATACAGCTCTTGGAAATTAAAAATACAACAGCAGAAAATAAAAACCCAGTATAAGAATTGAAAGATATGGTTAAGAAATGCTATAGAAATTAGAACAAAAGAATGAGAAAAGAAAATGTAAGAGAAGAAATAAGAAAATCAGATCAACCCAGGAAGTCAAACATTCGAATAGTAGATAATCCAAAAGGGGAGGAAAGAGAATTAAATGAAGAGAATCATAAAGGACAAGTTCACAGATCTCAAGGACATAAGCTTCCACATTAAAAGAACCAGGTGAGTGGCCGAGAAAACGCATGAACAGAACCACAGCAGTCAGTCACACACATGGTACTAGTGAACACTGTGAGCAAAGCCAAGCCTGTGCTTGCCTGCAGAAGAAAACAGATTTCACTCAAAAAATCAAAACTGGAATAGCATCACACTTCTCAGAGGCAAGGTGACACTGGAAGCTGGAAGACAGAAGAACAATAGCTTCAAAATTCGGGAGGGGGGAGAGGAGGATGTGTTCTAACTGAAATTCTTGACCCAGCCTAACTGATGCCTACGTGTGGGGGTAGAATGGCCACATTTCCAAACTCACAACATCTCCAACCTTTCTGTTATTTCCACACCTCTGTCTTAGGAGGCACCTGGAGTGTGTGATCCCCCAAAAGGTATAGCACAAAACCAAGCAAGACGTATACATGGGTTCCAGGAAGCAGGGCTGTCCAGCTAGGGTGAGACGGGGGAACTTGCAGGGGAGGCTGCGAGGGAGGCTGCAGGGACCACACAGATTGACCAGCAGCCTCTCCAGACTGTACCAGGCCAGAGGGATCTGGTGAATATTCCTTCAGAACGACAACTGGACAAATCTAAGGGTACTGTACACATGAAGAGGAGATAAAGGCAACCAGAGGAAGGTCTGGGCTTCAGTTAGGAGCAAAGCCTTAGAAAATCAAGCAGACCAATATTAACTCATGTTCAGGACAGAAAAATTAAGCCCAGCATACTTCCCGGCTCAGCTACGAAGACCACTGATGTGGCTCTGATCAGAAGGAAGCACTGACCACTGATACAGCCAAGTGGTGTCCTGTCTTGGCTTCATGTCACAACCATGTGCCTCACTTTAAAAAAATCTCAATGCCCAGGCTATTTGTAGTTGCTTATAAGCCCGACTTGCAGTAGTTCACTACACTGCACCTAGATGTCCTGCCAGTAATCGTCAAAATTCCAAAAATGAATGTTTTACGTTCTTGCTTAAAGCTGGTGCTTCTGACTTCTGGTGTCAACTTATGGCACCCCGTTTCTCCAGGTCACCCTAGCCCCACTTCACCCACTTCGTTCTGACATCAAAGTCCTACTTCAGAACACTGCTTGATATTTCCTGCCCACCCCCACCCCACTCCCGCGCACGTGAGTGCGCACACACACACACACACACACAAACACACACACGTGCACCATTCTGCAGCCGACTGCCTCACCACAGTGAAAATGACACCTGCTTAAGGTCAAGCAGTCAGAAGCACAAGGGGAAAAATGAGGAGAAAAACACAAAGTTGCAAATGTAAAATTCCCCCAAACTAGGTCACAAATAGCTTACTTTATTTGTTCACTGCTCCTAGAAATAAAGTGATTGACAAGGAAGGAATAACGGCTAGGTATGAACAAGATTTGAACAATCTCAAATATCTGCACATCACGATTCTAATCCCATCCATCTACATACCAATCCCATCAAGGGGCAAAGGCTCCATCTGGGGCCTGTGCCTGAACCCCAGTCACCTGCTGCAGCCTCTCACAGCATCTGGGTGCCAGCCTACCGCCCATCTGCATCTGTGAGGGACGCTGTCTCTCTTGCCTCTCTGGCAGCACTTGGTATTTTCATAGTTTCAGTTTTGCCAATCTAATATTGAAAAGTGGTACTCTGTCATTTTAAAATGTAGATTTCCCTGATTACTATGAATGCTGAGGATTTGGGCCATTTGCAACTGCTATTTTTGTGAATTGCTTGCCTTTATCTTTTGCCCAATGTTCTGTGTGAGTTTGCCTTTTGGTCCCCATTCTTTACCAACCTAATTGCTTTGATTTCCCAGGTCCCAGCTTCTCCTGACCAGCAACACCTCCTCCACGTCATGCTGTTTTTCTCACCTGTATCTCTCACAGTGCCTGAAAATCAGTTGTCCAACGCCTCTCCTCACCCGAAAGCCCGAGCACCACGACTACGGTATTCTGGGTATCCGTCTCTGACCCCGCTGTCACCTTGGCAACTAGCAAGAAGCTGCAGGTGTTTACTGAATGAATGAACTAAGTTCCCTGTGTCTGACATCAGAAACCCACTCAAGGTGTGCCACTGAAGAGAGGGTCATAAAGGGACCATTTGAACAGGTGAGGGCAGGGCTGGGAAAACCAACAAAGGACAGTGAAGCCCCCAGCACCACTCGCAACAATAAGAGAACCAGGCGAGAACAGCAGGGGCCCTTGGAGACCTCCAGCCATGGGGCAAGTCTAGGGGGTGTCATCAAGTCTAAGCAATGCTGACTCAGAGACTCAAACTGCCTGGCTGGTGCCCATTGCCACTTGACTCATAATAAACTTTCTTCCACTTGAATCCTTAATACTTTCAATTCTAAATCCTACGGAATAATACCATGTTTCAAACCACTGCAAACAATAAACAAAAATCACTGCCAAACAAGTTCTACAGGAATTGAAGACAGGAAAAGGCTAGAAAAACTAGAATTACCTTCCCAGCAGAATCACCCACCCATCAGTTATGTGACTCTCAAGGGTGTTTTCTGAACTCCCAGTATCTCAGTTTCCCATTATACAAGTCTGTGTACTATTATTCTCCAACCCATCCAAAAAAATATTTTGCTTAAAGAATTCTCCTTACAGAAAAATACAGTTGCCAAAGTCCTGTCCTATCAGCCCAGTTCCACCAGGCCTTTGAATTCTCGGCAAGTGGCTGGTTTTGCAATTCTTTTGGCTTTGCCAACCCTTTGGGGTAAAAAAAAAAAAATCTTCCCACAAGGATTGGAGGCTTTCAAGTGGAGGAAATCTCTGAGAAAAATCTGGGTTGATGAGCAACTAAGAAAAGCCAGGAGGAAAAAGACATATCTATATATGTTTAGGCAGAAAATAGAAAAGGTTGAAAAGCAATGTTTCTAAAATACTGCTTCTATGAAAGCAACCTTCTGTTCCTCCTCTACTCTCGGCTGGCTGAAAAAGGCAGTGTAGTTCCCAAGTTCTGTTCGGTCCTCCTGAGCCCAGCCCAGGTAGCACAGTGACACGCAGCTCTGACCAAGGTGGCCTGGGCCCCAATCTCGCCACTTAGTGAGGTGACATGCAGAAAGGCACTCACTTTTCTGCAACTCAGTGTTAGTCCATGAAAAATGAGTAACAACATCGAAGTTGCTGGATTGGGAACAGAATTATAAATCATGAAAATAATGTGTGCCAGCCTGTGGGCTCCTGGCATCCAGTAGTTTTATTCTGTGTGCTATAGTCTGGAAATCAAAGAGCTTCTTTACTTAACAAATATCTTTGGAACAGCTACTATGGGCTGGGTCCCTGGTCAGCAAACCGTGGCTCGCAAGCCACATGCAGCTCTTTGGCCCCTTGAGTGCGGCTCTTCCATAAAATACTACGTGCGGGCACTACCTTGATAAGGAAGGTACCTACCTATATAGTTTAAGTTTTAAAAATTTGGCTCTCAAAAGAAATTTCAATCGTTGTACTGTTGATATTTGGCTCTGTTGACTAATGAGTTTGCCGACCACTGGAGCTACTGGGTGATGGAGGTGACAAAGATGAGAAAAGTTCACAGGATCCCTGACTTCCTGAGCTTAGAATCTGTTAAAGAAGAGATTGTTACTCAAATCAAAACCAAAGAAAAACATAATTGCTAATTGGGACAAATGTCACAAAGGGGACATAGAGCCTGCTCAGAGACCAAAACGGGGGGCCTGGTCTGGTCAGGAAGATCTTGGGCAGGGGAGTAAAGGATAAAGAATTAATGAGCAGCAATGGTGACAGTGGGACGAGCATGTACTAGAGGTCTGGGGCCAGAAGTGTCACCCTTTTGCGAAGCAGAAGGAAGGCCAGAGCCCTGAAGGGGGGCAAGGGGGATAAAGCCGAGAGCCCGGCAAGACCTCCCTGTAAGCCATGTGAGAGACTGAAAGGTCGTGGTCATGGTGCTCTAAGAACAGGAAACCACAAAGCTGAAGATGGGCTCTCAGATCTTGCAACTGGCAGTTGCTGTAAAACTCACTGCAGCCGTCTTGTCACCTCAGGACCCCACACCACGTTAGATGTGCAGCAATGTTTTCATTATTGCAAGGTATTCCAAAAATTACATCCACACATATATTCCAAGAGAATAAGGGGGAGTGGCATGTATCATCATTCACCATTTACCACCTCGGGAAATATCTACAATTACTCCTAAGTCATTATTCCTTCGAATCCCTGGTTTTCCAAAAAGAACCACACCAGTAATCTCCCATCCCACATGCTCTCCTTACAACATATCCTGACACATCTCCACTGAGTAAGTGATGGCATCTACCTCCTTGAACTTGGGCTGACATCTCCCACTGCCTTGACCGATGGGAATGTAATACCATGTGACTTCTGAGGCTAAGATCTAAAATGCCATGCACTTCAGCCTTACTCTCTTTGAACCCAGCTGCCATTCTCTGGGAAAGCTCACACCAAGGCACATGGTAACGCCACATGTAGGTGTTCTGACTGACATCACAGCTGAGGGCTCAGCCAACAGCTGGCATCAGCCCTAGACATTGGAGCGATGTTGTCGCCAGATGATTACAGACCCAGCTGTCAAGTTACCTAGCTTTCAATCTTACCAGCTGAGGTGCAGACATAATGAAGCAGAGAAAAGCCATCTCCCACTATGCTTTGTCTAAATTCCTGAGTTCAGGTATCCATGAGCAAAAAATTAAAGTAATTGTTCTATGCTACTACGTTTGGGCTGGTTTGATATGCAACAATAGTAACCGGGACAGAGAGTGTCTCAAGTATGTGTGTATGTGAACATACATATATATGTACAATTTTTCTTATTCACTACTGACCTCTCAGGAACCATCTTCAGGGGTGGTTACCCCAGAGTTAGAACCCTGGGTTTCATCCACACTACTTATGGAAAAAGATGACCAGGTTCCTTACTTTTGAAATACTCAAAACATTTTAAAGTAATCCATCCTCACTGAAAAAAAAGGAAACCCTTGTTAGCAAATATAACAACTTATTTCAATTGGTTTTGCAAATAGAGATAAAAAATTAGATCTTCATCGGCAACAACTAAATAGGAAATCCAGGGCTCTGTCTTTCTCCGCTGCTGAAGGCTCAATCATCTGCAAACGGTATGTGCAGATTAAATAAGGCAATGCCTACAAAGTGTACTTAACACAGTGACTACCTTTTAAGAGCCCACCAAATTCTAGTTATTACTATTCCCTTGTCGTTGGGAAAATCACCATTCTTCTTGATTCCAGCACTAAGCCTTTCGACCTAAATTTAACAATACTCACTTCATCTCAGCAGAAAAGAATCTATATTCAGTTTAAATGTCAAAAAAAGGAATCTCAGATTCCATACAATTAGAAATATTATACAACATTAAATAACATAATTGCCACACACCTCTATTTTGGTTTAGTAAAAGAACAGTCCTTTTTCTTTCTTTCTTTAAAAAAAAGTCAATATTTGTTAGAAAAGAGGTTTCTGCATGACTTTCAAGGTGAATAAATAAAAATATTACCTTTGATTTTTATGAAGATACCCCCTATGTTGTTATATAAATATTACAAAGCTGTACCCACATGGTGGTGTGAATACCAGGGGACAGAGGTGGTGTCAAAGAGCCATGTCAACTAGGACTGGTTTCCTTCTCTTCTCATCAATTGCCATGTGACCTTAAGCGAATCACTCAACCTACGTCATAGCATCTTTAAAACAAGGCTAAATTCCAAACTCTTTATCCATACTGGAAGGACCCTTAAGTAGAGTAGCCCCAAGTTCCCAGGGTAATAGTCACTATTCAAATGCTGAAGTATGCTGAATGACAGCCTCCCAAGAAAAATAATCACTTGCAGATTCATAGTCACTAATTAATACCTTTAAATTTTTCTCAAAAATCCTGTGCCTTGCTGCAAATATTGCTGTGCATCACGTAATATCAATATAGAATAGAAGAAAAAGTGATCAGACATAAAATTAGGACTGACACGCCTTTTGGGGAAAATCAATGAGGCTGTATAGTGTCCCCTTAACACTGTTGGCTTTTCACTGTTAACTTCAGGTGGCAGGCAGGGTGAGGGTCTTCTTAAGCCCCCCATTTATGCAAGGGGGTGGAGAGGGAAGAGAATATGAGTGGTAGGAAGAAGAGAGCGAGATCAAGGGGAGCAGTGGAGGAAAGGGCCGTGCGATGGAACCAAATCTGAATCACTGGCACCTGAACAGAAATGTCACTGCTAGGGAAACCATTTCAGAATGACAGTTAGTCACCAGTGTGCAGAATGTCTGACACTCTGTCCTTCGGAACATCCATGCTTTCTCGGGGTCCAGGCATGCCCCTGCCACTGATGGACTTCATTGTATGGGTTGCATTCTCCATCCAGAAAAATGTATTTTTTTATCCTGGAAAGCAGTGGGAAATCTATGACTCATAGAGCCCCGACAGGCAAGAAAAATGGCCGGCATGTAATTGACTTGGAATGGTCCTTTCCAAAGGTGGCATGAAGTACAGGATAGCTTTGCACTCATAGAAACTGAGATCGAAAGGGGAGTCATGCAAACTCTTATGGTGAGAACTGGCAGTGTCTAACCCTGTCCTCGGACAGAGGTCCACCTCCCTCACCCTTCCTGATGTCAACCCTCACAGCCAGACTATCTGGGATTCAGGAGCAACAGGGAGAGCTATGGAGTCTTACTAGCCTCGCGAAAGACCAGAACAGACTCTCATATTACCATATATGATGAAGTCTGTCAACAGGTCTGTTACGACCCGAACCAAGATGGACCATCTGCTTTCCTTACAAAGCAGAGATCAGTCAGTTTGGGGAAGATCCCTTAACTGATGACACCTTTCAGCATATTTTACAGTCGCTATTCAAATGCCTTATTGTGCATTTAACACCTTGTATTAAAGCTCCACCTATCCTAATACCAAAGCACATATTTGTAACTGCTTTTCCTCACAATTATTTCTATGACTATTTTCCCAGGACATCCACCTGAACATTCGGCCGGGGTATAAACCCATTTTACAACAGTTACTCTTCCAAGTCTTTCCTCTGTTTTTTAGACAGCTGCATCCCAGGGTCCAAATTGTTTTTGGTGGACAACTGTTCTGAGCACATTTCTCCACAAGCTCTATTTCAGCTCAAGGAAGGTCAAGGACAAAGATAAATCAAGTTGTGGGTTAGAGGTAGACCCACTGCGGGGCGTCATGAAAGCAGAATGCCGAGTGCGAGGCAGTCCGTTGCTTCCAGAACTTCAAGTTCATAAAAGAGATCCGTCTTCCCAGTGACTGATCCGCTTAAGAGAACAATCCATTCCTGAACCCTAGCCGAGTGGCCAACACTTTTTCCCTATCCGAAGTTCCCAGGATCTGTCCTGGAAAGGTGGGTATGGAGCTTTCTACCTGGTCCACCCTGACTATTCTATATGGAGAACACTTGGGAACTAAGTGCTCACCAGTCACCAGCCTCTTTCACGCCCTCAACCCGAAGACTATACAGGTGGTTACCTGCACAGGTAACGAATCTTACCAGGTCATCTTTACTGGGGGACTTGCTTAGGTAACAGTCCCCACCGCCGCCATCACTAGTCCCTCCAGTTTGTCGGTAAGTCCCTCCAAAAGGCACAGGTTAGGGTTCCCAGGGCCAGCTAGGCACGCCAGCGTGCTAGCTACCTCTCCTGTGCGCGGACCTCTCGCCTTCAGGGCCCCCTCTGCCCAAGCCCCTCAGGGACAGTGGAAGAACTCGTGCCCAGCACCCTGCCCGCAGGCCCACCCTGCTCTCCCGGTGCTCAGCCCAGGGAGCCCCGAGCTGAGCTGCCGGAGCCGCAGCGCCCACTCAGGGCAGGCAGCTAGCACTCACCATTATGTTCTTGCATGCTCGACAGCGACCAGAGCAGCAGCGCCACCAAGGCCAGGAAGCAGAGCTGGCTCAGCAGAAGGTCCCTCCGGCGACTCCGGCGACGCTCGCGATCCTCGTCCTCGGGCGACGGCATCCTCGAGAGGCAGGGCAGCGGCCTCGGCGGACGGCCGCCGCTCGGGTGGCAGGCGGCCGCGGCGGGGACGGAGGCGGGAGGCAGCCCTGCGCTCTGGAGCCGCGCGTCCTCGCTGCGCTCCCGCCCGGCCGCCGCTGCAGCCTCCCGTTCCCCTTCCGCGCCGCTGCCGGTCTTCTTCTGCTCTTGGTCTTGGTCGTCGCTATCGCTCAGTCCCTCCTCTCCCTCCTCCTCCTCCTCCTCCTCTTCCTCCTCCTCCTCGCCTCCGGCCCGCGCCGCCGCCTCCCGGCGCTCGGGGTCCCTCTCCTCGCGCGCCATGGCTCCCACGCTCAGCGTCCGCGTTCGGCCTCGGGCGGCGGCACGGCGGGGGCGGCGGGGGTGGCCAGGAGGCGGGGGCGGCGGCGGCAGAGGAGGAGGAGCGGGAACGGACCCGCGGGAGAAGGCCCCTCCGCTGGCCAACTCCGCTGGCTGGCGAGGTCACCGGGCTGGTTCTGGCCTCGGAGGAGCAAGAGCGCTTCCCGGGGCCGCCGCCTACTCCATGGTCCGCGTGCGGTGAGCCGGGCCGAGCGGGGCCTGAGCGTGCGGGAGCATTGAGGGCGCAACTCCCACAACCTGCAACGCGCAGGGACCCGGGCGGGGGGCAGTGCGGGGACACAGCGGAGCGCTGGCCAGCACAGCGCAGAGGGGGCGCGTGGGGAGGAGACCGAGCAGAGCGAGCGGGTGCGCAAGCCTTCAATCGTTCCGTGCCCTGGCGGGGGGTCGGGGGGCAGCGGGGGAGGCCCCCTCTCGGGAAACGCAAGCCACCGAGAGACGGGTCGCCAGAAAGATGGATTCACCCTAAATTTTGGGAGAAACCCACGGTCTCTTCAGCTTCCTATCCACCCTCTTCCCAGAGAGGGAGTGCCAAGAGTTCGCCTGGCTGCGCACGCCCAGCCACCCTCCTCGCCTCCTCCTGCGGGCCTCCTGGGTTTCCCTCTGTCCCCTGTGGGGATCCCCCTGCACGCTAGTCTCCGGACCTGGAACAGGACTCCCCAGAGGCTTTGGCTCACGGGGCGTACCCTGGCTCCCCCCTCTGGCCCAGGCTTGCACATCACTCCTGATCATGCTGGACCCAACCGATGCAGTGGCTGAGTGAAGTGGGGCACCTGGCACTGTCTCTGGGTGAGGGGGCCTGGGGATCTTTCGCCAACCTTGGTAGGAGGCGCTCCTGGGCTTTCAGCAGGGAGCATCAGCTGGCCCCTGCTTCTGAGGTCAGCTCCCTAGTACCCCCATTCCCTTGCATCCAATGTGTTGCCTGTCCCAGAGCCAGGCTGGGTCCAAAACCCGGCAGAAGGTATGTATGCATTTAGAGAGGACACCTATGGTGTCGGGCACACCCACCCTGGCCCCTCAGGCTTCCTGCCTCCCTAGGGCTGCTGGTCAGGATGGCTGATGGATACAGCCTTGAGAAGGAGGTGCATTTGCCGTGTAGCTGAAAACTAAAGGTCTTGTTCCTAAAAGGATCACTTGGGAAACTATGTAGGTGTCTGTGTGACTGTCTCCATGGAGTCCAATCATATCAGGGAATCTAGCAGCAGGTGTCTAGGGAGGTGAAGAGAAAGGAGGGAACCTCTAGGTTTCTTCACTCGTCTGTCTGGGAGGACCCAGAGTGTCCCAAGTGTGCTTCTCCCTGTGGGTGACCTCCTTGCCCACAGCCTCCCAGATGACCCACAACAGCATCTGGGGACATGGGTGACTTCCTTTCCACAGAGAGGCCATTTCACTCAATAAGATGGAAGAACTTTTGCTTTTTGGTCATATCGTTTATTTACTTCTCAGCTTGGCATCTTGCCAGACACACAGAGCACCTTCCCTACAACGCTCTTCCATAAAATGTGGTTGTCTCTCTGCTTTGATTACCCGGTACAGGGGAGCATTTAAAAACATGTAAGTTCATTCAGGATGGAACGTGTGTGGGAAATTCTCCAGTCGAATTATCTTTATCAAACATTCGGAGACACAGAAACGAAAGTTTGGGAGCTCAAAATACTCAGTCTTTCATTAAACTAACCAGGAAGTACCCTCCAATTGCTTTTTCTCGTGTACATAGGGAAAATAAAAGTGAGAGAGAGAATCTGGAACTAATTGGGTTAGAGAGTGAACACCAACCAGCTCAGGGGAAGAGTACCAGAGGCACAGGGAGTTGTGAAATCTGGTGGTGGGAGAAGTGCTAGGAAGGGAGCCACAAGGGGAAGAGGGACACAGCAAAAACTGGCAATTCCCCAGAAATTCGCTGGGCACCTGCAGTGAGTGAAAGGAAGAACGGAGCTGCAGGAAGAGGTTGCTCTTTGACATACAGAAATGATTGTTTGGTTAACGTTCATTTAGGCAGATTTTAGAACAAACATGTTGAAATACAGCAGAGATAAAGATCCCAGAGAGGACAACCGCTACCCAAGAAGAAAAATAGAGTTCTCCGGTCCCCAGTCTGATAGCACCGTGACCTGGTGGGCCCCTGCCCGAACTGCATGGCTTCTGCGCAGGAAGAAGAGGAAGGTCCTGGGTCAGAATGCCCTCCTCTCCCCTCATTCCAACAGGGATGAGGCGGAAGGCAGGCTCTCAAGTCCTCTGTCAGTGCCAGACAAGAGAGACAGACTTCAGTGTGCTCCTCTCCCAAGGAGAGGAATTATCTGTGCCCTTTGTGTCCCAGAAAGTTCCCCCAGGAAACGAGTTTTGCTAGAAACAGGACTTGTACTAAGGTGCTGTTTATCTTACACCATCAGGATCCCCCTCAACCCTAGCATAGCTTTTGCCTTTTATTTATTTATTTTTTTATCTGTTTGATCTCCCATTTTGTGTAAGGAATGTTAGGGAGAAAATATCAGGCACTAATATGTTCATCTGAGAATGAGCTTGCTTGGAAAGAGAGATATCATCCTGAGATGTATTCAGGCCTTTACCCCACCGGAAGTGAGGTGGGCGTGTCATCAGCCATGCACCCTGGTTTTACCTCCATTGATGTTCCAGTTTCAGTTCTATGCAAAGACTTTGGGCCTGATGTGCACAGTGTGGTTCATCATTCTCATAGCTGTTACTTTATAACAAAGAATAAAAAACCTTCCGTGACCACATTTGCTAACACTCAGCCCATGCCAGCTCTTAAGCAGCCGGTGAGTAGGACTTTGTGCCTAGACAGCCAGCCTCTTCCAGGCCTGCCTCAAATTTTCCAGGTTTCTGGCCTCCCCTCACCCACAGCACCCAGACCTGACAGAGCAGTTTCCACATTAAAGCAAGGTTGTGTCTTCATAACACCAAACAATGCCAGTTGTGTCAGATAAACCACCGATTGAGTAGGGAGGGAGGGAGGGAGCGGGTAGAGGAAAAATCAGAGAAGCCACTTGGCTTGGCAAGGTAATGAGTCAGCCTCCTAGCCATCACTGCTCCAAAAACAGGGAAATGTAGCACAAGCAATGAGAGGAAAGACCCAGAGATGTTCATAAAAACACTTTTGAATACAATAAGGCCAAGTGTTGGTGAAGAGGGAAGTAAAAGGGAAGAACACTTCCATGGACTGTTCCTGAAACAGCCCTGCTGTGGCACCCCCTCTGGGCATGCCTAAAGATTTCATAGTCCAGGCCTCACCTCACTGGTCACTGCCTCGCCTCCGAAAACAACAAATTCATCAGCTGCTCCTCACCCCCAGCTGTGTCACCCTATGCCTACACAGTCACCTGGATCTAGACAAAAACCCAACTTTAGCCAAGAAGGCCTGACAACTGGTTTCCCTCCCAATTCTTTTCTGCCTTATCCAAAAGACTGCTCCTGTAGCCTCCTCCTGAGCTGTGGGTATTTTGAAGAACCCAAAAGAATCGCTCCTCTGAGTGTGTTGATCCCATGCTCCACATCATAAGGCATTTGAGAGTACCATGTCAGCAAGGGTCGGGGGGGGAGGGGGACTCATATTAGTTTGTGTTCAGTTTACAACTGCAGTTTAAAGAAACTGCTTATTTTATAGTTAGTAGTTTCCAATTTTTTATTTTCTTTTTGCTCAATTGTTTGCATTTATCTGGTGATTTTGACTCACTACATAGATATGACTATATAGATTTCTTTTTCTATTGAACTATTTTCATATTCGCAGCTGTCCATCCTTTTTTTAAATTTATTAATATATCAAGTATGTACAGGAAGATGCATATGGCTTTGTTTATATGTATACACCCTACAAGGGTTCCAGATCATGACTTAGAATGTTTCCTGCCGACCCCTGCCAAGCAGTAATACTCCAGAGACTGTCTCTCTTCCCGCCTCTTCCACCCTAGGTCATTGCTGCCGATCCATGAACTTTAAGTAAATGGAGGTAATTTTGTTGTGTATATGTGTAGGGCTTTCTTTTTTTATTATTTTATTTTTTACCTGATGCTTCAGTTCCCTTCCAAGTTTAGTGTAAGCCAAGAATAACCAAACCACTGCCTCTGGATTAGATACAAATGACCTTCCAGATTAATTTTATAAGGAACTTCAACCCAAATTGAAACAGTCACTGGCTGCTTCTCAAACTGGTTACAGTGTGTAAGGGGAGGCTGAAGGCTAACTGCAGGACAAGAGGTCAGCTGGCAGACGTAGTGGGTCAAGTTTTTAAAGACAAGCATAGAAGAATTCCTAAGATGTGCTTAAAATGTGGAACTTTTAATGGAAAAAGCCCAGCCAATTTCCCATGCACTCTGCCCATCCCCTTTTCTTCTGAGAGAGGAGAGAGTACAGGTACCAAAAAGGAAGACTCCCAGTAGTCCAAGGTAGAGCCAGGGTGCATCCCGGCGGTGAAAATGGGTAGACATGAAAGTACACGGGAGCTTGTTAGGAATGCCCATTACCAAGGATTGGGAGGTCTGCAGTATGCATTCTTCACTGACTCCCACGGAGTTTCCTGTGCTAAGGTTTCTGTTCTGCTACTCTAGGGACAGAGACAGATTGCTGTGTATTTCTGGTGGATCCTGAAGGGCAAATCTAAAAAGAACATAAATTACCTAGCCCCGCCTGACCAGGCGGTGGCGCAGTGGATAGAGTGTCGGACTGGGATGCGGAAGACCCAGGATCGAGACCCGGAGCTCGCCAGCTTGAGTGCGAGGCCCATCTGACTTGAGCAAAAAGCTTGCCAGCTTGGACCCAGGGTCGCTGGCTCCAGCAAGGGGTTGCTTGGTCTGCTGAAGGCCCGCGGTCAAGGTACATGTGAGAAAGCAACCAATGAACAACTATGGTGTCGCAACGACAATGAAAAACTAATGATTGATGCTTCTCACCTCTCTCCGTTCCTGTCTGTCTGTCCCTATCTATCCCTCTCTCTGACTCTCTCTTTGTCCCTGTAATTAATTAAATAAATAAATAAATAAAAACTTTGTTTAAATTATCTAGCCCTTTTTGGTCAATATTTTTTTCATTTATTTTGGGGGTGTTGGGAAGCAAGCAATAAAGAAAGAGTATGCAAACACCCCCAAGCCTGTTGCTGTATCTGGTTCTGTTTTGCATAAGTTCTATTTAAAGAAAAAGAACTATAAAAAAATAATCCAGAGCATGGAAATAATCAAGATTATAATTTTAGATCCTCGGAGGACAAAAGTATTCATAATTTGAGTGTTTTTGTTCATTCTGTAAAACTCATTCAGAAAGAAAACACATAACCACTAGTTTTTTTTGTTGTTGATGTGAACTCAGGCAGACAGGCTGCTGAGTATGGCAGGAGGACCCTGAGGCTTATTGATGTAAAGATAAATATTAAGTTTGGAAATCCCATGTTTTCTATTTTTAAAAAATCTGTAAATGCTGTATCATTTTTAAATTTCAAAACCTTATACTAATACAGCTAGTGGTCGACTTACAACCTCAATTGGTTCCAACAGACTGGTCATAACACGATTTGGTCATAAGTTGAGTAGGCTATATGTACAGTACTGTGAAATGATGTTATAAAAATCTTTAAGTCATATTTTATAATTTTCTTTCATTATTGTTATATATTATAATTTTCTTTGTTCATTTTATGCCATTTGTATAATCTCTACATCATTTTGTTTCTTATTTTTACATTCGTCAGGTTTAAGTAAAACACTGCTTTACCAGTACAACTGGTTTAATATTTGCAAAACATACAAAATTACAAAATACAGGTGCATACAAACACTGCTCCAGATGCAGAGCAGTCGTGGCTAGCAACTGTGGTTATAAAGTCAAATGGTCGTAAATTGCATAGGTCATAAGTTGATCAATACCTGTAGACCATTGCAGTGCTTTTCAATTGGTGATCTCAGACTGGTCCACCAGAAATTCCGTGCTGGTCCACGAAAGAGTTCACCACCCTTCTGTTGTATGAAGATTATAGACCCACTGATTTTAGTCTAATTTGCTTATGCTCAGAATGATTTCTGCCTTAGCGGTACCCAAAATAATTCTCCTATTTTCATCAGTCCCCAAGTGTAAAAATGTTGAAAACCACTGGAGTCTTGTATACATCCTAAGTGGCAAAAGCAAGCTGTATTATAAAATTGTATGTTACTTTTGTTAAATTTAAGCAAAATCATGTGTGTGTGTCTTCCTACAGATGTACATAACATATAAATACACATATATAAATTATACTTATATATAAATAAAAGTGCACTTATAAATTATATATATAATGTAAATATATATATATTTCTTTAGAAGGTCAGCAGTAGTTACTTCTGGAGGTGGGATTATAGGATTTGGTGTGGGAATCAGTGAATGAGAAGGGATTTGCTATATATATATATATATATATATATATATATATGTTATTATTATATATTTATTATTTTGCTGACACCAGCATGTCCTATTATTTTACTTCAAAAATTTTTGAACAGTGAAAAGAATCTGTCCATGCGTAAGTAGTTAAGACAAGTTGACTTATAGAAATTGACATGGCTGACTGGCAGGATGAACAAAAGGCTGGGTCCAGGGCTCCAGGACTGCCTGACGTCCCGCAGAGCTGAGCGAGCATCTTACTCAGCAATGGCTGCTGCCTGCCCTGTGTGTGAGGCTCCTTTCTGAGGGGCTGCATTAACATTGGTTACAGGGGAGGGGCAGGTTCCCCAGGTGGTTGCCTTTCCTGGCTAGAGCAGGAAGCTGGGCTTTAGGTTCTAATCTAAGCCACAAATCTAAAGTACTTTCTTCCCTATGCCTCAGTTTCCTTGTTGTTACCTGGAAAGATGGCAACAACCTATCCTCTGAGAGATGTTTGCAGCAATGAAACTTTCTGAAACTACAAAGCATTCAAAGGAAAGAGATGCCAAATCAGTCGCTTTTCACACTTTAACAACATTGTGTTATCTTTGAGGATAGCTACAGCAAACTCCTCTCCCCCAACACCTGGAATCTAAATGCTGATTAGAATCCTATTCATAAGAGTTGTAGATACATGAACCATTATCACCAAGTCTCAGTCACCAGAGAGAGCAGAGGTTATGTCCTAAAAGGGTGGGATGGCCCCATGTTGTACCCTGCTGCTATCAATGCCCCAAACAGAAAGTTGATAGTCCACACACTTCCAACCTTAAAAAGCTGTAGTGTTGTGCCCCCTGGTGGCAGTGGTAGACATTTTCCTAGGAGATTTCTATTGCCTCTAGAAGAATTTCTTTCCAGCCAATCTACCTACCCATCATTACTGACTGGTTAAGCCTAATTTCAGACTGAATCCTCAGTCTTTTTCCTTTCCACATGTCTTCTGTGGACCCTGAGAACAAAGATACCTACTAAGAAGGGTTCTTGGTGGCTAACTGGCCCAAATTTCAAAACAGAGCCTCGCAGCCATTTCTATACAGGGTCCTCACATGCAAACTGCATTACAGGAAGAATACAGCACTTAACTGCCTATCCTCACTGTGTTTCTGCCATCTGAGCCAACTCTTATAAAGGAGTTCATGGTATCCTATGTCAACCAATAAGACTGAGGCTTTCCCCATCCAATCAGAGCTGTGAAACTATAGTCCCATCAGCATCTTCACCAACCAATCAGAAAGACTTTATTCGGACCAATCAGGGCAGAGCCTTTTGGACCAATCAGATTGCTAAGCTATAGAGTCCTCATTTGCATGAAGATGAGCCAATCTGAGGCCAATGGGTGGGGATTTCTGTCTAATATAAGCCAGCTCCCCACTAATTGGGAGTACGCTTTCCCTTTCCACTGAAGACAGGAGATGGCATTTGCCTAGCTGGATCTAAAACACCAAATATGTGTCACTGGAGCAGAGCAGACCAGCATGGTTCAGAGTGGTGCAGACCAATGCAGAGTGGAGCAGGGCAGAGCAGAGCTGTCTAGCAAGAGAGGAGCCTAACCCCAGGGCTGTTCCACAAACATGCTGCTTCAGAATTCAGCTGTAACACTATGGAGCTGTTCTACTCTCACAGCTGTGCTATATCATAGTTGAGCTGTTTGACTGAATAAAGTTTCCCTATTCACCACACCCCAAACTTGGGATTCCTGTTGGTGTTGAATTGGCACCAGCAGCCATCGATTGACACTTGTTAGGCAACATCTGACATTGAAATGACTGCAGCATCACATGCCTCAGTCCCTGCCTCCAAGTGTTTGTTTCATTGCAGAGATTTCCTCATAGTTTTATTATTAGCCGTACTGCCTTAGGGTACTTAAATATTTCACTTGTTTAAAATTAAATCCCTTTCTCTGAAAATTGACACCTGAGGTAGACAGGACTCATTCATAGTATTTCTGTTCTAGTCATTTATTATTCTTGTTACTCAAAATGGGCCAGAGCACAGCACCTCCTGGGAGCTGCTTAGGAATGTAGAATCCCAGGCCCAGAGCACACCTGCCAACTCAGAATTTTTATCTTAACAAAATATACAGAAGATTCCTATGCACATTAAAGGTTGAGAAGTATGGATTTGGTTAGTACTTCCTCACAGATGATATGCATAGGTCTCAATAACTACCTACATGGCCAGCTATAAATTGTAACACTCAAGATTACATGTACCATTAAAAACAAAACTTTCCATGTCTCATTTCCTTTTAAACACCTCTTAAATATGGAAAACCAACAGAACCCAATTCCCAGTGGTTAAGCATTTAAAGTAATCTATAAGCAATAGATTCTAAAGTCCCAAAGAATAAGAATTCCAGCTACATAATTAAACATTTAACTGTGAATAGCAACATCTTTTTATTCCAGATAACATTCAAAAGAAGAATTTCTAAGTTAAATCCCACACCTATTATAAACTCTGTTAGTTCAACACCACCACCACTGTTTAATGCATTTTAAACACAAAACAGGGTACAAAGTAAACTTTGAAAAGGCAGCATGAGAATTTGAGAATACACTCGCCTTAGTAGAGTATATTTTATTTTCTTTCAAAGTGTTTCCATCCCAGGCTGCATTAGTCATATTCTCATTAGAAAATTATTCCAAAAATATCAAGTTTTTAAATAGGATGACAAACAATATTAAAGGAATAAAAATAGTTCTTTGAAATGTTAAAAATGGAGTACAATATTTTTAAAACTTTTTATGAGATCATTTTAAACTTCCAGAAAGTTTCAAAAATAGCACAGAGTTCTTATAAACCCTTCATGAACTTCCTCTAATATTATCACCTTTGATATTTATAGTGAACAAATCTGTAAAATTAATATAGTACTATCTAAACTACAAACCTTACTTAAATTTTATCACTCTTTCTTCTAAGGTCCTTTTTTTGTTCTGGTCTACTATCCAGGATCCCACATTGCATTCAGTGGTTATTTCTCCTTAGTCTCATCCAACCTATAACAATTCTTCAGTCTTTCCTTATTTTTTATGATTTTGACACTTTTAAAAAGTACTAATGTGTCACAGCGACAATAAACTACTTGAAGTAGCAAACCTGTCGTTTGGTTCCCATTTTTCACACCTGACACCACTTGTCTCGGTGACAATGAACTAGTCAGAAACCAGATGACATGCTCCAAGGGACTTAGGGGAGGCAACAGCTACGGTCAGCACACTGAAGGACTGAAGCTTCATCTCCAGCCTTACTCAGATATTTATTACCCAGTACAAACAACTCAAGGAAGCAGACAGCAGAAGTTTTAAGGGGGAAAAGTAAAGGAAAAGGAACATACTGACTTCTAATCTCTGTTCTGAGAGCCTAAACATTTCTTGTTGCTGAATCTTATCCAGTTGTTTTGCTGTTTCCAGTATGGGATCAGAGAGGTCCCTGGACTTTTGTCTGCTCAGGGTTTTCTCCCTAAGGCACATTGCTGTCTCTAATTGTTACCCTAACTCTGTATATTTTCATAGCATATTCCTACACTGATGGTTTATTTTTTACCATGTTCTTCAATTTGTTATTATTTTGGTCAATTTCACTTTGGCTAATATTTTCTCATAATTTGCAAGAAATTGTGTTTTTTGAGCCATGAAATGATGCTGAATCCTCATTGCACCATGCTAATGGATTTGTGATGTGACTATGTCTTATTCTTGGTGATGTTAACCTTGAGCACTTGAATTAATAATTAGAAAGATTCTTTAAAACTAAGCAAATCTTGTTTCTCTACAAAATTTTACCCATTAATTCTAGCATCCATTGGTAAATCTTGTCCACAATAATTATTACTATGGTATTCAACTGTTTTATAAAATAGTTACCTGACATTTCTCTGAAGCATTAATTGACTATGAGACGAGCCTTAAGTGTGTTTGAGTAGGCTAAGAATTTTAGGAGGGAGGAGAGCTGTGTTCAAACAATACAAAATGATGGGGAGAAGGTTGCAAAAAGATTCCTCTGTCAGTTGTATTTCTGTCCTATCTTGGTATCCCTGTGAATTGCTTATGTCTATCACAATATCGAGACCTCATAAATAAAATTTTACAACTTTTCCATAGATATGAATCTACTAGCCAATGATTTGAGGATTATAAGACATAGAATTGTGTCTTTAAAAGAACAATAGTGTTATTGAGAGTGACAAAATCAAGTAACTGTCTATATGAACACAAACCTAGTGTTAGTAAAGTATATAAATTAAGATGAGGAAGTTATTTACAAAAAAGTGATTGCATTTTTTTTAAACCATCAACATTTTTTAGTAGTAACAAATTCTTTTGATAGACACTATCTTTGTCTTTGATTCCTTGAAGTAGTGTTCTTGAAATCCTTGGTCAGACCAGTTGGGTATTATGCTATTTGTGAGCTCCAACTTCAAAATATCATAGTTCCTGGAGTTTTTTTCTTCTTAAAACATGAATTTTCCTTTTTTTGGATTTAAGAGGAATCTTAAGGGCTCTGAAGAGCTCCTTGTCCCACACAGTGAACCACTTTTATTCCTTCCTGGGCAATAATCGCTTTGGCATAAATATTCTGCCAAAACTTGGACTCAAATGAACCAGGTACTAATTCTGGCTTCTCCACCGATATGCAGGATTAGGAGAATGTCACAATTTCCAGGTGCTTCATTTTCTCACTTATAAAAACCTTAGTTTATTTACTCTAAGATATAAACTATCACCTTTTTACTTATAGTAATAAACAGTTATCAGAGACTTTCAATTTTCTTGTAGGAGGAATCACCAACCTCTTCCATGATGACCACAGGCATAAAGACTTTGGCTTTTGATCTTTGTGAGTTCCTTATTATAGTAATTATCAATATCAGGTGATTACTAAGATGTTTAATTGTCCTACAAAATCTCACATGGGTAATGCTTTTCTGGCTCTTTAAATTTTCATGAGCAGAAGAATGGTAAAGTAAGAATGTTCAAAAGTCTTTCCCTGCACAACAACAATGAGAACACTGGGGAATATGGTTAGAGTAAACTTTTTCACAACTCTGAAAACTAACCAACTACTTCCAGCAATATAGGGAGCATTTATTCAAGAAAAAAATTGGCTGAAGCTAAGTGCAAGAAGCAAGCTTTGTGGCATTTTAACTTGCTCTATTCCCTCCCTCACTTCCCAGAACCATGGTGGCCTTGAGATAGTTCACAATCACAGGAAAAACAACAGCCTAGCAGCTACTAGAAGGAGCAAAATATCTTTATTTGCTGTGTCTGGTGGTCCTCTGATAGTCTTCTCTTTATTTAATCTAACTTGGAGTACATTAAATACAAATAGCTTTTAGCCTATGAAAATTTGTTAAAAATCATTAGTGAAAATTGTTTAAAATCATGGCTGCCTGAGGTATTGAATAACAGATGGGACAAACAGTAGGGTAACAAAATATTTTTAAACTAAAAAATAGAGAAAAAAAGATATGCCAAGAGGGCTTTGAAAACTCCTAATATCTGAAAATCTAGAAAGCTACACACATATATAGGGCATGGTACATGTTCAGGGCTTGATCCATACAAAATAAAGCCTGAAAGGACCTGCATGTTCTCACTTCTGACATACTTAAGGCTCTGCACAAGTAAAAAAAAAAAAAAGATTAAGACTGATTTGTAAACTGCCTAGCTGAATTTTGAAGTCATATCTGAATACACACACTGGACCTCTTGGCAAAGAATAAATTTGTTGTTTCCAGGCATGTAAGGAAATCTCTATAAACCTATAGTTGACCAATATACTAACTAAGCAGATATTTCAATGGCCACAAATGACAAAGAATGCTAATTTTGCAGAATTAGTTAAGAAAAGTCACTAAGCCTGACCAGGCGGTGGCGCAGTGAATAGAGCATCGGACTGGAATGCAGAAGACCCAGGTTTGAGACCCTAAGCTCACCAGCTTGAGCGCGGGCCCATCTGGCTTGAGCAAAAACTCGTCAGCTTGGACCCAAGGTCATTGGCTCCAGCAAGAGGTTGCTCCATCTGCTGAAGGCCCACGGTCAAGGCACATGTGAGAAAGCAATCAATGAACAACCAAGGTCTTGTAACGGCAATGAAAAACTAATAATTGATGCTTCTTACCTCTCTCGGTTCCTGTCTGTCTGTCCCTATCTATCCCTTTCTCTAACTCTCTCTCTGTCCCTGTAAAAAAAAAAAAAAAAAAAGACAAGTCACTAAAAAAAAAGAGAAACAACAACAATCCTTAAGGAAACAGAATTATCTTAGTTTTATAGTTATCACATTATTTTTACTTAATATATCTGGTTTTCAACAAAAAATTATGAGACATGTAAAATAAAAGTATCATCTATAATAGAAAAATAAAAAAAACAGTGCACAGAAACTGTCCCTAAGAAACACAGTCATTGAATATACTAGTCAAAGACTTGAAATCAACTATTTTAAATGTGACCTGATAACTAAAAGAAAGTCTAAAATCTAAAAAAAAGTATAAGAAAAAATGAGTACAATAATTGAAATAAAATTTACTAGAGGGTCTGACCAAATAATTTGAGCAGGTAGAAGAAAGAATTAGCAAACTTGAAGAATTAGCAAAATTGAAAGTAAATTTTTTTTAAACTTTATTTACTATAGTATAACAAAGTATAAAATATTTTGAAATAAATTTAACAAAACAAGTTCACTGACACCTACAAAGTACCATTGAAAGATACTAAAAAGAGCCAAATCAGTGGAAAAACATCTTATGTTTATTGATTAAAATACTGAGAATTTTTATGATGGCACTATTCTGTGAATTGATTTATGGAGTTAATGCAATACCTATCTGTATACACCACAGATCCAGGGAGCTCAGAGAACACCAAGAAGGATAATTGCCAGAAAGAACTACATTTAGGGCATATCATAATTAAACTTCAGAAAGTTAAAAAAAAAAAAAGAAAAGAAATAGAAGAAGAAAAAAATCTGTTCTTTTGCAGACATTAACATGTTGATTCTTAAAGTAATATAGATGTGGATTTGCAGTTTCCAGTCTAAAATTATAAAGAGATTGGGAGTCAATACTTTGTCCTAAAATTTTTACTGATTTCTTTTAACAGAAGTAGAAAGGTGAAGAAAACCTGAAAATTTAACAACTCATTTTGAATCCATAAAAGAAGTGAAATGACAAGGAAACTGTTGTTCTCATAATAACAGAGGCAAACAGGTAAATAAAGAAAACTTCAACTTATGGGAGCAGAAACCCTGAGCACAAACCTCCAAAAGAACCAGTACAAGTATAAGAAAATGTAAATTGTTATTGATGAATTATTGGAGGGCAAACAAGTCTGAGTTAAAAACTTTGGGGAGTGTAACCAGCCATAGAAGGAATTTCAGAAGTTTGATTTTTACCACCTACGGCTCCACAAGATTTCACCATGCTACTGGACAAAGTCTCTTCATGCTTCCAACAGGGAGAGGGGAAAAGAATACATTTAAAAATATATATGATTGAGAACCAGAGCCTGAACTATTAGCAATTTATCAGAGCCTAAGCAACCTGGACGAAAGGAAACACCCAACTACACTGCACACTGCACTGCAGCTGTCTTGTCCCCTTAAGGGGTTGGGGGAAGGAACTAGATATGCTTATAAGTTCATATCCAGAGGCACAGGATCATTAAAGACTGGGATCCAATCATGGGATAATAGAAAACTTCCCTCTCACAACACCTCACACCACACTACTACTAAAAGCCTATTTACTGCGGTTTCATTTGCCCTGGACACGACATCAGATTATAAAGAAAAAAATTACAAGACATATTTAAATGGGAGAATAATGGTTTGAAGAGACAGAGCAAGCATCAGAATCAGGCTCAGGTATGACAAGGAGGTTGAAATAATCAGACCAGGAAGTAAAAACAACTAAGATCACCACAGTAAATATTCTAATGTAGAGAGTAAACAACATACAAAAACGTGCAACGACGCAAAAAGGATATTCTAAGAATTTAAAATTTTCAAGGGATTGGTAACACTATAATAGAAATTAAGAATTTCTTTGATGGGCTCATTAGTACTCTAGACATAGTTGAGGTAACCATCTCTGAGCTTGAGGCTATGTCATAGAAAGTTTGAAAATGGAAAAGTAGAGGGAAAAAAATAGGAATACAGAACTGAATATCCAAGAATTGCAGGATTACTACAAAAGGTGTAATATATGCGTAGTGGAAATACCAGAGATGAATAAAGAGAAAGAAACAGAAATATTTGAAACAATAATGACTGATAGTTTCATCCAAATTACTTTTAGACACATGCCACAGGTCCAGGAAACTCAGAGCGCGCCAAGAAAGATAATTGCCAAGAAAGGACTACATCAAGGGCATATCATATTCAAACTTCAGAAAGTCAAAAATAAAGAAAAAAGAAACCGAAAGAAGCCAGAGGAGAAACACTGTAACTATAAATAACAATCCTATCTGATTTCTCTTCAGAAATATGCAAGCAAAGAGAAAGTGGTATGATATATGTCAGGTGTTGAGAAGAAAAAACACCACCTTAGATTTCAGTACACTACAGAATTATCCTTTAACAGTGTAGGAAAAAGGCTTTCTCAGACAAATAGAAATTGAGGAAATTTGATCCAAGTAGACCTGCCCTGCAATAAATGTTAAGAGAAGTTTTTCAGGGAGAAAGAAAATTATATAATATTAGACACTTAGATCTACCTAAAGAAAAGAAGAGCATCAGAGAAGAAATAAGTAAAGGTAAAATAAAACCTTTTTCTTTTTATTATTTATTGATTGATTTTAGAGAGAGGAAAGGAATGAGAGAGAAACACTGATCTATTTCTCTATGTGCCCTGACCAGTAATAGAACTGGCAACCTTTGCACATTGGGACGATGCTCTAACCAACCAAGCTATCAGGTCAGAGCTAAAATTTTTCATTTTTTCTTATTCTTAATTGATCTAACAGATAGCACTTTGTTAAAATAATAACAACAGTTATTTATGTATGAATATATATGTATGCATTCTAGGCATAAGAGAAAGATTGACTGCAAGGATACAGAGGACAGAAGGCAGGAATTGGGGTTATTTTGTTACTATAGGGTATTTTGACTAACTGTGAAGCAGTGTATCATTCTTTGGAATAGTTGTAAATGCAAACTCTAAAGCAACCACAAAAGAAGTATAACTGATATGCTAAAGGATGAATGAAATTACATAAAATGCTAAATAAAATCCACAAGTGTTAAAAACAGAGTGAAGGACTAAAATTGAAATAAAAGAACAAGGGCAATGAATTAAAAAAACATAACAAATATGCTCGATATTAATTCAACTGTATCAATAATCACATTAAACACCAATGGCCTAAATACACCAATTAAAAGGCAGGACTTGCCTGACCAGGCAGTGGCACAGTGGATAGACTGTTGGACTGGGATGTGGAGGACCCAGGTTCGAGACCCCGAGGTCACCAGCATGAGCACGGGCCCATCTGGCTTGAGCAAAAGCTTGCCATCTTGGACCCAAGGTTGCTGGCTCGAACAACAGTTTGCTTGGTCTGCTGAAGGCCCACAGTCAAGGCACATATAAGAAAGCAATCAATGAACAACTAAGGTGTCGCAACGAAAAACTGATGATTAATGCTTCTCATCTCTCTTTGTTCCTGTCTGTCTGTCCTGATCTATTCCTCTCTCTGACTCTCTCTCTCTCTGTCCCTGTAAAAAAAAAAAAAAAAAAAGGCAGAACTTGTCAGAGTGGATCAAAAAGAAAGACTCAACTATATATTGTTTACAAGAAACACATTTAAAATATTAAGATAAACATAAACTAAAAAAAAAAAAGAGAGATGGAGGAAGATATGCCATGCTGACGCTAATAAAAAACAATCAAGAGTAGCTCAGTATTAATTTCAGACAGATCAGAATTCAGAACAAGAAAAATTATCAGGGTTAAAGAAGGACATTGCATAGTAATTAATAAAGGGGTCAATTTTTCAAGAAGACATACCAGCCTTAATGTGTATGTCCCTAAGAATAAAATGTTAAAATTTGTGAGAGAGAAAAAAAACTGAGAAAGTTGTAAAGAGAAAGAAATGAATCCATTATTGTATTTGGAGACTTCAACTCCCCTCTTTCAAGAAAAGGCAGGCTTAACAGGCAGAAAATTAGTAAGAATATAATTGAACTCAACAGCATCATCAATCAACTAGACATATTTGACATCTATTGATTATTTCATTCTACAATAGAATACAATTCTTTTCAAAATCATATGGACAATTACAACATAGACCACATTCTGGGCCATAATATACACATGTTAATGAATTCCAAAGAATAGAAATAATACAAAGTATGCTTTCAGACCACACTGGATTAAACTAGAATTTAGTAACAGAAAAAGAGCTAGAAAATTCCTAAAAATTTGGAGATGAAACAACATACTTCCAAATAACACATAAGTTAAAGAAATAATCTCAAGATAAATGAAAAACTATTTTAAGCTAATTAAAAACAAAAATATAACTTATCAAAGTTTTGAGGACGCAATGAAAGCTGTGTTCAGAGGGAAATTTAGAGCATTCAATGCAAATAAGGGAGTCCTCGGATTACAACCATTTTGACATATAACATTTTGAGTTTATGAAACTCACTCCCATAAAAACTTTAAAAATTTGAGGTGTGTTTCCGCTTACCCTGTTAGTATCATACTTACAAATTATGTGGGTGAACTAGTTTGGTTGCCTGTGGTAGAAGAATACACAGAAATACAGGGTGTAAGTGAGGGAGTTGGCATTACTCATTCGTTGTCATTTTTTCTGTTACCACAATACAGTGTACAGTACAGAATATATATGTCCTTTTCTTTTTTCTGTGGCTTAGTTGTGTTTTTATGTTCTGGATTATGATTTTACAACTGTGTTAGGATAGGGAAATGACTTAGACTAGGTGTGTTTTGATTTGCACCAAAATTCAGGTTATGTCACTGTTGTAGAAATAAAAGTCTGTCATAACCTGAGGACTCCCTATATTAGAAAAGAAAAAAGATCTAAAACCAATAATCTTAGCTTCCAATTTAGGAAACTGGAAAATAAAAAAGTTAAATACACTTAAGCAGAAGAAAAAAATTATAAAACTGAGAGCAGACATTAATAAATTTGACAACATAAAATCAATAAAGAAATTCAACAAAATCATAAACTAGTCCTTTGAAAAGGTCAATAAAATTAACAAGCCTCTAGTTAGGTTGATTTTAAAAAGAGAGAAGACGAATTACTAATATTAGAAATGAAGGGCCATCACTACTGATTCCATACATATTAAAAGAATAATAAAG
The DNA here is from genome assembly GCA_037038555.1 of Rhynchonycteris naso. Lineage (NCBI taxonomy): Eukaryota > Metazoa > Chordata > Mammalia > Chiroptera > Emballonuridae > Rhynchonycteris > Rhynchonycteris naso. The sequence goes on from CM073001.1 coordinate 131,013,358, forward strand.
AAATATTACAAACAACTCTATGCCCACAACTTTGATACTAGATCAGTGGTAGTCAACCTGGTCCCTACTGGCCACTAGTGGGCGTTCCAGCTTTTATGGTGGGCAGTAGCAGAGCAACCAAAGTATAAATAAAAGGATAGATTTAACTATAGTAAGTTGTTTTATAAAGATTTATTCTGAGACTGAAGATGGTGATGGAGTAGGCAGATGTACCAACTTCCAACTTCCAGAACCAAAGTGGATTATAACTCAATTTTAAGAACCATCATCTGGATAAACCAACTTTGAACTAAATTAAGTGGACTCTTCAACCAAGGAACACAGAAGAAGCCACACTGAAACTGGTAGGAATAGTGAAAATGCGAAGAGGGCTGCCCAGCTCCCCAGAGCAAACGGCAGCCCGGAGAGACCCGCGTGGCGGGAGGAGAGTTTGGCAGAGAGGGAGGGACCTGGGTCCCAGGAACCAAGCCCCAGCCTGCAGTCCCAGAGGCTAGAAGAGGTGTTTGGACAGTATTGAGCTGTGAAACAAGTGAGGATACTGTTGGTGAGAAAGAGTTTTCTCAGACCCAAAATTCTTTTTAAAGGGACAGCGCAAAAAGCCTCCCTCACAACCACGCACCCGGGGCTCCAGGGAATGGGGACAGAGGAGAGGACCAGAGCAGCGGGAAGAGAGTGTGGACTGAAGGCACAGGGGCAAACACTCTGAGGGACAGCCACCCTAACCCCTGGGCTGTCACTTCCCTAATCGAAAACGAATATTTCCCCTGGAACTAGCAATACCAGCAAAAGGAGACAGGACACCAGCCAAACAAGCTCTGCCGTGGCACTTAGAGCAGAGCTGCTTAGAGGGAGGGAGCTCCCAGGCCTACAGTAAAGAGACTTAGGACACTTCCTACTCTGCTGAGGGTTGCTGTAGGGTATGGTGGCGGCAGGACGCTGAAACGCAGTTCTGTCGGCGTGGGCGGAGGCCCAACCAATGTGAGCTTGGTATAGCCCAACAGGGGTGGAGAGGACGCGCGAAAGCGGTCCAGCAGATGCGACCCGCCTGTAATCCCACCTGCGGAGACAAAGCGGGAGGCCAGAAACGGGCAGAGATCTGCTCTGCGACCCTGCGCAAGCCGGCCCTGACCACAGGGACAGGGTTAGGACCAGGGAAGGGCGGGGGCTCATGGCTAAGCTCATGCTACCAGCCCCGCCCGGCCAGAGAAACCATGGTTTGCCATCCTGCATGCGCGAGCTGGCTCCGAATGCGGGGGGCGGGGGGGTAGAGCCTGGGAGAGCGGAAGCTCATGGCTGAGTTCACGCCAGCAAACATGCCCAGCCCAATAAACCATGGTTTGCTACCCTGCACAGGAGGGCCCTGACCTCAAGGGCGGGGATAAAGCTCCAGAGGGGCAAAGGCTCACAGCTGAGAGCACGTCAGAAGCCCCGCCCAACCCACGAAACTGTGGTAAGCAGGCTCTGACTGCGAGTGCTGGACGGAAGCCTGGAAATAGGCTAGATCCGCAGCTGAGCAAAGGTGCTCACCTCTACCCTTGGTGCTGAGGCTTGTGGCTTGTGTGACAGCCCCTCCTATGGAGGAGAGGCAGAAATCACAGCAACAGCCGCAGTGGGCCTGCGCTGGCAACGCCCATACCAAACAGCCCTATGCAAGGGCAGAGGGGGTGGTGGGCCTGCAGACAGACCACACCTAGAGAACACAAAGGCAACACCTACTGGACTCCAGTGGCCACAACTTGCTTATACACAGACAAAATGGGCAGGCAAAGGAATGCAAACCAAGTGACTCAAGAGAAATCCCCAGAGAGGACCTGAATGACCCAGATACAACCAAATTATCATAAGCAGAATTTAGAATAATAATAGTTAGGATGTTCAAAGAAATTAGAGCAACAATGGATAGTCATTATGAACACCTAAATAAAGAGATAACAAGTATAAAAAACGAAATTGAAATAATAAAAAAGAATCAGACAGAAATGACAAATACAGTATCAGAACTAAAGACCACATGGAAGGAATTAAAAGCAGGATGAATGACGCTGAGGATTGAATCAGCGAGTTAGAGGACACAATAAACAAAGGCACAGAAGCAGAGAAGAAAAAGGAAAAGAGACTCAAAAAATGTGAGGAAACTCTAAGGGAGCTCTGTGACAACATGAAGAGAAACAACATTCACATCATAGGGGTGTCTGAAGGAGAGGACAGGAAATGGAAACTTTGTTCAATCAAATCATAGCAGAAAACTTTCCTAAATTAAGGCTGGGAAACACTCCACATGTTCAAGAAGCACACAGAACTCCATTAAAGAGAAAACCAAAAAAAATCTACATCAAGACACATCATAGATAAAAATACCAAAGCTAATGGATAAAGAAAAAATTTTAAAAGCTACTAGAGAAAAAAAGGCTATCACCTACAAAGAAGCCCCATAAGGATGACATCGGACTTCTCAACAGAAACACTTGAGGACAGAAGGGAATGGCAAGATATAATCAAAGTAATACAGAACAAGAACCTACAACCAAGACTACTTTATCCAGCAAGGCTAACGTTTAAAATTGAAGGAGAAATAAAGAGCTTCCCAGAAAAAGAAAGCCTCACGGAATTCATAAAAACAAAACCAATTCTGCAAGAGATACTAAGGGGCCTCTTGTGAACAGTTTAAAGGGAGGAATGAATAGAGCAAAAGAAGAATACAGCTTTAAAAAATAAAATGGCAATAAACAAGTAAATATCAATAATAACCTTAAATGAAAATGGATTAAATGATCCAATCAAAAGACATAGGGTAGCTGCATGGATAAAGAAACAGGACCCATACATATGCTGTCTACAAGAGACACACCTTAAAACAAAAGATGCTCATAGACTGAAGGTAAAAGGATGGAAAAAAATATTTCATGCAAATGGAAAGGGAAAGAAAGCAGGGGTAGCAATACTTATATCAGACAAAATGGACTTTAAAACAAAGGCTGTAGTAAGAGATAAAGAAGGACACTACATAATGATAAAGGGAACAATTCAACAGGAAGATATAACTATTATAAATATCTATGCACCAAATATAGGAGCCCCGACATACATAAAGCAGACTTTGATGGATATAAAGGTCAAGATTAACAGCAATACTATCATAGTAGGGGATTTCAATACCCCACTAACAACACTGGATAGATCCTCAAGAAAAAAAATTAATAAAGAAACAGCAGACTTAAAAGCTACACTACATCAACTTGATTTAATAGACATCTTCAGAACTTTTCACCCTAAAGCAGTAGAATATACATTCTTCTAAAGTGCTCATGTTACGTTTCCTAGGATAGACCACATGTTAGGACACAAAAATGGTCTCAATAAATTTAAGAAGATTGAAATCATATCAAGCATTTTCTCTGATCACAATGGCATGAAACTAGAAATTAACCACAAAAGAAAAACTGAAAAATACTCAAACACTTGGAAATAAATAGCATTCTATTAAATAATGAATGGATTAACATTGAGTCAAAGAAGAAATAAAAAAGTTTCTAGAAAAAAATGATAATGAGCATAATTCAGCTCAATATTTATGGGACACAGCAAAAGCAGTTCTGAGAGGGAAGTTCATTGCACTACAGACATATCATAAGAAGCTAGAAAAAGCAAAATAAGCAACCTGACCCTGCATCTAAAAGAACTAGAAAAACAACAGCAAATAAAACCCAAGACAAGTAGAAGGAAGGAAATAATAAAGATCAGAGCAGAAATAAATGACATAGAGGCTAAGGAAACAATACAGAGGATCAATGAAACCAGAAGATGGTTCTTTGAAAAGGTAAACAAGATTGATGAACCTTTAACTAGACTCACCAAGAATAATAGAAAGAGGACTCAAATAAATAAAAGTAGAAAGGACAGTGGAGAGATAACAACCGACACAGCAGATATACAAAGCATTGTAAGAAAATACTATGAAGAACTATATGCCAAAAAATTAGACAATCTAGGTGAAATGGACAAATTTCTTGAATCATATAACCTTCCAAAAATCAATCTGGAATAATCGGAACACCTAGACAGACCAATTACAACAAATGAAATCGAAACAGTTATCAGAAAACTCCCAACAAAGAAAAGTCCTGGGCCTGATGGCTTTACAAGTGAATTCTATCAAAAATTCAAAGAAAAACTAACTCCTATCCTCTTCAAGCTATTTCAAAAAATTCAAAAGGAAGGAAGACTTGAAAACTCCTTTTATGAGGCGAGCATAATTCTGATCCCAAAACCGGGCAAAGACTACACAAAGAAAGAAAATTATAGGCCTATATCCCTGATAAATTTAGATGCTAAAATTCTCAACAAAATATTAGCCAACCGGATCCAGCAATATATGGAAAAAATCATACACCATGATCAAGTGGGATTTATTCTGGAAAGGCAAGGCTGGTTCAATATTCGCAAATCAATCAATGTGATTCATCACATAAACAAAAGGAAGGACAAAAATCACATGATAATTTCAATAGATGCAGAAAAGGCATTTGATAAAATGCAGCACCCATTCATGCTCAAAACTCTCAGTAAAGTGGGAATACAGGGATCATTCCTTAACATGATAAAGGCCATCTATGACAAACCCACAGCAAACATCATACTAAATGGACAAAAATTAAAAACAATCCCCTTAAGATCAGGAACCAGGCAGGGTTGCCCACTTTCACCACTTTTATTCAACATAGTTCTGGAAGTCCTAGCTACAGCAATCAGACAAGAAGAAGAAATAAAAGGCATCCAAATTGGAAAAGAAGTAAAACTGTCATTATTTGCAGATGATATGATATTGTATATAGAAAACCCTAAAGTCTCAGTCAAAAACACCTGGACCTGATAAATGAATTCAGCAAGGTGGCAGGATATAAAATTAATACTCAGAAATAAGAGGCATTTCTATATACAAACAATGAACTGTCAGCAAAAGAAATTAAGGAAACAATCCCCTTCACTATTGCAGCCAAAACAATAAAGTTCCTAGGAGTAAATTTAACCAAGTAGGTTAAGGACTTGTACTGGAAAAATTATAAAACATTGACAAAAGAAATCAAGGAAGATACAAACAAGTGGAAAATATACCGTGCTCATGGCTAGGAAGAATAAACATCATTAAAATGTCTATATTACCCAAAGCAATTTATAAATTCAATGCAATACCAATTAAAATACCAATGACATACTTCAAAGATATAGAACACATATTCCAAAAATTTATATGGAACCAAAAAAGAACACGAATAGCCTCAGCAATCTTAAAAAGTAAAAATAAAGCAGGAGGTATCACTCTTCCGGATATCAAGGTTTACTACAAGGCCATTATACTCAAGACAGCCTGGTACTGGCATAAGAACAGGCACATAGATCAATGGAACAGAACAGAGAACCCAGAAATAAACCTACAGCTTTATGGACAACTGATATTTGACAAAGGAGGAAAGAACATACAATGGAGTAAAGACAGCCTCTTTAACAAATGGTGTTGGGAAAATTGGACATCTACCTGCAAAAAAATGAAACTAGACCATCAACTTACACCATTCACAAAAAAATCTCAAAATGAATAAAAGACTTAAACGTAAGCCGTGAAACCATAAGCATCTTAGAAGAAAACATAGGCAGCAAGCTCTCCGACATCTGTAGCAGCAATATATTTGCCGATTTATCTCCACGGGCAAATGAAATAAAAGGCAAGATAAACAAATGGGACTATATCAAACTAAAAAGTTTTTGCACAGCTAAAGACAATAAGAACAGAATAAAAAGACAAACCACACAATGGGAAAACATATTCAACAGCACGTCTGATAAGGGATTAATAACCAAAATTTATAAAGAACTTATAAAACTCAACACCAGGAAGACGAACAATCCAATCAAAAAATGGGCAAAAGAAATGAATAGAAATTTCTCCAAAGAAGACATACAGATAACCAATAGGCATATGAAAAAATGCTCAACATCACTAATCATTAGAGAAATGCAAATTAAAACCACAATGAGATATCACCTCACACCAGTCAGAATGGCACTCATCAGCAAAACAACACAGAATAAGTGCTGGCGAGGATGTGGAGTAAAGGGAACCCTCTTGCACTGCTGGTGGGCATGCAGACTGGTGCAGCCACTGTGGAAAAAAGTTTGGAATTCCTCAGAAAATTAAAAATCAAAGCCTTTGACCCAGCTATCCCACTTCTAGGAATATACCCTAAGAACACCATAGCACTGTTTGAAAAGAAGAAATGCACCCCCATGTTCGTGGCAGCATTGTTCACAATAGCGAAGATCTGGAAACAGCCCAAGTGTCCGTCAGAAGACGAGTGGATTAAAAAGCTATGGTACATATATACTATGGAATACTACTCAGCCATAAGAAACAATGACATCGGATCATTTATAACAAAATGGATGTACCTTGATAACATTATACGGAGTGAAATAAGTAAATCAGAATAAAAGAAAAATTGAGAGCAGCATGATTACATACATAGGTGGGACATAAAAGTGAGACTATGAGACATGGACAAGAGAGTGGTGGTTATGGGGTGGAGGGAGGGATAGGAGTTTGGGATAGGGAGGAGGGGAGGGGCATAGGGAAAACCACATGGAAGGTGACAGATGACAATTTGACTTTGGGTGACGGTTAATCAACACAACTGAATGATGGGATAATCTGGAAATGTTTTCATTGTACATATATATCCTGATTTATTGGTGTCACACCATTAAAATTAATAATAAAAAAATGTCTCAAAGCTAAAAAAAATGATTTATTCTTCCAAACTTAGCGAAAATTCGACATAAAGTACGTGGTAAGTAATTATTATTATATGCTTTAACTTGCTGTAACTTCGTTTTATAAATTTTATAAAGTAAAGTTACTTCCCTACTTTGTAAATAACCATTACTGTGGAACCAGTGGGCAGTTAGAAAATTTTACTACTAACAGAGATACAAAAGTGAGTGGTAGGTATAAAAAGGTTGACTACCCCTGGCCTGACCTGTGGTGGCGCAGTGGATAAAGCATCGACCTGGGAACACTGAGGTCGCCAGTTCAAAACCTTGCACTGGTCTGGTCAAGGCACATATGGGAGTTGATGCTTCCAGCTCCTCCCCCCTTTCTCTCTTTCTCTCTCTTTCTCACTCTGTGTCTCCTCTCTAAAGTGAATAAAATAAAAATAAAAATTAAAAAAAAATGTTGACTACCCCTGATCTAGATAAAATGGACCCATTTTTTAAATTGTGCCAAAACTCACACAAGAAGAAATAAACACTTTGAATAGGCCTATAGCTATTAAATAATTAATAGATATAGATAATAATTAATAATCTCCCAAAGCAGAAAGCACAAGGTCTGAGTGTATTAACTGATTTAATCTACCAAACATTTAAGGAATAAATTATACCAATTCTCTAATCTCTTTCATAATAGAAACAGAGAGCAATTTTTAACTCATTCTATGAGGTTATAATTACCACAACACCAAAACCAGGTGAAAACTATACAAGAAAAGAAAACTACAGGCTAATATCTCTCATGAACTTAGATGCAAAATTCTTCAAAAAACATTAGCAAACTAAGTCTAGGAATTTATATGAATAATTATACACCATGACCCACTGGAATTTATTCCAGATATGTGAGACCAGTTCAACATTCAAAAATCAATATTATATTTATATCAATAAGTTAAAGAAGAAAAACCACATGATCATATCAAGAGATGCAGAAAAAATATTGGTAAAATCCAGCATCCAATCATGATAAACTTTCAGTAAACTAGGAATAGGATGGAACATTCTCAACTTGATAAAGAATATCTACCAAAAAACTTACAGCTGACATCACACTTAATGATGAGAAACTAGATGCTTTCCCACAATAGTTCTTTCAACATCATAGAAATCACAATTATTTCAATAAAACAAGGAAGTAAAGGACAGAGAGACTGAAAAGGAAGAAATAAAACTGTCTCTCTTTTTGCAGATGACGTGATGGTCTATGTTGAAAATCCAAAATAATTAATAAAAGTATCTCCTGAAACTAATAAGCAGTTTAGTGAGGTTGTCAGATTCAAAGTTAAAATATCAAATTTGTTCATTTTTCTGCACAGTGGCAATGAACAAGTGACATAAGGTGAAAACCAGTTTAAAGCACTCAAAAATTACTTGGATATAAGTCTAATAAAATATATACAAAAACTAAGCCCTGGCTATTTGGCTCAGCAGTAGAGCATTGGCCCAGCACATGGAAGTCCCAGGTTTGATTCCCAGTCAGGACACACAGGAAAAGTGCCCATCTACTTCTCCACCCTTCCCCCTCTCCTTTCTCTCTATCTCTCTCTTCCCCTCCTGCAGCTAAGGCTTCATTGGAGCAAAGTTGGCCCAGGCACTGAGAATGGCTCCATAGCCTCCACCTCAGGTACTAGAATGGCTCCAATTGCAGTAGAGCAATGTCTCAGAGAGATTGAGCATTGCCCCCTGGTGGGCATGCCGGGTGCATCCCATTCAGGTGCATGCAAGAATCTGTCTGACTGCCTCACCGTTTCTAACTTTGGGAAAAAAAAATAAAATTATATATATATATATATATATATATATATATATATATATATATATATATATATATATATACACACCCACACACACACACACACACAAGAACTATTTGAGAAAAACTACAAAACTCTGATGAAAGTTGACAAAGAATTATATAATATAAAGATAAAAATTAGGGGATATTTTATCACTTCATATTCATTTTGAAATATCCCCTAATTTTTGTGAGCAGTATATTTTATGTCCATGGATAGGAAGTTCGGTATTGTCAAGATGTCTATTCTTCCTAACTTGATGTTCAGATTCAATGCAATACCCCCCCAAAAAAATTTTAGCAAGTTATTTTATGGATATTGAGAAAATTGACTCTCAAGTTTGTATGGAGAGGCAGAAGGCCCAGAATAGCCAACACAGAAAACAAACTTGGAAGACTGATGCTACTCAATTTTAAAGTTTACTATAAACCCACAATAATCAAGACATTGTGGTGTTGGCAAAGAATAGATAAATGTGTTGAGGGAAAAAAGAAGAAATCCCAGAAATAGTTTCATATATGTATATATACTCCCATATAGTCAACTGATTTGACAAAAGAGCAAAGGCTATAAAATAAGACTGCCTCATTCATTGCTGGTGGGAATGTAAACTAGTACAGCCACTATGGAAGAAAGTATGGTGGTTCCTCAAAAAATTAAGAATAAAACTATCTTATGACTCAGCAATCCCTGTACTGGGTATCTACCCCCAAAACTTGAAAACATTGGTACGTAAAGACACGCATGTAAGAAAATGGCCAGGAATTAGTCTGTTGTCTTGAAACAAGTCTTTGGTGCGGACTTTGGAATGGTAAGCACTGATAAGATTGTTTAAAAGAAACAGCTAATCCCTATAGCCTCTTGCTGCATACGTGAAGGCTATTAGTTAATCATCCTTCTCTGCACCTGAATCTATTCTAGGCTAATTTGACCCAGGCTCTGCTAATTTGCTTGATGAGCAAAGACATGAATAAATATGAGGCAACAGAGATCTGGGCTCTCAGTGCTAGAGGCTGGGGGTCCCCTGCACCCACCTTTTCTCTAGGTTGTGTCTTGTGTGTGTTTTTTCTTAAGTCTTGCAGTGCCTTCCTTTTGTGCACACCCATTGCAGAACTCATCGCCGCACACACGCACCCTCATGTTCATCGCAGCATTATTCACAGTGGCTAAAACATGGAAACAACCAAAGTTTCCCTCAATAAAGGATTGGATAAAGAAGATGTGGTACACATATACAATGGAATACAACTCAGCCATAAAAATGATGACATATTATCATTTACAACAACATGAATGGAACTTGAGAACATTATACTAAGTGAAATAAGTAAATCAGAAAAAAATTAGAACTATATGATTTGACACATTGGTGGGGTTTAAAACTGAGACTTAAGGACACAGATAAAACTGAAACAGTTCCCAGGGGGAGAGGGTTGTGGGAGGCCAAGAAAAAAGGACAAATAAATGGTGATGGAAAATAATTTAACTTAGGGTGATGGGTATACAACACTTCAAATGCTGTAGAACTGTCTCCCTGAAACCTATGTATTCTTATTGATTAATGTCACCCCATTTAATTTAATTTTCTAAGTAAATTTTTTTTAAAAATTAAAAAGATAAAGACTGTCTTTTCAATGAATGGTGCTAGAACTGGATGTTCACATGCAAAAAAAAAAAAAAGAAAAATCTAAACACAGACCCCAACACCCTTCACAAAAATTAACTCAAAATGGATCATAGACCTAAATATAAAATAAAATTTATAAAACTCCTAGAAGTTAACATAGAAAAAAATCTAGGTATACTTGGGTATGGCTTTGGCCTTTTAGAAGATACAATACCAACGGCATAATCTATGGAGAAAATAATTCATAACCTGGACTTCATTAAAATTAAAAACTTTTGCTCTGCAAAAGACACTGTCAAGAGAATGTAAAACAAACCACACACTAGGAGAAAATATTTGAGAAAGACACATCTGGTAAAGAACTGTTATGCAAAAATATATGTAAACACTTAAAATACATCAAAAAGAAAACAAATAGCCCAATTAAAAACAGCAAAAGACCTGAAGCAACAACTCGTCATATATATATGGCAAATAAGTCTGTGAAAAAGATTTTCCATTTCGTACATTGTTAGGAAATTGCAAATTAAAAATACCAACCAGATACCACTAACCAATGATCAGAATGGCCAATACCTAAAACACTGACAATATTAAATGCCATCCAGGATGTAGAGCAATAGGAACTTTAATTGTTCATTGCTGGTGAGAATACAAAATGGTACAGCCACTTTGGAAGGCAGTTTGGCAGTCTTACAATCACACTCCTTGCTATTTACCCCCCCTCCGCCAAAAGTTAAATACGTTTTGTCTACAGAAAAACCAGTACATGTATTGACAGCAACTTTATTCATAATTGCCAAAACTTGGAAACAAACAAGAAAACCTTCAGTAGATAAATGGATAAACTGTGGTACATTCAAACAATGAAATATTATTCAGCACTAAAACAAATGAGCTATCAATCTATGTAAAGACATGGAAGAACCTTGAGTGCATGACACTAAATGAAAGAAGCCAATCTGAAAAGACTACATACTGTATAATTCTGACTATATTACATTCTGGAAAAGACGAAACTATGGAGACAGTAAAAAGATTAGTGTTAGAAGGGAGAAAGGGATAAAATAGAGAAAGCATGGGGAATTTTTAAGACACTGAAACTATTTTGTTTGATACTGTAATGGTAAACATATGTCATTATACATTTGTCAAAACTCAGGCAAAGTACAAAACCAAAAATAAATCCTAATGTAAACTGTGGACTTTGGTGATAATATGTTGATGTAGCTTTGTCAATTGTAAGAAATGTATCATTCTGGTATAGGATTTTGAAAGGGAGGCTGTGTATTTGAATGCTACTGATATAATGGTAGATATATATAGATCAATGCAATATAATTGAGTCCAGGAATAAGCCCATACATTTAGGGTGATGGATTTTGACAAGATTGCCAAGGAGAACAAATGGGGAAAGAAGTCTTTGTGACAAGAGGTGCTGGGACAACTAGATATCTACATGAAAAAGAATAGATTTGAACCCAAACTTTACAGCACACACAAGAATTAATTAATGATAAATCAAATACCTAAATCTAAAGACTAAAACAATAAAACACTTAGAAAAAATTATAATTACTTCTAAGTCTTCATGACCTAGTATTAATAGTCATAGATAAAACATAAAAGCCAAGCAATGAAAAATACTGATTAATCAAACTTCATAAAAATGAAAAATAATTGTGCTTTGAAGTATATTATCAAGATAGTAAAAAGACACTTACAGAATAGGAGAAAATGTTTAAAAACCATAACTGATAAGAGACTAGTATCTATAATATAAAAAAAACTCTTACCACTCAACACTCAAAAGACAAATAATTTAATTTTTAAATGGGCATATTTTTGAATAAGCATTTGTCCAGTGAAGATATACTAACAGCCAATAATCACATAAAAAATGCTGAACATCAGAAATCATTAGGGATACTGGGTGGCAAGATGACAATGGATTAGGCAGATGTACCAACTTCCACCTCCTAGAACCAAAGTGGATTGCAACTTAATTTTAAGAACAATCATCTGGAAAAACCAACTTTGGACTAAATTAAGAGGACGCTTTAATCAAGAATCACTGAAGAAGCCACACCGAGACTAGTAGAAAAAGTGAAAACACAGAGTGGGCTGCTCAGCTCCCAGGAGCGAGCGGCAGCCTGAAGGGACTTGTGTGGCAGGAATTGAGTTTAGCGGAGAGGGGAGGATCCTGAGCCCCAGGAACAAAGCCCCAGCCTACAGCCCCAGAGCCTAGAAGAGGCGTATGGACAGTATTTAGCTGCAAAACAAACCAAGATACTATTTGTGAGAAAGAGACAGATTTCTCAGACCCAGAATTCATCTTAAAGGGACTGCACAGAAAACCTCTTTCACAACCACTAACCTGGGACTCTGAGGGAGAGCGAGAGCTGAGAGGACTAGAGTAGTAGGAAGAGAGTGTAATCTAGGAGGCACAAGGAGAAACACTCTGAGGGACAGCCACCCTAACCCCTGGGATGAGGCACTCACCAAATCTAAAGTGAATAGTTTTCCTTGAACCAGCAATACCAGCAAAGGGAAGCAAGTCACCAGCCAAACAGAAGCTCTCCTGCTGCAGTCAGAGCAAAGAGTCACTTAGAAGCAGGGAGCCATCAGGGATAAAGTATTGAGTGCTATGGTCTCAGTTGCATCACCAACTCCACACTGCTGAGTGCTTGCAGGAGGGTAGGCAGGGGCGGGACAAGGAAGTGTGGTCCTGTCTTCAGGGGCAGAGGCCAGGGGATGGCAGCGGCTGTGGCCAGGGCATGAGCACAGTCCTGCCCATGGGGCAGAAGCTGGGGCGGCCTCCACTGAGGCCCTGCATGAGCCAGTCCCGCCCAGTGGGGGTGGAGAATGAGGGCCACTGCAGCAGCAAAAGGGGTGAATGAAAGTGGTCACACCCATACCTGCGAGCAGGGTGGGTAAGAGAGGTCCTGCCCATAGGGGCAAGGCAAAAGCCAGGGAACTGGCTGACACCTGCCTGCCGGGCCATGGCTTGTGGCCCCAGAACCAAAGCACAGTCCTGCCCGTGGGAGTGGGGAGAAGACCAGGGCCATCAAGACATGTACCCTGAACCCTGGAGCACAGTCCTACCTGCAGGGGCGGGGAAAAGGCAGGAGGCCAGTCAGGGCTTGCAACCCAAACACGTGAACACAGTACCACCCAGAGGGGTGGGGTGAAGGCCAGGCCAGACAAGGCTTGCAGCCCAGGCACATGAGCACAGTCCTGCCCTCAGGAGAGGTGTGGAGGCCAGGCTGACCAAAGCTTGCAGCTGGGGAGGTGAGGCTAAAACTGCAGTGACCACTGCAGTAGGACGGAGCCAGAAATGTCCATGCTTAAACACCCAAGGTGGCGGCAGAGGGGGTGGCAGGTCTACAGACAGAACAAACCTAGGAAACAGAGGCCACACCCATCGGAATTCTGTGGCCACACCCTTCTTATACACAGACAAAATAGGAAGGCAGAAAAATGCAACCAAAATGAATCAATAGAAATCCCCAGAAAAAGATTTGAATGAGACAGAAATAACCAAATTACCGGATGCAGAGTTTAAAATAATGATTGTTAGGATGCTCAAAGATCTTAGAGCAACAATGAATGGACATAATGAGCACCTAAGTAAAGAGATAACAAGTATAAAAAGGGACATTGAAATAATAAAAAAAAATCAGTTAGAAATGACAAATACAATATCAGAAATTAAGACCACACTGGAAGGAATTAAAAGTAGGATGGATGAAGCTGAGGACTGATTCAGTGAGTTAGAGGACAAGATAAACAAAAGCATGGAAGCAGAGCACCAAATAGAAAAGAGGCTCAAAAAGTCTGAGGAAACTCTAAGAGAGCTCTGTGACAACATGAAGAGAAATAACACCCGCATCATAGGCATTCCTGAAGGAGAAGAGAAAGAACAAGGGATAGAGAATCTGATTGAAGAAATCATAGCTGAAAACTTCCCTAAATTGATGAAGGAAAAAGTCACACAAGTTCAAGAAGCACAGAGAGTTCCATTAAGAATGAACCCCAAAAGGCCAACAACAAGACACATCATAATTAAAATATAAAACTTAAGAGATAAAAAAATACTAAAAGCTGTAAGAGAAAAGCAGTCTATTACCTAGAGAGGAGCCCCAATAAGGATGACATCTGACTTCTCAACAGAAACATTAGAGGCCAGAAGGGAATGGCAAGAAATATTCTAAGTAATGCAAAACAAGAGCCTACAACCAAGACTTATCTATCCTGCAAGAACTATAAAAAGAACAGTAAGTAAAACCCAGAGGAAGTAGAAGAAAGGAAATAATAAAGATCAGAGTGGAAATAAATGACATAGAGGCTAAAAAAACAATACAGAGGATCAATGAAACCAAGAGCTGGTTCTTTGAAAAGGTAAACAAAATTGATAAACCTTTAACCAGACTCACCAAAAAAAGAGAGAGAGGACTCAAATAAATAAAATTAGAAATGAGAGAGGAGTAGTAACAACTGACACAGCAGAAATAAAAAGGATTGTAAGAAAATACTATGAAGAACTGTATGTCAAAAAATTAGACAACCTAGGCAAAATGGACAAATTCCTTGAAACATATAATCTTGCAAAAATTAATATAGAAGAATTAGAAAACCTAAACTGACCAATTTCATCAAATGTAATTGAAACAGTTATAAAAAAAACTCCCAACAAACAAAAGTCCTGGGACAGATTGCTTCACCGGTGAATTTTACCAAATATTCAAAGAAGAACTAATTCCTATCTTTCTCAACTATTTCAAAATATTCAAGAGGAGGGAAGACTTCCAAACTCCTTTTATGAAGCAGGCATAATACTGATTCCAAAACCAGGCAAAGACAACACAAAGAAAGAAAATTATAGACTAATATTTCTGATGCACTTAGATGCTAAAATTCTCAACAAAATATTAGCAAACTGAATCCAGTAATACATGAAAAAATCATACATCATGATCAGGTGGGATTTATTCTAGGGAGACAAGGCTGGTACAATATCAGCAAATCAATCAATGTGATTCATCACATAAACAAAAGAAAGGATAAAAATTACATGATAATATCAATAGATGCAGAAACAGCATTTGATAAAATCCAGCATGCATTTATGATCAAAACTCTTAGCAAAGTGGGGATACAGGGATCATACTTCAACATGATAAAAGCCATCCATGACAAACCCACAGCCAACATCATAATCAATGGGAAAAAATTAAAAGAAATCTTCTTAAGATCAGGAACAAGGCAGGGGTGCCTCCTTTCACCACTCTTATTCAATATGGTTCTGGAAGTCCTAGCCACAGCAATCAGACAAGAGGAAGGGATAAAGGGCATCCAAATTGGAAAAGAAGAAGTAAAACTGTCATTATTTGCAGATGACTTAATACTGTATGTAGAAAACCCTAAAGTCTCAGTCAAAAAACTACTGGACCTGATAAATAAATTTAGCAAGGTGGCAGGATATAAAATCAATATTCAGAAATCAGAGGCATTTTTATACATCAACAATAAACTGTCTGAAAGAGAAAATAAGAAAATAATCCCCTTCACCATTGCAACAAAAATAATAAAGTACCTGGGAGTAAATTTAACCAAAGATGTTAACGACTTGTACTCGGAAATTATAAAGCATTGTTAAAAGAAATCAAGGAAGATGCCAGCAAGTAAATGCATATACCATGTTTATGGATAGAAAGAATAAACATCATTAAAATGTCTATATTACCCAAACCAATCTATAAATTCAATGCAATTTCTATTAAATAACCAATGACATACTTTAAAGATATAGAACAAATATTCCAAAATCTATGTGGAACCAAAAAAGAACATGAATAGCCTCAGCAATCCTGAAAAAGAATAAAATTGGTGGTATCACACTTCCTGATATCAAGTTATACTAATTGACCATAGTACTAAAAAAATTTTGGTACTGGCATAAGAACAGGCATACTGATAAATGGAACAGAACAGAGAACCCAGAAATAAACCCACACCTATATGTACAATTGATATTTGACAAAGGAGGCAAGAACATACAATGGAGTAAAGAAAGTCTCTTTAACAAATAGTGTTTGGAAAATTGGACAGGTACTTGCCAAAAAAAATGAAACTTACACCATTCACAAAGATAAACTCAAAATGGATAAAAGACTTACATGTAAGTCATAAAACCATAAACATCTTGAAAGAAAACATAAGCAGTAAACTCTTCAATATCTCTCATAGCAAAATTTTTGCATATTTATCTCCATGGGCAAGTGAACTAAAGGACAGGATGAACAAATGGGACTATATGCAACTAAAAAGCTTTTGCGCAGCAAAAGACACCATTAACAAAATTAAAAAGAAAACTCACACAATTTGTCAATATGTCAGATAAGGGGTTAATAACCAAAATTTATAAAGAACTTGTAAAACTCAACACCAGGAAGATAAACAATCCAATCAAAAAATGGGCTAAAGAAATGAATAGACACTTCTCCAAAGAGGACATACAGATAGATGGTCATAGGCAGATGAAAAAAATGCTCAACATCACTAATCATTAGAGAAATGCAAATTAGAATCACAGTGAGAAACCACCTCACACCTGTCAGAATGGTGCTCATTAACAAAACAACACATAATAAGTGCTGGTGAGGGTGTGGAGAAAAGGGAACCCTCCTGCACTGCTGGTGGGAATGCAGACTGGTGCAGCCACTGTGAAAAACAGAGAGATTCCTCAAAAAATTAAAAATGAAACTGCCCTTTGACTCAGCTATCCCACTTTTAGGGATATATCCTATGAATACCATATCACTGATTCAAAAGAAGAAATGCACCTCCATATTTATGGCAGCATTGTTTACAATAGTCAAGCTCTGGAAACAGCCCAAGTGTCCATCAGTGGATGAGTGGATTAAAAAGCTGTGTGTGGTACATATACACAACGAAATACTATGTGGCCTTGAGGAAGAAAGAAATCTTACATTTCGCGAAAACATGGATGGACCTGGAAACTATCATGCTAAGTGAAATAAGCCAGGCAGAGAAAGAGAAATAGTATGACCTCACTTATTTGGGGAATCCAATGAACAATGTGAACTGAGCAACGAAACAGAGGCAGAGGTGGGATCAAAGGGACCAGAGGGAAAGTAGAAGAGAAGATGCGATCAGAGAAGGGAAAGAGATTAATAAAATTATATATACATAACACAGCATTATAGAGAACAGGACAGCAAATCCTGGAGGGAAGAAGGGAAGGCATTGGGAGGGAGGGAATATGAGGGGGCCGCGAGGGGAAAAGGGGTAGGGGGAGATATATTCGGTGGGATACTTGGATCTATGTAAACACAAATTAAAATAATAAATAAAAATAAATAAATAAATAAATAAATCACTAGGGATATACAAAACCACCGAAAGCTGTTACTCCATACCCACTAGGATGGCTATAATAAAAATATACAGACAATAAATATTGAGGATATGGAAAAATCAAAATTATATTACATTGCTGGTGGCAACATCAAATGGTGCAGCTGCCTTGGATAACAGTTTTTCAGTTCATCAAAATGTTACACATAAGATTCAGAAATTCTATTCCTAGGTATATATTGTACAAAAACATGTATCCAAAGGTTCATTATACCACTATTCATAATAGCCCCAAGTAGAAATAACCCAATTTTACATGAGCTGACGGATGGATAAACAAAATGTAGTTTGTCTCCAGAATTAAATATTAATCAGCAATAAAAAGTAGTGAAGTAGTGGTACATGCCACACTTGGATAAACCTTGAAAACATTTGCTAAGTGAAAGTAGTCAGACACAAAAGGGTACATATTTTATGATTCAGTTTATATAAAATGTTCAGAAAAAGCAAATCCATTCTGACAGAAAGTAGGTTAGTGGTTGCCAAGGGCTAGTGATAGAGGAGAAGAGGGAGTGAGCGCTAATAAGTTTGAGGTTTCCTTTGGGGTGATGACATGTTTTAGAATTAGATAGTAGTGATGCTTGCTTATCTCTGTAAATATACTAGAACCCACTGAATAGTGCATTTTAATACAGTGCATTTTATGTATGTGCCCATTGTCATCAGTGACCCCTTCTATGTTGGTTTTGCATACTTCAAAATGAAGTGTTAAAGCTTCCATTTGTCCAACCAGCCTTTGAAAAACATCACAGCGGCTCTGTGACTGGTGTGCACGTCTTGCCCGAGCATCTGGTAAGACAGTTCCATGATCTCTTTCTGCCCTGTAGTCTGCCTGTGATTGAGAAAGACAATGGACTTGGCCGCCCACAATTAGCCAACTTCGACCAATAATTCTCTTACTTCACCCACTACTTTATTGATTTTTGAATGCAAAACTGGAGGATAGGTTGGCAAGCTCCTTATTCACTCCTGGCCTTTGCCACATATGTTCCACAGTTGGTTGCATGGGTCTTTCCTGTCCTGAATTCTATTCTATGAATAGTTCTTTGGCAGATTCATGTGTTAACAAACAGAAACTCAAAAGTCTCTTAGTAAGCTGTCCAACATTGTTGTCAACTATAAAGAAACCCGCATGCTTGCACATGTCCAAATACCTGACACAAGATTCAAAAATAGCACATTAAACATTATTACTATTTTTGAATATAGCATCTTAAACTTTTTATTTTAGAAGACATCTTGCACAAAAGATCCATAGTTTCATCTACAACAACTGAGAGTGACTGCAAACTAAAAGGATTATTTTGACATATTTTTGTGTAAAACTTAAGTTCTTCACTCAAAATTGTAAAGAACTTTCTTCTTAAATCACTTGGAATTCTGCTGTATTTAGATTGTATGAATTGAAACAACACGCTCTTCCACAGTCTTCAAAGCATTTCTTCATTTTTTTTTTATTACATTTGGGTTGAAAATGTTTTATTACAGAGTTTGTGGTTATTTTCCTGTGTAACCTTGAGGTGGTAAAGTTGAAGTTCTGCTTTTAATTTGTCATGACATATGAAGCCTCCCATAATAGCTTTTTTATACCTTATTAGCATTAAATAACTAAAAATTAGTACAGTTCAGAGTTAATTTTGTTTAAGGCTATGGATGCTAGTATGCCATACACATATTATTACTGTTTAATCTTACATTATTATATTACAGTAAGTCCTCACCGTCATTGAAAGGTTCTTGCAAGTTACATCTGTAAGCTAAATGACCTCTAATGAAACCATTTTTACCACAAGTAATCGATATAAATGAGAGTTAAATTAAATTCCTACAGAATATCCCTGGTCACAAAAACATCACCAAACTTCTAAATAAAGATCCAAGACACTTCTAATATTAAACATTTAAATAAATATGAGCTCTGCATAGATTTAAGAAAGATTAATACAAACAAGTAAGATTATTTTCCAACCTGCTTATTCCAGTTCAGGGATTCTGGTGAGTAGAGACTGTCTAGGAAGCTCATGGCTCAAGGCGGGAGCCAGCCCTGGACAGGACGCCCTTCTGCTGCGTGGCCACTCCCACACACCCACACTCAGTCAGACTGGGACAATTTGACAGGACAGTTCACTTCATGTGGACATCTTTGGGAAGTGCAAGGGAACTGGAGCACCAGGATATAACCTACGCAGACAATGGGGAGAATATGCAAACTCTTTGCATATAGTGGCCCTGGCTGGGAATCTATTTTTTTTCTCATCAATTTTGTAACAAAATGACATTGAATAAAAACAATGTTATTTGAGGACCTGCTGTATTATTACAGGCTAAATTGTGTCCACCAAATTCTCATGTTGAAGCCCTAACCCCCAATGTGGCTGTATTTGGAAATGGGATCTATAAGGAAGTAGACCACAGCAACAAAGTGAATTATTACAATAAAGTCTGTCACACAAACTTATTGTTTCCCAGTGCATAAAAATGTTCTGTTTTCACTATATTATAGTCTATTAAGTCTACAACAGAATTATGTCTAAAAGGGTACTGCTAAAAATATGCTAACCATCATGTGATGCTTCAGTGCATGGTAATCTTTTTTGCCAGTGGATGGTCTTGTCTTCTGTTTATAAAACACAATATTTGAGAAGCGCAATAAAACAAAGCACAATAAAATGAGGTATGCCTCTAAGTAAAATGAAACGAGGTCATAAGAATGGGACCGTAATTCAACAGGGCTGGTGTCCTTATGAGAAGAGAAAGAGACATCAAGAGCACATGCATAGGGGAAAGGCCATGAGAGGTCACAGCAAGAAGATGTTCGTCTGCAAGTCAGGAAGAGAGTCCTAGACACATACCTTAATAATCTCGGTCTTCCAGGCTCCAGAACTGTGAGATAATACATATATTTCTGTTGTTTTGGCATCCCAGACTGGGGTTCCATTATGGCAGCTTAAGCAGACTAACACAATCATTTCTCAAATTTTTATAAACATGTGTTTGCTCAGAAAGGGTGAGATGGTTAGTCACATTAAAGTTATTTATCTAGTAACTTTTCTTAAATATTCATAATAATGATCAATCTCTTTCCCTATTAAAATACTGAAAATATTAACTACTTTTATATATAAATTTAATGACTTAAAAAATCATTAATTAGTATAATACTTCACTCTTGTAACAATAAAAAAAGCATTTAAATTTTAGCTAACTGATAGAATTTCAAAGTTTTGAGACTTCACTCCCAGATACATTTAAAATGCTTGGAGAGAGGAGGGGCAAGATGGCGATGGAGTAAGCGAACGTACCAACTTCCAACTCCCAGAACCAAAGTGGATTATAACTTGATTTTAAGACCCATCATCTGAATAAACCAATGTTGAAATGGACTAAGAGGACCCTTCAACCGGGGGACACTGAAGAAACCACATTGAGACTGGGACGGCACAGAAAACCTCTCTCACAACCACTCACCCAGGACTCCGGGAGACAGGGAGAGAGGAGAGGACTGGAGCAGCAGGAAGAGAGTGTGGTCTGGAAGGCACAGGGAGAAAAGCTTTGAGGGACAATCAACCTAAACCCTGGGCTGAGTCACTCCACATCTGAAACAACATTTCCCCTGGAACCAGCAAGGGGAAGCAGGACACCAGCCAAACAGGCTCCCCTGCGGCAACTAGAGCACAGTTGCTTAGAAGGAAGGAGCTTTCAGGACTACAGTATAGAGTGTTAGGGTCTGAGCTATAGTGCCCCTACCCACATTGCTGAGGGCTTGCTGGAGAGAAAACGGCAGCGGGATGCAGAGGCGTGGTTCTGTTGGTAGGAGAAGAGGTCAAGCCGGCTGGCGTGAGCTCGGTTTAGCCCATTGGGGGTAAAGGGGATGCAAGAAAGTGGTCCGGCAGCTGTGGGCCTGCCTGCAACCCCACCTGTTGGGTAAAAGTGGGGAGCCCAGAACGGGCAGAGATCCGCCGCTGGGCAGGGGCGAGCGGGCGTGCAGCCTCACCTGGGCTCCGAGGCTTGAAGCCCTGCCCCAACTGGCTCTGCCTGCAGAGGTGGGGCAGAACCTGGGCCCGCAGTTGAGCGTGCACCAGCAGCCCGGAGGAGGAGCTGAGGTTGGCAGGGGCTGGCGGAAGCCTGGCTCACAGCTTCTGGTATGCACCTGGCTTCTGAGTGCATACCAGAAGCCCCTCCCGGCCGGAGAAACAGGCTGACAGGGACCCGCAGATAAGCAAAAGAGCTCACCCTTACCCTTGGTGCCCAGGCTTGTGGCCCGAGTGTGGTGCGAGGTCCCACTCGTGGGAAAGGGGCAAAGGCCAAGACCGGCTGAGGCTTATAGAAGCTGGCACGAGAACATAGTCCCTCTTACACAGGCGAGGCAGAGACCACAGCAGCAGCTGCAGAAGCCAGCATCAGCAACACCCACACCCAACCATCCTAGGCAGCAGCACAAGGGGTGGCAGGCCTGCAGACAGACCACACCTAAGGAACACAGAGGCAATATCCATTGGAATCCAGTAGCCAAACCCTTCTTACACACAGACAAAATGGGCAGGCAGAAAAATTCAACCCAAATGAATCAAGAGAAATCCCCAGAGAAGGACCTGAATGAATCAGATATAACCAAGCTACCTGATGCAGAGTTTAAAATAATGATAGTTAGGATGTTCAAAGAGCTTAGAGCAACAATAGATAGTCATTACAAATACCTA
Organism: Rhynchonycteris naso; assembly: GCA_037038555.1. Taxonomy (NCBI): domain Eukaryota; kingdom Metazoa; phylum Chordata; class Mammalia; order Chiroptera; family Emballonuridae; genus Rhynchonycteris; species Rhynchonycteris naso. Next base: position 131,035,749 of record CM073001.1, read on the forward strand.
AATAAAGAGATAGCAAGTATAAAAAAGGAAATTGAAATAATAAAAAAAATTAGACAGAAATGACAAATACAGTATCAGAACTGAAGACAACAATGGAAGGAATTAAAAGCAGGATGGATGAAGCTGAAGATCGAATCAGCAAGTTAGAGGACAAAAGCACATAAGTAGAGCAGAAAAAAGAAATGAGACTCAAAAAATCTGAGGAAACTCTAAGGGAGCTCTGTGACAACATGAAGAGAAATAACATTTGAATCATAGGGGTTACTGAAGAAGAAGAAAAATAACAAGGGATAGAAACTTTGTTCAATCAAATCATAGCTGAAAACTTCCCTAAATCAAGACTGGAAAACTTTTCACACATTCAAGAAGCACAGAGAACTCCATTAAAGAGAAACCCAAAGAAATCTACACCAAGACACATTATAGTTAAAATATCAAAGCTAAGTGATAAAGAGAAAATTTTAAAGCTGCTGGAGAAAAAAAAGGCTATCACCTACAAAGGAGCCCCATAAGGGTGACATCCGACTTCTCAACAGAAACACTTGAGGCCAGAAGGGAATGGCAAGATATATTCAAAGTAATATAGAACAAGAACCTACAACTAAGACTACTCTACCCAGCAAGGTTAACGTTTAAAATTGAAGGAGAAATAAAGAGCTTCCCAGAAAAAAAAAAACCTCAAGGAATTCATTAAAACCAAACCAATTCTTCAAGAGATGCTAAGGGGCCTATTGTGAACAGTTCAAAAGGGGAAAAGAATACAGCAAAAGAAGAATACAGCTTCAAAGAATAAAATGGCAATAAACAACTACATATCAATAATAACCTTAAATGTAGATGGATTAAATGATCCAATCAAAAGACATAGGGTAGCTGTGTGGATAAAAATACAGGACACATACATATGTTGTCTACAAGAGACACACCTTAAAACAAAAGATGCACATAGACTGAAGGTAAAAGGATGAAAAAAAATACTTCATGCAAATGGAAATGAAAAGAGCCGGGGTAGCAATACTTCTATCTGACAAAATGGACTTTAAAACAAAGGCTGTAGTAAGAGATAAAGAAGGACACTACATAATGATAAAAGGAAAAATTTGACAGGATGATATAACCATTATAAATATCTACGCACCAAACATAGGAGCCCCGACATACATAAAGCAGACTTTGATGGATATAAAGGGCAAGATTAACAGCAATACTGTCATAGTAGGGGATTTCAATACCCCACTAACAACACTGGATAGATCCTCAAGAAAGAAAATTAATAAAGAAACAGCAGACTTAAGGATACACAGATCAACTTGAATAGATATCTTCAGAACTTTTCACCCTATAGCAGTAGAATATACATTCTTTTCAAGCACTCATGGTACATTCTCCAGGGTAGACCACATGTTAAGACACAAAAGTTGTCTCAACAAATTTAAGAAGATTGAAATCATATCAAGCATTTTCTCTGATCACAATTCCATGAAACTAGAAATTAACCACCAAAGAAAAACTGAAAAATACTCAAACACTTGGAAACTAAACAGCATTTTATTAAATAATGGATGGATTAACAATGAGATCAAAAAAGAAATAAAAAAGTTTCTAGAAATGAATGAAAATGAGCATACATCAACTCAAAATTTATGGGACACAGCAAAAGCAGTACTGAGAGGGAAGTTCATAGCACTACAGGCATACCAAAAGAAGCTAGCAAAAGCTCAAATAAGCAACCTGACCCTGCATCTAAAAGAACTAGAAAAACAACAGCAAATAAAACCCAGGACTAGTAGAAGAAAGGAAATAATAAAGACCAGAGTAGAAATAAATGACATAGAGGCTAAGAAAACAATACAGAGGATCAATGAAATAAGGATCTGGTTCTTTGAAAAGGTAAACAAGATTGATGAACCTTTAACTAGACTCACCAAGAATAAAAGAGAGAGGACTCAAATAAATAAAATTAGAAATGACAGTGGAGAAATAACAACTGACACAACAGAAATACAAAGTCTTGTAATAAGATACTATGAAGAACTCTATGCCAAAAAATTAGATAACCTAGGTGAAATGGACAAATTTCTTCAATCATATAAACTTCCAAAAATCAATCTGGAAGAATCAGAACACCCAGACAGACCAATTACAACAAGTGAGATTGAAACAATTATCAGAAAACTCCCAAAAAAGAAAAGTCCTGGGCCTGATGGCTTTACAAGTGAATTCTACCAAAAATTCAAAGAAGAATTAACACCAATCCTCCTCAAGCTATTTCAAAAAGTTCAAGAGGAAGGAAGACATCCAAACTCCTTTTATGAGGCAAGCATAATTCTGATTCTGAAAGCATGCAAAGACAACACAAAGAGAGAAAATTATAGGCCAATATTCCTGATGAATATAGATGCTAAAATTCTCAACAAAATATTAGCCAACCAGATCCAGCAATATATGAAAAAAATCATACACCATTATCAAGTGGGATTTATTCTGGAGAGGCAAGGCTGGTTTAATATTCGCAAATCAATCAATGTGATTCATCACATAAACAAAAGGAAGGACAAAAATCACATGATAATTTCAATAGATACAGAAAAATGATTTGATAAAATCCAACACCCATTCATGCTCAAAACTCTCAGTAAAGTGGGAATACAGGGAATATTCCTAAACATGATAAAGGCCATCTATGACAAACACACAGCAAACATCATACTAAATGGGTAAAATTAAAGCAATCCCCTTAAGATCAGGAACCAGGCAGGGGTGCTTCCTTTCACCACTCTTATTCAACATAGTTCTGGAAGTCTTAGCCACAGCAATCAGACAAGAAGAAGAAATAAAAGGCATCCAAATTGGAAAAGAAGAAGTAAAACTGTCATTATTCGCAGATGATATGATATTGTATATAGAAAACCCTGAAGTCTCAGTCAAAAAACTACTGGACCTGATAAATGAATTCAGCAAGGTGGCAGGATATAAAATTAATACTCAGAAATCAGAGGCATTTTTATATACCGACAATGAACTGTCAGCAAAAAAAAAAATTAAGGAAACAATCCCCTTCACTATTGCAACCAAGAAAATAAAGTACCTAGGAGTAAATTTAACCAAGGAGGTTAAGGACTTGTACTCGAAAAATTATAAAACATTGATAAAAGAAATCAAGGAAGATACAAACAACTGGAAGCATATACCATGCTCATGGCTAGGAAGAATAAACATCATTAAAATGTTTATATTTCCCAAAGCTATCTATAAATTCAATGCAATACCAATTAAAATACCAATGACATACTTCAAAGATATAGAAAACATATTCCAAAAATTTATATGGAACCAAAAAAGAACGCGAATAGCTTCAGCAATCTTAAAAAGAAAAAATAAAGAAGGAGGTATCACTCTTCCGGATATCAAGTTTACTACAAGACCATTGTACTCAAGACAACCTGGTACTGGCATAAGAACAGGCACATAGATCAATGGAACTGAACAGAGAACCCAGAAATAAACCCACACCTTTATGGAGAACTGATATTTGACAAAGGAGGAAAGAACATATAACGGAGTAAAGACAGCTTATTTAACAAATGGTGTTGGGAAAATTGGACATCTACCTGCAAAAAAAATGAAACTAGACTGTCAACTTACACCACTCACATAAACAAACTCAAAATGGATAAAAGACTGAAATGTAAGCCGTGAAACCATAAGCATCTTAGAAGAAAACATAGGCAGTAAGCTCTCTGACATCTGTCGCAGCAATATATTTGCTGATTTATCTCCACGGGCAAATGAAATAAAAGGCAGAATAAACAAATGGGACTATATCAAACTAAAAAGTTTTTTGCACAACTAAAGACAATAAGAACAGAATAAAAAGACAAACCACACAATGGGAGAACATATTCGACAATATGTCCGATAAGGGGTTAATAACCAAAATTTATAAAGAACATATAAAACTCAACACCAGGAAGACGAACAATCCAATCAAAAAATGGGAAAAAGAAATGAATAGAAATTTCTCCAAAGAGGACATACAGATAGCCAATAGGCATATGAAAAAATGCTCAACATCACTAATCATTAGAGAAATGAAAATTAAAACCACAATGAGATATCACCTCATACCAATCAGAATGGCGCTCATCAGCAAAACAACACAGAACAAGTGCTGGCGAGGATGTGGAGAAAAGGGAACCCTTCTGCACTGTCGGTGGGAATGCAGACTGGTGTAGCCACTATAGAAAACAGTATGGATATTCCTCAAAAAATTAAAAATCGAACTGCCTTTTGACCCAGCTATCCCACTTATAGGAATATACCCTAAGAACACCATAGCACTGTTCGAAAAGAAGAAATGCGCCCCCATGTTCATGGCAGCAGTGTTCACAATATTGAAGATCTGGAAACAGCCCATGTGTCTGTGAGAGGACGAATGGATTAAAAAGCTTTGGCCTGCCCTGTGGTGGCGCAGTGGATAAAGCGTCAAGCTGGGAACACTGAGGTCACCAGTTCGAAACCCTGCACTGGTCTGGTCAAGGCACATACGGGAGTTGATGCTTCCGGCTCCTCCCCCCTTTCTCTCTCTCTCTCCTTCTCTCTCTCACTCTGTGTCTCCTCTCTAAAATGAATAAAATAAAAATAAAAAAAGCTTTGGTGCATATATACTATGGAATACTACTCAGCCATAAGAAATGATGACATCGGATCATTTACAATAAAATGGATGGACCTTGATAACATTATACGGAGTGAAATAAATAAATCAGAAAAAAACTGAGAACAGCATGATTTCATAGATAGGTGGGACATAAAAACAAGTCTATGAGACATGGACAAGAGTGTGGTGGTTAAGGGGTGGGGGGAGGGAGAAAAGAGTGGGAGGGGGGAGGGGAGGGGCACAAAGAAAACCAGTTAGAAGGTGACAGAGGACAATTTAACTTTGGGTGATGGGTATGCAACATAATTGAATGATAAGATAACCTGGAGATGTTTTCTTTGAACGTATGTACCCAGATTTATTAATGTCACCCCATTAAAATTAATAAAAATAAAAAAGAGAGATAAATTGCTATAAAAATAAAATAAAAAAATAAAGACAAAAAAAAGATAAAATGCTTGGCTATGGGTAGAAATCAAACAGACATGTCTTATTCTGTTACTGGGATTGTTCCCAGTTAGATATGTGTCCCCTGTGCAAATCGCATATTATTACTCCAACCCGAGATAGGGTTGCAGAATAGAGTGGTGAAACAAGTAAATTGGGCTACTTTAGACTTCCAAAGGTTGAGATCAGGCAAAGCCAAAGGCAGAGTAGAACACAGTGTTGAGGCCAAAGCTAAACTTTGATGCATCCTTATGCTTTGTGCCAGCACTTCTCGTTAAACCCATTTACACCAAAATGCCTAAGTGAGAACTAGACTTATCTTGCTTAGGAATGAAATGTCATTTTTAGAGTATTTTAAGTTTATTATCTGAAAAGTTTTACAGTTTTCTTAGGGTATCTATAGTAAAAAAAAAAAACACCAAGAGTGTTGATCATTCTGTATGAACAGGTTGTATGGCTGAGTTTCTTCCTTCTCCAAGAGCTTACTCCCTGAAGCTTTTCATCATAGTATGCCTGCTCTCAACCCAAGGAAGCCTGTTTGAACACCCTGGACACCTCAGTGTGGGACCTGTAATTGCTGTGACTGAGTCCATGCTTACATTGGAATTGGGTAACAGCTTCACTGTAAAGAAACTTTCTCCCTGGAAGAAACCCAGCAACTCTCTAAGAGACTAATCTGATGGATGTGTTGGTGAGGAGCATGTATGTTTGATGGATTTTTTATTTAGTTGAAAATATTTTTATTCCTGGCAGTGTAACTGAGTTGATTGGAGTGTCATTCTGATATGCCAGCATTGTAGATTAGATCCCTGGGCAGGGCACATGCAAAAGACAACAGATGAATGTATAAATAAGTGGGACAACAAATCAATGTTTCTCTCTCTCTCTCTCTCTCTCTCTCTTTCCCTCTCTCTCCTTTCCACTCTCTCTCTCAAATCAATAAAAAAATATATATAAATTATTTTTAAATTCCTTTTGACACTTCTTCTTTGACCCATGTGTTATTTAGTTTTCCTTTAATGTCTAACTAATTTAGGATTTTCCATCTGTCCTTTTATGTTGATATCTAGTTTAATTCCCCTGTGGTCTATGAACCTATTTTGTATGGTTTCTATCTGTTTAAATTTATTAAAGTGTGAATTATGACCCAGAGTGTGGTCAATATTAGTGAAAGTGCCATGAAAGCTTGAAAGGAATGTGGATTCTGCTGTTACTAGATGGAGCGTTCTATAAATGCCAAGTTGATTGAGAGTGCTGTTTAAATCAACTATATCCAATTGGTTTTCTGCCGGCTTTGTCTATCAATTACTGAAATAGAGGTGTTGAAGTCATCAAATACAATAATGGTTTGTCTAGTTTTCCTTTGAAGTTCTATTAGTTTTTGCTGCACTTTTTTGATGCTCTGTTGTTAGGGGCATACACACTTAGGATTGTTGTATCTTCTCGGAGAATTCAACCCTTTATCATTTTGTAATATCTCTCTATCTCTGATAAATTCTTGATCTGAAGTCAGTTTTTGTCTTAAATTAAGACAGTTACTCTAGCTTTATAAAGAAATTACTATTAACATAATATATCTCTATTCCTTTACTTTTAATCTATGTTTGTCTATAGTTAAAGAAAGTTTCTGGCAGACAATGTATATTTGGATCTTCTTTTTTGATTTACTCTGATAATATTTGTTTGTTTGTTTTTCTGTATTTTTCTGAAGTGAGAATCAGGGGAGAGGCAGACAGACAGACTCCCACATATGCCCAACCGGGATCCACCTTGTATTCCCACTAGGGGGTGATGCTAGGTCCCTCTGGGGCATTGCTCCGCTGCAATCAGAGCCATTCTAGCACCTGGCACGGAGGCCATGAAGCCATCCTCAGCACCTGGGCCAACTTTGCTCCAATGAAACCTTGGCTGCGGGAGGAGAAGAAAGAGAGAGAGAAAGAAGAGGAGGGAGGGCGGAGAAGCAGATGTGCACCTCCCCTGTGTGCCCTGCCGGAGAATCGAACCCAGGACTTCCACTTGCCAAGCCAATGCTCTACCACTGAGCCAACTGGCCAGGGCCAATCTTTGATTTCAATTGGTACATATAGATCATTTATGTCTACTAATCATTGGTATGCTTAAATTAATATCTACTGTGTTTGTAACTGTCCTCTAATCATTGTACTTGTTCTCTGTTTCTTTTATTTCTTCCTCTTTTCTGCCTTCTCTAGTTTGTTTTTTTTTTTTTTTGTCAACAACACAGCTCAGCTCTTAGGTCCTTTATTGAATTTTAAATTCTTTATTTTAATTATTATTATTATTATTAATTTTAATGGGGTGACACCAATAAATCAGGGCACATATGTACAATGAAAACATCTCCAGATTATCTTATCATTCAATTGTGTTGCATACCCATCACCCAAAGTCAAATTGTCCTCTGTCACCTTCTGTCTGGTTTTCTTTGTGCCCCTCCCCTCCTCCCTATCCCACCCTCCCCTCCCTCTCCCCACCCCGTAACCACCACTCTCTTGTCCATATCTCATAGTCTCACTTTTATGTCCCACCTATGTATGAAATCATGCTGTTCTAAGTTTTTTTTTTTCTGATTTACTTATTTCACTCTGTATAATGTTATCAAGGTCCATCCATTTTGTTGTAAATGATCCGATGTCATCATTTCTTATGGTTGAGTAGTATTCCGCCTTCTCTAGTTTTAATTGAGCACTTTATATTTAATTTTCTCTCTTAGCATACAAATTATACTCCATTTGAAAAAAATTTTAGCAGTTTCCATAAATTTTGCAATATAAATTTACAGCTAATCTAAGTTTACCTGGAAATAACACTAAATTGCTTGACACATATAACTACCTTATATGAACAGAGTATTGCATTATGCCATCTCATTCCTATCACATTATTGTTCTCAATTTCATGTATCATATGCTATAGTCACCCAATACATTGTTACTATTATCACTTTAAACATTTGTATTTTAAATAATTTAATAAGAATAAGAATAAAATATTTTATTTTACCTTCTCTTTATTCCTTCTCTGATGCTCTTCCTTTCTTCATGTAGATTCAAGTTTCTGACCTATATAGTTTTCCTCCTTAATAAAGAAAAACTTAATCTTCTATTCTGGACAAATGGACTAGCAATAAATTAACCCCCCAAAAATATGTCTTACTGAAAAAATCTTTATTTCTCATTATTTTTTGAAGAATAATTCTTCTGGATATTGAATGCTGTATTTTTTTCTCTCAACACTTTAAATATTTCACCAACACTGTTGCTTGCATAGTTTCTAATGAGAAGTTCTTTGTAATTCTTCCCCTTGTTTCTCTCTATATAAGATCTGCCATCTTTTTTCAAGACTTTGCCAATGGTTTTTATCTTTCAGAATATTTTTACAATTTTAATTTATAGTGTTTACATACATTCTAGTGTCTCCTTGAATGCATCCTCCTCCCCCATGATACCCTCAACATCCCCCTTGCTCCCCTCCCCACAATACCCTTCCCCTTTCCTCCAGGATTTTCTTTTCTGCTCTCTATAACACTGTTATGTGTATATAATTTCACCAATCTTTTCCCTTCTTTGATCCCATCCGATCATCCCATTTCCCTCTGTCCACTTTCCCTCTGGTCCCTTTGATCCCACCTCTGTGCCTATTCTGTTCCTCAGTTCACATTGTTCATTGGATTCCTCAAATGAGTGAGGTCATATGATCTTTTTCTTTCTCTGCCTGGCTTGTTTCACTTAGCATAATAGTTTCCAGGTTCATTCATGTTGTCACAAAAGGTAAGATTTCCTTCTTTTTCATGGCCCCATAGTATTCCATTGTGTATATGTACCACTGCTTTTTAATCCAATCATCTACTGATGGACATTTGAACTATTTCCAGATCTTGGCTTTGTAAACAATGCTGCCATAAACATGGGGGTGCATTTCAACTTTTTAATCAGTGATGTTCTTGGGATATATTCCTAAAAGTGGGATGGCTGGGTCAAAAGGCAGTTCGATTTTTATTTTTTGAGGAATCTCCATACTGTTTTCCACAGTGTCTGTACCAGTCTGCATTCCCACCAGCAGTGCAGGAGGGTTCCCTTTTCTCCACATCCTCGCCAGCACTTATTCTGTGTTGTTTTGCTGATGAGTGCCATTCTGACTGGTGTGAGGTGATATCTCATTGTGGTTTTAATTTGCATTTCTCTAATGATTAGTGATGTTGAGCATTTATTCATCGCCTGTTGGCCAACTGTATGTCCTCTTTGGAGAAGTAACTATTCATTTCTTTTGCCCATTTTTTGATTGGATTGTTTATCTTCCTGGTGTTGAGTTTTACAAGTTCCTTATAAATTTTATTAACCCTTTATCAAATGTATTGTCAAATATGTTTTTCCATTGTGTCCTTTGTATTTTTATTTTGTTCATACTGTTGTTAGCTGTGCAAAAGTTTTTTAGTTTGATATAGTCTCATTTGTTCATCCTGTCTTTTATTTCACTTGCCCATGGAGATAAGTCAGCAATTATATTGTTGCGAGAAATGTCAGAGAGCTTACTGCCTATGTTTTCTTTTAAGCTTATGGTTTCCCAACTTACATTTAAGTCTTTTATCCATTTGGGGTTTATTTTTGTGGATGGTGTAAGTTGCTGGCCTAGTTTCATGTTTTTGCTGGTAGCTGTCCAATTTTCCCAACACCATTTGTTAAAGAGGCTGTCTTTATTCCATTGTATGTTCTTTCCTCCTTTGTCAAATATCAATTGTCCATATAGGTGTGGGTTTACTTCTGGGTTCTCTGTTCTGTTCCATTGATCTATGTGCCTGTTCTTATGCCAGTACCAAAAGTTTTTGAGTACAATGATGGCCTTGTAGTATAACTTGATATCAGGAAGTGTGATACCACCAATTTTATTCTTCTTTTTAGGATTGCTGAGACTATTCCTGTTCTTTTTTGGTTCTGTATAAAATTTTGGAATATTCGTTCTATATCTTTGAAGTATGTCCTTGGTATTTTAATAGGAATTGCATTGAATTTATAAGTTGCTTTGGGTAATATAGACATTCTAATGATGTTTATTTTTTCTATCTACGAACACCGTATATGCTTCCATTTGTTTGTATTTTCCTTGATTTTTTTATCAATGTTTTATAATATTTCTAATATAAATCTTTAACCTCCTGGATTAAATTTACTCCTAGGTACTTTATTTTTGTTGTTGTTGCAACAGTGAAGGGGATTGTTTTCTTAATTTCTCTTTCAGACAGTTCATCGTTGGTGTATAAAAATGCCCCTGGTTTCTGAATATTAATTTTATATCCTGCCACCTTGCTGAATTCATTTATCAGGTCCAGTAGTATTTTGACTGAGACTTTAGGGTTTTCTATGTGCAGTATCATATTCTCAGCAAATTATGATAGTTTTACTTCTTCTTTTCCAATTTGGATGCCTTTTATTTCTTTTTCTTGTCTGATTACTGTGGCCAGAACTATGTTGAATAAGAGAGGTGAAAGGGGGAACCCCTGCCTTGATTTTTTGATTTTTATCTTAAGGGGATTGCTTTTAACATTTGTCCATTGAGTATCATGTTGGCTGTGGTTTTGTCATAGATGGCCTTTACCATGTTGAGGTATGTTCCCTATTTTCTCACTTTGCTGAGTTTTGATCATAAATGGGTGCTGGATTTTATCAAATGCTTTTTCTGCACCTATTGATATTATCATGTGGTTTTTCTCCTTCCTTTTGTTTATGTGATGAATCACATTGATTCATTTTCAAATATTGTACCAGCCTTGCCTCCCCAGAATAAATCTCACTTGATCATGATGTATGATTTTTTTCATGTATTGCTGGATATGGCTTGTTAATATTTTGTTAAGAATTTTAGCATCTAAATTCATCAGAAATATTGGCCTATAGTTTTCTTTCTTTGTATTGTCTTTGCCTCGTTTTGGAATCAGAATTATGCATGCCTCCTAAGGAGCTTGAAAATCCTCCCTCCTCTTGAAATTTTTGAAATAGCTTGAGAAAGATAGCGGTTTGTTCTTCTTTGAATATTTCATAGAATTCACCTGTGAAGCCATCTTGCCCAGGCTTTTGTTTGTTGGGAGGTTTTTTATGACTGTTTTGATCTCACTTGTTGTAATCGGTCTGTTTAGGTTTTCTGATTCTTCCAGATTGATTTTTGAAAGATTATGTTTCAAGGAATTTGTCCATTTCACTTAGGTTCTTTAATATTTTGGCATACAGTTCTTCATGGTATTTTCTTACAATCCTTTGTATTTCTGCTGTGTCAGTGGTTACTTCTCCAGTCTCATTTTTAATTATATTTATTTGAGTCCTCTATCTTTTTTTTCTTGGTGAGTGTGGTTCAAGGCTCATCGATGTTGTTTACCTTTTCAAAGAACCAGCTCTTGGTTTCATTGATCCTCTGTATTGTTTTTTTAGCCTCTATTTCATTTATTTTTGCTGTGATCTTTATTATTTCCTTCTTTCTCCTTCCTCTGGACTTTACTTGCTGTTCTTTTTCTAGTTCCTTTTGTTGCAGGGTTAAGTGGTTTATTTGAGCTTTTTCATCTTCTTCAGGTATGCCTGTAATGCTATGAACTTCCATCTCAGAACTGGTTTTGCTGTGTCCCATAAATTTTGAGTTGTATGCACATTTTTATTTGTTTCAAAAAATTTTTTGATTTCTTCCTTGAGCTCATTGTTGACCCATTCATTATTTAATAACATGCCTTATAGTTTCCAAGTGTTTGAGTGTTTTTCATTTTTTATACTGTAGTTGATTTTTAGTTTCATCCCATTGTGATCAGAGAAGATACTTGATATGATTTCAATCTTCTTAAATTTGTTGAGACTCATTTTATGCCCTAACATGTGGTCTACCCCAGAGAAGTATTGTGAGTGAGCACTTGAATTTATATTCTGCTGCTTTAGGGTGAAAGGTTCTGAAGATATCTATGAAATCCCGTTGATCTTGTGTGTCCCTTAACTATGCAGTTTCTTTATTAATTTTCTTTCTTCAGAATCTATTCAGTGATTTTAATGGGGTATTGAAATCTCTTACTATTATAGTATTGCTGTTGATCTCGCCCTTTATGTCCATCAGAGTCTGCTTTATATATTTAGGGGCTCCTATATTAGGTGCATAGATATTTATAATGGTTATCTCTTCCTGTTGGATTTCTCCCTTTATCATTATATAGTCACCTTCTTTATCCTTTACTATAGTCTTTTTTTTAAAGTCTATTTTGTCAGATATAAGTATGGCTACCTCAACTTTTTTTCCAATTCCATTGGCAAGAAATATTTTTTTCATCCTTTTACTTTGAGTATATGTGTATCTTTTGTTTTGAGGTGGGTCTCCTGTAGACAACATATGTACGAGTCCTGTTTTCTTATCCATGCAACTACCTTATGTCTTTTGATTGGAGCATTTAATCCATTTACATTTAAGGTTATTATTGATACGTAGTTGTTTATTGCCATTTTATTCTTTAAATCTACATTCCTCTTTTACTAGATTTTTTTACTGCTTTGTTTTGTTTACAACAAACAAAGGCCCCTTAACATTTCTTGTGGCGTTGGTTTGGCTATAATGAATTCCTTGAGTTATTTTTGTCTGGGAAGCTTTTTATTTCTCTTTTAATTTTAAACAATAGCCTTGCTGAATAAAGAATTTTTAGTTGTAGGCTCTTGTTCTGCATTATTTTTAATATTTCTTGCATTGCCTTCTGGCCTCAAGTGTTTCTGTTTAAAAGTCGGATGGCATTCTTATGGGGGTTTCTTTGTAGGTGATTGACTGCTTTTGTCTCACAGCTTTTAGTATTTTTTCTTTATCTCTTAGGTTTGGTATTTTTGATTATGACGTGTCTTGGTGTAGGTCTCTTTGGGTTCTTTTTTAATGAGGTACTCTGTGTTTCTTTAACCTGTTTGACTCTTTCCTGCATCAATTTAGGAAAATTTTCAGCTATGATTTCTTCAATAAGGTTCTCTATCCCTTGTTCTTTCTCTTCTCCTTCAGGAACCCCTATTATGTGGATATTGTTTCTCTTTATGTTGTCATAGAGCTCTCTTAGAGTTTTCTCAGACTTTTTGATCCTCTTTTCTTTTTGCTGTTCTGCTCTCATGCTTTTGCTTATCTAGTCCTCTAAATCACTGATTTGCTCCTCTGCTTCATCCAGCCTGCTTTTAATCTCTTCTAGTGTAGTCTTCATTTCTGATATTGTGTTTATCATTTCTGTCTGGTTCTTTTTTATAATTTCTGTTTCCTTTTTGATGCTTACAATCTCTTTAGGTGCTCATTAAGTGTATCTATTGTAGCTTTGAGATCTTTGAATATCCTAACAATCATTATTTTAAACTCTGCATCTGGTAATTTGATTACTTCCATTTCATCCAGTTCTTTTTCAGGAGATTTTTCTTGTTGATTCATATGGTTCATGTTCCTCTACCTTCCCATTGTTTCTGTGTGTGGTTTGCAGGCTTGTTAGAGTTGTGGGTGTTCAGCAGATAAAATATAATATGCTCACTTTGTTAAAGATGGCGCTGCCCACATGGAAGCCAGTCACCCAGGTGATATTATTTGCCCTTATGCTTGGAATGGGTGTGGGGGAAAGGCTGTAATATAAGCAGGCCGGGTCGTTATGGCCTAAGGCTTGGTTTTAAGAGTAAGCTCTTCTCCACGCCCTTGACTGATTGGATGATGTAGGGTGGTGATGTAGGGAGGAATCCCATTATGCCTCAGATGGGTGGCTTTGTATCAGAGACTTTCTTGTATGTATAATTGGATTAAAGGTTTGGATTTTCTAGGCTATAAACTGGGGCAGTCCAGGAGCTCGCTCTCTCTCTCTTGGTTCCTGAGTTCCTGAGGTTGGTATCAGAGAGGAGAGCAGAGTAAGGCCACGTGAAGGCCAGGAGAAGCAGCCAAGATGGCAGAGTGCTGAGGAAGAAGCCAGTTTGTTAAGAGTTTGTGCAGGAGGAGATGGGAAACAGAGGTGAATAAGTCTGGTGAGCTAGAAAGCTTTGATGCTAGGAAACTCGGATAAGTCAGTAGCTTTGTGAGCACTGAATGTGTGGGTTTTGGAGCCCAGTGTGTGTTTTTGCTTGCCTGCCGGGTGCAAGCTAGAATTAAAGCTGATGGCTCACCAGTTTTTGGCTCCCGTGTTTCATTGCCATCTGTCCGAATCCAATGCGAACCTGTGTGGGTCAGAGGACTGTGATCCTGACCCCAGCTGCTGTGATGGTGGCCTTGGCCACAGGCTTTACAGTGGGTCTGAGGTTGGTTTATTTAATTTGGCTTTTCCTTCAGGGCTTTATTCCTCTGCCTCTGCTGGTTGCTTAAATTTAATTTTCCTTAACTAGTAGAACTGTTTTAAAGTCTTGATTTGCCTGCTGTCTGTTTGCTTAACCCAGCAGGGAGCTTCTGCTTGCTGATATCAGCAGGGGGCTTAGTTGAAACTGTATCCAGGAATGTGGTGGGTGTGACCTCTGAGAATCTGAAGGTGTGTTCTACCAGTTACTCTGTGGGGGTGGGGCACATTCTCAGTATGAAGGGGGAGTTGTAGCTTAGGTTTCTCTGGAAACCTCAGTCACTGCCCCTCACTCTTACTTCCTCCTTTCTGAAGTATTTTCACACTAATTGGAGCTGTATGGGTTTTTGGAAGTGGGACACCTGGTTCCACTTTAGGATTTTGCTGGGCAGAGGGATCAACCCCTCCCCCAGCTATGACTGCCTCCACACTGGAGAATGAGTCAGCTCACTTCAGGTTAGCCCAGGCACTTCTCTCCTCATCACCATTTGTCTCGCTCTTCCCACTTTCCTCATGCAAAACCAGTCAGTTCTCTCAGCCCTCCTTGGCCCTGAAGCCCCAGGCAAGTGGCAGTGAGCAATATTTTCTGCTCTGTCCCTTTAAGGCTTGCCAACAACTTCCCACAAACAGAACTTTCACTCTTCTCCTCACTCCATGCTGTCTGGCTGTCTCTTCCAGTCTCTGGGTTTCTAGGCTGGGTCTCTGGTTCTGAGATTGAGGGGCTCTGCCTTTCAGGGTCTCTCTCCTTGTAATGAGAGCTCTTCTGGACCCTCAGCTTCAGCGTCCCCTCACTTCTGGGAGCAGGGGAGCCCCCACCATGCCTCCGCACTCCCTACCAGGATCAGTGTGGATTCTTCTATACTCCTTGGTTTTTGAGTCCTATTCTTTTAGTTCAAAGTTTGTTTTTCATGATGATTATTCCTAAATTAATTTTTAATCCAGTTTGGTGGTGGGAGGTGGTAGTCTGTACATCTGCCTACTCCACTGCCATATTGGAATGGCCATTGATTTTTGTAGTTTAAATATGATATACCTAGGTGAACATTTTTTGTTATTTATTTTAGTGTCCTCTGAGATTTGTGGGTCTGTGGTTTGGTGTCTGTCATTAATTTTAGAAAATTCTCTGTCATTATTACTCAAATGTCTTTCTTTCTCTGGTATTCCAATTATGTGCATGTTATACCTTTAGAAATTTTCTTTCCCAAAGTTCTAGGGTATTTTGTTCTAATTTATTTTACTTTGTTTTATTTTATTATTTTGGTTTGGGAACTTTCAATGATGTATTTTCAACCTCTCTGGTCTTTTCTTTGGCTCTGTTGAATATACTAATGAGCATCAAAAGCTTTCTTCATTTCTGTTATAGTGTGTTGGTCAAATAAGTTTGTAAATATGATATATATGTTTGCTCGCTTATAGTTTGTATTGGGTTTTGGGGACAGGTTGTAAGCAGGCAGTGTCGTTATAGCGTAAAGCTTAGTTTTAAGACTAAGCTTTTCCCAACACTCTTGACTGATTGCATAATGTGGGGTGGTGCACTCTCATGAGGAATCCCATTAAGCCTCAGATAAGTGACTTTGTACAAGAGACTTCCTTGTTTGTATATTGGATTAAAGGTTTTGATTTCTACATTATAAAGTGGGGCAGAGGAGCCCATGTTGGAGGAGAGCAGAGAAAGTCCACGTGGAGGAGAGGAGAAGCAGCCAAGATGGCAGAGTACTGAAGGAGAAGCCAGTTTGTGCAAAGTTTGTGCAGAGAGAAGGAGATAGGGAACAGAGGTGAATAAGGCTGGTGAGGTAAAAACCTTTGATTCTAGGAAAAATCAAGTAAGTCAGTGGCTTTGGGAGCCCTGAATGGAAAGGGAAGTGTTTTCCCACTGTGTGTATTTCTTGCCTGCTGGGTGTGAACTAGGATTAAATGTAATGGCCCACCAGTTCTTGGCTCCATTGTTTCATTACCATCTGTCTGAATCAAATGCAAACCTGCATGGGCCAGGCAGCTGTGATGGTGGCCATGGATACTGGCTTTACACAGTGTATTTGATTTGTAGGGTTTATTTTCAATTGTTTATAATAGTTTCCATTTCTCTGCTTTCATTAACCATCTATTCTTGCATTGTCTGCTTTTTCTATTATAACCCTTAACATATTAATTATAGTTATTTTTATTCCCATTTCTAATTATTTTAAAATCTGTGTCAACTCTTGAATCTGATTCTAACTCTTCCTTTTTCTCTTCAGACTCTGTTTTATATTGCCTTTTAGTGTGACTTGTGATGTTTTATTAAAATCTGGACATGGCGTATTAGGTAATAAGAATTAAGGTAAAAGCCATTACTGTAAAGTTTTATGTTAATTTGTCTAAGTGTTTAATGTTTGCTGTAACTGTAAGTGTCAGAGGCTTTACATTTATTTAATGTCTTTGTTTTTGTCTTTCCTGTTGCCTTTGGGATCCTTAAATAGAGTCTCTACCTTGTAGCTCTTTAGCTGTAATCCAATGTTATTCTACTGGAGCCATATTAATGTGGTGGCAAGATGTCTGGGAGAGGAAGCATTCTATAATTGCATGATTAAATCTCAGTCTTTAACAGGCTAATTTCCCTGGGCTGTCACCTTCACAAGTGTATTTTAGCTTTTCCCCTTCCCTTAGGTTCTGGTAAAATCATTCCTTCTGGAGATTAAGCATTTGCTATTGAGAACTGTCTGGGCATATCTCACGATGGTTACTTTCCCCCTCTTGCTGCCATGGCTGTGAGGGAATCTTTTTTAGTTTTTATCATAAGAACCTGGTGGGCTTCCTAGAAGTGGATACACAGAAGTGTGTGGGGGTTCTCCTTGTGACTGAAGATGCCTGGAGTTTCTCATTGTCTTCCTAGTCCACACTCAGTATCCAGTTTATCAAAATTACTACTGAAGCATTCCTGTTTGTGGTTCCAGCAGCTTCTGCTCTAAGTATGCAGATTCTCTGTCTTCACTGTCTTTCTAGATTTGGTGGTGGAAAGGATAGGTGTCATCCTTTGATCTCAAATTTTTGTTGAGTAAGAAATTTTGTTTAAGTTTATTCAGTTTCTTTCTTGTTTTAAGAGCAGGAGTTATCACTTCTAAGCTTTTTACATGTTGGAGCTGAAAGCAAAAAGTTCTGTGTCTGTATTTTTGTAGTAATGACGCCTCTAAATCACATGGGCTTAAACAATAAGGGAATGTCTTTGTTCATATAAGTAGGAATTTCAAAGGTGGTTCAAGTCTTATGTTTGGTTGATGCACATGGCTCATCAATACCAAAAGAAAAATATATTTCCCTCATTTCTATTCTGCCTCCTTATTATCATCTACATTCTGGGCACAAGGTGGCTGCCAAAAACTATGTGTTCCTTCAGAGAGAACAACTTCACAACACGGAAAAAAAAATCACAAAATCTTGGGCTTTCATCTTGACTGAAAAATCTCAGCTCATATGTTCACTGTATCAGTTAGCTATTGCCACAAAATGCTGTGTAACAACCACATTAGTTTTGATGCCATTTAACAATAAATGTTACTGATGTGTCCAAAGTTTGCCTAGAGGTATCTCTGCTAATGTCATCTGGGCTCACTCATGTGTCTTCATTTGTATGAGAGAGGGCTGATTTAGGTGGGGTGGAATAGGTAACTCCATTTCAAAGTAGGAAGGCCCTTCTCTGCCTGTTTCTCATTCTCCTGGGATCTGAGACTAATTGAGTCATGTTATTTTCATAGAAATAACAGGGATGCAAGAGGAGAACACATAAAATTACTTAAATCCTGTGCTTGAAACTTGCACAATGTTAATTCTACCCACATATTACAGGCCAAAAAGAGCTACATGGCCAAGTTCAAAATCAAGGGGCAGGATAGGACACTCCGCCGACAATGAAGCCATGATGAAGGCATTATTAATACAAGTGAAGATTAAATTCAAACACTTATTCTATTGGCCTCACAAGTAAGCTAACCACGGTTTTCATGAGAATGTGAATGCCCGGATCAACAAAGACCAGTCAAAACCCGGGCCCTGAGGCTGCTAATTGGTTTGTACTGCTTTAGTTTTCTATGGCTGCCATCATAAAGTACAGTGGTCCCTCATCTATTGTGGGGGTGGGTTCCGGAACTCCCTGCAATAGGTGAAAATCCACGAAGTAGCAACCTTATATTTATTTTTTTATTTATATATATTTTAAGGCTTTATAAACCCTCCCTGCACTCTTATAAACCTTTCCCACACTGTTGTTATTAACCTTTTCCACACTTATTTTACCTCAAAAATAATTAAAATAATAATTATATAAAAATACCTATATACCGCAAAATCCTGCAATAATGCAAAAAATCTGCAATACCAAATTAGATATATACAATTTAGAAATCCACGATACAGTGAGTCCGCAAAAAGTGAACCGCGATATGGCGAGGGACGACTGTACTACAGACTAGGTAACTTAAACAGAAATTTCTTTTTTACCTTGGCCTGTAGATGGCCATCTTCTCCTTCCTGTGTCTTCACTCATATCTGTATAGTAATTTCCTCTTCTATAAGGATTCCAGCCATATTGGATTAAGGCCCACCATAAGGAAAGTAATAAAAAATATCCCCTGCATGGATGAGACTGCAGTAGTGGTATTGTGGTTAACCGTATCCCCAATGACAGAGTATACTGTATCACCCAGGAACATAGCTGAGTTGGCCCTTATCACAACATGAGAAAGCAGTGCACTTCTTCCACACCAAATGCATGCATGGGGCTGTGTTCTGTCCTTATAAGAAACACCAGTTTCTTATCCTCTAAGGCCTGCTGGAAGTCCCTCTCTAGTGCAAATAATTATATTGCTATGTATTTAAGTGGGAAGAATGAAAAGGACTACTTTGCTTTCACAAAGAGTGGGAAGTAATCCACCAAAGAATCTGGTAACCTCTCAACCATTTTCTTCAACAGGCTTCCCTTGAAGCGTGAATAGATTTTTTTCTAGCTGACAGCCTCTCATTGACATCTTTAAAAGAACACAAACTTTGCAGGTAAGTCGGTGATGTTTTTCTTGGCACACCTGGACTATTTTTCCCAGAGAGCAGTAGTAATGCAATACATGTATTGAGTACAATCATTGGTATACTTCAGTGAAGCTCAAATAAACAGGTCACCAGGGGTGGTGCCCTGGTCAGTGGTGCAGTTGATAGAGCATTGCCCCAGAGCATGGTAGTTGCCAGTTCCAGTGAGGGGTTGCTGGTTTGAGCCCTGGGCAGGGAACACCTGAGAAACAATCAAAGGCACAACTAAGTGGAACAAGAAAGTTGATGATGCTTCTCTGTCTCTCTCTCTCCCTCTTCCACATAAAAAACAAAAAAACAAACAAAAAACAAAACTATATATATATATATATGGACACTTGTGCCTGAGGAGTGCTATATTCATTCACTAGTGTCTGTACTAGGAACCACCATGAGCCAGTGCTGATGGACTCATAGTATTATTTTGAGGTAGCTGCCCAAACAAAATACCACAGACTGGGTGGCTTAAACAACAGAAATTTATTTTGTCCAAAATCCAGGTATTGACAGGGTTGATTCCTTTTTAGGTTGTAAAGAAGAATCTATCCTTTGCTTCTGGCCGACCTTCTGATGGTTTACAGGCCCTCTTTGGTGCTCCTTGGTTTGTATTACCCAATCTCTGCCTCCATCTTTATGTGGCATTTTCCACGTATGTGTCCCTGTCTAAACTGTTTTTTTATAAGGACACTATTCATATTAAATCATGGCTCACGCTAAGGGCCTCATATTAATTGAACAAATAATTACATCTACAACTACATTGTTTCCAAATAAGGTCACATTCTGAGCTACTGAAGATTAGGAAACATACAAATTTTGCGAAAACACATCAAACCCTTAACAATAAACATGGTACCCATTAACCACATAGACCCTATTTGTTATAAGAAATAAGAATATAGATTATGGCACAAAATCAAAGTGATATGTAGTAAAGTCATCATCAGGAGAAATCAGAATGATGCTATCTGGTCCTCAATTTCCTTTAGCTGTGGCTTAATCCAGGAGTAAAAATTTAAAACAACTGAAAGAGTAGATATCCTTTAATTATTTTTTTAAGTTGAGCTATAGATAATTTTGAGAGTATTCACTATGGCCAGGGTTAGAGAGCAACCTTCTTATATTTCCTATTGAACACAGTCCTGTGTATCTTAATAGCAAATTAGAGAGGCTACACACCTGAAGAGGCCAGCCCACTTAGTCTCAGAAGTGAGCTAATAGAGTATCCAGAAAGCTCTCTTGGTGAAATATAATGGGAACTAAATCGTGACGCCTAAACAAACATATATTGGGAGGTTCATAAAGACTTAAGTATGTTTCCCAAATCTCAAGGGCAAAAATGCAGCAGTCCCAGGAACAGGAGTTTGACATTCTATGGGGAACTCAAGAAGTCGTCACATTCTACTTTTCACATGTGTCTTCTCTGCTCTAGTTCATCCTTCTTTATATTTTTCTCTCTATTCTCCTTCCTATCCTTGTTTCTTTTTCTCCTTCTCCTCTTTCTCTTCACCTCCTCCTCCTTTTTTGTTCTCCAACTCCTGCATTATTTCTCTTCTTCCCCTTTCCCCTCTGTTTTGATCTCTCTCCAAAGTGCCTTCCTCTGGCTTTTCAATCCACATGTAGATAAACAATTTTTCAGGAAATGGCATACTTTAAAATTCTGGGGGAAACATTGAAGCATATTTTAAAATTTGAAACTGACGTTGGAAAGAAAAAGAATCCTCTGAGTGTAATCTATGCTGCCTGCTGAATACCCACCAATCTGTCTTTAACAGGCAAAGTATAGTGGTCATTCTGCCCAAAGAGATCATCCTCCTAACACTGAAGAGGTAGCTGAGGGAGTATCTAGCAGACTCTTCTGGTGAAAATGCTAAGGTCATAAATGACGTGACTGTGCAAATCCAGGGGAGGGGTGAGGCACACTAAAGCCAGTGTCCTCTGGTGGCTCTGCTCATTTCAGAGCTGCATTCTCGGGTAATGCCATATACATAAGGGCAAGAGGGAATTTCAGGGGTCTAAGAAGGATAAAAAGTTATGCTGGAGACCACTGAAAAAAAAACAGGACCTTGAAGTCCTCCAATAATTACACAAGACCACCTCCCTTCATTCTGTTGTAGAGAAAGGAATATGACTATGTCATGCCAACTTGATGTTGGCTTTGGGCACAGTAGGGGGAAAAAGTCTACCTTGATAATTACTAACCATAATGCCTATTTTCTGTGGATATGGGGCTTAAATGTATATCTCTATGTGATATGAAAAAAATTTGACTGGAGCTAAAATACTTAGTTAAAAGTTGTCCAAAGTAGGTAGATACACCTAGGTACCTTGCAGGGGCAAAGGAAAGTTTTCTCTAAATGAATCCTTTTGAAAACTTGGCTTCAAAGAATTTACACAAATGAAAGTCCAGCAAATCTCTCTCTCTCTCTCTCTCTCTCTCTCTCTCTCTCACACACACACACACACACACACACACAAATATACACACACATCATCATCACCACCACCACCCAATCCAAAAGCTGCTATAAGAAAAAGCCAACAAAACAACAAACTATACTCAGATTCACAGAGGTTTCTGATATTGGAATTATCATATATGGGTAAATAAAAAACAAAAATTTTAATATATTTAATGATATAAAAGAGTTTATGAAAAAATGGGAAACATAAAACTATCAATATTGATCAGGTTGAAAAATAATTAAATGGTATTGAGAGAAAGAAAAATTAAATGATAGATATTTGAAACTCAGTGGAGGCCTAGTAGATAAAGTATCAACCTGGATTGCTGAGGTCACTGGTTTGAAACTCTGGGCTTGTTTGGTCAAGGCACATATTAAAGTTGATGCTTCCTTCTCATCCCCCCTTTCTCTCTTTCTCCTCTCTCTAAAATAAATAGTCTTTAAAAATTAAAAAGAAAGAAACTCAATGAACATATAAAACAACAGATTAGACATAGCAAAAGAGAAAATGATTAAATAAATGGAAGATAGAATTGAAGAAATTGTACAGACTGAACCAGAGAGAGGAAAAGAGAGTAGGAGGTTCAGATAGCTCATTAAATTCCAAATATAACAAATAAGAAAGAGACAACCTAGCCTAAATATATATTAGGAGAAAAGTCATAACCAAGACACAGAAAATGTTAAGCAGTTAGAAGTAAAAAACAGATTCTTGATAACAAAACAGAAATTAAAACCCCCCTCTCCTAGTCTTTATTAATTACCTCTGCTGGCTTTTCACAATCAACAAAGAAAGTAGTTGTTATTATCCTACCTTTAAGATGTTGTATGAAATAATCCAATGAAATTATCTTTTATGAATAAAAGCAAAGAAAATGGGGGGTGGAGTGACATTCTGAAGAACAAAAATCTGAGAGACTCTCAGAAGAGTGATTTCTTTTTTTTTTTATGTTTCTTGTCTTTTTTCTATTATTATTTTTTATTATTAATTTTAATGCGGTGACATTAATAAAACAGGGTACATATCTTCAAAGAGAACATCTCCAGGGTATCTTGGCATTCAATTTTGTTGCATACCCATCACCCAAAGTCGAATTTCTTAAGATGCGTTTCAAAGGAAAGTAAAATGGTCCCGGAGGAAGTACTGAGATACAACATGGAATGATGAGAAAAGACAATGTGGATCAAACTGAACAAACTTGACTATGTTAGTGATAACTCTCCTGGCTAGTGCAATATTTATATATAATGTAATGGCAATCACCTCTACTTTGCTGAAACTATGTTGGAAAAGAGCAAGAATGTTCAAAGACACTGCAAGACCACCTAACAACTCATAGATGCCTGAAGCAATAGATTATGAACTGTGACATATTGTACAATAGACTGCCTACAGCTCAGGAGGAAAACTGTGGGAGTATTTCACCAGGAAATTAGGACTTTCAAAAGCACATGGGTTTCAGGGTAATTAAGAAAGCCATGCCATGCATAAGCCTAGGAGAAGATGCATACTTGGAAAAAATCCAAAGCTTCTGTCTTTAGCTAATCCTTAGTCTTGGTGCAAGTCTGGGTAAGTGCTGAAGGAATGCCTGGAGCAGAGGTTATTTGTGAAGACTAGGAGATGTGGCATCTTTCTTTCTCTCTTTCTTTTTCAAGGAAATCACTCAAAACACTGGCTAAACACAGATAGGTAATAGAGTTTAATGACAACGCATGATAAGGAATACAGTCTTTGCAAGAAATAAAAAGTTTGGAAAAGTCTGTTTATGTTTATCTAATAACAAACTCAGCAAAAGAGAGAGAATCTGATTTCCAGAGTTACAACATTATATTCTGATGTTCACTTAAAAAAGAGCACAAGACATACAATGAATGAGAAAGTACCAGCCATTTAAAGAACAAAACAAATGGACAGAGATGTCCCTGAGGAAGTTGAGACATCAGATTTACTAAACAAAGTCTTTAAAACAACTGTGGTAAAGATATTTAAAAATCTAAAAAAACTCATGGGCAAAACCTAAAGTAAATATGAAAAACAATGTATGAACAAAATGAGAATAACAATAAAGAGTTATAAACTATAAAAAGTAAACAAACAGAAATTTTTGAGCTGAGAAGTACAATAACTGAAATGAAAACCAAGAATTTTATCTCCAATAAAATTGTTCTTCAAAAATAAATGAGAAACTAAGACATTTCAAGATAAACAAAAGTTGAAGAATTTATTATTAGATCTCACCTGTAAGAAATGCTAAAAGGAGTTCTTCAGGTTGAAATAATAGGTATAGTAACTCAAACCCAAATGAAGGAATAGATGTCTTCAAGGTAAATACAGGGACAAATATAAAAATGACTCCACTTTTCATTTCTTAAATGATTTAAAAGATAAATACATAAAAATTATTATAAATCTATATTATTGGGCACAAAATGTATAAAGAAATAATTTGTATCAAAAATAACATGAAGGGATGGCAGAGCTGTTTAGGAAGAGAATTTTTACATGCTATTTAAACTAAGCTGGTCTTAATTCAAATTAGATTATTATAAATGTAAGATATTAAGTATAATTTTCACAGTAACTGTAAGGCTAATGGCATGAAATATAAAAGGGTCATGATATATAGGTAACAATTTCAGTTTTCCAGGGAGATATAACAATTTGAAACTTCTAAGCATCTAAAAGCACTGCTTCAAATGAAAATATTTTTAATTCATTATCCATCCTTAGGTAATTAGATTTTACCAAACTTCTCTTAATAATTAATACATCATGTACACTAACAACTGATAAGAGGAGATTTGAACAAGACAATTATCACCCTTGAGCTGTGGATAATTATTTACTAGATATCCTACAGGTCAAAGAATAAATAATAGAAATTAGAAACTACTTTAAACAATAATAAAATAACACTTATTTAAAATTGTGGAACCATTGCAAAAGTAGTAGAGTAACATTTATAAAAGCATGACTTTAAAAAATACATTTTACAATAGAAGCAATGATGAAAAGAAATAAACTTAGAATCTAATTTAAGAAGTTTTTACTAAAAAGAACAATGAAAGCAAAGTAGAAGAAAATAAAGATAAGGATGAAAATGAATAAAACACAAGCAAAGATACAATCAAGACAATTATGCCAAAAAGTAGGTTTTTCTGAACAGACTAAAAATTCATAAACCTTTGAAAAAATCAATTGTTAAAAATATATACATATTAAAAAGAGAGAGGAAAGAAGAAAAGGAGGGAGAGAGAAACCAATAACTTCTTATCAGGAACAAAAAAAGATACCTCACCATGAATGCTGTGAACAGGATCAAGAATTTATTATAATTATGTGAATAAATTTAGATAAAATGGATTCATTTTTAGAAAAATATAATTTACCAAAGCTGACTCAAAGAAGAAATAGAAAAATATGATGTAATAATTAATAAGTTAATTATTAATTTAAAATTTTCCACAAATAAAATTTCAAATATAATATCAGTTTAGATAGTTTTTCAGGTGAATTCAATTGTGTGTTCAAAAGGTAGACAATATATTCCTTTATAAACTGGAGCCAAAATGAGGCAATACCTTGATAGCTAAGCCAGATGAGACCAGTGTGATAAAGAAAAATTACTCACAAGCATAACTAGAGATTCACTAAGTCCTAAAGAGACGAATTCAGACATAAAAATAATATATGTAATATGACTATGATGGATTTATTCCTGATTAGACCAGTAAAGCAAATCTATTCAAATTACTGAAGTTTATATAAAACTTCCCAACAAAATAGTGCTGAAATCAGACTGGGATGGTGGGATGTGATTGCAGACATCGAGATTATATTTTATAAACCTAAAAATTATTTAAGAAGAACACAAACATGGAAAATCCAAAAAGGAAAACATGGTTTGACTGAGCTACTCTTATGTTTCATAAAAGATTCCAATAAATGAAAAGGCAGGTCCCAAATTGGGAAAAGATATTTACATCATATAGAAGGTAAAGAATTTGAATTAAAAGCATATTAACATAGCTTATAAATCTTGGGAAAAAATAGCCTAATAGGAAGATTAGTAAACATGAACAGCTACTTCAAAGAGAATTAAGAGCCAGTGACAAATAAACAGGCAAAAACATCCTCAAGTTCATTAGCAATACCAAAAATACAAATAAAAAGTATAAATTATATGAATTTGCCCATTTCTTCTAAATTATTACTTACATGTGGATTACAAAACAAAACTAACAAAAACAAAAAGTAAACAATTAAAGCAATCATATAAGCAAACAGCAAAACAGACGCAGATACAGACAACAAAAGGGTGGTTACTAGAGGGGAAGTGGGTAATGGAAGAGAAAGAAGGTAATGGGGTTAAATACAGGGTGATAGAAGGAAACAAGACTTCGAGTGAGGAGCACACAGTAGATAGAGTATACAGCTGCCATATTTTAAAATTGCACACAAGCTGCCATATTTTAAAGTTGCACATATTAATCTATATAATGTTATTAACCAATGTTACCCCAATAAATTTAATTTTTTATAAAAAGAAAGGCATAATTTTTAAAAGTCTGCAATATAGATATTGGTGAGGATTTGGAGAATGGAAATGCTCATACATAATTTTGGAGTATATATTGATAAAATTATCGTAGTAAATACAGTTGCTGTTTGAACAACACGGGTTTGAACTCTACAGATCCAGTTATATATTTATTTCTTTTCACTAAACAGGTACTGTAACGTACATGCATTTTCCCTTCCTTATACTTTTCTTAACATTTTCTTTTCTCTAGCTTACTTTATTATAAGAATACAGTACATACATAAAATATGTGTTAATTAACAATTTGTGTTATTGATAAGGCTTCCAGTCAACAGTAGACTATTAGCAGTTAAGTTTTAGGGGAGTCAAAAGATATATGTGAATTTTCAGCTGTGTGGGGTTTGATGTCCTTAACCCCCACATTCTTAAGGGGTCAACTGTAATTTGGTTTTAAACAGAAAAGTTGCATGTGCGTGTGTGTGTGTAGATATATAAATATATATTATATATAAAATATCCATGAATGTGTATAAATAAAATACAAAATATATAATTGCATAAATAGAATATATTTATTATATATTATTATATAATATATTTATATAATTATTATACTATATTATATATTTACTATTATATTACATCATTGTTAGTATATTTTTATTATTATAATTTATTCATTATATTATAATATATTTTATTAATAATTATATAAAACAATTAATATTTTCTATAATAATATTATAAATTATTAGTTATAACTATATAATAATATATAATATTAATTGTTATTTATAATTAATAACTGCTATATAATATAATAATCTATTCATACAATAATATGAATATATCATATAATGTATTACATAATAATACATAAAATATATGCTATATAATAATTCCATAATGATGTCCTATTTTAGAGTATATTCATATACTATGCAATAATATACAGTGTAATCATATAATATAAAAATGCATTACATGTTATATGTAATATATATCTTGAGTCATTATGCTCTTACAAAAGATATTATATATATGTAAAGAGAAAGACACACAGAGAGACATATACAGTGGTACCTTGACACACGAGGACTTTAAATCATGAGCAGTTTGAGCGATGAGCAGTCACTCACGGGATTTCTTGCTTTGAGTCATGAGCAGATAGTTGAATCACGAGCTTCCACCACCCTCCACTAGATAGCCTGCTGAATGTTCTGAAAGGAAGGAAGAAACAAACTTCCATGGAAAGGTACCAGTGTATAGCATATGCAATATATATATACGGTATATGATGTATATATCACCTATGACCCAGGACTTTTGCTCTACCATATTTTCCCTGGAAAAGCAATGTTATGTACTAGTTAAAAGGTACAAAATATTTTCATAGCATCATTGATATAGCAAAGAATCTAGCAATAGCTTGTCTAGTCAAAATAGACTGAAAAATACATTTGGTATATTCCACCATGCAGCAGGAAAAATTGAGAAAACTACAATTAGAAACATCAATTTTGATATTTAAAAAAGAGAAAGTGCTCAATGGAAAATAAATCAACTTTTAGAGGGAAGCCTAAGGCATGATTCCAGTTGTATAAAGTTTAGAAAAAAAAGTCACATATTGTTTAGAAACACACATATGGTAATTTTTTTTTAAGTAAAACAAGGAAATGATTGATACTTATGAGAGAAAGTATGGACATGCATTTGGGAAGAGGTACATGGAAAATTCCAAAGGTTCCAAGGTTCCAAGGCACTATACTTCAAAATGTACATATATATATATATATTCTTCGGAATGTGTAATATATTTTATAGTTTTTCAATGCTCACTATGAATCTAGAGTATACAGGTTATATGTCCAGCCATCTGAAGAGATGCTGAAATTCTCTAGGTCCAAAATTTAACTTTGGGTCAAGTGCCCAACACTGAATTAGTCATCTGCGTTGGAAGACAGGGCAGGAGCAAGATAATAAAACATGTAGATGTGGATGGTCCTGTTGCTGATGTAACCACGGAGGGAGATGAGAAAGGAAAGAGAGGAGTTTCCAGGATTTGATGTGGATGGAGATGATGTTGGCATATGAGCCAACATTATTCCACAAGTTTGGGTTAGGTCATCTGAGATAATTTTTAAAATAATCTTCAGATAACTTTTTAGATCTTTTTACTTATCGGGGTAACAGTGGTTAATAGAATTATATATAAGTTACAGTATAGTAGTTTCTAGAGGGGAAGGGAGTACAGGCAGTAGTAAAGGGTAAAGGGGGTCACATATATGGTGACAGGTTTGACTTTGGCTGGTAAACACACTATGTAATTTATGTATTAGAGAATTGTACAATGAACACTTTGAATTTTTAACCTAGAAAATCTAAGTTGAATGTGTTCAAACACTCACAGAAAGTTAGAGACGGGTAAGGCAACTATGATTAGGATCTATCATTCTGCCAGCTGTGTATCTCAGCTTCCTCACCAACTGGGTTCTGAGCCAGTTTGACAAGGGAGGCACTGGCAGAGGATCATAAGCAGAAGTGGGAGGAGTCAGTGTACTTCTCCCTCTCGAGTCTGACCAGGAGTTTTCCAGTAGTGAATGGATATCACCTCCATGGTCCCAGATACCAACAAGTACCCCCTTCTATAATTTTATCCTCTCCAGATGGTTAGAAGTTTATCTGGAGAGTAACTTTAATCGATGAAAATGTGGTGGGATTTGAGAAAAATAGAAAACATTAAGTATTCTCATGAACACTAGATGGGAAGAGAGAAAGAGAAAATAAAAGGATGCTTAGGTAGTTGTGAGGACCGAGCCACAGATGAATTTAATGAATATGGATTTGATCCAGTTTGCAAAAAGACTGTGACTTGAGAACAGAAGATGTGGGTGTGAAGCCCAGCTCAACCACTGTGTGACTTAAGGGTTCAATGCTCCTGAGCTCAGTTTCTTCATCTATAACACAGATGTTATGATGACCATAATACCAGCTTTACAGAGCTGCTATGAGAACGTGTGTAAAGGACACAGTAGAATCAGCAGCATGGCCAACAGCTCTCAGGAGCTGATAAATCTTACTTTACTTTTGCTGCTCTGTCTCTTCAGTAATGCTTGCCAAGATGATTGGTGAAGACAGAACTTCGGAGCTGAGTGGTTGATGACAGGGGCCACTTCTCCTCTGATGCAGACCTACAAGTCAGATGGTTGGATGCCAAGGGAAGTCCGCCTTAGACTGGTGGACAGACATGGAGAAATAACCATGTAGTTGTTATCTATTACTAAGAAACAAACAAATCTTTCCAAAACTTAGTGGCTTAAAACAATTATTTACAATGCCTCATGGTTTCTTTGGGTCAGGAGTTCAATCAGGGCACAGAGAGAGTGGCTTGTTTCTGCTCCATGCTGTCTGGGACCTCAGCAGGGCTGGGGGCTGGAATCATCTGAGAGATCATTCACCTATAGGTCTGCTAAGCTGGCTACTGGCTGGAAATTAGCATCTTAGCTAGAGCTGTTGCTTGAAACCTATGGTCTGAGTTTCCTCACTATATGATGGCTGTGTTCCAAGGAGGAAGGAAGAAAGAAATCACTATAATTGGTTAATCACAGACAAAATGCATCCCCAAGGGTCTGAGGGAGGTCACAGACCTTACCCAAACACTTGATCAGCCAGCCAATATCAGGACAAAACAGAAGTTTGTTAATGAGAAGGGGGAATTGCTGCTAGATAAGCCAGTAGTGGTGTTTTCTACACACACGTGGCATTCAGTGCCTTCCAGACACATTCCCACCCCCTTCTCTGGTTTATTTTTTAAGTAAAAGCTGCTTCTCCAACATTATCATCCAAGAGGTATCTAGGCCAAACATTTGTGTATTTAATTCCCCTGGTCTCACATGCCCAGTCCACCTGCCCATATCTCTCCCAGCTTCCACATGCACCACACATCTCTTTCCCATGGCTCCTGACTACCTGCATCACTTCACACCTGTTCTTCATGTTCCCTTTTAGCTTGGCCTTTAGGGATATCTTTTATTAGATGTCTTTAAAAATCATTAACAGACTTTGAAAACAGTTTTAGATTTATAGAAAAATTGAGCAAAATTACAGAGAGTTCCTATATACTCCCACTCCCTCCTCCTCCAATTTCACCTATTATTAAAATTATGTTATCCACAAAATAAAAAGGCAACCAATGGAATGGGAGAAAATATTTGCACATCATATATCCCAGGAGGGGTTAGTATCCAAAATATATAAAGAACTTATACAACCCAATAGAAAAACACCTCAAACACTCCGAATAAAAGAAATGGGCAGAGGAACTGAATAAACATTTCCCCAGAGAAGACATACATATGGCCAACAGGTACATGAAAGCTGGTCAACATCACTAATCATCAGGAAAATGCAAATCACACCCACAGTGAGATATCACCTCACACCTGTTAGAATGGCTATTAAAAAAAGGTAAGAAGTAACAAGAATTGGCAAAGATACAGAGTAAAGGGAACTTCTTTGCACTGCGGGTAAGAATGTAAATTGATGCAGCCACTATGAAAAACACGATGGAGATTTCCCAAAAATTAAAAATATAATTACCATATATATAATTAATATGAGTATTTACCTAAAAAAAATTATATCACGAAAAGGTATTTGCACACCTTCATATTCAGTACATCATGATCTGCAATAGCCAACATACAGGAACAAGCTAAGTGTCCATAGACAGGCAAAAGAATTAAAAACAATGTGGTGTACATATACAATAAGGTATTACTCAGCCATAAAGAAAAAAGAATATTCTGCCATTTGCAACTACACGGATCCAACTTGAGCACATTATGCTATGTAAAATAAGCCAGACAAAAAGATCTCTGTAGGAAATCCCACTTACATGTGAGATCTAAAAAATAAAAACAATGGTTGTACTACTTTACATTTCCACCAACAGTGGATGAGGGTTCCTTTTTCTCCACAGCCTCTCCAACACTTGTTATTACCTGTCTTGTTGATAATAGCTAATCTAACAGGCGTGAGGTGGTATCTCATTGTACTTTTCTTTTTCTTTTTTTTTACAGGGACAGAGAGAGAGTCAGAGAGAGGGATAGATAGGGACAGACAGACAGGAACGGAGAGAGGTGAGAAGCATCAATCATTAGTTTTTCATTGCCATTGCGACACCTTAGTTGTTCATTGATTGCTTTCTCACATGTGCCTTGACTGCGGGCCTTCAGCAGACCGAACAACCCCTTGTTGGAGCCAGTGACCTTGGGTCCAAGCTGATGAGCTTTTGCTCAAGCCAGATGGACCCGCGCTCAAGCTGGCGAGCTCGGGGTCTCGAACCTGGTTCTTCCTCATCCCAGTCCAACGCTCTATCCACTGCGCCACCGCCTGGTCAGTACTCTCATTGTAGTTTTGATTTGCATTTCTCTAATAGCTAATGAAGATGAGCATCTTTTCATGTATCTTTCTTGGAGAAGTGTCTGTTCATGTTCTCTTCCCATTTTTTTATTGGATTGTTTGTTGTTGAGTTTTGTGAATTCTTTGTATATTTTGGATATTAGCCCCTTATCTGAGTTGTTGTTTGAAAATACCATCTCTCATTTAGTTGGCTGTCTGTTTATATGGAATACTACTCAGCCATAAGAAATGATGACATCAGATCATTTACAACAAAATGGATGGATCTTGATAACATTATATGGAGTGAAATAAGTAAATCAGAAAAATCTAAGAACTGCATGATTCCATACATAGGTGGGACATAAAAAAGAGACTAAGAGACATAGACATGAGTGTGGTGGTTACCAGGGGAAAGGGGGGTGAGAGAGGGAGGGGGAAAGGGAGGGGCTCAAAGAAAACCAGATTGAAGGTGACAGAGGAGAATTCAACTCTGGGTGATGGGTATGCAACATAATTGAATGCCAAGATAACCTGAAGATGTTTTCTTTGAATATATGTACCCTGCTTTATTAATGTCACCCCATTAAAATAAATAAATAAATAATAAAACCAAAAACACTCCCCCCTCAACTCATACCTACAAAAAACAGGTGAATGTTTTTTGCCAGAGGCAAAGGGTGGGGTTTTGGTGAAATGTGTGAAGGTGGTCAAAAAGTACAGGCATCCAATTATAAAAGGTTTGAAGATATAACTAACAGCATAATCACTATAGTTAACAATACTGTATTGTATATTTTAAAGTTTTCACAAGAAAAAAGATCTGTAATTCTGTGAGGTGATAAATGTTAACTAAAGTTATTGTGGTAATCATTTCATAATATATACACACATCAAATCATTATGTTGCACACTTAAAACTAATACAATGTTACAGGCCAATTATTTCTCAGTAAAAAAATTATGCATTAATGTGGTATATTTGTCACAATTGATAAGCCAACATTAATACATTATTATTAACTAATGAACATAGCTTAAGAAAGTCCATAGTTGACATTAGAAATAACTCTTTGTGTTGTACCTTCCATGGGTTTTCCCAAAGAACGGTATGTATCCGTCATTATTCTATACATAAAGTTTCATTGTCCTAAACCTCCCTGTGTTCCACCTATTTATTGCTTCTTCTCCCTGAATCCCTGGTAACTACTGATCTTTTCACTGTCTCCATAGTTTTGCTTTTCCAGAATGTCATATAATTGGAATCATACAGTATATAATCATTGGATTTTGGCTTCTTTCATTTAGAAACATGCATTTAAGATTCCTCCATGCTTTCTCAAGGCTTGTTAGCTCATTTATTTCTATCACTGAATGATATTCTATTATTTGAATGCACCAGAGTTTATCCATTTACTTGTTGACAAAAATCTTACTTGTTTTGAAATTTTTGGCAATTATGAATAAAACTGCTAAAAACATTTATGTGCAGTGTTTTATGGACATACATTTTTAACTCATTTGGGTAAATAGCAAAGAGTGTGATAGCTGGCTCATATGGTTAGATTATGTTTAGTTTTGAAAGAAACTGAAAACTGTCTTCCAAAAAGGCTAAACTGTTTTTGCAGTCCCAACAGCAATGGATGTTGTTTCACATCCTTGTCAGAATTTAGTGTTATCAATGTTTTGGCCTTTAATGAATCTAATAAGTGTACAGTAGTATTTAATTATTTTACTTATTTATTTTTCTGTTTGTTTTTTAAAATAAGTTTTTATTTATTGATTGCAGTTGAAATACAATATTATATTACTTTAAGGTGTACAACATAGAGATCAGACATTTATATAACATACAAAGTAATCTCCCTGATAAGTCTGGTACCCATCTGACACCATACATAGTTATTACAATACTATTGACTATATTTCTTATGCTGTGCTTAACATCCCATGACTGCTTCTATAATTGTCAATTTGTATATTTTAATCCCTTTCCACCCACACACCCCAATCCCCCTGCCATATGGCAACAATTAAAATGTTCCTTTTATCTATGAGTTAGTTTTGTTTCCTTTATTTTGCTTTTTACATTCCACATATAAAGTAAAATTACATGGCATTTGTCCTTCTCTGTCTGACTTATTCCATTTAGCACAATATCCTACAGGTCCATCTATCTTGTTGCAGATGGCACAATTTCATTTTATGAGTGAATAATATTTCAATGTATGTATGTACCATTTCTTCTTTATTCATTTATCTATTGATAAACACTTAGGGCGCTTTCACATCTTGGCTGCTGTAAGTAATATTGCAATGAACATATGAAGGCATAATGTCTTTTTGAATTAGTGTTTTGAGTTTCTTCAGAGATAAATAACCAGAAGTGGAATTGCTGGGTCCTTTGTGTCTCTTATTATAGCCTTTGTTTTAAAGTTCATTTTGCTTGGTACATTGCTACCCTAGCTTTTCTTTTTTTCACTCCATTTGCATAAAAATATTTTTATCCCTTTAATTTTAGTCTATGTGTGTCTTTCAAACTGAAGACAGTCTTGTAGGCAGCATATATATGGATCTTGTTTTCTTATCTGCTCAGGACCCTGTATCTTTTGAGTGTAGCATTTAATCCATTTATATTTAAATTAGTTACTGATAGATATGTAGTTACTGTCATTTCACTATTCATATTTTTATTATCTTTTCCCATGTACTTTTTACTAAAGAAATCCCTTTAACATTTCTTGTAATACTAGTTTGATGAAGAGCTCCTTTAGTTTTTTCTTGTCTGGGAAACTTTTCATCTGTCCTTTGTTTCTAAATGATATCTTTGATGGATACAGTAGTCTTTGTTGTAGCTCCTTGCCTTTCATCATTTTGAATATTTTGTTCCAATTACTTCTGGCCTCAAAGTTCTGTTGAGAAATCATCTGACAGTCTTATGGAAGCTTTCTTGTAGGTAACTAACTGCGTTTCTCTTGCTGCTTTAAGATTCCCTCTTTGTCTTTGAATTTTGGCACATTAATGATGATGTATCTTAGTGTGGGCCTCTTTAGGTTCATCTTATTTGAGGCTCTGTGCCTCCTGGCCTTGTATGTCTATTTCCTTCACCAAGTTAAAGATGCTTCCCATTAGTACTTCCTTAAATAGGTTTTCAATTCCTTGTTCTCTCTCTTTTACATGTGATATGCTTGATGTTGTCCCGGAGGTCTCTTAAACTATCCTCATTTTTTAAAACTTGCTTTGTGTTTTGCTATTCTGTTTGGGTGTCTTCTGCTATTTTTATCTTCCAAATTGCTGTTTCTATCCTCTGCTTCATCTATTCTACTGTTGATTGCCTCTAATGTATTTTTCACTTTGGTTTTATGTTCTTCATTTCTGACTGGTTCTTTTTTGTGTTTTACATCTTTTTTTATAACGTTTCCTATCTTTTCATTAAAGTTCTTATTGAGTTCATTGCACACTCTTATAGCCAATGTTTTAAACTTTACATCTGGTAGGTTGTATGGCTCCATTTTGTGTAGTTCTTTTCTGGAGTTTTGTCTTGTTCTTACTTTGAGATGTGTTTCTCTGTCTCCTCATTTTGGTTGCTGTTTTGTGTCTCTTGCTCCTCCTCCCAGTCTTGATGTGGCTTCTTCTATATATCCTTAGTTATAGGACTTATGTTCACCTAGACTTCAGGCAGTTCTCAATAATGGGTTTCTGTAGTGCAGTTGTAATTTTGTTGTGCTCTAATTGTTTTAATTTGTACTTCTCTAATGATATATGATGCTGTACATTTTTTCATGTTTATTTGCCATCTGTATATCTTATTTGCTGAGGTATCTGTGCAAATATTTTGCTCATATTTTGAGTGTTTTTTTAATAGTGGTGTTTTCAATTTTTCTGTTATTTTATATAACAGTTCTTCCTCAGATGAGTGTTTTGCAAAGATTTGCTCCCACCCTATGACTTGTTTTTCATTCTCTTAACAGTATCTTTCACAGAGCAAAATATTTTTAATTTAATGAGATTTAACTTAGCAATGTTTTTCTTTCATGGTTTGAACTTTTGCTATTGTCATTATGCTAAAGTCACCTAGATATCTGCCCAACCACCTTCAAGTCCAGCACAAGTGGCAACCGTCTGCAGATCACTTTGTGCTCATACCAGGTGGCCCCAGGCAGAGCACAGGCAGTGGCTGACCTTGGCCTGCACCTCCCAGGGACTCCAGAATGAAGACATTTAGTGACCAGCTTCAGAACACACCAGAGAAGCATCCAACCACCACCACAAGAGATTCTTATTCTCTTAAGAGTATATTTCACAGAGCAAATTATTTTTTAAATTAATAAAGTCTAACATCAATTTTTTTTTCATACTTTGTGCTTTTGCTATTGTCATTGCCATACCTAAGTTCATGTAGATATTCTCCTTGTTGATACATCAACAAAGATTTCATAGTTTCAGTTTTTCACATTTAGAGCTATGGTTCATTTTGAGTTAATTCTTGTGAAGGTGTGAGTTCTATATCCAGATTCATTTATTTGCATCAACATGTCCAGTTGTTCCAATACCATTTGTTGAAAAGACTATTATCTCTCCATTGGAATTACCTTTGCTTTTTTCTCAAAAGTCAGTTTCTGGGCTTTCTATGCTGTTCCACTAATCTGTGTCTATTCTTTTGCCAATACAACACTGTCTTGGATACTGTCACTCTATAGTAAGTGTTGAAGTCAGGTAGTGTCAGTACACTAACATTGTTCTTCTTCAGCATCATGCCAACTATTCTGGGTCCTTTGTCTTTACATGAACTTTAAAATCAATTTGCTTATATTCACAAAATAGTTTTCTGAGATTTTGTTTGAGATTTGATTAAATCTACTTATCAGATTGGTAACAACTGACAATCTTAACAATACTGAGTTTCCATATCCATAAACATAAAATATATCTACATCTTTTTAGTTTTTTGATTTTTTATCAGGGTTTTGTATTCTTCTCATGTAGATTTTATACACATTTTGTTAGATTTATAACTATGTATTAATTTTTAATTAAATTTATTGGGGTGACATTTGTTGGTAAAATTATATAGGTTTTAAGTGTACAATTCTATGACACGTCATCTGTATATTGCAATGTGTGCCTACCACTCAAAGTCAAATTTTCCTCTATCATAAGAAAGATGAAATACTCACTATTTATTCTTTTGGTGCTACTATACCTGGTATTGTGTTTTTAACTTCAAATTCCAGCTTTTCATTGCTGGTATATAGAAAAGAGGTTGACTTTTATATATTAGCCTTGTATCCTGCTACCTTGCTATAATCATTTGTAGCTCCAGGAGGTTTTTGATGTTGTTGATTTACTGGTATTTTATATGGAGACAATTATTTTATTCATACACACAAAAGAGATTTTTATGTTTTCCTTCCCAATCTGTGTAACTTTTATTTCATTTTCTTATCTTTTTTAATTAACTGGAACTTCTAGTACAATGCTGAATAAAAGTGGTGAGAGTAGATATCCTTGACTTGTTCTTGATCTTTGCAAGAAAGTATCTAGTTTTCCACCATTAAGTATGTAAGCTAATTTTTGTTAGATATTCTTTTTGAAGTTGAATAAGTTATTTATTTCTAATTTCAGAGCATTTTTATTATAATGAGTATTAAATAGTATCAAATGTTTGCTCTAAATCAATATGATAACTTTTTTTCTTTAACTTATAATGTGATGAATTACTTTAAGTGATTTTCAAATGTTGAAGAAACCTTGCCACACTTGAAATAAATCTCACTGGTTTTGGTGTATAATTGTTTTATATATGTTATTAAAGTCAATCTGCTAATTTTATTGTGGATTTTTGCATCTATGTTGATGAGTAATATTGGTCTATGGTTTTCCTTTCTTGGAATGTATTGACTGATTTTCTTATTAGAATAATGCTAGCCTCATAGAGTAATTTAGAAAATATTCATTCTGCTTCGATTTCCTGAAATAAGTTATAGAAAATTGGTATAATACCTTTCTTAATATTTGGTAGACTTTACCAACAAACCCATGTGGGCTGGTGCTTTCTTCTTTGAAAGGTTATTAATTCTTGGTTTAATATTTTTAATAAGCCTATTCAGATTACTTATTATTTTCTTGTGTAAATTGTAGTAGATTGTGTTTCACAAGAAATTGGTCCATTTTATCTAATTTCTGAGTTATCAGATTTGTGAGTATGAAATTATTTATAATATCCTTTTATTATCATTCTAACTTCCATAGAATTATTCTGATAATATCATTTCTAATATTAATACATTTTGTTTTCTCTCTTCCTTTTCCTTTTTTTAATTTTTTTATTAATTTTAATGGGGTGACACCAATAAATCAGGGTACATATGTTCAAAGAAAACATCTCCAGGTTATCTTATCATTCAATTATGTTGCATACCCATCACCGAAAGTCAAATTGTCCTCTGTCAACTTCTATCCGGTTTTCCCTGTACCCTCTCCTCCTCCCTATCCCACCTTCTCCTCCCTTCCCCCACCAGTAACCACCACACTCTTGTCCATGTCTCATAGTCTCACTTTTATGTCCCACCTATGTATGAAATCATGCTGTTCTCAGTTTTTTTCTGATTTACTTATTTCACTCCGTATAATGTTATCAAGGTCCATCAATTTTGTTGTTAATGATCCAATGTCATCATTTCTAACGGCTGAGCAGTATTCCATAGTATATACTTACCAAAGCATTTTCTTCCACTCATCCTCTGACGGACACTTGGGCTGTTTCCAGATCTTCGCTATTGTGAACAATGCTGCCACGAACATGGGGGAGCATTTCTGCTTTTCGAACAGTGCTATGGTATTCTTAGGGTATATTCCTAAAAGTGGGATAGCTGGGTCAAAAGGCAGTTTGATTTTTAATTTATTGAGGAATCTCCATACTGTTTTCCACAGTGGCTGTACCAGTCTGCATTACCACCAGCAGTGCAGGAGGGTTCCCGTTTCTTCACATCCTCACCAGCATTTGTACTGTGTTGTTTTGCTGATGAGCGCCATTCTGACTGGTGTGAGGTGATATCTCATTGTGGTTTTAATTTGCATTTCTCTAATGATTAGTGATGTTGAGCATTTTTTCATATGCCTATTGGCCATCTGTATGTCCTCTTTGGAGAAATTTCTATTCATTTCTTTTGTTCATTTTTTGATTGTATTGTTTGTCTTCCTGGTGTTGAGTTTTATAAGTTCATTATAAGTTTTAGTTATTAACCCCTTATCAGACGTGCTGTCGAATACGTTCTCCCATTGTGTGGTTTGTCTTTTTATTCTGTTCTTATTGTCTTTAGCTGTGAAAAACTTTTTAGTTTGATATAGTCCCATTTGTTTATCTTGCCTTTTATTTCAGTTGCCCGTGGAGATAAATGGGCAAATATATTGCTGCTACAGATGTCAGAGATCTTGCTGCCTATGTTTTCTTCTAAGATGCTTATGGTTTCACAGCTTACATTTAAGTCTTTTATCCATTTTGAGTTTGTTTTTGTGAATGGTGTAAGTTGACGGTCTAGTTTCATTTTTTTGCAGGTAGATGTCCAATTTTCCCAACACCATTTGTTAAAGAGGCTGTCTTTACTCCATTGTATGTTCTTTCCCCCTTTGTCAAATATCAGTTGTCCATAAAGCTGTGGCTTTATTTCTGGGTCCTCTGTTCTGTTCTATTGATCTATGTGCCTGTTCTTATGCCAGTACCAGGCTGTCTTGAGTATAATGGCCTTATAGTAAACCTTGATATCTGGAAGAGTGATACCTCCTGCTTTATTTTTTCTTTTTAAGATTGCTAAGGCTATTCGTGTTCTTTTTTGGTTCCATATAAATTTTTGGAATATGTGTTCTATATCTTTGAAGTATGTCATTGGTATTTTAATTGGTATTGCATTGAATTTATAAATTGCTTTGGGTAATATAGACATTTTAATGATGTTTATTCTTCCTAGCCATGAGCACGGTATGTGCTTCCACTTGTTTGTATCTACCTTGATTTCTTTTATCAATGTTTTATAATTTTTCAAGTACAAATCCTTAACCTCCTTGGTTAAATTTACTCCTAGGTACTTTATTTTTTTGGCTGCAATAGTGAAGGGGATTGTTTCCTTAATTTCTTTTGCTGACAGTTCATTGTTTGTATATAGAAATGCCTCTGATTTCTGAATATTAATTTTATACCCTGCCACCTTGCTGAATTCATTTA
This sequence comes from Rhynchonycteris naso, assembly GCA_037038555.1. Lineage (NCBI taxonomy): Eukaryota > Metazoa > Chordata > Mammalia > Chiroptera > Emballonuridae > Rhynchonycteris > Rhynchonycteris naso. Next base: position 131,075,848 of record CM073001.1, read on the forward strand.
TCAGGTCCAGTAGTTTTTTGACTGAGACTTAAGGGTTTTCTATATACAATATCATATCATCTGCAAATAATGACAGTTTTATTTCTTCTTTTCCAATTTGGATGCCTTTTATTTCTTCTTCTTGTCAGATTGCTAGAGCTTGGACTTCCAGAACTATGTTGAATAAGAGTGATGAAAGTGGGCAACCCTGCCTGGTTCCTGATCTTAAGGGGATTGCTTTTAATTTTACCCATTTAGTATGATGTTTGCTGTGGGTTTGTCGTAGATGACCTTTATCATGTTAAGGAATGTTCCCTGTATTCCCACTTTACTGAGAGTTTTGAGCATGAATGGGTGCTGGATTTTATCAAATGCCTTTTCTGCATCTATTGAAATTATCATGTGATTTTTGTCCTTTCTTTTGTTTATGTGGTGAATCACATTGATTGATTTGCGAATATTAAACCAGCCTTGCCTCTCCAGAATAAATCCCACTTGATCATGGTGTATGATTTTTTTCATATATTGCTGGATCTGGTTGGCTAATATTTTGTTGAAAATTTTAGCGTCTAAATTCATCAGGGATAGAGGTCTATAATTTTCTTTCTTTGTGTTGTCTTTGCCCGGTTTTGGGATCAGAATTATGCTCGCCTCATAAAAGGAGTATGGAAGGCTTCCTTCCTCTTGAATTTTTTGAAATAGCTTGAGGAGGATAGGAGTTAGTTCTTCTTTGAATTTTTGATAGAATTCACTTGTGAAGTCATCAGGCCCAGGACTTTTCTTTTTTGGGAGTTTTTTGATAACTGTTTCGATCTCATTTGTTGTAGTTTGTCTGTTTAGGTGTTCTGATTCTTCCAGATTGATTTTTGGAAGATTATATGATTCAAGAAATTTGTCCATTTCTCCTAGGTTGTCTAATTTTTTGGCATATAATTCTTCATAGTATTTTCTTACAATCTTTGTATTTTTATTGTGTCAGTTGTTATTTCTCCACTGTCATTTCTAATTTTATTTATTTGGGTCCTTTCTCTTTTTTTCTTGGTGAGTCTAGTTAAAGGTTCATCAATCTTGTTTACCTTTTCAAAGAACCAGCTCCTGGTTTTATTGATCCTCTGTATTGTTTCCTTAGCCTCTATGTCATTTATTTCTGCTCTGATCTTTATTATTTTCTTCCTTCTACTGGTCCTGGGCTTTATTTGATGTTGTTTTTCTAGTTCTTTTCGATGCAGGGTCAGGTTGCTTATTTGAGCTTTTTCTAGCTTGTTTTGGTATGCCTGTTGTGTTATGAACTTCCCTCTCAAAACTGCTTTTGCTGTGTCCAATAAATTTTGAGCTGATATATGCTCATTATCATTTTTTTCTTGAAACATTTTTATTTTTTCTTTGATCTCATTGTTAATCCATTCACTATTTAATAACATGCTATTATTTCCAAGTGTTGAGTATTTTTTCAGTTTTCCTTTTGTGTTTAATTTCTAGTTTCATGGCATTGTGGTCAGAGAAAATGCTTGATATGATTTCAATCTTCTTAAATTTATTGAGTCCATTTTTGTGTCCTAACATGTGGTCTATCCTAGAAAACGTACCATGAGCGCCTGAGAAGAATGTATGTTCTACCGCTTTAAGGTGAAAAGTTCTGAAGATATCTATTAAATCTAATTGATCAAGTGTATCTTTTAAATCTGCTGTTTCTTTATTAATTTTCTTTCCTGAGGATCTATCCAGTGTTGTTAGTGGGGTATTGAAATCCCCTACTATGATAGTATTGCTGTTAATCTCGCCCTTTATATCCATCAAAGTCTGCTTTATGTATGTCTGGGCTCCTATATTTGGTGCATAGATATTTATAATAGTTATGTCTTCCTGTTGAATTGTTCCCCTTATCTTTATGTGTCCTTCTTTATCTCTTACTACAGCCTTTGTTTTAAAGTCCATTTTGTCAGATAGAAGTATTGCTACCCCTGCTTTTCTTTCATTTTCATTTGCATGAAATATTTTTTTCCATCCTTTTACCTTCAGTCTATGAGCATCTTTTGTTTTAAGGTGTGTCTCTTGTAGACAGCATATGTATGGGTCCTGTTTCTTTATCCACGCAGTTACCCTATGTCTTTTGATTGGATCATTTATACCATTTACGTTTAAGGTTATTATTGATATGTAGTTGTTTATTGCCATTTTATTCTTTAAAGCTGTATTCTTCTTTTGCTATATTCTTTCCTCCCTTTGAACAGGCCCCTTAGTATCACTTGCAGAATTGGTTTGGTTTTAATGAATTCCTTGAGGGTTTTATTTTCTGGGAAGCTCTTTATTTCTCCTTCAATTTTAAACGTTAGCCTTGCTGGATAGAGTAGTCTTGGTTGTAGGTTCTTGTTCTGCATTACTTTTAATATATCTTGCCATTCCCTTCTGGCCTCAAGTGGTTCTGTTGAGAGGTCAGATACCATTCTTATGGGGGCTCCTTTGTAGGTGATAGCCTTTTTTTCTCTAGCAGCTTTTAAAATTTTCTCTTTATCCCTTAGCTTTGGTATTTTAACTATGATGTGTTTTGGTGTAGATTTTTTTTGGTTTCTCTTTAGTGGAGTTCTGTGTGCTTCTTGAATGTGTGGAATGTTTCCCAGCCTTAATTTAGGGAAGTTTTCTGCTATGATTTGATTGAACAAAGTTTCTATTTCTTGTTCTCTCTCCTCTTCTTCAGGCACCCCTATGATGTGAATGTTGTTTCTCTTCATGTTGTCACAGAGCTCCCTTAGAGTTACCTCACATTTTTTGAGTCTCTTTTCCTTTTTCTTCTCTGCCTCTGTGCCTTTGTTTATTGTGTCCTCTAACTCGCTTATTCGATCCTCAGCGTGATTCATCCTTCTTTTAATTCCTTCCATTGTGGTCTTCAGTTCTGATACTGTATTTGTCATTTCTGTCTGATTCTTATTTATTATTTCAATTTCGTTTTTTATACTTGTTATATCTTTATTTAGGTGTTCATAGTGACTATCCATTGTTGCTCTAATTTCTTTGAACATCCTAACTATCATTATTCTAAATTCTGCTTCTGGTAATTTGGTTATATCTGGTTCATTCAGGTCCTTCTATGGGGATTTCTCTTGATTCATTTGGTTTGCATTCCTCTGCCTGCCCATTTTGTCTGTGTATAAGCAATTTGTGGCCACTGGAGTCCAGTAGGTGTTGCCTTTGGGTTCTCTAGGTGTGGTCTGTCTGCCGGCCCGCCACCCCCTCTGCTGCTATTTAGGGCTGTTGGGTATGGGCGTTGCCAGCGCCGGCCTAATGCAGCTGTTGCTGTAATTTCGCCTCTCCTCCAGGGGAGGGGCTGTCACTCAAGCCACAAGCCTCAGCACATTGGGTAGAGGTGAGCACCTTTGCTCAGCTGCGGACCCAGCCTGTTTCTGGGCTTCTGCCCAGCATTCACGGGCAGAGCCTGCTCGCCACAGTTTACGGGTTGAACAGGGCTACTGATGTGCTCTCAGCTGTGAGCCTTTGCCCGTCCTGAGCTTTAGCCCTGCCCTTGAGGCCAGGGCCCTCCTGCTCAGGGTAGCAAACCACGGTTTATTGGGCCAGCATGGCTGCTGGCGTGCGCTCAATTGCGAACTTCAGCTTGTCCCAGACTCTACCCGCCCCCCGCATTCAGGATGGTAAACTGCGGTTTCTCCGGCCAGTTGGGGTTGCTGGCATGAGCTCAGCCACGAGTCCCGCCCATCCCTGGTCCTAGCCCCGTCCCCGCGGTCAGGACCAGCTTGCGCAGGGTTGTAGGGCAGATCTGTGCCCGTTCCTGGCCTCCTGCTTTTCCCCCGCAGGTGGGGTTACCGTCGGACCCGCAGCTGCCGGACCGCTTTCGCGCATCCCCTCCGCCCCTGCTGGGCTAGACCGAGCTCACACTGGCTAGGCCTCCACCCCCGCCGACAGAACCACATTTCAGCATCCCGCCACCACCATCCCTCCAGCAACCCTCAGCAGAGTAGGAAGGGGCCCCACAATTCAGACCCTACCACTCCATACTGTAGACCTGGGAGCTCTCTCCATCTAAGCAGCTCTGCTCTATTTGCCGCGGGAGAGCTTGTTTGGCTGGTGTCCTGTCTCCCTTTGCTGGTATTGTTAGTTCCAGGGGAAATATTCGTTTTTGATTAGGGAAGTGACTTAGCCCAGGGGGTTGTCCCTGTGCCTTCAGTCCACACTCTCTTCCCGCTACTCTGGTCTTCTCCTCTGTCCCCGTTCCCTGGAGCCCTGGGTGCATGGTTGTGGGAGAGGTTTTCTGCGCTGTCCCTTTAAGAAGAATCTTGGGTCTGAGAAAACTGTCTCTTTCTCCCAAACAGTATCCTCACTTGTTTCACAGCTCAATACTGTCCAAACGCCTCTTAGAAGAGGCTCTGCTACTGCAGGCTGGGGCTTTGTTCCTGGGACCCAGGTCCCTTTCTCTCCGCCAAATTCTCCTCCCACCACGCGGGTCTCTCCGGGCTGCTGTTCGCTCCAAAGAGTTTGGCAGCCCTCTTCACGTTTTTGCTATTCCTACCAGTCTCAATGTGGCTTCTTCTGTGTTCCTTGGTTGAAGAGTCCACTTAGTTTAGTTCAAAGTTGGTTTATCCAGATGATGGTTCTTCAAATTGAGTTATAATCCACTTTGGTTCTGGGAGTTGGAAGTTGGCACGTCCGTGTACTCCATCGCAATCTTGCTCTCCTCTCTCTTCCTTTTCTTAGCTAACTGAGCTAAGAGTTTATCAGTTTTATTGATATTTTTAAAGAACCAATATTAGGTTTTGTTGATATTCTTCATTGAATTCCTGTTTTCAAACTTGTTAAATTTTTTTCTAATTTTTATTCATTTCTTCTACTTATTTTGGGTTTTATTTGCTTTTATTTTTCTGGTTTTCTAAGGTGGAAGATGAAATTATAGATTTTAGATTCTTCTTTATTAATATAATCATTCAATGTTTTAATTTCTCTATGGGCACTATTTCTACTGCACCCACCCACAAATTTGAATAAGTTGCAGCTTCCTTTTATTTATCTTAAAATATTTTTAAGTTTCTCTTGAATTTTCCCCTTTGTCTAATTTGTTATTTAGAAGTATGGTATTTTATTGCAGCTATTTCTTTTATTAATTTTTAACTCCATTATGATCTGAGAGCATACTTTGTATGAGTTTATAATTGTTAAGGTGTGTTTGTCTCAGGAGGTAGTCTGTCTTGATGAATGTTCCATATAAACTTGAGAAGAATTTGTATGCTTTATAATATTTTTGTGGAAAGCTGGACATAATGTACTGGATAAAGGAAATGAAGTAAATAGGCATTTAGGGTGAAGTTTCATGTTTACATGGTTAGGGGTTAGACTGTGTTTACTGTTTGCCATAGCTGTCAGTATCAGAGGCTAAAATTTTCACAGATATCCTTTTTATTTTGTCTATTCTATTATCTTTGGGTTTCCCTGAGATTTCTTCTTGAACAAGGTCAGAGATGGGCAGTTCTTTTCATCATCTTCCCCTGTTATTAGATGTAGTCCTACTGATATGGTAGTAAAGTGTGAGAATAGGGAAGACATTCTACAGTCCTATATTAGGTCTAGTCTTTTATTGAGCCTGTGCTTCTGGGTCATGATTTTCACAAATGCTTCTCAGTTTTTTTCCCCTTTAGGAGAGATAAGAAGATCAGGGGAGTGGAGATGGGTGTTTTTTCTTCACCAACATTGGTTAGGCTTCAATAAAATCCCAGTTGATTAGGTTCTGATAAAATGGTTTCTCTTGAGAGCAAGCCTTGTTATGAACGGAATGCTCTGGACACATTTCTAAATGGTTCCTCTCCCTGCTCCCCACATTAAAAGCATGAGGAGGCTCCTATTGGATTTTCACAGTGTGAAGTTGGTAGGATTCCTGGAAGTGAAACTCACTGAAGTCCGGTCACTCCCTCGAGAGTTTTCTGTCTCAGACCTGTCCTCATGGTGTCTTCAGCAGTCATCTACCAGAGTTCAGGTTTTCCTTCTCCGGTACTGGTTCCTGTGGAGAGATGTGCTCCCAGGATTCTTCCCAGGAAGCCATGATTCTCTGGATCCATTTGTCTGTTCTCCAACCTGGGGGCAAAGTGGGGAGGTAGCTCTGTGACCTGGAATTGGGAAGATGTGCTGGTTTTCAGTTTCTTCAGCTGCTTTCATGTTGGGAAGATGGGAGCGATAAATGCCAGCTCTTTACATGTTAGACCAGAAAGTGGGAGTCTCACTAGGAGGCGTGAAATCTATACCTATCAGTCTTATCTCTTATCTGTATTGACATCTCATAGTGCCAATGAACATATCATATTATATAGGCATGCCTTCGGGATGTGTGGGTTCATTTCCAGACTGCTGTGAATATTGCAATAAAGTGAGTCACACAAATTTTTGGGTTTCCCAATGAATATAATAGTTATGTTTATACCCATCCTATAGTCTATTAAGTGTGAAATAGCATTATGTCTAAAAACACGATGTACATGCTTTAATTAAAAAATAAATTTCTTTCTAAAACTTGCTAAACACCATCAGAGTCTATCAGAAAAACAGCGCTGGCAGATGCGCTTGATGCAGGGTGGCCACAGTCCTGCAATCTGTGAAAACCCATTGATGCCGTGCAAGAGAATGGAGCTCAGTAAAGTGGGGTGTGCCTGAAATATTATAGACCAGTTTTAAGTGCTCATTACACACCAGACATTGTCCTAATATGTACTTTACACATAATACATTTTGGACTAATAATAACACTAGCCAACACTTAATAAACATTGGCTATTTCTCAGGCTCCATGTTAAATGCTTCTCAGAATTATTTTACATAATCTTCACCCAAAAAAAGAGCTCAAGTCAATCAAGATAAAGCAAAACCAAACAAAAACCTGGGAACTAAGAAGTATAGTTAGAGCTGTGGAACTGAGTTTCGAAAAGGTGGTGTAACTTAGCAAAGTCCCACAGCTAGTGAATGTTGTGGCCTAGGTGTCCCACCCGACTTTAGAGCCCAGGCATCTAACCATCAGACAGTACTGCCTCCAGGTGGATTTTGTTCCATCCCGTACATCAGGAGTCCCCAAACTACGGCCCGCAGGCCGCATGCGGCCCCCTGAGGCCATTTATATGGCCCCCCGCCGCACTTCCAGAAGGGGCACCTCTTTCATTGGTGGTCAGTGAGAGGAGCCCAGGATGCATCCACACCCATAGTTCCCATTGAAAAACTGGTCAGTTTGTTGATTTATATTTACTTGTTCTTTATTTTAAATATTGTATTTGTTCCCATTTTGTTTTTTTACTTTAAAATAAGATATGTGCAGTGTGCATAGGGATTTGTTCATAGTTTTTTTTATAGTCCAGCCCTCCAACGGTCTGAGGGACAGTGAACTGGCCCCTTGTGTAAAAAGTTTGGGGACCCCTGCCCTACATGGTCTCTCTTGTATGACATGTTTCCACAAAATGTCATATCTGAGTGACTCTTTAGAACAAAATACTTCCACTCTTTCTAAAATTTTGAAATAGCTCTAATTCATGTAAGCATACCTCTGAGATCTGTGTCCAGCAGAGGTCTACTACCAGTTAGTGGCATCTGCACATGTGTTACTCAAAATGAGCTGCCGCTGGGAATAAGAGGAAAGTAGGAGATATGGTTTTTGCCTTCAAGAGATCATAGTTTCAGTGAATAGTTAGAATGTTAGAAGAGAACAATGGATTCTGCTTTCATAGGGCAATGCATGAACACAAGCAAATGAAAATAAACAATACATTTACAGCGTGAGGCAGTGGAAATCAACATTGACTTTGCAAAAGCCTGACAGACTTGGGGTTTGAAATCCTTTCAGCCACAAGGGCCCATAAAACTTTGAGAACATTTCTTATCTTCACTGAGTTTGCTTTTCTCACCCATTCAATGCATAAAACCAATGTCTGCCTCAGAAGAGCTAAATTTTTAAAAATGCATGAAAAGGATCAGGGACAGTTAGAACTGAATATATACATATATGTTCTCTTGCTGTTACAACAAGTGCTATAATTTGAGTGCTTACACTTTGTGATGTGGCGTATATGCCCTTCATTTAGATGAACAGACCATTTCCTAAACCTCAAAAAATTGTGTATTCTCTCTGAATGTCAAAGTCCTTGCTTTTTTCATCTGACAAATTTTTATTGAGCATCTACTACTTTTAAGCATTGCAGTAGGCCAGCAAAATCCTGACCAACACAATTCCCATCCTCTAAAGGCTTACAGCACTTGTCTATAGCAGATACAGTCATGGCCTTTGTAGGTACTGAAAGATAAGAGACATATGTGACACACTACCTGCTACTTGGTAGTTCCTTTTGCATTACAAACCCAGTCCATGAAAGAATGCCAAAAAGAGGGATAAGGGACTATGCATGTTTTCTGTTGCTGCTGTAAAATAATGACCACAAACTTAGTGGCTAGACAACACAATCATATTACCTAACATTTCTGTAGGTCAGAAGTCTGACATGAGTCTACCTGTACTAAAATCAAGTTGTCAGTAGAGCTGAATTCCTTTCTGGAGATTCTAGGGGGTGCTAAGGATTGAATGGTGTTCACCCAAAAATTCATATATTGAAACTCTAACCTCCAAACTGACTGTAGTTGGAGATAAGTATTTTAGGAGGTAATTAAGATTAAATGAGGTCATAAGGGTAGGGACCCTAATCCAATAGTATTGGTGGCCTTATAAGAAGAGGAAGAGAAAGACATAGAGATAGATAGCTAGATAGATAGATAGAGAGTTATTATACTCTATGTGCACATACCAAGGAAAAGGTGAGAACACAATGTGAAGGCACCACCTAGAAGCCAAAAAAGAAAGGATTCTCATCATAAAAAGGAATCTTAATCTTGGACTTCTAGCCTTGAAAATTGTGAGAGGTCAATTTCTATTGTTTAAGTCATTCAGTCTATGGTATTTTATTATGGTAGCCTGACTAGACTCATACTAGGAGAATATTTTTGTTTGTTTTTAATTTTTTCCTTTTTCCAGATTTCTTTGCTTTTTTCAGATTCTAGAGGCTGCCTGCATTCCTTGGCTCATGCATTGCTTGGCTCCTCCTCCCATGCTCTGACCACAGCCGGGACTCATGCCCTGCTTTTAAAGACTCATGTGATTAGATTGGGCCCACGTAGACAATCCAGGAAAATCTTTCCAGGTGAAGGTTCTCAACCCAGTCACATTTGCAAAGTCTCTTATGCCATGTAAGGTCACATTCCTAGTTTCTGGGGACTAGAAAATCCTTGGAGGGGGCATTACTCTACCTACCACAGGATACAAGGGGTCTGTTTGCACTTTGGGTAGAGATTCTGGCAGGACATTAGAGAAACGCATAGGAAGAGAGATGGCAAAGTCATGTGTCGTATTTCCAATTTACTTACGTTGATGCAAGAATGTCCAAACTTGTAGAATTTTTTTAGTTTATTAGAGTTTATTCAAGCTGAACAGAGGATATGCCTGGAAACGATCTCAGCAGACTGAGAAAAATGTTTCTGAGAATGACTGTGTGCAGCTTCTTTTATGCTTTTGAACTTAAGGAGGAAACAAGGAAGACTACACGAAGGTGGGAGAGAGCTAGGCAGGGACTCGGTCACAAGATAATTGACAGGATTATGTGCTTTCCTGAGGGTGGTTACACATCTGATGGGTCAAAAAATGAGGAATTTCGTCTGACCAGGCAGTGGTGCAGTGGATAAGCGTCAGACTGGGATGTGTCGGACTGGGATGCGGAAGACCAAGGCTCAAGACCCCGAGGTCACTAGCTTGAGCGCGGGCCCATCTGGCTTGAGCAAAAGCTCACCAGCTTGGACCCAAAATCACTGGCTCCAGCAAGGGGTTGCTCAGTCTGCTGAAGGCCCGCGGTCAAGGCACATGTGAGAAAGCAATCAATGAACAACTAAGGTGTTGCAAGGGCAACGAAAAACTAATGATTGATGCTTCTCATCTCTCTCCGTTCCTGTCTGTCTATCCCTATCTATCCCTCTCTCTGTCCCTGTAAAAAAAAATAAGGGGGAGGTATTTCAAAGATGTGTTAACCTACATAAACAAAGACAATGGACCGGGCTTGCTTAAGGCAAAGATAATTCTTTTACTAAAGAAGTTAGAAATTATAAGCCTGGCACATGACTACCCACCGTGAGCTACCCAGGTGCCCTAATGTCACGCAGTATTCTAGGAGGAAGGGAAACTTAAGACTTTCTTCTTGTATTTATCTCCCTGTGGCCACCTAACCTGCCACACTTTCCCAACTGAATTCTTTCTCACCTTCTTTATTGAGTCCCCTACCGAAGAAACCTTCATGTCTGCCTCTTATTATTCAGAGCTCTAAAGAATTTTAAACTTGAAACTTAAAACAAACAAACAAAAACTTTTTAAAAGACTTTAAACTTGAAAGTTTTTTTAAAGTTTCAACTATTTTCAAAGGGACATCATCTTTCAAAACCAAGCACACTGGATCAGCTTCCTAGGGCTGCTGAAAATATTTATCATAAACTGGGTAGTTTGAAACAAAAATTTATTCTCTCACATTTCTGAAGGCTGGATGTCAAAACCAAGGTGTGGGCAGGATCATACTCCCTGCTGGCTCTAAGGGAGGATGCCTTCTTGTTTCCTGAGCTTCAAATGGTTGTCAGCAACTCGTGGCACTTTCTGGTTTGTAGACATATCACTCCAGTCTCTGCCTCCATTGTTACATGCATTCTACCTTGTGCCTTTGTTTCTCTTCTTATAAAGACACCAGCCATTGGATTAAGGCATACCCTAATCCAGTATGACTTTATGTTAACTTAACTAATTACATCTGCAAAGATCCTATTTCCAAATAACGGCACACCCTGCCTGAGGTTCCAGGTGATCATGAATTTTAGGAAACATTATTTAACCCAGTATATCCACCCATTAGTACTATTTAACTAAGTTATGAAATGGCATTCACTTGAAAGAAATTCAGCCTTTGTCCTAAGTGGATCAAAATGTAGCCAAGTTTGAGAAAAACGCTTTTATTTCCCCCCATAATCTTGGAAAACATGATTTAAAGCAGTGGTTCTTAACCTGGGTTCTATCGAACCCTAGGCGTTCCATGAATCGGTCTCAGGGGTTCGGAGAAGCCTCTAGCGCAGAGGTCAGAATAAAGTAACACCGTAATTTGTTGTGAGTTTATGCACTTTGTTGGTTTTGTTCTTTGAGCAAGGTGATGTTCATGCATGGCTCATTTTGTGCACCAGTAAAAAAACATATACCTATGTCTTAAATTTGGGGAAAAGATCATATTTTATTTATCACTAAGAAGGGTTCGGTGAATGCGCATATGAAACTGGTGGGTTCAGTACCTCAAAAAAGGTTAAGAACCACTGATTTAAAGATCTCAGGCTCTCTCTGATTCAGAAGTAGTAGAATGTGATTTTACTCTTAGTAAAAAATGATGACCATGGCCCTTTAAGTGGGGCCTCTATAAACCAAGCCCCTTCCCAGTGTTTCTAAAGGGGGGGGGGTCACAGTAAACCCAGGTGCAGATGACGGAAGTGAGGAGTTAAGTGTTCTTTTAGGGAATATTAAGTTTACATACATCCTAGCAGCTCTGTGCCTGTAGGGTTTGTTGCTTTACTGGAAGAAACGCAAGTGTTCCCAGTATGGTTTTAAACAGCCCCGTATTTATTGCTATGCTTCTGAAGTTATGTGTAGCTTTCAAAGAGCAGGCCAGCAGCAGTTAATGTGAGTATGAAAGTCTGTTTTTATTCCATACTATATGAAAACTGAGAATTCACTGAGCTGGGATGGAAAAACCTAACCTATTGTGGGTGGTCCATCCACCATCCCCCAGGATCCCAAAGCCTGGGCAACACAGTCAGTCCAGATGCTGGTCTGCTGAGTTCCAGCCCGATTGCCTTGTGAGGGACAGACAGACTGCCTCTCTGAAGAGGGCTCACACTCCACACCACTGGGGAGGAGCCTACACTGGACAGGATGCATCACCTGGGAAGATAGGTCTTACACTAGAATGAGGCCTCCTCTGGGGCCCTGTGGCTGTTGGGGCCCACATGCTGAGCCGGCTAGAGGGCATTCCCACTGGGGAGAGTAAACTGGCCCCTGAGATAGGCAGCTGAGGGGTGGGGGGAACCAGGCGGGGGAACATCCATCAAGTACCCCCTGTCAAAATTCCAGAAACAGCAACATAAAAACTGCCGAATCCATAAATAGTGCTTAGTGAAAGTTTATTGTGCATATAAGGACAGGTCGCGAACAGGGAGGTTTCAGATTTAAAAACTGATACGAGGCGCAGGGGCATGGCATTACAGGACGGCTTCCAGAGTGGAAGGGAGAAGGCTGTCCAGCCTTTACAACAGTTGGGATTTATCATGGGGGTTTCCAGATGGCAGGGAACTGGTTAAAAGGAATGATCTCAGACCATTTTTAAGAAGATATGGTTATTTTATAATTATCAGAGGCATTTACAAGAAGCAGCTCAAGTTAAGTTTTGCTTTCTTTGTAGAATAAGCTTAATAAAGTTTCTCTTATATAGCTTAAATGGTTTTATCTGCTCTGAAGATTCTCAGGTCCACTTTTCATTTTAATTTTATTTAATTGTAACATCCTAATGATGAACCTCCACTGAGGCTGGATGTCTGCAGGCACAGACACACGGGGTATTGTAATTATGAGCAATCCGACATGGCTCATCCTTCCCTGACTCTTGAATGTTCTTCTTAGTGGCCATGGTCCAGCCAGGAGCTAGAAACCAAACTGGTTTGCTAAATTAAGACAACTTAGTATAAAGCTCGTTAACTGGGGATCGCATAGTGAAAAGGTAAAAAGGGAGCATGAAGGTCAAGGGAGTAACAACCACAGGAAGCAGTGCCAACCCCTGGGACTGGAAAAACAGAGGGAAGAGGCTGCAATGGTTAAAATATACATGCTTCGAGGAGAGGTCCCATGCAGGTAAAACTCCTAATACCAAGGAGGGGTACATCTGGAGACTAGAGCTTAGAGGGGTTTGCTGGTGTCTCTGAGCTTGGAGGGTTCACACAACTCAGATATCCCAGCCCCTGTGGGGCTGGCTGAAAATCTCACAGGAGAAAGTGCTGGGCCACTGGTGACAGTATCTCTCTGCTAGATGGAAGAAGGCTGGTTGTATGAACAGTGGTGGGATTGAGCCAGTTCGTACCAGTTCAGCAGAAACAATACCTAATTTTTTGTTGAGTTTGTTGAAGCAGTTGTTAAAACGGCACTTGTAATCAGGGTTCTCTCTAAGGTGGGTGCCTGGGCAGCCACCCAATGTGGAAATTAAAATTTACATTCCTTACTCTTTCTTAACATTCATCCACACGACAGCGTATTCTAAGTCATGTTCATTCCATCCATAGGTGAAAAAAAAGTGCAAGTGAGGATGCCAATCAAGAAGCAATGTGGAAATATCTTAAATAACAGTTTTATTATTTTTTGTCAGGTTTCATTAATATTTTTCATTAATATTTTAAAACTCTTATTATTTAGTTTTGTGAACCTCTTTAGTTGTTCTTATTTAAGTATTAAATGCATGAAATAATAAACTACCTTTCAGTATATAGTTTTTTTTATACTTAAAATGGTCATTAGGGCAGAGCACTGGTTGTTAAATGATCTGAATCCCACCACTGTGTATGAGTGTTGGAAAAACTGCAAACTAGCTCTAATCGCTTCTATAGGAACAAACTGCTGATGCCACTGTGCAGAAGCAAGGTAGGGCATTGCTGATCTGAGAAGCGAGAGGCACAAAAGAGCAGGTCCTTTCCCTCTTGGCTTTGTGGTCCTTCTCTCACACCCCTGTGGGCAGAGATGGGCCCCGGCCCAGCCCACAGAGCAGAGAACAGAAGGGGGAGTTGGGAGCTGGGAGGCAATAGCTGTGTGACCTGCACAGTCCTTCCCATTGGCAACTCAGCCTCCTACATATATTCTACACATCAGCTAAACAATTCTGTGCATCCATCTGAAACAATACAACTGTTCTTCACACAACTCAGATATCCCAACCCTTTTCCTGAGATGAGGAGACCCCAAGTCTCAAGTGTCATTGTGACCATCTCTAAGTAGTTTAAAACCAGGGTCTTGCCAGCCACAGAGCTCAAGGCAGCCAGGGTGGGGAAGCAGCATTTCCATGTCACCAAGTGGCCTCTATGACCTTGATAACCTTTTAAACACAGTTTTTAATTTTATTCTCAGTGATTCTTTTTCTGCTTTTTACTGCATTTGGCGATCAACAGGGAGTGCTCGGATTTCTTACCTGCAGAAATGTCTCTCAGGCAGGTCTCCTGATGAATAAAATGCTAGACTGCAATTTCAAAGGCTATGAACTCCTCTTTTGGCTGGAATTTTAATGATAACTGATTCTTTTCTGAGGTAATCTGAGGTTCTTGTGCCCCCAAACCACCTGGAGCTCTAAAATGGTTGATGGAATGACAAATGTGAAAAGAAAAGAAAGTAGAAAGTTGTTCCCTAACAGCAAGCAGTTTAAATTATTTTGATATTATAATATATGCCTTAAAAATTATAAAACATTAGCTTTTAAAGTGAGGCTACAAGCTGGCAGCCTGAATGCTGCCCAGAGTCACTTTTGTTGGGTGAGCAATGCTTTATTTTATTTTATTGAATGAATATGAATATTGTTGGACAGAGCATGTAGTCTTCAGCTTGCCACGATCACCACAAATCCCTAATGACTTGCTCTGGCCAATATGCACCAAGTGTTTGTTACTTGCATACAGACTTTTCAGCTGCAATAGTTAAACTAACACTGAAGATTTTTTTTTTGAGACAGCTGTGTTACCCACCACAGATGCATTAAACTAGAAAACATCTGATCTACCCTGTGCCTCCATGCAGAGCTTAAACTGTGATCCTTGACAGAGCTTAAGTACAAAGGGTCCTGTCCACATAAATCCCCCATTGGAATTCCAGGGAAATGAGGCAAATGCCCTCAGTTTTTAGTTTTCCCTCAACATATCCAAGAATTCAACCTTGAGAGCAAATATCAGAATAGTTATATCATACTGCTTGCTTGCCCATGTAATAAGATTACAAATCCATACTAAAAAAAAAAAAAAAAAATGTAGCTTCTACATCATCCCATCACTTTATCTTTCCAGGTCTGAGCTACATTATATTTAGTCTAATTCTCCTTAGCCCAGTATGTTTTGGATGAATGTGTAACCTTCTCATTCTTTTTCCTTCTGAGATCTTATGTGGTGTCTGAGGAGGGAACTTCCTATTGATGGAGGACATAGGATCTCAGATCCACACACACAGGTCCAGATCCACACACATAGATTCCCTACTCTCCTTGGAGAGGCCCCTAGTCCATATGTTTTCTAAACACACTGTTTGCATCAGAGGCTAGAATTTTGGCTGGTGAACTTGTGACTTACCTTCTGGGTCCCATTGTAGCCTGGTGCCCTGTCATCTTGACTTGGCCTCTGAAACTAGCCTTCTCTGGTGCTAAAATCTGTTTGGGACTCACATTCAGTCTCCAGACTGAATAACCTTCCCTGTAGCATTCTGTGAATACAATTAAATCAGTCTGATACTCAATGTACCTGTTTTTCATTTTGTCACTTGGTGACACAGGTTTCTTGCAGGCTTAATTAGCCAATGGTGGAGTACATAGATCAGGATCCAGGAATTAATATCTATTCTCCTCAAACTATATATTTCAAAATATTCAAGATGAAGAAGACTCCCAAGCTCATTTTATGAGGTCAGCATTATCCTAATTCCAAAACATAGACAGTACGAAGAAAGAAAATTATAGGCCAATATCTCTGATGAACATAGGTGCTAAAATCTTCAAAAATATATTAGCAAGCCAGATCTAGCAATACATTACAAAGATCATACACCATGATCAATGGGATTTATTCCAGGGTTACAATCTTGGTACAACATCCACCAATTAGTAAACATTGTACAATGCATAAATAAAATGAAGGGTAAAAAATCACATAATCATATCAATAGAAGCAAAAAAAGCATTTAATAAAATTCATCATCCATTTATGTTAAAAGTTTTCAGTAAAGTGAAAATCAACTGTACATACCTCAACATAATAAAGGCCATATATAACAAACCCACAGCTAACATTACACTTAATGGGGAAAACTACAAGTATTTCCCTAAAGATCAGGAACAAGACAGGGATGTCCACTATCACCACTCTTATTCAATGTAATAGTAGAAGTCCTAGCCACAGCAATCAGACAAGAAGAAGAAATAAAAGGCATTCAAATTGGAAAGGAAGAAGTAAAATTGTCATTTTTTTTTTTTGCAGATGACATGATATTGTATATAAAGAACCCTAACGATTCTGTCAAAACAAAACAAAAACCCAAAACAAAACACTACAAATGATAAATAAATTCAGTAAAGTATCAGGTACAAAATAAATATCCAGAAATCAGTTGCATTTTATATACCACTAATGGTCTATCAGAAAGGAAAGCAAAAAAAACCCCAGTATCATTCAGAATTGTTTCAAAAGTAATAAAATACCTAAGAATAAATTTAACCATGGAGGTAAAGACTTGCACTCAGAAAACTATGAGAAACTGAAAAAAAAGAAAAACCAAAGAAGATACAAACATGTGGAAGCATATACCATGTTCATGGATATAAAAAATTAACATCATTAAAATGTTCATATTACTCAAAGCAATCTATAGATTCAATGCAATCCCTATCAAGATACCAATGACATATTTCACAGAACTAGAAGAAATATTCCAAATATTTATATGGAACCACAATAGACCCCAATCTTGGGAAAGAAGAACAAAGTTGGAGGAATCACACTATTAGATATCAAATTATACTATAAGTCCATAGTAAGCAAAACAACATGGTACTGGTATAAAAACAAACACACAGATCAATGGAACAGAATAGAGAACACCAAAAATCAATTCATGCCTATACAGCTAATTAATATCATAAAATGGGGTAAAGACAGTCTATTCATTAAATGGTATTGAGAAAATTGGACAGACACATGCAAAAAAATGAAACTAGACCACATTCTTACACCATAAAACAATATGAATTAAAGACTTAAATATTAGACACAAAACTATAAGAATCCTAAAAGAAAATATAGGCAGTAAAACCTTGAACCTTTCTAGTAGCAATATTTTTCAGATAAATCTCCTTGGCAAGGGGAAGGAGAGAAATAATAAACAAATGGGACTATATCAAACTAAAAAGTGTTTTGTTTTGTTTTTAAGAGAGAGATGAGAGAGAGACAGGAAGGGAGAGAGAGGGTGAGAAGCATCAACTCATAGTTGCTTTACCTTTAGTTGTACATTGAGCTAGCTTCTTATAAGTGCCTTGACCAGAGCCATGCCAGTGTTCCCTTCCTCAAGCCAGCAACCTTGGGCTTTTCATGCCAACTTTGGGCTCAAGCTTGGAAGCTTTGGGATTGTGTGAAATGATCCCCCACTCAAACCAGTGACTTTGGGGTTTTGAACCACCAACCTCAGTGTTCTGGGTCGATGCTCTATCCATTGCACCACCACCAGTCATGCTTAAAATGGTTTTTTTGCAGAACAAAGGAAACCATCAACTAAATGAAAAGACAACCTACTGAATGGGAGAACATATCTGCTGAATCTTATAAGGAATTAATATCCAAAATTTATAAAGAATTTATAAAACTCAATGCCAAAAAAATCCAAAAACCCAATCCAATTAAATAATGGGCAAGAAACCTGAATAGGCACTTTTCTAAAGAAGACATATAGATAGACATATGAAAAGATGCTCAATTTCACTAATCATAAAAAAATGCAACTTAAAATCACATACATGTCAAAATGGCTATCATTAATAAATCAGCAAACAACAAGTGCTGGTTAGGATGTGAAAAAAAAGGAACCCTCATGCACTGTTGGTGAGAATACAGATTGATGTACCCACTGTGAAAAGCAGTATAAATTTATCTCAAAAAACTAAAAATGGAAGTGCCTTTTGACCCAGGGATCCCACTTCTAGGAATTTATCCAAAGAAACTTGAAACACTAGTTCAAAAGGACATATGCACCCTATGTTCACAGCAGCATTATTTACAACAGCCAAGATCTGGAAACAGCCCAAGTGTCCATCATTACATGAGTACATAAAAAAAGCTATGGTACTTTTACACAATGAAACACTACGAGGTCATTAAAAAGAAGGAAATCTTTCCTTTTATAATAGCATGGACGGAACCACTAAGCACTAAGTGAAGTAAGCAGTCAGAGAAAGATAAGTAACATATTATTTCACACATACATGGAATCTAATGAACAAAATGAACTAACAAGCAAAATAAAGACAGACTCACACATAGAGAGCAGGCCGGCAACTGTTGTGGAGGGTAGGGGAGCTGAGCAAGGGTGGTGAGGGATAGAACAAAACAAAAGGACAAACCTTCATGGACATGGACAACAGTGTGGTGACTGCCAAGGTGGGGGGAGGTGGAGGAGGGTGGGGGCATAATTGGTGATGGATTAAGATTTGACTTGGGGGGATGAACACACAATACGGTATACAGAGATGTGTTGTAGAATTGGGCACCTGGAACCTGTATGATTATGTTAAGTAGTGCCACCCTAATAAATTCAATTTTAAAAAATTAAAAAATAAGACTAATATAAAACTAGCTCAGTCTGGCTAAGCCAGACTAGTGACTATCTTGCAAGCTTGTCACCAAGTTAAACCTCCAGGGGCTCTGTGCACAGCAGTGCTCTGGGAATCAGGTGGGAGGACCCCTGAATTGCTTTCTAAGTGGGCAAGTTCTGTTTTCAGAAGTGGAAGGAGATGGTTGAAGGCTATTATACATTTCAAATCACGAGGTCTCCCCATGTACCCCACAGTTTGACTTCTGTTCTTTGCCCAAGGAAAGCTTTTAGCCATTCTTGGTTTGGCCAACTGTTAGTGAACTACTATTAAATACCACAAAGTGGAAAGGTAAAGAGAGTGAAATCCTCTCACTGGCAGAACGTTAAGAAAATAGGACTGTTTATTTTCTAATCTCTCTGGAAGAAATATAAGAGTTCCAATGTGATCAGATGGGGAAACCACACTGGACAATCTCCTGACTCTTCTTACTGTTCCTAAATGAATGCCCTGGAAGGAAGGGTACTGGCCCATAAAGCCTAAGGTTTGATTTGCCTAACACTCATACATTTTTTCATTTCCTACCCAATCTCTCTTCTGCATAGATCCCTGATTTCAGGCCCTGGTGGGTAGCAGTAGGGCCCTTCTCCCACCCCAGTAGAGTTCACCCACATACACAGAGATGTGTGCCCCAACTCACAGGATGGGGAAAGCCACGGTACCAGCTTAGGCATAAGGATATGGACTGCAGTCTGGCCCAGGATGAATCCAGTCTGTACCTGGACTGGAGCCAGGCCCTCTGCAGGAGCCCACCAACCCACGTGTGACGGTGTGATATCACAACCTGGGGAAAGTGGGCTCTTTATGGGGAAGGTAACTGACACACGGCAAGGGGTGGGCTGGAGACAGTAACCACTGTAATCGTGCAGTGGCCTCTTGACTCAAGCTGTATGAGTCGTGTTGGCCACCAGGATGGTGTCCGCGGGTCTAGTTTTCTACCTTGCTCTTGAGTTGAGTTTGTTGAACAAAGCTTTGGACAGGCTTACATGCTTGGATCTGCAGACGACAAAGAGTCCCCACACCCTTGGCAAACTTTGCCATTTTCTATAAACAACAAAAGAACAAAGTGTTGTTACTTACTTTAGCTTTTATGAATACGCCTTTGCCTTGAGCTGAGAAAGTTGCTACAGTCTAAAGCAAACAGTGTTGTTCAATAAAAGTGGCTCTTGGCATTGTCGCTGCAAAACTCTCCGGGGTTCTCCTGGCAGCAGACCCTAGTGTGCGCACATGGTGCTGGTGGAGCCCACAGGAGGTCAGCTGTTGGGTCTGCTTGGGCAGCTCATCCTTCTTCCCCAGCCAGAGTAAGTTCACCTTCTGAAGGGAAGTTAGTCCCATGTTTCAATGCTTTTCAAAAGAGGCGACCAGGCAGGCTGCTGTAAAAGAGGAAAGGAAAGAAGAAAATGCAGAGAAAGAATTTATTGTTTCATAGTCCAAAATGTGAAACCTAGAATTCAAGGGGAAAAGAAATAAAAAAGGGACACAATGGCAATGTAAGAAGAGGAGTGGGGAGGGCACCTGGCAACTGATTGCCCATACTTTTCTGCACATTTAAAATTATTCCAAACTGAAAAGGTTGTCAAAAAATAAAACTAAAAGAAACAGATCATAACCATCATGGCCATTGAGAGGGTTTGAAATCTGACCTGCCTGGACTCAGGCCTCTCAACCGAGGACTGAAGTGAACCTGCTCAAGTTCATTGGCCCTTCCAAGTGCTCAGGCAGCCAGCTGTTACCATTATTAATACCACTCAACAGGTGCCAGGAGGCCATCAGCCTCAGAAGTCACACAGAGACTGACTTCTGATGTAACGATGACGATGAATCAGTAGTCAATGGGGCTAAAGGCTGTCCTGTGGAGGGAGCTGAGCCCTCAGCCCCCACCTGCCCTCACCCCCAAATTCCTCTAATCCTGGGAGCAGAGGTGTCTACTACCCACCTGAGCCCTGAAGTTAAATGATTTTTTGTGAGCTGTAAAACTAAGAGTAGCAGACATATAATCTACAATGAATTTAGAAAACTGCAAATCTTTCTGTAAAAAAATATCTCATATATTGGTAACAATAATTTCTAGTTACATGCAAAGTAGAACAAGGTCTAAGTAATATGGACCCCTGAATATGTGTTTTGGTGTTCTTTTCTTTTACTTTTTTTTTAAAAATAAGAATTTGAGAGGAGGGGAAATAGCAAGACAGACTCCCGCATGTGCCCAACCAGCATCCACCTGGGAACCCCTGTCTGGAGCGGATGCTTGAATCAACTGAGCTATCCTCAGTGTCTGGGTCAGACAATGGAACCAACTGAACCACTGGCTGTGAGAGGAGAAGAGAGAGAGAAGGGGGAAAGGAAGTGGAAGAGAAGCAGATGGTTGCTTCTCATGTGTGCCCTAACCGGAGATTGAACCCAGGCCATCTGCAAGCCAGGTCGATGCTCTTATCACTGAGCCAACCAGCCAGAGCCATGTTTTGTTTTTCAAACACAGCTATTGTGCTCTACCTAGGACATAGTGGATTTTCTTCTTTTTCTTTTAAGACAAAATTTGATTCCCTTCGTTGTTTATTGGAGCCAAGAATTAAAATGCCATTTTAGTTCTTTCTTTTAACCTGATTCTCTTTTCCCTAAATACACTGACTGTCCAACCACAGAACGTGTTCATTTAAAAATTAAAAATATGCATGTAATAAATTATCTTACCAGTTTATATAACATATACAACATAGAATATTACTGGCCCTAATCAATTCTCTGTTCTAAAATAAGCACCCTAATTTATGTTAGCACAGTTCCTTTTTCCTTGAAAGTCTTACAGAGTCTATTAGGAAAACAAAAAGACAACCATCAAAATGAAAAGACAAGCCTGACCTGTGGTGGCACAGTGGATAGAGTGTCGACCTGGAGTGTTGAGGTTGCTGGTTCGAAACCCTGCGCTTGCCCAGTCAAAGCACCTACAACAAGCAACAGGCAAGTAAGGAACAACTAAAGTGAAGCAACTATACTTCCCACTCCCCCAACCCTCTCTCCTCTCTGTAAAATCAATAAATAAAGTCAAAATATTTTTGAAAGTGAATACTTTTACTTTAGCATGTTACCTCCTGTAATGCCAGTGGCAGTGTCCAGGCAGGTCCACAATGGACTCAGGCAGATGATAGAAAAACTGTGGAGCCGAAAAGTATTGGGCCATTCCTGCTTAAAAGATTCTTGTAACAGCGGACCAGCAAACAGGCAGGGGAAACCGTTTCTCATGGCAGTATGCGAATGAACAGTGAAATGGCCCCTTGGTGGTGGTGGGCAGGCAATCCAAAATCTGCCATCCGCAATCTTCCCTGAGGGCAAGCACCCATAGCTTTACAAAGACTTCACGTGGAGCTGCCATGTGCTCACGCGCTAATTAGGCAAAGTGCTTGCATCCGGTGAACCAGTGAGTAAGCCTAACACAGCTGTTTTCCCCATGCCACCACAAACAAAATTGAGATTCTATGATTAACAAAGGAGAGGGAGTGGGTCTAGTTACAAACTAAGGGTATCTGGCACGGTTTTGCTGCTGCATGGACCCCTAAATACTCCCTGAATCTTCAATAAAGTCTGCATAAAGAGACTTGCTTAACAGGTTGGGTGGTGGGAACCAGAGTGAGCGGTTGAACCTCATGTCTACATGGGTGCAGAGCAGATATGGAAAATGAGCTACAGTTCTCTCAAAATTCCCTGGAAAACAAGAACACAAAGCCAGATGTGAAGATGAAAACTTAAAGCCTCAGGGACGAGATGAAACAAGAAGCTGTGTCTGTTGGTCATGACTTTGTCATTATTGTTGATAGTGATGAAAGATACATAGAGAAAGAAAAAAAGAAAGAAAGAAAGAAAGAAAGAAAGAAAGAAAGAAAGAAAGAAAGAAAGAAAGAAAGAAAGAAAGAAAGAAAGAAAGTTAAATGGATAACTGCTGTTGAGCATCTACTACAATCTTAGTATTGTTCTAGGTGATTTTTCTATTTTATCCTAATTAATCCATCCAAGAAATAAAAAGACAATGCAAATTATTTCAATTATACCAATGAATGCTTGGAGGTAGAGAAAGATTATTTTCTTAGCTTAACAGCCTCCATGTTTTCAGGCCTGTTTGCATGTGCACTGCTGAAGTCCAGGCCCTAGAATAGCCACCCACATGCACTTGCCTGGTTAGAAGCCCCTGCCTTCCTCAACCAGCCAGCAGGTGTGTTGTAACTCAATTTTAGCTGATGTTTTTCTTGAATCCTCAAAGAAGTCAACCTCCCCTCTTATCCTTCTGAACATTTAATCTCTGATTACCTCAATCTCATTACAGCATGCTAAATTAAATACAACATTTATCTTCAAAGTTGCCCCCACTGTGATGGACAGAAGATCGGACCAGAAGGTAAGTGCTCAGGCTCCCAGCCCTCTCTTCTCTCTCTTTGCCCCTAATTCTCCAAACTATTATATAAGAAGCCCAGAATGACTTGGTCTAGTCAACTGGCCTTATCTCTAAGTAATCAGACAGCTTTTCCTGAAGGAGAAAAGAAACAAGAAAGTAAAAAGCTTAGGAAAATGGCAGAGGTGACATTACTGCCAAAGGACTCAGTGGCCAAGGAGAGGTAGAGTCCATCAAAGTCTACAACTGTGGCCCAATAGGACAATTCACATGAATCCCAGAAATGTAGAATCAGCAAATGTAGAATCCCAGGCAACCAGCATGGCCTGCCAGTCAGCTGTCATGTAGGGACCACCTCACAGAAGGGGATGGTGACATTTCATTCCAGCTCCTCCTTGAATGAGCTGGGTGAACTTGGGCCTCAATCACCTCAATCATAAAGTGAAAAGTTTGCAATTCTAGTTCTAAAAGTCTCTGTTCCTTCTAGAGCTTCTGAGGTCCAGACTCTGTTGCTACCCACTTGGCCCCAATAACTAAATATTCATTTGTCATGGTACACTGATGTTTAATGAACAATGGTCACAGGTCTCTAAAAAGTTAGCAACTCAATTTATAGGAGGACAATCCCTAGCTGTGTATCAAAATGAAAAAACAAGTCATAAAAATTATTTAGCTTGGCCTGACCAGGCGGTGGCACAGTAGATAGAGTGTTGGACTGGGATGTGGAAAACCCAGGTTTGAGACCCTGAGCTCACCAGCTTGAACACGGGCCTATCTGGCTTGAGCATAAGCTCAACAGCTTGGACCCAAGGCCACTGGCTCCAGCAAGGGGTTGCTCGGTCTGTTGAAGGCCCGCGGTCAAGGCACATGTGAGAAAGCAATCAATGAACAACTAAGGTGTTGCGACGGCAACGAAAAACTAATGATTGATGCTTCTCACCTCTCTTTGTTCCTGTCTGTCTGTCCCTATCTATCCCTCTCTCTGACTCTCTCTCTCTGTCCCTGTAAATATATATATATATATATATATATATATATATATATATATATATATATATATATATATACATATATTAAGCTTGTAGTATTATAAACACATCATAAAATGAATTGTGAGGGATTTTATAGACTTGAAATGATGGGAGGTTGTCTTATATACAAACAGTTCAAGCACATCATAACAAATGAAGAAACCTTGTGAACTCATAAATAAACACCTCTAAGTTCTGATATCATGTTTTCATGGTGCATTCTTCAATTTCGCTGGCCATAGTGGGTTAATGTTAAAACCTAGATTTCACAACTTTTGTTTTGAATACTCACAGCCTCACAAGGGAAGGTCAGCTTTCTAAATGAACACTCAACATTTGGTAGGTGATAAGGGAACAACAATTGTGGTCATAGAACTTCCCTTGCGGGCATTCAACATCTTGACCCTCCTGTTTCCTTCCTGCCACAGTCCCAGGCCCACCAGGACAGAAATGCAAGTAAAACCTGGTGATTAGTACTTATCCAGAAAGGCAGAATTTCAACGGGTGTTTTCAGTACCCAGCTCACACCTCCTCAATGCTTATCATTCTTGTGTGTGTTACCCAATGCCTTCCAACTTGTGCATCTCTGCCAAACCAAGAGCCTACCCTGGGCACCTGAAGGATAAACGTGCCAGGAGTTTAACCCCCTCTGGGATCAGCCTTAAACCAACAGCAGACAGGAGTTATGGACAAATGCCCCAGCTCCCTAACTCCTTGGGAAGAATAATAATTTATAGGCATATTCCTCACCCTCTCAGAGGGATGGAACTTCAGGTGCCCTGGAAGCCACATGCTGTTGGCTTTCTTGCACTCTCTATTTCACTTCCCTACTCTCCTATCAGTGCTTCCTGGTATCACCTCTCAAATAAACTACTGCCTCCTGGATAGCTCAATCTATGAAATCTATTCGCTGTAATTCCACAGGTAATCCCATTTTTACATGCACACATATTCAGGCATAAGCACAGGATTTAAGGCCAACATTATTTATTGCAATGGGATCTAAAAAGATAGTTTATCTTTAAGAAAAATCACAGCCTTTTATTACATTTTATATTTTTAGTAGTTTTTATTTTTTTCTTATTGCAAAAGAGAGAGATACTTATTGCAGAATTTAGAAATATAGCTCAGCAAAAGAGAATATAATTTACATAATCAATAACTTTACCATCTAGATTGTACCACTGTTAATATTCTGGTAAGCATATTTCCTAATGTGTGTGTGTGTGTGTATGTGTGTGTGCGTGTGTGTGTGAGTGTGTGTGTGTGTGTACATGCTCACAAATAAAATCATGATGTGTATAGTATGTGAAATTCATTCTTTCCATTTAACAATGTCTTAAACATTTTGCTCCATTAATATCCTGCTATTACTGTGTTTTAACGGTGGAGTGTTTTTCCACCATACAGTTCTGACATAATTTATCTTATCAATCACCTTTCATTAGGCACTATGGTTAACATTTCATATTTAAAGCAGACTATGCTTCTGTCAATCTTTTCAACAATGCTGTAGATAATTTGGGTCAAATAGAAACTGTCTGACAGATAGGCCAGTAGGAGCCTATCTCATAAAGGAGACAAGATTAAGACATGAAACATTATAAGGACCATTAAATACATACTCTGTGGAAATGAACATAAGTTGTTTTAAGATGTCAATTTATCACCCACCCTGTACCCATCCTTTTAATGAGGCCATCAGTCACACACCACAGAATAATAGGCATCATACTATGCCACCCTGATCTTTTGGGTCACAATTCACTGAGCCAAGGTAGACAACTGAGCCAGGGTGGACAACAGACCCAAGGGGAATGATCCATTGTCTGGCAAGCTATATGGTTTGTGTGCTTGGTTCAAGAGAATAAACTGAGTCAACTAAAGTCTTCTTGTCCCAAAAATTAGAACAAAGAGAGAGAAGAAGTTTTCTGTTCTGTCATGGATGCTAATGGGCATATATTTGAGAATAGGAGAGCTATTTAGGGTCATTTGCACACAAAAGTATGAGAAAGTAAAGCTTAGAAGAAGGAGTGCAGGAAGAAAAAATTCAATAAAAATAACAGAAAAAAGGAAAGAGAGTGAGTGTGTGAGAATGAGTGAGAGAGAACTGGAGATGCAGTAACATCCATCCCCATTTTTAGAATACACAGTTCACCCCCATCTGGAAGCCTAGTTATCTGGTCACTTCTAGACTTTTCTAAATTCTTGAATATTTTGTTTATTTTGTTTTTCTTAACTTCAGCTCATCTGTGTGTGAGTCTATTTTTTATACATTAAATATTCCTGACTTGGATGTAAACTCTGCAGAGATGTATAAACCGGCTGAGTTGGTATGGACTGGAATATTCAGGGGAATATTCACGGAGAAAACAAGAAGTATCCAGATCTTAGAAAAGGAATTTGGAGAATGATGATAGGTGGAAAGAGGAGCAGTGATGATGGAATAAACTGGGCAGTTCTGAGGGAAGATTCTTGTGCATTCTTTTACTGGGTTCCTTTCTGAAGAGAAAAAGGTGTTTACAGTTGAGCAGAAAGACCCTCAGTGAATACTAAGGGTGACTTTGATTTAGACACAGAATCCCCAAACAGTTGCCATAGAAAGGGAAGAAACCAAAGCCCAAGGAAGAGCCCATTAGCACAGTCACTGCTTTTCTCAGACTGATGCTGAAGCCTGGAGTACAGAGGACCTGAGAATGTGAGGGGGTAGGAGGAGAGGGGTAACAAATTATGTGTGAGCCACATGCGACACCTAGAACTCCACTGTGCTATAGCTTACCCTTTACTGACTACCTCAGTTTCCCTGCCTGTAAAGTAGAGTCACTATTATTTCTCTTCAACCATTTGCAGGTCACTATATCAGCCCTATTAAAACCTCATCGTTGCTCTGAGAAACTATTTTCCAGATTTTCTGAGGAATGTTAATCAAAATGAGATTAAGAAAAACAACACAATTTTGTCCTCAAGAGCATTAAGTCAAGGACTCAAAAATTTCTCAGTGGAAATTATGTCACAATGGAAAATTTCCAGTGTGCAGCCAAAAAGTTCATAGTACTATGAAGAGATATTGATAGAAAAAGGATGATTTATTCAAACCCCTTCAATGTGAATATTATTAAATATTTATAAATGGAAAGCAGTGTTCCCCCAAGAAATCAAAAGGTGTGTTCTCATCCACTGCCAATCAATCAATCAATCAATCAAAAATAGACTCGTGAACATAGGTAAATTATTCCCTTCTCAGAGTGGAGGTGGGACTCAGTAATGGTGAAGATATCATTCAAGACTAACACCACATTTCTCCTGGTCAGCCCCTGAGCACTGGACTAGGCCCTCGTGCAATGTGAATAAAAAGAATTTAAGTTGTTTGAGAAAACCTATTTCCCACCAGGTGCGAGAGGATGGGCACTCACCCGTCCAGAGGGGGCTGCGTTGACCATCTTTCCTTCCCCTCGCTTGCTCCTCTCCAAACTAGCTCCCCAGTAATGAAAGCGATGTGACATGTATTTAACCCCTATGCTGTGTCCCATCCAAACTGCTTACCATGACCTCATGACTGTCTCCCCTTAATCTCTTTTCATTCCCCTGTCATGTCCATGTGGTCACCTTGTTCCTCAGACAGAGAAAACTTGTTTTTGCCTCTGAGGTGGTGTGCTTGTTGCTCCAAGATCTTCACAGGAACCCTAAAGTCCTTGTACAGTACAGCAACAATACAGTCGGTGTCCCTAAAAATCACCATGCAGTCAAAACCACAGGCCTGTGAGAAAAATGTGGGGGTAAGAGCACAGCCTTCAAAAACATCAGGGGCAGCCTGGCCTGTGGTGGTGCAGTGGATAGAGCATCAGCCTGGAATGCTGAAGTCACAGGTTCGAAATCCTGTCAAAGCACATGCAACAGGCAAGCAATGAACAACTAAAGTGAAGCAACCATACTTCTCACTAACCCCCTCCTTTCTCTGTAAAATCAATAAATAAAGAAATGTTGGCCCTGGCCAGTTTGCTCAGTGGTAGAGCATCAGCCCAGCCTGTATATGTCCCAGACTCGATTCCTGTCCAGGGCACACAGGAGAAGCGTCCATCTGCTTCTCCACACCTCCCCCTCTCACTTCTCTCTCTTTTTCTTCCCCCTTCCTCTCTTTTTCTCTCTTTCTCTCCCTCTGGTTTGATTGGAGCAAGTTGGCCCCAGGTACTGAGGATGGCTTCATGGCCTCCCCTCAGGTGCTAAGAAGAGCTTGGTTGCTGAGCAACAGAACAACACCCCAGATGGGCAGAGCAGTGACCCCCTAGTAGACTTGCCCAGTGGATCCCAGTCGGGCACATGTGGGGGTCTGTCTCTGCCTCCCCTCATCTCACTGAATAAAAAAAAAAATGTCAAGGACACATTAAAAAATATTACAACCCAATAAAAATTTGTAAAACATTTGTACCTAATGCAAATGGTAGCATAGTTTTACACAGGCAAATGGTTAAGAAATGCATAAATATGATAATAAAGGTATCACTCAGCCTTGAAAATGGCCTACAATGTGCTCGTGGAGATGGATGTCAAAGGGCTGCTGCTTGTGAATTACTGTGAACAAGATGGAAGGATACTGTCTGAAATTAAATGGAGGTTGTATGACTGGACGTGGGTAGGTGCGACTCAGCACACGTGTTGAACTGAGATGGCAGGTAGATGTTTGAGGTCCATGCACATGCCTTTGGTGTATTCCTGCACTAGTTAGTTGAGCTGGGCACGATTTTCTGTTTATCTAGTGTTTTTGAAGATTAAGTTGTGCATGAGAAAATTCAAAACTTTTTCCTAATATAATAATCACATCGGAACATATCTACATTTTCAAAACAAGGGTGATAGCCCTGTGATCTGCCCTGCAGATTTCAGGGGTTAGCTCTTCATTTGCTGCCCAATCAGAAGGGCCTCTCCCCCTCTCCACAGCAGGGATCAAGCTCTACTGTTTCACATGCCCTGTAAGAATGATCATTACCTAAACTTACCTTCAATATTTATAGGTTGGATTTGCATTGTCAGTTACTCCTCATTATCCTCCAAGTTTCCCTAGAGGAGGGATATTGTCCCCCATGTCTACCACCTGTGTCCCCAGCACTCTGCTTTTTGTCTGGTATAGCATAAGTGTAAATAACAAATATTTTAAAAACTAATTTAGCTCCTGGTGTTTTTCATCATATATTAGAAGTCTTGGGGGAGGGGTGCAAGATTACCCATGCCATCTCCTTCAATAAAGATCAGTGAGAAAATTTGAATTGTTTATCTACCTTCAGATTTGTTCCAGTTACTATTGCTGCATAAGAGTTTACCCCAAAAGTAGAGACTAAAATTATTATTTTATTATGTTCTCAAATTCATAGGTCAGGAATTTGAGCAGAGTATGGAGGGGATGGCTTGTTTCTGCTCTTCTATGTCTCAGACCTGAACTGGGAAAACTTGAACACTGGGAATGACTCACAGGATGGGGGTCTGACCTGGGAGCCTCTAGATTTAGAACAGCTATATGTGGCTCGGCTTCCTCCCAGCATGGTGGCCTCAGGGTAGTTGACTTTTTACTTGGCACTTCAGAGTTCCAAGCAATAGTGTCCAAGTGTACCTCCCACAACCCAGCCTAAGAAGTCATATAGAGGCGTTTCTGCCATTCTACAACAGTCTAACTATCACAAGCTGTGGTGTTATGTTTTAAATGATTCTTCAAGGATGTTTCGCCCTAATCTATGGAATCTGTAAGCGTGATGAGATACCTTTCCATGATTATATTATGTTATATGGCACAATTGACAGATAGATAGGAAATTATGCAGGCAGATGTGATCTAATACATGAGCCATTAAAGGCAGAGAGACTTCTCTGGAAGACAGAAAAAAAAGAAAATCACAGATATTAAAAATGGTGTGCAAAATTTCCAAACTAATTGAAGGAGTTTAAGAAAGAAAAGGAAAAGAAAAACAATTCAGAAAAATCCAAAAATAGGGAAAACCAAAACCTGGACAAATAGAAACCATAAAATTAGTAGGCACAGTCATCCAATGAACAACTACAGAGTAATGCAAATGAGTGACTATACAACTCAAAACAAAATGCAAAAATCTCAAAAAACATACTGTTGAAGAGAAAAGCAAGACCTAGAAGAATATGTAGAGTACATATCAAATCTTACTGTTAAAAAGGATGCAGAACTAGACATATTGATTAGGGATACTTACATTTGTAAGAAAACTAGAAATAAAAGCAAGGTAGTGATAAATATAACATCAAGATAGTGATTACTAAGGGAGTATAGGATGGGGGCATATGGGTTTCAATGGAATTGTTAATAATACTGATTCTTAAGCTGGGTGGTGAGAATAGGATCTCATGCATTTGTAATTCCTGTTATTACAAGAATTATTTAGCATTTATT
The DNA here is from genome assembly GCA_037038555.1 of Rhynchonycteris naso. NCBI lineage: Eukaryota > Metazoa > Chordata > Mammalia > Chiroptera > Emballonuridae > Rhynchonycteris > Rhynchonycteris naso. The sequence continues at coordinate 131,106,331 of CM073001.1, forward strand.
TAATTTTTAAACACTTAAGAAATGAAGATTGGACAACAGGGTGGTCCCAAGCTCCTCCTTTTAACTAGGTTTAGAAGTCTAATGTCTTTCCTAAGGACATCAGGGAGTGAATTGTCACCAGAAGTCATGTACCCTAATTCCCAGAATATCGTGTGAAGATATCATGGTACTTCCCAGAAGGTTCTAAATGTCTTATGAAATGCTTTTGCTGGGCCATGAGGCCAATTAAAATAGATAGTTTTTAAATTTTATAGTATTTTTTATTAACTTTAATGGGGTGACACCAATAAATCAGGGTACATATGTACAATGAAAACATCTCCAGATTATCTTATCTTTCAATTGTGTTGCATACCCGTCACTCAAAGTCAAATTGTCCTCTGTCACGTTCTATCTGGTTTTCCTTGTGTCCCTCCCCTCCTCCCTATCCCACCCTCCCCTCCCTCCCCCCATCCCATATAAATTTTATAGTATTTTTAAAACCTAAAGTTTTATTTCCTTTGAGTTAATATAGTTGGGATTCTCTCTTCAGGTTTTTTAACACCTCAGAGTTGTAAAATACTCCAAATAAATTTTAACTGAATAATTTCAATCTTTTATTTTTTTGTGACAGAGACAGAGAGAGAGTCAGAAACAGAGAGACAGATAAGGACAGACAGACAGGAAGGGAGAGAAATAAGAAGCACCAATTCTTTGTTGCGTCACCTTAGTTGTTCATTGATAGCTTTCTCATATTTGCCTCAACCCAGGGGATACAGCAGAGCAAGTGACCCCTTGCTCAAGCCAGCAACCTTGGGCTCAAACCAGTGACCTTGGGCTTTAAGCCAGCAATCATGGGTCATGTCAATGATCTCATGCTCAAGCCAGATAAGCCCACGCTCAAACTGGCAATCTCAGGGTGTCAAACCTGGGTCTTCTGCATCCCAGTCCAATGCTCTGTCTACTGTGCCACCACCAGGCCAGGCTAATTTCACTCTTTAAAATAACAAGGACCATGTGTGATGCAGAGAAAGCAGAAGGGATGTCTAGGATGTTTAACGGTGTAGGGAAAACATTCACTGCATCGTTTCGACTAGGAACGGAAAGAGCTTCAGGCACAGCATAATCCCACTGAGGTGTAGTCTAGGTCTTGCAGGGTCAGCCATCTGGGAGTGATACTGGTGGAAATGTGGTCCCTATGTGGTGTCAAGAGAAAGGAATTTCAAAAGACCTGCATTTGAAGATTAGGCTGTTGCAGTAAGATTTATTCGGGCTTGAAATAGAAGGTTGTTCACAGGCTTTCATCTTCGTCTGTCCTGCCAAGGAATATGTCCAGTCTTGTCTTCATTAAACCCAATATAAAGACCAAAGTGCCATGGTTTAGCCCATAGCAAAGCTCAGTTCAGTCCAGGCACTGCTCAAAGCCTGTGCTTGGAAAACCATTTGGCTGCCAGTCTACATGGTATTGGAGTAAATGGGGCTAGCGCATCTCTCCAAGTTGGACGGCAGAGGGACGAGAAGGGCCAGATCTTTGTGTGGCCTCTGTTTATATTTTCAGATGGGACGGACTAACTTTGCTTTAAGACTTATTTCCTTTAAACCAATCAGTTTCTTTAAAATTTCATGGGCTTGCATTGGTTTTTCCCACTAACCAATTAGATCCTTCTTCTAGGCTAGACTGACAGGCTGCTAGGGTGACCATTCTGGCTTCCACTGCACAGGCCATAAAGAAGCAAAGAAGCACCTCCCCCGCATAGTTTGAGGTTAGATAGGTTTTACCCTGGGGAATTGGAAAAAGACAGTTTCTTTCTTAAAAGGCGTAGGGATTGAATCCCGAGGGCTGAAGGCACAATGGGCTCCTGGCATGTGCAAATGTGCCCATGGATGCTATAGCTTTCTAGCAAATTAAGCTAAGTGGGATGCTGCAACTTCTTACTAAAACAGGCTTTCCGATTATATTAAATATAATAATGTCCAACTCCTTTTGCTCTTTTTCTCCATCAACACCTAGCTACCTGCTCACATTAACAAGAGGAAAGTTAGGACACAGTGGCACAACACTCTACATGACAATAACTTTCAGGACAATAAACTACATGACAATACTGCCACACCCACACTTGTCAGCTTTGCAGAAGTCTAGTCTTCTCCCAGGATTGCACAGCTCTGAGAACAGCCGCCACCACCCACACCACCTAATGGGGTAGAACCTGCTCCTGGCACCTCCCTCAGGTCCTCTCAGGGCTCTCTATTTCTGTGCACACCAAACATGACACAGCAGGTGACTGCCTGAGAGCTCTCTCTGGACCCCAGGGCCTGCTCAGTGTGAATGTGCTGCAGAAACAACACTTCTGAGAACAGTGACTGCATTCAATGTTTTATCTAATGCATCATCTCTTTTAACCTCACAAAATCTCTGCAAAGCATGGTTATTCCCAATGGCAGATAGAAAAACTGAGGCTCAGAGAAGATAAGTAAATTGCCTCAAGTCACCCAGCCCATAAAGGGTGCTGCTAGAACTGTACCCAAGATCATCTGGAGTCCCAACAGCTCTTAGGCATGAGGCCAAAAGAATAAACCCTTCCAGATCTGATGATGTAAGTTCTTTTCTCCTTTTTTCTTTGTTTTTGTTTTTCCGTTTCTGGTATTGTTCTAAGAGGTCAAGCAGGGTTCTCTCTTTCTTTCATTAAGATTTTTCTTATTTTAGCAAGAACATTTAACATGAGATCTAGCTATCCTCTTAAACTGTACAATCAGTATCACTGTTGACTGTAGGTACAATGTTGTCCAGCAGCTCTCTAAACTTATTCATCTTACTTAACTGAAACTTTATGCCTGTTGATAAATTACCCTCTATTTCCCTCTCCCCCAAGCTCCTAGTTACCACCCTTCCAGTCTTTGATTTTACAGATTTGACTCTTAGATACCTCAGATAAATGGAATCATGCAGTGTTTGTCCTTCTGTGACTGACTTAGCATAATGTCCCTGTTAGGCCAATAGCCACGGCCACCATCACAGCTGCCTGGCCCATGCTGGTTCACTTTTGATTCAGACAGATGGTAATGAAACAATGGAGCCAAGAACTGGTGGGCCATTACATTTAATCCTAGCTTATACCCTACGGGCAAGAAATATACACAGTGGGAAAACACTTCCCTTTCCATTCAGGGCTCCCAAAGCCGCTGACTCATTCAAGTTTCCTAGAATCAAAAGTTTCTACCTCACCAGCCTTATTCACCTCTGTTCCCCATCTCCTTCTCTCTGCACAAACTCTGCACCAACTGGCTTCTCCTTCAGCACTCCACCATCTTGGCTGCTTCTCCTCTGCAATGCTAATCTCAGGAACCAAGAGAGAGAGAGTCCCCGTTCTGCCCCATTTTATAGTGTAGAAATCAAAACCTTTAAGCCAATATACAAATAAGGAAGTCTCTGATACAAAGTCACTTATCTGAGGCATAAATGGGATTCCTCATAAGAGTGCACCACCCCACATCATGCAACAGTCAAGGGTGTGGGGGTAAGCTTAGTTTTGAAACGATCTTAGTATTAAAAGGGTGGGAAAGGCTTAGTCTTAAAACTAAGCCTTAGGCTAAAATGACTTGACAGGTTTTAAGCCTGTCTTCCACACCCAATCCAAACTATAAGTGAGCAAACATATATATCATATTTACAAACTTATTTGACCGACAGTCCCCAAGATTTATTCATGTTGTTGACATATTACAAAATTGCCTTTTTTAAGGGCTGAATTATGTATACACTACATTTTCATTATCTGTTTCTGTCCATGGACATTTAGGTTGTTTCCACATGTTGGCTATTGTGAATAATGAACATGGAAGTGATAATATGTCTTTGAGATCCTGATTTCAATTCTTTTGGATAAGTACTCAGAAGCAAGATTGCCAAATCAAATGGTAGTTTTATGTTTACTTTTGAGGAACCTCCATGTTGTTTTCCATAGCAGCTGCACCATTTTTCATTCTCACCAATGATGTGCAAAGGTTCCAATTTCTCCACATTTCTGCTAACAGTTTTTTTTTTAATGGTGGCCATTTTGACAGATCTAAGATGATATCTCATTGAAGTTTTTATTTGAATTTTCCTGATGATTAATGATGGTGAACATCTTTTCATATATTTGTTGGTCATTTGTATGTTTTCTTTGAAGATATGTCTATTCACATCCTTGGCTCATGTTTTTATCAGGTTTTTGTTATTGAGTTGTATGAGCTCTTTATATATTTTGGATATTAACCTTTACCATACTGCTCACAAAAATTAGGAGATATTTCAAAATGAATATGAAGCGATAAAAAAAGAAGCATTTGATTATTTTTATTAAACGAGAACATCAAAAAAGCATATGACAAGTCAAAGAAAGTTGTTAGACTATACAAATGAAATGCAAAACCAACTTTTATTTCATTGGTGAAAATGCACTATACAAAAGGCTAGAAAGTACTGGAATATCTATCTGCAAGTTCCCTGATCCCCTAATTTTTGTGAGCAGTGTACCTACATGGTTTGCAAACATTTTCTCCTATCACATAGGTTGCCTTTCACCATTGGTTTTTGCCTTTGTTGCGCAGAAGCTTTCTCGTTTGATGTAGTCCACTTATTTATTTTTGCTTTTGTTGCCTGTGCTTTCGGTGTTATATTCATAAAATCACTGCCAAGGACCGTTGTGAAGTTTTCCATCCATGTTTTTTCTGAGTTTTACAGTTTCGGATCTTACATTTAAGTCTTTAATCTATTTTGAGTTGGTCTTTGTGGATGGTGTAAGATAAGGATCCTTTTCAAGTGGCTCCTTGAAGTGGTAACAGTACTGAGAATATTGCAGAGTTTGAAATAACCTCTCTCGATCCGCCAACTGCTGCCAAGAATAACTTTGTATATTAATATTCTTCTGAATAAAGCACACCAAACTTGGGCTAGTCTTTTACATAAAAAAGTCTTCTCTTTGTGGTAGAATTGAAGAGATTGGGACTTAGGGCAGAAACACCAGAGTATTGTTTCCAGCTCTGCCACACATCACATGCCCCCAGACAAACTTGCAACCTGTCTAAAACCCAGTTTCCTCACCTGTACGATGGGGTCAAAGATACTTTTGTAGATGATGGTTTTGAGTGTGCAAATATTAAATCATACAATGTAAATGTTAAACAGTAAAGTGCTAGAAGAAGAAGAATGGCTTATAGTATTGTTCTTTAAGAATCTTTATGTAACATGAAAATTAAAAATGAAAACTTTGGAGTAAAATAGTCATCACAAAATTTGGGAAGATCTTGGGAAATGGCTTTACCGCTGAGCCTGCATTTCCATCTGAAGTAACCCCTGTCCCCTATTAAGTGAGATGATGTATGGAAAGTCAGGTGGCAAGATGACACATAGCTCCTCCAAAAGTAGTTTAGCAACAGTAGGATTTAGGGTCTTTGTGTGTCTGTGTGCCTTAACACACAACTTTGATGACTGAAATTTAAAGGCGTATATAAGCGTAATTTCTTGTAGGCAGGAACTCAGAGCGACATTACAGGGGAATGACAAAGGCCAATTTTCTCCCTTCCCTGCTCAGAGGCTATAGCACTGGGACCCTGCGCTTCCAACCTTGGTGGCTGTGTCTATCCCTGTCCATTTACCTCCCCACTCAGCCTGATGGTTAGCATACTAATTTCATCATTGAAAGCCTCAGTAATTACTTTAAAGTAAATACCATGGAAAATAATAATTCTGTCCAGCTTGGCCACAACTCTGAATCTAGAGGCATAGCAAGCTCAGCGCCAGCTATTTGAACCAGGGTTGATACCATATATGTATATAGACACCAGCATCATGTGTGTGTGTGTGTGTGTGTGTGTGTGTGTTTAAGAGTTTCAGTAGCTGTTGATACATTGCAGAATAGTGCATGCTGTCAATCTCCCCCCTTTTAATAATGCTGCTTCCCAGATCTGCTCTGAATAAATCAAGTCTGGTTCTTCGATTGTTCAGGTAAATTACTTTAAAGGGTATCTACTTATCTATAAATCAATAGTAATATTTACAATGTGCAAGGAGGCATTCCATCTCAAATTATAGGTGTCTCTATTTCAGTCTATCATACGGATGTAGAGAGAGCCTATAACGATTACCTACGCATAACCCTGCAGGTTTTAACCTGAGCCAAGTAAAGACCAGAGAATGCATGGCTTTCAAGCAGATCAGTATTCAGCTGAATATTAGAGGGAAACTCTCTGAAGATCCTGGGAATGCTCCCATCGAGTTCTCTTCCATTTCTGTGACCAACGCCTTGATCACTCCAGATTTCCAGCTTCATCTCCTTAGGGAGCCCACCAAGTTCTTTCTATCTCCTACCCCTTCAACCAGCATGTCCTCAGTTTTGCTACCTTGAAACGCTCTCCTGACCAGTAAGCTGGAGGGTGAAGCATAATCATAGATTTCACCTTATTCGTTTCCTGTCTCTCACTGCCCTTCAATTCCCAGTGTCCAAAGTCTCAAGAACCATATTCCATATATCCTATCCTTTTTAAAAGTTTTTTCAGGTGAGAGGGTGAATCTGGTCCCTGTTTCTCTATCTTGGCTGAAAATAAAACCTACTTTCATTGATGTTTGTCTAACTGTTGTATCTGTAGCCAACTTGTGGTAGCAGGGGACAAATGAGTCTAGTCTTCATGAATGATGGTTGATATTTTTGTCCACATGAAAGAGTAAGACAAAAGTGATATAAACCTGTATGTTGGAATGCCCTTGTTCATCAATAATGTGAGCGACTTCTTTGCTGAAATAAAAGTTGTTTAAAAATATTGTCTTTTTAAGTTATGCTATTCAAAATGTAACATTTATAGATATAGCACATGTTTAAGTTTAATCTTCCTTATTAATATTTTCTATCACATTTTTAAATCTAACCAATCAACAAAATAGCAAACCAAGCCCTGTTTTGTAGCATTTTTTTATTTCTATGGTGTAAATATTCCCAACATGGATAATTTCAAGATACCAATGTGATGTCATTGAACAGAGAGTTGGGCGGAGCCACACAGTAGCCAGCATGAGACAGGTATTTCCACTCTGTGGATGCAGGAAACATAAACATTACTGTAAAAGCATAAATTATAGTAAAATAACTAGGAAGTTATGAGTAATGAGTATTTATTCTCTTTATTTTAACATAGTACATTTGATTGTAAGTTTATGTAATTTAATTTTTAATAATGGCTTACAAAATTCCTGAATACTTGCTTGTGTGAGCTAGTGCATACCGCTTTGCTCATCACTTGACACAGCCTGTGACTGGGCCACAGATGAGAGTCGTGGCAAGGCAAGCAGATACACACCGTCCTTGGAGAAGCTGGTTCTTGTTCCTGTATCTTGCAGGGGAAGCGCCCATTTACCACATAGAGGACATGAACCAGAGCAACGAGGAAGCAGGAGCAGTCCATGTGTGGGCAGCTGGGAACCATCCGTCCCAACTCCAGACTCCCCAGGTTTCAAGAGGGGGTCAGAAGAACCTCATGATTTCAAACAAGAACCCTGGGTTTTATTCTCAGTCTCCATCTGTTCAGGCCTCCGCTTTCCCTACAACACCTCTCTCACAGAATTTTGGTAAGAAGTGATTGTGTTACTGCATGTTAAGCACTAAGAAAAGTGCCTGGTGTGAGCACCTGAGGATAAAGAGCCAGTAGTATTATTACTTTTAAATATCCCTGTCCCAGAGAAAGCCCTTTCTTTCAACACTCTAAGTTCATCCTAAATGATCCAGTGCTGACTATAACTTCTGAGAAAGTCTACATAGGAAACAAATGTAATCTCCCCTTCTCCAAAAACACCCAGGAAACCAATTTGTTTTTTCTATCCAATAGCACACTAGTGCAGGCAGTGTGGGGGCAGAGCAGGTTCACGAAGGTGTGTCTCCTCCCAAGACTATGTTCAGAGGCATCACCACATTGGCAACTTAAAATCAGCCACGGTGGAAGTATTTACAACACAGAAATTGGCAAATACCGAAAACCAGGGCTTTTCTTCCAGGACCTTTATCAGCATACCACTGCTCCTTCCTGATGTAAGCAGTTAAATTCATTTAATAGAAGGGATGCATCAGACTGCACTTCCAGAAAATCAGTCTCTTCCTAGCAAGGCATTAAAGGAAATAATGAAGCCTGTCCAATCTTATTACAAGAACATACTTCTACCAAAGGAATGAGCAAAATTAGCCTAGTATAAACAGTTTCTCCGGAGGTGGGGTGGTTGGAAATAAGTACACAAGCTGGAGATAATTTCATACCTAATGCATTTCCATTAATATTGGCTTCTCTGGAACTTAGCAATTTGCAGTGTACAACGTAGAGTGATGCAAAGCCCTGAGTCCAGATAGCTCATGTTAAGAGCACATCATGAAGTTACCAATGACAGTTTTCTGGGTCCCTTTATAGACAGATGGCTCCTGCCATCCTCCTCACTTGAGGAGAGCAAGGCCAAGCCTGGCAAGCCTGCCAGGTTCATCTGAGGCTGGGGCTGTCCTTGAGTTAAGTGATTCTCCACTAAACTAGAATGGATTTCTAGAAGGCAGACGTAAGACCAATGAATGAGTGTGGGAGGCTACACTATTGGCTCCCATTCTTCACCCCTCTCCATATTCATGTCTCTTGCTCTATGACTTTGCAATCTCTCCCATGAAAGGGTCTGATTATTTCTATTCCCTTAATTCTGGACTTATCAGTGTGAATTGCTTCGGTCAGTGGAACAAAATGGAAGAGAGCCTGTGTCTTAGGAGGCCTCACATATTTCATCTTAGCTTGCTACAGGCACTCTCCTATTACCACAAGAAGGACACGAATGGCTAGCCCATTGGTCTAAGGAGTGTGGGAGATATGGGGAACAGACACCTCAGCCACTGCAGCCTGAAGCTGAGCCATCCCAGCCCACCTACAGGAAGCAGAGGTGCCCAGATGAGAAGCCCCAGACAGGACAGTGAATCTCACTGGGGTCCTCAGAGCTAACCTCGTCCACATGCAGATTGCTGTTGTGTGTAACCAAGACATTATGGTTGTTACTAATGGAGCACTAGTATAACAAATGCTAAGTGAAACAGAAAGCAAAAGGACAAATATCTTTCCCTTATTAAAAAGAATAATTTTTTCTTTAATTAAAATTTCTTTTTAATTTTATTGATTTGAGAGAGAGAAAAATAGGAAGGGAGAGAGATGGAGGCAAAAGATGGAAGCATCAACTCGTAGTTGCTTTACTTTAATTCAGGGGTCCCCAAACTATGGCCTGCGGGACACATGCAGCCCCCTGAGGCCATTTATCCGGGCCCCGCCGCACTTCTGGAAGGGGCACCTCTTTCATTGGTGGTCAGTGAGAGGAGCACAGGATGCATCCGCACCCATAGTTCCCATTGAAATACTGGTCAGTTTGTTGATTTAAATTTACTTGTTCTTTATTTTAAATATTGTATTTGTTCCCGTTTTGTTCTTTTACTTTAAAATAAGATATGTGCAGTGTGCATAGGGATTTGTTCATAGTTTTTTTAATAGTCCAGCCCTCCAACGGTCTGAGGTACAGTGAACTGGCCCCCCTGTGTAAAAAGTTTGGGGACCCCTGCTTTAGTTGTTCATTGATTGCTTCTCATATGTGCCTTGATCAAGGGACTCAAGCTGAGCCAGTGACTCCTTGCTTAAACCAGTGACCTTGGGTTCAAGCCAATGATCTTGGGATTAGGTTGATGACCCTGTGCTTAATCTGGCAAGCCCTTGCTGAAGCTGGTGAGCTTGTGCCCAATCTGGGTACATTTGGGTTTCAAACTGGAGACTTCAACATCTTGGGTCTATCCTCTATCCACTACATCACCACCGGTCAGGCCAAAAAAAGAAAAAAAAAACCCAACAATTTCTTAAAAGTAGAAGAGTTAAAACCATGAAGCCTTTGAAGGTTTAGGCTGTCATATTGATTTTGTAATCTCCCAAGCCGACTCCAGTGCCTCTATCCAGTCGGTGTGTCTCAGGGTTGTTTGCATAAAAGCTGTCTTTTGTAAAATGCCTCATTAGGCAGAGAGTTTCCTGTTGTCACTAAAGATAAAGCAGCACTGATAGTATTTCTTTCCTAAAATAGAATAGGTGACATTATTTTTAAGTAAATTAATTAGGACTTGTTCACATGGAAGTGACAAAAAAGTGACTCAAAATGGCTTTTTTTGCTGGCTCACAAACTTATGTTTGTACTGTGTTGGCAGGACTCAGACCACCTGCCTGGCTCCAGCTTGTTCTGGGTTGTGACCAGCGGCTCTGGGAACCTAACCCCGTATCTCCTGCAGGGTTGTAAGGCCAGTAGCTGCTGCCATTAAAGCCAGGCACATGCAGGTTTGCATTAGATTCAGACAGACAGTAATGAAACTGTGGAGCCAAAAACTGGTGGGCCATTCTTTTATTCTAGCCTGGCAACCATTCGGCGAGAAAAAACACACAGGGCACCAAAACCCCCTCACACATTCTACAGTTCCACAACCAGGAGAATCTTTTCCAGATTTTCCTAGAATCAAAGGCCCCTGACCAGCTCAGCCACCTCTGGTTCTTCATCTGCACACCTTCTCCCTTCTCATCTCCGCACAAAACTGGCTTCTCCTTCAGCACCTGGCCATCCTGGCTGCTTCTATCTCTCCAGCACTCTTCTTCCCTTCTCTCACTCTGCAAAACCATGGCCTCCTTCTTCCTCCTTCTTCTTTTTAAAACTTTGTGGCGGAAAACCCCTCCTCTAGCACACATTAGCATAACCAAGCCCCTTCCCAAGCAGGAAGGTAATTAGCAGTTTCATGTGGGCAGTGGCCATTTTTAACAATAAAAGTGAGCAACTCAGAAAATATAAATTTTACAAACTCATTTGCCCAACAAAGGTCAATGGTTTCATATTGGCAAATTCAATGTTCACGGAGACTTCATACAACATAATTAGCACAAATAGTGAGAATTGACTGTATGTGTGTGTGTGTGTGTGTGTGTGTGTGTGTACACTCACTTTTTGTTTTTGACTCCTTTTGCCTATGCCGTTTTGAAGCCACAAATTAAAAGACATAAATTAGAAATTATGAGAGCAAAAAGTGACAAAGAACTTAGAGTAATACAATTAGGGAAGCTTCAAAAAGTTACAGGAGCACAAAGACCCAGAATAACATTAGAAGAAGCACATGTTGCAGTCTCACTGTGCGTAGGCGCGGAGCTTGGTTCCCCAGTGCTGCAGACAGGAGCAACAGACACCTGTTTTTGAGGTGCATGCCATCTAATGGGAAAGCTGAGGGCCGCACAGGTGCTGACAATGCTGGGAAAAGAGAGGCTGGTGCCGTAAGAATACCATCACTTCAAATTGTTTTGTCACTTTTTGCTCTTATAATTTTTCATTTGTGCCTTCTAATATATGGCTTTAGAAAAATCTGGATTTGTGATTTAAATTTAAATGAGAGTTACATGGCAAATTCTTTGAGGCTCAGGTTTAGAGGTCAAGTTTGCATATGGTGATGTGAGGTGTGAGCTTTTTAAAACTAGGGTGAGAGCCCCAGGGTTCCGTAGTGCAATGCCAATGGTGTCCCCTGGATGTTTCTCTCTCTCTCTCTCTCTCTCTCTCTCCCTCTCTCTCTCCTCCTTTCCTTCTTTCCTTCTTCCCACCCTTTCTCCCTCTTTCCTCTCTCTGCCTCTAGTGCCTGTATAACAGTACCTACATCTCCTCCACAGCCCCCTCCCACCTCCCATGAGCAGCCCCAGCTCTGGGCTCTGATCCTACCCCCCTTTCCTGCAGCCCAGGGAGGGTGCCCTCTTTCTGACATGTTTACGCTTACCCTCCAGGCCGCCTCACATCCCCTGTTGGGTCTCTTGTCTCTTTCACCTGTATCACTAACTCCCCTTCTTATATAATCTTTCATTAAAGACCTAGAATAGTTTCTAGTTTGGGAATTGACTCCTGACTGATGTAAGTTTAGACAACTCATTAATTGTACTCTTGCTTCAGGGTGACTCTTGTTACTTAGATGCCATTACTGTCATTACTCTCAATGGTAATAACATTAAATTTATTTATGTCCCAATTACATCCAAGAATAACACATACAAATTCACAACACAAAATGACAACAACATACAAACTGCAAACTATGAAAAGAAGAATCATGGGAATATCTACTAGGACATTTTGCTCAGACACTATGCCCAGAGCATTCCTCCCGAGCCATTCATTGCTCCAGTGAGTCAAAGTGGATTCTGATGAAGTGGAACTGGACTGGGAAGAACCCCTGAGAGACTGGGAATCAACGAAGGGGGCCAGAGCCAGTGCCAGGAGGCAAGCCCTCAGGAACCCACTGCTATCTCTTTGAGGGTTGCTGGAAGGCAAGGTCAACTCCAGCTGAGCTGCCATAGTCTCTGCAGCAGGACAGGCCATTGCAGCCCCTCAGGAGCAGGGACCCTGGAGAATGCACAATGGAATCAGACAAGGGAATGTCATGTCAGGTGGAGAAAGGCCATCTGAATGCTCCCTGGCATATGGTGTCACCCAGTCAGCTGTCAGCGTTGGCTAAGAACTCTGAGTATAAAGCAAAGGAGATGTTCCTCACTTTAGTGCAGTGGTTCTTAACCTTTTTTGAGGTACTGAACCCACCAGTTTCATATGCACATTCACCAAACCCTTCTTTAGTGATAAATAAAATATGATTTTTTTCCAAATTCAAGACATAGGTATATGTTTTTTTACTGGTGCACAAAATGAGCCGTGCATGAACATCACCTTGCTCAAAGAACAAAACCAACAAAGTGCATGAACTCACAACAAATTACGGTATTACTTTATTCTGGCCCCCAAAAATATTTCAGCCCCATAAAAGAATTTCAGCCCCCCAAAATAGTTTATTACTATTTTACTAATTAAAAATAAATTCGGATTTTTTTTTAAGAATTTAACATTTTTTTAATAACTTAATATTTTTAATTTTATATTTGTTTTTTGTTGTTTTGAATCCACAAAATACTCTTTTGGGGCCAGAAAAAAGCATTGCCCAAGTTACATATCTGCAAATCAGTGTGACTTCTACTGTTGTTTTTGGGAGACTAGTTCAGATATGCGTGGTTTCACCTTGGCAAGTGCTACTCTCATGTCATTTTCATAGCAAAGTCTGTTCCTTTTCTTTGTTTTTATGTCCAGCATCCTCAAAAAGGATTGCTTGCAAAGATATGTTGTAACAAATGGTATAAAAAATTCCAGGGCTTTCTTAGCAATAACTGGGTACTTTTCCATTTGTCGACACCAAAAAGTTGAGAGTGTTGTTCTGAAGAGCTGCAGTTGAACCTCGCTCTGCTGAATTTCAATGATTTCGTTGAGGTATTCATCACTGACATCCACTGTCTCAACAGTAAATGTAAATGGCTGTCTCACCCATGCTGGATATGACTCTTTTGTAGGGAAATATCCGTCGAGAGGCTTTGCAAACTCATCTAAGTGCGTGGCAATTGTTTGCTTCAGTTTCATGGGTACAGAACCGTCTCCGATTCCAGACACATCTTCGGTCTTACTTACACAGTCGTCCAGAAGGGGAAAGTTTGCGAAGTTATTGTTCTCTATTCGTCGTTTCCATAACGATAGTTTTTTTTTGAAAAGCCTTCAGGTTTTCTTCCGCTTCCATGATGTTGACTCCACCACCCTGAATCTGCTGATTGAGATGATTGAGAGCTGCGAATATATCAGCCATGTACGCTAAAATCACAATGAATTCAGGATTTTTGAAGCAATCTGCATGACAATGTTGCTGCTCTTGCGAAAACATGGCTAATTCCACACGCATGGCAAAAACACGATTCAGCACCTGTCCGCGTGATAACCACTGAACATTAGAATGGTACAGGAGTACCTCGAATTCAGAGCCCATTTCTTTACACAGCTCACTGAAGATGCGGTGCCTCAGAGCACTATTTCGCACATAGTTCACACATTCCACCACAGTTTTTAATACATCTGCCATTTTTTGGAGGCAAGGTTTTAGTTGCCAACGCATGCCTGAGCAGAATACAATGCGTAGCAATGATGTGTGGTGCATCAGCTTTTACTAGCGCACCAAAACCAGACTCTTTCCAGCATGACTGGAGCTCCGTCCGTACAAACTGCAGAAACCATATCCTATGAAAGATTGTTGTCTCTGAAGAAGTCATCCACAAGCTTCTTCACATCGGCTGCCTTAGTTGTTGTTGTAAGAGGCTTGCTAAATAAAAAATCTTCTTTTATCATGTCTTCTTTCACATAGCGCACAAAAACAGCAAGCTGGCTTAGATTAGAAAAGTCTGTGGTCTCGTCAAGTTGAAGACTGAATTTTGCCGGACTTGAAATTAGATCTGCAACTATTTGAGCCAAGATGTCTTTATTCATGTTCTCTATTCTGTTGCTGATGGTGTCATTTGAAAGAGGAATTTGGGATAATTTACCTTCGGCCACTGTTCCAAGTGTCAGATTTACCATCTTTAATGCAGCTGGTTTTATGAGTGTTTCACCGACGGTGTGTGGCTTACCCTGCTTTGCGATCAAGTAAGCAACTTCGTATGATGCTGTGAGGATCAGTTTGTTAACGGGTACAAATCCAAGAGCAGGCAGAGTGGCCCTTTAATCGAATCTGGCTCGTTTCACCTTGAATTCAGCAGGCGTTGTGTTCTTGTATTCACCATCTCCATGCAGCTTCAAGAAGTGTTCCTTTAGTTTTGCCGGTGCGAGACTAGAGTTGCTCAACTTGGCATTGCATATCATGCAAATAGGACGCTGAGTCCCGTCCCATTCCGTGATACATGTTAATCCATGTTGTACATATTCGTCCGACCACTTTCTTTTTTTGCTCAACATATTTAGTATGGATTAAAATATTAAGAAACCACGCGACATACAACTGTGACAGCTGTTGACTACTGCGCGCACTAAATTCCCCGCAGCACTGGTTGGCCAAGCAATGTAACGTGATCCTCTGCAGCAAGTGATGGCCAAGCGGGGCGTGTCATCATGACTTTACACAAGTGTGTCTTTACCTCCACGGTAGAGGCTTCTCCAAACCCCTGAGACCGACTCATCGAACCCCTAGGGTTCGATAGAACCCAGGTTAAGAACCACTGCTTTAGTGTCTCTCCTTTCTTATCGGGTTTCCTTCTACTATCATTTAAAGCCTGTCCTCACCTGAAGCTAAAAGCATCCCTGAAAACAATATAGCGTAGAGTCCCACTTCTAATAGTATCACTTGAGAATCTCTTAAAATACTTAATATTCCCAGCCCTGACAATCCCCCAGATCACCAGAATTACAGTTTGATTTGACAAAGGGCCAAAGCAAATCTGAGGTTTGGCCTATTGTCAGTAGTCTCTGAAGGTCCCCAAGATACCCCAGTTTGCAACCCAATGTGGGAACCATGGACTCAGCCGCATAAAGGCTTATATGAAGTTCATACCTGATGAGCCAGTAAATCTACCATTCAGAGATAAACATTAAGATTTATGTATACAGATGATCATCACAGCAATGCATTTAATAGGAGATTGGTCTAGTAAATTATGGCTCATCCTGCTATGAAATATTATGTAGTATGCCAATAATGTACTTTAAGAATATTTTAGGGAATGAGAAAATGTTCATGCCATATATAATATATAATCTTAACCTGACCAGGCGATGGCACAGTAGATAGAGCTTCAAACTGGGATATAGAGGACCCATGTTCAAAACCCCAAGGTTGCTGGCTTGAGCACAGGCTCATCTGGTTTTAGCATAGCTCACTGGCTTGAACTCAAGGTCGCTGGCTTGAGCAAATGGTCACTCAGTTTGCTGTAGCCCCCAGTCAATGCACATATGAGAAAGCAATCAATGAACTATGCTGCCACAAGAAAGAATTGATGCTTCTCATCTCTCCCTTCCTGTCTGTTGCTATCTGTTCCTCTCTCTGTCACAAAATAATTAATATATAAAATGTTTTTTAAAAAATATCTTAACTTTGTAAGGATTATATAAGTTATATAAAAAATGTTAACAGAGACTATATGCTATTTCTGGGTCTTAGAATTATGTAGAATTCTTTTTTCATATTCAACTTTGTACTCATTAATTTTTTCAGGTTACAAGAAACATGGTCATGTTGGTCGGTGGGAGGATGTGTGTGGGGAGGAAAAAGAAAGAGAACAAAATAGGTTCAACCTCCCCAGAGCCAGGGCAGGGCTCAGCACATTAGAGGCACATGCAGGAGTGAAACCATTCAGGCTGAAACAAGCTTAAACAATGTAAGGTTGTCCCATGGCCCCATTGACCAGTGGCTCACTAGCCCAATGCTTCACCATTTTGGTTAGACATCTGCTTTCCATTGATGTTCCTGCTTTTCTTGGGGTTACTGACTGATTGTGTGTCTCCTAATTGAATGAAGCAAGAGGGGATATGATTGGGGTAACGAGCTGACACGTAGGGCCAGTAGTACTACTAAGCAGATATCTTTGGTCAGTCATCCTGTTGATTGGCTACTTTGTGTTGAATCCTCATCCTTGCTGTGGCCCAAGCAGTCAAGTCCTTTATTCCTGCACATGAAGATACTTCTCAATCCATCATCAGGGGTCCACAGGTTTATGTGAAAGTGATTACTAGGAAGTGTTCCTGGAAAGTCTACTAAGGGAATAGAGAGGTGAAACCAGTATGCAGCATCCAGCCAAGTCCCAGGAAGGGATGTAGGATCACTCCCAAGGGGGAGCTCAGGAGAGGCATCAGAATTGTTGAACTGTGGGCATGAGGAGAGCAAGTCTAGAGGACTAGACTATCACACTTTACACCCATCAGTAGTTGGTCAAGAATATCTGCTGGAGGAGGTGAATTCCCAGGCACTTCTGGGTTCCCATGTTCCCTCCACATGGGATAGGGCAGTCTGCCATGGGAGAGGTGCAAGTGCTGGCTGCTGGGAGCACAAGCAGGTCAGGACACAGGGGTATGAGTGAAGCACTACATTCTATGCTGTGATGGGCTCAGGCAGCCTACCTGAACTTGAGCTTGTCATAGGGTCACAGTGGAGACTCCCAGAGAATTAGCCTTAATCCTTTGCCTTAGGACTTTGCATGTTCCCTGAGCTTGCCTCACTGTGTCAGAGCTGTTTTATCCTGATCTCTGATAGAGGAACACTTGGGACACCAACGGTGCTTTGGGGAGGGGCAGGAATTAACATGACTACTCAAGGATGTCCTATTGCCAAAGGGATGAACAAAAAAGATCTGATGGTCCAGGTGATTCTCCTGCAGGTTCATGCATTCCTTGCCAAAGGATGTTTAATTACCAGACTTCCTTTCCTCTCTTCCAATTCCTCTTCTTAACTTTTGGGGTTTTTTTTGGAACAACATCATTTGTAATACACAGGTGGGTGTTCACTGAACCTTTCCTTCCATTTTCTGTTCTAAGCACAGGTAATTACCAGTACATGCATCAAGTTAACATGCAGAGGTAATATTGTAATTTGTCTTCAGGGATATTGCACATAATGTGTTTTTGTTCCCTCTGCCTCACCAGCTGAGCTACAGGGACTGTATTTCTTCTTGGAGGGATTTGGAAAATTCTGGAGGACACGCAAATAAGGTTTTTAATATAAAAAATCACTTCTGAGCAGTGCCAGTAGCATCCCTCCTCTTTTTGAATAGCAGCATTATTTGTGGTATCTGGCAGCAGGCGACTCAGCCTCTGAGTCATGCACCAGCAAGACAGACACGCCAATACCGTTATGAAATGGCAAGAGCCCTGTGATCAAGTGTAGAACCTCTGTTTGCAGATTAAGCAATAGAGCAATGGTTATTGCCAATTTGCAATTATGCTAAAAAAAATGCTGGGAATCATTTACATGAAAATTCTCACCTAGCTTGAGTTCTCTCTGGGTTGAAATACAATATTCAGGCCAAGCAAATGAATGGGGCTGTGCAATAGAACACTCCGAGTCACTCGGACAGACAGAATTGGAACTTGGGGCTGGCACATGCTCCAGGGGCGTCTCCTGAGTGCTTGTCTGTATTAAACCAGGCCCAGCTCCTGATTCCAGCTCTGGAGCACAGTAGGAGGGCTTCTCCCTGCTACTACTGTGAGAGTGACCTCAAACAGAGGTCACTATGGCTATTTCAAAAATTGGCTTTTATTCCTTACAAACCTGCCAGGGAACCAGAGCAAGGGTAAGTGAGCAACCTGGGCCATGAATGGCTTTATAATAAATAAATATTCATTCATGAGAATACATACTGAGTGCCTAAGAGCTATGTACGCACATAGCCAACCCACCCTCAGGCTGGAAATGGGGAACACGTTGTGCCCCTTTTTCTCTACATTGGAGATTAGCTTCTGGGGGGGTGACAGTGAGGGGACCCCTGCTGGGGACCTGGATTCAAGTATATCTTTATATTTGTCTGGCTGTGTGTCTTGGGCAAATGACCTCTTGTTCAATGGCCTAAGTTGGCCCTTAGTCAGGGAGCCGACAGTACTTTTCTGTAGGAACGGGCCCAGGAAGAGCAAAGAATGTTCACACTGGGGTTTGAAGGATGCTGTGATTTAAAAAGAAAATATAGTCAGGACACCTGGAAGAAGAAGTAAGCACATTATTTTAAAGCTAATTAAATAAGTTTTATTTAGTACCTGCCAGGTGCAATGTACCAAAGGGAATAGAAATTGAACAAATCCCTAATTGCAGGGGTTTGTGATCCTGGAGGGTAAAGAAGTTTGCGATGAGCTAATAAAAGGCAGACATGGGGAGGGGGCAGAGGCCCCCAAACACAGGTCAAGGTCACAGCTATAGAGCATGCAGACAGCAGTCCCCACGTGGGGCTGACAGGCATTCAGAGGATATAGCATTTGATCAAGAGCACCTAACAGTAAGAACAGGGCTCCTGCAGCACTTCCTGTGTGCCCAGTGCCATTACGAGGACCTTACCTCTCTTGGTTAACTCATGAAGTCTTCACATCAATGCCATAAGAAGTGTGCTAGTATTATTCCCACTGCACAGGTGAATAAAGTGAGGCACAGAGAGCTAAAGCAAAATGCCCTCACATCCTGCCTGGAGATCACCTTTTTCAGCGTGACCTCTCAACTTCTCTCTTCATTTCTCTTTCTGAATTGGCACTAACGTCAGGCCTGGGCTGAACTCTGCAATTTAACAGTATGTGTCAGATTGCAAATGGGTGCAGGACAGGACAGTACAGGGTCAGAACAAGCAGGGTGACCACCCCACCATCACAGAGCCCATAATGCAGCAATGACTGTGAATCTGGATCTATAGGTTAGCTCTCACTCACAGGACTGCCCAGTGTGCCGTGACTAGCAAAGGGCAGGTTGCTGTTGAGGATAGATTTGAAATGATGACCAGAGATATTGCTCCTTTTTCCCTACCTTTAAACAAAAATTTTCCCCTGAATATGAAAGTAAAACTCATTGGAAAACACAAGGAGGTTAAAAAAAATTAAAATTATTCATAATTTCACCATTATGTTGATATATTTCATTCCAATCTGTTTTATCTGCAAATTAAGACTTTTTTTGGGGGGGGGGGATACAGAATCATACAGTTTATGTAATTTTGTATTATTATATTATGACTATTTTCCACTGTCACTAATAATTGTTTTTTAATTTTTATCTATTGATTTTAGAGAGAGAAGGGAGTAGGAGAAAGAGAGAGACAGGAACATCAATCTGTTCCTGTATGTGCCTGACTGGGGATCAAACCAGCAACCTCTGTGCATTGGATGACGCTTTAACCAACTGAACTCTCTGGCCAAGTTTAAAAATGGTTTGACATGTAATTTTTGTTTTGGAATTTTTTTTTTCTAAAGTGAGTAGCAGGTAGTCAGAGAGACAGACTCCCGCATAAGCCCGACCAGGATACACCCAGAAAGTCTGCTAGGGGACGATGCTCTACCCATCTGGGGCATTACTCCATTGCAACCAGAGCCATTCTAGTGCCTGAGGTGGAGGCCATGGGGCCATCCTCAGCACCCGGGCCAACTTTGCTCCAGTGGAGCCTTGGCTGCGGGAGGGGAAGGGAGAGATAAAGAGAAAGGAGAAGGGGAAGGGTGGAGAAGCAGATGGGTGCTTCTCCTGTGTACCCTGGCCAGGAATCAGACCTGGGAGTTCCACACACCAGGCTGACGCTCTCCCACTGAACCAACTTGCCAGGGCCTTGACATGTAATTTTTAAAAGCTACATAACACGTCCATGCATGGACATGCCATAATTCACACAACCATTTTACTGTTGTTGGATATTTCCATGTTGCCAGGTTTTGCTATTAAAAACTATGCTGCAGTATCTATTGTTACATATTATTTTTCTCAAACTTTGGCATCTGAATTCTTAAAAATAGTTAAATATTTGTAAGACATTATTACATAATTTCTAATTGAACAATATTTGTTCTTGTTTTGACATGGCTGCTTTAGGAAAGTCATGTGTTCTAGACGAGGAACTCATAGCCCCAGTCTCACGGCTCCCACCTGTGCCTTGAAGAACTACCTTCTCATCCCTCATACCGTCCTGTAAGCTCCACTGACCATGTGGCTACCAGTAACTCCACTTATACCCCAACTATCAACAAGCCAGGGAAAATAAGTTTCTGTTTGCCAATACATAGTCCACAAAAGCCCTAGAAATGTATTGGTCTACTTTGGGTCATGTGTGTATTATTTGACCAATTATAAAGGTCAAAGAGATGCAACAGCCTGACCCATGTCTTGACTTTTTTTTTTTTTACTTCCTGGTTATATACTGTGCACTGTTTATGAACAGGCAAGCCCAAATCAAGGGCTGCTAGCTGTGGCACTTCTGTACTGTGGAGCAGAAAAATGTGTTAGGCTGGAGAAGATCCAGCCATCAGGCTTTTGGGATTACCCAGAAACTCAAACTCAAACCAAATCTACCTTCCCCACCAACGCACATACTTCCTCCCGTGTCTCAAGAAGCCATTGCAATGTGTAGCAGACCCCAAGGTTTAGCTCACCCAGATTCCATTCATAACCCCCTCTCTTTTGTTTGCCTCTACAATGGAATCTATGACAGCTATAAGCAATCTCCTAGCCTCTCTCACTGCTAGGAGTAGTTGTGCAAACACTTCTGGCTTTGAGCTATAAGCAGGTGATGGCTGGAGCTGTCACAGCTGTCTTGCAATTTTGAGGGTCAGAGACACATACTAAGGAGAGACAAGCATGAAGAGAAAAAGACACTGGGTCAAGGGTGATGTCTGCCTATGCTGAAGTAGTCTGGGAAGCCCACCTTTATACATCCTCTTACATGAGACAAACAGACCCCGATTTTAAAGCCAAATGCAACTCCTAACAGACACATCATCTTCTCAGACAACTAGAGAAACTCTGAGTTTCCTCATCATTTCCTACAGTGTTTCTCCTCATCACTGGTTGCCCACCAAGCACTATTGATTTTACTTCTCTGGAGAAGAAAACTAGAAACAATAGAAAGCCAGATTTTAGGTAGAATATGGATAGTAAAAACTGTCTAGGTGTGTCAGCTATTTGTGGGGTGTCTTATGATAGGTCAAAACTGTATTTGAAAGGAGGTTATAAAGCAACAAACTAAACTCTTAAAAGAGTACTATAATTACTTACATTACAGTTGCTAGAAAACATTAAGTTCCCTTCCATCTTTGGAATGCTTAAAATAAGTCAATTAGCATCACCAGGCATCGTTTCTAGCCATGTAAAACAGAACAAAATATTGTTACTTCTAACCCACACTGCCTTATAAGATAATGGGTCTTATTGAGAGCATTTTGCCCTGGATGCAGACAGTTCTGTGTTAAGTTTGTTTATAGCAGAAACTGAGCGAAGAGAGGGGAAATATTTGGGAGCAGGGAGGGCCGCAAGGAGGGAGGAGTCGGTGATGCTGCATAAAGGGTTACAGAGGAGACTCAGGTGGCTGAGTGTCTGGAAAGCACTCTAATAAAAAGGAATTAAGATATAACAAATTGTTTGTTGTATTGATACCAATGGGCATAGTGTTCTTCCACAGAGCCTGAGGAGAGCATTCCAAAGACTCATGTACAGGGGATGAGGCTTCCTTGGTCAGATTTACTTAGGGTTGAAATGAAAGGCTGCCCCCAGGTTCCACATGCCTCATCTCCCTCTGCCCCACCTCGGACAAAGTCCAACCTAGTTTTCATTAGACCCAGGAGAAAGGCCAGTGTCCAGAAATTCTGTGCCGTGATCCAATTTATATCAAAGTTCAGTCCAGTCCAGTCTTTGTCCTTCAGCACAGTCTGTGTTCTCAGCTGCGCTCCAGTTGGCACTGTGTCCAGCCAGGCCTGTGTTTGGAGTCCACACAGCTGCTAGCAGCAGGGCAGCTGAGGGGATTCTAGGGCTGCCTGGCTTCTTGGAGAACTCACCAACAAAGGGCAAGCATGTGTTTCCAAGTGAGAAAAAAGAGAGAAAGAGAGAGAGGTCTCATTTGTTCCTTTTAGGTTATATTCTTTAAACAAACCAATTAAATTTTTAATTTTTCATGAGTTCCTACTGGGCCCTCGCCTTAACCAATGGGATCCTTTTTCCAAGCTAGACTGACAGGCAACTATGGCTGCCATCTGGGTTTCTAATGCGCATGCACTCAGCAAAGTACTCTCTCCTGCTGCTGTCATTCCTCTCCCCATAGTCTTTGGATGAACTGTTTATACCCTGGGGAGATTGAAAAACTGGTCCTTCCTTTCTCCATGGGAGATGGTGTTAAGCCCCTTAACAAGGCAAGGCTATATTCCCCTGGGGTGTCAAAACTACAGCTTCCCAGTGAAGCAAGCAGACCCTTCAATGTTTGAGTCCCTTGGCTTCTTTCCCTTATTGATATCTAGCTACCTACATTAACAATATGATCCATTAGGCAGTATCCCCTAACTCTTAAGAAACATCAGGCCCTGGCTGGTTGGCTCAGCGGTAGAGTGTCGGCCCAGCATATGGGTGTCCCAGGTTCGACTCCTCATCAGAACACAAAGGAGAAGTGCCCGTCTGCTTATCCACCCTTCCCCCTCTCGTTTCTCTCTCTCTCTCTCTCTCTCTCTCTCTCTCTCTCTTTCTTTTTTTCTCTTGTTTCCTCCTACAGCCATAGCTTGATTGGAGTAAGTTGGCCCTGGGCACTGAGGATGGCTCCCTGGCCTCACTTCAGGGGCTAGAATAGCTCAAGTGGCCCCATAGGGGGCTTGTTGGTGGATCCCCTTGGGGTGCATGTGGGAATCTATCTCTCTGCCTACCTGCTTCTCACTTAAGAAATAAAAAGATACATCGTATTTTGTGTGAAGATAACTTTTAAACTGAAGCAGGGACTAAGTTTCTCAGCTGGACAAACACATGGTAGAAAAATATTTTGTGCCACATAGCAATGACTCCAGTCCAAGTGTGATAAGGTGCCAATGAATTGCAAAAATTGTTAACATTAATATTTTAAAAGGAAGAGTCAGGCCCCCTTATCCCTCCTTTCTGAGGAAGAAAAAACAAGAAGAAGAGCTTACAAGGGGCAAAAATCAGCTAGTCATAGTTTAACTAGTTCCTATAGTTCTCTGGAAGAACTGACACCACTTGCTAGACAGAGCAAAAATAGAACCTACCTGAAAACCCCTTCCTCTTCTCTTTTCTTAAAAGCCTTTAGCAGACAATGTTTACATACCTTAATGAAAAATTCCTACATTAATCCTAACTCTTCCTCCCATCCTGAAGTCATGAGAGTGATGTATACCTCTAGACAAAGGGATCATGAGCCCACTCCTCTTGCTTGAAAAAACCTGTATCCTGTAACATTTTATATGCTTTCTAATAATCATTCTTCTGAAATTCTTTATATGTACAAAACATGTAAACTAAGCAAGCAGAGATTCGCTTAAATAAGCTAACCCCAACACTCTTAGCAAAGGTAATTTCATTTAGCTTCTCTCCTTATCCTAGACTAAACATTTCACTTCCGACTACTGTGGCGACAGGGATAGGTGGTAGACCCTAGAAGATTTGGGAATGTTTTTGTCGGGTGTGTAAAACATTTATCACTACTGTGTTATCTTGTGGTCTTGATGTGTAGGAATTTTTTTTCCTTTTAATAGATCCTATAGATAGATGTTGTAAGCTTATCAGTAAATGACTTTTGTACTGTGCTCCCCCTCCTTTTTCCCTTAACCAGTATGTGATTTTGCCTCTATAAAAGCAGCATCAGGACTATGATCTGGGCTGCACAATTTGGGTTAGCTATACCCCATGTATGTTGCCAGCTTATTAATAAAGCTCCTTTTAATATTTCTCCTATAACTTATCTTGGTGTCTCTATATAACCCACAGATTACACTACTTTATAACAAAAGAAGGCCATCAGGGTTTGAGCACACCCTGAAACTCACAGACATCTTGGGATGGTTTGGCACTTCAACAAATCATGAATTTGAAATTCCAAGTAATTTTAAGAAAGTTCTAAGGGCCAGGAGGTCCCAGCTGACATAAAGTCTTCGAGTGATAAACGACTCCTTTCTTGATTGACATTCCCCCCACAAAACACTTTATATGAGCAGATGAGCCATGTAGCAGGCCAGTATTTTTGTATTTACCATTTTTCTTTCTTATCAGATTCTCTGTAGCCAAAACAAAGAATGAAAGACAACCAGACAGGAGGCTTGTACTAAGAGACTGTTGGAAAAAATGCAGGAGGCATTTAACAGTAGTCTGATAGGAATTCCAAAGGGAAGGATCAGAGGAAATGGGAAGGAAGAAATAATCAAAGAAAATGAATAGATATTTGCCTGCATTGAAGAAAGGCATATACACATATCTTCAGACTGAAAAAATGACTAAGTGTGATAACTTTAAAATCCCATCTAGATCTATATTCTAAACTAATTTCTAATTTCTAGATCTAATTTCTAAACTCTAAGGATAAATAGGAAAATTTTTAAAGCTCCCAGGGACAAAATAGTTATTAAAAAATCAGAATATAAGGGCTATGAACACACAAATCTCCTGTGTCATGAAGGAAATGATTGCAATATTTGGATACATAACCCTACAAATTCCCACAGTTTGTTATTTACTTAAATCTAAAGTCAAACAAAACTACATATTTATTTGAGATACATGTATGTAATTAAATTAAACATCTCTATAATGATACAAAGCTAACATAACTTTATATATGTGCCTCTGGAGAAGAATGGGGGATGATATGAAAAAATTTTTCACTATATTTATTGTATTCTGAATTGTTCTGAATTTCAGTTTGAATGCACTACTTTATTATTTGAAGTTTTTTAAAATATGAAAAACACCATAAAAATAAGTTTCCCTTGCAAAGTAACAATGAACTGCCTACTTTATATTTTTCATGATTCATTTATTTATTCCACACATGTTAATTGGGCACCTACAATGTGCCAGGCATTATTTCAGGCACTAATGTTCGCAGAGAAAACCCCCTGCCTTGTGGTATTTCACACACTAATGAGTAGAGGTAGACAATACAAATTAATAATAATAGTAATAATGGCTGTTGGTCAAATAACTTTGTCAAATATGATTTTTATGTTAGCTCACTTATAGTTTGCATTGGGGGCTGGGCAGCACCAGGTATATGTGGTCTGTGAAATTGCAAATTACCTTCCTGCTTCGGAAGGTCCACTGTTTTGCTAATATTTGCTGGAGGAGAGGTTTTCATGCCAGAAAGTTTTGAAAAGGGAGAAGGAAAAAAGGCAGAAAAAGAAGCCATGTTTGCAAAGAGAAAGCAGGGTGCTGAGAAAGAAGCCATGTTTGCAAAGAGAAAGCAGAGTGCTGAGAAAGAAGCCATGTTTGCAGCGTGAGAGAGGAGAGAATGCAGAGTGCTAAAGGAGAAGCCATGTTGGCAGAAAAAGAGAAGGTGTGCAGATGGGAAACTAGAGATGAGAAGCTTTGCGAGCTCTGCTGAGACTAGTGAGGCTTTTGATTCTAGGAGAAACTGGAGAAGATTCTCCTGGTTGTGGAACCAGAGCATGCATCATCAGTAGCTTTGGGAATCCTGTGTGTTTGCTCATCTGCCAGTGCAACATTTTAGTAAAGGAATGGCCTGCCATTTTTTGGCTCCACTGTTTCTTTACCATCTGCCCGAATCCAATGAGAATCTGCATGTGAATGGCCATGATGGGCCGTGACTACTGGCCCTACAATGACCAACACTTTTATAAAACTGTTTATAAATCTGCTCATTCCCAGAGTTCAGGCATTCCCCAGCTCAGCCAACAGCCCTCCCACCCTTCCAGAGATGGTTATCTTTGACCATTTCTCTCTCTTCCATACACACACACTCCCACAGCAAGTCTCACTGGCTCTGCCTTACTTTTATTACTTCTTCCTCTTCCACTGTTAGTTCCTGGTCTAAACTACCTTCATCTTAGACTCTTGGTCAGTCTTGGTCTGTCACTCAGAGGTCTCTTGTTTCTGCCCTTGCCCTCATCATCTTGTAATACATCTGTCTTCAACACAGAAGACAGAGTGATTCTGTGACAAT
Source organism: Rhynchonycteris naso (assembly GCA_037038555.1). NCBI lineage: Eukaryota > Metazoa > Chordata > Mammalia > Chiroptera > Emballonuridae > Rhynchonycteris > Rhynchonycteris naso. The sequence continues at coordinate 131,132,812 of CM073001.1, forward strand.
GTTGCAAAGCAAGTCCTTTCTCTATTCAAATCTGAGCCCTCATAAGCTCCTATCTCCCTTAGAGTAGCGTTTTATGTTCCCACTATGCCAAGTAAGAGCTCACCTGGTCCAGCCCTGCTTCCGTGGCCTCGTCTCCTACATCTCTCCCCTCTGACCTTGGTCCAGTTACATGGGCCTCTTTCGTGTTCCCAGGGTGCTCCCTCCAGAGTCTGACACTTCTGTCCTCAACCTGGGCCTCTGTTTACCCGGAAGTGATTCACATGTCACTTCAGATAGGCCTCCCTGATCACCCATCACAATTAGACCCTCCCGCACACCCCTCTCGACTCTCCTTAATCTGTTTTTTTAGTGTTCACAACTTCTATCATTCCTAAAATCTGATATATTTATTTCTTTATCTTTTATTATCTTTCCTTTTCTCCCCATCCAGAACATAAAGTAAAGGGCTTGATTTGTTCACTGTTCTGGTCTCAGTATAGGGAGTGATGTCTTATCCATCCTTGTGCTCAGTTAATATTTGTTAATGACTCCAGAGCACTCTCTGGAGAGAGTGGGGTCCCAGCAGCATGGTGGCCGGAGTTCTCGGCCCCAGGTGCACAAAGATAAGCAGATGCATCATCAGGGGAGAATGTTAAAGTGAAAGAAGTTCATCTCCCTCTTTTATTGTTTCTATGAGTTGGCCATTCTGAATAGCTTAAGTGATAAAATACTCCTCCCCAACATCGGTCCATGTTTGAAATAGCTGCTGTGGTTACTGCTGAGTTTTAATAGCATACACGTAAACTTCCAATTAGCACCTTCTTCTTATTTCCCCTTTAATAAACATTGTACTCCACACGGAACATAACTTGAGAATTCCCCTTATCAGAGCTGGACTCCAACATGTGCATACAGTACCTGCATTCACTTTGAGAGTAAGTTCAAAGCCACTGGGATTGGGACTTGGAGGTTGGGGCCCAGCTCCTGTTCCCAGTTCCTGTGGTTCAGCATGTGCTTGCTGTCGCCAGAACTGGAAGAAACAAGTGAGTTTGAAGACCGAGACACAGAACTTGAATCATTTGTGTCTAGTGACAACTTGGAGTTTTCTTGTTTGTGACTAAAATTGAAAACAGTACAACTGAGTGTGAGGTTCAAGACATAACAGTTTTGTCTGATAAGTGAAAATTTTAGTTCATACATGAAATGTTTCACCAAACTTGAAAAATATCTCTAGAACTTAACTCTTCTGTTTAGTTGTTAATTGTTTTAAAAACTAAAACACAGATTAAGAAATGCATGAGTATCATTGGTTTCTACATGGTTAATACTGAAAATTATTTGGTCACATAAAAGAGGTGGTATTAAAAACAAAATTTTCTGGGAGTTAAATAGACACACCACTGCTGGGAAGTAGGTACTATTATCATTAGCAACATTTTAGCGATGAGAAAACCAAGGCACAGAAGGTTTAAGTACTTGTACTTAAGTGGCAGAGCAAAGGTTCAAGGCCAGGCAGCCTGTAGTGATTATTCCCCCCTTGATGTTAATGGACTTCCCTTTGTACTTTCAATTGATTCACACCTGGGACACTCACGCTTTATTTATAGCCAAAACTTCCTTGTTCTGTCAACTCATATATGCTCAAGTTAACTGCATTAAAATCTTGAATTTGTGACCCAGTGATTCTGCTTATTCAGTGAACCCAAGAGAAAGCATGTCTACATCCAACAAAAATAAAAAATCACAGACAATAGTATTCATAGTTGGTTTACCACTTGGAGAATTGATACACTGGGGAATATTTATATAATATTCATAGCAATAGAAAAATAAATTGATTATGAGTACACACAATGACATAAATGAATCTCACAGATACAATGTTAAGGAAAAGAAACCATACATAACAGTTTCTACTTGGTGTGACTCCATTTATATGATATTCAAAACAGGGAGAACTGATTCATGGAATAGAAGTGAAAATAGTTGTTACCTGTGGGGACGATTAGGAGAGTGGACCAAGGGGACTTTTAGGAAGCTGAGAGGGTTCAGAACCTTGATCTGGGTTCTGGTAATACACATGTGCCATGGACTCAATTGCCTCTCCTCAAATTCAAATGTTGAAGCCCTCAACCCCATGTGACTGTGTTAATGAGAGGCCCCTTTGGAGGTAAGTCAAGTTAAATGAGGTCAGAAAGAGTTACGTGGATCTATTAGGATTGGTGTCCCTATAAGAAGAGACACCACAGGGCTCAGGTTCCCCTCTCTCCACCATATGAGGACACAGTGAGAAGGTGATCATCCACGACCCTAGGAGAGAGCCTCACCAGATGCCTACCCTGCTGGCAACCTGATGGTAGACTTCCAGCCTCCAGCCCTGTGAAAGTACAAGCCTCCCGCTCTCTGCTGTTTATTATGGGAACTCAAGCTAACTACACAGACACGTGTGAAGTTTCATCAAGATGTCCATTCTTAAATGCACTTGAGACACAGTATGTATGTTAAATCTCTCTGGAAAATATGAGGGCTAAAGTAACACAATCCCTCCAGGCATCACCAAGGAGAAACAAGTGAACCCAGGGAGCCACTGACAATCCTAGTGATTCTCCTGTACCCAGCCCCTGTGCATCAAACAATCCACCCCCATGTCACATGGCTCCCAGGCAGGTCGGACATCTCCCTAACTTCCCGGAGGATGCTGGCCTGCAGCCGGCCCCAGCAGGCAGAGAACCCCGCTGCTTAGCGTCGGCCTGTCCTTCCTTTTACCTCAGATAAAGAGAGGACAGAGGAGATGGCCAGACCTGAAGGGCAGGGCAGAGCAGAGAAGGAGACAGACAGCCTCTGCCTTCCTGGCCAGGTCATCTGTCATTGCCAGGCAGTCAGTGACACCTCCCCTGGTTCCCACACCACGTGGATAAGAGCATTGCCCAAAGAGCAGCATTCATCAACAGCTGACAGATGAGGACACCTCTGGGAAGGCCAGGGCTGTAAGGTGCCAGATACGATGCTGAAGGCACAGCTGTTGACAGATTCCTGACCTGTCCAAATACTGCTGATCTGGGCAATTGCAGAGGGGACGGACACTGTGGTACGGCGTGACACAAAGACAAATGGCTGAAACAGGACGTTCACAACATGCCCCGCTGCTTCAGAGATGTGCGACTTCCCTGTCGGACTCTCTTCAGAATCTTGGTGCATTTCGTTTTCGTTGCGCCATCCTGATGACACCACCATCATCTACTTAAAACTGCTCTACAAGAGAACTTCTTGTGCAGTCAAAAGTTTTATATCTGCACTTTCCACATGTGCTCTCACTTCTTCTAAAGGATGAAGTGAGTCACAACCAGGAGCTCTGACTGCAGACATTATGTTTTGCTGAAATATTCCCATATTCAGCTGTACTCTGCACTGAAGAGATCTAACAAACAAATGTGCGGCCTGACCTGTGGTGGCGCAGTGGATAAAGCATCAACCTGGGAACACTGAGGTCGCCAGTTCAAAACCCTGCACTGGTCTGGTCAAGGCACATATGGGAGTTGATGCTTCCTGCTCCTCCCCCTTTTCTCTCTTTCTCTTTCTCTCTCTCTCACTCTGTGTGTCCTCTCTAAAATGAATAAAATAAAAAGAAATTTTTAAAAAAAGCTTAAAAAAAACAAAAACAAAAAACAAATGTGCTTATTCATTTAGCAAATGTTTATTAAGTGTTTAGAATATAGCAGGCTCTGCATCCAAAGCTATAAGAGGGTCTAGAGCAGTGATTCTTAACCTTTTTTGAGGTACCGAACCCACCAGTTTCATATGCGCATTCACCGAACCCTTCTTTAGCTAAATAAAATATGATTTTTTTTTTTCCAAATTCAAGACATAGGTATTTGTTTTTTTACTGGTACACAAAATGAGCCGTGCATGAACATCACCTTGCTCAAAGAACAAAACCAACAAAGTGCATGAACTCACAACAAATTACGGTATTACTTTATTCTGGCCTCCGCGGCAGAGGCTTCTCGGAACCCCTGAGACGGACTCATCGAACCCCTAGGGTTCAATAGAACCCAGGTTAAGAACCACTGGTCTAGAGAGTGATCATTTATTTACATATTTGCTGCTAGGTGTCTGTGCATTTAGAAGTTGACTGATTATTAGTTAATTGATTAAAACATTAGGGGGTTAAAACTAAAAAAAATAAATGAATGCCAGATTGGTATCAACTAAAATGAAAGCATTACTGATTGTCTAAGGCAATTTTTAAAAGTTTGATTTATACATTTTCTCAAACACAGGTTTGTAAAAAGTGAGTTACAACTATGTACATAAAACTAAGCCAGCTCCTTCACTCAAGGGAAGAGTCCTTGATACTCTTACATTAAAAGGAAACTAGTTTCACTTTATTAGTAATTACTGAATTTAGTTATATTATTTTATATTAGTTATCACTGGAAAACAAAATTGTGGAACTATGAAAATATATTTAAATTTAATGGTCAACCTGAAAGAATTATATGTTGTTTATTATTATTATTATTATTATTATTTTAGTAAGAGGAGGGGAGGCAGAGACAGACTCTGTCATGTACCCTGACTAGGATCTACCTGGCATGCTCAGCAAACGGAGCCGTTTTGTTGTTTTTTTTAATGCCTGAGTCGAAGGTCATGGAGTCCTCCTCAGCGCCTGAGGCCAACACGCTGGAACCATGGCTGCAGGAGGGGCAGACAGAGAGAGAAAAGGGAAAGGTGGAGAAGCAGATGGTTGCTTCTGTGTGCCCTGACCAGGAATCTAACCAGGGATATCCATGTCCCAGGCTGATGCTCCACCACTGAGCTAACCAGCCAATACTTTCCCAACAATCAATGCAGAACTCCTCTACTCTAGCTCTGGTTGTTGTTGTGAAGGTGAGAGGCTGTGCAAACAGGATTGATGCTCTATTTCACGTTTCCCTACATTGGTTCCTAATAGTGTTCATGAACAAAAAGAGAAGATGGTTTCTAGGGTTGAATGTTTGGTGAAACCAAGTTAAAGAGCTTGTTTTATTGCAGAACTTCTTAGAACCTTCATATGCTAATGTGACTTGCCCCACCATTCTTTTAACATTGTTTCTGTAAAGGATGACTTGTAAATTCACAGGTAGCTACTGATAAACAGCCTGTTTGCTTAAAGGACTCTAAGAGCTAACCACAAAGGAAGTTGACTCCAGCCCTCAGGCATTTTGGCTCCAGGAGATCTGCTCACCTTCCAGGAAAACCAGGCCATTGCTTGGCTCCAGGCTCTATGGGGCAGACTGCTCACTCACATACAGCACCCTGCCAAGGAGCCCACAACCTCTTCCGGTTTCGTTCATTCTGCCTTCTCCTTCCTGCTTGTAAAGCCAGTAGTCACGGCCACCATCACAGCTGCCTGGCTCATGCAGGTTCGCATTAGATTCGGACAGACAGCAATGAAACAACGGAGCTGTTCGGCAGATAAAATATAATATGCTCACTTTGTTAAAGATGGTGCTGCCCACATGGAAGCCCATCACCCAGGTGATATTATTTGCCCTTATGCTTGAGACGGCTGTAGGGGAAAAGCAGTAATGTAGGCAGGCCAGGTCATAGCCTAAGGCTTTGTTTAAGAGTAAGCTCTTCTCCACACCCTTGACTGATTGGAGGATGTAGGGTGGTGATGTAGGGAGGAATCCCATTATGCCTCAGATGGGTGGCTTTGTATCAGAGACTTTCTTGTCTGTATAATTGGATTAAAGGTTTGGATTTTCTAGGCTATAAACTGGGGCAGTCCAGGAGCTCTCTCTCTCTCTCTTGGTTCCTGAGTTCCTGAGGTTGGTATCAGAGAGGAGAGCAGAGTAAGGCCACGTGAAGGCCAGGAGAAGCAGCCAAGATGGCAGAGTGCTGAGGAAGAAGTCAGTTTGTTAAGAGTTTGTGCAGGAGGAGATGGGAAACAGAGGTGAATAAGTCTGGTGAGCTAGAAAGCTTTGATGCTAGGAAACTCGGATAAGTCAGTAGCTTTGTGAGCACTGAATGTGTGGGTTTTGGAGCCCAGTGTGTGTTTTTGCTTGCCTGCCGGGTGCAAGCTAGAATTAAAGCTGATGGCTCACCAGTTCGTGGCTCCAGTGTTTCATTGCCATCTGTTCGAATCCAATGCGAACCTGCATGGGTCGGGCTGCTTTGATGGCGGCCTTGACTACAGGCTTTACAGGAGCCAAGAACTGGTGAACATTAGCTTTAATCCTAGCTTGCACCCGGGGGGCAAGTAAAAACACACACTGGGCTACAAAACCCACTCATTCAGTGCTCACAAAGCTACTGACTTATCCGAGTTTCCTGGAATCAAAGGTTTCTAGCTCACCAGACTTATTCACCTCTGTTTCCCATCTCCTTCTCTCAACACAAACTCTACACAAACTGGCTTCTCCTTCAGCACTCTGCCATCTTGGCTACTTCTCCTTTCCTCCACATGGCCTTTCTCTGCTTTCCTCTCTAATGCTAATCTCAGGAACCGAGAGAGAGCAAGCTCCTGGTCGGCTCCACTTATAGTGTAGATTCAAAACCTTTAATCCAATATACAAACAAGGAAGTCTCTGATAAAAAGTCACTTATCTGAGGCATAATGGGATTCCTCATGAGAGTGCACCACCCTACATCAAAAAGGGTGGGGAAGGCTTAGTCTTAAAACTAAGCCTTAGGCTATAAGAATCCTGCCTGCTTACAGCCTGTCCCCCACACACATTAATATAATTACGCCCATCCCAAGCATAAGGGCAACTAATATCACCTGGGTGATGGGCTTCCACGTGGGCAGCACCATCTTTAACAAAATGAGCATAATATATTTTATCTGCCCAACACCAGCCAAGTAGGGTTTGGGCCTGGACAGTCCAGCTCTCCTGGGCCTCACATTAATGAGGAGAAACTGGGGGAAGGCTGACCCCTGGCAGGAACTGCAGGGACTTCCCAGCATTGTCCTGAGGTGTTTGTTTGTTTAGTTTTTTTTTTTTTTTTTTAACTCAGGGACTTTCCCTGCTCTCCTCCTCATAGCATCAGCTGTCTATAAAACTTTACTGGTGGAAGGAAGATGTCATTGAGGGAGCAGTGGGCTCTAAGACTGGGTAAGTCGAACCAGTGTGCACACTGGGAATCCTCTGCCTCCGCTATTTGGGTTTTATGCCGTTTGGAACTTGGAAGGCTCTTGTGTGGTACCAGTTGGTACAAGATAAGATTCTAAGACTGGTGTCTCAGTCCCTCCTTTGGAAGGATTTGGTTTGAGAGTTCTCATTTGTTTGACCTTTGTCTTTGTTTCGGACTTTGTTTCTGTTTTTAAAGGCGGATGTTAGTCTCAGTTTCATCAGAGAGTCTGTTGGGTAGCACTCAAAAAAAAATGAGGGAATGAGTCTTTTGTTTTTTTGGTTTTTTTTTTTTTTACAGGGACAGAGAGAGGGATAGATAGGGATAGACAGACAGAAACAAAGAGAAATGAGAAGTACCAGTCATCAGGTTTTTTTTGTTGCGACACCTTAGTTGTTCATCGGCTACCCTTTCGTATGTGCCTTGACTGCGGGCCTTCAGTAGACCGAGCAACCCCTTGCTGGAGCCAGTGACCTTGGGTACAAGCTGGCAAGCTTTTGCTCAAGCCAGATGGGCCCGTGCTCAAGCTGGCGACCTCGGGATCTCGAACCTGGGTCTTCCACATCCCAATCCAGCACTCTATCCACTGTGCCATTGCCTGGTCAGCGGGAACGAGTCTTTGAATACCCTAAATCCTCCTTCTTGAGGTGCAGAATCTGCTGTGGTCCTGAGAACAATGGAGGAAAATGCCACTCCTAAAACCCGTGCAGGCTGTCCCAGCAGCAGAAGTGACTGCCCCAACTCAATGTGAAGGAAAAAAGTGTCACTTTTAAAACTCAAACAGCTGAAGTCACCCATGCCTGATACCTTCCCTTCCCTTTCTCCAGCTTCCTTAAAAGTTGTCCTCTCTACAACTGAGGATGAGCTAGAAGAATGTGGCTATTTTTTAATATCCAGAGCTGTTTCATGAGCTACTCAGCCACAGTTGCCCAAGGACCAAGAAACTGGTACAATCTGAAGCTCTGCTCATACATTGAGTAGATTTCCCTCCACCATCTCCATCATCTAGGGGAAATCAGTTGTCTCATAATTACCCTAGAGATGGGGAGGGGAGAAACTCCCCATGGAAAAGAGCCTACCCCATTTTCTTGGGAGCCCCCTAGTACATTCTCATGCTGGGAAAAGATGTTCATTATTGTAGACATTTTGCAGCTTAAAAGGCAGTGTCCCCAGAGCACAGGCACTGCAGTGATTTTTAGAGGTCTCACGCTGTCACCATTAGCATGACTGAGTGATTTTCCAATTTGCAGAATGCCTTGGGAAAAAAGTTAAAACAAAACCCAATCCCAACTACACAGCTCCGAAATAATCACAAGGAATATACTGTTCCCAGCTATGCCTCTTTCTTAGGTCTTAGGTGGTTTCCAGAGCCTGGTTTCTCAGGCTCAAGGCAATGTCTCCTGGGATGGCACAGGCTCTTGCAAAAGGGCCTGCTCAACTGCCCTCTAGTGGTAGGGACAGATTGCAGGGAGGCCCCAGTGGGCACACCCCCATAAAGTATGGGTTGGCTTGCATTGACTTACACCAGCCTCCTTGCAGAAATGTTTATTGCTGAATCCTCAGTGCCTGGCATAGGTCCTGGGGCAGATTATGGGCTCGACAAATATTTTTTGAATTAAATTAAAAGATCAAGTATTTGAAGCCCACACATAAGGTAGCTAGAGAAACATTTAACTAAGAGTTTTTATGTTTAAGGCATTTATAAACTAGCTAGGGAGAGGAATATGAACACAGGGGCACCCATCATTTTCTCAAAACACACCAGTCTGATGGTATAGTCCAGGGCTGTGGACATGGGTGATGAATTATTAACTGACGTAGCCCTCACCAGTAATCACTAAAATTAAAGATGTCTGTTTCCAGCCTCTTGGGGACAACATGTACCTCCTCTTTCACACCATTCAGAATGTAGTGCCCAAGTCATTACATGTTCAGCCCCTTATCTGGCTGTGCTGAATCGCTGGGACTCGGCCACTTCAGTGGTCCTCTGGGATATCTTTCCCCCATGCCGCATCTCATGACCAGATCATAGTCCCAGGCAGACTTGCCTTTCAGGGCCTTGGCAAGCCCTTAACCAAGGGGACAGCTCTCTCACTTGAGTATTTTGGTACATCCCAATTCCCCTTTTCTCTCTAAAAACATGAAATGCATCTTTTTCATTTAAACTGGAAAACCAATCTGTATCACTCTTAAAATCCACCCTTCCTCCAGGCCAGCCCTCCAGGGACCTGGACTCAGCTTGAGCATTTCAAGATTTCTTTAGTAAGGAAATGCCCAGCCAATGGCTACAAATCAAATAATTCAAATGTTTTCTTTTGAGAACCCTAAATGAAGGTGGTCGGAGGTCAGAGCTGCCATTGAAGAATGCCTTCTCTGCAGCTCTCTCTGAATCTTCTCATGGGCCTAGGACTGTGACGGCGAACCTATGACACATGTGTCAGCACTGACACGTGTAGCCATTTTCGATGACACGCGGCCGCATACCAGAGAAGTATGGGGCCACATGCTGACAAGGATGTTTCATCCTCGGCTCCTGCATGGCCAGGTGCAGTAGCTGAGGATAAAACATTTGCTGTAGTGTAGACACTCTGTGCCGGAGGACTCTAGGCCAAAACAACAGAACTCCGGCACAGAGCGTCTAGTTCTGGGACTTCCAGTTAGGCCGTTTTTCTCGAAGTGACACACCACCCGAGTTATGCTCGGTTTTTTGGCGAATTTTGACACACCAAGTTCAAGATTTCCCATCACTGTCCTAGGAAAACGGCTGCAGTCTTGAGTAACGTGACCTCATACAACTGTTTTCAAAGGAAAAGAGGGCAGCAGACCTCCCTGCTCCACCGTTCGCTCTTGCTGGGGAAGAAGAGTGTTTCCCAGCACACTTGGAGGCTGCCCTTTGCATCCCGCTGTCCAGGGAAGTTTATGTGCTCCTTTGGCACAGTGGCTGAGAGGATCTCCTTCCAAGTAAATAAACTTGTGATTTGTTTAGCAAGGAATGTGGATGAATACTTAAGCATAGGTGAACAACGGCATTGGCCGCAATGACCTAAAAGTGCCTGCAACAGTAGGACACCGACTATCTCACACAACAGGAAGGTCAGAGGTGGGCAGTTGCTTTGTTTCATCAACTGAGCCACGTCAGGATTCAGGTGTATCTTTTCTGATATCTACCAACAATCTACTAGAATTGATAGATGAATCCAGTGAAGTAGCAGAATATAAAATTAATATTCAGAAATTAGCTTCATTTTTATACACCAATAATGATCTATCAGACAGGAAAACTAAGAAAACAATCCCATTTACAGTATCATTAAAAATATATACCTAGGAATAAATTTAACCAAGGAAGTAAAAGACTTGTACTCAGAAGATTATAAGATCCTGAAGAAAGAAATTGAAGATACAAAGAAATGGGAGCATATTCTGTGCTTATGGAGAGGGAGAATTATCATCACTAAAATGCCCATACTACCCAAAGCAACCTATAGATTCAACACAATTACTATCAAGAACCAATGGTGTATTTCACAGAACTAAAACAAATAATACAAAATTTTAAATGAAACCACAAAAGACCCCAAATAGTCACAGCAATTTTGAGAAAAAAAAGAACAAAGTTGGACAAATCATGCTACCTGGTATCCAACTATACTACAAAACCATAGTAATCAAAACAGCATGTTACTGGCATAATAACAAACATATAGATCAATGGAACAAAATACAGAGCCTAGAAATAAACCCACATCTATATGTTCAATTAATATTTGACAAAGAAGTCAAGAACATATAATAGAATAAAGATGATCTAGTCAATAAATGTTGCCGGGGAAATTGGACAGATACATGCAAAAAAATAAAACTAGACCAACTTCTTATACCATATATAAGAATAAACCTAAAATGAATTAAAGTCTTTAATGAAAGACTCAAAAACATAAAACTTCTAGAAAACATAGGCAGTAAAATTGGACATTTCTCCTAGCAATATTTTTCCTGATGTATCTCCTATGGCAAGGGAAACAAAAGAAAAAAATAACATATGAGATTATATCAAACTAAAATGTTTTTGCACTGCAAAGGAAACATCAACAAACAAAAAACAACCCACTGAATGGGAGAACATATTTGCCAATGATCCGATAAGGTGTTAATATCCAAAATTTATTTTAAAAAAATTCATATAACACCACCAAGAAAACCACAAACAATCCAATTAATAAATGGGCAGAGGATCTGAACTAACACTTCTCTAAAGAGGACATACAGATGGCCAATAAACATATGAAAAATGCTCAGTGTACCTATTCATCAGAGAAATGCAAATTAAAACCTCAGTGTGATATCACTTCACACTTGTCAGAATGGCTAACATGAAAAAATCCACAAATGATAAATGTTGGCAAGGATGTGAAGAACAGGGACCCTTGTGCACTGTTTGTGGGAATGCAGATTAGTGCAGTTACTGTGAAAAACAGTATGGCATTTCCTCAAAAAAATAAATATGAAACTCTATTATAACCCAGCATTTTCATTTCTGGGGATTTATTCAAAGAAACCCAAACAATTAATTCAAAAGAATATATGCACCCCTATATTCATTGCAGCATTATTTACAATAGACAAGCTCTAGAAGCAGCCCAAGTGCCCATCAATAGATGAGCTGATGAAGAAGTGGTACCTATATACAATGAAATACTACTAACCATTAAAAATAGAATGAAATCTTACCATTTGTGACACATGAATGGACCTAGACAATATTATGCTCAGTGAAATAAGTCAGTCAGAGAAAGACAGATGCCATATGATTTCATTTATTTGAGGAATCTACAGAACAAAATAAGTGAACAAACAAAATTGGAACAGACTCAGAAACAGAGAGGAAAGATCGATGGTTGCCAGAGCGGAGGGGTTTTGGGGGACTGGGTGAAAGAGGTGAAGGGGTTAAGAAGTACAAATTGACAGTTACAAAACAGTCACAAGGATGTAAAGTACAGCATAGGGAATGCAGTCAATAATACTGTAATAACTATGTACAGTGCCAGAAGGGTACAGGAAATATTGGGAGAAATACTTTGCAAAGTATATAATTGTTCAATCACTATGCTGTATACTTGAAACAAATGCACAATGAAATTAAAAACAAACTGCAATTGAAAAATTAAAATATTTTTAAAAGATGAAACACTTTAAGTTCAAATGTCCCAAGTCAATGTTGGCTGGTGGTTCTCTAGTTCACAGGGAACTTTAAGAGAAGTCTCGTTGATGGAGTGATTATAAAATAGTATTAGTATGTCTCTTCTATTTTAACATTTAAATAGGAATGTTCAATGCCATCATCCAAAAGAGTTAAATAATATTGGGATTTCAGATGCCACAGGAATATGGAGTGATAGAGAAAGCTGTTTTAGCTTCAAGCCTTCAGCATGCTACTGATGCTGCTGGCCAGCCCTGTAAAGGCCCCAGCCAGAGGAGCAGTAGTCAGAGCAATGATCCAAAGCACTAGAAATCCTGCAAGGAAAAGGTAGATAGAGGCTACTGTCCATCTGTGAAGGTGAAATTAGACAGAAAGGGAGAGATGTGAGTTTGGGGTTAAGAACTGGGGGATGAAGTGGGACCTGGGGGCCAAGTACGGTGAGCAAGTGGGGTGCTGACGACAAGTCCTCTCTCTGATGGGGGCCAAGCTGTGTGTACGGGAACTCTGTAAGTTCTGTCATCACGAGATTTATATTTTTAATATTATTAAAGTAAGATGTATGTACAGGAAAGTGCACAATGATTAGTGTCTGGCTGATTTACTTATACATACTGACCACAAAAGTGGAATCAGCTCCCAGATCAAGACTTAGAATGTTGCCAGTGCCCCTAAAGCCTCCTTATGCCCCTTCCAATTTCAGCCCACTCTCTATTCTGACTTCTTACACCAAAAATTAATGTTCTTGTTTTCAAAATTTATGTTATTAGAGTCACACCCAAAAATATGCACTCTGTTGTCCTGGCTTCTTATGTTCGAGGTCATGTTTGTGAGATTCATATGTGTCATTGCATGTAGTAGTGCTGCATGCATTTTGTTGCTGTCCCATGACCCTGTCTATGTACAGCACAGATTGGTCAGCGATTCTACTGTTGAACAGTTGTGCTGTTTCTAGTCGGGGAGCATGATAAATAATGCTGCTAGGAAAATTCTAGTACATGTCTTTTGATGCACAAATATATGCATTCCTGTTGGTGTATTCCTAAAACATTGAGAGACCATAGTCATACCAATTACACCTCAACCAGCAGTGCCTGAGTCTATAAGCTTTTTAGTTTTAAACCCAGAAATCATTAAAAAAGAAAGAGAAGAAAGAAAGAGAGAGAGAGAGAGAAATAGAAATAGAAAGAAGAAAGAAAGGAGGGAGGGAGGAAGAGAGGGAGGGAGGGAAGGAGGAAGGACCAAGTAGGAAGAAAGGAAGAAGAGGAAAGAGAGGAGAGGAGAAGGAGAAGAGAAGGAAAGGGTATGGGCAGAAGGAGGAGGAAGAGTAAGGAGACAAAGAGGAGGAAGAAGTGGAGAAGAGGGAACAGGAGAGTAGAAGGAAGGAGGAACTAGTAGCAGTGACCATGTAGAATTGGCCTCTCTTCCCTCTTTAGGTCACTGGTGAATGTAAGTGAATAGAATACAAGTTTGGCCTTTCTCAAAGGCAGCGAAGGAAAAGTACACATATCATGTCTTGCTAGAGAGTGGCCTACATACATCTGAGGAGAGTGGCAGCAGTAAATTATCTGATAATTATTGCATCATCTGACTCTGCTGTAGACACAGCACTCCAGAAAGTGACACCACGCCTGGAGTCCAAGGCGGCACACACTTCCATCCTCAGGGCTGCCAATGATTCCTTCTGAGACGGGGAGTGGGGGTGGTTAGGCGGAGCCAGCTGCACCAGTGATACGATTCATAGCCTAAGAAGAGGTGACCTGGCTGCGACTGATCCATCTACTACCAAATCATTCCAGGGGCCAGTGGGAATTGTTGGAGACTGGGCCATGCTCCGAAGACCAAAAAAGGCCAGCCAGAGGTAAAAGAGACCAGCAGAAACTAAGGTTGTCCATGTTTTTCTACCCCCTATAACATGGTCAGGAAATAGCTATCCCGAGTCAGCAAATAGGACGGAACCAGCAGCCCAGGCTCAGCTGGGGCATAGTCTGCAGAGCAGGAAAGCTTTAGCAGTTATTCCCATCAACAAGACTGATGGTGACAGGGATTCATAGCTAAATCTTGGGAGCTGCAACCGCATGTAGGGGTGGCAGGAGCCAAACCCAGGTGACACACTTCAGTTTGATGGGTGCCTGTACATTCTTTTTCCTTCACAAGATTAAATACGCTCTTCCCCAAGCGCCTCTGCTGACAGCATTCTGGATGCAAATGGTCGATGTCCATTTAAAGTTGAAAGGAAAGCAAAAATTAGATTATATTTTTAGAAGCTGGGAGATGCAGATTGAATGGGGTTGAGCATGAAAGCAAATTCCGGAGACCAAACTGACAAAGGCTTTTCTTAAATGCAAACTTTCCTCTGAATCACAGGGAAGTTCTGTGCTGTTCACAATGGGCAGCAGCGAGAACATAGTCCCATCTTAGTTCTTTTCTTCATATTCCTGAGCAGATTTAGATTTCAAAATCAGTAAAAGAATAACATAAAAACGGTCTTCCTCCTGGTTGGAGGGGAGCCCTGTCTGCAGTCAAGGACGAACCAGATGCAAGCCTCTAAATAAAGTGGCTTGGTGAGTATGGCAAGAATTTCTATTTCAAAATGCACATAACCTGAGCTGGTCAAGATGGTAGAGCAGGCAAACACTACTCACCTCCTCTCACAACCACATCAAAATTACAACTAATCTACAGAACACCTGTCGCTGAGAACCATCAGAAGACTAGCTAAATGGAAGCCCTGTAACTAAGGATACACAGAAGCCACATGGAGGCTGGCAGGAGAGGCAGAGATGCAGAACAGGCTGGTCCCACACCTACATATGGAGGTTAAAAGTCAGGGGGGATATCTTGGCTGAAGAGGCCCCTGAGGAGTGAAGGGTCTCAGCCCCACACCAGAATTCCAGTTTCCATAACTTCTAGCTGTGAAATCGAGCACAGACTGTGGCTAAGTGAAGCAAAGGGTTGCTGGAGTGCCAAGCATTCCTCTTAAAGGGGCCATGCAAGGACTTACTCGCTGATGGACACAGTATCTCTGAGTTCCCCCTCTGTGGTAGCAGGGACATAAAGGGGAGAACTAAATTGTCTGACTTTGCAGTGAGGGCTGGAGAAGAAGCTTTCTCCCAGACAGAAGTGCTGGCAGAAGCCACTGTTCCTTTGCTGAGCCCTCCCCTTGCAGGTGATGGTAGGTGCCATAATGGAGTCTCCATGAAGCTGACTAACACTGTGCATTCACCTGCCCTGGTGATTCCCTAAGACCCTGCCCCACCCTATCCATGGCTTTTTCATATAAACAGTTTGTCTTGGGTCATGCTGCAGACTCTCCTAAGACCTCTCAAAAATTCATAGAACCCAAACAAGAAGCATGTGGCCTCAGCATGCCCTGTTCCTCTTGCTAAGCAGCCCCAAGCCCGGCAATAGCTACAGCCCACTGCAGTTCACAGCTTGGCCTCCCCTGGGCACCTCTAATTCCAGCATGAGTGGCAACCATCTGCAGATAGCTCTGTAGCTCGTACCAGCTGGCCCCAGGCAGAGCACAGGCAGTGGCTGACCTTGGCCTGCACCTCCCTAGAGGCCTCAGAACCAACATACCTAGTGGCCAGCTTCAGACCACACCAGAGAAGCACCCAACCACCATCACAAATGACTCACTCAAAGGGCAGGCTCTGTCAACACCAGAGCCCCATTAAAGCCAATCCTGCTCCATGGTGTCAGCCCCTGCACAGCTGCTCTTCCACTATAGCCATGACCAGTCCTCACAATCAATCAGCTTTGGGTCAATCGCTCCCACTGATGTGCCAACAGCAATCAAGGATCAACTACAACAAGAGGGCACACACAACCCACACAAAGGACACATCTGGAGCACCCAGCTCAAGTGACCAGGAACACTGGGTCCCACAGGACACCAACCAGGTAAGACCACTCTACCCAAACTTGGGGATGTAACAGCTCTATCTAATACATAGAAAAAAAACACAGGAAGGTAGCCAAAATGGGGAGACAAAGAAACATGCCCCAAATGAAAGAACAGGAGAAATTTTCAGAAATAGAGCTAAATAAAATGAAGGCAAGTCATCTAATAGATGTAGAGTTCAAAACAATGGTTTAAAGGATGGTGAAGGAATTTAGTGAGAACATCAACAGCATTAAAAAAAAAACACAACACAGAAACCATAAAAAAAGAACCAGTCAGAAATAAAGAATATAAAAACTGAATGAAGAATTTATTAGAGGAAATTAACAATAGATTAGATAAAGATTAGTGCTTTGGAAGATAAAGCAGAAAACACCCAATAAGAAAAAAAGCCTGACCAGGCAGTGATGCAGTGCATAGAGCATCGGACTGGGATGCAGAAGACCCAGGTTTGAGACCCCAAGCTCGCCAGCTTGAGCGCGGGCCCATTTGGCTTGAGCAAGAGTTCGCCAGCTTGGACCCTAGGTCGCTGGCTCCAGCAAGGGGTGGCTCGGTCTGCTGAAGGCCCGCGGTCAAGGCACATGTGAGAAAGCAATCAATGAACAACTAAGGTGTCACAACAGCAATGAAAAACTAATGATTGATGCTTCTCACCTCTCTCCGTTCCTGTCTGTCTGATCCTATCTATCCCTCTCTCTGACTCTCTCTCTGTCCCTGTAAAAAAAAAAAAAAGAATAGAAAAAATAATCCAAAAAAATGAGGATAGTTTAAGGGGCCTTGGGACAACTTCAAGCATACCAACATTGGCATCGTAGGGATACCAGAAGGAGAAGAAAGAGATCAAAGAATTGAAAACCTATTTGAAGAGATAATAACAGAAAAACTCACTAAACTGGTGAAGGAAATAGACATACATGCCCAGGAAACAGAGAGAGATCCAAACAAGATGAAGTAAAAGAGGCCCGCATTAAGACACATCATAATCAAAACGCCAAAGATCAAAAACAAAGAGAAGAAATTTAAAGTAGCAAGAGAAAAGCAGTTTATTACTTACCTATAAGGGAGCTCCCATACAGAAACTTTGCAGGCCAGAAGGGATTGGCACAAAATATTCAAAGTAACAAAAAGCAAGGACCTACAACTAAGGTTACTCTACCAAGCAAAGCTATCATTTGGTATAGAAAGACAAAGGAAGAGCTTCCCAAACAAACAAAATAAGGCTAAGGGAGTTAGTTCATCACCACCAAACTAGTATTACAAGAAATGTTAAAGGGAATTCTTATTTTTTATTTTGTTTTTTTTTTAGTTAAGTTTGTGTGACGGTTTTAATAAAATTATATAGGTTTCAGGTACAAAAATTTATATATAATGTATCATCTGTCTATTGTAGGGAATGGAGTCAATAGTATTGTAATAACTATGTATGGTGTCAGATGGGTACTAGATTTATCAAGGTGATCACTTTGTAAGATATATGAATGTCTAATCACTATGCTGAACACCTGAAACTAATACAATATTGTATATCAACTTTAACTTAAAGAAAAAAAATATTTTTAAAATTACACATATCCTAAATGTCAGGTAGGAGGAATGGTGTTTATTAGTGAATATGATTACCCACTTTCTAATCTGCATTTTTGTCTTCTTGTTTTTAGATCTAAACAATCTAACTTTTAACACATACTGAATTTCTTCTATGTACAGATGCTTTACAGAGGTATACAAAAATTCTAATTAACTGAAGAATTAAAAATGAATAAGAGAAATTTTCCTCTCCAAGGAGCTGGCAGTCCTGTGCAGACAGGTGTATGGTCCATGACAATAGTACATGGTTAGGAGGGAACTGCATGGCAGTTGTGAGACGTGATGCCAAGAACATGGGCTCTGGAACTCCCACCCTGTCCTAGCCACTTCATATCCGAGTTCCTGGAAGAGATCCCAGTCTTCGATATTATCACAAGGATCAAACAGATTCAGTATGTAAAGCCCTTTGTTGGTAGCTGACAGAGTAAACAGAAAAATTTCAGTTGTGCTGAAACATCTATTGTCAACTGGCACCACCAGGATTTTCAGCTAAGACCGAGAGCCATGTTCCCTAGTTCTCTCTCCCCTGCAAGGTTCCAGGTTGGAATAACAAAAATTCGGTACCAGTGAGAACAGCTTATGTGGGAAGGCAGAAGTAAAGCAGAGGCCATAGTTCGTGGGAAGTCATGTCAAATGCAGCAATTTTGTTTAATATGGCTGTTTCACAGACCTCATTCTCAAGCTTACACTTTGGTAGGTAGACGTGGCAGCTTCTCAGACATCCCTGAGAGTCCCAGTATTTCCAGCTCTGAGTGATAAATGACACTCACTTCTATCCTTTGGCTTCAGCCTTTAGACCGTCAACCTCTTAGCTCCTCCCACATTCACGTAAACCCTACTTCCTTTTTCTTATAACATAGTGTGTCTGTTTTCCTGACCAAACTCAGGCTAATATATTTTCCATCCCAAAGGCATGATGGAAATGATGAGACATAAAAAGGTGTATTAAGGGACTGGCTAATAGCCTGACATGGATGCCAAACACCAATATATATATTTTCAACCAAGGGTTGAGAATCACAGCATGTGTGGAGGGCCACTGTCACTATACATTTTCAATTGCACAATGGTTGGTGACCCCAACCCTTGTGTTGTTCAAAGGTCAACTATATTTTGGAAATAAGTCATAACTAGGAAATCGTGAACAGAACTGAGCATCTGACTGCTTCTGTGTTAATAACTCATCACAGAAGCTAGGATAGAAGCATACAGGAGGCTGAAATCAAATCTGAGCACACTCACACACTAAGTCCCCGGATATTCAGAAGAAAGAATTGGAATTCTGTAAAGCACAGGGGTTAGCAGTGATTTTATTTAGCTTAAAAAAGCCTATTTAAAATAAAATTTTATGTCTACTATTATTGATGGATATAACCCTAAGTTATATTTTATCTTAAGATTTTTGAAGCCCTTTTCAACTGGAGTTTCAGGAAATTATGTTCAAATACCGGAAACTAGCCACTGAGTAGAAGTAAAGTGATCAGATTGTCCCACTTTTTGGCAGGACAGTCCAGATTTTTAACTATTTGTCCCACGTCCCTCGGCGTTTTAAAAAAGTCCGAACTTAAAAAAATATATTACAATACTATTTTTGCATTCTATGAAAATTTTTTTTTGCTCCATATAGACCAAATTTTTAATCAAGAACCCCCCCCCCCCACATCAATGGTGTCCCGCTTTACCAATTTTAAAATCTGGTCACCTTAGAAGCGCTACTTTCTCCCTGTGAATGGCACTAGCTCTCTCTGTAACTTTTTTGTGAGGAATTCAGAAAAATTACTTAAATCATTGTCTGTGGGAAATAATTAATTTGAAAATGACCTAATAAAGCCATCATGTTTGGCAAGGCATTTTTACAGCATCAAAAATAAGAAGACAAATACTGATGTATTTTCATTGATGTTTAAAGTCTCTGTCCAGTACTTTACAAAGTTTCATAAATCTTTTTATTAGAAATGAACAAAAAAATGTCACTTAACTTTGGAAGAACACTTGTCTTTCTACAACAATAAAACAATGTTGCAAATAATGCACAGAAAACAATATGGTAACTACACTTCTTTAGTCAGCAAACGCCATTGGCATACTCACACAAAAAAAGCACTGCTGAAGAAACAGCCATCTGAACAAGCATGAGGTGCGGGAGGTAGTACACAAATTAAGTGCAGATGTTTCTAACAAGTTTAAGCTTATGGGATTTGCCAGATTGGTTTCAATAATGAAATCCACAAGAAGTACTTTTGGTGAGTCACTATAGCAGAGATGTTCAAGGAAAAATATAATCTCAACAACTGAGTTCTTCTTTAAACACGAGGTTTAGAAGACTAAAAAAGAATTCTACAGTAAGGCTGCCAAGACAGTCCTGCGTGTGAGACACACACTCACTCACTTCTCAGCCACGGGCAAACTCTTACGGCAAATACGCTGCATCCAGAAGTATGCCAAGGACGGCAGGATGTCAACAATATTGGCATAGTTATAAAATTAAGATCCTTAAGATCAAGTAGAATTTTTACAATGCTCTATAAATAAGGGGAATGTTATGGACTAAATTTAGTTCCCCCAAAATTTATATTGTAAAGTGCTAACCACCAATGTCATGATATTTGGAGGTAAGACCCTTTAGGGGATTATTAGGTTTAGATGAGGTCTTGAGGTGTCATGCCCATAATGGGATTAGCGCCCACATAAGAAGAGCAAGAGACATGACAACCCTCTCTCTGTGAGCACCCATCAGAGAAGCCCATGTGAACACACAAGATGACGTCCATCTACAAGTCACTGAGTAGGTCTCATTAGACACCAGATCTGCTGGCACCTTGCCTTGGACTTCTCAACCTCCAGAACTGCAGGAAGTACATTTCTGTGGTTTAAGCCACCCAGCCTTATGGTACATGCTATAGCAGCCTGAGCAGAGTTAAGGCGCTAACTCTGAAAGTTCTTTGTGTCATACATAGATTTGTAAGTTATCTCATAGCAAAGTACTTATAAGATTTGGCAGACTTGAAGACAAGTTACACACTTTTCTTTTACAAAAAAGACAAGTGTTTCAAATTTGCCAACCTTTCCTGAGATGACAAGTGGCTGTCACTGTTCTGCTATATAACAAATACTTCTTTTTAAAATAAGTGCCATGTATATCCATTCAAGGTAAAGATGGTGTTTAAACAAAGAGAGGGAAAAAAACTGCTTTTTTAAAGAAATGTATGTTGTGAAGTCAGTATTTTACAAAAGATGTTTGGATATGTTCTCAACATTATATGATTTTTTAAAAACTTATGCATGTTGCCTATAAAAACTCTATTCTCTCCACATTCTAAAAGCTTAGAAACAACACATTATAACGTGTTAAACAATCTTCCAAATGAAAAGTGTCAGTGGTTTAGAAACAATTTATTCAAAATTATAAGCACAACAGCTTCTGATTAGTTTGTAAGAACAACTAAAAATCAAGGAGGAATACAATTTTTTGGAAACACATTAACAAAAATCTTTGCAAAGTTGGCAAACAGATTGAAAGTTATGAATTATGATTTGGTGAGAATAGCCCATACTGTATTTACTCTATTTAATTCAATTTAGTATGAAACTGCTACCATTTTTGATCAATAAAATTGGCAATTTCATATGGTTTGACATATATGTATGTATATACACACATATATGTATGTATGTATACTTACATGTGTATGTACACATATATATCATGTATATATGTAGGGGTGTGTGTGTATGTGTGTGACATCTAATGTCCTAGAGTCTCATGGCTGCCCTGAGACAAGGACTTGGACCCCACAACCCATCCACCTCCACTCAGGTAAATTAGGAGTTGGAGTTAATAACTGAAACACAAGGGAGCCAGGAACCTTGTGCCTCACTTCCCAATGGACCTAGGAACTGCACAGATTTGCTCCATGCCTCTGCTAAAAAGCCATACTCTGATGGTATTTGGGAGTGGAGCCTTTGGGAAGTTTTTAGCTTCAGACAAGGTCATGAGAGTGGGACCCTGTGATGGGATTAGTGCTCTTATAAGAAGAAGACATACAAGAGCTCTGAGCATATAAATGGATAGGCCAAGACCATCTCAGAGATGCCTTGCTCAATGATAAGAAGAACTAAAATGTTTTTGTGTAAGCTGTAGGGGTGGGGGGAGAGATTTAGCAGTTGGGTTGAAGGGTAAGGTGATGGAACTGGAGGTCTGGGATCTGGGAGGCAATGACCTGTATGAACAAGGGCCAGAGAGAAGTACACAGTGGGGAAGTGAGGGCAGTGGAGAATGGAATATGCTCTGAGAAGGAAATTTTAACTTTCTACCTGTGTTAGGGAAAACCCAGTCTTCCTTACTATGCCTTTCTTTCCTGTGTGTCTCTTTTACTCCTCACACAAATACTTCACTTCTGGTCACCAAATGTGTGGAGGTTTGTCCCCACACCAACCAATGCTCTGTGACATCAGCTGAGTGTCCTGCAATTTAACTCAATCCTGACATTGTTTACCTGGAGACAGTGTCAGAGCCCCCAAGTCAAGGGCCCAGTCCCACAAGACTGCCCCCACGCCACCTCTGATGCCAATGGCAAGTAGGTCCCAGTTTACCCATAAATTCTGTCCAATGTAGCTAAAAATCAAAAGTTCCCAAGGCCCCCTGCTCAAGTTCAATTAATTCATGGGAGTGGCTCACAGAACTCAGGGCAACATTTACTTGCTCCACTTAAGAATATGACAAGGGTGCAGATGAGCAGGCAGATGAAGGGATACCCAGGGGAGATCCGGGAGGGTTCTGAGTGCAGGAGCTTCTGTCTCCATGGAGTTGGGGTGTGTCACACTCCCAGTGTGGATGTGAAGTCAACTAGAAGCTCATCAAACCTGTATTTTTGGGATTTATCACATAGGCATGCTCAATTATTACTCCATTTTTAGCTCCTCTCCCTTCTCAAGAGAATGGGGGAAGTGGATGGAGCTGGAAATTTTAAGCTCCTAATCATGGCTTGGTCTCTCAGGTAACCAGCCCTCACCCAATAGCCCACCCAGAGTCCCCTCAATAGAACGAAAAGCACTCGTACCACGCAGGAAATGACAAGGTTTTCAGAGCCCTGTGTCAGGAACCAAGGGCAGAGACGTATATATTACTTACTATAAATCACAATATATCACAACATTACAGCCTCCCTTCATTCCTCACCTCTGGATATTTTGGCCCTCTGCAGCTTCCCAGAACTTACATGCAATTCTGAAGCAAAAAGAAAAGAAACCCTGACTTGACCAAGAGAAAGTTCCCACCACCCAGCCAAATGCAGAAGAGAAATTCATTCAGTTAAAGACAAATAGAAGCCCTAACTCAGTTAGTTAGTGTTGCCGTCTTAATATGCCAAGGTTGTGGGCTCAATCTCCAGTCAGGGCACATACAAGAATCAACCAATGAATACATAAGTAAGTGGAACCACAAATCTATGTTTCTCTCTTTCTCTCTTCATCTCTCTAAAATCAACAAATAAAATTAAAAAAAAAAAAAAAGACAAGCAAAGAAAGTTGCATTTCTAGCTCGAGGGTGTGGCCTGAGATGATAGCATTTGGATGGCTCAGTCTGGGGGGCGGGGAGGGGGGGTGAGGCCCATCCTCCTAGTGGAGGTGTCCACCGTCCATCTTGAGAAAGAATCCCATGGGAGCATAGAGTCAGAGGCCGAGTGGCATCTCCCAGCTGCACTCAGCTTTTACAAGATCCCTTCAGTGGGAATTCGGAGGAAAAGCACTGTGACTCAGGAGGCTGGGTAACCCTATCTGCTCAGGCACGACAGCTTTACAGCAAATGTCTCAACATTGCCATTCTGCTTCTCAGACACCTACCTGGCCTTCCAATTCTTCACAATAAGTACAGCATTTCATTAGAACAGCAGCTTTTTGAGAGGGAAAAATCAGGATCCCGGGGCTCCATCTCCATCCCCACCTTTCCTGGCAGTGTTTACTGGGGAGAGATGAGCACAGGAGCAGATGTAATCAGAGGTATTGATTCTAGTGCTGGAAACACTTTTCATCGGTCTCTGAAATTATATTGTCATGCAGGGGAAGCAAACAGAGCAAGCCCTCTTGTTGATTGCAGCTATAAAAATGAACGCACTATTATAGACCATGGGTTTTTAGCAAACTCACTTTTGTCTTCTCAAAATATCTTCCTCCAGGTACCCACCCTTCAGGTTTGAAAACTCAGTGGTGTGCCCATCTGCTTTGTGAGATACTCATCGGAACACACATGTTCAAGTGCAAGGGTTTTGCAAGTCATTTGGGGGACATTTCCTGATTTTTAGGGGCTACATAGAAGGCTTTTTTTAAAAAACTTTTTTATTTATTTTTTATTTTATTCATTTTCTTTTTAGAGAGGAGACAGAGTGAGAGAGAGAAAGAGAGAGAAAGAGAGAAAGGGGGGAGGAGCTGGAAGCATCAACTCCCATATGTGCCTTGACCATACCAGTGCAGGGTTTTGAACTGGCGACCTCAGTGTTCCCAGGTCGACGCTTTATCCACTGCGCCACCACAGGTCAGGCTACATGAAAGACTTTTAAAAACACAAGTTCCTAGTGAACAGGTACCTGTGCTGGATGGTAGCTACTTTACCTTTGCTTTGTTATAGGTGACTCAGTACAGTGGTACCCTGAGATACGAACAAATCGACTTTTTTTAAGATACAAGCTGAGATTTGGTCCGTATTTTTGTTTGAGATCTGAGCAAAATTCCGAGATACGTGTTGTGATTCAGGAAGCTGCCGCTAGTTGGCGCGTTGGTGCACGGGTCCAGTATCAGCAGTTTGATATACAAGTTGACTGACTTACGAGCTCAGTTACAGAATGAATTAAATTCATATCTCAAGGTACCACTTGTACTTAGAACTGAGTTAAGTGATGGGAACACAATGATGAAGAAATTGAATCCCGGAGCAAGATGGCGACGGAGTAGGCGGACGTACCAACTTCCAACTCCCAGAACCAAAGTGGATTACAACGCAATTTTAAGAACCATCACCTGCATAAACCAACTTTGAACAAAACTAAGTGGACTCTTCAACCAAGGAACACAGAAGAAGCCACATTGAGACTGGTAGGAATAGCGAAAACGCGAAAAGGGCTGCCCAGCTCCCCGGAGCAAACGGCAGCCCGGAGAGACCCGTGTGGCGGGAGGAAAGTTTGGCAGAGAGGGAGGGACCTGGGTCCCAGGAACCAAGCCCCAGCCTCCAGTCCTAGAGCCTAGAAGAGGCGTTTGGACAGATTTGAGATGTGAAACAAGTGAGGGAGCTCCCAGGCCTACAGTGTGGAGTATTAGGTCCCTTCCTACTCTGCTGAGGGCTGCTTAAGGTTTTGGGGCGGCAGGACGCTGAAACGCGGTTCTGTCGGCGTGGGCGGAGGCCAAGCCGGTGGGAGATCGGTCTAGCCCAGAGGGTAGGAGGGGAAGCGCGAGAGCGGTCCGGAAGCTGCGGGCCCGCCTTTAACCCCACTTACGGGGACAAAGCGGGAGGCCAGGAACAGGCAGGCCCTGCGCAAGCCGACCCTGACCGTGGGGACCGGGCTAGGACCAGGGACGGGCAGGGGCTCGCGGCTGAGCTGACACTACCAGTCCCCTCGCCCCCGGCCGGAGAAACCGCGGTTGGCCAGTATACGTGCGCGAGCGGGCTCCGAGCATGAGAACGGGGTGGACCCCGAGACGGGTGGAGGCTCGCAGCTGAGCCCACGCTATTATCCCCATCCGGCCGGAGAAAACGCGAATAGCATTCATACGTGCACGAGCGGGCTCCGAACACGGGGGCGGGGTAGAGTCCGGGACGAGCGGAAGTACGCAGCTCGGCGGAAGCCAGCAAACACGCCCGCCCCAATAAACCTTGGTTTCCGACCCTGCGCAAAGGGCCCTGGCCTCGAGGGCGGGGCTAAAGCTCCGGACGGGCAAAGGCTTACAGCTGAGAGCACGTCAAAAGCCCCGCCTAACCCGCGGAACTGTAGCGAGCAGGCTCCGACTGCTGGTTCTGGGCGGAAGTCCGGAAATAGGCTGGGTCCGCAGCTGAGGAAAGGTGCTCACCTCTACCCTTGGTGCTGATCTTGTGGCTTCAGTGACAGCCCCTCCCACGGAGGAGAGGCAGAAATCACAGCAAAAGCCACAGTGGGCCCGCGCTGGCAACGCTCATACCCAACCACCCTAGGCACCGGCAGAGGGGGTGGGGGGCCTGCAGATAGACCACACCTAGAGAACACTAAGGCAACACCTACTGGACTCCAGTGGCCACAACTTGCTTATACACAGAAAAAATGGGCAGGCAGAGGAATGCAAACCAAATGAATCAAGAGAAATCCCCAGAGAAGGACCTGAATGAACCAGATATAACCAAATTACCGGAAGCAGAATTTAGAATAATGATAGTTAGGATGTTCAAAGAAATTAGAGCAACAATGGATAGTCATTATGAACACCTAAATAAAGAGATAACAACTATAAAAAATGAAATTGAAATAATAAAAAAGAATCAGACAGAAATGACAAATACAGTATCAGAACTGAAGACCACAATGGAAGGAATTAAAAGCAGGACGGATGACGCTGAGGATCGAATAAGCGAGTTAGAGGACACAATAAACAAAGGCACAGAAGCAGAGAAGAAAAAGGAAAAGAGACTTAAAAAATGTGAGGAAACTCTAAGGGAGCTTTGTGACAACATGAAGAGAAACAACATTCGCATCATAGGGGTGCCTGAAGAAGAGGAGAGAGGACAGGAAATGGAAACTTTGTTCAATCAAATCATAGCAGAAAACTTTCCTAAATTAAGGCTGGGAAACACTCCACACATTCAAGAAGCACACAGAACTCCATTAAAGAGAAACCCAAAAAGATCTACACCAAGACACATCATAGTTAAAATACCAAAGCTAATGGATAAAGAAAAAATTTTAAAAGCTGCTAGAGAAAAAAAGGCTATCACCTACAAAGGAGCCCCCATAAGGATGACATCAGACTTCTCAACAGAAACACTTGAGGCCAGAAGGGAATGGCAAGAAATAATCAAAGTAATGCAGAACAAGAACCTACAACCAAGACTACTTTATCCAGCAAGGCTAACGTTTAAAATGGAAGGAGAAATAAAGAGCTTCCCCAAAAAAGAAAGCCTCAAGGAATTCATAAAAACCAAACCAATTCTGCAAGAGATACTAAGGGGCCTCTTGTGAACAGTTTAAAGGGAGGAATGAATAGAGCAAAAGAAGAATACAGCTTTAAAGAATAAAATGGCAATAAACAACTACATATCAATAATAACGTTAAATGTAAATGGATTAAATGATCCAATCAAAAGACATAGGGTAGCTGCATGGATAAAGAAACAGGACCCATACATATGCTGTCTACAAGAGACACACCTTAAAACAAAAGATGCTCATAGACTGAAGGTAAAAGGATGGAAAAAAATATTTCATGCAAATGGAAATGAAAAAAAAGCAGGGGTAGCAATACTTATATCAGACAAAATGGACTTTAAAACAAAGGCTGTAGTAAGAGATAAAGGAGGACACTACATAATGATAAAGGGAACAATTCAACAGGAAGATATAACTATTGTAAATATCTATGCACCAAATATAGGAGCCCCGACATACATAAAGCAAACTTTGATGGATATAAAGGGCGAGATTAACAGCAATACTATCATAGTAGGGGATTTCAATACCCCTCTAACAACACTGGATAGATCCTCAAGAAAGAAAATTAATAAAGAAACAGCAGACTTAAAGGATACACTAGATCAACTTGATTTAATAGATATCTTCAGAACTTTTCACCCTAAAGCAGTAGAATATACATTCTTCTCAAGCGCTCATGGTACGTTTTCTAGGATAGACCACATGTTAGGACACAAAAATGGTCTCAATAAATTTAAGAAGATTGAAATCACATCAAGTATTTTCTCTGATCACAATGCCATGAAACTAGAAATTAACCACAAAAGAAAAACTGAAAAATACTCAAACACTTGGAAACTAAATAGCATGTTATTAAATAATGAATGGATTAACAATGAGATCAAAGAAGAAATAAAAAAGTTTCTAGAAACAAATGATAATGAGCATACATCAACTCAAAATTTATGGGACACAGCAAAAGCAGTTCTGAGAGGGAAGTTTATTGCACTACAGGCATATCATAAGAAGCTAGAAAAAGCTCAAATAAGCAACCTGACCCTGCATCTAAAAGAACTAGAAAAACAACAACAAATAAAACCCAAGACAAGTAGAAGGAAGGAAATAATAAAGGTCAGAGCAGAAATAAATGACATAGAGGCTAAGGAAACAATACAGAGGATCAATGAAACAAGAAGCTGGTTCTTTGAAAAGGTAAACAAGATTGATGAACCTTTAACTAGACTCACCAAGAAAAAAAGAGAGAGGACTCAAATAAATAAAATTAGAAAGGACAGTGGAGAAATAACAACTGACACAACAGAAATACAAAGCATTGTAAGAAAATACTATGAAGAACTATATGCCAAAAAATTAGACAATCTTGGTGAAATGGACAAATTTCTTGAATCATATAACCTTCCAAAAATCAATCTGGAAGAATCAGAACACCTAAACAGACAAATTACAACAAATGAGATAGAAACAGTTATCAAAAAACTCCCAAAAAAGAAAAGTCCTGGGCCTGATGGCTTCACAAGTGAATTCTATCAAAAATTCAAAGAAGAACTAATTCCTATTCTCCTCAAGCTATTTCAAAAAATTCAAGAGGAAGGAAGACTTCCAAACTCCTTTTATGAGGCGAGCATAATTCTGATCCCAAAACCGGGCAAAGACAACACAAAGAAAGAAAATTATAGGCCTATATCCCTGATGAATTTAGACGCTAAAATTCTCAACAAAATATTAGCCAACCGGATCCAGCAATATATGAAAAAAATCATACACCACGATCAAGTGGGATTTATTCTGGAGAGGCAAGGCTGGTTCAATATTCGCAAATCAATCAATGTGATTCACCATATAAACAAAAGGAAGGACAAAAATCACATGATAATTTCAATAGATGCAGAAAAGGCATTTGATAAAATCCAGCACCCATTCATGCTCAAAACTCTCAGTAAAGTGGGAATACAGGGATCATTCCTTAACATGATAAAGGCCATCTACGATAAACCGACAGCAAACATCATACTAAATGGACAAAGATTAAAAGCAATCCCCTTAAGATCAGGAACCAGGCAGGGTTGCCCACTTTCACCACTCTTATTCAACATAGTTCTGGAAGTCCTAGCTACAGCAATCAGACAAGAAGAAGAAATAAAAGGCATACAAATTGGAAAAGAAGAAGTAAAACTGTCATTATTTGCAGATGATATGATATTGTATATTGAAAACCCTAAAGTCTCAGTCAAAAGACTACTGGACCTTATAAATGAATTCAGCAAGGTGGCAGGATATAAAATTAATACTCAGAAATCAGAGGCATTTCTATACACCAACAATGAAATATCAGCAAAAGAAATTAAGGAAACAATCCCCTTCACTATTGCAGCCAAAAAAATAAAGTACCTAGGAGTAAATTTAACCAAGGAGGTTAAGGACTTGTACTCGGAAAATTATAGAACATTGATAAAAGAAATCAAGGAAGATACAAACAAGTGGAAGCATATACCGTGCTCATGGCTAGGAAGAATAAACATCATTAAAATGTCTATATTACCTAAAGCAATTTATAAATTCAATGCAATACCAATTAAAATACCAATGACATACTTCAAAGATATAGAACACATATTCCAAAAATTTATATGGAACCAAAAAAGAACACGAATAGCCTCAGCAATCTTAAAAAGAAAAAATAAAGCAGGAGGTATCACGCTTCCTGATATCAAGGTTTACTATAAGGCCATTATACTCAAGACAGTCTGGTACTGGCATAAGAACAGGCACATAGATCAATGGAACAGAACAGAGAACCCAGAAATAAACCCACAGCTTTATGGACAACTGATATTTGACAAAGGAGGAAAGAACATACAATGGAGTAAAGACAGCCTCTTTAACAAATGGTGTTGGGAAAATTGGACATCTACTTGCAAAAAAATGAAACTAGACCATCAACTTACACCATTCACAAAAACAAACTCAAAATGGATAAAAGACTTAAATGTAAGCCGTGAAACCATAAGCATCTTAGAAGAAAACATAGGCAGCAAGCTCTCCGACATCTGTAGCAGCGGTATATTTGCCGATTTATCTTCATGGGCAACTGAAATAAAAGGCAAGATAAACAAATGGGACTATATCAAACTAAAAAGTTTTTGCACAGCTAAAGACAATAGGAACAGAATAAGAAGACAAACCACACAATGGGAGAACATATTCGACAGCACATCTGATAAGGGGTTAATAACTAAAATTTATAAAGAACTTATAAAACGCAACACCAGGAAGACAAACAACCCAATCAAAAAATGGGCAAAAGAAATGAATAGAAATTTCTCCAAAGAGGACATACAGATGGCCAATAGGCATATGAAAAAATGCTCAACATCACTAATCATTAGAGAAATGCAAATTAAAACCACAATGAGATATCACCTCACACCAGTCAGAATGGCACTTATCAGCAAAACAACACAGAATAAGTGCTGGCGAGGATGTGGAGAAAAGGGAACCCTTCTGCACTGCTGGTGGGAATGCAGACTGGTGCAGCCACTGTGGAAAACAGTTTGGAGATTCCTCAGAAAATTAAAAATTGAACTGCCTTTTGACCCAGCTATCCCACTTTTAGGAATATACCCTAAGAACACCATAGCACTGTTCGAAAAGAAGAAATGCGCCCCCATGTTCGTGGCAGCATTGTTCACAATAGCGAAGATCTGGAAACAGCCCAAGTGTCCGTCAGAAGACGAGTGGATTAAAAAGCTATGGTACATATATACTATGGAATACTACTCAGCCATAAGAAACGATGACATCGGATCATTTATAACAAAATGGATGTACCTTGATAACATTATACGGAGTGAAATAAGTAAATCAGAAAAAAAGAAAAACTGAGAACAGCACGATTACATACATAGGTGGGACATGAAAGTGAGGGTATGAGACATGGACAAGAGAGTGTTGGTTATGGAATGGGGGGAGGGAGGGAAAAGTGGGATAGGGAGGAGGGGAGGGACACAGAGAAAACCAGATTGAAGGTGACAGAGGACAATTTGACTTTTGGTGATGGGTATGCAACACAATTGAATGATAAGATAACCTGGAGATGTTTTCATTGTACATATGTACCCTGATTTATTGGTGTCACCTCATTAGAATTAATAATAATAAAATATATATTAAAATTAAAAAAAAAAAAAAAAAAAAAAGAAATTGAATCCCTTTTATTGACTTACTGTTTATCAGGGGACCCAAGCACATGGGCACGCTCTTGGAACACCTCATAAGGAGGGCTACCATAGCAGGAACCACTGTGTTTCTTTCTGGAGAAGCACAAAGAGAAGTCTTTAGCAGTTGTAAAAGGCTTCCCAGAGGGTAGCATCTAATCCACCACATATAGCAGGGGTCTCCAAACTTTTTATACAGGAGGCCAGTTCACTGTCCCTCAGACCATTGGAGGACTGGACTATAAAAAAAACTATGAACAAATCCCTATGCACACTGCACATATCTTATTTTAAAGTAAAAAACAACAAAACAGGAACAAATACAATATTTAAAATAAAGAACAAGTCAATTTAAATCAACAAACTGACCAGTATTTCAATGGGAACTATGGGTGCGGATGCATCCTGTGCTCCTCTCACTGACCACCAATGAAAGAGGTACCCCTTCCGGAAGTGCGGCGGGGGCTGGATAAATGGCCTCAGGGGGCCACATGCGGCCCACCGGCCACAGTTTGGAGACCCCTGACATATAGGCTAAACAGGAATTTCTTGGCAGACTAAACAGGATGAACAAAGGCTGAGATATCTACTAGGCTTCAGGGAATCTGCCAAAAGGTTACTATAATGGAGAAGGAGGTACATGAGTTTTTTTCCAAGAGGGTTGATTAAGATACAGTTTACATGCAAACAAAAAAAGTGCCATTTTTAGAGCAAAGTTCTATGCGTTCTGATATTCATATAATGATGAAAACCACCACCACCACAATCAAGAAGTAAGAGAAGGTTGCTACCCCTAATTTCACTCCAGTGCCCCTTTAAAGCCAGTCCCTTCCTCTGACTTAGCCTTTGACAACCACAGATCTGTTTTCTATTTCTATTGTTTATCTTTTCCAGAAAGCCATATAAATGGAATCATACTATATGTAGCCTTGTGAGTCTTTTTTCTTCTACTTAGCGTAATGCATTTGAGATTTGTCCATGTTGTTACATTTATGTATATGAGATTTTTATTTATGAACCCATTTAAGGTCATGAACAGTTGACATTTACATTAATCGCCTGATCCTAAAGGTCTAAATGGTGATAAAACTTTAATTACCAAGAAAAATCTCAGAGAGTATTCTGGAAATTTGGGTGCTTACATGCATGGCTACTCACCTCCCTTTTCCATCTCTCCACCTGGAATAACACCATTAGCAAGGTATAACCAAAGATCACTTTCAAAGAAAAGGTTTGCCTGACCCTGTTCACCTCACTGCATGTGGCTTTTAGATAGCCTGTCTAGTCAACAAGTTATTGTGAACCTAGAAGGATGACACTTATTGAAATGCATTGACATAAGCCCTTGTGGATGGGGGAGTGCTGTGACTTGTCCCCAATGAGCTCTATGGACAGCAAGGGTCCTCTCTTGTCTAGCAGAGTGAACAGGTTTTTTTACCACCACCTCCTAAGACCAAAAGCTGCCAGTTTAAACAGAAAAGCTATAACCTCTACACATTCTAAGGGAATACCCATCCATAAATAGATAAATAAAATGGGAACTATTTAAGACTTTAGAGGTGTTTACTCTTGGCTGATACCTTGAAATCACCTGGTGAGCTTCAAAAGCTACCAACACCTCAATTCCATCCCTGGAGAGTCTTCATTACCTTGTTTCACTGTGTCTTGAGCACTGGAATTTTTAACACCCCCCTAGAGTGGTTCTCGTGTGTGGCTAAGGTTAAGAACCATTGGATTAAGGAAATTCAGCAACCTGAGGGAGAAGACCAAGCTTAACAAGGAGAGCAGATGACTCCTGTGAAGATAGAGCTGATGGCTGAGACAGAAGACCTTAAATAGAAAGCAAATGAAAACTCCCAAGGGCATTCAGTTCAACACAGAACAAAATATTTTCTTGACTTTGGATATTGGTTTCTGAAATTACAATTTTAATAGACTAAGTGAGAAGATAATATTCTTCATTGAGAACCAAATTAGTACTTTGGGAGGTTAAGCAGAAAAATAATTTTATAAATGATGTGGAATTCATAAGAGACTTGAAGGACAGGCCATGATATGTAAATATAACTAACAAAAAGTTCACAAGAAGGGGAAATGGAACAGATGGTAAGTACTAATAAGGAAATCAAAAAAGAAAGTTGATCTGAGTGGTTTTGACTCTTCAGGTTAAGGAAATGAGAGCCCCAAGTAAAATTAATTCTAATTTTAAAAAATAAATAAATAAATAAACCTCAGAATTCCAGTAACATTTCTTTATGAAATTCCTGAATTCCATATAGCCTAAGAATCACAAAACACCAATTCAAAGAAAGACATGCACCCCCACCTTCATGTTTATGGCATTATTGTTTACAATAGCCAAGAACTGGAAACAGACCAAGTGACCGTCAATGAACGAGTGGATTAAAAATCTGTGTTACATATATGCAATGGAATACTATGCGGCCATGAAAAAGAATGAAATCTTACCTTTTGAGATGGCATAGATGGACCTGGAGATTATTAGGCTAAGTGAAACAAGCCAGGCAGAGAAAGACAAATATCATATGATCTTACTTATATGTGGAACCTAATGAACACGGTGAACTGAGGAATAGAATAGCGGCAGAGGCAGGGTCACAGGGAGCAGAGGAATAGCTGTCAGAGGGAAGGGGAATGAAGGGATGGGATCAGAGAAAGTGAAGGGATTAGCTAAGTTATATATAAATAACACATAGATACAGATAACAAGACAGCAGTTCCCAGAGGGAAGTGGGGAGGGAGGTGAAGGAGGAGAGGCAAAGGGGGTGTAATGGCGGCATATTGTGGGGGTGGTTGAGGGTGTTGTAGAGTGGGACACTTGAATCTATGTTAATACAATAAATTAGAAAATTTAAAAATGTATATTCCTGAATTCCAATTATGGAAAAATATATTACAGGCTTATAGAAAGAAACAGCAGATTATTTCCAATGGGAAAAAAAGGCTAAAATCAGGCCTCTGTCTGCAATACTGAAGGTATAAGGCTGTAGGAAAGTGTTTAAAGGTGACTGAAGGAGGACAGTATTCAAAGAATCCTGCACTCACCCACAAGATCAATCACCTGTAAGGAAACATGTTTTAGGTACGCAGAAATTCAGAACGTCTACAGAATAATATAGATAACTCCTTTATCGACCTATTCCAGATCATAGAAAAAGATGAAAAATTTTCCAAAATTATTCAATGAAGCTACCTTAGCCATATGGCAAAATCTTTATAGGATGCACCAAAAAAAAAAAACAACCCAAAAACAAAAAACACCACTCTAGGTTAACTTTATTTATAGGTATAAAATTATAAAGGAAACACTAGCAAGCTGAATCCACCAGTATATTAAAAGAATAATCTACAACTGCAGATGATCTATTCCAGGAGTGTGAAGATGATTCAGTTTCCAGATCAATACACTGTCTTTGGTGGAAAAGTTGATATCGTATGGAATTTAGGCAATATAAATCACAATCCCGACAGAATTTTCTAGATACAGACAATCTGATTCTAAATACATATATAGAACACAAAGGAACTAGAATGGCCAATTCACTTTTTAAAGAAGAATAAATTAGAGGATTCACAATATCTGACTTTAAGACCTTTAATAAAGCAATAGTAATTAAGACAGTAGAACAAAATGAGGGTCTAAAAATAGACCCACACAGAAATGGCCAACTGATTTTTGAGAGACTGAGAAAAGCAAAATTGAATTGCAAAAGCAGTTCACCTGATAAAGAACAGTCTTCAAAAACTGGCTATCTGACATCAACATGCAAAAGGATGAATCCCAACCTAAAACACATGCTGCATACAAAAATTAACTCAAAATCAAGAATAATTCTAAGTGTAAAATGTAAAACTGTAAGACTTTGGAAGAAATTATAGAAGAGAATCTTCCTGACCTGGAGTTAATGAAGAGATCATAAACATGACACGAAAAGATGAACCTAAAAAAAAAGAGAGGTCTGACCTGTGGTGGCACAGTAAAGCATCGACCTGGAATGCAGAGAGCACGTGTTCAAACCCCGGGCTTGCCAGGTCAAGGTATATATGGGAGTTGATGCTTCCTGATCCTCCCCTCTTCTGCCACTCTCTCCTCTCTGAAATGAATAAATAAATAAATAAATCTAAAAAAAAAAAAAGAAAACTGAATCTTCAAGAATATACAATTTAACACAGTAATTCTTGAACGAAAGTCAGCAAATTATGGTATGTATGGTATAGTCACTTTAAGTGACTATTTAAATATATTTTGCAATGACATACAAAATAGGATATTTATTAGTAGGTTTAGAAAAAATACTTTTTTTATTTGTACCCTCCTATTCCAATTACAGCTAGAACTTTTATAAAGATTAAATGTAGAATTTTATTATACATTGTCTTTTCAGCATTTGCTAAATGTAATTATCTATAATTATATTTTTCTTTTTTATGTTAGTTCACATAATAAATAATGTTAAAGGTTCTAGAGTAGGAAATAATTGTCTTATATCATGACAGTCATGCACCTCTTAACGACAGGGCTGTGTTCTGAGAAATGCACCATTAAGCAATTTCATCCTTGTGCCAACATCATAGTGTGCACTTATACAAACACAGATGGTACAGCCCACTGCACATCTAAGCTATTTAGTATAGCCTATAGCTCGTAAGCTACAAGCCTGTGCAGCATGTTACTATACAAAACAACACGAGATCAAATCAAGCACAAGAGAAAACGATACCATGAACAGGTGCAGTAAACACAAGATGTATGAGAGAACTGCAGGTTTAACACAGCACACTGCTTTACAGCAAACTTTATTTTTTACAAGTAAAAAGGGTACACTCTAAAACAATGATAAAAAGGAGTAGCTCAATATTTCAGTCTCTCTCTCCCTGCCTCTCTCTCAAAAAAGAAAAATGGGTAGTATAGTAATGCATAAAGCAGTGACAACTGTTTATTATCCTGTATTCTGTACATAAGTGTGTGTGCTGTCTTTTACATTCTGGCAGCACACGAACAGCAGGCTGCACTGTGGCTCGTTGCTACAACACTGGCTATGATGAATGGAAATTTTTAGCTTTGACATAATCTTATGGGACCACCATCATATATGCAGTCTGTTGAGGACTGAAATACCATTAGGTGGTACAGGATTATATGTTATTCAACATTGTTTTGGAGGTCTCTCTTAATGCTATCAAACAAAACACTCAGGGTTAATATCAAAGAGGTATAATTAATTTCACTTGATTGTGCTTGTATACTTAGAAACACACCCCTTCCCAAAATAACTAATAAAATTAATGAGAATTTAATAATATGGTAATATAAACATCTGTTACCGGTAGATTTTTTTTTAACATGCTGGATGGAGTACAAACCTGAAATACTTTTATTTATTTAATCATAAGCTTCAACAATGTTCTGTTGCAACTTTATCCTTTTCATTTGGATAACATCCAGAAATTCTGGGTCTCTTTCAAGCACAAAAAGCTTCATCTGGTTTAGTTAGCTGTTAAATTTTCACAGCAATAAATAACTGATCCATTTTTGTATGTACCTGCATAATATTTAAAATATTTATTTTAAAATGACTATAGTCCATAACATACTATTTATGTACCATAATTTATGAAATATTTCCTACTTTAGAAAAATTGTGTTGTGTTCCATGTTGGGCTATTAGAAATAATTTTTTTTAATTTTATTTATTTTTAATTTGTGTTTACATGGATTCAAGTTCCCCACTGAATATAACTCCCTCACCCCCACCCCGTGTCCCTTTTTTTTTTTTTAATTTTATTTTATTTTATTCATTTTAGAGAGGAGACACAGAATGAGAGAGAGAGAGAGAGAGAGAGAGAGAGAGAAAGGGGGGAGGAGCTGGAAGCTCAACTCCCATATGTGCCTTGACCAGACCAGTGCAGGGTTTTGAACTGGTGACCTCAGTGTTCCCAGGTCGACGCTTTATCCACTGCGCCACCACAGGTCAGGCCCCGTGTCCCTTTTTATACCCCCTTTACCCCCACTCCCCCTAATTCCCTCTACCCTTCCCTCTAGGATTTGCTGTCCTGTTATCTATATCTCTGTGTTATGTACATATAGTTTCATTAATCCCTTTACCTTCTCTGATCCCACACCCTCATCCCCCTTCCCTCTGACTGCTGTCACTCTGGTCCCTGTGACCCTGCCTCTGCCGCTATTCCATTCCATTCCTCAGTTCACTTTGTTCATTAGATTCCACATATATGTGAGGTCATATGATATTTTTGTTTCTCTGCCTGGCTTATTTCACTTAGCACAATAATCTCCAGGTTCATCCATGCTGTCACAAAAGGTAAGATTTCCCCTTTTTTCACAGTCACATAATATTCCATTGTGTATATGTACCATTGCTTTTTAATAGACTCATCCGCTGACAGACACCTGGGCTGTTTCCAGATCTTGGCTATTGTAAACAATGCTGCAATAAACGTAGGGGTGCATATCTTCTTTTGAATCAGTGATTTAGTAATCTTAGGATATATAAAGTCGTGATATATACTGCAACTTGGATGAACCTCAGAAATGTTACACTAAGTGAAGGAAAATGCCACATGTTATATGATTTTCTTTCTATGAAGTGTCCAGAATAGGCCAATGTATTGAGACACAAAGTAAACCGGTAGTTGCTTAGGGTTGTGGGTGGAGGCGAATGGGAGGTGATAAAGATTTCATGAGTATTAAGATTTATTTTTGATTGTGGTAAGGGTTGAAAATATCTGTGAATGTACTAAAAACCATTATATTGGTACACTTTGAATGAGCGGCTTGCGTGATATGTACATTTTATTTCAATAAAGCTGTTGCATTTTTTAAATTGCTGAAAATACCAAGTGCTGGCCAAAATGGGAAACCACTACAGGGAGGAATACAAAATGGTCCAGCCACCCTGGAAAACAGTTGGGCTATTCTTTATAAAGTTAAACTTGCACCTAATTAAACATGACCCAGACATCCCATCTCTAGGTATTTACAATGAAAGAAATGAAAAAAATTATGTTCACGTAAAAACCTGTACACAAATGTTTATAGCAGTTCTATTCAAAGTCCCCCAAACTGGAAGTAGTTCAATCCAATGAGTGAGTGAATAAGCAAACTGGTACATCCATACAATGAAACACTACTTGTCAGGGAAGAAAAATGAACTATTGTACTTACATCAACTTGGATAAACTCAAAGCCATTATGTTGAGTGAAAGAAGCCAGTCTTGAGAGATTATATAATGTAAGATTCCATTTATTTGACATTCTCAAAAATACAAAACTAATTATGAAGAACAGATCAGTGATTTCCAGGGGTTAGGTGAAGAGGGAGAATGAGACTATAAAAGGGTAGCATGAGGGAGATTTTTTTTTTTGGGGGGGGTGATGGAATTATTTTTAATCCTGATTATATTACATGAATCTATACACATGTTGAAATTCATAGAATTGGAGTACAGCCCAGTTGGCTCAGCCGTAGAGCATTGGCCTGACGTGTGGAAGTCCCGGGTTCGATTCCCGGCCAGGGCACACGGGAGAAGCGCCCATCTGCTTCTCCATCCTTCCCCCTCTCCTTCCTCTTTATCTCTCTCTTCCCCTCCTGTAGCTAAGGCTCCATTAGAACAAAGTTGGCACTGAGGATGGCTCCATGGCCTCCACCTCAGGTGCTACAATGGCTCTGGTTGCAGCGGAGCATCCCCAGATTGGTGGAGCATCACCCCCTGGTGGGCATGCCAGGTGGATTCTGGTTGGGTACATGCGAGAGTCTGTCTATCCGCCTCCCCCCACTTCTCACTCAGAAAAATACAACAACAAAAAATTCATAGAATCGTATGCCAAAAACTAATCAAATTCTATGCCCAAAATATTAATATTACTGTATGTTAATTTAAAGCTTATATCAATACATAAAAACAAAATAAAATGAAAGATAAAAGGACCCAGGAGAGAAAGTGGTGGGGAGAATTTACATAACAGCTCGAAAGTCAGCAACTCTCCAGGAAAAGCAAGGGCAGCTCACAAGTGGGATGCCCACAGACCACTCAGATTCACACAGTAAGTAGGTGATGTATAAGGTGCCACCAAGCAATTGTGTGGCCGGACCCCCAACTGTCTCAGACTGAATGTCAAGTAGAGAAGGACACTGGGACTTTCCTTTGCATTGTACCTCTTTCAGGAGGTATGGTAGGGCTAGCCAAACTTTTTCTTCTCCATCCCTGCTGAAAGTAGAAATGACATCTCTTCTTTCTGAAACGTCTGAATGCCTTCCTGGGCTCCAACTCTGAGGCTCAGTTCTGTGCCCAAGGAACTTCCTTCTCTCCCCAAACCTCCCATGGAAGACACCATCAGACTTGAGATTGACATCTGTTAGAACTGTGGTGGAGATCACAGCCCCCCATGGAAGACGCCATCAGGATTGAAAGCCTTTGGGATGATTCAGTCCTGTCCTCCCAGCAGCTTGTCAGTGACTGAGGTCCATGGGTCCCCAGTGCCACAGAACCAACAGCGATGCTGCCCTTGGGACATCTGGGAGCCCAGAATTGGCAAGCACTGTGTTTTGAGCACATCGGGCATGCTCTCACTTATCTCCACCACGAGGCCAACCAGGTCCCGCAGCTCCAGGGGGCACCATTCTCGTACTCCAGGAGAAATAAGCTGTGATAATGTGACTGGAACCCTGAAAGTGTTGGCTAGACAGCCCTGCTGAAAATGGAGTTGTGAGTTAGGATCCATGGGCACCCCCTTCCTCGCATCAGGAGGCCAAGGTAGTTGAAATAGCCTGCCCTGGTCATATATATTGTAGCTATGGGGCGATTTGAAACCAGATTTCTTTGTCTGACTTCTTAAATTGACCTGAACATTCAAAATCTCTCCAGAGGCATGGCAAGGTCCCCAGAAGAGTCTGAGAGCACAGAAAAGGGTGACTCAGTCACCAGGCAGGAGAGACGCAGTGGAGGCAACCTCGGCGTATGATGGGCAGGGAACCTACAGGCTGAAGTGTGTTCTCCTCAAATGGCTAAACAGCCAGCCCGCTCCTTTGTGAAGAGAAGCTGCACTTGGAAACATGATACTCTAATACTGTAAACACGGGATTTGGTCAGGCTTATGTTAGACATGGAGCTTATCACCTGCTGGAAGCTTCCCAAAGCAGTGTCTATAGGCTTTAAGGGAAAAAAAACAACCCACAATTAGAGGAATTAGCCAATATGACTTGCTCAAGAGCTCTTTAATCACCTGTATGATGCCATACATAACAGACAGGAAGCGACTGTGAGGACTTTGTGGGGCATAGTAACTGAGACAGTTAGGAAGAGCATCAGGAATATCCTCTCAGGATAATCCCGTCTCAGTGCCTTCTGTTTGTAATCCTCTCCTCTTCCAGGACTAATGCTGCCCATTGTCACTCTCACATTTGTATAGTGCGCTAACATCCACAATATGCTCCCACCTTTGAAATGCTCTGCTCTCTATCTTCAGGGTAGAGTTTGCAGAAGCCTTTGGAAGTGGGAATGCCAAGTGGGTGATGGGTTTCAAGAGGATCAAAAGGTGGCAGGTAAGGATATTCAGGTTCAGAATGCAGGAGCACCAATGGCACTTTTTTTTCCAAAGCAGCATAAAGTTCACTATTTTGTACCCTCATTCCTCCCGATGGGGGTGAGGACACCTAATCGATCTCAATGACAGGATAAGCTCGGTCATTTCAGATTTACTCTGAAATTCTCCCTCTCCTTTTTCCCGTGAGAGCGTATAAAACCAGAGGGACTGGGGAGGTGGGTGCGTGCAGCATCCAAGTGTCAGCAGGAGCTCTCTGGACTATGATTGGCACCTGCTCGTTCTGCTATCCCCGGAGCTGCAGCTGCACATCCCTGCCTGCTCCTTGGCCACGGCCACGTTCCCAGCAATCTTGCGTGCTTCATGTCCTCCCCACTGAGGAGCCCATCAAATCCGCACATATCTCAGGGGCCCAGAAAAGTCCCAAGAGACATGAAAGACACCCCCGAACCCTGCCCTACATCTTCCTGACCACTGCAGAGAAGTTGTGGTTACACAGCTGGGGTCCCCTGCCTGGGCAGCCCGGGCAGGTCTTCCTATCTACAGATTTCTAACCTCTTCACGGGGCATCACAAATTGCTGTATGAACTCAAAGCCTAAGTATTGATGGCTTATTCTTTGCATTCCTGACACCGCAGATCCTCCCTGGGGGGTGAGTGAGTGTGTGTGTGCCTGCATGCATGTACAAAGAAAAGACACACCCACCCTCTTGACCTTCTATCCCAAAGCCCGTATCTGTCCTCAACTCAGTGTTCTCTGTATTCAGGGCTGTTCCTCAGCACATGGAGCCCTTTTCAAGTAACAAAATGCTGTTTATTAAGCATTTTGCCAAACACTGAGTTAAAATTCTTTCCACATGATAGTTCCTTCAGTCCTCACAACAAAATATGTGCTAATAATACTTCCCTTTTACAGTTGAGGAAACTGAGCCACAGAGTGATTGCCCAGGCTTTCCCAGCCTCCCAGCCAGAAAGTGGTGAGGCTGATTGGAGCCCAGGTATGTCTAGGCCTTGTTGGCAGCCATGCTGGCTCTGCTGCCTGACATGCCGTCCTCAGCCAGACCCCGCCTTAGCCAACCTGGGTGGGGCTCGGCGATCTGGCATGTGGCAGTGGCGGTAGTGGTGCCGTGGTCCACTTAGACCCTCCATCAGGCCAAGGCAATGCTCTCTGGCTGGCAGTGCCCACCAGTTTCCCTCTCCTCTCCCAGGCTTACCCTCTTCCCAAATATGTTTATGGTAGATTACAAAGCCCAGCACCATTTTTTCATCCAGGACAACCCTCAGCCCCCAGCCGAGACCTTTGTTGATGACAAGATGGAAGCTCAACAGCCCCTTCTACCCGCCTCCCCCAGTCCTCCAGGGACTGAACCTGAGAGCATGCCTCCACTGGGAGCCAGTGTCCCAGGTGCCTACTGAAGACACTAATCATGCAAGCAGGTAGCTCTTTGAGTATTCCTGGAAAGCAGGCATCTGCCCGGAGAGTCTGAGCAGCCTGGGCCTTGGGAAGCCCGTGGCAGGGGTTGCCTTTGCCTGGATCTGGGAGGGGGCCTGTAATGCCAGTGGCTGAGGCCAGGCAGGTCCTCATTGGATTTGGGCAAATGATAGAGAAACTGCAGTCAAAGTGTTGGGCCATACAATTTAATAGAGACTCACAATGGTGAACAAGCACACAGGCAGGGGAAATGGCTTCTTAGGCAAATGAACTTTCCTCACAGTGGCGGACAGGCAATCCGCAATCCACTGCCCTGCAGGCAAGCACCCATAGCCTTACATAGACCATACACACCTGCCTCTCCCATGTGCTCACGCACTAATCAAGGAAAACGAGCAAGCCTAACACGGCTGTTTTCCCAATAGGGCCTGTCAGCTGGCCGCTCCTATGACCCTGACAAAGGGCTGTCAGGCCTTGTCCCTGTCTAGCCCAGGAGGTGACGAGTGCCCCGACTATCAGGATGTGTTTTACCAGCTCTACTTCCCACACTGTGGGTAGCAGGCAGAAACCTCCTAACCTTACATCTGAAATCACTCTGCAGGTAGCAGGATCATAGCCTGTGAGGGAGGAATGTGGGACTGTCAAGAGGCCTCCCATGAAACACAGTGGGGCTGGCACAGAGATTTATATATTTGAGACCTGGGGCAGTCATGAACAAGCTGCGTGAACTTGGGCCATGGCTCACCCCCCTGAGCCACCCTTGACATAGAAAGAGGGGTTGCAATAGTCCCATGCGCTCCAGGGGGGTTCCTGCAAGGACGGGGTACTCTAGGTCATTCTCTCCACCCCCTTCATTAGACTTTAATTAGGATGGGAAAGCAGAACAGAGACATGTGATCTGTCCCAGGACTCAGGTCCAGACAGTCACAGATAAGCTGAGAAACATGACCCTCGACAGCTCTGAGGGACTCCGAAATCAAGTTTGAGCCACATGACGGAAAATATTATTCAGCTGAGACTTTAAATAGCCTCTGCATCTGGCCCTGGAAGGTGGCCTCCACCACCGGAGCAGCCAACCCCCCAGCATAGGCGAACGAGAGGGTGCTGATTCACTACACAGTCCCTCAGGCACTAATGGTCCCAGGGTCCGAGGAGCCCCTCAGAAGCTACTGGTTTTGCTCAGGGCTTCCCAAGAAACCACAGCTGTGCCTCACCTCCCCCACCCTCAGCAGTAGTCAGGCTACAGCCAGCTTTATGCCGCCTCAACAGAAAAAGCTGCTCTCAAACTCAAGGTGTGTCAGAATCCCCTGGGATGCATTTAGACCACTGATTGCCAGGTTTGCTGCCTCAGTGGGTCTCAGTGGAGCTGTAGAACTCACGTTCCTCCCCAGCTCCCACGAGATCCTGCTGTGGCTACACTTGAGAACCACGGCTCGGGGCCAGCGTGTTCAACCTGGGCTTTCTGCTAGAGTCAGCGGCAGACTTCACAGTCCCAGTGCCCATGCCACATCCAGCTGAATTAAAACAGAGCTTACGGTGTGGTGTTCTGGCATCAGTAGTTTTCAATGCTCCTTGGATGATTCTACTGTGCCAGCAAATTTGAGACCCATGGCTCCAAGGAGAAAGCCAGGGCATGGTGCCTGCTGCTGTAACATTATGACTGATCAGGAAGCAGAGATAATGGGCAGCAATTACATCCCAGCTAGAAGTAGCCCCGCTGAACTTCAGAAGGTTCTTGGGCAAAGCCTGATTGACAGGTGCTAACACAGACCACCTTTGTGCTCCTTGCTCCTTAAAATGGGGTCTGGGGAACAGGAGGATCCCTGGAAACTTTGAGAGGTTTGAGACCTCACAGTCTACCCTGGAGCCATCCGATCTGAATCTGAACTTGAGCATCCTAGGCAATCCATGTGCACTTTAAAGTTTGAGAAGCACTGATCCATGAGGTGGGTGAGCCCTGACAGAACCTGAGCAGGGGCTGGGAGGCAAAACCTGCTTGAGCCCGAGGTTGCCCCAGGGGCCGTATCACCAGCTCCCCAAACCCAGAGAACCACGGAAAGCTGGGTGCTCCTGTTTTATATATAAACCATATGTGGGGCCGTGTTGTCTCGTTAGAACTGCCAAGAAACCCCCATTTGCCCTCTTCCCAACAAATGACCTGGCTGAACGCTCAAACCTGAGACTGTTATCTTCATCATGCCTGGATGGAGTTACAACCTAGTTTTAATTAGAGACTATCACAATGATCTTGAACATGGCCTACACATTAAAATCGTCCAGACAGCTTTAAAATCTCCCTGATGTCCGGTCCTCACCTAGAACAATT
Organism: Rhynchonycteris naso; assembly: GCA_037038555.1. Taxonomy (NCBI): domain Eukaryota; kingdom Metazoa; phylum Chordata; class Mammalia; order Chiroptera; family Emballonuridae; genus Rhynchonycteris; species Rhynchonycteris naso. Next base: position 131,177,313 of record CM073001.1, read on the forward strand.
TCATCAGAAGCTCTGAGATGGGACCCAGGTGTGTCAGGACTTTAAAGCACCACAGGTGATTCCAGCTGGAACCAGGAAGTGCCCACAGTGTGTTCAGTATTGTCTCTCTGTAGTGCCAGTGGCCGAGGCCAGGCAGGTTCTCACTGGATTCGGGCAGACGGTAGAGGAACTGCGGAGCTGGAAAGCGTCGAGCCATACCCATTTATTGGGAGCGAGCAAACAAACAACAAAAGGAAAGAGCTAATAAACAAAGGAATACCTGCTATTCCCAGTAAGGACAAGGGAGCAAGGAAAACTGCACAGCACCGCAGGAGAGCAATCTGAGGGACTCACCGCCCAGAGGAAGCCCCCATGGCCTTATATAGGCTCTGCACACGTGCCTCTGCCACGTGCTCACGCACTAATCAAGCAAAGTGCTTGCAGCCGGTAAACCCATGAGCAAGCCTGACACAGCTGCCCCACACTTGCCCTATTCCATGTCCCAATGGTGACATGCTTGCAAGAACTCACTTCTATGTTGCCTTTTGCCTTCTCAAAATCACTAAGAGCAAAGATTTAATTAACTGGCTGTGAGAAAACAGCTGTGTTAGGCTTGCTCGCTGATTTACCGCCTGCAAACACTTTGCTCAATTAGTGCGTGAGGACGTGGCAGAAAGCCACGTGTGTATTGTGTGTATCTCCATGAAAAGCTATGGGTGCTTTCCCTCAGGGATGGTTCTTCCAGATCACTCTCCCACCATTGCGAAGTGCAGTTTTCCTGATCCCTTGCCCTTCACTGTGAAAAGCAGGTTTTCTTTTGTTTATTCACTCATCTGTCTTTGCAAGCCTCCAATAAACGGGAATGGTCCAGCACTTTCTGGCTCTGCAGCTTCTCTAACATCCGCCCACTAATCCAGTGTGAACCTACCTGGTCTCGGCCAGCAGCAAGCATTACATTGTCAATAGAAAAATTGTTTGGAAGTGATCCTGCTTGGTGTAATATCATGTCATCTATGCCCACAAGAATAAGATCAATTTATTCACACTAAGAAAGAAGTGATTGTTAGTACTTTGCAAAAGAAGGAGGAAAAGGAGAATAGGAAGGAAGATCTGAAGAGAATATTTCAGTTTCAGTGCATATTCTTTTTTTTTCCATTTTTTTTTTTTTTTTTTTACAGGGACAGAGAGAGAGGGATAGATAGAGACAGACAGACAGGAATTGAGAGAGGTGAGAAGCATCAATCAGTTTTTCATTGCCGTTGCGACGCCTTAGTTGTTCATTGATTGCTTTCTCACATATGCCTTGACCGCGGGTCTTCAGCAAACTGAGCACCCCCTTGCTGGAGCCAGCGACCTTGCATCCAAGTTGGTGAGCATTTTTGCTCAAGCCAGATGGGCCCGCACTCAAGCTGGCGAGCTCAGGGTCTCAAACCTGGGTCTTCCGCATCCCAGTCCAATGCTCTATCCACTGTGCCACCGCCTGGTCAGGCTCAATGCATATTCTATTGCAAGTGACCTAGGATTTTTCCAACAATTTTGTTCAGTGAGCAAGGCAAGTATTATGATTCCCATTTGTTGTGAGCTGAATGTTAGCCCCAAAGATACATCCAACTCCTAATCCTTAGAACCTGCAGATATGACCTAATATGGCAAATAGTATGATTCAGTTAAAGATTTTGAGAGCAGTCTCTTACTCTGAACTATCCTGGTGGGTCCTAAATGCAATCACAGGCATCTTTATAAGAAAGGAGCAGAGGCAGTTTTGACAGAGACACGCCCAGAGGAGAAGGCACTGTGAAGACCGAGCACAGGTCGGAGTGATGCAGCCTCAAGCCAAGGGCACCAGCAGCAGCCACCAGAAACTGGAATACACAAGGAACATGTGCAGCCTTGGGGGAAGTGCAGCCCTGCAACCCTTTAGTCTGTGAAACTGATTTTAGACTTCTGGACTCCATAGCGGAGAAAGAATCCATGTATTTGGTTTAAAGCCACCAAATTTGTGGTAATTTGTTAAAAGCAGCCACAGAAAACAAATACAGTTTTTTGTTTCCAAACTCATCATTTTTTCCAATAACATTCAGAGCATGCCCACCATGGGAAAGGTTACTGGGGTGCAGGAGGGAAAAAGCCAGACTTGGTCCCTCTTCTTTGTCCCAGTGAGCATGCTCCTAAGTGTAGAGACAGAGAGTGACAAGTGCCATGAAGAAGCTAGAGCAGGGAATGGAAGAGCAAGTAGCCGGGGCTAGGACAGTGGACAGGCAGATGGAGGTGGGAGCCCTCTCTGAGGAGACCATGTGTAGGCTCAGACCCAAACAGGACAGAGAATCGATGGGCAGGTGAGCTGTCTTGTGGAGAGATAACACCATGTGGATCCTGGAGGCAGGCAGGAGCCGGGTGTGGTGGAAAGACAGCAGCCAGTACAGGAGCAGGGATAGAGTAGCGGGTGATAATGCTAGAGAGCTGGGGACTGAGATAAAAGTCTGCTTTTATTCTAAGTCACAGTGTCGAGTAAGCGGGTGATTTATCTTCCAAACCAGAAGCACCCTGCAATGCTTAATGTTCCTTTGTTTATTGCCCACAGACACACAAGCAGGAAAAAAAGGAGTATTAGGGACACTTGCTGTTAACTGTTGCCTCCTCCAAAATAGTTGTTTGGAGTCACAGAGTCCAAGATCTTGATAGAAGGAAAGAAAGCAGAGGGGTGGAGGAACCAGAGATATAGATGTGAAGGCTGCTGGGCCAGGGCTAGCCTGAGCTTCTCCAGAGTTCTGTCAACACCAAGAAAACAGCTCTCCCCAGGCTGAACGCGGGGCTTTCCGGAGAGGAGGACAGCCTGACCCTAGAACCTGCCACCTGTTCTTCCCACAGAGGAAGGGGAGGGGTGAGTGTGAGGTCAGGCCCAGCACAGGGTTGGGGACGGAAGCCACCGGTTTTCACGGGTCTGTTCCATGCTAGCTCCTGACTTCAGTTAATGCACTTAGCACTTCGGTGAGAATAGGAAGTCTGCCAGCTCACCATGTTCTCCCCAGCCCCTTCCCTGGCCGCTCTCAGCAAGACAGCAAGCACTCCAAGACCCAGATCAGTAAGGCACAATCACTCCCCAGACCTGGACCCCTGGGGCAGGCGGGCCCTGCAAGCCCCACCGATGGAATCCCTGGCCCCACCTGGGATATGTGTGGTCCCACACCCTAAACATTCCAAAGGGCTGTCCCTGACTCCATTTAATAACCGCGGGACCAGGGGAGTTGTCGAGCGGATGGTCAGAGTGTTTTTTCATATGAGAAATGTTGAGGCTGCTTCTGTTTTGTGTGCCGCGGGCAGGATGTCCACGGATGTCAGAGTTCTCTGACTGCTCAGGTCGCCAAACAGAGCTAATCTCTTTCTTCAGGTAGCCCCACAACGTTCTGGTTTTAAACTTAAAGGCCCAGCAGGCCCTGTGAAAGGCCATAGCCAAAACGCTCAGAGTTCGGGGTCAGGTGGGTTGGCAAATCAGTGCAGAAGGGTCTGAAGGGCACTGAGTCGGCTCATCCAGTAGAAGCCGTGCCCGGGCGAAGGAGGAGGGCTTCTCACCCCCATGCTGGCATTGTCCACTCCTAAAATCAGTGCTGTCACCCTCCCTCAGCTTCTGAGCTTGCCCAGCTCTGCAGTGGGTACGGTGATTGCTGAGCATGAGAAAGCTTCTGGAGATGGTATGTTGGCAGTGGGTTTATTCAGTCCCTGTCTCAGTGCAGGGCCTGGAGCTGAGGAAGAGACAGATGTAGAATCTGGGGTCTCTGCCCTTAAGGAGGTTAGAATATAGTTGTGAAAATGAGCAACAAGTCCCAAACAAGCTGAGAATAAAAACGTCTAGAATGATGTTTGTAAGTGAGCCTCAGAAGCCCCTGGAAGGCTGGGGGCAGCTGCCAGGCCTACCCCAGGACTCTCGGCACGGTGGGTCTGAGGAGAGGCCCAAGAAGGCGCATCTCCATCACGCTCCACATTTTGCTGAAGGCATTGGCCCAGAGTCCACACCTGAGACCACCGGGGTGGCGGAAGCGCGGGGAAGGGAGAGCTGGACACTGTTCGCTGCAACACTGAGGGGTGGAGGTCCTTCCCTGCTGCCTCAGGAGTGTAAACTGGGGGCAGCAGCAATGAGAGGCCTGGAGTGGGTCTCCTGCATTTCATGCACAGCCCACGGTGTCCGGCAAATGCTGCTTCTCCTCAGTGGTTGATCTGATTTCTTTTTTCCTTCCAATCCATCACAGACTAACCCTTTCATAACACAAAATCACAAGTGTGGATGCTGCAGCAAAACTGAAACGCCATGGAAGTTTCTAAATGCTTGTCTGGTTCCAGCTGGTCCCAGTGAGCTTACAGCCTGCTGCTGCTCATGAGCCACTGTGAGGGGTGCCACCCAGTAACCTCCTTGTCTCCAAGAGGCTCACACTCACACATCTTGAGTGCAACCCAGCACCTGGCCCTGACCTAGCACCAAGAGGTGCTGAGTGGACATTTCCTCAGGGACTGGGTTCTGGACGAAAAGGAAAAGGACTCGTATAAGGCAGGAGGAAAGGGCAGGGCACATTCCACCGATCTATCCCCTAAGCCCAGCCTATGGGACATTGTTTCACCCCAACTAAGACAAGGGGTCTGGAGGCAACAGCAGGGCCCAGGGCTAATAGAGGAGCCGCAACAAGAACTAAAGCCACTGTGGCCATAGTTCTTCAGCTTCCAGCACCACCTCTCCAAGCTGTGCCAGTTTCCCAAAGGGCCAGGCCCGCATGGTCAGGAGCTGCTCTGTGCAAAGGCCCCTTAGCTACATGATCTCTAACCATACGACACTCCTCTTCCCCTCTTCCCGACCTGTCTCAGCAGCTCCCTTCCTGAGCCACCACAGAAACTCGGTGCCTTACCTTCAGGAAAGTTTAAAGCCCCAGTTTTTGCATCTTTGGAAATGGCAGGTGAGTGACAGCCCCTGGGGACCCATAGGAGCCAGAATTGCCATGAAGAAGTCACAAGAAGCCAGGCTGAGCCCCTGCTCCCTGCAGTGAGCTCCCTGAAGCCATTTACCCCACACTGACCATGACCACTGCTCTGAGCAGTGAGAATGTGTCTGGAAGCTGGACCGTAGGGAGAGCAGAGAGCTGGAAGTAGCTGGCAGAGTCCGGCAAGTTCAGCAGAAAGCTGATGCCCCTCCAGGGAGGAGAGGGATCATCGTCTATTCTGCTTTGATTTTTACTGACTATGAGTCCAAACAGCAAACCTTGTCTTCCAGCCTTTAATTGGCCTGGACAACACTGTGGTATTTATTCACTTCAGCCTTTCCCTGCCACTCAGTATTTATCCAGCATTCTCTGAATCCCTCATTAAATGCTAAGCATGTAAGGGTTACCGATATGAACCAATGGAAGTCCCACACACAAGGCACTTAGTGTGCGGTGGGTTGTGTCACTGAGCTACTGCTGTATAAGAAGTCGTCCCACACTTAGTGCCTTACAAACCATATGCATTTGGCTTTAAAATACCAACTGATGATGCTGTGGGTGAGGAGATCCATCACGACACTATGGGGCTAGCTCGTCTCTGCTCCGTGGGGTGTTGGTGGGGTGGCTGATTCTCAGCTGGGGTGACTCATGTCCAGGCTCGGGTTCTCCTTCTTGTGGTCTCTCTTCCACATGGTGTCTCATCCTCCAGGGCCTTTTTCTCCAGCTGGATAGAGAAGCCTTCTTCACGTGAAAGCAAAAGCAGAGACCTCCAGTGACTGGGGCCGGGCCCCTTTCCGAGGCTTTCCTGCCATTGGTCTGGAGTGCAGCCCTGGCCTCAGGAATTTGTCTCTCCAGGCGCTTTTCTGGTAAGTGGCCAAGGCTGAGAACTCCTCTTCTGGCCCCTCATAGTCCAGGTGTGGTTTACGGGCCAGCAACAAAGGCTCCCCTGGGTTTATTAGAAATGCAGAATTTCAGGGCCTTCTCAGCAAGCAGAATGCTTTGGTGTTAGCGGAACCATGACTGTCATTAAATGATGGCAAATTCAGCCAGAAGGTGCCATACTGAGCTGTGGCTCCTTCTCTTCCTCCACAGATGTTCTGGAGGATTGGCCTCCAGGAGATCACCCAGATCTGCGCATCTCACAGAAGGGGATTTCCAATACAATGGAGCCATCAAGAAAAATAAAAATGGACAGAAATAGCCATGTTTATGAGCACTGCAGGGCTATGATAGGGCAGAAGGAGGCAGGTCATTTGTGCAGGGCTGGGGCAGGGGGTGTCGGGGGACGGAACTCAAGTGACAAGGACACTTGACAGGGTTCCAGTTGCCTCCTGACTCAGATCAGCATCTCTAACTTTGTCTGGGAAGTTCATGTGCTCCAGATCTTGGGCCTCTACATCCGCCCCAGTGGCTGAAGATTTCTGCAGAAAAATTACCAACCCTAGCAGATGAGAGTTGGCTAGATTCTCCCTTCACCCTCTCTCCAACCTGACACATTCCAGAGTCCAGTCCTCGGTCTCGCTGCATGCTCACCCAATGCCCTTTGGTCAGCTCCCAGACATGTCTCTCTGCTCATGTGTGCGTTCCCTGCCTGTTTCTGGGTCTCGGTGCTGCCGTCCAGCTTGCACGCAGTGCCTGAGGCATCTACTGAAAGGCCTGCTCACAATGACATCACCCTGTCACTACTCTGCAAAGCCCACCATAACCTGCTCTTTCTCCCTCCTCCTCAGTCTGCCCCGGATGCTGCAGTTCTCTCAACAGGGGACAGTACTGGGGACCTGCTCCTGCACCCTATTATTACTCCTGCTACTGGCACACTCTCCCCTCCTCCTCTGCCTGGCTCACCCCTAGGGCTGCCTCTCATGCTCCTGGGACCCAGAGTGAAGAGGCTTGTCCCCTGAAGTGTGTACTTGATTGTGTGGCATTTGTGTCCTTAGGTCCACGTCAGGTGGCACTTGGCCTTTAAAGCTATGTATGAGATAAGGGCTTCATAGGAGTGCTCCCTGCCCAGCTCCCATAAAGACCTCGTGCATACTTCTAGAATTGTGCTGTCCAGTACAGAGGCCATAGGCCGCACACTAAAATGCAACTGGTCCCAGTTGAGATAAGGGTAAAATGCGTGACAAATTTCAACACTTTGTATAACAGAAGAAAGAATGTTAGCTTGTTAATAATCTTTACATTAATTACCTGTTGAGATAGTAATGTCTTTTTTTCTTTTTTTTACAGGGACAGAGAGAGAGTCAGAGAGAGGGATAGATAGGGACAGACAGACAGGAATGGAGAGAGATGAGAAGCATCAATCATTAGTTTTTCGTTGCCGTTGCGACACCATAGTTGTTCATTGATTGCTTTCTCAGATGTGCCTTGACCACGGGCCTTCAGCAGACCTAGCCACCCCTTGCTGGAGCCAGCAACCTTGGGTCCAAGCTGGCAAGCTTTTGCTCAAGCCAGATGGGCCTGCGCCAAAGCTGGCGACCTCGGGGTCTCGAACCTGGGTCTTCTGCATCCCAGTCCAACGCTCTATCCACCGCGCCACCGCCTGGTCGGGTGAGATAGTAATGCTTTTGACATATTGGGTTAAATAAAATATTTTATTGATATCAATTTCCTCTGCTTTATTTTATTGTTTTTAATGTGGCCACCAGAAAATTTTAAATTGCTCACGTGGGTCACTTCATTTCTATTGGACCACACTGGTCTAATGGATGTTTTTCTCCTCAAACCAAACCCCTCTCTCTTAGTTGTAACCTAAGGTAAATTATTTAACTTCAGAAACTTGGGTTCTTTTCTATAAAATGTAGGCAATGTAATTCTTATCTTACAGAATCACAGTGAGAATAAGAGACCATGCACCCAATATATAGGAAGATAGCTATCATATAACATTGGTTGTATTATGTAGAGTTTACAGTTACAGTGAACATTGTGGTCTCAAGGGTTGTATTCATTTAAATTACCCAGATTCTCACACAGTGTGTAGCACGTAGTAGGGGCTTGCCACACAGACTGGATAAAATGGGAATCGCAGTGAGGAAGGAGGGGCAGGCCCCCCTTCTCTGAGAAGGAAGAAACCAGAAGAATGCAAGGGAAGGAAGCCTGCAGGGGCAACTGAGTCAGCCATTTATAGATTACTTCCTATAGTTCTCTGAAAGGGTGACTGAGGCAACTTGCTACACAGAGCAAAGGAGATAGAACTTATCTGAAAACCCCTACCCCTTGTCTTTACTTAAAAGCTTTTAAGAGACAATGTTTACATACCTTAATTAAAAATTCCAACACTTATCCTCTAAATCCACCTAAACTCACCCTCCTATCCTGAAGTCATGAGAGTGATGTATACCTCTGAACAAAGAGATCATGAGCCCCTTGCATGAAAACCTATATTCTGTAAAAGGTATATAAGATATAAGAAATCTAACTTCGGGGAACACGTGCTTGGTTGCCTCTTTGGGGGGTCACACTGCTCCACCGGCTAAATAAACCCTACTTCCTTCATCAAGTTGTCTGGGTGTTTTTGTCCTCCTTTGATTCCTGCAATAGCAGACTAGAAGTTGACTCATGTGCAAAAGCCCAGCACTGGCAGAAGCCCCATTGGGCAGGTTTTCCTTCCTGCCTCCCCTTCAGAGGTCAGTGTGACTCCCTCCTGCTCTGGTGCCCATGCACCTGCAGCACACCTCCAGCCCTCCTCCCGCCCTCTCCAAATTCCTCCATCTAGTCACAGCCTGTCGCAGACACCCTGACCCTGGAGAATACGTCCTGCTTCCAAAGAAGCAAGGTCCCACAGGGAATGGCCTCCTAGCAGCCATGAGTTACTCGGCCAATTCCATTGTCGAAGGTGAGCAAAAGGACATTACTATCCCAGCTGCTCCTGGGCTCTTCTCAGAAAAATTCTTGTCTCCAAACATGAACTTCTACACCAGCAGCAAATCTTTCTGGGTAAATGTGAGTCAGTTTGTTTCCCAAGGAAGAAAAGCCCAGAGTTTGTGGCAATGAATCAGCACTATTCTGATTCTGGTGTGGGTGTAGCAGGGGTGGGAGCCAGTCCCAGGCACCAATGTCAGGCTTCTGTATTGGCGAAGCCCAGTGTCTTTGGAGCAATCTGAATTCACCCTAAAATGCTGTTGGAACTGGACTGAGTGACTTGAGTTAGCAACATGGCATTGATGCCCCAGAGAGGCCTTCTCGCACCCTGACAGTGGTCTGTGGGGGTCCAAGTCTGGCTAATGTCCAGCCATAGCCCAGTCCACACTCAGGTCTCCCCGCCACACCTGGGAAATGTGGCCATGAAACCTTTTTCGGCAGCCTGGGATGTCAGCTTCCTCAGCACAGAGTAAGAGCCAGAGGTTGGAAAAGTTGGAAAACAAAGCCATCAGGAGCAGGACACAGCCCCTCAAGGCCAACTGTTGCCTCAACCAGCAACAAAGTGAGGATTTGGACCACAGCATCTCGGGGCCATCAGGGGCCATAGGCACCATTAGCCTGACCACCTACCTGACACATGAGAAAACTGGAGCCCAGAGATGGGGAGAACTTGTCCAAAGGAGACCTGACAGGGTTGGGGTCCACCACAGGTCTCCTGATTCCCAGACCAGCACCCTATCAGAGCTCATTGCAAGGGGCCGATGTCAGGACTGCATGAGAAACATTTAGCTCTCACACTGCCTAAAATACATTGTTAAAGACTCACTGACCAGCAGAAATAAGGTTCCAGTTGGCCTGCAATTGCCTGAATGGGGGTACTGATTCTCAGTGACCCAACACCAAGATGTTTATGGGAAGCGTGGTGTGTAGGGAGGTGGGGAAGAGTTGACACAGGGGGCTTGTGATGCTGTCCATGTGAGGGGAGCTGTAGTGAGGGGGTGGGGGTGGGGCTCTGGAGGCCAGAGGACCAAGCCGAGTTGCAAGATGAGGAGAGAGAAAGTGGCTTCCTAGGTCAGGACAAATCAGGTTATTGGCACTAATTCTTTGCCCCTTCCTTTATCCATGCCCCTGCCTTCCAACTCCGTGACCCCTCTGCTGAAGACAGAGGGGAGTTCCCACTCTCTCATTTAAGCTCAGTCACAGGCCTTGCTTTGGTCAATGAGATATAGTCAGAAGTGCCGACACGTCTATTCCCAGCCTCTTGTACTTCTGCCATCCCTAGGAGAACAGGAGAACAGCCCCACCCTGGTTTCCTGCTGTCCCCCAGCCTGGCATGCAGAACAAACCCAGGTGGGGCTGAATCTGAGCCCAGGTGACAGTGAGGAGCCCTATGAAACTGGTCAGGCAGCAGAGCAGACTCAGTCACAAGCTGAGCCTGATGGGGCAGGGACGACGCTGGTCAGGGACCAGGGGGTGGGTGGGTGGGTGGGGGTGTCTTCACCTTTCATATAGAAGAACAGTACAATTTGGGAATAAGAAACAGCCAGTGGATAGCCAACTCTGGCAGGAGGAAGACTGTGAACAAAGGCATGAGGATGGGAAAGGACAGTGAAGAGACCAATAACAATGAGCAGTGCTGTCCACTGAACCTCTTACGACAGCAGAGATGTCCCGTGTCTGCACCACCCAGGGCTGGAGCCGGCAGCCACGTGGGCCACTGAACGTTTGAAATGCTACTGAGGAACTGAATTTATCACTTTATTTCATTGGTATTTCAACTAGAGAGTGCAGGACTAGAATGTTGGGGACAGGAGGGCTGCAGTCAGGTGAGGCTGGAGGTCTCTTTTGCTCAGTAGAGCTTTTGAGCTGAAGGGGCCCCATAATCAGAACAACACTTGTTGAGTCCCAGGCCCTGCCCATGATACTTAGCATACATTGTCACATTATCTCACTAAACTTCCCAACAACCTTGGAAGGTAGAACACGTAATTAACCCATTTACAGATGAACAGACGGAGGCACAAAGGTGCTAAGTGCTGTGTAAGGTCACCTGAGAGGCAGAGGCTGACTCCTTTGCAGTCACCACCTTCTCAGGCTACATTGGCCCAGCCAGCCGTGGCCAGAGGCTACAAGTCCCTTTCCGGGGATTTTTATTTTTGGGGCTTTGCCCCCAACCCCTATAAAACAGCATCTGAAACAGGGCTTACATGCAAGATGTTACTTTTGTTCTTTGGTTTGTTGGCTGTGCTTGCAGAGGTGGGGTGCTTAGCGCACAGAACAGGATGGGCAGGCTGAGGGGAAGAACTCAACCCAGTGGTGCCTTATTCAGCTGGTCACAGCTGTGAGCAAATGGGCTCCTCCCTGATGCAACATGCTGGGGACCCGTGTGGCATGCACCTCTTAACTGCCCACCTGGGACAAGATGGAGAGGAGCACCCATCCCTCGGGACCTGTCTCCCACTCAGGGATGACATGTGCTGCACCAGCTGAGCTGAGTGGCTCCCAGTGTCCCTCACACAAGCCTGGACACAGCGGAGGGGAGGTGCAGTCAGACCATCCTTGACCAAAACTGACTGTCACACCCATGACGGGGGAGAACAGGTGGCTGACCGTATTATATGATTTCACTTACATGAAACTCCCAGAAGAGGCAGACTCATGGTCAGAAAGCAGTTTCGTGGTTGGCAGGGACTGAGGGGGAAGGGAGTGAGGACTAATGGGAACAAGGTGTTTCACGGGCTGAGGGAAGTATTCTGGGAGCAGATAGTGGTGATGGTTGATGGAGAATTTTATTCTATGAAATATTACCTCAAGTTTTTTTAAAAAAGTGAGTTGAGGCCCTGGCTCAGTGGTAGAGCATCGGCCTGGAGTATAGTATGGATATCCCGGGTTCGATTCTCGGCCAGGGCACACAGGAAAAGAACCCATCTGCTTCTCCAACCTTATCCCTCTCCTTTCTCTCTCTCTCTCTCTCTCTCTCTCTCTCTCTCTCTCTCTCTCTCTCTCTCTCTCTCTCGCTTCATCTTGCAGCCAAGACTCCATTGGAGTAAAGTTTGCCTGGGCACTGAGGATGGCTCCATGGCCTCCACCTCAGGCACTAGAATGGCTCTGGTTGCAACAGAGCAACGCCCCAGATGGGCAGAGCATCACCCCCTAGTGGGCTTGCCAAGTGAATCCCAGTCAGGCACGTGGGGAAGTCTGTCTCTCTGCCTCCCCGCTTCTCACTTCAGAAAAAAAAACAAACAAACACATGAGCTGAGAAGATCATGATGGCAGAAAAGTGTGACCTGGTCTGGGCTGTGGGCCCAGCTCTCCAAAGGTCGATCCCCCACGAGGAAGACCTGCCTGCCAGCACCTCCAGAAACTCTAGCCAGGGAAGCCAGGGGCATTGTGGAGCCCATAAAGTCTGGGCCGGCGGTGTGTGTGTGTGCAACACCCAGTGTAAAAGCCCAGAATGGCTAGTTCTAGTAAGGTAATCCAGAGAGGCTTCCTAGAAGTGTCTTCCAAAAGTGTGGAAGGGTGCACACTGCAGTGTTTTCCCAACAGGGGCTTAGAAACCACACAGCACATTGAACAAGTTATTGGGGTACGAGCTGCAGCAATATCTGCTGTGCCCATAGAGCCCTACTGAGGTGTGGCTGTGCTTGTTCCCCCAACCCCTCCTTTTGATATTCGCCTCCCCCAGACGCCTTGCTCAGCTCCTTACACGTGTCAAACTCTCACTACCTGTACAGCCTTCTCAAACGCCCTTCTCCTCGCCTAGAACACTGCTCTCCACCCTCTTCTCTGGCTCCTCCTTTCTCCCCCAGGTGTCCAGAGAGGCCCTCACTGCCCCTCCCAGCCTCCTGTCTCCTACACAGCACACGTCAACTGCGCAGCCATGTGTTAGTAGGCTCAACCCTCACCAGCAGCCTCCCTGAGGGTCGGAGACTCCGTGAGGGCCAGACCAGGACAGTGTGCTTTTCCCCCTGCATCCTCAGAGCCTAGCCAGCGTTGGCCGCACAGTAGGTATTCTGCAATGGTTGCTGAAAAACATCAGTCCATGAATGAATGAGAGGTCCCACCATTGGACCTAAGATCTGTTCTGTCTCTGCTCCTACAATTAGCTTCTCGCATCTCACCTAACTTAGTCCCCAGTCACTGGTTTTCTGGATCCCACCGCTCTCTCGGTCTATCTGCCGCTTTCCACAAGCCCTGCTTGCTGTCCCGCCAGCAATGACTTCTGTCATCCACCTGGTAAGACCCAGCTCTGCTGGCCGGTACCTCTCCCCCTGGGGCCCAACATCACCAATTTGCAACGTCACTTTCAGGCCGGCTCCCTCGACAGGGCTACCTCTCAGCAAAGAAGACAGTGAGGGTGGGGCTCCCAGAACTGGGACAGGGCAGAATTGTAGGACAAGTTGTAGAGATCTTCTCCAACTGCCAGAGCCTGGCCCTCCACATGTGCAAATGCTTATATCTATACATAAACAGATTTCACCAGATTTGACAAGGTCATGTAATATCATTTCAGTGCAGCAGTTCCAGAGCTGACAAAACAGAGGAGCATCCAGGGGGCTTCCAGGAGACATTGGGAAGCTTGACATCTCAGCAGGGGGCCGGGGTGGGAGAAGAGATGTGCTTGCAGCCATGGAGGTGGGGGCTGCATGGAGTGGCTTTAGCGACGTTGTCCCCTAGGTCACATCATCTTAACAAACACAGAGACCATATGTCACATCTAAATATAGCCAGTCGGACACTACAGGGAATTACTCCGCGGGGTGCAGAGAAAGCTGCTGCTTGTGACAGCTTAGCCTGGCTGGACTGCACAATCAGGCACCGAGTGTCTTCCACACGAAGAGTCCCACGTTGGCTGGCAGTGCCAGAGGGCCTGAGAGGAGCCGCAAGCATCTGCACTGGGTGTTTCACAGCAGTTTTTCTCTAGGTTTTTCCAGCAAAAAGCAGGCAAAACCAGAGATTAAGATAAGCCACTTCAAGAGGAAACCATGGACCCTGAGCCAGTCAGTCACTTACTTGGCCTAAGAAGCGAGGAAAGGCCATGATTATAGTTGGTGGCTTGCCCCCTTGTGTGCTTATTTTCTTTTCTGGTGTGAAATTCACTTCTGATCTACAAAAATACATCAGAGAGACTTGGGTTCAAGCCCTGGCTCTGCCACTTATTAACTGTTTGACTTTGAATATGTGACTTTACCTCCTTTTGCCTCAGTTTTTCATCTGTAACATGGGGATAATAATAGTAGCTTTCTTAAAGCGTAGTGAGAAGATCAATTGCCACAATTCTTTCAGCATTCAACAACTGAGCACCCATTAAGTTCCAAACACGAGGATACACCAGTAAAAAAAGTAGCCAAGGTTCTTATTGTGAAACTTACATTTAAGTGTAATAGATGAACAGCAAGCACTAAACCTCATAAATAAGTCATATAGCACATTAGAAGGTGATAACTGCTTAGAAAAGACAATATAAAGCGAGTGAACTAGAGGGAAAATGGCCACATATTATTTGCTACACTAATTCCCACCTCCCGTATCAGGACTTCCCGTAGAGATTTGCTTGACCAAGAGAATGTGGCAGAGTGATATTCTGGAAATTCCAAAACAAGATCAGAAAAAGAGCTGCAGCTTCCTTCTGGGTCTCTTGGAATATTCTGGGAGCCAAAAGTGCATGTTGAAGAGGAGATGTGTAGGTGCTCTGGTCAACTCTACAGCCAAGCCCAGCCTTCCAGCCACCCCTACCAAGACCATAGGATGGAGCCATCTGGACCCTTCAAACCAGCTTACCAACAGCTAAATACAACCTAATGGCCTGACTGATGGGAGTAGAGTGTAAGAATTATCCAACTAAGCCTGATCTGAATTTCTGAGCCACGATACAATAAAATGATTGTTGTTTTAAGCCACTAAATTGGAGTGATTTGTTAGACAGCAATAGATAACCAGAACAGGATGGTAAGGGTGGTTTTGGTATAATGTATATAAAACTCCGAGGCCAGCTGCCACAAAATGGCATCTGAATATTTTATCTCCACCAGTATTTTTCACTAGCTTCTCTCAATAGGCACTATTTTAAAGCCAGTGCTTTCTGTTAGGTTCCATTACAATGATGTTTGTGTTTTCATATAGTCACCAGGTTCTGTTTCTCCTCTTAGACATGATGGTCCAAAGTAAGCATATGTAGAGCCTCATACCTGAACTCAAGGGATGGCAGAATAAAGAAAGGGCTCCATAAGGCATATGGCATTTATGATAGAAGACAGACATTGACTTCTGCTCTTGAACTTCACCTCCACACACGCATATCTTCCCACACACAAAGTTTTTTAGAATCCATTTGATGGACAGAGAGGTTTTCCTGGCAATTATAATCTTATATAATGCTTAGGAAAAAAGTTACAATTGTGTCTTATTAACCCACACAAATTTCTCATGAGATCACAATGAAGAAATCCATGGTCATGCATAAGTAAAAGCTCTCTCTATGTTCTTTTTTGCTCAGTTTCAAATATTAAGGAAGGAAAAGAGCCTCCTAATAGAGAGTGGTGCAGCTTGTAGACCTACAAAGTCTGGATTTCTCCTAGAGAGAAATGAAATAATATGACTGTATTGAGTAATTAAGCATTTATTCCAAAAAATAATATTAGTAAATGATTCACATATTTAAGAGAAAGAGAACACCTCACCCCGAAAGATTAATGAACACAGGTAGGCATTCTAGTAAAAAAAAAAAAAAAATTAAGGGCCATAGGATAGCAAGAGTTATTTTAAAGATGTGGATGGAATGTAAATGCAGAAAAGAGTAAAAAGATGTAATTTAAAACATCAAGTGCTAGACAGAAAAAAAGAGTGGGCTGAGCAATCACAAGATATGCAGCTAATTGAGGATTAGCTAAAAGTTTTACAATGTTGTTTTGGTAAAAGGTCTTACTTTCTACTCTTCAACCTCCATCCCCACCCCCACCAGATCAAGTGTATAAGTACCACGTCCATCTTTATGCCTGATGAGTGGCCAAATAACATCAATAGTATTCCATGGTACTATACTGACACCTAATGGCAGCTATTGAAATTGCAAGCATAGTGCCTGAGAGAACTCAATTTTACTTCTGAAGGCACGTATCTTGCATATTTAATCCTGTATGAGAGGTTGTAGTTATACCTGCAGGAGTAATTGAAGTAAATCTCTATATATTGACAATCTATGATATACTTGGAAAGGTGCATTTAAACTATAGGGAGTGTAGTCCTTATCTCAAAGGAGCTAGATAAAGAAACAATAAAAATAATAATAAATATTGTGTGTCATTGGAGTTTCCAAGAAGGAAATATCTATAGCAAGCAACAAGATCCCTGGTTTACTATGATAGAACAGAAGAAAGAATAACTAAGCCAAGTGGAAACCCAAGTAGTTCTCCTCTTTTGCAGTTTTGTCAGGTTGGGGAAGGAAGGAAGTAAAGGGAAGGGAGGAACCAACTGTTGTTTGATGACTGCTATGTGATGGGAGTTTGATACATGTTGTTTCATTTACTCTTCACAACTTTCCTACAAAGAAATGTTACTGTCAAAATATTGAAGATCAGGCCTGACCTGTGGTGGTGCAGTGGATAAAGCGTCGACCTGGGAACACTGAGGTCGCCAGTTCAAAACCCTGCACTGGTCTGGTCAAGGCACATATGGGAGTTGATGCTTCTAGCTCCTCCTCCTTTCTCTCTCTCTCTCTCTCTCTCTCTCTCTCTCTCACTCACTCTGTGTCTCTTCTCTAAAATAAAATTAAAAAAAGAATAATAATAAAATATTGAAGATCATTAGAAATTAGGTATACAGCCAAGATTCCTGATCTGGGATCCTAACACAGGTTTGAGAGAGCTGGAGATCCATGCTCATGGAGTCACACTACTGTAATGTACTAAGCCTCTCCTCCAGTTTCAAAAACACTGTGATACTGAGAGAGATGCATGTGAGTTTGTGCTTTACCAACATGGGTTAATTGTTCTTCATGGAGCTGTCCAGTATGATGAGAGGACATTACCCTACTCAAAGAGGTCATGAGTCCGAGGTAGAACTTAAAGTGGACCCTGAAGAAGCACAGCCATCTCCCTGAGGGGTTCAGGTCATTCCCAGCTTTCTAGAGCACTATGGCTATACACATCAGGATACATATCAGCCTCTGGTGGAACCTCCTTATTTATTTTTTTTTTCATTTTTATTTAATTTATTGGAGTGATACTGGTTAACAAAATTATACAGGTTTCTGGTGCACAATTCTACAAAACATCATCAGTACACTGTATTGTGTGTTCACAACCCAAAGTCAAGATGAAAGAATCTCTTTAAATGGAAATTTTCTGAGCCCAACCAGAGAATCTGATTCAGCAGGTTGGAGGTGACAGCCAGGTGGTGTCGATACAGGTAGTCCATGAACCACCAAGTTATTCTGGATGCTCTGGATGCAAGACATGAGCATCTTTTCTCCAGCAACCCCGATCTGCCTCCTCTACACCATATGTACCACGCACAGGGGTTGGGGATGTTCCCACTGTATTGATGCCTTCCACCATACTTTACTTTGTCTCAGAATCCCTTTAGGAAACAGAAACCGCCTTAGGCATTTCAAATAAAGGGAATTCATTACAGGAGATTGGTTACAGGGGTGATGGATCAACCGAGAAACCACACAAAGATCAGCAATAGCTAGAGGCAACTCTGCCCTCAGGGAGAGAGGGGCATGGAGAGGAAATGGTGTTACAAAAGCTGCAGAAGTTGAGTCTGAGGCTGGCCTGAGCAGTGAGGTCTGGGTCTGTGGAAGGAGGAGCTGTCCAGCAACAGTAGAGTCCATGGAGGAAATGCCACTCAGAGCAAAAAAGGGATATCAGATGCTTTTCATGTCTCTACTGAGGGTGGAATTCTGACTACACAAATAATAACAATGCTGAGAGAGTGGATCTAAGGCCTGAGTAGGCCTCAGAATCAGTTGGATCCCCAACTCAAAAATTTTGATGCAGTAAGTCAGAGACAAGTTCAGACAAAGGTATTCCGAAGTGACTGTAATGTGAGGACAGGGTGAGAACTGATATGGTAGACCAAAACAGAAGGGATGTGCCCAACAGAGAGGGACAGATGCTCAATACGTATGTGTTGAATGCATAAATGAATGAACAATGATGACCCAGAGCTCTTGGTGAACCAGAGAGACCAGATGGATACCACTGCAGAGAAGAATCAGTAGTCAGAAATAATAAGCAGTGCAGAGATGAGGCTACCAAGCAAATTATCTTTTAGCCTGAAATGGATCAAATGCCAAAAGAAGAGAATAGTCCCAAATAGAAGTAACTGAATCCAGAGTAGAAGTCAGCTGTCCATTTACTCAGTGCATGTTCAGCTTCCACCCTCTAGGTTCATAAAGGCACCAGCAGTGACTCTGATGACTGTCCTCCGGTTTTGTTTCAGCCTTCTCCTGAAAAAGTGAGGTGTTTCCCACCTCCCCTTCCATTTTGCCTCCCAGCATGTAGGTGTTGTATGTGACAAGCAAGGTCCAGCAAGCAGTGGCTTCGCTGGGGCTTCACGTGCTCCGTGAGTTGGAGGAACAGGCAGATAGCCATATCCCCCCTGGGTACAGCACCACACCTGCCATGAGTCGCTGCCATTTGCCGCCCCCGTTCATGCCTCAACCCCCCCCCCCTTCCCTTCATGTCCTTTTCCATTTCTTTCTCTATTTCATTCTTTCCACGTCCCTCTTCTCTTGTCACAGCCCTCTCCCTTCCCAGTTCTTCACACCCTGGAACATCACCTCCACATTGAGCACAGCCTTCCTCAGTCCACACTTGTAGTTCCTCCAGGATGAAATAGTACCACGTGCAGACATGTCCTTGAGCATCTGATCAGGAGGAAGAAAGATCCATGGCGTTATAGAAGAGAGGAGGCGGGTTGCCTTGACTACTCCCCTGAGAAACTTTAGAACTCAGGACATTTCAAATTGACATGAGAGAGCTGCGGGCAAGGTCACTGGCAGCTATTTCAGTCTGATCTGGGCTTTAACCAGCTCTTCTGTCCCCATCGTGGGACACTCCCATCAGAGGACTCTGGCCTCACCCCTGCTTTACAAGTATAAGGGCTATTGTACTTCCCAGGCACTGGGAATTGCAGGGTGCATCACAGCAGTGGCCCACAACCTTTAAGATGCCAGAACTGGCCACATGGCTCCTGCTGTGAATGACCTACTAACAAGACCAGCACACCCTGGTGGGGTTACAGTGACCAGGCCTGACTGCACATCACTATAACCTAGGGAGCATGTAAAGAGACATCCAAATGCCAGGACCCATCCCAGACATACTGAGTTTCACTCTCCAGGGGTGTCCAGGCAGCCAGCCCAACACCCTCTTGCTACTTTCAGAGACCGCCAGCCCTGGAGGAAATTTGCATGTAGAAATGGCAGGGTGCCTAAATCTAACTTACAGACAGGTCTCTAACTAATGCTTTTCAGCTCCATTCCCATCCTCTACATAACGGGAGGCCCATTTTTGGGCCTACTCTAAATATATTTAAATAAACAAAACAAACGCATTATGTCTAATCCCTCCCTTCCTATAGAGCTCAATTTAAGCAGCTTGGTATATTTTTGTGATTTCTATCTCCCTTCCATCTTGCCCTTGATGTTTTCTCTAGCCTGGTTTTAGATGAACAGGAATACTGTGGACACAGTATTGTGTGATATTTTCCCTGGCGTCATACAACAGGAGTGGCTGGCTCAGTGTACTGCCATGGTCAGGACCCACGCCTTCTCTTCCACTCCACCAGAAAGGCTGGGAGGGTGTCCTGAAGCCCAGCTCAACTTCCGCCACCCTCCCCCACCCAGGGCACGGCACCAGGGCATGGCAGCCCCCTTCCTCTGGCCAAGAGCAACGCAAGTACCTGGCAGGTGCACGGAGAGGGAGCACTGCTTACAGCCACTTTGGGTAAAGGCTTTCGCCCTTGTTGAGGCAGGCTTTCCACCCACACCCAGAAGGTTTGGAGAACGGAGAATTTTTAGCAGCAGAATCATGTGTTTAAGTGTCTTACTTGAAAACTCCACACCTCAAACAGATACAGAGCTGCCCTGCTTGATACTGAACATGTGGCCTCTTGTCTCTCTGCATGTCCCGCACCCTTACCCGGGACCCTCATCTCTCTCTCCGCACGTCCCGCACCCTTACCCGGGACTCTCGTCTCTCTCTCTCTCTCTCTCTCTCTCTCTCTCTCTCTCTCTCTCTCTCTCTCTCGGCACGTCCCACACCCTTACCTGGGACCCTCATCTCTCTCTCCGCACGTCCCGCACCTTTACCCGGGACTCTAGTCTCTCTCTCTCTCTCTCTCTCTCTCTCTCTCTCTCTCTCTCTCTCTCGGCACGTCCCACACCCTTACACGGGACCCTCATCTCTCTCTCCAAACGTCCCGCACCCTTACCCGGGACTCTTGTCTCTCTCTCTGCACCTCCCTCACCCTTACCTGGAACTCTAGGCTCCCATGAGACCCAGTTCAAACCGCCGACCCTCCTCTCTCACTCAATGACTTCCGTGAGATTTCAGGGACATATCTGTGAACTGGACAATGGCCAAGCAGAATGGAGATCCTGGCCACATGCCAGAAGAGATGGGTCCAATCACATCATCACTCTTAGTTCAGGCTCCTCCAAAGTAAGGACATTTGAGACCAGGACTTGTTGTAGGTTGTTTGTTTAGGAGGGTAACCCTAAGGAGGTGAGGGAGCAGGAGAGTGGGTGAGCTCAGGGGAAAGAAAAGGTGGTGGTGGGGGGCAGTGCTGAGGCTGCTGCTGATCAAGGAGAATCAGCCCCCTGGGAATTGCAGGCAGGCCCCCACAGCCAGCTGCCTGAAAAAGGACAGACACCAGGGCATCTATTCCCAGGCTCTTGACCCCTGGGGTGAGGGGCATTAACTACCCCTAGATGTGCACAAGCACACACACACACACACACACAGGATGTACTTATACTCTTGAGGTGTAGATAGTCCCCTACAGTGGCCGCTAAAATCAAACATGAGCCTTTATGGATGGACCCCTTAGTGTTCCTGGGGTGCTCTTTCAAGGTTAAGATGTTCCTCTTAAATACATCTGCCTTGCTGTCCAAAACCTCGTGGAAAATCAAGATGAGACTCTTGGGCACTCTTCACACAGAAATGTCCATTTCTATGGTTAACTTTTCAAATCTGAGGAAGCATTCCTCATAGTCACACCAGCTTCTTGCTGCCCAACTCACGCGTCAGCACTGACGGGTCCCTCTGACAGCTGCTCTGGGCCCCAGGGTCAGGGCTGGAGCCCCCAGGACAACCTGCCCACCCCACACTGCGAAAGTATTCCCTGATGGAGTGTCTGCAGGACAGGCCACAGGCCCTGGCTGTCTCCCAGGAGGTGCCTCAGCTCACCAGCAGTGGAGAGTCACTCTTGGCCACACCCCAGCCACCGAAAGCGGAGTTGTGCCTTGATTTGGTTCCTGAGCTCAGGTTGGTGTGACCAGCCTGAGCAAGCGTGGCTTTTCCCGTGGAACTCTCCGACCTACTTCCCATAAATTCTCCTGCTTGGTTCAGAGAAACTAAAACCCCTTCCCCATTACCACTGCCCTCAGAGGGATTTAACTGCCCAGAGCTTGTCTGTGTGGAGGCTTGGAGAACACCCACCGCAGAACAACGGCAGGTTAAACCAATAAAACTGTGTGTGCAGCATGGTGCCAATTCTACTTTTTAAAAAGGGAGAGAGAGAATAAATCCCACAAGATGTCATTTAATCAAAGGTCTATCGTTGACTTAGGTCAGTGGTTCTCAAAGTGTGCTGCCAGTAGCAGTGTCACCTGGGAACTTGTTAGAAATGCAGATTCTCAGTCTCCATTCCATCCTAGACTTACCATATCCTATGTTACGGAGATGGAGCCCAGCGATGCAGGGGGTTCTGAGAGATGCTGAAAGTTGAGGACCACTGAGTTAGACCAGTCAGTGAGGCAAGCATGGTGCACTGTGCAAGGAGCTGGAAGGAGGAGGTGTGCTGTCCTCTGGAACACTGGTGTGGTCGGAAGGATAAGGCACGTGCTTGCAGCAACAGAATACCAGGCGGAGCAGCATCTGGGCAACCCAGATGAAAGTAAGGACTCACAGGGAGGTGGGTGCTAGAAGCATTCACAGGAAAGGAAAATCAAACTAAGGGAGGGAGAAAGAGAGAAAAATAAGAATGCTGATGGGGAGAAAAATCAAACAGAACAGGAAAGAAAGAGAAAAGAAAGAAAGAAAGAAAGAAAGAAAGAAAGAAAGAAAGAAAGAAAGAAAGAAAGAAAGAAAGAAAGAAAGAAAGAAAGAAAGAGAGAGAAAGAGAAAGGGAGGGAGGGAAGGAGAGAGGAAAGGAAGAAAGGAGAGAGGGAGTGAGAAGAGGGAGGGAAGGAGGGAAAGAGAGAGGGAGGGAGAGAGGGAAAGAATAAGGAGGAAGAAGCCCTGGCCGAGGCTGGGAGCCCAGCTCTTTAAAGTCCTTTGTGGCTCACGAGCTCATTACCTAGTCTGACCTGTTCACCAAGGAGCCCTAGGTGTGTGGTTGGGCACTAATTTGCATAGCTGATATACCAGGCAAGTGCTGGCCTGGGTGGGAAGCTGGAACCTCCTTGCATTCTTAGAAGTCTCCAGGCAAATGGGGAATTGGAAACCCAAACATTTCCTTCGACTTTGTCAGTAACAGGAACCAAGCAGCTTCTCCACTACTCTGCACCATCAGCAGAGGATGAGGTAACCTGGACACCTAAGGTTTTGATTGCTATGAATGGCAAAGCTGTGTGTCAAATTTGCGGGGTTTCCTGAGCAGACAGCAATTAAAAACTTACGGACCCCTCCAAGTCCCACTGGAGGGCACACTTTATTTAGCCTCAGGTATAGTGTCATTTTTTAATACTCTTCCAAGTTCCTTTCTACACTCCCCACTTTGCAATGCATTAGTTACCATGGAAACATTGAGCCACCCCCCATGGGATATGCAGAGCTTAATTGACTGAGTGGAAAGTTATTTTATGCAATGGCTGGATATTTGTGTGTATCTCTGTGTGTGTATATATGTTTATATATTATATCATAATAATTATGCATACACATTTATACATTATGGATTACAGATCATGTATACATACACTGTATAATTATTAAATCCAGGACTTCAGGGAAATTCCAATAATGTAAGGAACTTCCCAAAGGAAACAATACACACATTGAAGTTAAAACGCTAAGAACGTGGGCCTGACCAGGCGGTGGCGCAGTGGATGGAGCGTCGGACTGGGATGTGAAAGACCCAGATTCGAGACCCCAAGCTCACCAGCTTGAACGCAGGCCCATCTGGCTTGAGCACAAGCTCGGCAGCTTGGACCCAAGGTCGCTGGCTCCAGCAAGGGGTTGCTCGGTCTGCTGAAGGCCTGCAGTCAAGGCACATGTGAGAAAGCAATCAATGAACAACTAAGGTGTTGCAACGGCAATAAAAAACTGATGATTGATGCTTCTCACCTTTTTCCATTTCTGTCTGTCTGTCCCTATCTATCCCTCTCTCTGACTCTCTCTCTCTGTCCCTGTAAAAAAAAAAAAAAACCGCTAAGAACGTGGGACCAGCACAGGGCCTGGGCCACACATTCTAAGGTGACCTAGGAAAGGGGATATTGGGTGAGAGACCAACAGGCCAGAAAGGAAGGAATGCTGGCATAGCGGATGGGAGAGGTGGACTCCTGCCTGGGCACCCCCCACATACCTGCCTGGGTGACTCAGAACAGCTATTCCACGTCTCCAAGACAATTTCTTCATCAGCCGAGAGAACTGAACTAAGTGGTTCCTACAGCCCCTTTCTACGTGCTTGTCCTAAGATGCTGACTCGGTGGTCCCAGCTGTTACTATAGAAGTGCCATCTTGTGGTAAGGGTAAATTCTTTTATCCATTTACTTATCCATCCAACAGTCATTGATTATTTGCATGCTCAGCTAGGCTCCAATGCTGAGTGAATTTTACAGAGAGTTGAGGTGCTGAGACTTGTGTGAACACAGCAAGGAAGCTTAGTGGCACATAGTAGAAACATGGCCTATTTCTCACTGGTCAGCTGTCTTATCTCTTAGGCAGAAAGCGAAATATAGAATAGATTTCAAAGGACAAGTCAGCAACTCCATCAACCCGACACTGGGCCCCAGATGGCGCTCAATCCCTTGTGTCTACTTGAACAGACACATTGAGGCAGTAAATTTATCATTCTGAACTATATATGTTCCCCTCTGCAACTCAAATATCCTTGCTTAAGAGATATTCAGCAGGTCCTATGTGGTTATCCAAAAGTTCAGGATTAAAGAGACTAACTCAGTTTAGAAAAATTGGGGGCTTCTTTGGTCCTTACTTTATCTTCTCTCAAAGATCAAAAATAAAAACTGGGGC
Organism: Rhynchonycteris naso; assembly: GCA_037038555.1. NCBI lineage: Eukaryota > Metazoa > Chordata > Mammalia > Chiroptera > Emballonuridae > Rhynchonycteris > Rhynchonycteris naso. Next base: position 131,201,542 of record CM073001.1, read on the forward strand.
CAAAATGATAATCCGGATCCAAAAGTTATTTCCTGACAACAGAATTCCTTCTGTTTTCCAAGCGGGACGTCCTAGGACTTTCTCTTTGAATGGGTCTATCCCAAGGACCTTAAGCAAAAGTCAGGAAAGCCACACTGGCTCAACCAGACATCAGCTACCGGGCTCACTTTGGTTACTCTTGATAAAGGCAGGACAATCATAGACCCTACTTATTAAGGGGGCTATGTATTAATTGTTCAGTGATAGTCCACATCAATTTACTCAACCACTTGCCAAACAGGAACTATTTTCTCCATATTTCAGGTGAGGAAAATGATGCTCCAAGAGATGGAGTGACATGCCGCTTGTCACATAGCTAGCATGTATCATCAACTGTCACAAAAGTGCTCTGTAACAAAGCACCCCAAAGTGCAGAGGCTTAAAATATTTATTATTGCTCCTGAGTCTGTGGGTCATTTGGGTCTTTCTGCTGATCTTGGCTAGACCTTCTCACACATCTGGTTGGCTGTGGGTGGGCTGGCTACTCTTGTCTAGGCTCTTGTGTCCGTCATGATAGCCTCAGCTGAGATGAGGGAAGTTGTGACTGTGTTTCATGTGTAATACTCCAGCAAGCTAGCTGAGGTGTATTCTAGGGGTTATCGCGAGAGAACAAGCCCCAAACACATGTGCTTACATCTCATTGGCCAAATCAAGTCACAGGGCTGAGCTAAGCATTAAAGAGTGGGGCAGAATAAAGACTTGAGACCATCAGTACAAGCAGTGTTCCACAGGTGGAGCTCACAGTCTCAGCACGCTTTCTACCACCACTGAGAAAGGCAGCACTAATGGTGAGAGTTTATTGCTGCTGTTTTTTCCCAGAGAAACATTAACATTATAACTTTTGTTTGTGAAAAGCATTGAAAATAATCCTGTATTCTAAGGAAGGTGGAAAATAAAAATTTCTTGGTTAATATGTAGATGAGACAGCTACACAGGATCTAGCTTTTATTTAAAAACTATATGATTTGCAAACAAATAATTTATTTCTTTCTCTCCAGTAAATCCAGAATTTCCTTCGAACCAAGTTTGGTCTAAATGAGGAGCCAGTATCCAAATTTAAATCCTTACAAAGTCAGATATTTATACAATTTCTGAAAGTTTCATCCAGCCACTACAAATCAACTAATTCAAAGCAACCTTTTTGAATTCCGGAGTAAAAATCAAAAACTATTTTTTTCTAAGGACAAGAAGAAATGAGTTAGACTACAAAGCTTGGGTCATTCCTCCTGGGTGACCCCATCAGCCAAATACCCCAGTGGCACTGCCAGTTGTGACTTTATGACACTCACATGCTGAGATGGCATCTTGCCCTCCCAACACCAAACAGTTGAAAGTTTTTAGGGTTTTATAGACCAAACATGTGGATGCTTGACCAGATTTTTATTTTCTATCTGGAAAAGAATGGAGACAGCCTGAGGTTTGTCTCTTAGACTTCCTAAGGTGACCTTAGATGCCTTTAAAAGGCTGTAAATCAAACCAGCACAGATGACAATGACTGTCCTTACAATTAGCCACCTAAAAGGCAGCCATGAGTGTTGAAAAGAAAAATCATGTTGAAGAAATTAAGAATTTATTATGTGCCCACCAAGTGCTGGGCACTTTCATACACGCTGGCATTAGATAGCATGAGAGTGAAGTTCTCCATGGTTAAATCACTCACTCAAAGTCACACCTACAGTCTTGGTAAGATGGAAAATAGGTCTGCCACACAGACACCATTTCTTACGCATCTATATAGATGCACACAAAAATCAGGCTTGAAGAGCTATGAACAGGAAACCACTCTCTCCTGTGTGTGTGTGCATGTGTGTATGTGGTGTGTTTGCCCCTCTTATGTCCCAGTGTGCTCTGCACAGCCCACGTAACAATCCTCTAGGTAAGTTAGCGACACCAGACACGGTCTCCGCACATATCAACTGCGATCTGAGTGCTGACAGAAGACAAAAGGCTCTTTCCCTTCAACACCAATTGTTAACCATCACACCAGGGCGGGTATGGCTGCTGTTCGGACATTGAGACCTGGTTCCCAGGTCTCAAGAGCAAAAACACTCACATTCAAAGGAAAAACCAATCAAATTCAGTCCATTTCCTTTGCCACCAACGTTGGCATTGCTGGGAAAACATGGACAAGTGATGGGTTTGAGCAGCCAGGGCAAATGTTTGCGTCTAGCCAAAGGAACTCCCACATCCCTTCAGCATGGTGTCGAAGGAGACCCAGACCACACCAAGGGCTGGACCCAGACCCTGAATTCACCAGAGTAAAGCCAGGCCTTCAGTCTGGGTCCATTGTCCACATGAGCATTGCTCATTCTACATAGTTGCACCATGACACAACAAACCTTGACTACTGTTCCTTCTACACAGGAACCTCTCCCAGTGTCAGTGAGAGTAGTGTTAGGGGTAGCCTTTCTTTTCCTAGGCAGTGTCTGGCCCCGAGCTACCACTGGGCTGGCTGACCTCAGGGGCTCTTCAGCAGAGTCAACCCCTGTCTCTAGGTGGAGGAATGGATAAGCAAAGTGTGCTTCGCATTCATACAATGGAATAGAAGGAAGGAAAGAAACTGAGAGGAAGGAAACCCTGTCATATGCCACAATAGGGACGGACCTTGAGGACATTATACTAAGTGAAACAAGCAGCAGCTGGGTAGGGGTGGGGGGAGAGAAATTTTGTTTAATGGGTATAGAGTTTCAGATTTGCAACATGAAAAAATTCTGGAGATCTGTTTCATGAAAATGTGACTATACTTAACACTAAAATGGTTAAGATGGTCATTTTATGTTATGCTGTTTTTACAATTTAAAAATGTAGAATGAGGTTGAGCCCTCAAAATGGCTCCCACCTTCCCCGGGAATGTCACATGCTCCCAGACCAGCAGCAGTGCCCCAGAGTCACTGCCCGCTCTGTGCATCCCCGGGGGACTTCTGAGGAGGACAGCCCTGCCCGAGGCAGAGTCCGCCCCGTGGCTGGCTGCTCACGCTCTCCTCAAGGGTCAAACAGGCCACTAAATGTGTGAGATGGAGAAATGTCACGTTACCTTCCAAACTCCAGTTTCCTGAACTATAAAATAGAAAAAGTGCACCAAACTCATAGCAGCATAGAGTGGTTTAAACTTAAAACTAACAAAATGTTAGTTATTGAGTAATTTTTTTTCTTAGGTTGATGAGACGAGGGGGAACACTGAGCGTGAAGGACTTAATCACAGGAACAGCCACCACATCTGAGGACCAGCCCTGCGCCAGGCACTGTGCCAGGATCCTCCCATCACTCGACCTTCACAGCACAGCACAGCTATAAGGTGTCTGAAAGGCCATGGATCTGTTATTGGAAGAAGAGAAATATTTACTCCAGTGGAGGTCACCCCAGGAGGAACTTAACAAAAGAGTCTGTAGGATGGATGGTGTGGTGAGTATAGGGACTCAGTCTTCCAGGGAGTATAACTAGTATGACTATTCTTGGGGTGATAGACTCCTTCTGGAATCAGGGACTCCCAAGTAAATGATTCAGTTTCTTGGATTGGAAGGAATTACTGACTCCCAGATGGTAATATGGTTAGACTTAGACCAACTTCCTCGAGACAGTTAGCTTCGGGCACCTACCCCGTGCTTGGCAGTGTACTGGACATTTGAGGGCTTTAGATAAGATAAGTCCCAGTCTTTCAGGGATGTCCAAATCCCTCTATGCTTTCAATCAATTGTTCATTCATTCAAACGTATTTATTGAGTTCCTATTATGTGTTAAGATCTATGCTAGGTAGAATCAGAGAGGCTACTGCCTTTCTGAAGTTTTACATTCTAGTTGGTTTACCCTCAGGATATAGTTACAGAAGAAGGGGAGAGAGTTTGGGATCAATAGATTCAGAGCTATTGTGATAAGGTGTCAAGGAACTGCAAAACTGTTAATACAAGTATTTCAAAAAGAAGAGCCAGGTCCCTTATGCCTCCTTTCTGAGAAAAAAAAAAACCCAAGAGAAAGAGATTTAAGGGGCAAAAGTTAGTTAGTAGTTAATCATAGTTTAACTATAGTTCTCTGGAAGGACTGAGGCCACTTGCTAGAGCAAAGAAGGTAGAACTTATCTGAAAACTTTCTCTTCCCCTTCCTTAAGAGCCTTTAGGAGACAATGTTTACATATCTTAACTAAAAATTGTACACTGATCCTAACAATTCCTCCCCTCTTAGAGTCATGAGAATGACAGCATACCTCTAGACAAAGGAATCACGAACCCACTCCCCTTGCTTGAAAAAATCTGTATTCTGTAAAATTTTATATGCTTTCTAATAACTATCCTTCTGAGATCCTTTATATGTACAAAACTTGTAAACTAAGTGTTGGGCAGATAAAATATATTATGCTCACTTTGTTAAAGATGGTGCTGCCCACGTGCAAGTTTTAAGAGTAAGCTTTTCCCCACAGCCTTGACTGATTGGATGATGTAGGGTGGTGTACTCTCATGAGGAATTCTCCCATTATGCCTCAGATAAGTGACTTTGTATCAGAGGCTTTCTTGTTTGTATATTGGATTAAAGGTTTGGATTTCTACTCTATAAAGTGGGGCAGACCGGGAGCTTGCTTTCTCTCGGTTCCTGAGGTTAGCATAAGAGAGGAGCGCAGAGTAAGGCCATGTGGAGGAAAGGAGAAGCAGCCAAGATGTTGGAGTGCTGAGGAAAAAGCCAGTTTGTGCAGAGAGAAGGAGATGGGAAACAGAGGTGAATAAGTCTGGTGAGCTATAAACCTTTGATTCTAGGAAACTCAGATAAGTCAGTAGCTTTGTGAGCACTGAATGAGTGGGTTTTGGAGCCCAGTGTGTGTTTTTGCTTGCCTGCCGGGTGCAAGCTAGAATTAAAGCTGATGGTTCACCAGTTCTTGGCTCCGTTGTTTCATTACCAACTGTCCGAATCTAATGCAAACCTGCACTGGCCAGGCGGCTGTGATAGTGGCCGTGGCCACTGGCTTTACACTAAGCAAGCAGGGATAAGCTGGCTCCAACACTTTTAGCAAAATTAGCTTCTCTCCTTATCCTAGACCCATGATGGCAAACCTATGACACGCATATCGGCACTAACACGTGTAGCCATTTTTGATGACACGTGGCTGCATACCAGAGAAGTATGGGGCCGCATGCCGAGAAGGACGTTTCATCCTCAGCTTCTGCACGGCCAGGTGCAATAGCCGAGGATAAAACATTTGCTGTAGTGCAAACACTCTGAGCCAGAGGTCTGTAGGCCAAAACAACAGAACTCTGGTACATAGCGTCTAGTTCTGGGCTTCCGGTTAGGCCGTTTTTCTCGAAGGACACACCACCCGAGTTATGCTTGTTTTTTTGGTGAATTTTGACAAACCAAGCTCAAAAGGTTGCCAATCACTGTCCTAGACTAAACATTTCATTTCCCACCATTATGGTGACAGGGTTAAGTTGTAAACCCTAGAAGATTTGGGAATGTCTTTGATATGTAAAATGACTTTTATTGCTATTGTGTTGATATGTAAAACAACATTTATCACTACTGTGTTATCTTGTGGTCTTGATATGTAGGAATGTTTTTCCTTTTAATAGATCCTATAGATAAATATTGCAAGCTTATCAGTAAATAACTTTTGTACCATTCACCCCTTCTTTTTTCCCCCAACCACTATGTGATCATGTCTATATAACCAGCCTCAGAGCTATATTCTAGGCTGCACGATTTGGGTGAGCTATAACCCATGTATGTCACTGGCTTTATTAATAAAACTTCCCCTAATATTTCTATCTTGGTGTCTCTATGTAACCTGTGAATCAAGCTACTTTATAACGCTATCCTCCCAATAAGAATATAATTAGTCAACCTTTCTGTAAGGCAGTTCAGTGGTGTTAAGTAAAAGCTATAAAATTTTATACTCCCATTGGCCTACCAAATCTACTTCAAGAAATGTATCCTAAAAAAGACACATTGTATATGTAAATCATCATATGTGTGCATAAGCATTAACTTACAGAGGTGGTCATTGTTTAGAACATTTTTTTTTATTAAGTGAGAGGCAGGGAGGCAGAGAGACAGACTCTGGCATGTATCCCCACCAGGATTCACCTGGAAGGCCTCCTATAGGGTGATGCTCTGCCCATCTGGGGACGCTGCTCCATTGCTCAGCAACCGAGCTACTTTTTTTAGCATGTGACCAGGGCCAACTTGCACAAACCATTCGAGCCATGGCTGTGGGAGGAGAAGAGAGAGAAAGAGAAAGAGAGAGAGAAAGAGAAAGAGAAAGAGAAAGAGAAAGAGAAAGAGAAAGAGAAAGAGAAAGAGAAAGAGAAAGAGAAAGAGAAAGAGAAAGGGAAGGGTGGAGAAGCAGATGGCTGCTTCTCCTGTGTGCCCTGACTGGGAATCAAACTGGGGACTTCCACTTGCTGGGTCATTGCTCTATTGCTGAGCCAATTGGCCAGAGCCAAGAATATTTTTAAAAATGAAAATAATTCAAATAGCCAATGAAGGATGAGTTAAATAAATGATGATACAGTCCCATGAGGGAATATTAGGTGATCATGAAAGATTATGCCCTATACATATTGTGACTCCCTCCAACAGGATGCAGCAGAAGTGGTGCTGCATGGTTTCCTAGGCTGGGTCATAAACAGTGACCCAACATCCACCAAGCTCTCCCCTACCTGGGACAGCCCCATACCACCAGGTAAGAGGTCAGGCTGCCGTGAAGTCATCATGCTCAAGCAACCCAGTGGAGAGATGGAAGAGAGCAGAGCATGACGCCTGAGAAGACCTGCTGGTCACATCCGTGCAGCCCACTTCCAGACAGGAGTGCCAGGCAAACCAACCCTCAGCCACCAAGGCACTCCTGTTGACGCCCTCGGAGCAGAGTTGTGGCATCTCCACCAGGCTCTGTTCAAAATGCAAATTTGTGAGCAAAATAAATATTGTCATTATCTTAAGTCCCCAAGGTGAAGACAGTTTGTTTCACAGCCGTAGTTACCAGCACAGTCTGCAGCCTGGACTCGGGACTTTAAAGACCCCTGAGAACTGAGGTCTCCTCTCTCTCCTTGCTGGACGATGACAGTAAATTGTCAACTCCAGTTGACAGGGAAGTCCCTGGTGTGGGAGCACAGTGGCCACGTGGAACCACACCAGGACTTCTTTCTTGGCCACTACACTGTGTCTGTTTTTATATTCCGACACCGATGATCTCTGGTCCATGTGGAAGCCATGTGCAGGAAGAGACTCTTTGGGAAAATAAGGCTTTACGCTGAGCTTCGGGTCACACGGTAAGGACAGCGTCTTGCCATCTGGGTGCTCTCCCTGGATGGCTCTGACACTGCAGAGACGGCCTTGGTCTGGGGGTCCCAGAAGCAGGTCCTAAGATAAGGATTTGAGAGTGAATGATTTACTTGGAAGTTGACCACAGGAAACACATAGGAGAGTGGGGAAGTGATACAGGGAGGAAAGAAAGTAAATAAAACATGGTATCAATTCAGATACCACTTCGGGCCACTGGGACTCCGTCCTGCTGGTGGGGATCTCTAGGAGACCCACCATGCAGCAGTACATCAGTACAAGCCTCAGAGTTGTCCCACTCAGGGGTGAAGAAGCTAGGATACTCTCCAAATGCCCCCCTGCCTGTTCACACAAAGACTGTGCACGCCATGTAGAGCGGAGGCGCCCCCAATAGGAAGCCGTTACCCACATGAGAAAGGTGAGTGCTGAGACGCTGTGGGCAGGCATCGCAGCATCTGCTGAGCCCTAAGGCACCTGCCTGAGCAGAGCTGGGAGGAGCCGTCACGTGCTGGCTCAGTGAGGACAGCGCAGCCAGCACAGAGGTCCTGGGGCAGGAATGTGGGAATCGGGCTGGGAGATGACGTCAGACAGGGTGCAGGCCAGGATGGACAGGACCGCAGTGAGGACTTTGCATTTTACTCAGTGAGAGGAAAAGTCATGGATGGTTTAGAACAGGATGCCACACCCAGCCTTTTAAGGATTTGTTCTGGCTGTTGTGCTGAGGAAAGACAATAAGGAGAAGGTGACAGGAGACTGCCACACTACAGTAAACGAGAGGTAAAATGATGATGGCTCAGGCCAGGATGGTGGTTGTGGAGGCGTGAAGACATGGACAGATTCTGGAATATCTGAAGGCCCAGCGAGCAGGATGTGCCAATGGGTTGCATGTGCGGTGGAGACGAGAGAAGAGTCAGTGGTGAATGAAAGGGGTTTTTCCTGAGCTCCTGGGAGGGAGGCTCTGCCATTGCTGGAGACAGAAAAGACTGAAAGGCTCCGGTGCAGACAGGAGGCTCCAGTGGGTCAGGAGCTTGTTTGGGGGATATGAAATGTGGGGTGTCTATAAGATAGCTGCATGATGATGCCAGATAGGCAGTTATATAGAAAAACTTGGAGTTCAGGACTCAGGTCTGGGCTGGACATAGAGAGTTGAAGTGGTGGGTGCCTCTCCCTCCCCCATGATCATCCTTGGGTCAAATGGTTCATTCTGAAGTTGACTATGAATCCACTGCAGCCTTATGGGATTCCTGCCTCAGTGGTCGCACAGCCATGTAGTCTTCCTTTAGCAGATAAACAGTGCCAACTTCTCAGCGCAGATGCTCAGGCCGAGGGCTGAGCTTTCACTCATACTCCCACTTCTCCTTTTCCTACCTCTGTCGGTCTCTCGTCCTCAGTCTTTTCTTGTAGGATCTCCTGCACGGCTGCTGACACCTCCGGGAGGGAGGTGGGAGAAGCCCCTGTCCTCCCCATGCGCCTTCAGCAGAGTCAGCACCCCTTGGCCTCTGGCACTGGCCTTTCAACACTGAAGCCAACTACACTCGGGAGGCAGAAGCCAAGTTGAGCAAACACGGTCCTTGTGCAACATGGGGCCCAATCCAAAGATCAGGTTAACACTGGGATGCTGTAGCGGGTGGGCCAGCCTCCCCTCCTGCCGAGCTCTGAGCAGGAGATGATGGGGGACTCTCGTCCCACAGAGGAGCACAGAAGCAATAAACACAGATCTCCTTACGTCAAGCATCATTTGGGTTCAGCCCCAGCTGGTGAAGCCACTGGCCTCCCCTGACCTGGCCTGTGGGAGGCCCCTGAGGGCCGCTTCTTGGCATCGGAAAGCAATAGTTTTTTCCAGCGGGAGGGTGCCCTTTGAGTCTGAATCTGCAACTTCTCTCACACTTGGAACTACTGAATTTTCATGTTTTATGTGAGACCAAGAGGCCTGGGTTTCCAAACAGGAACACTGTGCCTCTTCCGTGACCATGTGGCCTTTGGAAGCACACAGCATCTCCAGACTGTAAACCGTGACAGGAGGAGCTGGGCCTCTGACCCCCGTGGCAGACACGGGGCTGCACCGCTCAGTCTGTGCCCGGGAGGGCTGCTGCGGCGTCCCCCTCAACGGGACACAACGTCACTGCCGACTTCAACTTCTCACCCCAAGAAGACCAGGTCCTTCCATGTGGCCTTCTGCTGCCCTGTATTTTAAAAGGACTATCAAAAGTTCTGGTTCACTCTTGAACAAGTTGAACCCGCAGAGTTTTTGTTTGTCTTTAGAAAATGCTTACACCCTTTCCTCTTTCAGAGCTTTAGGGGCCACGTATTTGCTTAGTTGGGGGGTGCGCAGGGTAAATTTGGTTTAGTAGGAAAACCCCGGTCTGCTCACCCCTCTATGGCAAGAGGGGGCAGACTGTGTGGTGGAAACTCAGTGGGCTGAGAACTGGGAGCGTGGAGTTTCAGATGGACCCTGGAGCCCTGGGCAGAGTTCTACATCTTTGCAGCTCTTTTCTCACCTGTTAGAGCTGGGGTGGTGCACTTCAATGCTCCCCCGGTTAAGTAAGGGGCCTAGGGACGCGCAGAATTGCCTGCCCCACTCTGACCACACAGACACCTTTCTCATCTCCTGTCCTCACAGCTATCGTCGCTGTAGTCCTGATGGCCCGCATTCTAAAGGCTGGGGGAGGAGGGGCACAAGAGCCAAGCCATGGAAACAACCTGAGCGTCCATCAGTAGATGAATGGATAAGGAAGATGTGGTACATACATCCAACAGAACACCATTCAGCCACGAGAAAGGGAGAAATCCTGCCATTTGTGGCAACGTGGATGGACCATGAAGACCTTATGCTAAGGTAGGTAAGTCAGGTAGAGAAAGACATGTACTGCCTAGTGTTGCTTATCCGTGGATTCTAAAATAAGGCCACTGGCAGAAACAGAGTAGAGTAGTGGTTGTCAGAGTCTAGAGTGCAGGGAAAACAAGAGTAAAAGGATACAACGTTTCAACTCTAAGAGGAATAAGATCTGAGGATCTAATGTAAAAAACATGGTGACTATAGTAAGTCGCCAAGTTACAAACTTCCAACCTACATACAACTCATCCCTATTTATGAACAGAACGCCATAAGGGCTGTCAGCGATCAACTGCAGTTAGACGCTGGTGAAGATGACATCATAGAGTTACTCGACTCCCCTGGCAAAGAACTAAACAATGAAGAGCTTATGGAACTAGAGCAGCTGATGATAGAATTGTGGGGAAAAAAGAGGGACCTAGAAACTCCAGAACCAAAAAAGGTTTCTACAGAAGAGTTAGCTGATACATTTTGTCTCATTGAAGCAGGAATGGCAAAGTTAGAGGAGCAAGATCCTGATACAGAGAGGTTCACCAGAGTTTACAGTACAGTAACTGAAGGTCTGAGATGCTACTACAGGGCCATTTATGATGAGAAAAAGAAAAGCTCTGTACAAACTTCCCCTGATGCCTACTTCAAGAAACTGACTCTAGCAGGAGAATCAAACCCTGACTTTCTAACCCCAGACCCACCCTCTCCAAAAAGTCTATCATCTTCTGCATCATCCAAGATTGATTAAGGTTGTATTTGAAAAGGTTTAAGTATTTATACATCCAGGAAGGTAAAAATAAATACAGTGCTAAGACAAACATTTGTCTAAGTTGCATTTAACAGGTAAATGTACCTGTTCCAACTTACATACAAATCCAACTTAAGAACAAACCTACAGAACCTATCTCGTTTGTAACCCAGGGACTGCCTAGGTAGTGTTAACACTGTATTGTTTAACAGATTTGTTAAGAAAGCAGAACTTAAATGTTCTCATCAAATAAATAAATGACGAAGCTGGTGGGGCAGCACCTAAGCAAAGGTCTACCACACCTTCTGCTCCCAGGTCCAGTGTTTCCTCCCTCCTTTCTACACCTCCAGACGATCTCTGGCTCAGAGGAAATGGGAGGTTTCACCCACCTCTGAGAATCTGCAAGGAAAAATTCTTGCAATGCAAGTGGGTTTGGAGGAAGATGGGCATGTGTGAAAGGAACCTATTCTGTCAGCACAGCTTCGGTCCACAGAACAAGCGCAGAGAAAGGCTGGAGGCCAAGCTGGCACCATTCCTGAGGCCAGACTCTGGCCCCCAAAGAGAAATGATCAGACTGAAAAACAATAGCGTGGGGGTTCCATCATTGAAGAAATATTCATTAAGTGCCCACCAAAGTGAGCAAAACAGACAGGAATCCGGGGAGCTTACGTTCTTGTGGAAGAGAGAGGGGCAGCAGTAAACCAATAAACAGAGAAAACATATGTCAGATGGTGATGAGTGCTAAGGGGGAAAATAAAGTAGTGGACAGTCAGGGGAGATTTCCACAGGAGAGTGAATCTGAGTCCAAGACAGGAAGGAAGAGAGGACTCCTAGATGCCAGCTTCCAGTGTGAATACCAACGGCTGGGCGGCTGGGCTGAGCGTGGGGGTCTTTGTGAAGTAATGCTTGGTTCCTCATTCCTGGCCACCTGTCTTTCTAACAGTTTGGGATATCATCTTAATAAAACTGAGCCTATGAGGGACACTGGCTTACAGCCACATGCCACTTGGACACCTGTGGGGTTTGGCATGGTCTGTACATTAAGAATAGTGAATTTGAATTTCTTCCATTCAGGCACTATCCAATTTGCCCCAACTGAGAATGCCCTGTCATCCTCCACCTTTGATGTCTCGTGTTTCTGTAACATGCTGGCCGCCGCAGGTGTCCAGCTCACACTCATTGTCTTCAGTGGTCCCAGCTAACTTTCTGTGGAGCAGCTGTGTGAGAATTACCCAGGGGACTGGTTAAAACTAGGGCTTGCCCACCTCCCAGAGTCTGACTCAGTGAGCCTGAAGTACAACTCTGTGGTAGATATTTCTATAACACAAATACAATTGGTCCATACACTTCGTAGACACACCCTTAGGTGGTCCTGTCCCACAACTCTAGGCTTGTCTGTGTGACTTGCTTTACCACCAGGGCCTCAGTCAATGTGACACAGGCAGAGACTTGAAGTGGGACCCCCCACTCTGGCTGCTCCTGGACTCAGTGGCTCCACATGGATGAGTCTGACTGGCCAGCTGGAGGAAGAGAGGCCTGTGGCTCAGTTGCAATGGGTACCCAGCTAATACCTGCAACCACGGGCCATGTGAGGGAGGCCATTCCAGATGAGTCGGGCGTCAGCCAACCTTCCAGTTGACCATGGTGCCAAACCCCCTGAACAAGATCAGATGAGCAGGTGCAGAGCAGAAGAACCCCCCACCCCAAACAGGACCATGAGCTAAATAAATGGCTAATGTTTTAAACCATTCAGTTTTGAAGTCATTTGTTACACAGCAAAAGCTAACTGATATAAAACTCAAGGCCTGGCAACCCATGATACATTCACCTCCATCACTGGCCCCTACCACCTTTTCCTCTGGGAATCATTGTGTGGGCATGGCTATGGCCTTGATGACGGAGTGGAGCGTGGTGAGGGTGGGCTCCAGAGGCACCCCTGTACCCAGGTCCTCTCATGCTCAGTCCCCAGAGCAAATGAGACCCAGCCTTGAATGTTGGTTTGGCCCAGGGACTGATGGAAAGGTTTGGCATCTTTCTTTTATGTCAACTCCAGAGACAGATGATATTGGAGAGCAGTCAGGGAAAATAACCACATAATAGCTTCCTGTTGAATGTGGACAAGTAGAAGACATAGATATGAGACCCTCAGGGTTTCTGTCTCCTGGAAACCCAAGATAAAGGAGAATGGCTCATCAGGAAAGAGCCACAGCATCCTGGGAGCCTGGAAGGAGAGGGCTGGCTGCCATGCGGGGCTCTCTGGGCCAATAACTGAGATGAGCATGTGGGAGGGAAAGGGAAGGACAGCAGCCAGGGAGTGACCATGACCCTGCTCCTTCCCCCCACAGCCAGCCGGGAAAATACCATTCTCACTTTTCAAGATTGGAAAATAAAACACATTAAAACATCTGGGGAAGAAAAATATTTTCTAGCAGCAAAATCCTGTTCCTGGAATACCCTCATGTTGGACTGAATATGCAGCACTCGTGAATAAGGGATCGGGCAGAGCAGGCCACTGAGGACTTCACCTAGGCCTGCCTTCAGGCCGACCTCCCCAAGCTGTGGGGCAGCTGCAGGTACTCAAGGCAGGACTGCCTCGGTCTCCCTCAGTGTTCTTTCCCAAGAGCCAGCCTTGGTCCAGTCAAGAAGCTCTTTCTAATAGGCACAGAATTCTTGCCAGAAATTCACCTTTCCTCCTAGACAAAAGATTACATGATGATTCTATGACATCAACCTACACACACACACACACACACACACACACACACACACACACACAAATAATAATAATAATAATCATCATCATCTAAAACAGGGGTTGGGCACCTATGGCTCGTGAACCAGATCTGGCTCTTTTGATGGCTGCATCTGGCTCACAGACAAATATTTAATTAAAAAAAATAATAACATTAAAAATATAAAACATTCTCATGATTTACAATCCATTCATTTTGTACCGCTCATGTTCATGGTTGCAGGTGGCTGCAGCCAATCACAACTGTCCTCTGGAACAACACCAAATTTTTATTGCATAAGGCATAACGTAAACGGGTCATTATGAGGTGAGGAAGTAACTTCCCTCCTTTTAATCAAGTAGTCAGCTAACTAATTACAGAAACCCTTTTGACAAAGAAGATGGCTAAAAGAAAAAAAGATGAGGAGTATTGTACTTTTCAGCAGGAATGAACAGAGGAATTCGCCTTTGTGGAGAAAGCAGGTTCTGCAGTGTGTCTAGTATACAATGATAAAATTGCTTTGATGAAACGGTCAAATATAAAGCGGCACTTCAACACATGCCATGCTACATTTGCATTGAAATATCCAGCAGGGACAGCAGAAAGAAAGCATGTCAAGAGCTACTGTGCAGAGTGCAAGCTAGTCAGCAGCAACTCCGTGTTTGGACCCAACAAGGTGACTGGGATTCAGCTAGCTTTGCTGGTGCTTTAGCGATTGTGAGAAATGGAAAGCCATTCACAAATGGGGTGTATGCCAAAACATTCATGCTTGATGTTGCCAATGAACTTTTTGACGACTTTTGGATAATTAACTGAATAAAAGACATGCCTCTGTCGGCAAGAACTGTTCACAATCGTACCATCATGATAGCAAATCAAATTGAGGCAATACAAGTGAAGGACATAAATGCAGCACCATTTTTTTCTTTCGCTTTGGATAAGTCAACAGACATAAGCCATTTATTCCAGTTCAGCATGATTGCAAGGTATGCTGTTGGTGACACACTATGAGAGGAAAGTCTTGCTGTTTTGCCTATGAAAGAGACAACAAGAGGGAAGGATTTATTTAAGTCTTTCACTGAGTTCTCTAAAGAAAAAAATCTACCAATGGATAAACTTATTTCAGTGTGTACTGATGGTTCTCCGTGCATGGTGGGGAAAAACAGAGGATTTGTAGCGCTTCTTCATGAACATGAAAGAGACCTATCGTAAGTTTTCACTGCATCCTACATCAGGAGGCACATTGTGCTCAGATGTGTGGCGAGCAGCTTGGTGAGATGATTCGGGTGGTCATCTTTATTGTTGTTGAGCTTTAAATGATTGCCAGTTTAAAACACTGCTGGATGAAGTTGGGAATAATTATCCTGGTCTACTTCTGCACAGCAATGTGCATCAGTTGTCAAGAGGGAAGAAGCTCAGCCATTTTGCGGCTCTCAGAGCAAAATCCAGACATTTCTTGAAATGAAAAACGTCGAGCATCCTGAGTTAGCTAACACTGAGTGGCTCCTGAAGTTCTACTATCTCGTGAACATGACTGAACATCTGAATCAGCTCAATGTGAAAATGCAAGGTGTTGGAAATACAGTCTTATCCCTTCAACAAGCAGTGTTTGCATTTGAAAACAAGCTGGAACTCTTCATCTCTGACATTGAAACAGGTCGTTTTCTACACTTTAAAAAATTGGGAAAGTTTAAAGATGCATGCACAGCAAGTGACCTTGCTCAACATCTTCATCTCCAGCAGCTAGCTGGCTTCACATCTAATCTCCTGCAGTCATTTAAAGCGTGCTTTGGAGAATTTCATGAGCGCACTTGTCTTATTAAGTTCATCACCCATCCACACGAGTGTGCAGTGGACAGCGCCAACCTGAGTTACATCCCCGGTGTCTCTGTCAGAGATTTGAGCTACAAGCTGCTGACCTTAAGGCCTCAGACATATGGGAGAATAAGTTCCAGTTGCTGAATGAAGATTTGGAAAGACTTGCACGACAGCAAGCAGAGTTGGTGAGCAAACACAAGTGGGGAGAAATGAGAAAACTTCAACCCGCAGACCAGCTGATTGTCAAAACTTGGAACGCGCTTCCCATCACATACCATGCACTGCAGTGTTTGAGTATTGCTGTACTGACAATGTTTGGCTCCATGTATGCATGTGAGCAGTCTTTCTCACATCTAAAGAATGTTAAGACCAACCTATGATCATGTTTTACGGATGGAAGTCTCAACGCTGGCATGAAGCTTAACCTCACCATGTATCATCCATACTACAAAGCCATCAGCAAAACCATGTAGCACCAGAAGTCGCATTAATGGTAAGAAGTACTTTATTCATCATTGGTTAGCACAGCATAACAAATGTTTTTAAAAAGAATTCAGCCTGACCAGGTGGTGGTGCAGTGGATAGAGTGTCAGACTGGGATGGAGAAGACCCAGGTTTGAGACCCTGAGCTTGCCAGCTTGAGCGTGGGCCCATCTGGTTTGAGCAAAAGCTGTCAGCTTGGACCCAAGGTCGCTGGCTCCAGCAAGGGGTTGCTTGGTCTGTTGAAGGCCAGCGGTCAAGGCACATGTGAGAAAGCAATCAATGAACAACTATGGTGTCGCAACGGCAACGAAAAACTAATGATTGATGCTTCTCACCTCTTTCCGTTCCTGTCTGTTTGTCCCTATCTATCCCTCTCTCTGACTCTCTCTCTGTCCCTGGGAAAAAAATAAAAAAAATAATAATAATAAAAGAATTCAGAGACTTATTGTACTTTAAAAGTGTTGGTCTTACATAAAATGCACACATTTACTTGTATTTAGTGTTAAACATATTGTATGGCTCTCACGGAATTAAATTTTAAAATATGTGGCATTCATGGCTCTCTCAGCCAAAAAGATTCCTGACCCTTGCTTTAGCCCATCCCAAGACATCAGACCCATACCTGACCTCCTCATCCTCTTCCCACAGAGACGGATGAGCCTGGGCACACTGGCAGGGTTCCTTGTCAGCCTCCGGAACTCATCCCAGGACCTGGTCCTCACAATCCTTGGCCCTGACCTCCTGCCTGGCTTCATCTGCACCACCTGGTTTGATGACTACTCTCGCTGTCCTCACTCTGACACTGGGGACCGAGGCTGTGGCATGACTCCCTTTGAGTCTGTGCCTTTGGCCATTTCGGAGGCCACTGCAGCTCCATCCAGCCCAGTCCTATGCATAGTGCTGGCTGTGAGGACGGCAATGAAGAAGCTGTTCCTGACCTCTTGGAGGATGCAGATAAATGCATAAGCAATTACAGCCCATTGTGAGATGCTGTAATAGGTGTCCAGTGCTGCCAGAGCACAGGATGGAGATGGGTGCCCAAAGATATGGATAAGGATCAGGGGAGGAGTGGGCGGGAGATGCCTGCTTCTGGCTCAAGCAGCAGTATCTGCAAAGGCAGACAGGTGAAAGGCCCTCCTGTGAACCCGTGTTTTATGTTGGGAATCAACACAAGAGCCTGACAATATTTATTGAAACTAAAATTTAAATATTGAAACTTGCCTGACCTGTGGTGGCGCAGTGGATCAAGTGTCGACCTGGGAACACTGAGGTCGCCAGTTCAAAACCCTGCACTGGTCTGGTCAAGGCACATATGGGAGTTGATGCTTCCAGCTCCTCCCCCCTTTCTCTCTCTCTCTCTCTCTCTCTCTCTCTCTCTCTGTGTGTGTGTGTGTGTCTCCTCTCTAAAATGAATAAAATAAAAAATTAAATATTGAAACTTGTGAGTGATAAGTTTCACAACCTCTATGAGCTATAGTTTCACTAATGAGCTACATTTCTTCACAGAACCCCACCTCTGAGTTCCTCCCTCTACAGCTCTCCCACACTGTAGGGAATATATTCACTCCATTATCCACAGAACCATTCAGAAGACTTCCACCAAGGTGCAAACAGTCTAATTTAACCCTCTATGTGGGCGGCAGCAAATTTGAGCTCCAGGGATCTGAGCTCATTGCTGAGCTATTTGCTCTAGGTAGAGGGCAGAATACTTGAGTCAGTAGATCACACAACCAGTGATTGGAAACTTGCACCTGATTACCTACCCCACTAGCTACCCACCCCAGACCCTGCACGGTCATTGCTGCAAGGACAGATGGCATAAGCAGAAAGTTCCAGAAAAGAAAGCCAGGAGCCTCACTTAGTCCACCAGCTCTTACAACTCCAGCTTATCTCTTCATGAGGTTGCCTCATTTAGTCCTGGCACAAGCCCCACCCCCTAGGGGTGGGGCCTGGAAGGGACACAGTTCCCCCTCTTCAGGAGACTAGCCTTGAAGTGCTCCAGTGAATTGCCTTCCGCTTTCCATTGCCATGCCTTCTCTGAGCTGTCAGACCACTGGGACTAGAACAGGAGTGGGAAGTATGCTTGCTGGAGAGAAAAACAAGGTGGTGGTCATCATCTGCAGAGGAAGACTGGGAAGCAGTGAGGATATGGGGACAGGAAGCCTATGGCATTGGGCAGATCCACACCTGGTGGGATTGACAGGATGTTAGAGGCACTGAGATTTGGAAGAGTGTTTTCTACGTTAGTTTGACATTTTTTTTTAATTTATTTATTTTTGTTAATTCTAATGGGGTGACACCAATAAATCAGGGTACATATGTACAATGAAAACATCTCCAGGTTATCTTATCATTCAACCGTGTTGCATACCCATCACCAAAAGTCAAATTGTCCTCTGTCACCTTCCATCTGGTTTACCCTGTGTCCCTTCCCTCCTCCCTATCTCACACTCTCCTCCCTCCCCCCATCCCGTAACCACCACTCTCTTGTCCATGTCTCATATTCTCACTTTTATGTCCGACCTATGTATGAAATCATGCTGTTCTCACTTTTTCTTTTTTTCTGATTTACTTATTTCACTCCGTATAATGTTATCAAGGTACATCCATTTTGTTATAAATGATCCGATGTCATCGTTTCTTATGGCTGAGTAGTATTCCATAGTATATATGTACCATAGCTTTTTAATCCACTCGTCTTCTGACGGACACTTGGGCTGGTTCCAGATCTTCGCTATTGTGAACAATGCTGCCACGAACATGGGGGCGCATTTCTTCTTTTCGAACAGTGCTATGGTGTTCTTAGGGTATATTCCTATAAGTGGGATAGCTGGGTCAAAAGGCAGTTCGATTTTTAATTTTCTGAGGAATCTCCAAACTGTTTTCCACAGTGGCTGCACCAGTCTGCATTCCCACCAGCAGTGCAGAAGGGTTCCCTTTTCTCCACATCCTCGCCAGCACTTATTCTGTGTTGTTTTGCTGATGAGTGTCATTCTGACTGGTGTGAGGTGATATCTCATTGTGGTTTTAATTTGCATTTCTCTAATGATTAGTGATGTTGAGCATTTTTTCATATGCCTATTGGCCATCTGTATGTCTTCTTTGGAGAAATTTCTATTCATTTCTTTTGCCCATTTTTTGATTGGGTTGTTTGTCTTCCTGGTGTTGAGTTTTATAAGTTCTTTATAAATTTTAGTTATTAACCCCTTATCAGACGTGCTGTCGAATATGTTCTCCCATTGTGTGGTTTGTCTTTTTATTCTGTTCCTATTGTCTTTAGCTGTGCAAAAACTTTTTAGTTTGATATAGTCCCATTTGTTTATCTTGTCTTTTATTTCATTTGCCCGTGGAGATAAATCGGCAAATATACTGCTGCTACAGATGTCGGAGAGCTTGCTGCCTATGTTTTCTTCTAAGATACTTATGGTTTCTCGACTTACATTTAAGTCTTTTGTCCATTTTGAGTTTGTTTTTGTGAATGGTGTAAGTTGATGGTCTAGTTTCATTTTTTTGCAGGTAGATGTCCAATTTTCCCAACACCATTTGTTAAAGAGGCTGTCTTTACTCCATTGTATGTTCTTTCCTCCTTTGTCAAATATCAGTTTTCCATAAAGCTGTGGGTTTATTTCTGGGTACTCTGTTCTGTTCCATTGATCTATGTGCCTGTTCTTATGCCAGTACCAGACTGTCTTGAGTATAATGGCCTTATAGTATACCTTGATATCTGGAAGAGTGATACCTCCTGCTTTGTTTTTTCTTTTTAGGATTGCTGAGGCTATTCGTGTTCTTTTTTGGTTCCATATAAATTTTTGGAATATGTTTTCTATATCTTTGAAGTATGTCATTGGTATTTTAATTGGTATTGCATTGAATTTATAAATTGCTTTGGGTAATATAGACATTTTAATGATGTTTATTCTTCCTAGCCATGAGCACGGTATATGCTTCCACTTGTTTGTATCTTCCTTGATTTCCTTTATCAATGTTTTATAATTTTCTGAGTACAAGTCCTTAACCTCCTTGGTTAAATTTACTCCTAGGTATTTTATTTTTTTGGCTGCAATAGTGAAGGGGATTGTTTCCTTAATTTCTTTTGCTGACAGTTCATTGTTTGTTTGTATATACAAATGCCTCTGATTTCTGCGTATTAATTTTATATCCTGCCACATTGCTGAATTCATTTATAAGGTCCAGTAGTTTTTTGACTGAGACTTTAGGGTTTTCAATATACAATATCATATCATCTGCAAATAGTGACAGTTTTACTTCTTCTTTTCCAATTTGGATGCCTTTTGTTTCTTCTTCTTGTCTGATTGCTATAGCTAGGACTTCCAGAACTATGTTGAATAAGAGTGGTGAAAGTGGGCAACCCTGCCTGGTTCCTGATCTTAAGGGGATTGCTTTTAATTTTTGTCCATTTAGTATGATGTTTGCTGTGGGTTTGTCATAGATGGCCTTTATCATGTTAAGGAATGTTCCTTGTATTCCCAGTTTACTGAGAGTTTTGAGCATGAATGGGTGCTGGATTTTATCAAATGCCTTTTCTGCATCTATTGAAATTATCATGTGATTTTTGTCCTTCCTTTTGTTTATGTGGTGAATCACATTGATTGATTTGCGAATATTAAACCAGCCTTCCCTCTCCAGAATAAATCCCACTTGATCATGGTGTATGATTTTTTTTCATATATTGCTGGATCCGGTTGGCTAATATTTTGTTGAGAATTTTAGCGTCTAAATTCATCAGGGATATAGGCCTATAATTTTCTTTCTTTGTGTTGTCTTTGCCCGGTTTTGGGATCAGAATTATGCTCGCCTCATAAAAGGAGTTTGGAAGTCTTCCTTCCTCTTGAATTTTTTGAAATAGCTTGAGGAGGATAGGAGTTAGTTCTTCTTTGAATTTTTGATAGAATTCACTTGTGAAGCCATCAGGCCCAGGACTTTTCTTTTTTGGGAGTTTTTGATAACTGTTTCGATCTCATTTTCTGTAATTGCTCTGTTTAGGTGTTCTGATTCTTCCAGATTGATTTTTGGAAGGTTATATGATTCAAGAAATTTGTCCATTTCACCAAGATTGTCTAATTTTTTGGCATATAGTTCTTCATAGTATTTTCTTACAATGCTTTGTATTTCTGTTGTGTCAGTTGTTATTTCTCCACTGTCCTTTTTAATTTTATTTATTTGAAACCTCTCTCTTTTTTTCTTGGTGAGTCTAGTTAAAGGTTCATCAATCTTGTTTACCTTTTCAAAGAACCAGCTTCTGGTTTCATTGATCCTCTGTATTGTTTCCTTAGCCTCTATGTCATTTATTTCTGCTCTGATCTTTATTATTTCCTTCCTTCTACTTGTCTTGGGTTTTATTTGTTGTTGTTTTTCTAGTTCATTTAGCTGCAGGGTCAGGTTGCTTATTTGAGCTTTTTCTAGCTTCCTATGATATGCCTGTAGTGCAATGAACTTCCCTCTCAGTACTGCTTTTGCTGTGTCCCATAAATTTTGAGTTGATGTATGCTCATTATCATTTGTTTCTAGAAACTTTTTTATTTCTTCTTTGATCTCATTGTTAATCCATTCATTATTTAATAACATGCTATTTAGTTTCCAAGTGTTTGAGTATTTTTCAGTTTTTCTTTTGTGGTTAATTTCTAGTTTCATGGCATTGTGATCAGAGTAAATGCTTGATATGATTTCAATCTTCTTGAATTTATTGAGATCATTTTTGTGTCCTAACATGTGGTCTATCCTAGAAAACGTTTTGTGAGCGCTTGAGAAGAATGTATATTCTACTGCTTTAGGATGAAAAGTTCTGAAGATATCTATTAAATCAAGTTGATCTAGTGTATCCTTTAAGTCTGCTGTTTCTTTATTGATTTTCTTTCTTGAGGATCTATCCAGTGTTGTTAGTGGGGTATTGAAATCCCCTACTATGATAGTATTGCTGTTAATCTCGCCCTTAAGGTCCATCAAAGTCTGCTTTATGTATGTCGGGGCACCTATATTTGGTGCATAGATATTTATAATAGTTATATCTTCCTGTTGAATTGTTCCCTTTATCATTATGTAGTGTCCTTCTTTATCTCTTACTACAGCCTTTGGTTTAAAGTCCATTTTGTCAGATATAAGTACTGCTACCCCGGCTTTTTTTTCATTTCCATTTGCATGAAATATTTTTTTCCATCCTTTTACCCTCAGTCTATGTGCATCTTTTGTCTTAAGGTGTGTCTTTTGTAAACAGCATATGTATGGGTCCTGTTTCTTTATCCACGCCGCTACCCTATGTCTTTTAATTGGATCATTTAATCCATTTACATTTAAGGTTATTATTGATATGTAGCTGTTTATTGCCATTTTATTCTTTAAAGCTGTATTCTTCTTTTGCTATATGTTTTCCTCCCTTTGAACTGTTCACCACAGGCCCCGTAGTATCTCTTGCAGAATTGGTTTGGTTTTAATGTATTCCTTGAGGCTTTCTTTGTCTGGAAAGCTCTTTATTTCTCCTTCAATTTTAAACGTTAGCCTTGCTGGATAGAGTAGTCTTGGTTGCAGGTTCTTGTTCTGCATTACTTTGATTATATCTTGCCATTCCCTTCTGGCCTCAAGTGTTTCTGTTGAGAAGTCTGATGTCATCCTTATGGGGGCTCCTTTGTAGGTGATAGCCTTTTTTTCTCTAGCAGCTTTTAAGATTTTTTCTTTATCCATTAGCTTTGGTATTTTAACTATGATGTGTCTTGGTGTAGATCTTTTTGGGTTTCTCTTTAATGGAGTTCTGTGTGCTTCTTGAACGTGTGGAATTTTTCCCAGCCTTAATTTAGGGAAGTTTTCTTCTATGATTTGATTGAACACAGTTTCCATTTCCTGTCCTCTTTCCTCTTCTTCAGGCACCCCTATGATGCGAATGTTGTTTCTCTTCATGTTGTCACATTTTTTGAGTCTCTTTTCCTTTTTCTTCTCTGCTTCTGTGCCTTTGTTTATTGTGTCTTCTATCTCGCTGATTCGATCCTCAGCGTGATTCATCCTGCTTTTAATTCCTTCCATTGTGGTCTTCAGTTCTGATATTGTATTTGTCATTTCTGTCTGATTCCTTTTTATTATTTCAATTTCGTTTTTTATACTTGTTATCTCTTTATTTAGGTGTTCATAGTGACTATCCATTGTTGCTTTAATTTCTTTGAACATCCTAACTATCATTATTCTAAATTCTGCTTCTGGTAGTTTGGTTATATCTGGTTCATTCAGGTCCTTCTCTGGGGATTTCTCTTGATTCATTTGGTTTGCATTCCTCTGCCTGCCCATTTTATCTGTGTATACTCAAGTTGTGGGCACTGGAGTCCAGTAGGTGTTGCCTTTGTGTTCTCTAGGTGTGGTCTGTCTGCAGGCCTGCCACCCCCTCTGCTGCTGCCTAGGGTGGTTGGGTGTGGGCGTTGCCAATGACAGCCTACTTCGGCTGTTGCTGTGATTTCCACCTCTCCTCCACAGGAGGGGCTGTCGCTCAATCCACAAGCCTTAGAACCAAGGGCAGAGGTGAGCACCTTTGCTCAGCTGCGGGACCAGCCCGTTTCCAGAAGATTTACGCCCAGCCCCAGCAGTCATAGCCTGCTCGCCGCAGTTTTGCGGGTTGGGCGGGGCTTTTGACGTGCTCTCAGCTATGAGCCTTTGCCCGTCCAGAATTTAGCCCCGCCCTCGAGGCCGGGGCCCTCCTGCGTAGGGTCGCACACTGTGGTTTATTGGGCTGGGCGTGTTTGCTGGCGTTAGCTCAGCTGCTAGCTTCCGATCGATAGATCAGGACTCTGCCACGCCCCCATGTTTGGCGCCAGCTCGCGCACGTAGGGTGGCCACCAGCTGGGGTTTCTCTAGCCAGGCGGGGCTAGTAGGGTGAGCTCAGCTGCAAAAGCAGCTCACTTGCCGGGCGGGGTCGCGGAGGCTGCTCGCGCGCCAGGCAGGGCCAGTAGCGCAAGCCCAGTCCCAGAAGCCAGGCGCCAGGCGATGTAGGTCGCGCGGGCCCAGCTGTGGAAACCGCTCGCGCGCCGGGCGCCGCCACTCGTGCAGTCTCAGCCGCGGAAGCCGCTGGCGTGCCGGGCGCCGCCGCTCGCACGAGCCCAGCCGCGGAAGCTGCTGGCGCGCCGGGCAGGGCCAGTGGCGTGAGCTCAGCCGCGGAAGCCGCTCATGCACACTAAGGATTTCAACCCACTGCGGTTTCTCCTTTTGGGCGGGGTTGGCAGCATGAATTCAGCCCCGGTCCCCTCACCCGTCCCTGGTCTTAGCCCCGTCCCTGTGGTCAGGGTTGGCTTACGCAGAGTCTTAGAGCCGATCTCTTCCCGTATTTTTCCCCCACAAGTGGGGTCTCAGGCGGCCCGCAGCTGTCGGACCGCTTTCGCGCGTCTCCTCCGGCCCCGCTGGGCTAGACTGAGCTCAGACCCTTCCGCCCACACCAACAGGACCGCTTTCCAGCGTCCTGCCACCAACCACCCCTCAGCAGCGTTTAGAGAGATAGCAGTGTCTTAAGTCTCCACACTGTAGGCTTGGGAGCTCCCTCCCTCCAAGCAGCTCCACTCCAATTGCCGCGGGAGAGCCTGCCTGGCTAGTGTCCCGCCTCCCCTTGCTGGTGTTGCTAGTTCCAGGGGAAATATTTGTTTTCGATTAGGGAAATGACTTAGCCCAGGGGTCAGGATGGCTGCCCCTCAGAGTGTTCTCGTGCCTTCAGTCCAATCTCTGTTCCCGCTGCTCTGTTCCTCTCCTCTGTCCCCGTTCCCCGGAGCCCCTGGTGCGTGGTTGTGAGAGAGGGTTTCTGCGCTGTCCCTTTGAAAAGATTCTTGGGTCCGAGAAAACTCTTTTTTCACAAACAGTATCCTCACTTGCTTCACATCTTAACACTGTCCATACGCCTCTTCTAGGCTCTGGGACTGCAGGCTGGGGCTTGTTCCTGGGACCCAGGTCCCTCCCTCTCCGCCAAACTCTCCTCCCGCCCCGTGGGACTCTCCGGGCTGCCGTTTGCTCCGGGGAGCTGGGCAGCCCTCTTCGCGTTTTCGCTATTCCTACCAGTCTCAATGTGGCTTCTGCAGTGTTCCTTGGTTGAAGAGTCCACTTATTTTAGTTCAAAGTTGGTTTATCCAGATGGTGGTTCTTAAAATTGAGCTATAATCCACTTTGGTTCTGGGAGTTGGAAGTTGGTACGTCCGCCTACTCCATCGCCATCTTGAATCTCTTAGTTTGACATTTTGAAAAGGAATAGACTTTCTAGTCGCCCTCCATCCCGTGCACAGGTGCACACCCATTTTTTCTTTGCCCCTCCCCAAAACGTCTCCCCCAGAAATGAATGTCCTCATACCAATGAGGAACCTTACACAGTCTGCCAAGGCAGTCACCTTCCAGAGGTTGTCATTAAAGTCCCTGGAGGAAGAGATCATAGCGACCCTTGACCAGATATAGTAAGGAGTAGGTGAATTTCCACTATCATGATGAATCTAAATGCAGTCATATTGGAAGAACACAAAATGGCCATGCCAAATACGGCCTAAGACCAAGGTTTTATGAAAAACTGCTTTAAAATGAGCCTTTTTTTTATTGCCATCTATTCCACTAATCCCGCCTCCTCCAGTTGTCTCAGGAAACAGAGTGGGGTTGGTCACCCCTATATCAGCCTTGCCTATCTCACATCCCTCCATCTTTAGAAAGATGAAGTCAAACCCTTGGATGCCCCTTAATGTCTGAGTTTCTCAGGACTCTGCCTGTTTTTGAAACTGTTCCTACTACTCTCCTCCAATACTTCACTGCATTTTTTCCTCAAGATCATTGGAGAAATTCTACCCAACACACATGTCACATTGCTTGAAAGAGAGTCATAGTATGTGTGAAACAGAGGCCCTTGTGCAACTACGAACACCCATGGAGACAGAAGCGTCACTACTGTGTGTTGGCTCAGCCAGGAAAGGGGCACACCACACACTGAGATCACAGCAGTATGCGAATGCCTTGGGGTTGGAAATGGAGACATTTTCAGCCACTGCTTTTAAAAACCAAGGACAGCAACTTTTTCGAAAATGGGCACCATTTAGTCTGGGGATTTTTTCAATCAAAGTGTGCATGTGCCGGAGTGATGTCAGAGAAATGGCATCGTAAGGAGTGCTCCCGATACCTCTCCCTGAAATTTCAACAAATTCAACAACTAAAGACAGAAAAACAATCCCAGGAGCATCTGAAATACACATACATCAAACAAAGGTATGATTGGGTGAAAAGGTGACTGAATATATTATCCACTCTGAAGGAAATAAGACAGAGAACGTAGTATTCTGCTTCCCTCACTGAGCTGAGGAAGGGCCACTTTCACCTGGAACTGAAAGGAAGAAAGGGCTAGGTGCCAGGGAAGAAGCTGGCTAGGGCAGAGACGTTCAAGCTGAGGAGAGAGTGTGCCCGTGGCTCACCTGACACGTAGCTAACCCCAGCAGCAAACTCCGGCAGAGGTGGGTGAGTGGGTTGCTTGTGGAGACTGATACCAGAGTGATTTGGGGCTTGGTTTACTCCCGGTCTCCCAATCGGCGAGCGCAGACAATGTGCAAGTGGTTCCACCTGGCCCTTTGGGCATGGGCACCCATATTCCTGGACAGAGAGGCCGGGTCAGAGACTGTCAGCAGTGGCCTTCTGCATGGGCTGTAGCCAGGGTTTCTGTATAATCCCCACTCCCTGAACAATGGCACGCAGGAAGTACACAGGAGCTGGCTTCCCTACGCCCAAATCTGACTAGGCGGGGCACCTCCGCCAGCCATACAAGCTAACAAAGCACATTCCCATGGAAGAGAACAGAGGAAGGGCTGGGCAGAAGGGTGTGCAGGCAGCTTGCAGGCAGCCTCTGGAGAGCAGACCCACGGAACACTGAAAGGAGCCTAACCTGCAGTCTGCTCACTGCCTTGCTGGCTTATGCTGGTGGCTCTGGCTGATAAAGTATTCTTTCCCAGGGCTGCAATTTAAGCAGACCGGGAGGAGAGATTTGATAGTTCTTAGGGCCTCTTGCTCTACAGGCAGTGGCTGGGACAACTTCCTGCCAGCCGATACAGGTTAAATAGCACAGTCCCATGGGACAGACCTCAGAGAACACTGTGGAAGTTGGGCAAGCTGGGCTGTAGGCTTTTAAATAAGGAAGAAGTCTGTGGAGAGCAGACCCACAGAGTGCTGAGGCAAATTTAACTAGGCATACCCAGGGAACCTTAGAAAGCAGCCTGACCAGAAGTTAGCTCACTCCCCTGCCTGCTTAAGCTAGTGGCTCTGGTTGACAAAGCTTTCACCCACAGCTGTGCTTTGAACAGACCTGGAAGAGGGACTTGGCAGCTTTTAAGACCTCTTGCACTGCAGGCAGTGACTGGGACATCTTCCTGCCAGCAAGCAATCAGCTCTCAGCCCTACCTGATTATGCTGGTGGCTCTGGCTGGCAAAGCCTTACCCAGAATCCTCCTTTGAGCGGGGATAAAGGAGGGATTTGGCAGGTCTTAGAGCCTATTGCTCTCCAGGCAGTGACTGGGGTAACTTCACAGCTGGATCCCCAGGCTGCTGGTTCAGAAAGGAGAGATCTGGGGAGAGGCTCAGGGAAAACGAACTCTCCCATTGTTGGAGCCTGCAAACGCTAACAAGCCCTGCCTACCAACGGGACTGAGGCCTAGTTTATGTCATCACCATAGCAACACAACAGCAAGTCTCTGCCTGAGAGTGCCACAGAGACAGAACCTGGGGTACAGTGCCACTGACCAAAAAGAGAGAGAAAGAAGAAAAAGGAAAAAGATAACCTCACAAAACCAGAAAAAATCAAGTCTTTATAACATTTTCATTTTTTCTTTCATTTTTTATCTTTTTGTTCTTCCACATTGGTCATTTTATCCTCATTCCATTTTATTATTTTCTTTTCATTTTGAACTTCATTACCCATAGGTGTTAAATTTTTCTTTATTTTTTCTATGAGGGTTACATTCCAAAAACTTTAAGTCTCTTTTTTTTCTCTCTCTCTCTCTTGCTCTTGGTTTCTTCTTTTCTCTTTCACTTTTTCTCTCATTCGATTTTCACTCACAAATTATTTTATTCTGGATTCAAATTTTTTCTTTGTGGCATTTTGTGTGCTTTTTACTTCACTTTTCATATCATTAGCATTTCCCCCAACTCTGGCTCTTCATTATAGGTAGTTTTTATTCCACTTCATACAATAGAATTTTCATTTTTTACTGTATTTTTTATTTTTTCCTCTTTTCTATCTCCCTATATCTCTCATTCAACTGTCATTTACAAACAAAATCATTTTATTCTTGATCCAAATTATTTCCTTGTATCATTTTGTGGGTTCTTACCTCACTTTTTGCCTCTTTGTCACTTCCCCCAAACTCAGGCCCTCCATTCTATGTAGTTTTTGTTCCACTTAGAACAATAGAATTTTCAGTTGTTTACTGTATTTTCTCAAAAAAGTTTTTTATCAACTTTTATTAGTGTTATTAACAATACCACTCTCAAATGCTATTAACAAAAAAAATATCATGGATACAAAAGACAGAGATGTAGCTCAGATAAATGAGGAAAAATCTATAAAAAACAATTTCAATAGCTTAGAAACCATGGATTTAAATGACAGAGAATTAAAGTTAAAGTCCTAAAAATGCTCAGGGATGTACAAGAAAACACAGAAAGGCAGTTTAGGAAGCTCAAAAAACAATTCAACAAACAGAAAGAATACATCACCAAGGAAATAGAAACTGTAAAACCTAATCAAACAGAGATTAAAAAAAAACTCAACTCATGAACTGAAAAATGAGGTAACAAGCTTAGCTAATAGAACAGGCCAGATAGAGGACAGAATTAAAGACATATAACACAGGCAACTAGAGACACTACAGAGAGAAGAGGAGAGAGACTAATGAATTTTAAAAAAACATGATAAAGCCCTAAAGGAATTGTCTGACTCCATCAAAAAGAGAAACATAACAATAATTGGTATATCAAAAGGAGAAGAGAAAGTAGAATGGAGAACATATTCAAAAAATAATAGTTGAGAATTTCCCAAGCCTGTGGAAATAACTAAAGCCTCAAATTCAAGAAGCAAACAGAACACTGAGTTATCTTAACCTTAACAAACCTACTCCAAAGCACATTATAATGAAACTTGCACAAACCAATAACAAGAAAAAATTCTCAAGGCAGCCAAGAAAAAGAAGAATACAACATATAAAGGAAGACCTATTAGATTATCATCAGATTTCTCAGCAGAAACTCTACAAGCTAGAAGAGAGTGGACCCCAATATTTAAAGTTCTGAAAGAGAGAAACTTCCAGCCAAGAATACTATACCCATCAAAGCTATCCTTCAAATACAAAGGAGAAATAAAGACATTCACAGATACAGAAAAGATGAAGAAATTTATCACGAGAAGACCCCCACTTCAGGAAATACTAAAAGGGGTTTTCCAACTGGATACAAAGTACAAAACAAAACTACAAGTAAAAGCTTCATCAAGATCACAATAAAAACAAGTTTAATCTGTGACAACAAAAACAAAAAAGTGGAGAGGACAAAGACTAACAGTAGCAAAGGAGGATGGAGTGCAGAAGCACTCATGAGATAATGTACTATAATGAATATGATATGTATCCTTTCCATTACTTAATGGTAACCACCCCTGAAAAAACCACCACAAAAGCACATGGCTTGAAAAAAGAAGCAACAGAGGAAAGAAGTATGGATTACAATCAAACAAAAACAAATGATAGAAAAACAAAAGAGAAAAATTAAACAAGATACAAAACTATCAGAAAGCAATATATAAAATGGCAACAGGGAACTCTCAAGTGTCAATAATTACACTAAATATAAATGGATTGAACTCACCAATAAAAAGACACAGAGTAGCTGAATGGATTAAAAAAGAAAATCCAACTGTATGCTGCCTACAAGAAACACATCTAAGCTACAAAGATAAAAACAAATTCAAAGTGAAAGGTTTGAAAACAATACTCCAAGCAAATAACATCCAAATAAAAGCAGGTGTAGCAATACTCATATCTAACAATGCTGACTAGAAGACAGCAAAGGTAATCAGAGAAAAAGATGGTCATTTCATAATTATAAAGGGCACATTGAAGCAAGAAGACATAACACTTCTTAATATATATGCACCAAACCAAGAAGCACCAAAATATATAAGACAGCTACTGACTGACCTAAAAACAAAAACCTAAAAATCATACAATCATACCTGAAGACCTCAATGCACTGCTGATGGCTCTAGATTGTTCATCCTAACAGAAAATCAATAAAGAAATATTGGCCTTAAGCGAAACACTAGAACAATTGGATATAATAGACATCTACGGGACATTTCATCCCAAAGTGCGAGAGTATATATTTTTCTCTTGTGTAAATGGAACATTCTCAAGAATTGGCCATATGTTGGGCTACAAAAATAACATCAACAAATTCAGAAAGATTGAAATTATACCAAGCATATTCTCTGATCATAAACCTTAAAACTAGAATTCAACTGCAAAAAATGAGGTAAACAAACCCACAAAACTGAGGAAACTAACCACCATACTTTTAAAAAATGAGTGGGTCAAAGAAGAAATAAAAGCAGAGACCAAAAGTTACATACAGACAAATGAAAATAACAATACCGTATATCAGAATCTCTGGGATGCAGCAAAAGCAGTAATAAAAGGGAAATTTATATTACTACAGGCCTATATGAACAAACAAGAGAGATCCCAAGTAAACAACTTAACTTTACATCTTAAAGAACTAGAAAAAGAAGAACAAAGGCAACCCAAAACCAGCAGAAGGAAGAAAATAATAAAAATCATAGCAGAAATAAACAAAATAGAGAACAGAAAAACTATAGAAAAAATTAATAAAACAAGGAGCTGGTTCTTTGAAAATATAAACAAATTTGACAAACCCTTGGCAAGTCTCACTAAGGAAAAAATATAAAGAACTTATATAAACAAAATCCAAATAAAAGAGGAGAAATTACCACAGATATCATAGATATACAAAGAATTATTGTAGAACAGTATGAAAAACTATATGCCACCAAATTTAACAATCTAGAAGAAATGGATAAATTTCTAGAACAATACAATCTTCCTAGACTGAGTCATGAAGAAACAAAAAGCCTAAACAGACCCATAAGCAGGGAGGAAATAGAAACAACTATCAATAACCTCCCAAAAAATAAAAGTCCAGGGCCAGACGGCTATACTAGTGAATTCTATCAAACATTCAAAGAAGACTTGGTTCCTATTCTACTCAAAGTCTTCCAAATAATTGAAGAAGAAGCAATACTGCCAAACACATTTTATGAGGCCAACATAACCCTCATACCAAAACCTGGCAAGGACAACACACAAACAAAGAAACTACAGACCAATATCTCTAATGAACACAGATGCTAAAATACTGAACAAAATACTAGCAAATTGAATACAACAACACATTAAAAAAATAATTCATCATGATCAAGTGGGATTCATCCCAGAATCACAAGGATGGTTTAACATATGTAAAACAGTTAACATAATACACCATATCAACAAAACAAAGAACAAAAACTATATGATTCTACCAATAGATGCAGAAAAGGCATTCAATAAAACACAATATCATTTTATGTTTAAAACACTCAACAAAATGGGTATAGAAAGAAAACATCTCAACATAATAAAAGCCATTTATGATAAACCATCAGCTAACATCATATTAAATGGCATAAAACTGAGGACTTTTCTCCTAAAATCAGGAACAAGACAAGGTTGTCCACTCTCTCTGCTCTTATTCAACATAGTGCTGGAAGTTCTAGCCAGAGCAATCAGACAAAATAAAGAAATAAAAGACATTCATATTTGGAAAGAGAAGTAAAGGTTTCACCTTTTGCAGATGATATGACCCTATATATTGAAAACCCCAAAGACTCCACAAAAAGACTACTAGAAACAATAAACTAATACAGTAAGATCAGGGGATACAAAAGTAATATACAGATGTCTATTGCCTTCCTATATGCCAACAATGAAACATCAGAAAATGAACTTAAAAAAATGATTCCATTTATTGTTGCAACAAAAAAAATAAAATACCTAGAAATAAACATAACAAAGAATGTAAAGGATCTATATAATGAAAACTACAAAGCATTGTTAAGGGAAATCAAAAGACATACTGTGAAATGGAAAAATATTCCTTGTTTTGGATAAGAAGAATAAATATAGTCAAAAATGACTATATTACTCAAAGCGATATACAAATTTAATTCAATTCCCATAAAAATTCCAATGTAATTTTTTGAAGAAATAGAACCAGAAAATCATCAGGTATATATGGAACTATAAAAAATTCTGAATAGTCAAAGCAATCATAAGGGAAAAGAACAAAGCTGGGGGCATTACAATACCTGACTTCAAATTATATTATAGAGCCATGATAATCAAAACAGCATGGTATTGGCAGAAAAATAGACACTCAGACTAATGGAACAAATAGAAAGTCCAGAAATAAAACCACATATATATGGTCAAATAATTTTTGATAAAGGGGCCAACAACACACAATGGAGAAAAGAAAGTTTCTTCAATAAATGGTGCTGGGAAACTTGGAAAGCCCCGTGCAAAAGAATAAAACTCGACTACAGTTTATCCCCCTGTACTAAAATTAATTCAAAATGGATCAAAGACCTAAATATAATACCTGAAACAATAAATTAAATAGAAGTAAACATAGGTACTAACCTCATGGACCTTGGTCATAAAAAGCACTTTATGAATTTGACTCTAAAGGCAAGGGAAGTGAAGGCAAAGATAAATGAATGGGCCTACATCAGACTAAGAAGCTTTTACACAGCAAGAGAAACTGACAACAAAACAAACAGACAGCCAACTAAATGGGAGATGATATTTTTCAAACAACAGCTCAGATAAGGGCCTAATATCCAAAATATACAAAGAACTCATAAAACTCAACAACAAACAATTCAATAAAAAAATGGGAAGAGGACATGAACAGACACTTCTCCCAGGAATAAATACAAATGGTTAACAGATATATGAAAAGATTCTCATCTTCACTAGCTATTAGAGAAATGCAAATCAAAACTACAATGAGATACCACCTCACGCCTGTTAGATTAGCTATTATCAACAAAACAGGTAACAACAAGTGTTGGAGAGGCTGTGGAGAAAAAGGAACCCTCATCTACTGTTGGTGGGAATGTAAAGTAGTACAACCATTATGGAAGAAAGTATGGTGGTTCCTCAAAAAATTAAAAATAAAACTACCATATGACCCAGCAATCCCTCTACTTGGTATATATACCCCCAAAACTAAAAAAACACTGGTACTTAAAGACACATACAACCCCATGGTCATTGCAACATTGTTCACAGTGGCCAAGACATGGAAACAACCAAAAAGCCCTTCAATAGATGACTCAATAAAGAAGATGTGGTACATATATACTATGGAATACTACTCAGCCATAAGAAATGATGACATCAGGCCATTTACAACAACATGGATGGACCTTGATAATATTACACCGAGTGCAATAAGTAAATCAGAAAAAACTAAGAACTATATGATTCCATACATAGGTGGGACATGAAAATGAGATTCAGGGACATGGACAAGAGTGTGGTGGTTACGGGGGGGGGGGGGCGGGGGGGGGTAGGAGAGGGAGGGGTTGAGGGAGGCGAATGTGAAGGGTACAAAGAAATCCAGATAGAAGATGACGGAAGACAATTTGACTTTGGGTGATGAGTACACAACATAATCAAAGGTCAAAATAACCTGCAGATATTTTCTCTGAACTTATGTACCCTGATTGATCAATGTCACCCCATTAAAACTAATAATAAAAAAGGAAAAAAAACACCAAAGTGTACATGTGCCAACAGCCAAACTTTTTATGCTGTATGTATATACATATATTAATTTATCTGTTAATTAGTAAATCATGCTAAAAGTAGAAGATTGTCTAGAACTGGGAGAGTCTAGAGCAGGGCAAGCAAACCAGAGCATGTGAGCCAGATGCAACAGCCACTGCTTTGCCACAGCCTGAGAGCTAAGAATGGTTTCTACGTTTCAAATGGTTATAATCATTTAATTTCCTATATAACAACTCTTTATATAACTACATAATAGTCTCGATTTTGCTTCTTGACCAGAAAAACTTAAAATATTTACTCTCTGACTCTTTAAGAAAACCTTTGCCAACCCTGTTCTAGAACCAAAGTAATAGAAGGGGAATTGTGACTATCAGCATCCTTGGTTGGGAGCTGGGATGCACTGTATAGTTGAAAAAGCATGTCTGGTCCCATGATCAAGAAACTCCAGTTGTAGGTGTAGCCTAGAGAAATCTTCTGCCTATAAAAAGGCGATCATGACCACATTGTTCTTAAAAATAACCAAAAAAAAGGAAAATTGGAAACTAATTGTGGTATATTAGTACAATAGAAACCTGTGCAACAGTAATAAAAGTTACCCATCAAAATCTAGATACATATCAATTTGAGATCTCAAAAATATAATACTGATTGAAGAAAGCAACTTGCAGAAGGATCTGTGTACCCTGAAACCAACTGCATAAATTTTCAAATGAAAGTTCAAAACAAGTCTATGATGTGTGTGTGTGTGTGTGTGTGTGTGTGTGTGTGTGTGTGTGTAAAGATGTCAAAAAAATGTACTGGAAAACTGCATACCAAATTTTTGTACTATTGCCTCTAGGAAGAAAAGGTGGGGAGGCAAGGAAGGAGGTCAAAAACAAAACTAGATGAAGTAGTGGGATCCAAGGGAACTTTAAATGCATCAGTATCCTTTGTTTTTACACAAACACGCCCACAGTGAAGTTAAAAGTATAAAATGCAAACACAAATTCTGAGTAGTTGGAAGCCAGGGATTTTGCTTTATTATTCTTATCTCCAAATTAACAGAGCAGGTTCTAAAATTACCTTTGTTTTGATTTACTCTTTCCCACTGTAATTAATTTTTTTTGAAATTTTAAGTAACTAAAGAACAGTGTGAGGTTTTTAATCTAATCAAGAGGAGCATGAATATTTAACAATTTGTAAAACACTAATCAGAAGCAGAGACTCTCAATTTTTGAATCAACTTTATTGAAGTCTAATTTCCATACAACACATTTCACCCATTTTAATATACAATTCAATGAGTTTCACCAAATACACAATGCACCCATATAACAACCACCACAGTCAGAACACAGAATACTTCCAAAAGCTCTTGTCTCCTTCCCCAACCCCTGCCTCCAGGCAACTACTGCACTGATTCCTGAGCAGACTGATTTTTTTTCACAAAACTTTTCATTCAAACAGGCACTTGAAGGGAAGCCCAAGAAATAAGCTATGTGAAGTCTGAGCCATCCTGGATGAAATGGGGAGGGGGCACTAGGGGCAAAGGTTGAAATGCTGTTTGAAAACCACAGGAGCTTAGCAGTGGTTTTCTCCTTCCCAAATATAAGCACTGATTTTAACACAGAGTATTTCTCGTAACCCCACAAGATAGCAGTTACTCTTTTATCACCGATTGAGTGGCAAAATGCAGATGTATATATAGATTCCAAAGCCCTAGGAATCATTAGCCCACCATGGTCTGAAGGTCATTCGTTCTAAAAGAATTTAGTCCGACCTATAATTTTACAGAGAAGAAAACCAAGATCCAGAGTAGAAGAGACTTGCTTAAACTCACACACCTGGAAGGTGTGAACCAGCCTCAAGTGAAGGGACATCTGGTCAACCCTCTCGTAGAGTTAGCAGTTTATCAACATGCCTGATCTCTTCCCACTTTGCCACACTGCCTTTAGATGGCAAAACAGATGTGCCCACTGTGCCCTCCAGAGTCAGGGACAGGGACAAGAGGACCGGTATTTCAGAACATTGGATACAGAATTGAATAGAGCCTTTCTTTCTCAAAGGTTGTGATGCTTAAGGTTGAGAGAGAAGTCCTGGATGTTGTTTTCCCACAAATCAAAAAGGTGGCCAACAAACTCTCCATCTCAGGGGACTGGTCAAAAGAAATGAATCACGGTGCAAAGTCAGAAACAAGGCCTGGCCCAGTTTTCTGCACATAACAGACGTTCAAGTAATAGTCATTCCACTTCCACAAAAGAAGTCAAAATTTACAGGAGAGTATTTCTTCTACCCTACAACAAGGAAAAGCCAGGAAATCTACAAAAGCATGACTTTTTGAGTCCATCAAAAAACTAAGGTTACAGACAACCCAATGAACTAAATTCCAAAGGCTGGAAAGCCTCTCTGAGGAGAGTGGGGACATACACTGTTTCACCTTTGTCAGAGTGCAACAGCCTGTGGAGGAGGCCACCACAACAGTAGGTAAGAAAAAATGAGCATATATTTTAATGAATTCTAAAAGGTTAAGAGTGGGTCAGCATGACAGTTTAGAATTACTGGGAGTCCCAGACACAAATGAAGTTTACAGTCATCACAGGATCTTTGCCATGAGCCTTCACCAGGAGCCCATGGGAAGGATTGGTGCAAGAAAGGAGACTGGAGTGAATGTCTCCAGGTGATGCAGGTATGCACAGCAGACCAGATGTGACATCCTACCCACATCCCAGACCCTCCTTCAGATGAAGCAATGGCCTTAAACTGCTGGAGTACAGGAAGAAAACAAGTCCAGGATCCTGTGCTAATATAAAACAGAGGCTTGCTATCACTGAGGAAAGAGCAGAAAGCTTCCTCCCAACCAAGGTCCAACACAGATAAACTACAGTATACAGAGTTTGAATTCCCTGGTGATGGTGAAGAATATACTGATACCCTCTTTCCCTGAAACTCATGTGCACAGCCCCTGTCTAAGCCTGAGGCTAGAGCAAGAAAAGTGAGACGCTCCTCATCTACAGTGTCCATCATGAAAGTAACAAGCAGCAAAGTCTATTACTAAGGAGTGTCCAGATGTTGGAGAAGTTGACCACACAGGTACAGTTGAAAGCTGAGTATGAAACAGGAACACAAACAACCTCCCAGGCACACCAATTCCCACATGAAACATAAGATATCAGCCTCCCACTGATAGAGAAATCTGAAGCCTGTGATGAAGGAAATGAGAGCAGAAACATAATCAAAACCCATCTTGATTCCTAAGTTGATTGACACAACCACTCTTCTTAACAGCCTGAAAATAGAGGCATGCACTTTATTTATGAAGTAAGTGTAAATAGTACTTACTTCAGTCTCTACTGTTTTTCCACAACAAAGGTTTGGCATGCAATAAAAAATTTTGGGATACACACACAAAACAAACAAACAAACAAACAAAACAACCTACAACTCATTGTAGGGAGATAAAACAACCAACAGAACCAGACTCCCATGACTCAGATATTTGAACTGTCAGATAAAGACTTCAACTATGATTACTATGTTTAAAAACCTGATGATAAAAATGAACACAGATCTAATAAACTTAAGAGTAACATGAGCCAAGAGATAGGGAATTTGAGCAGAGTCAAAGGGTCAAAAAGATCCCTGGCCAGATAGCTCAGTTGGTTAGTGTTGTCCTGGTAACACAGAGATTGCCAGTTCAATCTCAGATCAGGGCACATATAGAGAAAGATTGATGTTTCTTTCCCCCTTCTCTAAGATCAATAAAAAGAAATAAATATGGTAAAATTTACTTTATTTAAAAAGTCAAATAGAAATGCTAGAAATACAAAGAGCAATTTCAGAGATTAAGTTTTTCTCTAAGTTTATCAGCAGACTGGACACAGCTGAACAAGGAATCAATGAACTGGAAGATAGATCAATAAAAATTATACATACTGAAATCCAAAAAGAAAAAAGAGTAAAATATAGACCAAACCTGTAAAAGCTGTGGGACAAGCAGTCTAAAATACATGTAATTGAAGTCCCAAGAAGAGTAAAGAGAAAAAGAATGAAACAGAAGGAATACTCTTATTTTATTCTTCTTTATGTAATATTTCTTTTTCCTATGGCTGTCTTCAAATTTTTATTTTTGGATTTTAGCAGTGTGACATGTGTGTGTGTGTGTGTGTGTGTGTGTGTGTGTGTGTGTGTGTGTTACTTTTCCTGATCTGGGTACACTGAGCCTCTTGCTTGTGTGTTTAATTTTAGAAAATTCTTGGCCATTATATTTTCAAATATTTCAAATATTTTGATTTACTTAGAGAAACAAAAAATAAATATGGTAAGCCTGAAGGTAAATATTAAGCACATGTTTGTTATAGGATTATTTTGGTCTCAGGTGAGAAAAAATACCTTAAGTTGGTAGAAGTAGGGTAGAAGTAGAGCCAGGAGTAGACAAGAGTGGTGGGTCTTCTAACTAATAACAAGTCAATTTTAAACACGGCATAATTAGTCAAGCTCACATCTAATTCATCATTCCTATTCCTTGTTATTGAGTCTTATGGGCCCATTACTCCTTATGATTCAAGACATCATCCAAAGTTGTCCTTACTGGAATAAAAAGATGACCTACATCATGTCTGCTCAGCCCGCCTCTGAGTGCAAGTTTTATTGAGTCAGTTTTATGGAGATTTCCTTGAGAGTGTAAACTCATCTCTCACGGACAGCTGTCCACCTCAAGCACATCCCACCTGTGTTTACTCTTTTTTTCTTCTATCTACAGCACAGTAAGACCTTCTAAGCCCAGCACAGGAGCAACCAGGATGGCAGGGAATTCGACCAGGGGCTCACCCACCAACAAGAAGGGAGTGAGAAGTCAGTGGTAAGTGTGAACATCCCATTCTTCGAGGAGACATCTCCATGCTTCTCAGAGGTCTGAAGAAGTGAGCCCTGCTGCTCACAGTAGCATGTTATTATTTTGATTCTTTCTCCTCCCTTGTCTCATCCTTCCTGCTCCTCCCTTTTGCCTCCTGGGATCTCTTCCCACAAAACTACCTGCACTTAAGCCCTGGTCTCAGACTCTACTTTTGAGGGGAAACCCAAACCAAGACAGAGTCCATTATTCAAGGCTCAGGACCTTAGTACTGTCTGGGTTCATCAGTTCAGAAAGATCCACTTTGGTTTCCATGTGTCCCATCAGGAAACAGCCACACACACCAGGAAGATCATTCAATTGGTCATTTTAAAGAGTTGAATCAACTGTAATTTCAGGGAGAGGGAAGTAGCAGGTTGAACACTGCCCTCGCAAGGGACTGGTTATGCTTCTGCATTTTTTCCACTGCCATTAACACCCAAAGGAGCCAAGAGCATGTGGTGAGCAGCCAACTGTCCTCAAATTATCTAATTCCCAGGCCTCCATTAGACATATACAAATAAACATGCACAGCACAGCGTCTAAAAAGGGAAATCAACTCATGACAAATTTATGGCAGGTTTTGGACCTGGATAGCTTTTAACCCATCTTTCCATCCTTCTAAGAGTTGCGAGTCATGGCCACATGCCACAGAACTTAATGACCCCCATGACTAAAAACAGGCAAGAAACATGACAAGCCCAGCCTTGGAGTGGTTCCCCCAGCGGCATGGCCAGCCAAGACCTCCTCCCCTCCCTGTCCACCCTGACCTTTGTGGTGAGTCACCTCTCCTCCCTGTAGCCTGGCCACCAGGCCATCAAAGGAGAAAAGACAGCTCTCTTCCTTTTAGGAGCAAAACATCTTCAAAGCACTGAAGTTAGAGTTATTCTGAGACTCCCTAGGAAACCGTCCATAGGAGAGTTTAGAGCTCCCAGTCTCTCCAACCCAGGTCTAAGTCACATCGAGAGCCCCTGTGTGCGAATGGAAACAGTGGGACACAGAGATGAGAAAAAGCCAGTCCTGACCCTCAGTGAGACTTCAGTCTCATGGGGCAAATGGCAAGTCACAGCACAGAAAATGATGCTTGTAGGCTTTTTCAGAAAAGACTTTCAGTGAATGTCTCCTGTGGAAGCTCTGGGTACACCAGAGGACAGATGTGTGACGAGTGCTGCAGGGTCCCCTGCGGACCCAGCTCACCATGGAAACTGAGTGAACAGTGTCCAAAATCCAGACACAGCAAAATTAAAACCACCAAATCAATAAATAATATTTAGTAAGAGTTTGTTGGGCATATAAGAGCAGTTTGTAAACTGGGCATTTTCAAGTTTAAAACTTACATGAAGTTCAGGGGCACGCTGTTACAGAATGACTTACAAAGTGCAAATGAGAAAGTTGTTTTCTTTAAAATAATTTTTATTACAATGGGGGTCCCCAGATGCCAGAGAATTGATTAAAAGTGATTATCTCATCCCATTTTTAAGAAGATGACAAGTTTTGTTTTATGATTATCAGAGGCACTTATAAAAAATAGCCTAAGTTTTGCTTATGTTTATGAAACAAGTAAGATTTAGTTTACTTATGTGGTTTAATGGTTTTGTCTACTTGGGGAATTCTAAAGTCTGACCTCTATTTTGTACTTAAATTTAATAGCAGACACTAAGAGACATATGGACCAAGGGGAAAATTACCCAAGAGCCAAAGTGTTTTTCTATGGGAAGAGGAGGGTGCTCCCCCAGCTGTGCCCAGGCTCCTGGGAAGCCCCTGTCTGAGAAAGCACCTCCTTCCATCAGGTCAGGCCATGCTGGCATCTCCGTCTCTGTTACGCATTCTTTTTAAAAAGCCATGGGACGCTTAAAAAAAACCTTATCTGAAGCTAAACCTCAGACAAACGTTCTGATTAAATGGGATGCAATCTAAAGCCTTCTCTTCTCAGCCTTTGGAACAGCTCCTAAGACACCCCAAGATGTTTGCTTGCTGGGCTTCTTCAGTCTTAAAAGATTTTCTAATCCCAAGATTCCTCCTGGCACATTCCCAGGCTGAACTGAAGACAGCTACAAATTCCTCAACATTTCTCCCAAGGTGGGAGGCCTGTGTCCTTTCACTTAAGTCTAGAGAGGACTTAGTGACTTGCCCACCCAAAATAAAGTGGCAAAAATTATATATTCTTAGAATTCTGAGCCCAAGCCATAAGAAATCTTACAGCTTCTGCCTGGGACTCTCACCTAAAAACTCTTCATTCTTGAGAAGTTCCCACTCAGGAACAAGCCACCATATCCTGAGAGGCCCAAGCCACATGGAGATACCACACACCGGTGCTCCAGAGACAGCTCCAGTTGACAGCAAGCATCAACCACCAACTATGCGGATATAGCACCTTGGATGTCAAGCCCAGCCAAGCCCTCAAATAACTGCACCCAGCCACATCTGACTGCAACTGCACAAGAGCAAAGCCTGCCCGAGAAAGTCTAGCCACTCCAAAAAAGCATGAAACAATAACAAATTATTGTTTTCAACCACCAAGTTTGGTGCCATTTTTATCCAATAAATAGGTGACCAGGGTACACACGCACAGGTGAAGTAGGTAAGAACCAAGCTCCTTGCCCACAGTAAAAGGCTGGTTCCCACAATTCAGCTGCCTATCCTTCACAGATCCTCATGTGTCCTGGGGGTCTGGGGAATTCTGTAGGGACCCCTTGCTTCCAAACTCCTACAGAATGCAACACCGGTACATCAGTCAGGAGACCCTGTGGAGAATCTCCAATCCAAGAGCTTTATTATACAAAGAACCTGAACTCAAAGAGATAAGGGGATTAGCTGGTGATGGCCAGGGCTTCAGTTTGGCTCTCTTGTCTCTAAGTGTAGTGCTCCAGGGATAGCACCACACACTCCCCTATCTGTCCTGAAACTCAGCAAGTAGTGTCTTTAACACAGATCCTGCAGAGCATAACTCCTTTCCCGGGGGAGTCACTCTAAGAACCACAGAAATGCTGCTTGCATGAGACCTCAGAATCAACCTGCTGTTCGCAAGCTCAACACACTGCCTGGAAGGGCCGACTGACAAATGATTGCCCTTAAAATATATTCATTACACCCGTTTCAAGCATCTACCATGTGCCAGGAGATGAGTTAGGCATAGATGGAAGGGACACAAGAGTCACTTCCCTGAAGCTATCAGCCTTGGCCAGGTCACAGGCACAGTCAGTTGCAATGCCATGAAATGAGTGCCCTTACGGCATTATCTATGAAGTGCCAGGGGTTATCAATAGGCCACTTCTGGAAGAATAAAGCAAGGTCTCACAGCATGGTGGCATTTGAACTGACCTCGAAGAATGAATAAGAAAAGGATAAACAGGTATGGGGTGAGAATGCACGGAGAAGGAAAAAGGAAACAAAGGGATGAAGGAGTCAAAGTCCAAAGCATGCTTCAGACCTTCAAGTACTCTGGATGGCACGTGAGTCAGGGTTACGGTGGAATGAGATGGGAATGGCCAGGCAGGGCTGACATCTCAGGATAAATGTTTGCGATTTTATCCTGCAGGAAAAATCAAGCATTGCGAACCAGCAACAAGATAGATCTATGTTTCACAGTGAAGACTTTGGCACTGGAGAGAATAGACAAGAACTATGTATTAGTCAACTTTTGCTGACTAACAAACACTCCAAAATCATAGTGGCATACAACAAAACACATTTATTTCTCAGTCTTGCATGTTGACTAAGTATAACTGACCTTGGCCAGGATTGGCTCTGTTAGGCTCCAGACTATAAATGGGGTCCAGATCTGCTTCATATATCTCTCATCCTCCCTGGAACAGAAGCTAGCCAGAGCATTTTCATCTCATGGTGATAGCAGAAGTACAAGAAGGCAAGAGCAACTGCACAAGCACATTTCAAACCTCTGCTTATATCACACTTGTGAAGATCCTAGGGGTCAAAGCAAGACACATGACCAAGCCCCACATCAGGCACCATTCACCATGAGGCCATGGCAAGGGGATGGGTAAGTAACTCTATGAAAGAAGAGTGAAGAATTAGAATTGATGATGCAATCAACTACAAGACAGAAGATGCTAAAAGAAAAGAGATCCAAATGGAAAGCTCATTGCAAAGGTCTAGACAAGAGGTGATGAGCACCAGAATGAGCCAGAAGGAAGAATGACAGGAAAAAGGATCTCCAAGCATAAGAGAGAGAACAGGAGGGGCACCAGTGCGGCTCCAGCTGAGCAGCTGGGCAGTAGGTGGTCAGGTGGATGAGGCACAGCTGTCTAAGGTCTA
The DNA here is from genome assembly GCA_037038555.1 of Rhynchonycteris naso. Classification (NCBI taxonomy): domain Eukaryota; kingdom Metazoa; phylum Chordata; class Mammalia; order Chiroptera; family Emballonuridae; genus Rhynchonycteris; species Rhynchonycteris naso. The sequence goes on from CM073001.1 coordinate 131,244,485, forward strand.
CCTCCCATCCACTTCCCAAAGCCAGCCTGAGTGAACCAACTGAGGAGGGTGTTCCTCTGCGAACCACTGCTCCTTCTGAGTCTGCCCTCACAGCCTACCCCCTCCAAACAAGCTAAACCACACTGACCTAAGCCTCTCTCCTTTCTCTCACCTCCTCTCACCCATCCTGGACCTACTGAAAAGTTTGCAGTTCACACCTGAGTAACAGTTAGAAGCAACTCAGCCTTCTATGCTCTGATCCCTGAAGATCCACCCCTACTGACTCCACCTTATCTGAGAAGGTTTGTGATCTTCTGGTTCAGAGGCTATGAGCAAGATTATAATAAACTCCCACACCTATCATTTGGGGGTACATTTCTCTACCTTCCCCATGTGTCATCCAGACCACCAGTGAATACTGGGACATGGCCTCTTTCTGGGTAAGTCAAGGGGTGGGCCTGGAGGCAGTCTCTGTGTCTGCTAGAGTTGAACCACCTGGGAAAGGTGGAAATAAACAAATTCAGAATTGGCCCTTTCTAAAAATCTACAATCCTAAATATTTTTCTTAAGACCCCTTAAATATGTAAAGCTTAGCCTTCAACCTTCACCCCTACATCTTCCCATGTGGAGAATTTGACAATATCTGTATAGATTTATGCATTTATACCTTCTACTCCCACACTCATATTAGGGTTGTACATGCCCAATAATGTTGCTGAGACACAGAACAATAGTTTATACCAGGGGTCCCCAAACTACGGCCCACGAGCCGCACACGGCCCCCTGAGGCCATTTATCTGGCCCCCACTGCACTTCTGCACTTCCAGAAGGGGCACCTCTTTCATTGGTGGTCAGTGAGAGGAGCACAGGATGCATCCGCACCCATAGTTCCTATTGAAATACTGGTCAGTTTGTTGATTTAAATTTACTTGTTCTTTATTTTAAATATTGTATTTTTACTTTAAAATAGGATATGTGCAGTGTGCATCGGGATTTGTTCATAGTTCTTTTTTATAGTCCGGCCCTCCAAACGGTTCGAGGGACAGTGAACTGGCCCCCTGTGTAAAAAGTTTGGGGACCCCTGGTTTATATCCTTGTTAGTCAAAGTGTGGTCCATGAACCTGCATCACCTGGAGTCAGTTAGAAACACTGTATTTCAGGCCTCATTTGAGACCTTCTGAATTAGAACTGGTGATGTCTAAACAAGGTTCCCAGCTGATTCATGTGTACATATAGGCATTGACTCCATTCAAAACCTGCCTCTGCTACTTGCTAGTTGTGAGAACCTGAAAAAGTTATCAGTTTCTCTGTTTCTGTTTTTTTCATTTGCAAAATGGGGATAATAATAGTACCCACTGTGCACATTTATTATGAGGATTCAATTAGTTCAACATGCTAAGCACTTAGCAAAGTATCCAGCAAACCATTTAACTCTTGGTAAATTTTAATGGCTGCTGTTTTTATAATTATTTTTATTGACCTGTCCAAACTTTGCAGAAATATGAGAAGACCTCAATTCTTTCTCTGCCATGACTCGCACTCTTTGAGCTGGAGAGCTGAGGAGCTGAACTGTAGCAATTCTGGCAGCAAGGGGACCATAGGACTGGCTAGAAACCCAATTCCAGGATGAAAAAGTCAACTTTCCAACCAACCATTGTTTCAGACATTGGGATTTGTCAACTGTGATAGGTAAATTCTAAGAGGAACCCAAGTTTCCCACTCCATGGTATACATATCTTGTATAATCCCCTTTCCTTCAGTATGAATATAATGGGCTATTCTAATCTCTCAATTAGGTTAGATTACATAAAACTCTATCATTGTAGACTGGGGATAGATTAAAAGTCAGAGATACACATTTCTGCTGCCCTGGAAGAAAGCCATTCATGCTGTGAACTACTTCTGAAAGCTACATACATGGAAAAAAGCTGAAAGTAGCTTCTAGCTGCTGAAAGTCGTCCTGGGATGACAGGAACTTCAGTCCTACAGCCACAAGGGAAAGATTTCACCAATAACCAGTAATTTTAGAAGAAGATCTCAGCCAAGCCTTAGATGAGATTGCAACCCAGCCATCACTTTGATTTCAACCTGGCAAGATCCTAAGGACAGAACCCAGCTATCCCTGAACTCTTGACCCATAGAAAGTATAACATAATAAATTTGTGTTGTTCTAAACTGTTACATTTGTGGTGATCTGTTACACAGCAATAAAAATTTATTACAGATGCCAAACCCAGAGGTTGGTAGTCTGCAATGGGTATAACAGTTATGGTATAAATTTACAAGGACATAAGTTCCTTGGCTCTTTCTGTTCCACCTTCTTTTATCACATGACTTCCATCTTCATATATGGTTTATCCTCATGGTCTAAAATGGTGATTTAATCTCCAGTCATCTTATCTACATTCCAGGTACAAAAAATGAAAGGTTAGAATGGCCAAAGAGGCATTCTCTAGTCATCTCTTCCCCAGTTTTAAGGAACAAGCCTAGAAGTCTTACCTCACATCTTCTGCTTGCTTATCAACAGCCAAAACATACTCACATGGTAACACCTAGCTGGAAGGAAACTGAGAAAAGTAGCTGTGCACAATTGGAAGTAGCTATGCAAAAATTCTCAGTAAACTAGGAATAGAGGAACTTCCTCAACTTGATAAAAACTATTGGCAAATACACACAGACACAAGCTTTCCGCTAAGATCAAGAATAAGGCAAAGATATTTCTCTGCACCAACCTCACCACTCCTTTTCAAGATTATATTAGAAGTTTTAGCTAACGCAATAAGACAAGAAAAATAAATAGAAGGTATACAGATTGAGAAGAAGTAGAACTACTTTTGTTTACAAATGACATGACCATCTATGTAAAAAAAACATGAAAGAATCAACAACAAAAACCTCCTGGAAATAATAAACAATTATAGCAAATTTGGAGTATACAATGATACAAGGTTACTATACAGAGTCCATTGCTTTCCTATAATTAGCAATTAACAAGTGGAATTTGAAATTAAAAACACAATATCATTTACATTAGCACCCCAAAAATTAAGTACTTAGGTATAATCTAACAAAGCATAAATAGGGTCTATATGAGGAAAACTATAAAGTTCTAAGGGGAAAAAAGCAAAGAAAAGTATGAAAAGTTTACATACTGCATAATTCTAAAGATATGGTATTCTGGAAAAGACAAAGCTAACAGTAAAAATTAGTGGTTACCAAGAGTTGGAGGATAGGGGAGGGATGAATGGACAGGACACAGGGCAGTAAAAATACTTTGTATGACACCATAATGACAAATACATGCCAATATATATTTGAACAAACCCGTATAATGTACAACACCAAGAATGAACTATGATATAAACTGTGGACTTGGTAATTATGATGTGTCAATGTAACGGCATCAGTTGAAACAAATGTACCACTCTGGTGGGATGTTGATAACCTGGAAGGCTGTGCATGGCTGGAGGCAGGACTATATGGGAAATCTCTGGATCTTCCCCTCAATTTTGCTGCAAACATTCAACTGCTCTAAACAAAGTCTTTTTAAAAGCAAACAAACAAAGGTATTCTGGTGAAGACAAGAAATATGGATATTGGTTAGATGTATTCATTTTCTATTGTTATAAAACAAATTATCACAAACATAATGGCTGTTGATGTTTCTGAAGGCATACTATTCAAAAACTGGTGGTTCTCCCATGTATGTCATGGGAATTTACTACATTAAACAAAAGACTCTGCTAGAGATCTTTCCTGGATAATTCCATGTCTATTTTTGGCTTCTGCTGAGAGGGCTGAGGGATTCATGAAGCACAAAACCAATCAACTCAGAGATTCCTATAAACATTGTGCTCTTTGCTTCCTTCTGAAGAGTTTGTCCAGCTACAATTTGACTTTTTTCCAGAGCACACTTTCCCAACAGTGGACCTTCCAATTTTGGTGTCTTTTGCAATCAGGCTAGGCTAAACATTTCCAAAATTTTAAGTCCTCATTCATTTTTGTTTAATAATTCTTCCTTCAATTTACCTGTTTTTCCCAGCAAGAAGGAACTGGGCTGCACTTTCAATACTATGCTTGGAAATCTCTTCGGATAAATAATCTAAGTTCATCACTTACAAGTTCTGCTCTCTATACACCTGGAGGACAAGATCAGGTAAATTTTCTGACACTATATAACAAGGATTTTCTTTTCTCCAGTTTCCAACTACATGATTCCCATTGCCTTCCAAGCCCTCACCAGAAGAATCTTTAACGTTCCTCTCTTTACCGATGTTGTGTCTATGATGATGTAGATATTCTCTATCATGCCCCTCACTTCCTCCTGAGCACTCATAGGCAAGGTCTTTAACACGCGCATTTCTATCCAACAGGCTGTTCAAGGCAACCTTGACTTTTTCTATTATGGTCCTCAAAATTCTTCCAGCTTTTACCCAGCACACAATCCCAAAGGTACATCCACATTTTAGGTATCTGTTACAGGAGCACTGCATTTCCAGATACCAAAATTGACATTGATTTCTCATGGTTGCTGCAATATTACTACAAACTTAATGGCTTAGAATATGAATTTACTTTCTTATAGTACTGGTGGTAAGGAGTCTAAAATTAGGTCAGGCTAGCTGCATTTCTTCTGGAAGCTTCAGGGTAGAATCTGTTTCTTCCCTTTTTTAGGGACCATACCTCACTTTGGATACAAGTATCCTGAGTTAGAGAGATTAAAATAGCTATGAGATTCAAGCTCAAAGCAACAGACAGTCAAAAGACAAGCTCTAATTATTTATAAGTTTTTAATTTAGACACTTGGTCTCAACAGATGTTACCCAAAGAAGACCATGAGTCTTCTTGAACAGCTAAAAGCATGGGACAGATAACCTCAAGATTCCATCCAACTCTAAACCCTCTTTACTGTGACCCTGACTTGTATCATTGTTCTTAAATAATATTCTTTATTCCTCCCATAAAACATGTCCAAGGCCACTTCTGAAAAAGACTATAAAAACCCCTAGCAAAACAAGTTTTGGTCAAATCCATTCGGCTTCAGTGTTCAGCTCCCAGCAGAAATCCAGGTCAGTCTATCAGAATGCAGTTTGTTGAAAGTCTGCCTTTTGAACATAAGCACCAGCCAACACAGGGAGAGAGGGAAAAAGTACGAGGCATGATGGTGGCGCCTTGCATTTACGGAATGGAACAGCCAGACACTTGGCTAAGATAGTATATTTTGAAGTAAACATATGAAATTGAGCAGTTTTCTGGTTTCTGTCAACTGAAGATTAGAAGGCAGAAGTTAAATGCAGGCATTTTTCCTTCCACAAATGAAATACAGTGCTCAGAAAACTCTTCGTAAAGCATTCGCTGGATGGCTGTGATTTACAGAGTTCCCTGCACCTGGAAAACAGAGAAGCCTGACCACATTAATTGGGCTTTATGTGCTAATCATCTCCAGCTCGAGAAATGCACAAGCCCTGCTGCCCCCAACGAACCAACAAGCATCCATGTAAGAGAAAAGAGACCAGCAACAGAATGAATGTGCTTACAACTTAAAAAAATTTACCTCCATCTGTATATAAATAGTTACAAAATAATTACATATTTTCCCAAAAAGAAGGGAACAAACAGCAGGCAAAACACAGACACTTTCTTTGTTCATCTCTCTTCTGTTTTGGTTCAAAAAACAGCCCTGAACCTTCCCACCTCCACTGGTGTCTGGCCCGTCAGGGGAAACTTGTCCGTGCGCTGCCTGTAATTTCACTGTTGGAGGCTTAGCTGCCACTAAAGATAAGAACATCCATCACAGCGCACTAGAAAGAACTGCTGGGTGCCAAAATCAGGGACTGGAAAAAAGACATCACTTATGTTTTCATGTAAATGACTGCATCACATGCTTTCTGTCACAAATTCTGGAGCAGGGCAGCTCTCACACATCACTGCAGGGTAGTGGGACTGTCAGAAGATTCCATGATGTCACCTCCCCAAGGGAGCCAAGTTCCAAGTGCATGATCCAGTTCTAAGAAAACTTACAATGCCGTACAGCTGTGATTGTTTGCCCCAATGCTCCTGTCAGCATCCATACATGGCTGCCCAAGTTGTGGCTGGCTGGGAAAGGGTGGCGTATGCCCAGCAGTGGGGACTGGTGACATGGGTCTCATGGATATTATTTTCCATACTGGGAGGTAGGGGTGGGGGTCCTGGTCTGTGCCAGTTCAATTTCTTCCATTGACTTCTGCTTGGATGGTCCAGGACGCATCTTACTTTATCATCCTGATGACTCATCTTTATTCTTGTTTATAGGAACCAGTCAATGAGAAAAAGGTTTTCTATTGAGGCAAATGTGGGTGGGGTACACATAGTGCACACTAGTCAGATGGATAGAAAAACATAGACATAACTTCTGGAGATCCTGCTTTAGTCACAGCAGGCTAGCTAACTTAGACAAAACCTCCCAAACAAAACCATCTTCTTAAAAGCACCAGTTTTCTAACAAGCAACAGTGAAGGGTGACTTGACTGCTTGTATTCTCACCCTGAGTACCATTAATAGGTATTAATGACCTAAGACACTCAGCAGAGGGCCTAGTTCTCCACAGAGACGGAAGGAATGGTCACAGTAGTCGCCTCACGGGGTATGGAGTCACCATGTAGCTAGCTGTTGTACCATTGTGGAGTAACTGATGATCAGGATGGTGAACTCTAGTCATCAGGGAAGTTAAACCTTGCAGACACTCTTTCTTAAGAGCCCCCCCTCCTTTAGGAAGACTTCTCTACAAAATACTCCAAACTGTCAAGTTGCCTTGACATTTAAAGGCATATATAATTAATTCATTTACATAAAAGGCCATATTCAGAGACACCTCAGAGAAAGTACGGGTTTGGTGCCAGACCATCATAAGAAAGCAAATATTGCTTTTCTGCTCTCATCCCATCCTTTCATCCCCTTTCCCTCTGTCTGCTTTCCCTCTGGACCCTTTGATCTCACCTCTGCAAAACCGGGGGTAGGGGGAGAGAGCGTTGAGGGGAGGAGGGCAAGGAGGATGTGGTGGGGAACACAGGGAACAGGGGGCAGGTATTTGGGGGGAACACTAGAATCTATGTATACCCAATAAATTAAAATAAAATATAATTTTTAAGAAAAGCAAATATCGCAATAAAGCAAGTGATGAATATTTTGGTTTTCCAGTGCTCATAAAAGTTGTGTTTACACTATACTGTAGTCTATTAAGAATGCAATAACATTATGTTTTTAAAAACCTACATACCTTGCCTGACCAGGCAGTGGTGCAGTGAATAGAGCGTCGGACTGGGATGCGGAAGACCCGGGTTCGAGACCCCAAGCTCGCCAGCTTGAGCGCAGGCCCATCTGGCTTGAGCAAAAAGCTCGTCAGCTTGGACCCAAGGTCGCTGGCTCCAGCAAGGGTTGCTCGGTCTGCTGAAGGCCTGTGGTCAAGGCACATGTGAGAAAGCAATCAATGAACAACTAAGGTGTCGCAACAGCAACGAAAAACTAATGATTGATGCTTCTCACCTCTCTCCGTTCCTGTCTGTCTGTCCCTACCTATCCCTCTCTCTGACTCTTTCTGTCCCTGTAAAAAAAAAAAACAAAACAAAAAACAATAAAACAAAAAAAACTACATTCCTTAATTTAAAAGTACTTTATTGCTAAAAGTGCTGACCATCATCTGAGCCCTAGCGGGTTGTAATCTTCTGCTGGTGGGGGGTCTGCCTCGATGCTGACGAGCACTCCTCTGCAAAGGGCACTGACATGAAGGGCCATAAGGCGAGGTGCACCTGTCCTGGATAGTGAGGTGTTTCTGTGTTCATGGTTTTTGTATGTGTGGGTTTCTGTTTTTTCAAATCCGTGAACACAATTAATTATGTTGAACACCTTACAAAATTTGCATCCCAGTAATGACCTCAGCATCAGAAAGAGAATCTCTGTGAATCTCCTGGTGACAGCACCTTCTCCATATACATTGCAGGACATTGACCACACACCACAGATTAAGCAACCTGCAGACCAGGGTCCTGTGGAGTTACCCTCCAAGCCCACTCCTGACAAAATGCAAACACCAAACTTGACCGGGTTGCATGAGAAAGACACCATCCCCAGACCCAGGAAGGGGGCTCACCTGACCAATCCAAGCAGGAAGGAAATGCCACAAATGCACACCAAGACTAGCTGTTCTCACCTGTGCACAGGTGCAAGGGATTGTTGGAGTGATCTCCATTCTTACTTTCTGCGTGGCCCTTACCGACCTAAGTCCACGTTGGACTTGGAGTTATATTTAGCTTCATGAACAGTGTTCTGAGTGATGCGGCCTCAGCCGCCCATTGCATTAAGAGGACTGTACCCTCCTAAGACTCTGTACGCATGATTCTATAAAAAGTTAGAAAGTGATCAACTGACCAATATAGGTAAGACAGTAACTGATATAAACATAATAAATTTAGTCCAGTTTGCTAAAGATGGTAGGGTTAATGGTCCATATTGTTTTTAAAAAGAATTTGGCACAATCCCTCAACCAGTCCAATCCCTCCACTGCCCCTTGTACCTGGCCACTTCCACCCCATCGTGAGTGACCTGCCCCCAGAGCTCTTCCCACGGTCTCCTGATACATTTCCCAGCTTCCACTCCTGCTTCCTAAGCCCATTCTCCACTTAGCAGCCAGAGATCTCTTTAAAGCAGAAATGACACCGGTCATTCCCCTGCCACAGGCTCCCAAAGGCTTTCTGTCACTTAGAATGAAATGCAAAACCCTTGCCATGGCCTAAAAGACCCTACCTGATCTGGTCCCTGCCTGTCTTCCTGACTTCCCCATCACTCTCACCTGTTCACTCTGTTGCAGCCATATTGGCCTCCTTGCCAGGCAGGCTTGGAACACATCAAGCCTGTCTCCCCCTGCAGACTTTTACAACTGTGGTCCCACCTGCCTGGGTGCTCTTCACTCAGGTAGCTTCATGTCTGGATTCTTTTTACCATTAAGTTGTTCACTGAACTATCACCTTCTCAAAGAGCCTCTCCATAACCACTCTACCCAAAATATGGCTCTTTATCACCCATCACCCTCTACAGCATAATTTTCTTCAGTTTACTTTGAAGCATGTAGTGTGGCCAGCCATTATTGTGCTTATCTGACTTTTACTTGATGTTTTCATTGTCTTCATCTTGAATATAAACTCTTTGCAGTCAGGGTCCTTGTCTTTCTGTTCAGAGTTCCATATCACCAACATCCAAAGTAGTGCTTTGCACATCATAGATGTTTAATAAGTATTTGTTGAATAAATCAACCCATTTTTTAGACTCTGGAAGGCAAGTTATTTGAGCGGTTGCATCAGCTGTCATTTTGTTTAGAGAGGACAAACTGAGTCATAATTTTGCCTAAGGTTTATTTGGATATCTATTAGTAGTTTACCAAATATGGAAGAAAAAAACCAGATTTAAAGTCAAAACCTACTCTCATTCCTCTCTTCCTTTCTAAACACACTCCTCCCTTCCTCCCCAAATTTGAATTTGCTTAAACACTTCAGGGCAGCATTTGGTTGGCCCGATCCAAGCTCAATGCATTTCTTGTCCTCACATCTGCTCAAGCCACGGGTCTCAATGTTTAGCATTATCAGAATCACCTGGAAAGCTTGCTGAAACGCACATAACTGGGCCCAGTGGTGTACTGAAGCCATTTGTAACACCTCCTGAGAGTGGATTGTTACGTTTGCAGAAATTTTGCAAGGCAGTTGTGAATCAGAGCTATCATTTTAAAAAATAAATAAATAATTCAAATGTATAAGTAAAAAAATGTTTTTAAAAACTACGTAATTCCTTCTGGAAAAGGCAAAACTATGGAGACAGTGAAAAGACCTGTGGTTGCCAGGGGTTTGAGGAGAAAGAGCAATGAATGAAGAGGCAGAGAGCAAAAGATTCCAAGAGCAGTGAGACTAGTCTGCATGACACCTAGTGGTGAATAAGGGTCATTACACAGGGCTAGGGTGCTAACCCTAAGAATGTACAACTCCAAGACTGAATCCTAATGGAAACTCTTGAAGTAGGGTGATAATAGCATGTGGATTCTTCAACTGTTAACAACTTTCCTGCTCTGGTGTGGGATATGGATGGGGGGGGGGAGGCTGTGCAAGTATGGGGCTCAATTTTGCTGTGAACCTACAATTCCTTGAAAAAATAAAGTATATTTATAAGAACTACATTAAAAGCATTTCTTAATTATTTTACTACATATTTCTATTATGTCTGCCCTTGAGGGTATCTGTCTATTGCACCTGTATGATGGAAATGGTTCAAAATGGTGTACACATCTCCTCTTGCCTTTGCATTCTATGTTGTTATGTGGCTTGAAATTGGTCACGTTAGAAGTATTCATAGCATAGAAATGGAAAAATGCTACAAGTTTGGACTTAGTTTATTATTTTGTTGATTGTATAGATGTAACAAGGTAATAGAGAAGTTTTTAATAAAATAGATTAAACTGAAATGTGTTAGCCTGTAGCTATTGCATTGTGAATAAAAAATAATAATTTAGAGGAAACAATCTTTCAGTATATGGAAACTATTGTCTGATTTAGCAAAGAAGTTACTCATGTCATTGACAAACAAGTGACATTCCGAAACAATATAAATCTTCATTGGCTTTACTTTCATCTTACTCCTTAATAGAAACAAAAATATCAACCAAGATTCATGTTGGAACTAGACTCATTCATCAGTTGCAACCATAGGTTATATCTGACTCAAAAGAATTCTGTGAAAATAAATTTGCCACATTAAATTTATAATACGAAGTATTGAATATTTTATATTATAATCAGTAATTTATGTGCTACATATTCTACATATCAGTAAAACTTATAATAAACTTATGTACATAAATATACGCATTTTTTTCAGTTGTTAAACAATTGCTAGCACCCCATAAGCTGGCCTCACCCTGGAGCTCCAGGCTCAACAGGACAGAAGTGAGGCCCAAGAATTTGCCTTTCCAAAAAGTTCCTCAGGAATCCTAGCCATGCTGTTCTGAGCGCCTCTCTCAATGAAGTGGAGAGCATCTGACTTAAAAGAAAAGGAGACTTAAAACCACTATAAGATGTCACCTCACTCTGTTGGAAAAGTTATTACCAAAACACGTCAACATAGATGGATCTTCATAGTATCATGGAAGTATAATAAGTCAGATGGAAAAGGACAAGAATCATATCATTTCACTCACATATGAGATATAAAACAAAAATCAACAAGTAAACAAACAAAAACAAACAAACTCATAGGTACAGACATCAGTATGGTGGTTCCCAGAAGGGAAGAGGTTAAGGAGAGGATGAAGAAGGTAAAGGGGATCAAATACGTAGTGAGAGAAGACCAGACATCAGGTGGTGAGCATGCAATGAATGCAATATGCAGATGTTGTATTTTAAGGTTGAACACCTGAAATCTATATATTATTAAGCAATAGTACTGCCAAAATTTTAATTCAGAAAAAAAAGATGAGAGCCTGGCCTATGGTGGCACAGTGCATAGAGAGTCAACCTGGAATGCTGAGGTCACTGGTTTGAAACTCTGGGCTTGCCTGGTCAAGGCACATATGAACACTTCTCACTCCCTCTCTCTTTCCCTCACCCTCTAAAATAACTAAATATTTTAAGAAAGAAAGAAAAGAAAAAAGAAAAGAAAAGAAAGACAAGAGATAACAAGTATTGGGAAGGACTGGAGAAAAGGGAACCCTTGTATACTGTTGCTAAGAATGTATCCACTATGCGCAGCCACTATGCAAACCAGGATGGAGGTTCCTCAAAAAATTAAAAATAGAAATACCATATGATTCAGCAATCCCCCTCCTGGGTATATATCAGAAGGAAATAAAATCAGTATCTCAAAGAAATATCTGCACTACATGTTCATCATGTTATTGAAACATTGCTTATAATAACCAAGACATAGAAACAATCTGAGTGTCCATCAAGAGATGAATGGATGAATATATATTTATATACATATATATGAATATTCATATATACGAATATTCATATATATGAATATTCGTATATATGAATATTATTCAGTCATAATAAAGAAGGCAATTCCACTATTTGCAACAACATGAATGGACCTTGAATGTGTGTATTATGCTAAGTGAAATAAGCCAGGCAAGAAAAGACAATACTATATGATTTCACTTATACATGGAATCTAAAAAAAAGCAGCTGATTTCATAGAAACAGAGAATAAACTAATAGTTACCAGAGGCTGAGCAGAAGGGAAAATGGGGCAATGTAAGTCAAAGAGTAAAAATTTTCAGTTCTATGAAGAAAAATTCTGAGGATTTAACATGTATAGCATGGTGACTACACTTAATATTATAGTAAGGTATATTTGAAAGTTGCTAAGGGTAGATCTTAAGTATTTTCAGCATACACTCAAAAAGCTAACTGTGGAGAAGATGAATGTGTTAATTATCTCAATCTTGGCATCGTTCTACAATGCATGTGAATATCAAATCATAACATCATACATTTTATATACAATCCTATTTATCAATTATCCCTCAATAAAGTTTAAAAATGTGTTGTGATATAATACACATGGGATTTGGAAGATGTAATAAGAAAAAATGTCAAATATCTAAATAAATCTGATTTCACATTGAAATGATATTTTGTATATAAACAATCAAAATACACTATTTACATTAAGAAAAAAATAAGAAAAGGAGGTTCCCATCACAGATTTCCCAGCTGGTGGGCAGACAGTGCACTTCCCAACACTCAGTCACCAGATATGTAATCAAACAAATATTGAGTCTGTTGTCAAGTGACATTACAAGTTCATTCAAGAAGTCAATATTTGCTCAGCAGATGATAAATCTGAAAGGAAAGAGAAGAGAGGCACTAACTCCACCTGGCTAGTGGCCAGCTCATCATTGTCATATGAAGGGAGCTCAGACTCAATCAACAGATTGTTCCATTAACCTGCATGCCACCAAAATCTTCACTACTGAAATTACTCAAGAAAGGCCTAGCTAAAATGCAGTTATTTTTCCTGGAGTGTAGAGACAGTCACCAACCTAAAGACTGTCCTATATAAAACCATCTGCTTTGTCCCCAGACTAAGGCCAAGCATCCCTGCTTCATTAGAAACATAGACATGTGCTTCATGTGGAAGGGTCCTGCAGTTAGCTTGTTCTCCTTCCCTTGTGGACTTCAGGTTCACAGAAGACATTGACCATAACACCAAAGTTGATTGGAGGTCCAAGAAGGCAGTGGCATAGGAGAATGCTAAACTTGCTTTCATGAGCAAAATAAAAAATATATGGATGTAGGTAGCAATTACTCCTGCAAGACAACTGAGCACTGAATGAACAGCTTCTGACAGCAAACAAGAGAAGAGACTGGGAAATCAAAGGAGCCTTCCAGGACTGTGGGAGTGTCCAGGGCTAGAAGCACTGTGAGAGTACTGTTTCCTCCATAAGGTGGTGAGGGTTCCAGGCAGGTGCCCCAGCTCCATAAGCCAGTGCCGGGAGGCTTTAAGCAGCCACTGGCCTCCAACTATCTGCCAAAACCACCCTGCACACGTAGTCGACTCAGACTCCATTTACCTGTGAGGCCACGTTTCCAAAACTGAAAGAGACAGCTATTTTGTCTAATTCACATAAACAAGCATAGAAAGTCAAAAAGCGTGAAAAGACAGAAGAATGTCTCTCCAAGTGAAGAAACTAGTGCCTGACCAGTTGGTGGTGCAGTGAATAGAGAATTGGACTGGGATGCAGAGGACCCAGGTTCGAAACCCTGAGGTTGCCGGCTTGAGTGTGGGATCAGAGATATGACCCCATAGTCACTGGCTTGAGCCCGAAGGTCACTGGCTTAAGCCTAAAGGTTGCTGGCTTGAAGCCCAAGGTTGCTTGCTTGAGCCCAAGGTCACTGGCTTGAGCAAGGGGTCACTCGCTCTGGTGAACACCCCCATCCCCCATCAAGGCACATATGAGAAAGCAATCTCTAAGGAGCTGCAATGAAGAATTGATGCTTCTCATCTCTCTCTCCCTTTCTGTCTGTCTGTCCCTATCTGTCCCTCTCTCTGTCTGTCTGTCTCTCTGTCACCAAAAAAAAAAGTGAAGGAACTAGTGTGTTTGATCATATAGGAAGCCCCAGGAGAAGAGCTCCATAACAGAAGCAAGGGGCAGCTTCCTTTTTGTCAACCCTCTCCACATCCTTCCTTTCAGAACTGCCACCGTGTAGAGACCCACATGTGCCTCCATGCCACGTGCCAATCCCTGGAACATCTAGTCCAGTCTTTTTCTCCCCATCCCCACCCACTGGGTGTCACCTCTGCTTACACTGGACGTAGTGCATAGTCATCTGCCTTTTCAATTACTGTATCATCTATATCTTTTTCCACCAATAAATATCCCGTTATCACACGTTTTCAATCATTGCAAACTAGCCCATTGTGTATGAATACAATATACCTAATCCTTTTGTACTACATTGTAATGATTTGCTGTATTTATAAAAGATAGTTCTGTGAACATCCTTGGATCTAAATCTTTCAACAGATCAAAGCAATTTCCTTCGGATAAATTACTAGACAAATAAAGGCTAGAAAATAAAGTGCTTTTAGGTTGTGGAATCTTTTGGCAATCATTGTCTCACTGAGCTCTGAATACGAATATACCATTTTTGTTAAAATTAACAGCAATATTTGAGTGGGCCTCCCTACCTACTAACATTGAGGATTATTCAAATATATTTCTAAAATATCTGCCTTCTGTTAAATCCCGTTATTTTAAAGTATGATTTCTATATATTATTTGTTACAATTGTGAGCAAACTCATTTTTTATTATATTTTATAACTGGCTATTACTGATATGTAGAAGAATTACGGATTTTTTTCCCTCTATTTGATTTTCAGGCATATTTCTGAACATTCTTACAATAGTTTTCTGATTGACTATTTTAAGTTTTCCAAATAGAAAATAGCATGATTTATAAATAATAATAACATCTGTAAGTCTTCCTTCCCAAAAATCATTTCTCATTATCTGTCATACTTCATTGGCTAATGCAGTGTACAACAATATTGAATTATAGAAGGCACCTTGGTAATCTTTTTTTATTTCTGACTTTAATGAGAATGTTTTGAATGTTTCTCCATTAAATGTGATTTTTTTCTTAATTTAAAATTGATGGCTTAGTAAGTTTGCGATCTTTCATCTGTTATAGGTAACAGAGAACTAAATGCGAGCGGCACTACGAAGTGAATGAGAAGTCCTGCAGCAACTTCTGGCTAGGTTTGGCCTGTCACTCACCTCTCAGCCTTTATTCTGGTCCCAAGATGGCTGCCAGAGGCACCTAACGGCTGCATGTTTTCTTGTCCACATTTAACAGTAAGGGACCATGCCCCCAGGTAGCTGCTTTCCCAGAAACCAAAAGAATTATATTTATGTCACATCAGCCCAGTGGACAGTCACTTACTCATTCCTAAACAAGCCATTATGGCCTGACCAGGCAATGGCGCAGTGGATAGAGTGTCGAACTGGGATGCAGAGGAGCCAGGTTTGAGACCCCGAGGTTGCCAGCTTGAGCGTGGGCCCATCTGGCTTGAGCAAAAAGCTCACCAGCTTGGACCCAAGGTCGCTGGCTCCAGAAAGGGGTTGCTCGGTCTGCTGAAGGTCCGCAGTCAAAGCACATGTGAGAAAGCAATCAATGAATAACTAAGGTGTCGCAACAATAACTGATGATTGATGCTTCTCACCTCTCTCCGTTCCTGTCTGTCTGTCCCTATCTACCCCTCTCTGACTCTCTCTCTGTCCCTGAAAAACAAAAAAAAAAGAAAGAAAGAAGCCATCATGTCCAAGTGGACAGGTTATGCTTATTAGCTTAAGCCAATTAGAATATAGACGTGGAGTGATCCTAAACAGTGAATGTCACCTACAATCATTTTATCAAATTAAGGTCCACCCTTCGCTGTCTAGTTCAGAGTTCTAACAGAGGCAGATAGTGACCATCATCAGCTGTCTCCTCAGCACCTATTTTCTCTGTCCTTGCACCTGCCTTAAGACACTTATAATTGTCTCTACACTTAAAGATACTTAAAAGTAATTCTAGAATTTTTTGTAATGCCTTGTAGAGCTTTTTTATGTAAGAGGTATTCAATAAATAGCTGAAAAGTTTCAAAAGACAGGCCTGCTGGGATATGGTCCCCTGGGAACCTACTGACCACCAGGGGCCTCCAACAGCTCAACATTGTTATGTGAGTCAATGTTAGTTTCACAAAGGTTAATGCTATCCCAGCCTGTGACAAGAAAACAACACAAATGGGCACTGGCTCCGATCTGCCCTTCCAACCTGGTTCCCTACTGAGCTGGGCTTACTGTGTCCTGTGCAACTTCCTGTGGAAGTTCTGACAGGCTCCCCCATCTTGTCATGGTTCTTGCTCTTCAAACACCCCCACCCATGTCACTACATGTGTTTGTTATCTATGGATTCAGCTTCCCTGGAAGCTCACTTAGGATAGGCTTTCTGTACCTGATTTGCATTTGTGTCATGTTTAGCATAATATTTATGTTTGACAATAATATTTACAGAAAATTGCTTTACTCAGAAACATGCTGAAATATCACTTTCTTAGCCATAAATTTCTAGGTCACTCTCTGGCTGGGCCTAAAAGAAAACATTCAGTACATGAGGGATAAAATAATTGAGTTGTATTTTCACCTAGCTGTCCCTTTGTTTCTTTGTACTCAGCTCTGCTTGGCCCCACTGAAAACTCCTGTACAATGATACCTCCTGTTAGATCACAGTTTCAATGGAGTCACTGCAACTTTCATTTATTACAAACATTTCTGAAACTCAAAAATGAGCTTGCTATTAAATACCACAGGTGAACACTCAGCTATTGCCACATCACCACTGGGCCAAGGTGGCTTCAGGTTTTGCCAACAATATATATTTTTTTCAGTGAGAGGAAAGGAGGCAGAGACAGACTCCCATTTGCACTCAGACCAGGATCCATCTGGCAAGGCCACTAGGGCGCGATGCTCTGCCCATCTGGGGCATTGCACCATTGCTCAGCAACTGAGCTCTTTTCTTAGCACCTGAGGCAGAGATCAAGGAGCCATTCTCAGTACCCAGGGCCAACTTGCTCTAATCAAGTGATGGTTGCAAGAGGGGGAAGAGTGGAAAAGCAGATGGGTGCTTCTCCTGTGTGCCCTGACCAGGAATCAAACCCAGGATATTCACACGCTAGGCCAATGCTATACCACTGAGCAAACCAGCCAGAGCCCGATATAGTAAGTTATCAAGTGAGACCTGGAGGAAGCATGCAGATCATTGGCAGGACTGCTGCCCGATGTCTACAAGTGAATATCACTCAGCAAATCCCTATCTAGGACTACCTAGAAAGACACTGTTTCCCTAGCTTAGGACAGTGGTTCTCAAACTTTTTGAAGTCAGGGTGCATTTAAAATCCTACAAATCATTGTAGGTGCACTATATACAAATTTCTGAAAAATATGTTATAATAATTAAGTCAAATATTAAAGAAAAAATATATAAAGTCCAAGCATGCTTTTATGGTAATTAAACAAAATAAATATGACAAAATTAAATTTATTCTGACATTAAAAAACATATTTTGAGTTATGCTTTTAAGAATTAATAAAAAAGAGGGGTTAAAAAATAATAAAAACAACAAAAAAGTTATCTTTTTGTATATACAGATACATTCTTAGTAAGATTTCATTAATCCGGCAGGTCCCGGGGCGAATGTGTTAAGTTTTTTCATTCTTGTGTTTATGAGAAACATGAAACTGATGTGTCCTAGCAATTTCTTCAATGTGTGGGCATATATTTAAAGTCAAACTCTCATTTTCTCATCAATACCTTGAAGAATTCCTCTCTTTTTACTCTTAATTGTGTTGAGTACAGAAAACCCACATTATACATATTATCTTAACTTTACACCAAACAAAGGATAGAAGAAACTCACCTCCAGTCTTTCCAGGGAACATGAGGGGTAGTGTAAACAATCCAGCACCACAGCTTAACAGCCTTTTGCAACCTAATCGGGCAAGTGAGGTGAGGGGTTGGGCAGACTGTCAGCTTACAGCCAATTCCCCACACCTCTGTCCCCTAAAAATCTAAACTCCAAAAACCCTGTTGGTTTTTTGGTCCCCAACAGGCACATGTTTCTCTGGAATACCATAGGGTGCACCTGGAAATCTTCTAGGGTGCACCAGTGCGTCCTGGCACACACTTTGAGAACCACTGGCTTAGGATCTTGTGCCTTCTCTGGGGGTAGACCTTGAGTGAATCTAAATCATTCTGAGAAATGTACTCCATATCTGTCCAATCTGAAATGATCCTGCCGTGAGTACAGGAGAGAGTGCAGTGGGTCAAATACATGAGAGTGCCAGTGAAAGTGTGACCCTAATTATTCCAAGTGCTGACACTTCTTTCTTGTTTCTGCAGATTCTCTCAAGTTTATTTCCCTTGATGGAGTCAAAGATAGGTGGGAAATTACACAATCCTTGTATAGATTTGGGACTGTCTACTTGAACATTCCAGGTAGTTAATGAAGATCATCATTGTCCCATTTTTTAAAGATCAACTACTGCCTAAAAGCTTTCTTAATACAACACCAACCTTGTCCCTTGTTCCTTTTGCGCATATTTAAGGCCATATGTTCCCTGCAAGGCTTCTTCATAGGCAATTGGTTTATAGAAATGAAAGTCACACTGGACCTCAGAGAGCCTCGCTCTGTAGATGAGTTCCCAGACAAGTATTTGGACAGACAACGTGAATCACCTAAATTTACATACTGGTTGGTGCCCAGTGCATTGCCATAATTCTGGCCTCTCCATCCCAAGAAGAGCATTGTGTTTCCTGTGGGAACTCAAAACGGTTATTTTAGTTTGCAGGTGCCCATCAATCACTTTTGATATTTGAGAAATCACATTGGTATCAGTTATTTTTGATACCCCAATGTGGATTCTTTGCAAAAGAAGCTATGCAATTTTGCCAATTATGCATGAGCCACATTTGCTGACAAAAATGATAAGCCATTTATTGGGGAAATTATACCAATGTGTCATTTTCTATGCACAGCTACCCCTGGGGCTATGTGCTATTGTTTTCATAATATTAATTGTTCTAAACATCTGAGGACATAAAATAGATTAGAGTTAAAGCTATCTCCACTTTTGAGTGTGTATGAAAATTAAATTAGCTAAACATTCTAAAAACTCAATTCAATTGGAATCTGGGAAGAAAAGATGTGAGGAGTTTAAGCAAAATTATTTCTTGTTTTTACAGCATAAATTGAGGAGCTTCAGTTTGTATGCAGTTTGGTCAAGAGCCAGGCAAAGGCCATCAAACGTGATACCAAAAGTTGGAGCACCACTTATACTGGGTTTGTGTCCTGCACTGGTCATCAGTGTGATTTTGTCCCCCTTGAAAGAGATGGCTGCTCGTGGGGTCAGTCACCCATTGAAGGAAACTGGAGACAAGATCCACCCATTGTCCCTTGCATTCAATCTTTTGGCTTTGAGGAGTTGAGTTGTCCAGGAGTGTGGGACTCAGTTATAGGGGCTAAGATGGTACCTACCAGTAGGGGATGCCGAAACATCATTCAGAATTTTATGAAAGTTATAGAAATCTATATACTCTATCCCCAAAATAAATGTTCAGGCACACCGTTATTCAACTTCAGGGGGTCGATGGTGCCTGCTGAAGTTCTTTCATGAACTTCCCAACTCCCTCCGAGGCTCTGACACAGCAGCAAGCTGGGGCCTAAGAATGCATCCTTTGCAAAGCATCCTAACAGTAATACAAAACAGAACAAACCAGGTTGTCTAATTTGTGGCTCCTTTCTGTGTGCATTGTTATTTTGTCATCCAGAAGCCTTTAGGAAAGTTTTGTTGATTGTCAGTCTCTTTCTGACAAAATACACTATTACGGGGTCAGGCTGTGTCCCTACTCAGGCCAGACAAGGAGAGATAAATCTCCATCAAGACGGTCACTTTTAGGAGGACGAGATTGGAGCTGTGTGATCCAAACACCTCAAACCAGGAGGATGTTCTCCTTGTATAATCTGCATTTTGTTTTTCTATTCAGCAAAGCACATATGTTTCATGGTTAACAATGAATCGTATGCCCCGGTGAGGGTGTTTCTACAGTGCAGCCCAATCCTCAGAGGTGCAGGGCCACCTGGAAATGCTCTTGTTATCCAGAATGGCCTGCCCTTCATTCAGGAAGTCCATCTTTGCTCCTGGATCTTATTTCAGTCTCTCTTACTCAAAGTGAATAAAAGCTGATGTTCAGCCAGACAAACACAAATGCTGTGTCGTGCCACTTAAACGTGGATTCTAAAAAGAAAAGAAAAGGAAGTTGAACTTGCAGAAACAGCAAGTAGAATGGTGGATGCTAGGGCCTGGGGGTGGGGGATACAGGGAGATGTTGGCCAAAAGGTATAAAATTTCAGTTATAAAGTGAATACGTTCTGGAGATCTAATGGAAAACAGGGTGGCTTATAGTTAATAATACATTATTGAATACTTAGCATATACTAAGATAGTAGATCTTAAGCATTCTAGCACCAGAAAAAGGTAGCTCTGTGAGGTGATATGTTAATTAACTTGATAATGGTAATCATTTCACAATGTATCCATATATCAAATCATCACATTGTATACTTTAAGTATATACACACATTTATCTGTTAATTATACCTCCACAGATGTGGGGGAGGAGAAAGAAACCAATGCCATTGGGAAAGGTCTCTAGAAAGCCCACTCTTCAACTTGCACTAGCTTCCAGGTAGCCGCAACCTAAGTTATTTACCCTCATCCCTTGGATCTGAGGATGGAACTGCGTCACCTAAACAGCTTTTTTCCAAGGAGGAAGTATCTCCCTGCAGTTGTTCTCAGGGTGGTCAATGGAATGCTGAGCCCCAGAAGAGCTGCTGGGAATCCAGGGGGAAACAGCAGACGTGACAACCGTTCTGTAGACTTCACACCAGGAGGGAATGGGAGGTGCTGAGACTAAGAAGTGACTGCCACTGGAAAAGCCTGGGCTTGGGTTCAAGGGGAGGGGGTCCAGAAAGGGCAGAGCTGGCTCCCAGGACTTGGAGGGTACAGAGGTACAGGCAGAACACGCAGCAGGGTCTCCATGCGGGCAATATGGCAGAAACTGTCACAGGAACTTATATGAACAGTGGCCCTGGGCTCCAAACAAGAAGGGCAGCACCTGTACAAGAACTGGTCAGACCAACAGCTACAACACTTTAAGAATGAACCTTTGTTGTACATCTGTGAACTGTAATTAAAAAATAAATGGAATTAAAAAGAATAAAAAAGAATGAGCCCAGGGAAGTCAAGGGAACTGGGGAACCCCTTGGCTGAGAGGAGAGCTGGAAAAGCTAGGAACCAGGAAACACATCATGAGCGAGGCAGAGAAATGAGAGTCTCATCAGTGCAAATAGAACGTGGTGAAATCTCAAAACTAAACCATCCCATGGATAACATCCTCCTTAACAAATACTGCTGATTACAGAAAAGTTCAGGGCCACATGATAGACTAATTAGCAGCCTTACTTGATACACGGACAGAAATCAGACAAGAGTGCCAAAAGATGAGAGTGCTACAAAGTGTGCCCAACCTGAGCTCCCTTCTGAGGTGATGTGTCTGAGATGTCTGCAGTCAGCAACCCCCTTGCTTCCACTGAGTCTGCCCTCCAAGCAAAACCTCATTTTTATTTCGTGTGTTGAGGCAATTTCTAATAAAAGAAATTTATGCCCGACTCATCTTCCTTCTCAGGAAAGATGTAGGGTGAGATCTTACGGTTCTAGCCGTCAAGAGCTCTCCAAGGCCTCCTGAAATGTTGACCTTTAGAACAGATAATATCCTTGCATGATATTAGGAACACAATGAACTTCATAGGCTTCTGCTCAGAAGTCACTCCACATGCGACTTAATCTTCTAGAAGGCTCTGGTAAAACAGGTAAGGTAGACAAGAAGATCCCCGGAAACACTTTGTGTCATGTGGGCACTCCCCTTCTGATGACAGGAAATCTACCTGTAAGTTGTTTCCATCAACGGTCTTCAATGCAAACGCCCTGAAGGAACACTCATTCTCCTCCCGCACAAACCCCCCTGAACCCTCACAGGAATTGTCAAATTCTGAAGGAAACCAATGTGTCTGCATCCTCAGCAGAGGCAACCTCTCTCAATTGACCTGATGTTTCACGGAAGTTCATCTTCAACAGGCTGTAGCTATAATTGGATCCGTGATAACAGTTCCTTTTGTTCTTAATCCTGTTTGTGAATGATACACTTGGCATTATCGCAAACATCTGATGGTGCTTTCTGACCTGTGCTGAAGGTAGAAATTTAATATGAGAAGCACCTGCCACTCTGCCCTTTTGAAGATTCGCTTGGCAGATGAAGGCTTGGGAAGTGAGTGGCTCACATGGCAGGTGCTTCTCATATTAAATTTCTACCTTCAGCACAGGTCAGAAAGCTTTTATGTATTTTGAACTGAATTCCTTCTAGCGCTCATGGCACAAAAGCAATGTTGGTCATTTATAAGAAAAAGCAAATGAAACTGTAAACGAATGAGACAAATGGAATTGATACACACACAAAAATAATCATGTGAGGGGTATTTTCAGAGTTTGAACTTTATGTTCAGTATTTTACTTTATTTTTCTAAATCTTGCTGCATGTAGAAACATTTTTAAATACTATGGGTAAGTGGGGGGGAGCACAAAAAAAGAAATTTCTCATAGTTCTACCACCCAGAGCAACACAGTTCCTTTTGACCTCTCTCTTTTTGTGATTTTTCTATACATTTTGAACACAGATAAAACTATAGAACCTTCACTATCTTGTGAATATTTACACAATAATTTCCTGTATCATTAAATTATGTAATGTATAACATAAACATTATTCTTAGTGATCCCATAATATTCTACTGCATGAATGCTCCATGATTTACTTATCCATTACTTTAATGACAGGTGTTTATATGTTCAGCTTCTCACTTTTATAAATAAGCCTGCAGTGACCAACTTTGGATCTTTAGCCATAAATCTTGGCTGTGTTTAGGATTATACCTCGGGAAAGATTACTAGGAAGAAATTTATAGGGCTAGAGGAAATGGAATTTTTAAGGTCCCTGACCCATGTTGTGAAACTGCAGAGCCGCTGCCTTTGGAAATAGATAAGGCCAGGCAACAACACTAAGTGGGATCTAAATAAGGTGACCAGACATCCCACTTTTGGCGGGACAGTCCCGATTTTTAACAATTTGTCCCGCGTCCCAAGGCATTTTAAAAGAGTCCCGATTTAAAAAAAATATATTACAATACTATTTTTGCATTCTATGAAAAAAATTTTTTGCTCCATATAGACCAAATTTTTAATCAAGAACCACCCCCCACCCCTGTCAATGGTGTCCTGCTTTACCAATTTTAAAATCTGGTCACCTTAATCTAATAGGCTTGCTCAGCTGTCTGTAATGCAAGCAGGAGGGTGGGATCCTACCGCCCATATAGTGAGGGTTGAATCAGTTGGACATTATTTAATAAACAGAAACTATAATTACACTTTCCTATATGTTCCAAGTTTTATACAGAAAATTTATAAACAGAGAAGTCGTGGCGACTTTCTAGATTGCACAACAGGGCTCTTGCCCTTGCTTTTCAAGCAATAGTTGGAGACACATCAGCAGGCGCCTCTTCCCAGTACAGGCCAAGCAGTTCACAAAGCCCTCTTCAGGGCATTTCCTTAGATGCTCCTCTCTCCAATTGCCTAAGCAGTAGGCTCAGAGATTATTGTCCCCATTGTACAGATGAAAAGACTGGGCTCCCTGGAATTGAAGTGTCTCACTGAAGAAATGAACAAGAAAATCTTATGAACAACTAGGGTCTAAGAGAGTTATCATTATTGTTTTCAGTTCCTTTAACCTAGTCATTTTTTTTCTCTTGTTTATATAAAGTTTACACTCTTCCAAGGAAACAGAGCCCAGGTAGCCACCAGCAAAGTACAAAACTGAAGACAGAAGGAACAAGTGTATCTCTGCATAATGTCCCACTTGGACATTGCCTGAAGAGGGACCAGCTGCGTGCCTGATATTCCTTTCTTTGAGCTTGAATAGCATGTGGCTGGGCTGCTTTTTGTGGCATGTTGTTCTATCCCCTGGGAGTAATGTTTGTTGGTCTTAAGGCAATGGTTGGCAGTGGTTATAGGATAGGCCAGGCAGGGAGCGGCAGTGACTTATTGTCCATTATCAATGGGAACACGAAAATAATGATGAAAAGTGTCCATCTTCTCTGGTATCTTTCTCTGATAAGAAACACCATATGCCTAAAATGTGCATGGTTCTTTCAATTTTTTCAGAGATAAGACCATTTCTTAGGTTTTGATCCCCACAGCTTCCTAGGGAAGTTGATATTGTTATTATCCCCGTCGACAAGGAAGAAATTCAGGCACTGTGTGGTAGAAACTGGCTAGATGTTCTCCCTGAGTAGTCAAGAAAACTACCTTTCCCAGACTCCTTGCAGTTAGGATGTGGCCATATGGTTAGGTCTTAGCCAATGGACTGTGGGCATAACTCAAGGTCAAGCCAAATGGTTTTCTATATGATCCTCTGTGCTCTCTTTCTTTCCTGATAGGTCAGTTAAGTGAAAAGGATAGAGAACAGGATTCCAAAGAGACCCTTGAAGATAGAAGGACCATCACACGAAAGGAAACTGGATCCCTGCATCCTGATGTGGAGAGCCACCTGCTCGCTCTTCATTGAATGGTAACATGAGTGAGAAATGAACACTGAGGATGTGAAGTAGTAAATGCAAAGATTTGTTTGCTACCACAGCATTGCTCTGCCTGGCATAACTCATACAACGTGACTGGCTCAAGGTCACCCATGAATGACACTTAGGCTATAGCATCTTCCTGTAACTCCTGCTGTGTGGCCATTAAATAGGATTAGGAAATTCTGTCTCCATTTTTTTTGCAGCTCCTCTCTGCTTTGTGCTAGTGACCAGAAGTCTGCGGGCTGCGATTGTTTGATGCTTACCCCACACATTTCTGGAGGTGGATTATGGCTAGCTGTTTCATCTGGGGCCATTGGCTAGGAAACCTCAGCATGGCTTCTCCATCTGGTCTTTCTACTTTTCTACAACATGGTGATTGGGGTCCATGAGCGAGCATCCCAAGAGGACCAGGTGGAAGCGGTATCACTTTTTATGACCTAGCCTCAAAAGTCACACAGTGCCACTCCCAACATAGTTACAAAGCCCACCCAGGTTTAAAGGAAAGGACCATAAATCCCACATCCCAAAGGAATAAATGTCAGGGGCATTTGGGGGTTACAGCTATCTTAGAAAATACAATCTTCCCTATGCGGCTAGCTAAGATACAGGGTAATAAGAAAAATAAAGCCTACTACAGAGGCTTTCTTGCATTTCCCCTTTTAACAAAATTCTTAAGAATGCATGTGTATGTAGAAATTTTCTCTAAATACTTACCAAAAACAGTTGAAAATAATTTCCTTCAAGGAATGAGACTGGAAATCCAGGAAGGCGGAAAAGCTTACTTTTCACTGCACAACTCTTACTGTTTAAATTGTTTACCACACGCTTCGTGTTATCTTCAGAAAACGAAATAGAATTTTAAAGTGACAAATAGGGATATTCTGAGTTGATTATACACATTTTTCTTTTTGTCTGTTGAAATCATTAGATTCTTTTGGAAGTCAACTAAATGATGCAAATGAGGAAAAAAGAGAATTTTTTGATTTTCAATCAAGACGTCAATTTTCATTTTGTACTCACTAGATGACAATTTGGCACAATCAGAATCACATTTGCAGAGGCAAGAAATTCTTAATGTCTCTGCGGTTGCCTATCCTGGATGTACACTCCAGTCTCCTGGAGAGCTTTATTTAAAAAAGGAAAAGAGAGAAAGAAGGGATTCCTAGGCCCTACCGCTTGACCTATAGATCACACACAGCCTGTGAGACAGGCACCCAGCGGTTCGTATGTGGACACTCTCCCACATGGTCCTAATACCGTCAGCCCAGCCCGGGGTTTTTGAACTTGGCTTTGGGAAGCAGATTCTCAGGTCCCATCTCGAAGCTACTGAATTAGAATACACATTTTAGAAAGATCCCTGGTAATTCCTGAGCACGTTAAAATTTGAAAAGCATTTATTGAAAGGATATAATCCCAAGAACAAGAAACAAAACAGACAAAAAATAATTTTTTATGAGGCTTGTTTCATTTGAGGGATAGAAACAGTAAATAATAATAGTAACAAGCCTAATAGCTTATATTTATTCTTCAGTTAAATATGTTAAATTGTTGATTTTGAAAATAACCTGTAACCAATAGGTTGCTTGTCTTAAATTTAAAAATAGCACATTAGGTGTTGATAAGTGCTGGGGAGGGGGACAGGGAGTGTGGGGGATAAATTTGCATCTTTGGGGCTGGGAAGACCTCACTGAAAAGACAGCATATGAATAAAAGCCTGAGGGAGGTGAGGGAAGGGGAGCTCAGAGATTTAGTGAAAAGAAGGCCCAGGAGAGGAAACAGCCAGTGCAAAGGCCCTTCTAGGCAGAGTGAGCCAGGAAAGGATGGAGGATCTGGGGTAGATGGAGACTTTGCCTTCTATACACTGTAAAATGGGAAACTTGGGTGGGCTTTGAGGAGCAGTGCCTTTGAAGATTAACTGTGGGGGGCAGTTGCAGAAACAGGGACCCCAGTCACAAAGCTATTTAATAATCCAGGAGAGAGACAGCAGTGGCCCAGAGTGGGGGGTCAGTTAAGGGGGCTGCAAGAATTGGTCAGATGTCCATGTCTTACTCTAAATTGGCCAACTGATATGGCCCCCGGAAGTTAGGGACAATGCTGGCATTGTCTATAATGCTTTATTGTCCTCTGAGCCACAGGGGAAAAGCTATTCAAAGCAGCTAAACTCAGTGTTGCATTTTCCCATGTTTGTATCACAGGCTGACAAAGGTACCGTCTGCCTGTGTCATTTGCAAAGGTTAATGTGCCATGCCTGTCTTACTGTTCTACATAAAGCACCATAATGGTCACCAACAGGGGAAATAAAGTCTTTGCAAAGCACAGAAGTCATAAAAACACGGCTTCATTTCCAGCGAGGTTTGGAGAAAGATCGCAGGTCACTCACAGGGTTGCTCTCCTAACTCATTCATGAGCTGAATGATTGCTGTTGATCTTTATTACACAGATAGTTAAGGAGAACAGTTCTGGGTTGGAGCAGGCCCGGAGGAGAAGGCAGAAGGCAGGGATGGGAAAAAAGCATCTCCCTCAAGCTCTCTACTGTCACATGAATCATCTCTCTGTCTGCACCAAGGAGCTAACATTCTCTTCCCCGGTGTCCCAGTAGAGCCCAAGCTCTACGTAGATCAGGCGTCCCTGATTCGACTTCCCGGTGCAGTGGGACACTCCTGCTTATCAGCAGGGCTGGCAACCTCTTCGAGACTACTCTTGAGGTGGCTATGAAGATGCTACTGATAAGTGCCGACACTAATTTCCACCGGAGGAAAAGCACTAGACCGACACACAAGTTAGTTGCAATAATCACACAGGCAATTTATTACTCACAAATCCTTTGGCATGCCTGGGTACAGCTTAAGGGCCCCATCAGCGTGTTCCTCTCAGCTGTCTTTGGTCAGAGCTCAGAGTGGAGTGGAGAAAGTCCACATTCACGTTGGAGTCTGGGCGACTACTGCAGCAGGGGGCCCCTCAGCTTTAGTACCGTTTCTGGCCTGCGCCTTATAACAGGTGTCAATCTACAGGATTATCACTTCAAACCACCTTTTTGGGAGTTCCTAGCAGGAAATCCATTTTATGTTAATCTACTGAAATGTTTACATCAAACCACTTTTTAACACACACTAACTGGGCCCTGCTCGAAAGTCAGAGTCTGTTTATCACATTACAGAGTTATGACACCAAGCCACTTCTTATCACACACACTAACTGGGCCCCGCTTGAAAGTCAGAGTCTATTTATCACAGCTGCACCCACTATATTAATTCCTATCCAGATGGCATAACTTTATTTAACTTTAATAATTATTTTTAATATTATATTTTAATTACTTTTATATATCTTCCATATGTTTTATATTTCTATATATTTAATTACTATAACATTATATTACTACCACACCCGAGTTCCACCAAGTTTAAACTCAAAACCTTCCCCCCACCATGGCACACCTGGTAACCCCTAGAGTCCCCTTGCTTAGCACCTGGAGGTTGGTGTAACCAATCAACAAGAGGAACTCTTCCAGAGGCCACAGGAACGCACTATGTCAAAGAGCAGCCACCATTTGGAAGGAATGGGGGGCACATGCATTGGCCAACGTGAAATGGGACAGGGCTGTCAGTGATAGGGGAAACGAATCTCATTTTTAAGAGTTTAATTTTGTAGACTGCAGGTACGTACAGTAAACCAATTCCATTCATTCATTTTACCTGCTGATAAGGAAACTCAAGCCAGGAAGAGCCAAGTGACTCCTCAGGATCCACAGCGCATTGGTCCCAGAACAATGAATGGAACAGAGCCCCTCCTCCCAGGACGCCACCCAATCATGGTCTCAGCAGTTCAGGACTAGCTTCTTCTTTTTTTCTGTGACAGAGAGAGAGAGACAGAGAAAGAGACAGATAGGGAAAGACAGACAGGAAGGAGAAAGATGAAAAGTATCACTTCTTTGTTGTGGCTCTTTAGTCTCCTTAGTCGTTCATTGATTACTTTCTCATATGTGCCTTGACCGGGGCTCAGTGACCCCTTGCTCAAGCCAGCAACCTTGGGCTCATGTCAGCAACCTTATGGGCTCAAGCCAGCGACCATGGGGTCATGTCTATGATCCCATACTCAAGCCAGCAACCCCACACTCAAGCTGATGAGCCTGCCCTCAAGCCGGCGACCTTGGAGTTTTGAACCTGGGTCCTCTGCTTCCCAGTCTGATGCTCTATCCACTGCGCCACTGCCGGGTCAGGCAGAAGTAGCTTCTTTAGGCACTAATTAGGTCCTTCATACTCTATTCTCTGTCAAAATTAGTGCTTCCCCGGGGAGCCCTAAATATAGATCCTGACACCTAGTGTTATACCCTCACTTTTTATTCAGAGGTACTTTGAGAAAATGACATATGATATATAAAGTCCAGGCTCCACCCCTGTTCTCTGGCACAACCTTCTCCTCTGAGAGTAAGCAGTGTTAGCCCTCTGCTTAGCTCTCTTTCCCTTCCTCAGGACCAACTGCTTACTCAACTTTTATTATCCCTTCTCATTCATCTTCCTGACTGCTAATTCTGCTGGGGAAGGCTACTATGGTGAGACCAGGAGGAGAAGCTATGGTCTTTCATAAATAAGTAAATATTTTACTTGTCCCCATCACATTGACAAAGACTCCTGACCAAATCTTAGTCAGGCTCTTCTGAGCCCTCTCCTCAATTGGGCCTCGGCCGTGGCCCTTGTGCTTGCCTGGGCCTGCACAAGTGCCATCCTAGCAAGGAGCCTGCTAAGTCAGTTTAAAAAGTCCCATAACCTGGACATCCAATCACCCTGGTGTACCTCCAGCAAGAATCCTGATAAGTGGGTTTATCAATAACCTCCCTGCCCTTGATGTCTCCTCGTAGTAGTCCTCCATCCATCGACCTCTCTCATTCTGTTTCTTGGCCACAAATTTCCACCTGTCCTTGCCGTATTCAGTGTGGAACCCATTCTCTCTCCCCTACTGCTCGTGTCCTGCTACCGATTGCACCAGTCCTGAATAAAGGCTCCCTCGCTGTTGTACAAGTGTTGGGATAAATTTTTCTTTAACAGCATATATGTGAATGAGAGGCTGGAAGCAAATACACCACAATGTAAAAAGTGATGGTCACTGAGTAGTCCTGGATTTTACACTTTCTGGAGCCTATAAGTTTTGTTGTATATCCCTATAGAAAATTGTGTTTTATAATTTAAAAACATGAATTGAAAGTATTATTGTGTGAAGTTTCAGGAGTCAACAGTCAGAGCTATAAAATATTTTGTTTATTTTTAGCTTCTTAAAAGAAATACTATTTATTTTTAATGGATAAGAAATGCCTGCCCACAGGGATTGGCTGGGGCTTGAGTCACTCAGCAGAAATACATTAGCCTTTAGGGTCATGCTTTGTCCAAATCCTCTTTCGAACATCCCTCTGGCCAGTGACAGTCATACACCGGGGATTGGTAACCTGATCAGAATGCTAACTGTTCAGGGGCAGCTGTAAGGGGACAGAAAGCATAGTCACAAAATAAATAAAACAAGTTCTTTCAATATATATGAGGTTGATCAACCACGTAAAGCAGAAAGAAACATTTCCTAATGTCCCCTTCAGCTGCCCAGTCGTGAGGCTACTCCAAGTTGAACTCAGTTGATAAGCACCACAGGTCTCCCCACTGTCTTCCCAGGGGCCATGTGGTCAGGGGAAGGCTTTCCAGGCAGCCATTGGCTTTCTCCTTCGTCTGAAATTGAATTGAAATCACATGTGCCTTCAATTTTAGTCACTCTTCAAAGTGATTCCTCAACTTCATTATTAGAGAAAAAAGTCCAATCTGCCTTCTCCAGTGACAACCATGTGGGACAGCACCAGAATTGAGACTGCTATGTACAAAGAATATATGCACTCTGGCTTCAGATTAAGGACCCAGCTTCACATGAAATTACAGAAGAGCTTCCAGGTCACCTTATAGGAAGGAAACCTAGGGCCAAGGCAGAACACTATCTGTCATCATCCTTTTGTTTTCTCTGCATTATTTTTAGGATATATAAGCAATACCTAAAAGTTGATTTTCTTTTACAATCTTTGTAAGCAGAAAGGGTCTCTCTTCTGGTATTTGTCTACACCTGTATGAGAATGCACAAAAATCTACAATTCTTTTGTTGTTTTTGTTATCACTGGGGTGTGCAGACAAGTAAGGTCATAACATATATATTTTTTTTAATGCCTTGTCTGGAAGCATTGCTATGCTAAATTGTGGCTCTACTTCAGGATGTGAAACAGTTTACATGGTCATTTCCCTGAGGATGGTTATTTAAGTTGTTTCCAACTTTTAGCTATTGCCCCTCAAAATGCTTCATCTTATGTTCAAAACTCAACTCTTGAGGACCTTCCTCCCTACTCATCATAGAAAGTACCCCTAGTCCACCCTCAGCCTCCCCCATCTCTGTTGACAGCCAGGTTGATCAGGCCAATACTTCGGAGTCAGCCTTGACCCCCATCTGCAATGTTCAGAAACCATGTGGGTTCTATGTGTAAACACTGGCAGAACTGGACCACCTTTAAGCCATGTACTGCTCTCTCCCTGGGCCAGGCTGGGAGCAAAAGCCTCCTCACAGGTGCCCTTGCTTCTACCCTCTCGCCCATACCATGTATTTCCTCCACAGCCACCGGGGGACTTCTGGGAATATAGAAATCAGATTGTGTACCTTCCCTTGCTCAAAATCCTGAAAAGCTCCTCGTTTTATGTACAGAGTCAGCAAAACTTTTATGATGTCCAATAAGGACCTGTAGGTTGGCTGCCCTGCTTTCAACTCTGCTTTCCTTTCCTACTTCTCTCACCCTAGCTCCAAGTCCTTGCCATTTCTCAGACATGTCAAGTACACTTCCACCCCAGGGCATTTGCAGTTGCTCTTCCCCAAATACTTGCATAACTCCTTCCCTCACTTTGTTCATATATCATCTTTTCAAGGAGGCCTCCCCTCACCAATGTACTGCGTACTGAAATCTGCTCCCCACTTATAACCCCCACTCTAAAAACTTATGATTCTCCTGACGGGTTCAGGTCATGCTACCCCAGACTGTGACACCTTGGCTTCTTGAATATTTTAAGCTGCAGGAGTTTGAGAAACCAGCAGAAGCAGGAAGGTCACTGTGACCTCTCCCCACCCTTCTCCCTGAACAGGTCATAAAGCCCTCCCTGAATGTAAGAGCAGTCTTATCTCCAAAGACAAAGGAGCACCCAGAAGAATATGAACGCACAGCTCCGCTAGGTCTCACCCAAATTACTACACTTATCCCTTACCCTTTAACCTGTCATGTTTCTCCAGACGGCCCATTCTTCGTCAAACCCAGTGTAAAAATACTCAGGTCTAACTGTTCCTTCAGGTCTTCATTTCCTTATGAAGGCTCCCATATCACATAAAACCTCTGTGAAATGAATACGTGTGCTTTTCTCCTGTTCATCTTTGTCAGCGCGCTTTTTAGACCCAGCCAGAGACCCAACAAGCGTTGAGAGAAAGTTTTTTCTCCCCTACACTCCCTTATATTCCTTATCTTCTAACATTCTAACAAACTCATATATTCCTTATATTATCTGCTTCCTATCTATCCCCACAAGAATCCAAGTTCCATGAAGGCAGGGCTCTTTGCCTGGTTTGTTTACTGATTTATCCCAAACATCTCTAAGCTTGGGATACAGTAGGTGCTTTATGAATATTTGGTACATGAATTAATGCTTTCATTATTATTCATTTGCATGTAGTGAATATTTCTTAGAAAATATAGTAAAATTGCTGGGTTAAAGATGCATGCATTTAAAATTCCAATAGACGAAATCAAATTATACTCCAAAAAAAGGAAGCAGTTGACACATCTAACATCAATTCATAGGAGTCTTTGCTTCCCCACCCTGGATGTTAACTGATAAAAATTCTTACATGGTTTTAATATGGGTTTTCACCCATACACCGGTAAGGTTGAACAGCTAGTCACATATTTATTGGTGGTCACTTATATTTCTTCTTTTTTGATCTATCTTTTAGTGTTTATAACAGCTTTAATTTTTTTTTTTTAGAATATTATACTTTCTCAAGACACATCATCCAAGGTTGGGCAAAAGAGATGCCGGGTGGCCTTTCCATGGCAGAGCTGGGCATTACCTAGAGTAGTGGTTCTCAAAGTGTGTGCCAGGGCACGCTGGTGTGCCCTAGAAGATTTCTGGGTGTGCCCTATAGTATTCCAGAGAAATATGTGCCTCTTGGGGACCAAAAAACCAACAGGGTTTTTGGAGGTTAGATTTTAAGGGGACAGATGTGTGGGGAATTGACTGTAAGCTGACAGTCTGCCCAAATCCCCACCTCACTTGCCTGATTAGGTTGCAAAAGGCTGTTAAACTGTGGTGCTGGATTATTAACACTACCCCCCCCATGTTCCCCGGAAAGACTGGAGGCAAGTTTCTTCTATCTTTTGTTTGGTGTAAAGTTAAGATGATATGTATGGTGGGGGTTTTCTGCACTTGGTAAAATTCTTGGGTTGCCTTGGAAACATGATCAGAGACCATTGATTTGCTAATGGCCTCACTTAGCCCTATAAATAAAACAAGTTGCAGTTTTGGGTGTGCTTTGTTCTTGCCCGCTGCAATTACAGGGCCCTCCTGACCCCACATTTTCTTAATTCCACATATCTCCTTAATTCCGCACCATTCCCACTCGGGACCTGTAATTACTAGCTGCGCTGGTTTGTGACATGTGCCCAGATATAAAAATAAATATATTTATTATATATTATCTATTATACCATTTCATTACAGAAATACCACTCTTTTTGTTAACACATCATTATTATATTTATTATTAAAGCATCATTATATTATTTATGTTTCTCATAAACACAAGAATGAAAAAACTTAACACATTCGCACCAGGACCTGCCAAATTTATTAAATCTTACTAAGATTGTATGTGTATGTGTGTGTGTGTGTATATATATATATATATATATATATATATATATATATATATAAAGATAACTTTTTGTCATTTTTTTATATTTTAACCCCTCTTTTATACGAATTCTAAAGAAGAGTAACTCAAAAAATGTAACATAAAAATGCTTTTAATGTCAGAATACATTTAATTTTATCTTATTTATTTTAATTACCATAAAAGCATGCTTGGACTTTATATTTTTTTCTTTAATATTTGACTTAATTATTATAACATATTTCTCATATATTTGTATATAGTGAGCCTACAATTATTTGTAGGATTTTAAATGTGCCCCAACTTCAGAAAGTTTGAGAACCACTGGCTTACGGCATTGTCCAGGGCTTGCTAAGCCTGTGAAAGTGTGTGCCTTTGATTGATTTCCCATTGATCGGGGGACTTTCCATGCCTGGAGACAATTGTTAGTACTGACAATGGTTCCCAGCCACAGCAGTGCAAATACACTTTGTCCCAGAGAGAATGTAGCTCTCTGCAACTCCAATTCTGTTTTGAATCTATTTTAACAACTGACTAACTCCTTCAATAATTAACGAGCTAAATAAAATCCTGGACACATGTTTATTTTATTTTGTACAAGAGTCATGTTTCTAACTTCTAGAAAATTAAACCTTAGCAGACTTTTCTTAGTCAGCCCAAGGAATTTGGTCGCCCTTGGGGTTGGGGACCAGGGAGGAATTTTAAAATTATCTCCAGCAGTGATGCCAAGTATTAATATTCAGATTCTGACATTTCAAGTAGGGTATGAGTTCACAGCAGGATAATAGATCCAGGCTTTGTGCCAAGAGTACAAGATTTTCTAAAGTCCTTTATCTTTATACTTTAATATATCATGAGCCTGGAGGACCTTAGGGAGGACTAAGGCTGACTGGAAGGGAACAGAGCAGAGTCCAGCGGCCTGCCAAGAGCGTAGAGGGTCTGGTTTAATAGTCTGGATTGAAGGAGTAGACACCTGTGTGTAAATTGAGGGGGAAGCAAAAAGCAGCAAGATCCAGACAGTGGAAGATGGCTTCCCTCCAGCCCAGCCCCAGCAGGTATGGACACAACCCACTCCACCCACTAGGCAAGGAGGCAGAAGTGCCGGGGAGGAGAAGGGAGGGTTGAGTTGAACTCTTCCAAGGAGCCCTTGTCTTTCACATGACTAGTATTGACAGCTTAAGCAAATAAAAATTCAAGCTGTTCAGTTAAATTTGAATTTCGGGTAAACAATAAATTTTTTTAGTGTAACTATGCACCATTCAATATTTGAGACATGCAATATTTGGAACATACTAATACTAAAAATTATTTGTTGTTTTTCTAAAATTCAAAATTAACTGAGCACCCAATATTGTATCTGGCAGCCCCACCTGTGGCCCAGAAGGAACCCAGTCCCTTGCAGCCTCTCCAGGTGTGGGGGGACCTGGGTGTCTAGATGGGCAGCACATGAACAGGGGAGGAGAACACTGTGATGAGGAGAGGCAGCTCACTCATGGGTATGGGCTATGGGATGGGCCATATGATGGGACATGAGTAGACCTCAGTGGGCAATAGGGAGGGCAGCAATGGGGCCTGATCAGCCAGAAAGGGCCGTCAGTATTGACCAAACTGGGAGAGAAACCAGGACCCAGGACATAGATACAGACCTCGGCCACAGATGCCAATAAAAATGAAAGACCTGGGCATGGGAGAGATGACACCTGGACAATCACCAGCCCATGGACTGAGGTGACATGAGGGACAGTCCAGAAGTCAGCAAGTGAAACCACTTAATGTATTAGTTCACATTAAGCCTGTTAGAGTGGACAAAACGACAGTTTCTCACTAGAGAAGATAAGATCTAGCACAGAGGAATAAGGTAGAATATATTTTATCTGCACTTCTGAGGGTATATAGATTCTGTGATTCAGGCATACACATTTTTGTATATCATTGTTTTATCTTTTTTCTAGTTGCTTTTCAAAGGCTTTATGTAGTCTGGATAATAATCATTTAGTGGACATATGTTACAAATATTCTCTGGTCATTATATTGAAATTCAATGGTTATATGCTACCATAGTTAACAGAAGTTTTAATTTTCATGTAGTCTATCAAAATTTATCAATTATGCCTGGCACATTTTGTGTCTTGTTTAAGAAAATTTCCCTACCCTGAGATGAACTAATGTTCCTATATTTTCTTTTAAATATTTTTATAGTTACAACTTATACATTTTTTTTAATTATTGTATATAAGATATATAAAATATATACTTATGTCCAATAAGAGAAGAACCCTATAATGCACTTCATTCTTATGCTTTTTAAAAATCCCGTTTGTATTTTATGGTTTAATTTAATGAAAATTGACAATTGTACAGACACATGGTATGGTTTCTTACTAACTTAGATCTCTACTGGTGACATTAAGAAGAATTTAGAATTTTTTAATATAGATCTCACATATTTTTTGTTACATTTATAATTAGCTATTTTATAGGTATGTGGCTATAGCCTCTTACTTTGTATTGCATCTAATGTATCATTGCTAAAGTTTAAGAAATCTTTTTACTTTATATGTTAATCTTATATTAGATGACTATATAGAAATCCAACCAGTTTTAATAACTTGTCACTGATTTTCTTTGATTTTCCAAATAATTATATCATCTCCAGATATCCTCACCTCCTTAATTGTATTGACCTTTAGTATAATGTTGAATAGTAGTAATGATTGTCTTTGTCTTGTCTTCAAACTTGATGGAAATGTTGCAGGTGTTCAGTAGATTCTTTTTTATCCAAGTGGGAGGAGGAGAGATAGAGAGACATGTGCCCCTGCTGGGATCCACCAGGCAACTCCATCTGAGATGTATGCTGTCCCTATTTGGGGCCATGTTCACAACCTATCTCTTTTATTTAGCGCCAGAAGAAGAGGCTCCACAGAGCCATCTTCAGCACCCAGGGCCAATGTGCTCAAACCAATCAAGCCATGACTGCGGAAGGAGAAGCGGGGAGAGTTGGAGAAGCAGATGGTCACTTTTCCTGTGTACCCTCACTGGGAATTGAACCTGGAACACCCACATGCAAGGGCCAATTCTTTACCACTGAGCTACCCGGCCAGGGCCTGATAGATTCTTCATACTAAGATGTTATGTTGGATGTGTCGGTAGCTTGCTAACACCTAGTATCAGCAGCTACCTGGTACACTGCCCTCTTTCCCAAGTGCCTATGCTTCCTGCTCACACCACACTGCTGCTGCTTGATAAAAGTACATGGCAACCCACCTGAGTGCTCTAATAATACCCCGTCAATCACCCGGACAGGCTACTCCAAGGGTCTCTCTCTGTCTCCCCTCCCTCGATTTTTGATCTCTGCTAGAGCCCTCATGTTGCACCCCTGGACTGCTCCCACCTTTTAAAGAATTGTTTGATTAGAGAATTCCACTTGCAACCTGATTTCTTCTCCCTTCTGACTTTTATGCATTCTTCATCATTTCTGGTTCATGAAAGGTAACACATGCAATTTTACAGAGGTGTAATGAATGTTTTATGTCTTTTCTGTAATATCTAGAGATACAGTGCAGAAGGGACATGGTTCACATTTGTGCTTAGTCTGGTACCTTTATTCAATCTCACTCCTCTCCCAGATAAGTCATTTTTGCCACATCTTCAAAGACTCCGACCACCCCAAGGGAGAACTTCTTTATCTTTTTAACAGGTTATCAAGGACTTCTGATGTTGGACACGTTCTCTGTCTCTCCTGGGGTCTCTGGAATGGAAAAGGCTGCGGTGCCCGCCACTAAGGCTACAGATGAGCTGCTGACTTATGTTGCTGCACTCACTCTGTCCTCAGAGTCAGCCTTGCAATAAGCATAGCTCCAGAGAGAATTAGAAAAGAAATGGATAAGATTTCATGCTGATGGCTGTGGTTACAAAGGTCCATTTTAGACACTCAGACAAACCGAGATTCGAGCTCAACCATGACCTTACAGAGGAGTTTCAAAACATGATTGGGACTAAAATTGCTCAAGAAAAATGCCCTCACAAGTCTTTGGCAATCAACTATATTAACCAAAAGACCATAATACTAATACTTTTGGTTATTTAAAATCACTGTTTGATCTTCAAAATTCAGAATTACATCTTGTATGAATTTTTGGTGCACATTTGTTGTTTTATAGGTCCTCTGGTTTAGTCTAATTTTCCTTCTTAGGGATCAGTTACTGAAAACCACTTTGGTCCCATGACTTCCCTCTCTAGAAAACCATGGAAGAGTCAGACTCGGAAAAAGGAACTAAGAAAAGACAGTGAGAATTAACAAATTACTTTTACTCACATGAACTAAAAATTATTGGTTTCAGATGTGCAGACAAGTGGATTTGTAAGACTTAAAAGTTCTCCCTTAATTGTTTTTACTGGACCCATTCCTTTGTTGGGTTTAAAGTTGCAAACTTGGTTGTATAAATAATTCAGAAACAATATGGCCATGGAAGGCAAAGGGTCCAAGGAGGGGAAGTCAGCTTGTTGGGAAACTGAGTCACGACTAGACTTTCAAACTCCTGAAGTGGTCAGTCTGAAATTTTTCTCCAACATGTTACAAAATAAGATGACATCAATTTTCAATGGATATGACCAAGACTTTGCTGCCACCTACTCTCCATCCCTAGATCTGGCCTTGCCTCTAAATGCCACACGGCCACTACACACACTCTTCCCTCACCAGGGCTACCAAACAGCAAGCCAGTTTTTACATACTGTCGTTGAATGTCCTCTTGATTCATAGAAACCTGAAAATACTACAACACTCAAAGTGAAGGTGGTGGCCTGGGACAGGCGCGGCACTTCAGACCTCCCTCAGAAAAGACCCTGAAAAGAGAATTTGAGCACAAGTAGTTTGTTTGTGAGGTGGTCTCAGGAAGAATCACTTGAGAACTGGAGAAGTAAGGCAAGGAAAGGACGCCAAACGACAAAGGATATGGGTTGGATTTGTGATACCACCGTGGGCAACTGAGGCCCAACTAAGCTGGGCAGTTTGGGAGCCAGCATAGCTCATGGCATAGAGTCGTCCCACCCTTGGGTCAGGGGTGAGGAAATTAGGTATATACCACTGTTTGCTGAGGGCTATTCCCAGAGGGCATTAACTTCCATCTGCCCATCTTTGAGCAAGGATGCTGGATAACACCTTCAGATGGAGAGCTGGAGGTACTTGCAGAAGGAAGCCCTGGGCATAGCAGACACTTAATAATTCATTGCTTCATGAATTAATAAAGTCATCAATCGATTTCAGCTCTTGGCATTGATGGCATCTTAAATAAAAGTGTTACTTTGTCCTGCTCATCCAATAGTCTCAGAGTTTTATTCACATTTTTTATGTTCTTATTTAGACTTCTCCACTCATTCAAAAGGTCACTCTATGTCCCCAAATCTATCTTACAAAAAAAAAAAATTCTGTGGCTCTGCTATTATTTTTCCAACAACAACAAAAAACAAGCCCTAAAGGGAGAAAACAAACTTAGGTGGCTTTTTATTTCCTTCTTTGGAACTTAAAGCATTGAAATTTAGTACACTTGGGACATGGCATTCATGGTTGCCATGGTACCTTGTTCTGTGGAGGTGAGGGGTCCTCCCATAATGCAGTTCTCTGAAGACTCACAGGGATTGGGCAATTGGAGCACATAGCAGGAACTTTTGCTGTTCATCTCTGTCTCCCCTCAAACTAGCCAAAGGCTCAGCAAATATGGGAGAGTGCGGTCCCAGATTACACCTCACAACCCATTTTACATCTATAAATCAAGCAGAGTGACTCTGTAAAGCAATTCTATACATGACAATATGCTGAAAACAGAAGTGACCCCAAGCCAGCATCAATAATGCAGGAGATTCAGCATTAGGATCCAGAGAGTCCTGAGCAAGATGGTAGTCAGGCTAGGAATGGCTGAAACGGAGCCTGGTGAGCCATGATGAGCCCTGGCAGGGTTTTCTCTTCATCCTAGTCCCTGCTTCTCTCTGCACATACTGCATCCTTCTCTGTGAGCCATCAGACTTCCTCCACTTCCCCACCACACAGAGACATGCCCATCTGGGGCTCAATACCCCATTACTCCATATTTACACTCACAACCCAATGCAACTGACTGAGCCCTGAGAGATGGGATCACACTGGGCCAATATAGTTGTTACTGATCAACTCTGTGGGTGACTGAGAGTAGTTTAAAAAATTCACTATGAGCTGTAAATACACCCCCAAAATGCATCTACAGCTGAGCCCCTGCAAAGGGTATCCAAGAAGCAGCTTTGAGGGAGGAGCATGAGGCTGGAAGAAAGCATGCCCTAGAACCCCGTGTGCTAGAAAGAAAAACCCATCACACAAGTCCGTTTATAAGAGAAAAACAGTCCATGCTAAATTATTTGCTCCTAGTGGGAACACTGTTAGATGGCATTTTTCCAGATAGGTTTTTCTTTTTTTTGGTCTCTTTTTATGACAAAATTATTTTCCATTTGCTTTTGAGTGCGGCTACCAGTAGTAGCATAAGGCAGCCCAAAAGCAGGGGTAAATTGCAAAACAGGTGAGTAATCTCAATGTGATCCCTCCCATCCAGCTGTTGCAAACTGAGTTTGTGTTCTCTCTCTCTCTGTCACCGGAAGTTTCCTGGGCCTTAACACATCCCAGACCCAGAAAAGCACTTAGGAACCTTTTCATGTGATCCCAGGCCTGGAAACAAATGGTCTTTTCATATTAATTATCTAGTTTTCAATTGCTGCTCAGAGAAACACTCAGAACACAGTGACCTAAATAACCATAATCAACTGTTTTGCTCGCAAATCTGCAGTTTGGGTGAGGTGTGGGGGTCAGCTCAATTCTGCCCCATGTAAGGGAGAGAGGGTCCAGTGTCATAACTCACCCCCACTGTTCCCAGGTAGGGCTGCCTGTTGGCTGGGTGCTAGCGAGGTATGGCCAGCAGCCTTGGATTCTCTCCCCATGGCCTCTCCCAGGCCATGTGGGTATCTTCACAGCGTGGTAACTGGATTCCATAGGGAGCCCCAGAGAGACAGGCAGAGGACACTGACTGGGTCTGAACATTGACACTTCAGCCGCATTCTTCTCATCAAGCAGCCACAGAACCCGGATACATGGGAAGAGGACACATACCCTGCCCCTCAGTGGAGGAGCATAGAATAATTGTGGGAACTTGTTTTGAAGTCAACACAGCTACATATAGGACATATAAGTGTAGGAAATTAATCTTGGCAGGGTGAAGATTCAACTTTGTCATTCACACACTACTCCCCAACATCAGATGGGCCTCTTCCCCCTGCCTCCTCCACACTGGGGGTCACAGCAGTCCTACTCTCACCCCCAGCCCAGACCTTCCCTGCACTGGGTTGGGGCAGCTTAACGGTTGGGCACTCCCACTGAAGGTTGAATACTAGAGGGAGGACTGTCAGGGGAGGGATCAAAAGGGTGAATCTTCAAGGGTCATGAAAGGGAGCAGAGGAAGACTTCGCTCAGCCATCCCGAGGTAGTAGCCCACAGTAGTAGCCCCAGGATCCATGCTAAAGGAACCATACCCATCAGTGGAGCTGGGGAAACTGCAGAGCAGAGAAGCCATGCCTCCAACCCAGCGCAGTGTGGCTTGGATCACCAGAGTCAGCACATGTTTTATGTTAGGGGCCAGATGAAATTATGTTGAGGTTTGCAGGTCACGGATGGTCTCTGTCTCATACTCTTCTTTATTCATTTAAAACCCTTTAAAAATATAAAAACACTCAGCCTACAGCACACAAAAAACATGCTGCTGGCAGGATTTGGCCCACAGCCCTGGTTCAGTCCCTTCCTCTTCAAGGTGTAGCCCAGCGGGCCATGGGCATCAGCGTTATCTGGCAGCTTGGTAAAACACAGAATATCAGGTCCACTCCAGACTATAATAGTCCTTGTTCAGACCATGCCCACGACCACCTTGGTTCAGACCACGGGTGTGTCTGACTGGCTAACAGGATGCCCCTTAATGTGGCCTGAACCTGCTTCCCCTTTACCCTCCCGACACACACCTGGATCTTAAAAACAACCAACAGGAAGACAATCCTTCCCTGACACATTATGACAAAACTGGATTCTCCTCTGGTTACAAATTTGGGCTTCTCCAAATTTCCACCAAAATACCTACAAAGGCACAGAAAATGTGGGACATTCAAAGCACTACCTTCATGGTTTGGGAACAGCACTCCTCCAACAGAGGGGTGTCTGTGGCACCTGTGCTGGAACCTGGTCGCACCTCAGGGACTAACTTGCTAATAGAGTACACCAGGAGAGGTGCTGAGTCACTTTGGGCAAGTTCAGAAAGCTCCTGCTGCACCAAAGAGTCCCTTTGGGACACTCACTCTGGGGGGTTGAGAGTGGGGGGCAGCTACCATCTAGGACAGGGGTCGGGAACCTATGGCTCGCAAGCCAGATGTGGCTCCTTTGACGGTTGCATCTGGCTCACAGACAAATCTTTAATAAAAAATATAATTATGTTAAAATTATAAAACATTCTCATGTATTACAATCCATTCATTTACTACCGTTCATGTTCATGGTTGCGGGTGGCTGGAGCTAATCACAACTGTCCTCTGGGACAACACCAAATTTTTATTGGATGATGCATAATGTACAAGGGTTGTTGTAAGGTCAGGAAGTAAACTTCCCTCCTGTTAATCAAGTAGTCAGCTAGCTAATTGCAGAAACCCTTTTGACGAAGAAGATGACTAAAAGAAAAAACAATGAGGAGTATCCATTTCAGCAGGAATGGACAGAGGAATTCACCTTTGTGGAGAGAGCAGGTTCTTCAGTGTGTCTAATATGCAATGATAAAATTACATCGATGAAACGGTCAAATATAAAGCAGCACCTCAACACATGCCATACTATATCTGCATCGAAATATCCAGCAAGGAACAGCAGGAAGAAAGCATGTCAAGAGCTATTGTGCAGAGTGCAAGCTAGTCAGCAGCAACTCTGTGTTTGGACCCAACAAGGTGACTGGAATTCAGTAAACTTTGCTGGTGCTTTAGCAATTGTGAGACACGAAAAGCCATTCACAGATGGGGAGTATGCCTAAACATTCATGCTTGATGTTGCCAATGAACTTTTTGATGACTTTTTGGATAAAGACAAAATAATCAAATCAATAAAAGACATGCCTCTGTTGGCAAGAACTGTTCACGATCGTACCATCATGATGGCAAATCAAATGGAGGCAACACAAGTGAAGGACATAAATGCAGCACCATTCTTTTCTCTCGCTTTGGATGAGTCAACAGATATAAGCCATTTATCCCAGTTCAGCGTGATTGCAAGGTATGCTGTTGGTGACACACTATGTGAGGAAAGTCTTGCTGTTTGCCTATGAAAAAGACAACAAGAGGGGAGGATTTATTCCAGTCTTTCACTGAGTTCGCTAAAGAAAAAAATCTACCGATGGATAAACTTATTTCAGTGTGTACTGATGGTTACTCCATGCATGGTGGGGAAAAACAGGGGATTCATAGCGCTTCTTTGTGAACATGAAAAGAGACCCATCCTAAGTTTTCACTGCATCCTACATCAGGAGGGGCTTTGTGCTCAGATGTGTGGCGAGCAACTTGGAGAGGTGATGTCGCTGATCATTCGGGTGGTCAACTTTATTGTTGCCCAAGCTTTAAATGATCACCAGTTTAAAACACTGCTGGATGAAGTTGGAAATAATTATCCTGGTCTGCTTCTGCACAGCAATGTGTGTTGGTTGTCAAGAGGAAAGGGGCTCAGCCGTTTTGCGGCTTGTTTGAGTGAAATCCGGACTTTTCTTGAAATGAAAAACATCGAGCATCCTGAGTTAGCTAACACTGAGTGGCTCCTGAAGTTCTACCATCTCGTGGACATGACTGAACATCTGAACCAGCTCAATGTGAAAATGCAAGGCATTGGAATTAATCTTATCCCTTCAACAAGCAGTGTATTTTGTTTTTTTTAAAACTTTTTTTTTTTACAGGGTCAGAGAGAGAGTCAGAGAGAGGGAGTCAGAGAGAGGGATAGATAGGGACAGACAGACAGGAACGGAGAGAGGTGAGAAGCATCAATCATTAGTTTTTCGTTGCCGTTGCAACACCTTAGTTGTTCATTGATTGCTTTCTCACATATTCCTTGACTGAGGGCCTTCAGCAGACCGAGCAACCCCTTGCTGGAGCCAGCGACTTTGGGTCTAAGTGGCAAGCTTTTGCTCAAGCCAGATGGCCCCGCACTCAAGCTGGCAAGCTCGGAGTCTCAAACCTGGGTCTTCCGCATCCCAGTCTGATGCTCTATCCCCTGCGCCAGCGCCTGGTCAGGCAACAAGCAGTGTTTGCACTTGAAAACAAGCTGGAACTCTTTATCGCAGACATTGAAACAGGTCATTTACTACACTTTGAGAAACTGAGAGAGTTTAAAGATGCATATACAGCAAGTGATCCTGCTCAACATCTTGATCTACAGCAGCTAGCGGGCTTAACATCTAATCTCCTGCAGTAATACAAAGCGTGCTTTGGAGAATTTTGTGAGCGCACTCATCTTTTTAAGTTCATCACCCATCCACACGAGTGTACAGTGGACAGCGCCGACCTGAGTGTAACTCAGGTGTCTCCGTCAGAGATGTTGAGCTACAAGCTGCTGACCTGAAGACCTCAGACATGTGGATGAATAAGTTCAAGTCACTGAATAAAGATTTGGAAAGACTTGCACGACAGCAAGCAGAGTTGGTGAGCAAACACAAGTAGGGAGAAATGAAAAAACTTCAACCCTCGGACCAGCTGATTGTCAAACTTGCAACATGCTTCCTGTCACCTACCACACACTGCAGTGTGTGAGTATTGCTGTACTGACATTTGGCTCTATGTATGCATGTGAGCAGCCTTTCTCACATCTAAAGAACGTTAAGACCAACCTACGATCACGTTTAATGCATGGAAGTCTCAACGCCTGCATGAAGCTTAACCTCACCACGTATCAACCAGACTACAAAACCATCAGCAAAAACATGCAGCACCAGAAGTCACATTAATGGTAAGAAGTACTTTATTCATCATTGGTTAGCAACAGCAT
Organism: Rhynchonycteris naso; assembly: GCA_037038555.1. Classification (NCBI taxonomy): domain Eukaryota; kingdom Metazoa; phylum Chordata; class Mammalia; order Chiroptera; family Emballonuridae; genus Rhynchonycteris; species Rhynchonycteris naso. The sequence goes on from CM073001.1 coordinate 131,289,296, forward strand.
AATAACGTTATTAAAATGAATTCAGAAACTTATTGTACTTTAAAAGTGTTGGTCTTACATAAAATGCACACATTTACTTGTATTTAGTGTTAAACATATTGTATGGCTCTCACAGAATTACATTTTAAAATATGTGGTGTTCATGGCCCTCTCAGCCAAAAAGGTTCTTGACCCCTGGTCTAGGAAGTCAACCACCCTGAGACTGCTGAGCTGTAATGGCCACCTGGGGGTGCTCAGACTGCCACCCTGACTTAGCAACCAACTGGTGGCCTGTGAGCATCCATCCTGGACCCCACCCTGAGAAGCACCCCCATATATGCAGCCCCGGCCGACACCCAGGGGCTGTGGAAGACTGCAGTGGTGGAAGCAGAGGTGTTTCCTGTGTGCTGCTAGCAACTCTGTGGGAAAATGGCTGTAGAGAGGTACAAGTGGTCATACCCAGGCAGCCTTGACCTCCAGCGCCATTGTAACCAAGAGGACATGGACATGTAATGGGCTTTCATTCCAAAGAAAAGAGCTTTCTTTTCTTGGCCTAAAGATAGAGTGCCCAATCAGGGCTTAGGGGCTTCCTGGAAGTAGGACTTTCAGTTCTGAAACTGGGGAAGTCCCGGCAAACGGGGATGAGTTGGTCACCTGAAGAGTTCCCACGAGAATGGCAGCGGTCGGCTGTCTGAGGGAGGGAAGTGTCTGCACTGCGATGACAAACCCTGTCCACCGGACAGAAGCCCCCAGCCACCGCCAGGAATGAGAATGTTGCTTATTGCACATGTTGCTTCTTTCAGGAGCAGTCGCCACATCTTTTCCCACTGACGTCCGAGGAATCTGACGGCCGTCTCCTTCCCAACCCAAAGACACTGTAAAGAAGAGAACACATGTCCAGCTTGGGCACTCAGCCATCCCAATGGAAATAAGCATTCAGCCTGTTCATAATGTCCCATCGGCTCCTATCTGCTATAGAGCAGCTCAGCCGCAGGGACAATCAGAGCACCAGTTGGAGTCATAGACTGCTGTAAATACCATTAACCCAAATTAAAAGGTTGCATCCCTAGCCACCAGAAACAGATCTGCAAATCTGATGGGGGAAAACCAGCCGCATGTTCTTCTACACAGAAAAAGCAGCAGCATCCAGGGAAAGCTGTGGCGTCACCCCTGCTGAGTCAGGAGGCCTGGCTGGCGGAGCCCAACCCCACCATGAAGATGCAGGTTTTTCCGGGAGGCATGTGGCACACGCTGGCCTCAGTTTCCTCCATCTGAGAAATGAAAACATGGGCTCAGCCCTCTCAGAGCTCTTTCCAGCTCTGAGGAAGTGTGACCTATTCCTAAAGATGAGGGAAGAGTGCGAGCACACTGATGCCAACTGTACAGGCACAGGTCTCAGGCAAGTCTTGGAAATTCTGGCACCAGCACACTCCCTGGAGGCCCCCAGTGTGAAGTGGTCACTAAGGAAGAAGCGGTGAGGCTTCAACTTGAAATCTGAGGCATCTGCCACCTGCACAGACAGGGCTGGGACTCCACCCAGACAGCCTCAGGTGCTCATTGTTACTGACTGAACTATGCCCTGCCCCCGCAAATCCATAGGTGAAAAACCTACCCCTAATGTGATTATATTTAGAGGCGGGGCTTTATAAAGGTAGTTATGGTTAAATGAAGTCATTAGGATGGGGCTCTAATCCAGTATAAGTGGTATCCTTATAAGAAGAGGAAGGGCCACTAGAGGTAAATGGGCGCATAGAAGAGGCCACCGGAGTACATCAAGGGAAAGTGGATGTCTGCAAGCCAAGGAGAGGGTCCTCACCAGCAACCAACCTTGCTGGCACCTTGATCTTGGACTTCTGGCTTCCAGACTATGAGGATATGGATTTCTGTTTATAAGTGGTATTTTGTGGTGGCAGCCCTAGCAAACTAATATACCATTTCCATATGCCCAGCCCACACTTCTGTGCACTTCCCCTCCATTCCACACACCTGCATCCACTTCAGTGCCCTTGCTCGACTACCCAGCACAAAGAGAGTAAGTGCCTTGAAGTTTACAGTCTGCCCACTGGTCTCTCCTAAAGGGAAATGTGAAGGGCCACCCTGATAGATGAGTCATCTCAGATTTCTGGTTTCCAGAACATCATGTTCTCAGCCATGCGTCTGACTGTACAATCGGTCCAGCCTCAGAGCAGCTCTGTGCAGTTTAGCAAGCATATGTGTTGCTCTAGTTACCCTTCCAGTCCCCTCCTGAGATCTCAGGGATACAGGGAGGTGAAAGAAGCCAGTAGGAGTAAGTCCACAGGTCACTGCTATGGAACCTGCAGCTCCGTCTGCTGGGGAAATCTGAGAAACAGTGCAGAACTCACAGTGCAGAACTCACACCCCAGAACTCTCCACCTAAGGCACAGGGTATCTGAGAGATGTCTTCAGCAACTCTAGAGTGGTCAGTAAGTATTTGTAGCTTGCCCCCACGGGGCATTATTCCCCTGGCACTTCTGGTGGAAACAGGGTGCTGGAGCAGGTGCCAGTGGCCATGCAAAGCCTTCACATGATGGCATCTGAGCCTGAAGCCGAGCGTAAGGGCTGAGGGGCTGGCAGCATCCGATGCACAAGGGTGGTTTTAGGAACTGACAATGGGAAGCCAGGAGAAAAGGGGACTTGTGTGGTGGGTAAAGAGACACGATCTGAAGTCAAGAAATTTAAACCTGAGCTGTACAAGTTGCTCCATCTCTTCAAATATTTATTTCAACACTTATAAAGTGTGTGTTTAAAATAGCTATCTGGCCTGACCTGTGGTGGCGCAGTGGATAAAGCGTCGACCTGGGAACACTGAGGTCGCCAGTTCAAAACCCTGCACTGGTCTGGTCAAGGCACATATGGGAGTTGATGCTTCCAGCTCCTCCCCCCTTTCTCTCTCTCTCACTCTCACTCTCTCTGTGTGTCTCCTCTCTAAAATGAATAAAATAGAGGGAGCAAGATGGCGACGGAGTAGGCGGACGTACCAACTTCCAACTCCCAGAACCAAAGTGGATTACAACTCAATTTTAAGAACCATCACCTGGATAAACCAACTTTGAACAAAACTAAGTGGACTCTTCAACCAAGGAACACAGAAGAAGCCACATTGAGACTGGTAGGAATAGCGAAAACGCGAAGAGGGCTGCCCAGCTCCCCGGAGCAAACGGCAGCCCGGAGAGACCCGTGTGGCGGGAGGAGATTTTGGCGGAGAGGGAGGGACCTGGGTCCCAGGAACCAAGCCCCAGCCTGCAGTCCCAGAACCAAGAGGAGACGTTTGGACAGTTTTGAGCTGTGAAACAAGTGAGGGAGCTCCCAGGCCTACAGTGTGGAGTATTAGGTCCCTTCCTACTCTGCTGAGGGCTGCTTAAGGTTTTGGGGCGGCAGGACGCTGAAAGGCGGTTCTGTCGGCGTGGGCAGAGGCCAGGCCGGTGGGAGATCGGTCTAGCCCAGAGGGTCGGAGGGTAAGCGCGAGAGCGGTCCGGAAGCTGCGGGCCCGCCTTTAATCCCACTTACGGGGACAAAGCGGGAGGCCAGGAACAGGCAGGCCCTGCGCAAGCCGGCCCTGACCGCGGGGACCGGGCTAGGACCAGGGACGGGCAGGGGCTCGTGGCTGAGCTGACGCTAGCAGTCCGCCCTCCCCCCGCCCCCCCGGCGCCCGCCGGAGAAACCGCGGTTGGCTAGTATACGTGCGCGAGCGGGCTCCGAGCGCGGGAACGGGGTGGACCCTGAGACAGGCGGAGGCTCGCAGCTGAGCCCACGCTATTATCCCCATCCGGCCGGAGAAACCCCGGATAGCGTTAATACGTGCAAGAGCGGGCTCCGAACGCGGGGGCGGGGTAGAGTCCGGGACGAGCGGAAGTACGCAGCTCGGCGGAAGCCAGCAAACACGCCCGCCCCAATAAATCTTGGTTTCCGACCCTGCGCAAAGGGCCCTGGCCTCGAGGGCGGGGCTAAAGCTCCTGACGGGCAAAAGCTTACAGCTGAGAGCACGTCAAAAGCCCCGCCTAACCCGCGGAACTGTAGCGAGCAGGCTCCGACTGCTGGTTCTGGGCGGAAGTCCGGAAATAGGCTGGGTCCGCAGCTGAGGAAAGGTGCTCGCCTCTACCCTTGGTGCTAATCTTGTGGCTTCAGTGACAGCCCCTCCCACGGAGGAGAGGCAGAAATCACAGCAAAAGCCACAGTGGGCCGGCGCTGGCAACGCTCATACCCAACCACCCTAGGCGCCGGCAGAGGGGGTGGGGGGCCTGCAGATAGACCACACCTAGAGAACACAAAAGCAACACCTACTGGACTCCAGTGGCCACAACTTGCTTATACACAGAAAAAATGGGCAGGCAGAGGAATGCAAACCAAATGAATCAAGAGAAATCCCCAGAGAAGGACCTGAATGAACCAGATATAACCAAATTACCAGAAGCAGAATTTAGAATAATGATAGTTAGGATGTTCAAAGAAATTAGAGCAACAATGGATAGTCATTACGAACACCTAAATAAAGAGATAACAAGTATAAAAAATGAAATTGAAATAATAAAAAAGAATCAGACAGAAATGACAAATACAGTATCAGAACTGAAGACCACAATGGAAGGAATTAAAAGCAGGATGGATGACGCTGAGGATCGAATAAGCGAGTTAGAGGACACAATAAACAAAGGCACAGAAGCAGAGAAGAAAAAGGAAAAGAGACTTAAAAAATGTGAGGAAACTCTAAGGGAGCTTTGTGACAACATGAAGAGAAACAACATTCGCATCATAGGGGTGCCTGAAGAAGAGGAGAGAGGACAGGAAATGGAAACTTTGTTCAATCAAATCATAGCAGAAAACTTTCCTAAATTAAGGCTGGGAAACACTCCACACATTCAAGAAGCACACAGAACTCCATTAAGGAGAAACCCAAAAAAATCTACACCAAGACACATCATAGTTAAAATACCAAAGCTAATGGATAAAGAAAAAATTTTAAAAGCTGCTAGAGAAAAAAAGACTATCACCTACAAAGGAGCCCCCATAAGGATGACATCGGACTTCTCAACAGAAACACTTGAGGCCAGAAGGGAATGGCAAGAAATAAAATGAATAAAATAAAAAATAATAATAATAATAAAAAAAATTTTTTTAAGTAGCTATCTGAAGGGGGAAGTTGGAGAAATAACAGGATATTTGCCTACCCTATTCCCATCGTATCTCCCCACAAGATACTTAGGAATTGCAGAGGGAAAAATATCTACTTTATAGTGGAGAAGCCTGGAAGATACCACCTTAACCAAGTGATCAAAGTTATCACTCCCCCATGATGGGACTAGTCAGCGCCCCGTGCTCCAGGCACAGTGCCCTGAGAGACACAACAGTACGTCTGCACATCCCTGTCAAGGCTGCACAACCCGACTCTGGTCATGAGGAGACGCGAGACCAACTCAGACTGAGGGACATCCTACAACAGAGCTGTTCTACACTCTTCAAAATGTCAAGGTAATTAAAGTGAGAGGAACTATTCCCAGTTGTGGAAGACTAAAGAGATGGGGCAACTAAATACACTGTATGAGTGTGACAGCTCAGCGCAATGCTTAAGCCGGGACTTCTTTTTCTTTTGTTTTGCTATAAAGGACTGAAGTCTAAATAATGCCTACAAACTACCTAGTAGTATTGTATAAATGTTTAATTTTATGGATTTCACGATTGTATTGTGGTTCTACAAGAGGACTTTTGTTGGGGGAAATATACTTTGAAGAATAAAGGGGTAAAGAATAAAAGAGCAATGGGATATCATGTCTATAACTTATTCTCAGTCAGAAAATTCCTTCACTCTCTCTATAAATCTGAAATTGTGTCAAAATTAAAAAGTTAAAAGAAAAACCATAACCATGTCACAGCATTACTATTGTTTCAAAAGTGAAGTCATCTCAACTCGTGCTTCTCCACAGTCCCGGAACCCAGCAAACCCTGCATCCTTCCTCCGCCACAACCCGTCCCCAATTCTCCACAACCTCCTGCTGCCTCTCTGTGTCCGTGTCCCTCCCACACCCCACACCAACCCCCAACCCACCAAAGCCTTCCACTCCTCGCCTCCTTCTTGCTTATAGAACAAAGTCCAGACAAACAATACCTTCTGTGCCCAGCTGCACCCATCCATCCACTCCCTGCCCATCTCCAGCCCAGGCTTCCACAGGACTGGGTAGTAGGATGACTGAATGACTAGGTGACCAGATGACCAGATAATACACCATCCCCTGACTCATCATGTTGTTTTCTATTTCCATACTATTTATTCTACCTGGAAAAACCCTTCCTCTTTTGCCCAGAAAACTTTCACCCAGGCTCTTCTCCAATACCTCCTCCCCTACTCCCACCAAGCCAATCATCTCTCGCTCCGCACTGCCATCGCTACCCCTACACATGCAAGCAGGTAGGAGTTTCAACTTCTCACTTAGACACTGTTATAAAACAGGGTTTTGTTTTGTTTTTAATGTCTCAGCTCCCTTGCCCCTTGACTACAATAACTCTACTAGCCTTTTCTGTCCTGGCTCAGTTTCCCACACTGACTCAAACTGCAGTTGCCCACAGGTGGCTGAGTTGATAACACTCTGTATCGGTTGCTTTTCCTTCATTGCATCATCTCCAGACTTCTTTCTGGGGTTCCTTCATTGCCCAAATAAAGTACTCGCCCTTGACCCCTTGTCTCAGATTCAACGTCTTGGGGAAACAAAATTAAGGCAGACAATATATCTCATAATGTCAGTTTCCACCCTCTTGTCCACTGTCCACATAAACTAATAAACTGTGTATATAATCCAACAAGTCCATTCTAATGCCTTGATCTAATGCAGTAATACCTGACGATTCCTCATTTCATTTTTCTATTCTAGCTCTCTTTGAAAAAAATGGTACATAAAGGAAAGTAAAAGTATACACCACTGACCTCATAGTCCAGAGTGTAAAATTCTTTCTGATTTTGTATTTCAAATTTGAAAATATAATGAACAAAGTATCAGCTTTCTATACTCCAAAGGCTGAGATTAAATGCTGTCAACACAGTGTTTGAGTCCATCTTGGGTGATTTTTAAAGATATATTTAAGAATATTTAATGTATCTGTATTTAGAGCAATTAAATATTCTTCCATTTCTTTAATCCATCTTTGATTTCTTTCATCAAGGCTTTGTAGTTCTCCTTGTACTCCATATCCTCCTTACCTCACACAGCCACAGCCTCCTCCACCATCAACATCCCTCACCTGAGTGACACATTTGTCATAATTGATGAACCTATACTGGTACATCATAATTGCCCAAAGTCCATAGTTTACATTATGGTTCACTCTTGATGTTTGAAGTCTATGAGTTTGTACAACTGTCTAATGACATTCTCCACCATTGTAGAGTCATACAGAGTCATTTCACTGCCCTAAAATCTTTGTTTTGTTTACTTATCAATCTCCCTCTATCTACCCTTTGCCCCATGTTACTGGCAACCCCTGATCTTTGTACCATCTCTATAGTTTTTCTTTTTCCAGAACATAATATAGTTGGAATCAAGACAGTATGTAACCTTTGCAGATCAGCTTCTTACATTTAGTAACATGTATTTAAGTCTCCATGTTGTTTCATGGCTTGATAGCTCATCTTTTTAGTGCTGAATAATATTCCCTTGTCTAACGTACCACAGTTTATTTATTATGAAGAATATCTTGGTTGTTTCCAAGTTTTTCAATTATGAATAAATTTCCTATAAACATTGGTGTGCAAGTTTTTGTGTGACATAAGTTTTCAACTTCCTTAGGCAAATACCAAGGAGTGAGATTACTGGATTGTATAGTAAGAGTATATTTAATTTTGTAAGAAACTGCCAAACTATCTTTTATGTGGTGGAAATTTTGCATTTCCACCAGCAATGAATGAGAGTTCCTGTTGCTTCACATCCTGACCAGCATTTGGTGTTGTCATTGTTCTGGATTTCAGCCATCTTAACAGGTGCGTAGTCATATCTCATTGATGTTTTCATTTGCATTTCCCTGATGATATATCATGTGGAGCATCTTTTCATATGCTTATTTACTATCTGTATATCTTCTTTGGTGAGGTGTCTTTTAAAGTCTTGGCCCATTTTTTAATCAGGTTATTCATTTTCTCATTGAGTTTTAGGGGTTTTTGTATATTTTGCACAAAACAGCCCTTCGTCAAATATATCTTTTGCAAATATTTCTTCTCAATCTTGGCTTATCTTCTTATTCTCTTAATAGTGTATTTCACAAAGCAGAAGATTTTAATTTGAATGAAGTCCAGTTTATCAGTTATTTCTCTCATGCTTCATGTCTTTGGTATTTCATGCATCATGTCTTTGGTATTGTATCTAAAAAGTCATTGTCATAACCCAGAACATCTAGATTTTTCTCCTATTGGTATCGTCAATGAATTTTATAGTTTTACATTTTACACTTAGGTGTATAATTCAGTTTTTAGTTAACTCTTGTGAAAGGTGTAAAGTCTGTGTCTAAATTTATTTATTTATTTTGCATGTGGATGTCCATTTGTTTCAGCACCATGTATTGCAGAGACTGTCTTTGCTCCATTGTATTGTCTTCACTCTTTTGTCAAAGATCAGTTGACTATATTTGTTTAAGCCTATTTCTGAGCTTTCTTGTCTGTTCCATTAATCTACTTGTCTGTTATTACACCAATACCACAATGTCTTGAGTACTGTTGCTTTGTAGTAAGTCTTGAAGTCAGATAGTGTCAGTCCTCTAGCTTTGTTCTTTTCTTTCAATATTGCGTGGGCTATTCTGGGTCTTTTACTTCTTTGTATAAACTTTAGAATCAGGGCTTTCTAACAATGTTAAAAAGAAATAGTAGAAGGGACATCATTTCCTTGTTCTAATATCAGTGAGAAAACATGTCATTTCTGACCATTAACTAGAATGTTAACTGTAGGCTTTTTGTAGATGTTCTTTCTCAAGTTGAGGAAATTCCCCTTCTACTTCTACTTTGCTGAGATTGTTTCCTTTTTTACATGAGAGGCAGGAAGGCAAACAGACAGACTCCTGTATGCACCCCAATTGGGATCTACCTGGCAAGCCCCTTACCGGGCAATGCTCTGCCCATCTGGGACCACTGTTTCATTGCCTGGGCAATCAATCTATTTTAGCACCTGAGGCAAGTCCATAGAGCCATCCTCAGCACCCAGGGCCAACTTTGCTGAACCATTTGAACCATGGCTGTGGGGAGGAGGAAGAGGAAGGGAAAGGGTGGGGAAGCAGATGGTCACTTCTCCTGTGTACCCTGACCAGGAATTGAACCTGGGACATCCACAGGCTGAGCCAATGCTCTACCACTGAATCAACAGGCAAAGGCTGAGACTTTTTTATTAAATGAAGAATAGGTGTTGGCAGTCATATTGAGTGGGAAACTTGAATCCATGTTAACACAATAAATTAAAATTAATTAAAAAACTAAAAAAATAGGTGTTGGGTTTTGTCAAATGCTTTTCTGTATCTCTTAATATGATTGTGTAAAACCTTTCTTCTTTAGCTTGTTGGTGTAGTAGATTACATTAATTGATTTTCAAATGTTGAACCAGTTTTACATACTTGGAATAAATCTCACTTTGTCATGGTGTATAATTCATATTATGTATTATTGGATTTCATCTGCTAAATATTTTTGAGAACTTTTGCATGTATGTTTGTATTGGTCTATAGTTTTCTTATAATGTCTTTGTCTGGTTTTGGTATCAGGATACTGTTGGTCTCATAGAATGAGATAGGAGTATTTTTCCTGCTTCTATATTCCAAAAGAGATTGTAGATAATTGGTATAATTTCTTCCTTAAATATTTGAGAATTCACCAGTGAACCTATCTGGTACTTCATTTTGGAAGGTTACTAATTAATGGCTCAATATTTTAATAGATCAAAGCCTATTCAGATTATCTACTTGACATGTGTGAGTTTTGGCAGATTGTGTCTTTCAAGGAATTGGTCTATTTCATTTGGGTTATCAAATCTGGGTATAGAGCTGTTCATAGTATTCTTTTACTATTCTTTTAATGTCCATGTGATCTTCCCTCATTCATTTCTGATATTGGTTAATTATGTCTTCTCTATTTTTCCTTAGCCTGGCTAAAGGTATATTGATCTTATTTGTTTTTCCAAGATTCAGCATTTAGTCTCATTGATTTTCTCTACAGATTTTCTTTTTTTTTTTTTTTTCCTGAAGTGAGAAGCAGGGAAGCAGAGAGACAGACTCCCACATGCACCTGACCAGGCTCCACCCGAAAAGCCCACTGGGGAGCAATGCTCTGCCCATCAGGGCTGTTGCTTCGTTGCAACCAGAGCCATTCTAGCAACTAAGGTGGAGGCCATGGAGCCATCCTTAGCCCTGGGGCCAACTTTGCTTCAGTGGAGCCTTGGCTGCGGGAGGAGAAGAGAGAGATACAGAGAAAGGAGAGGGGAAGAGTAGAGAAGCGATTGACTCTTCTCCTGTGTGCCTTGGCCAGGAATCGAACCTGGGACTTCCACACGCAGGGCCAACACTCTACCACTGAGCCAGGAGGCCAGGACCTGATTTCCTACTTTTAATTTCATTGATTTCTGTCCTATTTTTTTTTTAATTTTTTTCTGCTTATTTTGGATTTAGTTTGCTTTTCTTTTTCTAGTTTCTTGAGAAGGAAGCTTAGACTATTCATTTTAGATCTTTCTCCTTTTCTGATATGCACACATTTAATGTTATAAATTTCCCTGTAGGTGCTGCTTTCACTGTGTCTCACATAATCTTCAGAGTTGTATATTCTTTTAGTTCAAAGTATTTTTAATTTTTTCTTGAGATTTCTTCTTTGACTCATGTGTTATTTAGAAGAGTCTTGCTTAGTTTCCAAGTATTTTGATATTTTTCAGCTACCTTTCTGTTCTTGAATTCTAGTTTAATTTCACTGTGATCTGAGAATATACATGGTATGATTTCTACCCTTCCAAATTAGTGAAGACCCAGAATGTGGTCCATCTTTGTGACTGTTCCACATGAGCTTGAGAAGAATGTGTTCTGCTGGTGTTGATTCATTAGCATTGAACTCATGGCCAGGGACACTATCACTCAGGCCTGAAAGAAACTTATCTAATGCACATATTTTCTCCACAAGGCGTATCACAGCCTCTTGAGCTTAGAAACAGAGACAGCACTTTAGCATTAGGCTCCAGGCCATTTTAAACATTGAAATCACAAACGGAAAAAAAAAAACACAGACATGAAAAAAAATAAAAAGGCACCAAATATACAGTGAAAAGTATAGTTGTTTCCAGGAAAGAGTTGCAGCAAGAAAGCAGAGTGTTGCATTTTTTCATGTTAACTGGGAAAGCAACTCAAATTTCCCATGGCTCTGTCTATGTCTGTGAATAAGTTGGAAAGTGCATAAGTATTGATTTGGGGGACTACAGCTGTATTTTAGCAAATAGGCAAATTCACAATGCAGAATCTATAAATGAGGATTGACTGTACATCCATCCTCAGACCCAGCAATACACTCCTCCCTTAGAGATAAGAAAACACATGCCATTTAAAAGTAAGCCCAGAATGTGCAGGGTAGCTTTCCTCAGGTAGTACAAACCCATAAATATCCAGCAATGGGAAAATGGATTACGTGAGATATATTCATACAATAGAATATTCATCTGCTATATAAGTGAACTCACTATCAATTCACTCAATAACATAAATGAATCTCAAAAGCATTCAGTTGAGCAAAAGAAGCCAGACATAAAAGACTACATACACACTTTATATGATTCAAGGTCAGGCATAATTGATAATTAGGTGATAAAAAGCAGAGTAGTGATTACTTCTGGGGTATTAATGTGAAGAGAAACAAGGTCTCCAGGAGTGCTAAAAATGTTCTATATCTTGGTTACACTTTTTATGTAAAAATCCCTCAAGCTGCACACCTGAGATATGAGTACTCTATTGTATGTATGATATACCTCTACTGCAATTTTTTAACCAAAAGCTGCCAAGGTGATTCTAATAGGCAGTCAAACCTGGGAACCATGGCTTTAAACAAATCTTTGAGTCCCCTTAATGCCCTGGGCATCCCAAGTTTTGCTACCAGTTCGACCTTCAGATTATAATAACTTGCAGGATGCTCTCCATATGGTCCAGACCTTTTAAAACTAGAGAGCAAAAAATACTAAAGCTGGAACTCAGGAACCATTTACTACCAGAATGACTAATCAGTTCATCCTCAAAGGTAACTCCAGTTAATTTGTAATGCTTGCCTGGTATTCTGGATTCCGAAGGAATGTAGACTGTGTCTAAACACAACAGAAGAGAAGTTGCACAATCAGGAGGGTCTGGCTTGTGCATGGTGAGGAGAGACGCAATACTTGTCCTGTATTTACCACCAGCCTCATCCAGCTGTCTCCTTTCTCACATGCAGGTACTAAAACATGGAGAAATTTCTTAGCAACCTTTACATTGGTGGTCATTGGCAGAGGTAAGATTAAACCCGAGTGTTTCCTGAGCATCCAATTAGGATATAGGTTTACCACCTCTATGAGATGCCATGGAGTGGATCCTGGAAAGGATGGGCATAAGAGAAAGGAACAAAGGTGTACCAGTGGCAATGGGGCTCTTTCA